>CAJGYO010000006.1:10964301-12241943 GCA_904845875.1 Miscanthus lutarioriparius | reverse complement strand
AGCCCTGAGGAAAGCACGTATCCGGACTACAAGCGGCAGAAAATACGCCGTTGGCCATATTGTTGCTGTCATTGAATATGCATTCGGGGCAATGCCATCACTTGTCTGTAAGAACGGATTAGTTCAAGAACTCAGGCTCTGCTTCCACAAGGATTATCAGGTAGGTAGTTTCTATAAGTCATGTCAGTTTCTGAATCTTTGAATCAGCCAAATCAGTTGGAGCAGGAAACTAAACTTATGCCACAGGTTCGTCTAAAAACAAAACTCATGCTGCTATATATGATGAGTATAATAAGTGCTCAGCTTTTATTAGGAGTTGAGTAGGCTCTAATTTCTGGAATAGCTAAGAAAGGACCATTACAAATAAGAGAAACCTAGACTAGACATAATTGTCGAGATAGAGACATGATTGCTCCGAGCCCTGTAACATGGTTGACTTGCATCTCTTGGCAGCCTCGTGACTGCACGCTTGAGACTGGCACTGCACCGAACAGCAGAAGCTACTGCCCTCTCTACGTCACGTTCCCGTCGTATAAACCCTCTGGTGAGTGGGCCCTTCTATCTTCTACTACTGTCGTTCTGTGGAATCAGTGCAGGATGCAGACGGGAAGAGAATTCCGGTCCAGATTTGTCATGGCTGCACTACTCTGATCGGACACTGTGATTGCGATTGCAGTGATGGCCAATGCCACGGAGGGGATCAGTAACCAAGCGTCCAAGCCAATGGCGAGCTACTCTGAGCAGCGTCCAGGACTCCAGGTTCTGAAATGAGTAATAGTCAATAGAGCGTGACGCCACCGCCACGGCGTGCTTGCAGAATTACCGGCCCTGTATGGTCCTGTACAATTCTTTCATTCACAGTCTCAAATGATTGGCCACTGGGATTTGGGAACGCACTGTGAATGTGAATGGCTACACAATTATCTGAATTCTGAAGTGTCCTCTGAGTGTCCCAGACGTTTTCTCCACGAGAGGTGGTGAGGCTGCTTGCGTTGTTCCTGTATGATTTGCGTGTCACTTTGAAGTTCTGATCTTATCGTAGACCTGATCGCTACACGCACCTGGTTTGCGGGTGGTTGGCTGGTTGCTTCGTCGCATCGCAACCGGCTATCGGCCGGTGTCAATGGCCAAGGATATTCCGTATCAAACCCATGTGCGTGCGAGGGCTTGGCCAAGGCCAAGGATATTCCGCACTATATCAGCCCGTTCGGTTGGCTGGTTCGTTTCGTTGCTGGTTCGTGAAGAAGTATTGCTGGCTGGTTTATGTGAGAAAAAATATTATTCTGACTAAAAATTTACGATCATTTACAACAAGCCACAGCCAAACGAACATGCTGATAATAATCTTCTTCAATTCTATACCCTGCAATTCCATTCCATCAAGATAATCGCGCTACGCAACCAAACCATTTTCTTCTGGTCTCAGCAGCTAATTAGGGGGGGGACGGAGGTGGTCCCCGATACGGCGACGCAGGCCCCACTTGCAGGGACACGGCCGTTTCCGTGCCCCCACCACCATTGATACAGCCCCCATCTGGCTTTTGGCCTCGTCGCCCCGCAGAGTTGTTGTACTGAGCTGAGCTGCCGGAGGCAGAGGAGGAGAGGGAGGCGATGACGACGGCGAGGACGGCGGCGTGCGTGCTGGCGGCGTGGGTGCTCGTCGCCGCGGGTCTGGCCGACCTGGGCTCCGCCCGCGCGCCCCTGGGCAGCAAGCCGCAGCGGGAGTTCGACTACTTCGCGCTCTCCCTGCAGTGGCCCGGCACCATCTGCGCCTCCACCCGCCACTGCTGCGCCACCAACGGCTGCTGCCGGTACGTGCGCCGCGCCGAGCCGCCGCCCCTGCCACGACCAGTGGCTCCCCTCCCCCATCTTATCCTCTCGTCCAGACGCCAAGAGCTCGCTGCTCGCACCATAGATCAGTTTCCTGCTATCCAATTTCGTTTGGGTTGATTGATGCGAGACCTCACGCCGTTCTTTTTCTTTCTCCTGCCCCACCTGTAGCTCGGAGCCGCTCCAGACGTTCACGATCCGTAAGTGCTCGATCCGTTCTCGTTCGATTTCTTTTTTATATATAGTCCCGTCAGGTGAATTCGTGATCGGTTTGGTCTCAATTTCGCGACTGTTGCCGCTCGAGTAGACGGGCTATGGCCGGACTACGACGACGGGACCTGGCCGTCGTGCTGCCGCCGCACCCAATTCGACATGGACAAGGTGACTGCTTAGCCACAGCCTCACAGGGCGTTGTTTGTGCTTCCGTCTGGTCCTCTTGTCGCGTTTGATTCTGTGGATGAGTTCTCAACAACCGTGCTGATCGATGGTTTGGTGCCATCATCTGGTGGTGTAGATATTGCCACTGAAGGAGGTGCTTGACAAGTACTGGCCGTCCCTCTACTGCTCCAAATCTGGAACTTGCTTCAGCGGCAAGGGACTCTTCTGGGCTCACGAGGTGCAGTAGCAACACCCGAATTCAGAACTAGATTCGTCCATTATGCTATAATATTGAACTCCGAAAGTATGCCTCAGTTTCAACCTCTTTGCTGTTTCCTTTGCATATTGTCCTACGGGATGACGTTTTCTGCTCGATTCGCCTGTTGCTCATCTTCAGTGGGGTAATGTTCTTTCCCTTATGAACTATGACACACTTTTGCTTGCAAAGTAGAGTCTGGCATTATGCTCAGCTTTGATTGCGCAGACGTTTATGAGAATTGCATGACCGCATAACCTTAACATCAAGTTTCATTTTTCAGAGAAGCATGGAACTTGCTCTGCCCCTGTGGTTCAGGATGAACTACAGTATTTCACCATTGCCCTTGACCTCTACTTCAAGTATAACGTTACGGTTAGTACCTGGGTCTTTGACAGATTACCCAATACCCACACCATAGCACTGGTTTCTTAGCTAGCCTAAAGTACCTTCACGTTACCAGCATGGTTTTGGAAAGTAATGCCTACAACAAGAATACCAACATGGAACTTTGTCCTTTCTCTATCGTAAATTTGGATTGCCTGGGTTGCAGGAAATGCTGTCAAGTGGAGGGATACAGGTTTCAAATGGTAAGGAATATGCACTGAGCGATGTCATCGATACCATCAAACATGCTTTTGGGGGATCACCACAAATTGTTTGCAAGAGTGGTTCAGTCCAAGAACTTAGGTTATGCTTCGACAAAGAATTGAAGGTAAGTTTCCCATTTTTTCCCCTTGAACAACTCCCTACAATTTGTTGCTATAAAATATTACAGCCATGAGTAGAACCAATGACTATTGTGTAGACAGATTACCACCAAAGCATATCTGTTAATATTGTTCCTACAGGACCGAAATTTGATTTGCTAAATTTTTTGAATATTTCTGAAGAATTTTGCGTCCTATGTATATATGCTGAACGATCGCTCTGAGTCCTATGGAAACAAAACTTGATAACAATACCGAAGTCCAGTGCCCTGTTTGGTTACTGTTTTGTGGCGTTTGAACTTGCAAGCTGCTCTCTACTAGTTTCTGGTCAATATGTGTTGCATAAATTTCACTTTTGAATATTTCTCTGAACAGTTGTGTCCCCCAAATTGGATACTTATATTATTTCCAAATTTCAAATGGCGCATATTGCAAGGCAATGCTCATCTCAATTTATGTTTCCAGCCTCGTGATTGTCTTACTACTTCTTTGACGATTGGAAGTGTATCAAAAAGCAAGCACTGCCCACGGTACATCACCTTGCCAACATATGATCCCCTTGGTAAGTTGGCTCAATAAAAACATCTAATCTTGCATCACTTGCGGCTCAATCCGTGTTCGTGTACTCGCTGATCCTGCTTCCCTTGACATGATTTCAGTGCTTGCCAATTCAACTGTAGAGGTCATGTCACAGTTCGATGAATTTGAGGTGCCTGCATCTCTTTATACAGCCTAAGATGCAGTAATTGCAGCAGAGCATTCCATGGCTGCGATAAAGCGCCATGGCCGCATCTCTTGGGCAATTATGATAGCAGAAGGTGCTCGCGTGAGCACCTAAAGATCCAGGCACATTTATCCCTGGGATATTCAATCATTTGTATATGCACTTGAAAGAGAACCAGCGCCTTTTCAGCCTGGAAATTTATAAGCTTTATGTAACCTTGAAGGTCGGATATGGTCAATGCATACACAAAATCTGTAGCTGGAGGTAGAATTTGATGTGCAATATTCAAAATGGTGTTGGCTTCAGGGCTCCATGTCATATATATTGCACATGTAATGTAATTCGCTAAATCAAAATTGTATCTTGAGGTAGAATTTTCAAGTAATAATAATAGAGATATAAGAAACTTATCGCCCACCATGCCTGTCATGATACATGGATTTGCCGATTAGGAGAGAACGGCCGAACTACCAGGAAACGCGGGCAATGCAAATTTCCAAACCAGAACGCGGTTCATAGCTGGAAGCGAGTAACAGAATACAGTTCATAACTGGAAGCGTGTAGCAGTTCATGTAAGGTTGTCAAATTCATAGCAACAATCTGGTAAATATATATGTACAACAGGTGCAGTTGAAATCTATGGGCAAAAAAAGTCACTTCCACAGTACTTCCTTTGTTTTTGAATAAATAGATTCCTATAGTTCTCTTAAGTCAAACTTTTTAAATTTTGACCAAATTTCTAGAAAAAAAAAACCGTTAAGATTTATGGTGTCAAATTAATATCATTAGATTTATCATATAATGTATTTTCATAAGGTGCTTATTCTATGTCATAGATGTTTTTACTCTTTTCTATAAAATTAGCACGAATTGTAGGAATTGATTTATTTGGGGACATAGGAATAACAGCACAGTTAGAGACTCAAGTTTTTGTTTTGCGTCGTCAACATCTCTTTGACAAAACATTCTCACCAACCCACATTTGGTGTCAACCTACAGCAAGCCGACGCAAAGAGAGTTTATCCTGGATCTCATGTAGCGTTCACCGTTCAGCAATCCCAGAATGAATCTGCAAGGACATTGGCAAGTGTGTCAGAAGTAAATAGAACAAATGTGTTTAGGGTTGTAAAATGATAGTAAAAAAAAAAGATGGCCCAAAGGCACAAGCACCAGTCTCACGAAATCAGAATCCATCACCAAAACATCGCAGATTTGATACATTTTGTTGTTGAATAGTGATCTGGTAACAGTAAAAAGTAGTAGAAAGTGAATATAGCGCGTGTTATTTGGGGAAGTTGGAATTTCGTTTTGGCTATTTTAGCACTTTCGTTTTTATTTGACAATTAGTGTTTAATCATGAATTAATTAGACTCAAAACGTTCGTCTCGTAATTTTCAACCAAACTGTGTAATTAAGTTTTTTTTCGTCTACATTTAATACTTCATGCACGTATCGTAAGATTTGATGTGATGTCTGCTGTAACACTTTTTTGAAATTTAGGGTGGGAACTAAACACGCGCTATAGTAACAAAGTACTGTAGAAAGGTGATCTGGTATGCCTGCCCACCAACGGCCCAAATCCCGGTCGGTCCCATAATCCCAAATGCTTTCCCGTCTCCTCCCGCGTCGCCATCACCGCCGCCTCCTCCAAACCCTGCTCCGGGCCGCCCCCGATGTTGACCTCCATCAGAGGCTGTGCTCTTCGTCTGCAGCGTCGAGCCCGAGCCTGTCGATATGGCGGCGGAAGAAGGAGATGGGCAAGGAGGGCCTCATGGCGGTGGCGCAGCTCAAGCGGCTCGCGGCGCTGCCCCCGGCGGGGGGCCACCCGCGCCTGTAGCAGTTCATGCGTTCGCACGTGTCGCGGCTCCTCCGCACCGACCTCCTCGCCGAGCTCCTCCGCCAGGACCATGTCATCCTCTCAATGAAGGTTTTACACTCCTATCCCAATAAAACCTGCGCGCTCTACTGTTCAGTTCACGACTACATTCTCGTTACTGATTCTTGTAGTGCAGAATAATCGATTTACTTGAAAGGAACGGTGTGCAAGGTGGTTTGCTGCGTGGTTTTGAACCTTGAATTGCAAAATGGGGATCCCAATCGGTCGAATCTGAAAAACCAGTAGTGCAGTCGATTGTTAAGCTGCGTTCGTATTGGAGTAGCAAATGGTAGCCTGAACTTCTGATGCGCTGTTTTCAAAAATCAGTTTTGACATATCAAGAAGCGGAAAATAGGATTAATAAAACAGAGCAAGTTGGATTAGGAGGGTTTTTCCTGTTGTAAGTCTCCATCCACTGCCCTGGTCTTTGGCTGTGCACTTTTCATCTCTTTTAGAGTTTTAGTCATTTGGGAGAACTCATGCGCATGTCTAGCAGCAGCAGCAGCAACAACAACAACAACAAAGCCTTAAAGTCCCAAACAAGTTGGGGTAGACTAGAGTTGAAACCCAGCAGAAGCAATCAAGGTTCATGCACGTGAATAGCTGTCTTCCAAGCACTCCTATCTAAGGCTAAGTCTTTGGGTATATTCCATCCTTTCAAGTCTCCTTTTATTGCCTCTACCCAAGTCAACTTCGGTCTTCATCTGCCTCTCTTCACGTTACTATCCTGGCTTAGGATTCCACTACGCGACTGGTGCCTCTGGAGGTCTCCGTTGGACATGTCTAAACCATCTCAACCGGTGTTGGACAAGCTTTTCTTCAATTGGTGCTACCCCTAATCTATCACGTATATCATCGTTCCGAACTCGATCCCTTCTCGTATGACCGCAAATCCAACGCAACATACGCATTTCCGCGACACTTATCTGTTGAACATGTCGTCTTTTCGTAGGCCAACATTCTGCACCATACAACATAGCAGGTCTAATCGCCGTCCTATAAAACTTGCCTACAAAAAACTAAAAAGTCGTTGATATCATTCTTGTGTTGAACTGGCACATAATTTAAGAATGACTTGCCTTACTAGAATCATAGACTGGGGATTTTAATGCTGTATCTATGTGTCTTTTACTTTTTTGGAGGACTAAATAGTGACTAACAGTTAAATTGTAATGCATTATCGCCACTTGAGCTACCTGAGTTCAGAAGTTGGGACCTAGTTGACACTGTTTGGACTTCTTTATTTCCTCTACTCTTCTTAAGCATACTAAAGTGTGTTGTCATGTGTGAGTACTAAATAGCTTTGTTCTACTCAAATTGTGTTGTCCTCTGTGCTAGCTTAAAGCAGGATTGATCTTTAGATCTTTGGTGCCCAAATAAGCAGTTCAAATATTTTTCTTAATAGATTGCTTAACACATAGAAGGGCAGGCCTGGTGCAGTGGTGAGAGCTGTCTCACTGAGTCACCAGGTCGTGGGTTCGAAGCAGCCTCTCCGCAGATTTTGCGGGGGAAAGGCTTGTCTCGGTTTATCCCTTCCCCAGACCCCACTCATGTGGGAGCCTCCGGCACTGGGTCTGCCCTTTTTTAGCTTGCTTAACACACTTCTGATTATACTGAAAAATTCCTATAGCATAAATAGTTTGACCGGTTACAAACTGTGAACCTGCTGGGGTTTAATTTTAAGCAATTGCATAGTCCAAGAACTCAGAATTTATTCACGTTCTTTGGCACCTCAAGCACATTACAACAAGAGCATAGGCTACATAAGAGTAGAACATAACTAGTTAGTATAACACATGACTAGTTAGTAGCTAGTTTGGGTGCATAGGGGCCTATGTACCCAACCCTGCCCCTCAAGGAAAACATAGCTAGAGATGAAACCCAACAAAAGGTGTAGGCTAGTGATAAGATCCAAGTGAGCCGTTGGCTATGCAACAACAAGGCCTTTAGTCCCAAGTAAGGCCCTGTTTGGATTCATTATCTGATAATAGTTAGCTGGCTAATAACTCATTACCTGATTTGGTCTAGCTAGTGGGATAGTTATTATCTAAAGGTCCAACTAAAAATTAGCTAGTCTATTATCTATACCCGTTTGGTTCCAAAAGAGATAATTATTAGCAGATAACTTCTATCTATAGGGATCCAAACAGGGCTTAAGTTGGTGTACATAGGCGTAGGCTAGAGATGAAACCCAACAAGAGAATGATGAAGCAAAGTTAAATAAATATAAAAACAGTAATGTAACACCAGTGGTAATACAGTAGTGAAGGATGTTTGATTATCATGGTTCTGGCATGTGGATTGTTAATTTCTATCCACTCCTGTTCAATGAAAATTCCTTTCCTGCTTCCAGTCTTGCCTCTTTTTACTACATCCATGCAACAGTTGCCTGATTTCTACCTCTCCTTGAATGTCATTGGTCCCTCAAGTATAGGTGGATTATGTTAGGGTCCTCTAGAATTTGTGCCTTAGCCTTGGATGTCTTACATAATTTTACTGTAGAGTATGCTACTGTGTAGGAGTTACTTTCTTTACTTAACAGATAATATGTCCTGGAGATTGATGTTGAAACACATTTGTCACTGCTGCTTTAATCTGTGGCTAATGAGAGTAATCTATGGTGTATGGCGGTAGCCTCGACCTTACACGAGTTCCTTGCTAGGTCGCTGGTCCTGGATTCCGAGGTCCTTGGTTGTTTGAGGCTGCTGGTTGTGTTTCCCTAGTTTATTTTCTAGAGTTTTGTATTGACTAAACCCCGTGGGGGTGCCTGAGAGGGGTTTCTTACTTCCCTCCCTTCGTATCTTTTTATTCTTCTTAATGAAATGATACACAGCTCTCCTGTGTAGTTCAAGAAAAAAAACACATTTAATTCCTTATTATGTTCCCTTTTGGGGTGGGGATATATTAGGCTGTTTTAATTGGAGAACGTAAGGATTTGCCAGATACTTGAGTGCCTGTTGAGGATTTGCCAACCATTACGCTGAAAATGAGCTTTGCCTCTCTTTCGTGGTGCATTCTATGATTTTTCATTTTGCCGTTTATTACATTTCTGTTTTTCACCTGTCCGTTATCTTTTAGGTTTAAGCCCCACTTGAAATACACATGCTGCTTAAATAAATTATACTCATGGCCCAATGATCGTGAGAGTTGACAGGCTTGTTAATTGTCTTATTCAAATATAATAAGCCATGTTTTTAGACAAGGTTTATGACCTAAATGCTTGTGAGGCCAATTTACTAGAGATGAGGCTAGGCACATTTATATGGGGCAACTCAGGAAATTTCAATATGAGTTGATGGCCTGATTGAATTCTTAGTTCTCAGATAAGTAGCACATAATCATGTAAAGAAATCTCTTAGTTATCTTTCACCTGTTATGGCAGTCTTTTACTGGGAGCCAAAATAACTGAAAAAAGACATGTAATGGGGTTCAAGGGCCAAAATGACTACTTGTATAGTGCACCAGGAAAATAAGTGGAAATCCTCTATTTCAATGGAATGACTAATGAGTGCTAATCCTCAATTTATTTTCCCCCATTCTACTCAGGAGTGTGCCCAGCTTGGAGACGCTGCTATGCTATCACCATTTTTAGGTGTTTCCAAAGTTTGATGTTCCTGGAGCATAGCATTCAGTGTGCAACAAACAGTTATTTTTTAAGTTTAGCATGGTAATCTGGATGATTAAGTGTTGATTTTCTGTTACAGTTATATGGTGTTGTGCGGAAAGAAATCTGGTACCGCCCTGACATGTACTTCTATCGAGACATGCTATACATGCTAGCGAGGAACAAGAAAATTAATGAGACAAGGCAGGTCTGGGCGGATCTCAAGTCTGAAGACGTGCTATTTGATCAGCACACTTATGGCGACATTGTGAGAGCCTTCTGTGATGCTGGTTTGACTGATCTTGCAATGGAAATCTACGAGGACATGAGGAGCTCCCCCGACCCTCCTCTATCGTTGCCGTTCCGTGTTATCCTGAAAGGGTTGGTTCCATACCCTGAACTGAGGGAGAAGATAAAGCAGGATTTTCTTGAGCTTTTCCCAGATATGATTGTATATGATCCACCAGATACCTTATCTGATATAGATGAAGAATTCAAGTTTTGATGAATATACGCCTTCATCAGGATTCAGTGCTTCTGAGTTAAATTCCCTGCACTGTAGCCAAACCTCCATTTCTCGTTCTTTTTGGTGGACTTGATCAGTTGTAAATGTAGCTGTCTCGATCTGTCCAGTAGCTGGGGGTACCACCAATTTCCCCCATTTCCCCCTCTTGATGAATCATTTTTTTGTTAATCTATATGGTTTGGAGAATTATATGCCTCCATTTGTGTCTCGTCCTGCTCTGAATCACCCTGTTCTGAAGTTTGGTACTGCTGCCCTGCACTGAAATTTGTGTTCCATTGATCCCTGCTATATACAGTCATTTGTACACTTCAAAGAGAATCGTACCTTTTCAGCCTGAAAATTTATAGGTATTATTTTAAGGTCACATAAAACTGATCCAGGGAAATTGATCCCTCGATATTAAATCATTTCTACACTTGAACGAGAATTTTCCCTCATGAATTAAATCTTTTCAGTCTTTTATAGGTTTTATGTAACCTTGAAGGTTGGATATATGGTCAATGTATAATTGTATATACAAAATATGTAGCTGTCCGGTGCCACTGTTCTAAATGTTTCTTCAGGCTTTGATGTACAATATTTTAAATGGTGTTGGCTTCAGCGCTCAATGTCATAAATTGCACTTGTAATTTGCTAAATCAAAAGTTGCATCTTGACTTCTTGAGGTAGGATTTTTCAAGTACACAAAAGGGATGAAGAAATTTTGAACCATATGCTACCTGTCGCTGGCAGCATGTCACGAATTGTTAACACCCGCCATGTTTATCCTGATACATGAATTAGGAGAATTCCCAAACTCCCAGAAACTGCAGGCAGTGCAGATTCCCAGCTCATACTGAGGAACCAGAGTACAATGCATAGCTGGAAGTGTCTAAGAATTCCTTTAAGGTTGTCAAATTCACAGCAACAATCTGGTACATATCCATGTACAACAGGTGTAGTCGTTAAAATGTCGCTAGCACTGGACAACACAATTACAGACTCATTTTTGCTTAGCGTAGTCAACACCTGTGATCTCAGCAACTAACTCCAAAGTCCAAATGGGTTTCAAGGAAATGCCTGGACCATATTCAACGTCTATGCAGCCAAAATTCTTCAATAGGTGTCAACCTTCAGCAAGCCCAACTAAAGAGAGTTGTCCTGGATATCATGCAGCGTTCAGCAATCCCAGAATGAATCTGCAAGGACATTCATAAATGTGGCAGAAGTCAATCAAACAAATCAATTGTTTAAAGTTGTAGCATGACAGTAAAAAAAAAAGTTACCAAAAAGTACAAATGACAGTCTCATAAACCTAATTCTAGGGTGCACATGACAATAGAACTTCAAAGCTCTGCATAGGAAATGAATTCATGGTACGTAACATCAAAGCACAAAAAGTTAACGCTTACCATCAGAACCCATCACCAAAATATTGTAGATTTGATGCAGAAATATGCCTGCCTGAGCTCCATGCTCATATACTTTGTCGCTGAAAAGGTACCAGGATTGACAATGACATGCTACACATACTGTGAGGAGAATCATCTAAAGCAAGCCCACTTTACCCAAACTGTGAAATAATAAGTAGAAAGGTGATCTGGTATGTCTGCCTGCATGGGAACCATAATAAACGAATGAAAGTTAAGAAGAGAAATTCAATAACTATGGCGACAACTAGTATTAAGCAAGAAAGAAGGTACATACAATGTCCCAAGAAGCAGAGAAGCCATCAGTTGAAAGGCGCCAGCTTCCACGTTGTGACTCAACATCGCTCTTTCCATCAGATGATCCAAGTTCAAGCAGTTCATCAAGCTTGTCCTCATCAGACTCATACCTATGCCGCTTTCTCCTCCTATTCCCCTTTCTCCTTTTATGGCTGCTTCCAGTGAGATCCTCATCATCAGTATCAGGCATATGTGAAATTGAGAACCCATCATTCTGAACCAATGAGTAATCATCAGCCTTGCGAAATTCTATTTTGTTATGAGAGAACAAAGATTCACAAGAATCTCCTGATTTGCATTCTTTCGACAAATCACAGAAAAATACCCAGGACTGAATGCCTATCCACTTAAGTGCATCAGGTAATTCTGTCCCCACAAGTTCGTTCATGAGAGCAAAATGATCAGCATCAGTCAAATGATTTACGTCCTTTAAAAGCTCTTCCATTTGCCCCCATTCTTCATGTTGTTCTTCGTCTTTCATGAGCCGCCAAAGTTGTCTACCCTTGGCAATGACACAGTTCAATAAGATAAGATCATCAAGAGATATGTGATCACAATGTCCTGATAAAAGAACCTCAAGCCAACAACATGGGAATGTCAATTCCTTGCACTCCAAAGTAGGATTGATGAGCTTGCCTAAAGATTTTAAGAAATCAAGAAGCCTTTGCTCATCCAAATGGATTAGAAGATGCTGGCAAAGAGAGGAGAACTGCTCGTCCATCAAAAAATCTTCAACCACATGCCATGCATCTTTGGAATTCTCCTCATACATCAAGTATAAAAATTGATCTACAAAATATTCTGCATCAATTTGCAGTATTTCACCATCTTTAATAGAATTAGCAAGCTCATCAGAAGACCAGAAATCTGGGACATACTCCAAGAAATTCTCCACTGTCTGGAGGACATCAAGATCACGAAAATAGTGAGGCTTGGTAGCAACTACAGCCGGAGATTGCCCATGCTTGCCTTTCCACTCAAGTTCTTCCCAGCACATGTCACGATTTACAAATGCAAACTGAGAAAGTGCCTTAGCTCCCTTTTTATGTGTGGATTCCCCAGTAACAGCAAAGTAGCCAAACCACTGCATTATCCTCTTTGGGTTTCCTGCAGAAAGTAATAGGGGCATGTGTAAATCGTAAGCAATGAAAATGGCCCCAAAAATAACATCTCAACCAATTCCTGCTACATGGCAACAGTTCAACAGGGAATATAAAATATCACACCTAATTACTTAGCTTGACCGAGGGACTACTAAAGCAGTGAGGGCAAAGGGGCACCGAAGCATGCTTAGGACAAAAGCGCCCTATTGATTTTGATGGGGACTTAAGTAAGCAGGCATAACATAGGCATATGCAAATAATGGCAAGAAGTTTCATGACAAGCTCCAGCACTACACGCCTACACCACATTCAGAGAAGTAGGTCGTACCTAGAGGCAATTAAAAATAGGCTGAGAGACGAATATGGTATAGTTGTCGCTGAAATACCATTTCAGTTTCCTTCTTGTACACAGCAGTGTGTTACTAATTTCCATAATACTATGTTAGCAAATTTACATGAGAGACACTGAAATAGGGTAAATGGTATGCCATTTACAACATAATAGTCCTTACAACCAGCACAAGTTCAAATTGAGACTATTGAGTTAGGGACCTATTTTATACATACTTTTGGCAAACATGTTTCAAATAAGCAATTTGTTTGGGCATATAAATAAAGCAAAACAAGATGTATTTGAGTAACAGATAGAAATACAGATAGTTTTGAGCTCTTAGGAAAATTACCTCGGAAGAACTCCTCCAGTATATGGCCTTTCTTGCTAGAATAGACCCGACCATTTTGGGTTTCTTATCGAAAATCATCCACAGCAAGCGAGCAGCAACATCACGCCTGGAATTCTTCATCTCTAAGAGATCAAGAAACAGGTCCCTCTGGCCACGGTGACTGAGCAAATGGACCAATGAGACAGTGGCGCAGAGCCACAACCGAGCTTCATACCTGCCTGCTGATTTTGTAACTGACTTGATTATGGACTCAACATTGCGACAGAGAGATCTCCTCTCTTCCATGGCAACTGTATTAACACTACCACATTCTGCCGGCACTTGAAAAAAGAGCTGAACCATCCTCAAAGTGAAATTTCTCGCCAGAAATCTGGAGCAAAAACAAGCGAAGTATTACACATGCTACGCAATGAACCAGGCGGAACTCGAAAAACAGGGGGGCGCCCAGTAAAGGGCATGGAACTATATTGGAAAACAAATATCCTAAGTTAGTAGGCATGTATACACTTGTAATTAGATCAGGTCCGAATACAGATAGCCATATAAATTCTAAAACAGATAGCCAGATAGTTTAAGTTAGGGTTCGGGTGCTCGATTTCGCGAGCAAGGAAGGGAGAGAGAAGGGGACGGCATACCTGGTGGGTGCTCGTCGCCGGCGAAGACCTGGGCCTGGCGTAAGGCGGCGGCGGCGGCAGTCGCCCAGTCGGAGAGAGAGCGCACGCGGGCGTGAACAGGAGAGGAAAAGGAGGCCGCGGCCCGGTTTGGAAACGATTATAATCGGATTATAGATGAAAATAATCGGAACAGTATAATAGTAGGCTGTAAAGAATTCCCTATTTTTTTCTCCTAAAACTTGTAATTTTACAACTCTAAAAAGATATTGGGAGGAAAAAAAAAAGCCATCTCCAAGAGTTTCTAATAAATTACTTTTAAAAATTAAATTTGGGTCTCACATCTATTTTTTATGGCTTTTTTTTTCTTTTCGCCAGACGTCACAGAGCACGCGTCGAACCCCTCACGTCGCGACCTCCCATCCGCCGCCGCCACCATCAGTAGCAGCAGACAAGCACATCATCAGTAGCCGGCCACAACCAGCCTTGGCAGGGCACAACGAGCCATGGATGGCCACAGGTACAGGCACAGCCGGCCACAGGTACCCATGGCGGATACGTTCACAATTTTGCCAAAACCACACCACAAATCATGGTGTGTACAAAGAGCAGCTAACCTACGCATCGCCATCGTCTTCACTTCACCTCGATCTCGTAGCTGGAAGCATCACACAACCAATGGCATCCTCTGCATACACCTTGCTGCTGCCATTGCTCATTGCCACCACCGTCCTCCTCTCTGCAGCACCGGCGCTCTGCTACGTCAATCCGGACGCAGACCTCGACCATGACAAGCACTCTTCGTCAGGGTATCGGACCCATATCGTCCTTGTCCGGCCACCATCGAACGCCGAAGCAGCCGACGAATCCATCAACCGGCTGTGGCACGAGTCCTTCCTAATCCTACCCAGCTCCCTGACCGACTCCGACAAGCCGCGCCTTGTCCACTGCTACACGGAGGCGTTCAGCGGCTTCGCGGCAAGGCGAACGGACACCGAGCTCGACGCGGTGGCCAAGAAGCCGGGGTTCGTGCGCACGTACCCGGACCGCATGCTGCAGCCTATGACCACGCACACGCCGGAGTTCCTCGGCCTGCGGCAGGGCCGTGGGTTCTGGAGAGACGTCGCCGGGTACATGAAGGGTGTCATCGTCGGGATGCTCGACGTCGGCATCTACGGCGCACCCTTCCTTCTCCGACCACGGTGTCGCGCCGCCCCCGGCGGAGTGGAAGGGCTCGTGCGCAGGCTCTGCCTCTCGATGCAACAACAAACTCATCGGCGTCAGGTCCTTTGGCGGAAACCGCGGGGAGAAGGATCCACGTGACTCAAGAGCCGCGTAAAGTTACGCGGAACTGGCTCACTTTTCCAAGTGTCTAAATATTAGGAGGATAGATTAGGAACTGTTGGAGAGAGATTTTTTCTGATTTTACTAAAAACTAAGTATTAGGAAGGTAAATAGGGAACTCTTGGAGATACTCTAAGAGCATTCCCTAAATCCCTTCTTAATCATTGTTTTTAGCAAGATGAGAAAAAACCATTCTTCAACAACTACTTTAGAACTTGGGAAAAGTCACTCTGTTCCGCGTAAAGTTACACGCTTCTAAGTAGTGCGTATCTTCTCTCCCCACGCGTGTTTGTCGACCAATCTAAAGGTGAAAGTGCGTGGAAAAAAATAAAGAGTAGGAAATGGTTCATGATGCAAATGTATAAGAGAGAAAGAATATATAAAAGTGGTTAGGATAATTTAGAAATAGTATAGGATTCCTGATGTAAAATTATATTCAATATTTTAAGAGTTGATTATTAGAAACTCTTTGATATGATCTTCTTTATTCATTCCAATACTTTTTTAGGACTTGTAAAACCCTATGTTTTCAGAAGAAAATATTGGGTATTCTTGGAGATGCTCTAAGCTGAAACATCCTCAATTTTTCGCGAAGGAAAAATCCACATAATGAATTGTAATATGATGAAACCAATAGTTGATTCCATCATATTATCATATATTAGTCGATATCACAGTCATACATCATAAGATTATAAGAATACAAGATATTACATCACTGGGGAACACACCTATTACAGAGTTAATCTAGCGGAAGACTATCGAGTGAAGGCTTCTCCTTCATGGGTCGTCATCAGAGTTGGCGTAGTGCAGCGTAGATTCTATCTCCGAACCAAACTTGAGCGTAGGCACGAGACCTCCTAATCCTTCTAAAGTCAGCATCTCTGAGAAGCAGGAAAATCTGCACACCGCCAGATGTGTGCAGGCCATGATCAGCACTGATGAGCTTTAGTGAAAAAGATAAACAAGGGATCTGGCGATCCTAATATTTAGCTGTGGTTTGCATTCTTAGCGCATGAGAAGTAACTAACATTAGTAATAATAATATCCAATTTTTAACACATTCCCAGCCACACACATCTACATCCATCCATATCCATCCACCAACCCATCCCAAACCATCTCCACATCACTACACCGTATCTCATCTCACACACTCAGGTCGACAGGCCGACTCCCTCTCGGCACTTGTCTCAACGGCCCGCAGCTCCTGGCTCACGGCCGGAAAATACCCCAAACCCTGGAGGGAGAATAGAAGGACTCATCTTCTATCTAGTTTAAGCGAAACCCAGGAAATGTCCATAGCCGACAAGTTGGCATATGTATCGATCGATCAACCATACACTCTGCAGAGGTTTCACATACCCATAAGATAGCCATCCTCGACGGTGCCCCGTCTAGGCAGATTCCGGTCGCTTGCTAGCCTAGAACGATGCCACCCTACCTCTCAGCCCTGGAACATCCCAAGTCTAGTCTGGGATGGCTGATACTGTGAGTCGTAGACAGAGCCGGGGCCCACCGGATGTCAAGAGCCGGTCCACAAGGCCTCCTGAAGTCTCAGAAGGGTGTGGGGGAAAACCACGCACCCCGTACCTCCTTGCACATGTTCGCCTAGCAGTAGTGGCATCACTCTACCAAGTAGTCTGACCATCCCGCACCATATAAGGCGAGTGGGATATAAAGGATTCCCGGTGAATCTGAGTACTAGTAAGTCCTTAGGGGTGACCAAGCCAGAATGTCTTCATCAGGGTTTCCATTTACCGTGCCACCACAACACCTCTACCCCGGGCTCCACCTCTTCGAGGTTCACACCCAAGGCCACCTCCAGTTACCATTTACCCACCACGGGTATTCCATATCCAAGTGCCCAGATAGCACCACATGGCAAGACTCGCCCCAGGCTCGTCGTTATTCCAGCTCGGTCGACACAACCCTCACTCTCCACGCACCCAAGACACACGCATCACGCTCACACACCACCAATCTGGCACCCATAGCCAAACCATTCCCAGGGGGTTCACCACCAGCATCACATCCCCGATATAATGCGAAGTGGTGTTAATAATAAGTATAGTGGTGTAATATGCAAGCAAGCAGGCAAGTAAGCATATATAAGCGAGCGAGTGCGCAAAGCAGGGTGACGTGGTAGAGTGGGTTGCATCATGGTAATAATAGCTCAGGTAGTAGTATGCATCAAAGTACTAGCAAAGGAATAATTTATAAAGCGCTAGCAGTTCTAGATTTTATGCAATGTCTAATAGGATTTTCTAAAAGAGGGTGTTGCCATGACACCTGCGATGTAGAGGTAATAGTGGTACAATTCTCCATTCGTTGGCGTTCCATTAGCGGGGTCTCCTCCTCCTGTGTTGACTCCATTCCGCAGTCCTTGTCGTCGTCCACGTTCTCTTGGTCCGATCGTCAGCTACTCCGCGAAGCGACACGCAAGGCAAGAGAGCACTCAACACTTGAAAAGACGACGAGTCACAGGAAATCCAATAACGCCATTGAGACAATAAGAGATACACGGCTTAGCCCTCTCGGCGGTTGTCCGATTTCCTCGGGCCAAAGAATCACAAGTGGTGGTTTGCTAAGCACAAGCTTAAGTCATGGCCAAGCCAGTATGGCTTTACGATAAACGGTTTAAGCCAGAGCTTATCCAGAGCAAACACCACGGCTAACGATCTTTCGATCAGATGTCATTGAATTGACGGGGATTGAAAGTCGGGCCCCAAGAAAGAGGAACGACGTGGTTCAGCTCTTAATAGCCTTATCCCACAAATCACAATTGGACACGAGTAGCATACAAGAACAATTAACTCTATTGTGACTTGGCTCCAACGTACTTCGGCTCGCCCGCTATGGTAGAAGGCGGTAGCGCAAAGAGATTGGACAACAATGGGTCCTCTCGATCCACGCGACACAATAGCGTCGGGAGCTGAGAAGAGAGTCGCTCAACACGGCAAAAGATGCACGGGTTAGCTAGGCACATCCATGTCATGTTCTCAGACACATCTTCGGGAAAGATGGTTTTAGACGGTCGATCGGGTCAACACGCACGGGTCCGAGGTATGACTTAGACCATAGCTTTGCTAACAAAAGGGAATAGTCCGGTCTTTGATCCAATCGTCACGGGCAAGACGAGATCGAACAGAGCGGCTATCGGGGCAATAAGAGCAAGAACAACCAAGAGCAAGGTCTACTTCTAACGCACACGCCATGACAAAGACGGGGCATCGGAAGGAGCGACACTCAAGAACACCAAGTGCATAAGCCACTCGTAGGGTACCTGACCTGGGTGCACTGGCACTGAGATATCTCTTGGATTCGAAGCGGTGTGGTTGTCACCGCGAGAATCAGAGAAACATGATGGTCAAACGGGGTACAAGCATACAAGGGCTTGAGCACGAATAAGCAACTAAAAGCGAAAGAGAGGCGTAGCTCCATGGTCATGGTGAGGTGAACTCGCGGCCACAAGCTATGCCTACGAGTTGGCATTCATTGTTCCACGATTGTTTTTCTCCCAGGTCATCTCCCATAGGACTTGGTCATGGAGGGCTCAAAGCGTGCGGGTGATATCCGCATTGATGTTAGTATCGACATCGAATCCATCACGACCATGTTCTAGGGCCAAATACAGGAGCTAACACTCGTGGTACTATGAAGTCAACTAAAAAGCGAGGGGTTGAGTTACACTCGGCATCACGGTCATGGCGAGATGGATCCCGCGATCGTAACGTCCAAACGAGGTACGATCCCTTAGCCAGCTCGAAGGCTCGGCACACAGGCAACAACACCAACAAGCAGCGATAAGAACCAAACACGACCAAAAGACGCAACAACTCGACACGACTACGGAGTAGCACATTCCATAGCTGGGTGATGGATAGATCCTGTAAGACAGTCATGGACAGACAGGTCGTAAGAATAGGGCCCAACGAGGTAGATATGCGTATACGGAAAGATGCGAGATGGGGCTTTCCATGGTCTCGATAAGTCATACAACTAGGGTTCATGGTCCAGAGGGTACGACTTGCGGTAGACGGGGTCATGGTGGTCTCGGCAAGCGAGGCCATGGTGGTCTCGGCCAGCGAGGCCATGGTGGTCTCGGCCAGCGAGGCCATGTGGTCTCGGCAACGGTGGTCTCAGCAACGGTGGTCTCAGCAACGGTGGTCTCGACAACGGTGGTCTCGGCAACGGTGGTCTCGACAACGGTGGTCTTGGCAATTGTGGTCTCGGCAACGGTGGTCTCGACAACGGTGGTCTCAGCAACAGTGGTCTCGGCAACAGCGGTATCGACAATGGTGGTCTCGACAACGGTGGTCTCGGCAACAGTGGTCTCGATAGATCTCGACGGCATGTTCTTGTAACTCGAGGCAGCCAGAACAGTGGTGAATCGCAGACACGGGGTTCCACGGAACCGTCAAGGCAACCAAAGAAAGGAAACCTGCAGTCCATGATGTGGCGTTCAATGCCACGTGGCCCAATTACGGCTTTGGGGCTCACGATGAGGTCATGGTAACTCTTTGCCGCGGCATGGCTTGGCCACGACGGGTTTTTTAGGCGACAAGTCCTTTCCGGCGTCTCCTACACCGTGGATCTATTTGGCCAAGTCCGGTCTCATGCTAGTGAGTGTGGGCGTGTCTAGGAGTGGTAGAGCTCCATCGTAACGTCAGAGACGGCGATCAAGGCTTGACTCAATCGGGCGTGGTTCACGGTGGACGAGACATGGCTTTAGAGAATGCTTCAATGGTGGTAGGCAACCACATCGGTGTTCTTGGACTCCGGTGGTTCGATTTGGCTTGGGTTAGTCACGTGTGTGTGTGCTTGTGTGTCCAAAGGCCGGAGGTGGCCTCGGTCTATGCGTTCCACGGTTGGAACGCCATGGCTGGTAAGCAATGTCGGGATTTAAAAAGAGGGGCACGGTGGTGGCTCACCGAGGTTTTGTCGAAGTGGAAGAACATGACCCGCGTTGCTCGGTATCGTGATCTTGGCGGAGCTTGTAGTTGGTCGCACCGGTGATCATCTAACGGCTTCGGCTCATCCGAGTGATCGGGCGATGAAGATGTAGCACCTAATCGAAGCACTTGGAAAATAATTCGAGGTACAAGAGATAGACACGCGTAATAGATAGATCGGCATGAAGGAAAATGGAACAAAGAAGTAGACCGGCGGCAAAGGCACGGCATAGGCATAGAATAAATAAAGATCATGATCATGTATAGGCAATGGATATTGATAGATCAAATAACAATGTAGATAAATGATATTGATGATCAAGGTCAACAAGTACAAAAAGAACATGGAAAAGAAAGGCAAGGGTTTTAGGCGTTGGTGGCTCACCGGCTGTTCGGGCAAGGCACGGATTAGCGGGGAGGTGCTGTGGGACGGCGTCCACTGCTCGAACGAGGAGACAGAGCACAACATTGCGGTAGCATGGATTCAGTGAAGACGAGGCATTGCAGTATGCGCTTATGCTTGTCGTGGCCAAGACGGGGTTGAGGCTTGGCGCAACCATGGCCTAGTGGTGGCGCTCCAGCATGGTGTAGCAGGGCAGCGAGGCCGATAAGGTCGAGGTCGCAGCTCCGGTCGTGGTTTCGTGTCGAAGCAGGGGCACGTCGTGGTCGGCTTCATGGTCGAGGATGGCATCGGTGGTCGTGGCCGCGGGCTCTATGTGGCCGGTTAACACTGTGTCGCGCTGTCGAAGCCCTCGCGGTGGTGAGCGGTACCATGTAGAGGATCCCGACGCGGTGCAGCTCCTGGAGATGGGTACTACAGAGACGGGGCATAGAGGCCAGCGAGGCGTGGTTGGTGTAGCTCGGCGAAGGAGAGGAAGGCGACGGTGGCTCATGGCGACGCGGTTGTGGCCGTGGCATGTCGACGCCATGGCCATGCTGGTCGTGTAGCCGCACGGTGAGGACAGGACGTCTTAGGCAGGGAGGACGATGGCCTCTGCGATGAGAAAAGGCGAGGCTTGTCTGTCACGGCGAGGTGCTCGGCACGGTGGAACACGGCGTGGCGGATCGGCTTGGAGCAGCGACCGGTAACAAGGCCGTGGACAAGGCGCAGAGCAGAGGCAAATGTGTGGTGGTGGATGAAGGACGGCGAAGGGTGCTACAAGGCCTGCTGCTTCCCTGCAAAGTGAAGGATTATGGCACGAAGGCCGGGCTCAGCACGAGTAACGGTGGGAAGGGAAAAGATGGGGTCCTGGGCTTTGGGTGCTCACCAAGGTCGAGGTGAATGGTGGCGACGCTGGCTCGACGCTGGAGCGACAACGTGGTCCACAGCGAGGTCACGGCTGCAGACATGGTGGCGCGACGCTGGCTTGATGGTGGCGTCGTTACAGTGCAGGCGCGCTGCTCCGAGGCGAAGCGGGCTCGGCGCTGAGGTTGCGACGGCGCTCCTGCGCGTGGGCATGACGATGATGGCATGGGCGTGGGGGCGCGGCGTGGCTGCTCGAAGGCTCCGACGACGCGGTGCTATGGGGCTCGGGGGCGGAGCAGTGGGAGAAAAGGGTGGCGTGGATGGGGAATGGAGAAGGAGCGGCGGCGCGTGTGGCTTTTATAGCGGCCGATGCTAGGGTTTGGCAGCCGGCTCGGCGTCGTCGCCGTTGATGTGACGGCCGGGACACGCGGCATGAATCGTGCGGGCGGTGGTACGGACATCGAGGTGGTGCCTGGACACGCGCGCTCTGCCTTCCTTGTGGTGGTGGCGGCTGGGAGCGGCTGCTTTCGCGCTGGAGGCCGGTGGCGCCCCTAGGGTTGATAAGGCGTCTGACCATTGGCCAGCCGGGTCGTGGCTTACTTCTTTGGGCGGCCATTGTTGCTTCTGTTGGTTGGGCCAAGCAGGCTTGGCGGGGCGGGCCAAAAGGAGGAGAGAGGCAGGCCGGGCAGCGGTGCTAGCTAGGCACAGGCTAGGTCAGCTCTTCTTATTCTTCTTTATTCTTTGCCCGTGTGGGCGAGAAGCGGGGAGCCAAGTTAAATTTGGTTCGGTTGGTTAATGATCCTACCAATATGGCCTTCACCTTTCTTTCCTATTTCCTTTACTCTTTTCCATTTCAAATATTGCTTGATTAATTCCATAATCAAGTGTTTGTATGCTAAACTTATTTAGCTTAGGTGTGGGCCCACTTGGGTAATATCCAAGGGTCTCTAGGGTTTACTATGGGTCTTGGAATCCAATGCCAAGGGTTGGCTTCGATGGGCATTGATTTACAAGGAAGGTCAATAGACTTTACGAATTAGATCAAGGGATTTGAATGAGGTTCAAAAGCAAGAAGATGATTTGAGAGAGGAAAAGGGATTCATAAGATATTCTAGAAGGGATCAAAAGGATTTGCTACGGACTTGTGCTCTCCAACACAAAACACAAAACACTAAACCAACAAAGGAATTCTGGCAAACTCCTACAAGTAATTATATATGCATGCAACAATTTATTTATAAATTGTTCTTTGTTTGACCTAACATCTACTTGCTTCACACATTGCAGGAAAATTTTAAAAAAGTTCGTATTTTTGGCTTCTCCAAAAACCCAGGTTGTTACATAAGCTGGCTAAATGCTGAGGTGGAGAAGGGAGGAGAGGGGAGAGAGGAGAAGCGGGACAAGTAGGGGGAGCAAGCTCTTGAACTTGTATAATGCATTTGAATATGCATTCACATATGTTTGCTTGCATTTGTCAAATTTAAATTCAATATACATGCTTGTGTGGTGTATGTTAGTTGTATGTTTGAATGATGAAATGAAATACTAGTATGCATAAGATGTTTAGCTAGACACTTGAATTTGGTTTCACAAGTGGTACTAGAGCCTTGCTTCTAATGTTGATCTCACGAGGTATCTAATGTGTGTTGTTTTCAAGTGGTATCTAGGAAACAATGGTGCTAAGGATGGTATATTGGTGCAGTCCGATTGGTATCACGCTTCAAAGGTCCATCTCTTATACCTTAGCTTCATTTGGTAGACATTACTTCCCCACATTTCTATCTATACATATGTGTAAGCTTCAATCCAAACTTTTAACATATATGTAGGGGAGCTAATGCTACCAGTTGGGGTTCATGAAACTTGTTCAAATCCTTTACACATGGTAAACATGCTTGGACAAGCGACATGGATTCAAAATGATTTCAATTCTTATCTTTATAAAAGGGTTATCATCAATTACCAAAAAGGGAGAGATTGAAAGCTCTAGTTTGGTTTTGGTGAATTGATGAAACCCTAGGTGCTAACATTTGGCTCGAAGTGTATATGAGATAGTTTAGTACCAATCCAAGTGGTGGAGCAAGTGAATGATGATCATGGTGATGGTGGAGGCCATGGTGATGATCAAGTGCTCAAGCTTGGAAAAGAAGAAAGAGAAAAATAAAAAGGCTCAAGGCTCAAGACACCAAGTGGGTGTGAGTGTGTTTAGGATAGATAGTCGTACTATTAAGAGGGGTAAAACTCGTTGTGAAATGCGGTTATTAAAGTGCCACTAGATGTTCTAATTCATTGCATATGCATTTAGAACTAGTGAGTGCTAACATCCTTGAAAATACTTGTAAAAAATTTTAACACACGTGCACTATGGTGAGATACTTTGTGGTTGGCATTTTAGAAGAAGGGTGTTGAGAAATGAGTTGATCGCGCTTGTCACATGGTGATCGGACGCGTCCGACATTGGGACCGGACGCGTCTGGTGTGTTACCCTAGCTCGGGCAAGTGTTGCAGAGGTGATCGGACTCATCCGGTATTGGGACCGGACACGTCCGGTATTTGGCCCAGACTTGAGCAGCAGCGGCAAAAGTGACCGGACTCTGGAAAGCATCTGTTCGACTGTGATCTGATGCATCAGGTCATGGTCTGGACCTCTCAATGTAGTTTTTTGACATGACTGGACGCTCAATACAGCGTGTGACCTGACGCTGAGCGTCGCGTTCGGTCAGAGGGGGCAGCGCGCGTGGAGGAGAGTGACCTGACACTGAGGGCATCCAGTCAGGAGTACTGGACATGTCCGATCGTGTCCAAGCAGCTCTAGGAGCTCTCTGGACTCGACCTAACGTTGCCTTGCCTGCGTCCGCTCATTTTCTAACAGCGCATCCGATCAATTCGTGTCAGAGCGCGCAGAGAAAGTCATTGGGCGCCAACAGTTACTTCATTTAAAAGGGACACGTGGCGGTCGAGCAGCGACCAGACACATCTAGTCAATGCGTAGACAGCTCAATAATAGAGCCAACGGCTTTATTGTTTGGGGTGTCCATGTGGCAGAACTGCCCGAAATAGCATGCTTTCGGAGGCGCTTGTCTTCCACCAGACACTAAGCACCCCGAAAGTTGGCTATGTTGGACGGTTCCGTCGAGCACACCCTAAGGGAGAACTCGAACAATCCATGTTTTCCTCTAGGATCCAATAATGAGAACGAGTTTATAATACTTAGTCCATTTCATACAACAAGAGTTCTTAGAAATACATTACTACAATACCAAGTTAAGAGTGCGGAATTTAAACAGCGGAATCGAAGTAAACATCTAACGATAAGATACAAGGATCCATCTGTGCCCACTAGAAGAATCCTCCACACAATAGCCATTTCTCAAGCTGCATCTGCAACAGGGGTAAATAAGCCCTAAGTATGCAATGTACTCGCAAGACTTACCCGACTAGTGGGAATAAGTTCCCGACTCCAAAGGATATGATAAGCTTTATAGTTTATTGGGTTTTCCTTTTGCGAAAAGCCTTACTAGTAGTCAATCCTTATGTATGTTTCTTATTAGCAGTCATGATTAGTTCATTATCTAACCATTCTATGTAAGCACATGTTCTACTTTCAAGTAATAGTTGAGCAATCAGATCTATTTCACCATCTTTCATCATCCAGTTCTTACTACGGTGCTAGATCATAGACAAGTCGTACCATATCACACGGTGATTCATGAACCAATATATCCTAGCTGGGTACCTTGAAACACACACCCTGCTTGTACCCTAGGCACAAGCAAGACCAACCCACCACTCTCCTGTCAAGGGGTCTAGGTCCCTATCCAAACTTGGACTTCAAGCCCCCACTCCTGAGTCCCGGACTCAGTGTGGTGCTTAGACCTCCATCACCCCCGTCTCCAATCAAGTCGGTCTGTGAAGGGACCGTGACGTCTAAGAGGGGGGGTGAATTAGGCAACTTAAAAAATCTAACTCTAAACTATGGCCTCTTTTGCTAACCTTAGCAAAATCTATGCAAAAGATAAACTATCTAAATATGCAACTACGGTTTTGCTAATGTGTTGCTATCTCTACCGCAATAGAAGTAATATAATCAATGTAAGTGTGGAAGCTAAAGAGCGAGGTAGAGATATGCAAACTCCCGTCGACGACTCCGGTATTTTTACTGAGGTATCGAGAAGCGCGCAAGCTTCCCCCTAGTCCTCGTTGGAGCCCCTCACAAGGAATCCCTCGCAAGGGCCAAGCTCTGGTCGGGTAACTCCGTGGATAGCCTCGGCCCTTCCCCACGCAAGCAAGTGGGTCTCCGACGTGCCTTCCAAAGAAGCCTCTCCCGTATGCTCCCATAGCCTTCACTATCAAGCTTCCAAATAAAACCATGGGCCTTGTTCCCTCCGTTACACGGTGGCGGCCACACCACAAACGCGGTTGGTGTGATCTCACAAGACTTCAAGCCCCTCCGATGTACAACACTTGTGCTCGCAAGCACAGGGTGGCAAGAGGTATGCAAACCTCACTAAACACTAGGTATAAACCTAGAGCAGCACATAAGCGGTGGTCTAATCAACTTAAGCACTTCGCAAAGCACTTATGCTAATCACCTAATAAAACACTAAGCACTATGCATGTGGAGATCGCTAAAATGGTATATCAACACCCTTGGTATGTTTCCTCGGCTCCACACATCTCAAATGGCTGGTTGGGGGTTGTATTTATAAGCCCCACTGAGAAAGTAGCCGTTGGGGTCGAATTCCCATGGCCTCACTTTCTGACGGACGAATGAATCGTCTGACCGGACGCGTCCGGTCGTCCCGACTCCGATTGAGCCGGCAATATCTTGATCGACGGACAGCGACATCCGGTCACAGATTTGCCGCTCAGGAACCTTACTGTAATCGATCGGGTGCTGTTGTCCTACGTCCGGTCGGTTGCCACCAGCGTCCGGTCTAGGATCCGGTCGCCTGTCTGCCGAGCCACTTGCCTAGCGTCCGGTCGTAGCATCCGGTTGCTTGTCCAACGTCCGGTCCTACATTCGGTCACCACAGTGAGCTCATTTCTTCGCGATCTTGCGTACGGCTTGGTTCCAATCTTCGTGCTTGGACTTTGCTTGATATCTTGGGTCTTCTCTTGTGCTTCTAAGGTCTTTCTTAAAGTATTGATGATCGGATCACCACGTCACCTTTGTCCAAGTCATGTCTTCCACCCTATTGAACTACAAAATAAACACTTGCAAATTCATTAGTCCAATTTGGTTGTGTTGATCATCAAACACCAAAATCCAAAGTAAATTGGCCAATGGTCCATTTTCCTTACAATCTCCTCTTTTTGGTGATTGATGACAACACGACCAAAGCAAGCAAATGATAAGAATTTAGAGATTTAAAAACTACCTACTTGCTAGGATGCAATGCAAAGGGCAAGGTTATATGATACTAATTGACAGATACCAATTAAAACTTTACTTAAAAACTTGTCTTGCCCTTGTAAATGTCCCCATGTGATATTATGGATTAAAGCCTAGCTTTGTAAAAAAATTCTCCCATTACTTAGACTAATCCATAATTCACTTTCCTCCCTTTCTCGGACCATTATTACTTGTAATTAAATGCTTGTCTTTGGTCCTTCAAATTCTCCCCCTTTGACATCAAACACCCAAAAAGGAATACATTAGTGGCACAAGGGAGGGTCAAACTTTGTGAACCAAATGAAGGATTTGATTAGCATGGAATAGGTCACAAAACTTGACTATTACATTATATAGACTAAGCTCCCCCTAAATTTATGCATACATATGATAAAAAGCAAAGCATATGCATAATTAGCAATTTATTGCACAAGAAAGGTTAATCTATAAAATGCATGGAGAAAGCAAATAAATATCAAAGTGAGATCAACATGGTGATATTGGTTTAGAAATACCACATGTGAAAAATCAATTTGATTTCTACCAATCGAAGTATAATGCTTTCCCCCGGGGACTCCATTTTCCTTGCAATGAGACTACTACACACAAGATAAGGTTAAAAAGGTGTTAGTCTCAAAGCATCCAACTTGTAGATTAAGCTCCCCCTAAAATTGTGCACACAAGTGTGAAATACTTGTAGGATTTGTGCACATTGATTTTAGAATCGAAATACCATTTGAAGATGATATTTGGGAGAAAACATATCTATAATTTGGACTTTGGCACATATTGTATAAATAATTGTAAGACAAGCTATGTGCCGTGCTTCTAAGCAATTTTAAACCATGTAGGTTTTGCTCCAAGGGTTAGGAATGAAACCGAGCAACCCTACCATAAAATATACCTATTGTATGCATGACAAAAGATTTAAACATGCAAATGTAAACATAGGCATGAAAGATAACTAGATGTTTAAAGATACCAATTAAATGCAAATACCATTTGAAATAAATACTAATTGAAAGTAATGACATCTAGTTACCTAACATGGGAAGGGGAATTTGGGTCCATAGTATTCACTAACCCACTTGGCAATTACTTTGTCCACCATGATGCACCCTATGAAATGCACCCCTATTTTGCCAAGTCTCCAAATTCCCCGATGTTCGATGGACTTCTCACTTCCCTTTCGGGATCCAAACCTTCTTGGTGCTTTTCATGTTGGAAATAATTTCCTTTTGCACCCAAAAGCGTTTGACCCTATTGTTGGCTTGCTTGTTCACCTTGATGGCCACCACCTTGTCATTTTTCTTCTTCTTCAAGAGATAAGGTGTGGAGGCCTTTTTGTCCACCTTGTTGGTGTAGGTGTTGGAGAGCTTGCTTGTTTGCTTTTTCTCCTTCTTCTTTGCTCCTCCCCCATTCTTCACCTTGCTCTCATAGGACTTGTGACCTTCCTTGTGGCACACATAACAAACCATGGTTTGTCCTTCATCAAGCTTCTTCACTCCCTTGATGGTGTTATCTTGATGAAGTTGGGTTTATTTCGCCTTGCCTTTTATTTGAGTCAAGTCCTTGGTGAGGCGAGCTACTTCTTGCTTGAGTTGCTCATTCTCCTTTGTAACCTCTTGTGTGCATGTATCTACAACAACTTTCTCAACACAAACTTGGTTGCACAAAGATGAGTCTAAATATAAATCATTACAAGAAGTAGAGGCATCTTTTTTAGACAAGTTAAAGATAGAACTTTTCTTTTTAGATGCCTTGGTGGTGGTTGTGCTCACGGCTTCAAGATTAGCAACTTTATTAGTTAGCTCATCACAATGTTTGCACATGGTTTCCATTTTAGCAAGCAAACTATTATATGCTTCTTGTGAGCTAGCTAACTTTTCTTTTAATTTTTCATTTTTCTTTACAAGTTGCTCATCATTTATTGGACATGCATTTGTTGTTGCACTAGCCTCAAGCTTCTCAATTTTAGTAGATAGTTCAACATTGAGATTAGCAAAGTTCTCATATTGTTCAAGCAATATTTTGTATGCATTTTGTGAACTATCTAGCTTTTCTTTTAAACCGTTGAGCTTCTTTTGTTGACTAGTGATAGCTTTAGCATATTTAAGATTTTCTTGCACAATTTCATTATAAGAAGGCATATCATCATCACTATCACTCTCACTAGAGGAAGAGCTTTCGTTACCTCGTGCCATAAGGCACACACGTGAAGAGCTTGATGATGAGTGCTTGTGGCCTCGCCTCTTATGGTGGTGTTCTTCTTCACTTGAAGAATCATCCCATGATCTTATTGATGCGAGGGCTTGGTTCTTGCATGCCTTCTTCTTCTTTGTCTTGGGTGTGGGCTTGTTTGGGCAAACTTCCGCAAAGTGCCCCAACTCGCCGCATCCATAGCATCCTCTCTTTCTTTGCTATTTTCTTTGATTTGTGAAAATGAAATCTTGAATTTGGATGGGCACACCCTTGACATTTATCCTTTGGATCATCTTCTCCACCTTGTTGATAAGTTTGATTGATTCTTCATCAAGGTCGGAGGCGGAGGAGGAAGATTGATCATCTTCACTTGAGTCTTCATCATCATCATCATCCTCATCTTCTTCTTCATCTTCACTTGTGGAGCTTGAGCTTGAGCTTGTCTCAACTTGCTTCCCCTTCATCTTCTTTTTCTCGCTACATGCGAGCACCTTTCCTTTGCTTGATGAAGAAGCTCCTTCTTGATCCATCTTACGTGACATTTCAAATGCCACTAACTTGCCAATGACTATGCTCGGGGTCATGTTGCTCAAGTCCTCCATGTTGTGAAGGATGGTGATGATGCTTGCATATTTCTTTTGTGGAAGCACGGAGATGATCTTCCTCACGATGTCTGCATCATCTAGCTTTACTAATCCTATTGAATGGAGCTCATCGATAATTAGATTCAAACGAGAATACATATCAGGAACAAGCTCATCATCATTCATTTTAAAGAAATAATAATTTTGTTTAGCTAGACAATGTTTTTGCTCATGGACATTACTTGTGTCGTCATGAAGCTCTTGGAGTTTTAACCAAATTTCATGTGCCGTATTTAAAGTGAACACTTGGTTAAACACATCCATGCTAAATGATTCAAACAAGCAATTTTTAGCTCTAGTATTGAAATGCATTTATTTTTCATCACCCTTTGTGGGTTTTTCGGGATTCTTGATGGGTTTCATCCCGTCACGAGTGACTCTCCAAACACACAAATCAACCGTCCTCAAGATGGCAAGCCATTCTAGCATTATAATAGAGGAAGTTTGTGCCGTCAAATTTTGGAGGCCTAGCAGTATCCATCCCAACCACTCTAAGTAGCGTTGGCTCAACGGCGGTTAAGCCAAAGGTCTAAAATGAGCCAACCGGGCTCTGATACCAATTGAAGGGACCGTGACGCCTAAGAGGGGGGGGTGAATTAGGCAACTTAAAAAATCTAACTCTAAACTATGGTCTCTTTTGCTAACCTTATGTGCAACTATGGTTTTGCTAATATGTTGCTATCTCTACCGCAATAGAAGTAATGTAATCAATGTAAGTGCGGAAGCTAAAGAGCGAGGTAGAGATATACAAACTCCCGTCGACGACTCCAGTATTTTTACCAAGGTACCAAGAAGCGCGCAAGCTTCCCCCTAGTCCTCGTTGGAGCCCCTCATAAGGAATCCCTCGCAAGGGCCAAGGTCCCGGTTGGGTAACTCTGTGGATAGCCTCGGGCCTTCCCCACGCGCAAGTGGGTCTCCGATGTGCCTTTCGGCAAGCCTCTCCCGGATGCTCCCCGCCGTCTTCACTATCAAGCTTCCAGCCAAAACGCCGCGGGCCTTGTTCCCTCCGGTACACGGTGGCGGCCACACCACAAACGCGGTTGGTGTGATCTCGCAAGACTTCAAGCCCCTCCGATGTACAACACTTGTGCTCACAAGCATGGGGTGGCAAGAGGTATGCAAACCTCACTAAACACTGGGCATAAACCTAGAGCAAGCGCATAAGCGGTGGTCTAATCAACTTAAGCACTTCGCAAAGCACTTATGCTAATCACCTAATAAAACACTAAGCACTATGCATGTGGAGATCACTAAAATGGTGTATCAACACCCTTGGTATGTTTCCTCAGCTCCACACATCTCAAATGGCCGGTTGGGGGTTGTATTTATAAGCCCCACTAAGAAAGTAACTGTTGGGGTCGAATTCCCACGAAACTGCTACTGACCGGACGCTGAATCGTCCTGACCGGACACGTCCAGTCATCCTGACTGTTGAGCCGGCAATATACTGATCGAACGCTGGCCAGCGTCCGGTCGCCTGCCACCGGACACGTCCGATCGTAGATTTGTCGCTCAGGAACCTTACTATAATCGATCGGACGCTGCTGTCCTGCGTCCGGTCGGTTGCCGCCAACGTCTGGTCTGGGATCCGATCGCCTGTCTGCAGAGCCACTTGCCCAGTGTCCGGTCGCAGCATCCGGTTGCTTGTCCAGCGTCCGGTCCTGCATTCGGTCACCACAGTGAGCTTATTTCTTTGTGATCTTGCGTACGGCTTGGTTCCAATCTTCGTGCTTGGACTTTGCTTGATATCTTGGGTCTTCTCTTGTGCTTCTAAGGTCTTTCTTAAAGTGTTGATCATCGGATCACCACGTCGCCTTCGTCCAAGTCACGTCTTCCACCCTACTGAACTACAAAATAAACACTTGCAAATTCATTAGTCCAATTTGGTTGTGTTGACCATCAAACACCAAAATGCAAAGTAAATGGGCCAAGGGTCCATTTTCCTTATAGTCTGAACAGAGCCAGAACCCACGATAAGAGAGCAATGAGACTTTCCACTCCCATAAGCAAGTATGTGCTCAGGATAGTAAGTCTGCAACCTAACTAGAATCCAATGCAATGGACGGTCCTTAGCCAACATGGATAGGGAAAACTGTGTAACCAAACTATGCCCCATTGGCTGCAGGACACAACCTATTATACCCACCAATACCCGTACCATATCTCTGTCCGGTCTCAATTTTCCTTTCACCATTTTATTATGAGAGTGATAATAATAATCATCTATTATGAGTAATGGCAGGTTACTCATGCTACCGATAGCCTAAGCATAGCAGCTACTCGGCCTATGCTAGAAGGACTTATAGGTAGGTTTATCTATGCATGTAGTTTCAATATAAATCTTGTAACGTAAATGCACATCGCACATATATATATCCAGTGATAATTCAAAATAAGGGTTATGCACCGGGGCTTGCCTTGGGCAGGCAGGGTGTCAGCAAAGTCAGTCACTGGTGGCTCTGGGACCTCCTCCTGCATGAGGATCTCTTTCTCGTACTCCTCGATCACCTCCTCAAACTCATGATCTCCGACGGTCATGATCTCCGTCAACTCGTTCTCTACATACATGCGATGATGATGCAACACTTTAATATTAAGGCAACAACAATTCTTAAAATAAGAATACATCTACTAAGACACTAAGCTAGCTCTAATAGTTAAGATACTAACTACCTATCATTTCCACAAAACACAGGTGTGGATTCATCTAACAGGTATTAACTTAGTAACTAAAATGTAATCTTACTCTTATTAACGATCTACTATATACTAAAATAAGGAGTACTTAGCTATCATATTTCTCAACCTATTCTAAGGCTACAAAAATTACAGTGAGCACATAATAATACAATGAATCTACTGTAAAAATTTCATGGTCAAAGCTATTACCAATTTGCCACAAAAATTCTTACAAATACTAATATAAATAATACTAAACACTCACAAATGATTTAATAAGCCTTAGCATCAACTCAGACCTACATCATCTAATCATACCATTATATAGACAACATTTTTAGAAACCCAACAAAATTTATTTCATAATTTTTGGACACCTATGTGAATTGATATTAATTTTCAAAGTTCAACTCAGAATGTAAAATATAAAACTATTTCTAATTCCTTAAGAAAAAGAAAAATGAATTCTCACTCCGTGGCCCACCACCGCATGGACACGGCCCACTGTGAGACGGCCCATGACGAGGCGACCTACGTGCATGCTACCAACTTTACAAAAACGCCCCCGCGCTACAGACAAATAAACCCGGGGTCTGCAACACTATTCCCTGAGAGAGAGGCTATGCAAAAAGGACCTCGCAACCATCCTCTTTTACCATGGCCAGGTCCTTGGCCACCCCTGCATGCGTCGGTGCGGCGAGCATGGCAATGGACGGCCACGCCGGCCAACCAAGGCACGTAGCGGCCCCTCTAGCGGGCCAACCTGCATCTACGGTCCTAGCACCTACACTAGATGAAGTTATGGGAGCAGCAGAGCTTGCGGGTGTCAACAAAAGATGCTCGGCGGTCCACCGAGGGGTATCCCACGATGGTAGATTTGTCGTAGATATGAGCGAGATCAAGAGCGAGATGGTAATACAAGCACCAAGACACAAGATTTGGACATGTTCGGCCGTCACTATGACGTAATACCTACATCCTGTGTTTCTGATATATTGCATTGAGATGTATGGATCTGTCCACTAGGGGACCCCTGCCTCTCCTTATATACTCTAGAGGGGTAGGGTTACAAGGAAAGTATCCTATTTGGTACTATACGATAGCTTGCGGTGCACGCCGTGCATGCCTTGGTCTTATGGGCTGGGCCACCTCTGATGGTGTGGCCCATGTCTTGTCTTGTGGATACCGGGGGTCGTACCCCCACAGCTAGTCCCCGAGCCTGACAGTAGGTGACGTAGTCATGTGGTGCCAGGGTCAAAAAGTAGAAGACTAGGCGAGAAGACAGCCAGTCCCCGGGCATAGCCTCGAGATGAGAACAAGCACATTCACTGCAAGGTGAAGTGTGCCCACTTAGTCCCCGAGCCTGCTGGAAGATGAAGAATGAATCTTGTAGCAGGGTCAAAGAAAAAGAAGTCTGAAAGCTTTGTCGATGTCGTCCGACATGCGCGTATCAAGACCCCAGACGTGTTGCCCAAGATCAGCACCCTGATCCGAACAATATGGAGCAGCTTGATAGCACACCGATGAGACGTAGCAAGATCCGACCACCAAGGGAGCACCGAGGAGTCCCTAGCGTCTCTGGCGATGTCCGAGCACCGAAGAACGAGGAGTCCCCGACGTCGCTGGCGATGTCCGAGCATCGAGGAGCGAGGAGTCCCCGGTGTCGCTGGCAATGTCCGAGCACCGAGGAGCGAGGAGTCTCCGGCATCACTGACGATGTCCGAGCACCGAAGAGCGAGGAGTCCCTGGTGTCGCTGGCGATGTCCGAGCACCGAGGAGCGAGGAGTCCCCGACGTCGCTGACGATGTCCGAGCACCGAAGAGCGAGGAGTCCCTGGTGTCGCTAGTGATGTCTGAGCATCGAGGAGCGAGGAGTCCCTGGTGTCGCTGGCGATGTTCGAGCACCGAGGAGCGAGGAGTCCTCGGCGTCGCTGACGATCTCCGAGCACCGAAGAGCGAGGAGTCCTCGGTGTCACTGGTGATGTCTCGAGCACCGAGGAGCGAGGAGTCCCCGACGTCACTGGCGATGTCCGAGCACCGAGGAGCAAGGAGTCCTCGGTGTTGCTAGCGATGTCCGAGCACCGAAGAGCGAGGAGTCCCCGGCGTCGCTGGCGGTGTCCCAGTACCGAGGAACGAGGAGTCCCTAGCGTCGATGGCGATGTCCGAGCACCAAAGAGCGAGGAGTACTCAGCGTCGCTGGCGGTGTTCAACTATTGAGGAGTCACTGGCATCGCTGGCGATATCCGAGCACCGAGGAGTGAGGAGTTCCCAGCGTCGCTGGCGATGTTCGAGCACCGAGGAGTCGCCGGCATCACTGGCGATGTCCGAGCACCGAGGAGCGAGGAGTTCCCGGTGTTGCTAGAGATGTTTAAGCACCGAGGAGCGAGGTGAAGTGTGCCCACTTAGTCCTCGAGCATGAAGAATCCGAGGGCCGAGGAGTAACCGACGTAGCTGACGATGAAGCACGAGAGACGAACAGTCTGGTCAACTGGTCGGTGGCGAAGTGAGCATTGAGTAGAAGCGACCAGCAAACAGTCCGATCAACTAGTCGGCGACGAAGTCGATGAACTTAGCGATCCGACCAGTTGATCGGTGGAGAAGTCTGAGCACCACCCAATTTCTCTACAAAAATTGCTAAACTTCACAATGCCTATCCTTCTAAAAGTTCATGAAATTTTCTAAGTGTTAAATGGATTTCTATTTCTAGTTGCACTTTTAAGCTATTGAATATAGTACTTAACAACATTATCTCTCAACACCAAGTATTTCATTGTCATCTACAAATCTCATATTTCAAACTTTATTAAGGTGTCACATATATGTTTTATAGCGTTTTTGTTCAATAAAAATTAGTTAACATCTCTACTTGCTAACTTTATAAATCACAAATTAACTTCTCTACAAATCTCATATTTCAAACTTTATTAAGGTGTCACATATATGTTTTACATCTTTACGACTCGTTTAAGTTACAATGCTTTACCTATTCATCACACCACATGCAATATCACTTAAGTATGATGCTCATGACATGTTTTAGCAAGTGATTCACTATGTAACACCAAGGGTGTTACAGCTCTCCCCCCTTAAACAAAATCTCGTCCTGAGATTTCATGTGCCTAGTGTGGGAAAAGAGATAAGAAATAAATTCTTATTTAAACAATTACCTCGGTGAACTAGAAAGGAGGTGGGGATAATGCTTCAAGATATAGCTTCCTTGCTCCCACATTGCTTCGTCCTCCGAGTGATTTTGCCACTAAACTTTATAAAACTTCACAACATTGTTTCTAGTCACTCTTTTTTTTTCATCCAAGATCTTGATAGGATGCTCAATATAAGACAAGTCGGGTTGGAGAGTGAGTCCTTCAATTTCCACCACTTCATCGGGGACCTACAAACATTTCTTTAACTAGGAAATATGGAAGATATTATGCACTGCTAACAAAATATCTTGGAGCTGGATACGGTAGGCAGCAAAACCACACCGGGCCAAAATCTGGTAAGGTCCAACATAGCGAGGGTCTAGCTTCCCACGGACACCAAATTGATGCACACCTCTCATGAGAGATACCTTCAAATACACATGGTCACCAACTTCAAATTGCAAGGACCTTCTTTGCTTGTCCGCATAAGTTTTCTGATGACTTTGAGCTGCCTTCAAATGGCTTTGAATAATGCTAACTAACTCTTGAGCCTCTTTGATAAAATTAGGTCCAAAATAACCATGGTCTCCCACCTCAACCCAGTTAAGAGGTGTTCTACATTTTTTGCCATACAGGGCCACAAAAAGGTGCCATATGAATGCTTTCTTGATAATTATTGTTATAAGAAAACTCACCTAGAGTAAAGCATTCATCCCACTTTTCAGGAAAAAAATGGCACAAGCCCTCAACATATCTTCAAGTAACTGATTCACTCTTTCTGTCTGACCGTTTGTTTGCGGATGATAAGCTGAACTTCTGAGAAGACTAGTACCAAGACATTTCTAGAGTTGCTCCCAGAAATGAGAGACAAAGACTGACCCTCTATCAGAGACGATAGTAAGAGGAACTCTATGTAGGGTCACAGTCCGTTCAAAATACAACTTGGCATACTTCTTGGCTAAATACCTTGTATCCACCGGGAGGAAATAAGCGGACTTGGTAAGACGATCCACAATGACCTAAATAGAATCATACCCCTTTGTTGTGCGGGGCAAACCCACAACAAACTCCATGGAAATATCCTCCCATTTCCAAACAGGGATAGACAAGGGCTGTAAAAATCCAGGTGTACGCATATGGTCCACCTTAACCCTCCCACAAATGTCACATTCTGAGATGTATTTGGTAATGTCCTGTTTCATATTTGGCCACCAATACGAGTGACGTAAATCATGATACATCTTGTTACTTCCTGGATGAATGGATAACTTAGAGTTATGAGCTTCGTCCAAAATTTTTCTCCTAAGCTCATCACTTGAGGGAACAACCAATCTATTCTTGAACCTCACTACACCTTGATCATCAATACTAAAATGTGGACCATGCTCTTCGGCAATTAACTCCTTGATATGCGGGATTTCTAATACATCTTACCTTTGCTCTATAATAATTTGCTCGAGTAAATCCGAGACTAGAGCAATATGAGCTAGCACCTCAGCATGGTTGAGAGACATGGGTGCTTCTTCAACTTGATACGACTTCTAGCTCAAAGCATCAGCTACCATATTAGCTTTTCCAGGATGGTAATGAACCTCCAAATTAAAATACTTGATTAGCTCCAGCCATCTCCGTTGCCTCATGTTCAGCTCGGACTGAGTGAAAATATATTTGAGGCTCTTGTGATCCATAAAAATATACACTTTATTTCCCAACAAATAATGCCTCTAAATTTTTAGAGCATGCACCACAACAGCCAGCTCTAAATCATGGGTGGGATAATTCACCTTGTACTTTTTCAGCTGGCGTGAAGCATAAGCTATCACACGTCCATCCTGCATAAGCACACATCCTAATCCAATCCCTGAGGCATCACAATACACATCAAATGACTTGTCAATATCTGGTTGGGCAAGAACAGGAGCAGAGGTAAGAAACTTCTTTAGGGCTTGGAAAGCTTCTTCACAAGCCGAACTCCATGCAAACTTGACATCTTTCTAGAGCAACTTGGTCCTTGGTTGGGCTATTTTGGAGAAGTTAGGGATGAAGCGCCGATAATAACCAGCAAGACCCAGGAACTCATGGATCTGATGTACTGACTTTGGAGACTTCCAACTTAGAACATCTTGCACCTTGCTTGGGTCTACAGAGATACCTTCATGTGTCAGAACATGTTCCAAAAACTACACTCGATCTAACCAGAACTCACACTTGCTGAATTTAGCATACATCTTGTGTTCCCTTAATCGAGTCAGTACTATCCAAAGATGTTGTGCATGCTCTTCTTTGTTCTTGGAGTATATCAATATGTCATCAATGACCACTACTATAAACTTATCCAACTCTAGCATGAAGACTAAATTCATGAGATACATGAAGAATGCAGGAGCATTGGTGAGACCAAAAGACATGACTAGGTATTCATACAGCCCATATCTAGTAGAGAAAGCTGTGTTTATTATATCTTGTGGTCTGATCTTAATTTGATGATAACCCTAACGAAGATCAATCTTAGAAAACAACTTTGCACTAGCCAACTGATCGAACAAAGTATCAATACGAGCAAGGGATACTTGTTCTTAATGGTTACCGCATTGAGAGGGTGGTAATCCACACATATCTGTAGAGTACCGTCCTTCTTCTTCACAAAAATAGCTAGGCAACCCCATGGTGAAGAGCTAGGACGGATAAAGCCCTTCTCCAATAATTCCTCTAACTGCTTCTTCATTTCTGCTAGTTCTTTAGGCGCCATGCGGTAGGGACATCGTGAAATAGGAGCAGTGCTAGGTTATAACTTAATAGTAAACTCTATGTCCCTATCCGGTGGCAACCTAGGTAGATCTTTAGGAAAGACATCCAGAAACTCAGACCATAGGAATAGAAGCAAGATCAAGAGAAGCTTTAACATGAGCAACAACTGATAAGACTAGATCTGAGGGCATAAGAAGAGACATCCTATCCTCAGAAGAAGGAAGCCATAACTCAAAAACTCTTTGCTTAAGGTTCAAGACTACCCCATAAACTCGCAACCAGTTTATGCCCAGTTTGCATCTATGTCTTTCCTAGGCAATATCATGAACTAGAGACGGTAAGTGTGAGTGGCTAGCACTAATCTAACTGTGTCCATCCGAGTATTAACGCACAACTGTGCACCTAGAGTACTGATTCTATAGGCAATAGGAATAGCCCTAAGAGATATATTGTGCCTCTGTGTAAACCCCATGCTCATGAATGAATGTAATGCACCAGAATCAAACAACACATATGCTGGGTGGGAATCAATGGTAAATATACCAGCCATCACATGTTCATTCTGCAAAATCTCCTCAGCCTCAATGAAGTTGACTTGTCCAGAGCGGCTTACGGATACCTTCTTCTTGATAATCGTCCTCTTGACCAAACGAAAAGACTACGCAGGTTAGTTCTATGGGCACTCTTGAGCATAGTGGCCCTCCTTGCCACACTTAAAACAAGCACCAGGCTTGTTTCCCTATCCCTGACGAGGCAGAACTTGCTATCTCTGAGGCTACTATTGCACCTGCTGAGTAGGTGCACGGTACTAGGTGAAAGGTGCCTGGTAAGTCTGCTAAGACTGATGGGATGGTTGTCCACCTAGAGAGTGATTGGATATCCTCCTAACAACCTACACCTTCTGAGCCTAGAGATGACTAGAAGACCCAGTAATCACCCGCTTGCGCTTCCACTTAGCCTGAGAGTCACGCTGAAGTCTCTCTATGGCAATAGCAGCATTCATCATAGCACCAAAAGTCTGGTAGTTCTCTGTGTATAGCTGCTTCAAGATGCAAGAGAGGCCACGATAGAAACGGTCCCTCTTCTTCTCATCAGTGTCTACATGGGTCCTAGCATACTATGTAAGATGGTTGAACTTGTTCACATAATCTATCATAGTCATACTTCCTTGCTCAGATCCAGGAACTTCATCAACTTTCTATTCAGCACACCATCAGGAATGTAGTACTCTTTGAAAGCAGCGGTAAACTCCTGCCAAGTCACACGGTGGTCCACCGGCTGCATGGCATTGAATGTGTCCCACCATGCACTGGTCGAATCCAACAGCTACTGCGCTGCAAAACGCACCTTCTATTCTTCAGTCACAGTGAGCAGCTGAAACTTCTGCTCTAGAATACAAAGTCAATGCTCCGCATCTAGAGGCTCAGCCGTTGGCATGAATATGGGTGGGTGCGTCTTTAGGAAATCCTGGTAAGAACAGGGCCCCTCGGGACCATGGGCACCACCCCCGTTCCCACCATTGCCTTCGTGGCCCCCACGGGTGAAGCCACCAATCGCCTAGGCTAGCATCTCCAAGGCACGGGCTAACTCGCGCTGAGCAGCCAGCATCTCCACCATCATCTCCGCATTGGTCATCGGAGGTGGTGGTGGCGGAGGAGGAGGAGCCAGAAGTGGGGCCTCATGGCTGTCCCCATTGGTGTGCCCATTGTCCTCACCATGACCGTTATCACTCTGGTCTTCTCCAATACCACGGCCCATCCCAGCACTGGTGCTCCCGCGACCAGACCTCAGGTTCATCTATAAACAAATAAGAACCAACCATTAGGATCAACCCTTCGGATTAGGAACAGGAGACTTAGATAAATGATTAGACTTTTATTAAAGCATTCTTTTATGTTATCCTATCAATTCACTATCCAAATTAGACGTGTGGGGGAATTTAGTTTAAGCAAGAATCTCTTTTCATGATGCATGCATCGGCCTACCCGTTCACTCAAGCCGGAATATAGCGGCATTCGCAAAAATTTTCGGCACATCACACACTCACTTTCCGCTTGCTAAACAATTCTTACACAGCGTAAGTTGGTGTACCTGCAGAAAATTAATTAGATAAAACCAGTGCTGCTATCCTAGATAGACCATATTCCTAGGACTTATACTTATTTACATAATTTTATTGCATCCTATTTTTCGCAAAGCTTTTGTTGGTCAAATTTTATGTTTTGAAAAGAATTTTTCAACTCGTAAGTCATTATTGGCTCCGATACCACCTGTGGCATAACTGCCCGAAAATATGCGCTTTCAGAGGTGCTCGTCTTCCACCAGACACTAAGCACCATGAAAGCTGGCTACATCGGACGGTTCCATCGAGCACACCCCAAGGGAGAACTCGAACAATCCATATTTTTCCTCTAGGATCCAATAATGAGAACTACTTTACAATGCTTAGTCCATTTGATACAACAAGAGTTCTCAGAAATACATTATTACAATACCAAGTTCAGAGTGTAGAATTTAAATAGTGGAATCGAAATAAACATCTAACTATAAGATACAAGGATCTGTCTGTGCCCACCAGAAGAATCCTCCACACAACAGTCATTCCTCAAGCTGCATCTGCAATAGGGGTAAATAAACCCTAAGTACGCAATGTACTCGCAAGACTTACCTGACTAGTGGGAATAAGTTCCCGACTCCAAATGATATGATAAGCTTTATAGTTTGCTGGATTTTCTTTTTATGAAAAGCCTTACTAGTAGTGAATCCTTATGTATATTTCTTATTAGTAATCATGATTAGTTTATTATCTAACCATTCTATGTAAGCACATGTTCTACTTTCAAGCAATAGTTGAGCAATCAGATCTGTTTCACCATCTTTTATCTTCTAGTTCTTACTACGGTGCTAGATCATAGACAAGTCGTATCGTATCATATGGTGATTCATGAACCAATGTATCCCAGCTAGGTACCTCGAAACACATGCCCCACTTGTACCCCAGGCACAAGCAAGACCAACCCACCACTCTCCTATAAAGGGGGCCAGGTCCTTGTCCAAACTTGGACTCCAAGCCCCCACTCCTGAGTCCTAGACTCAGTGTGGTGCTTAGACCTCCACCATTTCTGCCTCCAATCAGTCGATCCGAAAAGAGCTGGAACCCATGACAAGAGAGCAACGAGCCTTCCCGCTCCCATAAGCAAGTATGTGCTTAGGATAATAAGTCTGTGACCTTACTAGAATCCAATGCAACAGACGGTCCTTAACCAACACGGATAGGAAAAACAGTGTAACCAAGCTATACCCCGTTGGCCGCAGGACACAACCTATTACACCCACCAATACTCGTACCATATCCATGTCCGGTCTCCATTTTCCTTTCACCATTTTATTATGAGAGTGATAATAATACTTATCTATTGTGAGTAATGATAGGTTACTCACGCTACCGATAGCCTAAGCATAGCCGCTACTCGACCTATGCTAGAAGGACTCATAGGTAGGTTTATCTATGCATATAGTTTCAATATAAATCATGTAACATAAATGCACATCGCACACATATATATATCCAGTGATCATTCAAAATAAGGGTTATGCACCGAGGCTTGCCTTGGGCAGGCGGGTGTGCCAGCAAAGTCAGTCACTGGTGGCTCTAGGACCTCCTCCTACACGAGGATCTCCTCCTCGTACTCCTCGGTCACCTCCTCGAACTCATGATCTCCGATGGTCATGATCTCCGCTAACTCGTTCTCTACATGCATGCGATGATGATGCAATACTTTAATATTAAGGCAACAACAATTCTTAAAATAAGAATACATCTACTAAGCCACTAAACTAGCTCTAATGGTTAAGATACTAACTACCTATCATTTCCACAAAACACAGGCATGGATTCATCTAACAAGTATTAACTTAGCAACTAAAATGTAATCTTACTCTTATTAACGATCTACTATATACTAAAATAAGGAGTACTTAGTGTCGGTGTTTCGAACCGGGGGGTCCTCAATCAACTAGTGAATGTGAACTACGTGCCCCTAATCCCGGATGGTGATACAAAGAGACACAAGGTTTATACTGGTTCAGGCAATCGATGCCCTACGTCCAGTCTGAGAGATCGATCTTGTATTCCTTGCATCGAAGTGCTTGTAGTAGGGGTTACAAAATTTGGGTGAGAGAGGGAGCTGGTCCTGTGTCTCGGCGTGGAAGCGGTGTGGGGCTTTGAGACGTTGCTCTCGTGCAGTGGGAGAGTGTGTGTCTCGTGAGCCTATCTCGGTGAGCTCATGAGCGCCTCCTCCTAAGAACGTTTTGGTCTTTCCTTTTATAGTTGAAGGAGGGACAAGGGGTGATACATGTTGTTTGCCATGCCATGCAGCAAGCGGAGGTGGCGTGCACGAGTCCCTGTAGCTTACTAATGGCGGCATGGTCAACGCGGAGTGGTCTTGTCCTTGATGTACTAGAGCAACAGCTGCTACCGGTCACACCCGATCTCGTATGACGTGGGCGCCCAATCAATGATGGCTTGGCGCAGGCGTGGCCGACGACGTGTGCTAGTCGCTATGCGTTGATGCGGTGAAAAGAGCCGAGGCTCGCTTGGTGCCAAGGCCGAGTCATCGTGGGGAGCTCGGTGGGCCGCGAATTTTAAGGCCGCCGAGACCACAAGTGGATTGCCGAGGCCTTGAGGGAGCAGTTGGTCTCATGCACCGATTCCGAGACTACTGACTGACCTGCTTGCATGCTTCCCCACCTGCCCTGCCGCTCTCTGGGCAGAGGTTAGGTAACACACGATGTAGTACGGTGCGAGCATGGGTGCGATCTTTCTTGAAAATGTTAAATGGCCGTAACCCTATTCGATCTGTCTCATGTCCCGTCGGCCACTCTGTTGTACTACACCCATGTGCGGCTGACGTCGCGGAAGTAGTTGGACGTGTGACATTTTGTCAGAGAAGTCGATCGAGGCGGAGGCGATGAGGTTGTTTGCCGAGCCGGCCTCGAGCAAGTCAGAGAATCGGTACCTCGTCCGAGGCTTCACTCGCGGGGCCTCGTCACGAGAGGGCCTCGGCGAGGCGGAGAGTCGTTGCGATGCGGGCTTCGGGCGAGTCGGAGAATCATCCGAGACCCCGTGATGGTCCTTTAGCTTTGATATTTGCGAGGTTTAAGCGATCTTTTCGGTTCTTACTTAGGGTACCCCTTTTTATGGTATCCGACAGTAGCCCTTCTCAACCTATTCTAAGGCTATAAAAATTACAGTGAGCACATAATAATACAATGAATCTACTGTAAAAATTTCATGGTCAAAGATATTATCAATTTGCCACAAAAATTCCTACAAATACTAATCTAAATAATACTAAACACTCGGAAATGATTTAATAAGCCTTAGCATCAACTCAGACCTGCATCATCTAATCATACCATTATATAGACAAAATTTTTAGGAACCTAACAAAATTCATTTCGCAATTTTTGGACATCTATGTGAATTGATATTAATTTTCAAAGTTTAGCTCAGAATGTAAAATATAAAACTATTTTTAATTCCTTAAGAAAAAGAAAAATGAATTCTCACTCCGCGGCCCACCATCGTGTGGACAGCGCGGACGCGGCCCACCGTGAGATGGCACACGACGGGGCGACCTACGCGCATGCTGCCAACTTTGCAAAAACGCCCCCGCGCTACAGACAAATCAACCCGGGGTCTGCACCACTATTCCCCGAGAGAGAGGCTATGCAAAAAGGACCTCACAACTATCCTCTTTTACCATGGCTAGGTCCTTGGCCACCACTACGCGCGCCGGTGTGGCGGGCACGGCAATGGATGGCCACGCCGGCCAACTAAGGCACGCAGCGGCTCCTCTAGCGGGCCAACCTGTATCTACGGTCCTAGCCCCTATAGTAGATGAAGTTATGGGAGCAGCGGAGTTTGCGGGAGTGGTGGCCACGACGAGCGGCCGCGTGCGACGGTGGCACGGCCGTACTGGCCATCCTAGACCACCGCGTAGGTATTGGCTAGCGCGTGAGTAACCCTAGCTTACACCGATCATGGCTGTGGTGATGATTGAGGGAACGGTCAGCGGATAAGGGCTGGCCACACGCAACTAGAGGGGTGCGACGATGCTCCGAGATGGCGCGGCCGCATCAGCAGCTACGGCGAGGCGATAGATGTGCAAGCGAGGCGCGTAGGGTGAAGTGGAGGTGGAGGCAAAGCTCGTGAGGTAGGTGGATTGGCGTGGAATGGTGCGGTGGGTGACTGCCCTCGTCCATGGCCTAGCCCGGCCTTAATGGCACGGCTGAGGGAAAACTTTAAAATTGGAGCTTGATAGGGCTCGGTTAGGGCTGTACGTGGACTTGGCGCGTAACTAGGTTCCTTAATTGACATCTGGCACAAGTAATTGTTTAGAGATCGACCGGGCGCTGTAGGATCAGCTTCGACGCGACGCAGCCTCGTTTGCCCACCTTCAATGGCGATGACGGTTCGACGCCGACAATTTCCATTTAATGGAAGATGACAAGGGCGAGATGGTAACCGACTGCACGTGTGGCATAGAGCGAGGCTAGCAACGCGTGGAAACTCTGCGTCGCCTCGAGGAGTGTCTGGTCGCTAGCAAGGACACGCACGCGTGTGGGTGTCGCAGCGGCGTTACTAGACAACATGGCACCTGCGTAGAAAACGTGCGGCGTTACTTTCGATTCTGAGCTCAACCATGTTACTTCTTTTAGTACCACCGAGCGGACCCGAGGAGGCGTCGCCGCTTTCAAGCAATAGCGGCAATGGCGCGGCCATCTTTTATGGCGAGGCGGCACTACGGCGGCGAGATAGCCAAGCGCGCAGTGAGCGGCGATTCGTGGCGGCTCACGGTTGGCGGCTAGCGACATGCCCACCGCGGCCCAGCTATAAAGCAAGACAACCACCAACAGGGCGTAGCCATGTGCGTCGCAAGACGGGCTCAGCCCCCACGCCGACGCCACTCCGCCGAGGTTGGATTTGCTTGGTGACCACGCCCAACATGAGAAGACGGCCCGAGTTCATGTTATGCATTGATTTTAAAGCGTTCGAAACGTCTAAACAGTTGATCCAATCCCCAAACCACTTTTGCTATACCTTAGAAGGTATATTAGGCAACTAAAACAAGTAATAATACTACCCTACTCCTTAACCCAATTTCTTTACAAAAATTGCTAAACATCACAATGCCTAACCTTCCAAAAGTTCATGAAATTTTCTAAGTGTTAAATGGATTTCTATTTTTAGTTGCACTTTTAAGCTATTGGATATAGTACTTAACAACATTATATCTCAACACCAAGTATTTTATTGTCATCTACAAATCTCATATTTCAAACTTTATTAAGGTGTCACATATATGTTTTATAGCGTTTTTATTCAATAAAAATTAGTTAACATCTCTACTTGCTAACTTTATAAATCATGAATTAACTTTTTGTTTTACGTCTTTATGACTCGTTTAAGTTACAATGCTTTACCTATTCATCACACCACATGCAATATCACTTAAGTATGATGCTCATGACATGTTTTAGCAAATGATTCACTATGTAACACCGATGGTGTTACATTCTATAAATATCGTTTGGCTGGTTGGACTCACTCTCTTGACTATTTTTATTTGAGAATACACCCTAGTGAACCTAGTCATTCCTCTCCCACTCATCTTGCTTGATTGATTCATCATTCGGTGAGATTGGAGAGCATCCAAGTGCATTGCTTTGAGTGATTGCATCTAGAGGCATTTGGTGATTGTGTTTCGCTGCGGGATTCGCTTGTTACTCTTGGTGGTTGCCATCACCTAGATGGCTTGGTGCAGCAAGGATCATCGAGCGGAGGAAGGTGCTTGTCTTCGGCTCCGATCGTGGTGATTATGAGGGGTTCTTGAGTTTTCCTCGACAAATAGCCAAAATGTACTCTAGTGGATTGCTCGTAGTTTGTGGATCCCCATCTTGTGTTGGTTGTGCAGCACCTGATTGTAGGTTAGACGTGTGATGCCTATTAGCGTGTGAACCTCCAAGTGAGTAAATCGTTACAACGGGGACGTAGCTTACTGCAAGCAAGTGAACCTTGGTGAAAGATCATTATGTCATTTTGTCTTTGAGAATTTCATTGGCATTCATTGTGATTGATTGATTATCTCTTACCACGTCAGTATAACCCTTACTTTCTCTCTTGCATTTAATTTTTAGTGTAGTTAGGTTTTTAGTGCAATTAGTTTTGAGAGCTAGTTTCTTCCTTGTTAGTTTGGCTAGTGAGGCTCTTTAGTTAGTATTTAAGAGCTAACTAACTTAGAGAGTAGTGACGTAGCCTTTGGGTGAAATAGAGATCATAACAACTTGAATTATGGATAGGTGTCTTGTATTTTTAGTAGACTAGCGCAACATTCGCTTTGCCACTTAATTATCTAACCACTTTGCTTAAGTGTTGTTGTAGAAATTTTTATAGACTATTCGCTCTCTCCTCTAGCCATTAGAACTTTTCAGCGGATTGCAGCCAGCTTAGACATCAGAAACAAGAATGAGTGAATGCTATAAAAAAAATCTTACCACCAGCAATCGACTATATTATTAGCGCTGTAGGAAGGCCACCCAAACTTGCACTGCACCCGGCGTTCTGGGTACCACAGCCTCTCACTCGCTTTTCTCCGTCCGCTACCCGCCTGCCCGATTCCCCAGAGCGGCTGTGGTTCCGCGCACGAGCGAGAGTGCGAGACAAAAAAAAAATTGCCAATATAATTACATGATACAATCTTGTTAAAACGTCAATATAATTACTTCTTTAGTAATATATAACAAAAAAACATTTAACTAACAAAAATCATCATCGTTATCATAAGCCATTAACCTTTATATAGGGGTATATATATCATTTTACACTCTGAGCATATTAAGGCACCTGCAATAGTATAATCTAGTTACTAGCTCCAACTTCCACAACAGTGCTAACTTTTAGCATATAGCTCATAACATGAATAACCTCACATGACACTCTCACATGATTTTATAATATATGTATGAGCCTAGCTTTCGATCGAGAGCTAACCCTTCTTTCTCTTATGTTAAAATATATAAAAAATACTTAGAGCTAGCTTATGAATCACCCAACTAGATTTTCCATTCGTACACTTCATATCGCATCTTGTTAGGAATTTATGAGTAGATTAAATTCTCATATAAGTGGTTCTAAACAGTCCCGCAGTCCGAGTGTCGGGTCTCTTAATTACATCCCAAATATGCTTGTGCATTGCAAATATATATATGACTCGAAATTTTATTCAACGACATTCCCCCGCGGCTCGCGTTTTCTTATAATGTCAATACATTTTAGCAATCTCTATATACTAATCCTGCTTCCAAAAGCGGACTATCCATCGTGCCACGTCGCCCGTTAAGCCGCAAGCCGTTCGATCTGGCGAACTTGCGACGGTGGCCGTTCGATTGCGGATCGGTTTGGTCTCTACCCGTTTCGCTGTAAACCCGAAACCTCGGGAACCTTCTTGGGCTCATCCGTCGAGCGGCTGTTCGTCCAATTCCCCAACCTCGACCCAAACCCTAGCGCGCATCCGGCTCGGTGGGCGGCAGCTCCTGTTCGAGGCACGGCGGCGGCAGCGGGCGACGAGGCGAGGCGCAGCGGCGGCGGGCGGTGGGCGGGCGACTGCGCGTGCGCGAGGCACTGGCGGCGACAGCCGGCCGGCTCGGGCTTGGGACCGTGACGCGAGCGGCTGCTGCGGTGCGCCGGGCCGGGGCTGCCGGCTGCGGCCTGTTGGCGCGACGAGACCTACGAGGGCATCGAGGCCCCGCACTGGGCCGACCTCACCGACCCCAACGCCGGCCGCGCCGACGTCGACGACAAGGCCTGGTTCTGCCGCCCCGGTACGCTCTCCCTTCCCTCCCGCTCTCTTGCTGGCTCCCCCCTCGCAGGCGGGCGCGCGGGCGGTGCTCCTGTTGCCTGTTGATTGGGATCCGTTATGATTTGACTGCGAGGAGATCAAATCAATGCAGTGCGCGCTGATCGACGGGTTGCCCGGTTCTTGCTTTCTTCCTTGGGGATGGATTCTCTTGCAACATTGGAAGTTTGCTTCTAAACGAGCGGTGCTGATCTTTTGATTTGCGGCCCTTTTTGTTCTTTGCGCGCCGCGCCCGCCTCGATCAAATCCCGTTCTCACCCCCCTTCGTGCGTTGCTCAGGGACGGCAGTAGCAATCTCAAGTGGCAGGGCGGCGGCGCCGTTGCCTCCTCCACGCCGCCGAAGCCAAAGGCAGCGCCCAAGAAGAGGTTCCAGGAGGACAGCGTCACAGCGAGAACCAGGACCCTGCGCTGGCCACGCCGCCCCCACGACAGGCGCCAACTAGTAGGCCGCCGTTCGGTGCCCCTCGGTGGAACAAGAATGCCAAGGAGGCCATCAAGTCCAGTGCGGAGAAGCGGCCGGACAATTCTGAGAAGGAGGCGCTGCTCAACAAGTCGCACGCCTCACTGAGGCAGCTCAAGAGCACCCTCTCAGCGAGGAATCTCTTCTTTGGAAAGGATATACGGCCAGATTTCGAGTTCTACGATGAGCTGAAGCGGATGGTTGGAGGCGGCTGGCCTGTCACAGACACACAGGAGGAATACAGCTCAAACCCAATGTAAACCTCTCCTCATCGAAGGAATGCTGGAATTCAATTGTCGGGTTCTCTCTATGAGGCTCCTGACAGTTTCATTCGTGCAGGAATCCGGCGATTTGATGGAGAAGGTATCTCCTGATGCCAGCGTCAGCAATCCAGTTCCCGCAGATACCGTGAAGGAGGTGGCGAGACAAGAAACAGTGAAAAAGAGTCCAAGCCCAATGTAATTTGCAAATAGTCATCCCAATGCAAACTTATGCGTATAGGTTGTACTGATTGTTGCTTACGGCGCTGATGTTGGTTTCTGCAGGAAGGGAAGAGAAGTTGGGGCTGAAGGTGGAAGCAGGGAAGCAAAGGTCTCCCTCTGTGCTGAAGGAAGTGAAGGCAACACCGCCCACTCCATAGCGGTTTCCATCCCCATCGCCAAACCGCATTAAGAATGTTAAACCTGGAGGGGTGGCCACAGCAGGATCGCCACTCAAGAAGCCACTCAAGGTGAATCCAGCATGGCTATAGTATTTGCTTACTCGGTGTCCGTGGCTTTAAATCATGGTGTTTACTTGATTTTTACTGTCTTCATTTCTGGGACTTCAAATTCTTCAAGGGCATGTAATGTTCACAAAAAGCATGGTCCACTTTTGTAGATCTTAGTATGGAAGAATACATTAGAGTGACTTCTGCTCTAAAATAAATGATTGGCTACGACTGCTTCTTCCCCTGATGATTTAATACATCCTACGATGAGCTAAATTAGCATCACCCCAGTTCACCATACTTCACAAACTAAATTTGTTGAAACAACACAAGGTCGAACCCTTGCATCAGAGATCTTCCTGGCCACATTGGCTGCGTTGCCTTCAACGTCAAATATACGTTTATTGTCTACTGAAAAACAACATAGCCTATTAGAAATCTACTAGCTACAACTGAATCTTGAAAAACATCACATATATCAAACTGTGCATTTGTCGAAGGAGCATTGCCTTGCATACACAAGGATCATTGCAAGAGATGTCTACAGAGATAATCTTCTCCAAACTTGTATGCTTACTCTGCCTCCAAATAATTTACAAGGCTACTTGCTTGTGATCTTGAAGCTGTCATAGTTTGATTCCAGAATGAGTGATAACAAGGGGATTCAATTCAGAAATTCCTAGAGACATATATAGAGGGGCTAGTTGCCTACTGCAAGGGCGCGGCAAAGCCGCGCCTGTCTTTCTAGTTCTTATGTGAATCAAACTCCGTAAAATATTGTGTCTGGACATGTGCTACTGTAACTCGTATAATGGGTATAAGACACTTAAAAGATTTACAAAAAATCATGTTATTTTAGGATCGGACTTAGCACCCTGATTTAACAATCTGCTCTACCTCATACATGCACCGGTTCGTAGAGAGCACAGCAGTGGACCATGTAAGCCTTTGTATTTTATTTTGTTTCATAACTGGACTCGCATGGTGCTTGTACATGCTATTTTAACTTTTTGTTTTTTGAATGAAACATGCTATTTTAACTTGTATAGGTACATGAGACATTGACTCCGTCCGATCCGTATCAGACGGTTGTGAGCGATGACGAACTATCAGAGGACGTTGAGAGATGGATGATGAGTTCCAGTCTTCCAGACTTCCATTATCTCTGGAGGTTCACCGCTTGTCTTTCCGGCTACCATCACGATATATCTTCCGCCGCTGCTTGGAGCACAGCTGGACTTCAGTTGGGCAAAACGGGGCATCAGGAACAGGGGGGGATCAGCGTCATGGTTTCTGCAAATAAAAGACAAATGTCTCAGCATCACCAGTCAGGGGTGTTTAGTTCTACCCATAAACTTTAGTCGTTGTCCCATCGGAATGTTTAGATAAATGCATTGAGTATTAAATATAAACTAAACTAAACTAAACTAATTATGAAACTAAATACACATATTGAGATTAATTTACGAGACGAATTTTTTAAGCCTAATTAGTTCATGGTTTGACAATGTTGTGCTACAGTAAATATGTGCTAATGACGAATTAATTAGGCTTAATAAATTCATCTCGTGGATTACTGATAAATTCTGTAATTTATTTTTTTATTAGTATCCAAACACCCCAAAAGACACCCCATGTGATATATGATGAGATACCACTTAAACTTTACTCCCAGCATCAAACACCCTTTTACTTTACCGGCCTTTCATACTGCAAGATTCTTACAAAATGGTTGCACTTCTTTTTGATTGGTCACTTGCTTGGTAATTGATGACTGATCATATCCACGATTCAAACCACAGAGGATTGATTGAAGGTAAACATAATCGATTCATCTAATTTTAGGGAATGAATAAGATTAGAGGATGGATGATATGTCTTAGTCTTACCCGCGAGTATAGGCAGACTCCTGCATGGCTGCATGGCTGTGGGAGTGTGGGGCACAAAGGTAAGCAGTGCATACATAGCTCTCTTCTAAAAATCCTTGCAAATACTCTTCCTAGTTTTTGCGATCTACGAATTCAAATCTCCTAGTCATCACTCCCAGAACATTTCTTTCATTCGGTAGAGTTCACAATACATACGGTAATGCTCTTTTCAGGGCATCCGACCGTCCAGACGCCGCACATCTCAGTTCGTGCCACTCGCTCTGGCTTGTCGCACGCCCCGATCGCGACGCTCGCTCCCGTCCGCGGCCACGACGCTCGTGCCCTGCCTTGGCGGGGCGCGGTTGTCGTGGCCGAGGGACCTACGTCCAAGCACGAGGGGACGAGCGCGAGCGTCCGCGACCGGCCATGGCCCGCGCGCCGCAGCGCCATTAATGGCGTGGACGGCGTGCACGACCACGTGCTAACGGCACCCAACCGGGCCAGGGAGGGGGCAGCGCGATGCAGCGAGCAGACGCGGGTGCGGGAGTGACACGACGGCAATGATCGCAAATCAGAATTAGCGTCGCGCGACGCTTGCGCGACATGGAGGGCGCAAGAATAAAGATCGGCGGACAACCAGAGTGGCGATGGCGGCCGGCGCAGAGGGGTCAAGGGGCACGGTGGGGTGGCGATCGGCAGTAAGCGCAAGCGGCAGAGCGGCCGCGCGGCCAAAGCACGCCAGCCAGCAGGGCAGACCAAGGGCGACCTCGGGCGGCAAAGTCTTGACCCACGCAGCACAAGACGCAACCAGCCCAAGCAATGACGCAGAAACGGACACGCAGGTGACCACCCACGCTACCGAGCCCATGCACCCCAAGACCGAAAATCTGCGTCTAATTTTAAAGCACCCGTAAAAACTAAACGATTCAATTTGGAACCAAGTCATCTTCACTGCTTTAAAGAGGGCACCTTAGGCTATCAACAAGAGTTACAACACGACACCCCTTCTTAACTCAATTTCATAAAATAATTTGCCAAACATGGCTTTGTCACACTGCTGCTCATCTTAGGAATTTTTCTAAGTCTTGAGCTAGATTTGTTTTCGAGTTCCGTTTCTATACTATTAGAAATACTAGCTAGTAACATTATTTTTCTACAGCAAGAGTTGCATTGTTATCTACAAAGTTTGTACTTTAAACTTTATTTAAGTTTCGTATATAGGTTATATAGTAATTTTTGTTCAATAAAAATTAGTTTACACCCCTACTTGTTATCTGTACGAATCGTGGAACAACTTTCGTTTCGTATTTTTGTTGATCGTTTTAGTTGCAATGCATTATCTACTCACTTCACCATATGCATTAACACACAAGTATGATGCTCATGACATGTTTTAGTAAATGATTTAGGGTGTAACACCGCCTAGCAACAAAGAAGGTGCAGCGCCGCGTCGGTGCAGACCCTAGGTGGGGGAATGGAGAGGAAGCCCGTCGAGAAAGAACGCCGTCTCACCGGACACCACACCTCAACAGCACCGCCGGTATCTCACGGGAATGGGTGGAGAAGCAAAGGGAGAAGAAGGGAGGGAGCGCCAGCGCTGGGCGGCCACTTATAAAGGCGGCAAGATTCACTGGAGGAGGGAGTGCGCGGAGATTTCAGCCTTCCGCGTGAGCCACCCGCCGCCGCCCAAAATCGCCCCCAAATCGGCCGCCTCGCGCCGCGCGGAGCCGAGCCCTAGAAAAACGAACGGGGATTTCATTTCGCTAGAGCCAGGCGAAGGGGAAGTTTTTGCACCGAGCGAGCCGGGCTGGGAGACGGGCCAAGGCCATCAAACATGAGCACAGCAGCCCATAGGCGCAGCCGAACACGCTCCAGCTGCCCGCCTCCGCGCCCAACCCCAACTCTGCCTCCCCCTCCTGCTTAGGAACCTCTCGATCTCGGAGAGCACCACCTCCCCGACCCCGGGCTTTCTGATCCAATTCAACGTTCACATATTCGGAGCCGAAGACTACGGCCCACTTGTCGGCGACCTGTCGCACATGACTCCTCTACACGCTTCTTCTGTACCCGTAACGCTGTGCCAACTCACACGCCGCCGGCATACGCACGGGCACAGCAGTCGTTCGAATCCCTCAAATCGCATCGCAGCCAAAACCAAGAGCCTCCTGGATTCAAACGACCGGACCCTCCCCTGCTGCACCTGCCGCCTGCGCTTCGGCCACCACACTTCCCCTCGCTCTCGCCCGCCCGCCCGCGCTCGCCGCCGCCGCCGCCGCCGCCGGGCGGCGATGGAAACCCTAATGGTGGACCGCGTCCACAGCAGCCTCCGCCTCTTCATGCACCGCAACGCCATATTCCTCTGCGAGCGCCTCTGCGCGCAGTTCCCCTCCGAGGTAGCCCCCTTCTCTCCCCGCTCCTCAACGGGACTAGTGCGGCTCGATTCGGTGTGGTTGCGCGTGGGAATGGTACGTCTGAGGGTCGGATCGGGCGTGGGGCAGTGATTTGAGCGCGGGGGCTCACCTCCGCTGTTCAGTTCGATTTAGTAGCATTTTGTGGTTTTTTTTAAGTGGCTAGGGCTGCATTAGGAGTAGAGTGGTGAGATTTGGGTCTATGGCTTATCTAGGCTCGAATTAGAACGACTCCCTGTAGCTGTTGTAGGGGTCATAGTGAATTTGAACTGGAGTATCTTGCGCGTTTCATCTAGGGTTCATAGTGAATTTGACTGGAGAGGGTGATTTTCTGCCTAAATTTTTGAGGCAATTTCACAGGTAGAAGCTCTACTGATGTTAGTGCATAATGGGCTAGTGGTTACAGTGACGTGTTATGCCCGGGTTCTTTTCCTTATCATAATCTCGGGGTGATAATATTTGTAGCCCATTCTAAGGTATTCAGTTGCTTGAATCCTATGTTCTTACAGGACATGCTCACCCCTTTTTCTTTTCTTGACCTTATAATTACTTGAGAGTGTGGGTTTTAATTTTAATTCGGATTCTTGATGTGGTTCATGGGTCTTCATGTGGGGTGAGGATCAGTGCAACTTGAATGCGTGGTTTTGGGTTTAAATTTTTATTTGGGTTCTCGATGTGGTTCATGGGCCTTCATGTGGGATGAAGATCAACACAACGTGAATGCGTGTTTAGTGCTTCATGTGTATGCGTTCAATTTCTTAGCGGATGTTACCTCACTGATTAACATGAATCCTGCCTGCTTTACTATTATAAGGACTTCTTTTCAATTAGTATTTTTTGCTCATGGAAAATCTTATTTTAGTTTTTTTTTTAAAAAATAAGTCCATTTGCAACATAGCAGTGCGCACTAAATGTTCTTGCTCTACCTCTGCACAGACCAATGTGCAATTGTTAGCGACCTGCTACCTCCACAACAATCAGCCATATGCTGCATACCACATTTTGAAAGGTAATAGCATATGCTCACCATGTAACACATATATTATATGAGAGTAGTTTGGATGGTTTATAGATTTTGTTTCTGATGTGATATGAAGGGAAGAAGCTGCCGGAGTCCCGGTACTTGTTTGCTACATCATGCTTTCGAATGAACCTCTTGCGTGAAGCAGAAGAAACTCTATGTCCAGTCAATGAACCAAACATGGAGGTATTCATCATATTTTAAAATGATTTGTTTATGTAAATATCTTATCCATTGGCCTTTGTACAACAAATTGGTGTGTGAAAACTTGAGTGATTCTGTTTTTGTGTAGAAGGCAGTGTGGTGGTATTATAGCAGTAAAGTATTTTTCGCTCAGTAATAAACTATATTAACAGCACAATATTCCAATGGGACTTGACAGCACTACATTAGTCTGAAAATAAAATACTGATAACAATAGTTAGTTTCCTTATGGGGTTCCAGTTTTGAATAAAGGGAGGTGCATGACGTGCTTGTTGGTTTGTGAACTAAATTCCATAGCTAATTCAGTGAGAACATTTCCTGGTTCCTTCAAAATAATACTAGGCCTGGTTGCTTTATTTTGCTTGCGGTGTTTCGTACCAAAATTGTTGCCAAGGACAAAGCCGTATGTGTGTTCGTTGCCCTTTATTGTCAGAAATTCTGGTTGTTTTTATGTTATACGAGAGAAGCATTAGTTTTACAAGGTACATGCTTGCACCGCATGGATTGGCTTGAAACTTTCTCTCTCTCTTTTCATTTGTTTTTCTCCTGGGGCATGACGTTCAGCTGAGGTTGCTCACTGATTCTACAGGGGTGAAGTAGATAGCGAGAAAATAAAATCAATCACATCTTTGTTTGCTTTATTTCCTGTATTGGGTTAGCCTGTTTCTAGTATTGGTTTCATCCTTCTGCAGGTTCCAAGTGGAGCAACAGGACACTACCTCCTTGGAGTGATTTACAGGTTTATTGTTCATGGCTTAACTGAATGCATGATGCTGCATATTATAATTTTTTTCAGATTCTATATATTTATCTCAACTGTGTGCAGGTGCACAGGCAGAATTTCAGCTGCAGCTGAACAATTTACACAAGCGTTGACTCTAGATCCTCTTTTATGGTCGGCATATGAAGAATTGTGTATATTAGGTTGGTTCATTTTACACCCATATATGAAGTTCTGTGGTAGGTCTACACTAATTCTGATATACTAGAACTAGTTGCATGAAGTATTGCCTCATATCTTAACTTTTGAAGGTGTAGAAATAGAAATGAAATGGTGATTTTGCAGAATGTGCGTTCCTGAATATGCTACATCTAGTGGATTTGAATATGGCCTTCATAGACATTTCCTCATATATTGTTGTCTTCTATGTTGGAGGGCGGGTCTGGTGCAAGCGGTAGAGTCTTACCGCCTGTGACCGGAAGGTCCCGGGTTCGAGTCGCGGTCTCCTCGCATTGCACAGGCGAGGGTAAGGCTTGCCACTGACACCCTTCCCCAGACCCTGCACAAAGCGGGAGCTCTCTGCACTGGGTACGCCCTTTTTTTTATTGCTGTCTTCTATGTTAACATGTAGAAATATGTTTGTTCCTGTAAAATCAGAGCACTTGAGCATTACTGCGATAAATTCTCTATCCGGATGGATTTCAATCATCATCAATTAGCTTGGTGTTCATTGTTACTAGCTCATTCCTGGTGTGCAGTATGTCCTTTTGCCTTACCGTAGAAGTTACACTATGGTTCATTAAGCCTTAGCGTTTTGCTTGCAAGGAGTCATCCTCACTTAAAGTTTGAAGCCATAAACATACATTAAAAATGCGTCTTCATCTTATAGGTATTGCTGAAGATACTGATGAGTGTTTTAGTGAATCGACTGCTCTACGTCTCCAGCAGGAACACACATCCACGCCCACTCTGGTGAAGTCGAATTTCGCCAATGAAAATCGAGTTCTATCATCCAGGGTCTCTGCGAGTCTTCGGGATATTAGTCCTAAGCAAATCAAACAGCTTCATGCTAACAACATAGCAGAAGTATCTGGCTATCCTCATGTAAGACCAACTGCATTGCATGTGCAGAACAGTTCAACCTCTAATGTACCACAGTTTGACACCCCATCACCAACTGCAGCACAGGTCAGTACAACATGTTTGATTCTTCACTTAAGATTTTCTGCCAATGTGCACCTAATAGGAGACTAAATGTAATCAGCGGTTGGTAGAACCATGTTAAAAAGCACTGGTATCTTGGTGTCTCTTATGTTTCCAGTTATTTGACACTCTCTCAGATGGCTTGTTTTAGACCTTTGGTGTCTCTTATGTTTCCAATTATTTGACACTGGCTCAGATGGCTTGTTTTAGACCTTCAAGAATTGTCCTGACCCCAGAATTTTCTTGTTTTGTTCATCTATCCTGACCCATTTACCTTTTTCTAAAGAAAAACATTTTTTCCTTGCAATAAATTACTCCCTCCATTCCAAAATGTAAAAGTCGTTCGGACTTTTCTAGGTGCATAGCTTTTGCTATGCATCTACATATACACTATGTCTAGTCCAGAATGGCTTGTAATTTGGAATGGAGGGAGTAGAAGGGTGGGTCTGGCGCAGTGGTAGAGTCTCCACTTGTTTCTGGACGTTGTGGATTCCAATCGGCCTCCTTGCAAAATAAGCAAAGTAATGGCTGCCTAGAATTCCCTTCCCCAAATCCCACCTTGTGTGGGAGCTTTCAACACCGAGTACGCCCTTAGGACATATCTATCATCTGTGTCTCGTGAACAACATTCTGATGATATAGAGCTGTGTGGCACTCTTGCTTGCTCGATCATAATTATTGTTCATAGTAGTTGGTTTTCTATTGCACTGAGGGAATTATATTGTGTCTTAACTGTTGAAATGTTTTACACAATTTTTAATCAGTTGTTCTTGACAACTTAATTTCTTCAGTTATGATATTATTTTACTGTCGGCTGAGTTCCATTTTACTTAATTTAATTTTGCAGACTTCTAGTATCATGCCACCACCACTCTTTAGGAATGTCCATGCTTATCAGAATACAATAAGTGGCGATGCTCCCACGAAGCAGAAAGCTAATGGAGTAAACCAGCCACTTAGAAGGAAATACATGGATGAAGCAAGGCTCAAGAAGGTTGGGGTCTTTCATTTGATTGCTATCATTGGATGCCGCTACTTGTAACTTCTGTACCTGCCTGTTTCCTGATCTTTAGAACCTCCATGGTTTTCTCATGATTTTTAATGGCCTATGTATCACTATAGTTCGCATTTCTCCCCTGACTTTTATCTGAAAAGGATGTCAGAGTGACATATGTGTTGGTTTGTGTTTATTTTATTTTATTTTATGGCATGTTGATATTTTCCACTTGCTCATACCCGACCATGAAATGTCTTAAATATGAATTCCCTTGAAGTTTCAGTAAACTAACATTGATGATCCCTTGTATCAGGATTCATAGTGCTGGATTTGTTGTTATCATCTATTACAATAGTAGTACATAGTGTCAGGATCAGTCATATCTTTCAGTTTGTTTGCTGTTACATGATGGTTTTTGTTGTTCATAAACTTAAGTTTGGCTGCAAGTAGCTTCATTCTTCAGTACTAGTGTGCCATTTGTGTACCAGCAACAAACAATGGTCTCAAAAACTCAGATTGCCTTATAATACCATTCGTCTTGATGATGTTTACATAATGGTTAGATCATTGTGTCATTCTTGTGTTTGCATACTCTTTTGCAACATTCTCTGTACCTGCAGTGTTGCACACAAAAATAGTGGGTGTTTTGGGGTTGCCTGAAGCCATTCTAAAATTTGGTCAAATTGCTCTCTACGTATCAACTTTAGATATTTGGAAATGATACGAGTAGATATTTGGATCAAAATGCAGTTTCATAAAAAGATACTTTTGCTATGTTTAATAAATATTTTGTAACAAAAAAGTGTTTTTGTGTTTTTTAGAGACCGTGCTGATGTCAAAAGCATAATTTGTTTTTTACTGGAGGGAGTACAAGGCACTGAAAATGATCGATATAATCCTAAGTCTATTTTTGTATTGTTTCTTGTAGTCGCAAGTTCATCTTGCGATATAATACACAATGGTATTAAAACTATTTAATATGTACTTACATTGAAGGTCTTTCTTTTCCTATTGGTTTTGTTCGATTGAAAAAGGACGTGTTTTATTGTTCGGTAGATTTGAGATCTGTCTGTAAGCCCTCCTTTGTACTCTTTTCTGTTGATATTCTCTTATGGTGACAGGGGCGGTGCCAGCGGGTATGTGTTTGGTTAAAGAAACAAAAATATATGTTAGGTGTTAGCATACCTGCCTTGCATTATGGAAGAAAGCTACAAAGACAAAGAAAAAGGCTCCCACATTCACACCAAATCCTCTTTGCTCGCATTTATATGGTCCTATATATTTATTGCATATTTACATTGCACAATTGTATTTATATGGAATACCCTGATGCATCATTCTGGCTCCGCCACTGTTGGTGATATTAGAATTGACGACATTTTTCAGGTTTCCGGAAGGTTGTTTAATAGTGATTCAACTTCAATACCTCGAAGAAGTGAAAGACTTAAAGATACAGCAACAAATTCAAATTCAAATACCTCTCAATTTGGAGGGAATGGTACAGGTCATTCGTCAGGTAAATTGCGAGTAAACTCGTCCACACCATCAAAATTGTGTTCAACAGCCATACATTCCGTGCAAGTTAGGAAAGGAAAACCACGGGCTACAGAAAATTTTGATGAAGGTGATTATCATTTCAGTGTGGATGATTCATCAAATTTCAAAATAAATGTAGGCAAATTTGGTTGGTGTGTTTTTATATTGCCGTGATCACCAAAGGGCGCCTAGCTCAAACGGTTAGGTGACCCAGCGGCACTCCTCAGGTCTTGGGTTCGACTCCCCGTGGGAGCGAATTTCAGGCTGAGGTTAAAAAAATCCCCTCGTTTGTCCCCATAACCAAAGCACTGGGGGGCACCGGCCCAATTCTCACTTGGGCGACGGAAAGCCACCGTGTAAGGGTGGGGGCGGGGGTTCGGGGGTTTTCTCGGCCGGGTGAGAAGGTCCTTCTTCTTTTTGTAATGCTGCGGCAGTCTTAACCCCCCCGATCGAGTTTTTTTTTTATATTGCCGTGATCAGGATGTAAATGGCAGACCCAGTGCCGGAGGCTCCCACATGAGTGGGGTCTAGGTAAGGGAAAACAGAGGCAAGCCTTCCCCCCGCAAATCTACGGAGAGGCTGCTTCGAACCCACAACCTGGTGACTCAGTGAGACAGCTCTCACCACTGCACCAGGCCTGCCGTGGATCAGGATGTATTGGCATATTTTACTTAATATCATTATCAATCATTAGTTTACATTAGACAATTATGTCATCATATTTGGTAGTAGTATTGTTTTGTTGTTTCTTCTGCCATATATATATGGTTGTCATTTCTTTTCTTCTCTCTCTCTTTTTTTTTTTGAAATTTCAGTTATGATACCAAGTTGTAGAACTTTTAGGATACTGCTTTGCTAATAACCAAGCATGAAACTGCCTAACAAATGTATTTTCATCTATGGTATTAATATAGGGATTTCTCCTTATGCTGATTTAGAAATGAACTTCTTATTCATACTTTAAATACTACGTCATTATTAGGATAAAATACTGAAGCAAGGTTTTTTTTTAAACATAATAAAACCCTATTTTGGTAACCCCGGCATTTAGAGTACTAAATGTATCCATTGCCCTGTGACTAGATTATCTCCAACGCTTTCACCTTAGCGTTGATACAATATTATTTGGTAAAATGTATTTTTTAGTTTTGACCTTTTGCATTAGGTGTCAGTGTATGGATGAGCATTTTTTTGCTCAACTGTCTTTATGAATGGTGATTCTTTTTAAATTTAGGAAGTAGATATGAAGTCATTGATGAAATGTGGACAGACAATATATCAGGAACTTCATCTTCTGTGAGTACAGCTGATGGAAGATCCTTTGAGCAAGATAAAGCTGAACGAATTCTGTTGCAAGACTCCAAATTGGCACTTGGTATTAGGGAGCTATTGGGACTTTTCCGAACACTCGGGGAAGGTTTTAGGCTTTCTTGCTTGTTTAAGTGCCAGGTATGATATAGGGTTTTTAGCTAAAGATGGTGACCTTGTACCCAGTGATACCACTAAACTGATTTCATTATTAATTGTTCAGGAAGCATTGGAAGTCTACAGAAAACTCCCTGAGTCGCAGTTTAACACTGGATGGGTTCTATGCCAGGTGAAGTCAATGCAAGATGATTAGAGAATTCCAAACATGCTTTTGATTCTTGTAATGAAAGAACTGCTGATGACATTGCTTGCTGGAGTACATCTTTGCCAGCAAATTAACATGTAAACTTTGTAGGCAACTTTGTTTTCTTCCTTTGTATCCAAAATTGTAAATTAATTTTAGTGAACCCGATGACATAACGAGTTCTATGGTGTCTAATCGTTAGGAGTTTAAGATTATAGTTTCTATTGCTCTCTATCAGCTTTTTTAGTCAATTTGGAATTGGCAGTTTGTTAATTTAAAACTCAAGCACCAACCTTTGTTAATGCAAGTGACGAGTCCCTTAAACATTGCCAATATCATACATTTTAGTCCTTTATTGAAAAAAATGTAATGTCTCTTATATATTAGGTATTACATATATGAACGTAAAGAAAGGTCTGTAAATTCAATTCTTTTGACAAGCAAATGCTTGTGGCTTATTTTTGTTTTGGTCGACTACGCAGGTTGGTAAGGCATATTTCGAATTAGTTGATTATTTGGAAGCTGATCGTTACTTTGAATTGGCACACCGACTGTCGCCTTGTACGCTCGATGGAATGGACATCTATTCTACTGTTCTTTATGTAAGTGAAATTGGAGCATTGGGCTTGGCTACATTTATTGGCACATTTATCTCCAAGCTCACACGCCTCTGATGCAGCATCTGAATGAGGAAATGAGACTAAGCTACCTTGCTCAAGAGCTTATTTCCATTGATCGACTATCTCCTCAAGCATGGTATGTAGTTTTATCTCAGAGTGAAAATGTTGGGGCCTTTTCTTGCCACAGTATTTCGATTTTATTTTAAAAATCCATCTTGTAACACTTTTTTTGTGTGTGTGTGTGTGTGTGGGGGGGGGGGCAGTGCAAAACACCTAGATGTGTCTAGGCCACAATCATAAGCCTTTAGTCTGAAAGCTGGGTCCTCATGTTTCATTTTCTAATGTATCTGTCTGGAATGTGCAACAGGTGTGCAGTGGGCAATTGCTTTGCCTTGAGGAAAGATCATGAGACTGCTTTGAAGAATTTTCAACGTTCGGTACAGCTTGACTCAAGATTTGCATATGCTCACACTCTATGTGGTCATGAGTATGTTGTGGCTCTCATAAATATTCTATATGTTTCTATTTTCATGCTCCAGATCTTAACTGGTGCAAATCTGAAGCTACATCCTGAAAATTCATGTTCGAGGCAATCATTTCAAAATTTCTAATTGAACCCCATTCCTTTAAACTGTAGGTATTCTGCATTGGAGGATTATGAGAATAGTATCAAATTCTACCGGTGTGCACTGCAGGTAGATGAAAGGCACTACAATGCCTGGTATGGCCTTGGGGTGGTGTATCTTCGCCAGGAAAAGTTTGAGTTTGCTGAGCATCATTTCAGAAGGGCATTTCAGATAAATCCTCGCTCTTCTGTCCTCATGTGCTATCTTGGGATGGCGTTGAATTCTCTTAAGGTTGGTATCATTGATCGACAACAATAGACTTCTCCCTCTGATTCCAAATATAGGTTGTTGTAGTCTAAAAATTACTTACAGATGGAATAGGATGGAATACTTCTCTATTTCTGTTTTCCCCTTCAAAATCTTAACTGGACAATGATTAAATAAACCTTCTGTCTGGATTCAAACTTGTCAGAGGAACAAGGAGGCATTGGAAATGATGGAGAAAGCTATAGCAGCTGATAAAAAGAATCCACTGCCCAAGTATCAGAAGGCCTTAATCCTTCTAGGTCTTCAGAAGTATCAAGAAGCTCTGGATGAGTTGGAGCGGCTAAAGGAGATTGCACCTCATGAGAGCAGTATGTATGCACTGATGGGAAAGATTTACAAGCAACTCAATATCCTTGACAAAGCTGTTTTCTGCTTTGGCATTGCCCTGGATTTGAAACCTCCTGCTGCTGATCTTGCTATAATTAAGGTATAGCACAATCTCATTTTCCATATCCCTCCTACCGCTATCCACCCTGTTTTTCTGTTTTTAATTTGTCTTTGTATCTCCGTGCAGTGGTGAGGCAATCATTGCTAGTTGAACTGTTACCTTATAAATTGCCATTAAGTGGAATTCATCTGTTATCACTATTCTACTGTTCATGTTAGATGTATAGGAGGTGTATGTGTTTTTCCTCTAATTGGAGGGCTTCTTTGCATATGTACATTGTGTATACTTGCCCTCTTGGGCCTTGCAATAGAGCAGGTTGGTTATTCTCTAACATGGTATCAGAGAGCTAGGTTTTCTTACCTCAGACCAATCCCACCGATCCGTGCAAGCCGTCATGAACCCACACAGCGCTCATGCCAACGCCACTACACCACTTACCACTCCAGCACATTGCTTACGGCCATCGCTGCTTGCTTATCATCCAGCTGCCTGCCCGCCATGCCTCCCTGACCTGCAGCATCACCGTGCGTGTCCTCCTCCGCGCCACCGCCCGCCTCTCTCCCTTCCCTCCCGAGCGGCCTTGCGCGCCGGACGACTCCCTCCCGCGCGCCCCTTGCGGTCTCGCGGCTCCTTTCGTCCGCCCCTATATAGCGAGTCGCTCACTCGCGCCCGTGTGTCGGTCCAGTGAGCCGGTCGGCCCTCCTCTCCTCTCTCTTTAAAAAAAAAGAAAGAAAAAAGAAGAAGAAGAAGAAGAAGAAGAAGAGAGGCTCGTTCTCTCCATGGCGTCACTCGGACGGGGACGTCCTGGCGTTGTTCTGGTCCCTCGGTGCCCCGTCATTTTCAATGGCACCAATTGGGGCGATTTTGTTTTCCATATGGAGGTCCACATGGATGGGCAGCTGTTGTGGGGCTACCTCACGGGTGAGCGGATCTGTCCTCCCCGTCCTCTTCTTCCCACGCCGCCCACATACCCGCCAGATGCCGATGATGATGCCAAGAATGCTTTACTTGAGGCATTTGAGACTGAGATGGAGAGCTACCAGTCTGATCTCGGTGTCTATGAGACTTGGTCACATGAGGAAAAATCTGCTAAGGCTATCTTACTTGCGAGCATGGAGGTTGATCTCTCGTTATCCCTTAGAGGTCTTGCCACTTCACACCTTATGTGGGATCACCTCCGTCATAGCTCTGAGATTCAAACGCAAGTGATGTACCTTGCTGTTGTTGAGGAGGCTCACCACTTCGTCGACTTGACTCCACAATTGAGGACTTCCACCGTCGATGATGACACTGCTTGGCATCGCTGGACAGTTTTGGCGGCTGAAGTTCTGCATGGTGGTACTTGCTTGCGGTCTTTGTGACCGTCATTGGGACCAGAGAGACATTCTTCACCTTCACGAGTTTCTCTCTCGGCTTCGTCCCCGAGTTCGAGATCTGTTTCGAGCACGATTCTTGACTCATCGTCCGCGCCCATCGCTCTTAGAGGCGATGCACGAGTTCTGAGCTAAGGAGACACGTCTTGGTGGGGGTGTGACTCATGCTCACGCCAAGCAACCCTCCGTCCTAGCAGCCCACACCTCCCGTGTCTCCCCCGCCTCCGTCTCACCCCTCTCTCGTGGTGGCGGGGGCACCTTCCTGTGTTCGGTGTAGGCTACCGCAAGCTCTATGGCCATGAGGAGAAGGATTGTCGCAAGAAGCGGTAGCATGACCGATCAGGCGTCGTGGCAAACGCTCTTTTCAGGGCTTTGGTGGTTCCTCTACTTCACAGAGCACTCGTTCAGTGTCTGCAGCGGAGCAGGAGGTTCTTGCCCAGTTTCATCGCCTCACTACTGCAGCTCAGGCCTCCGGTCACGGGACTACAGCTTAGGCTTCTAGTTCCGCTCCTCCTCCGTTAGGTATATCATCCCCATGGTTCCTCGACTCTGGTGCCTCTTTTCATATGACACCTCATGCAACACACTTGTCCTCTCTATCTTCCCCGATCCACCTATTTACGCTCGCACCGCAGATGGCACTTCTCTTCTTCCTTCTTTGGGAGAGGTGTTCTTTCGACCTCTTCGTTTAATGTTCCTCTTGCTTTAGCATGCTCCCAAGCTCACTATGCAACTCTTGTCTGCATGGTCAAATCATCGATCATGGTCACGATAATCCTTGAGTCTGATTCTTGTTGTGTTTAGGATCTCTGTACGGGCCTTTTGGTGGGAACTGGGCCTAGGTGTCGGGACTCCCAACGCCTCTGGGAGCTTGATTGGTTACGTCTTCCTTCACCCGTTTTGGCTCCCACATCACCCAGTTCTCCAGCATCCGTGTCAGCTGCTTCGTCTACCACTTCTTTTGCGCAATGGCATCGTCGTCTTGACCACCTCTCTGGTTCTAGATTGTCCACTCTTGTCGGTAGTGGTGTGTTAGGTCCTGTTTCTGGTGACACTACTCTTCATTGTATGGGTTGTAAACTTGGCAAACAGTTGCAACTCCCCTACCCTTCTAGTGAGTCTAAGTCCCAGAAACCTTTTGATCTTGTTCACTCTGATGTATGGGGTCCTGCACCTTTTGTTTTAAAAGGGGGTCAATCATATTATGTTATTTTCATTGATGACTATTCGAGATTTACCTGGATTTATTTGATGTCTTCTCGTGGTCAATTTTTTTCTATTTACCAGCAATTTGCCACCATGATTCGTACCCAGTTCAACTCTCTCATTCGAGTTTTTCGTGCGGATTCTGCTGGTGAGTACATCTCCACTGCTCATCGTTCCTACCTTGCTGAGCAGGGTACTCTTGCACAATTTTCATGTCTTGGTGCTCATGCTCAAAATGGTGTTGCTGAGCGCAAGCATCGCCACACTCTTGAGACTGCTCGTGCTCTCTTGATCTTTTCTATGCTTGCTCCTCATTTTTGGGCTGAGGCGGTTTCTACAGCTGTTTTTTCTTATAAATCGCCAACCCTCTACTTGTCTTCGGGGTTGCACTCCCTATGAGCGTCTTTTCGGCACCCCTCCTTCCTATAGCCATCTTCGTTGTTTTGGGTGTGTCTGTTACGTCCTACTTCCACCTCGTGAGCGCACCAAACTCACTGCTCAGTCTGTTGAGTGTGTTTTCCTTAGGTACAGTACGGAACATAAGGGTTATCGCTGCTATGACCCTGTTGCTCGTCGGATGAGGATTTCTCGGGATGTCACCTTCGATGAGTCCCGACCTTACTATCCTCGTTCCCCTTCTGGTTCTTCTGGTACCAATGAGTCCCTCTCATTCCTCACTTTACCTGAGTGGTATCTTCTGTTGTCGTCTCCATCCTCTTCACCACCTTAGGTATCTTTTACTCCGCCTCCACCACCACCACCTACTTCTCCACCTTCACCACCTCCTACCTCTCCACCACCAGTCTCTCCTCCACCATCATCGTTGCGTCCTTCCCGTGAGATCACTCACTACTACACTCGCCGTCCGCTCACTGCGCCACCGCTTGACTCTTCTCCGTCCGTCCTTGGACCTCATCCTGAGTTTCCTCCTCGTTATTCTCTTCGTGGCCGCATCACCCTTCGTCCTCCTGACCGCCTTGGCTTCACTGCTGCCGTCTTGGCTGAGCCCGCGACCTATCGGGAAGCTGCCGTTCACCAGAAGTGGCAACATGCTATGACTGAGGAGATTGCTGCCCTAGAACATACTAGCACCTGGGATCTTGTTCCTTTGCCACCTCACGTCACTCCTATCACTTGCAAGTGGGTGTACAAGGTAAAGACCCGCTCGGATGGCTCTCTTGAGCGCTACAAGGCTCGTCTTGTGGCGCACGGCTTCCAACAGGAGCAAGGTCGTGACTATGAGGAGACCTTCGCTCCTGTCGCGCACATGACTACTGTTTGCACTCTTCTTGTAGTTGCTTCTGTTCGTCAGTGGTCGATATCCCAGTTGGATGTCAAGAACGCCTTCCTCAATGGCGAGCTGCGAGCGGAAGTCTATATGTAGCCACCTCCAGGATACTCTGTTCCTGATGGCCTGGTTTGTCGGTTGCGCCGTTCTCTCTACGGCATCAAGCAAGCTCCTCGGGCCTGGTTTGAGCGTTTCTCCTCTGTTGTCATCGATGCTGGTTTTACGCCAAGTGATCACGATCCTGCTCTTTTTGTTCACACTTCCCCTCGTGGTCGCACCCTTCTTCTTCTCTATGTCAATGACATGATCATCACGGGCGATGATTCCCAGTACATTGATTTTGTGAAGCAGCGTCTCAGTGAGACATTCCTTATGTCTGATTTGGGTCCCCTTCGTTACTTCCTTGGTCTTGAGGTCACCTCCACATCTGATGGTATCTTTCTCTCTCAGGAGAAGTACACTCAGGACCGCTTTTCCCGTGCTGCTCTCACTGATCACCACACTGTTGATACTCCTATGGAGCTTGGTGTTCACCTACGACCCACTGATGGTGTACCACTTGCTGATCCTACTCGCTATCGTCAGCTTGTTGGGAGTCTTGTCTACCTTGGGATCACTCGTCCTGACATTTCTCACTCTGTGCATATCTTGAGTCAGTTTGTCTTAGCTCTTACCCAGCTCCACTATGCTCACCTTCTTCGTGTTCTGCGATACCTTCGTGGAACTATCTCTCGGCGCCTTTTCTTCCCTCGTTCTAGTTCCCTTCAGCTTCAGGCGTATTCTGATGCGACCTGGGCAAGTGATCACTATGATCGCTACTCTCTCTGCCTATTGTGTTTTCCTTGGCTCCTCCTTGATTGCCTGGAAAACCAAAAGGCAGACTGCAATTTCCCGTCGAGTGCTAAGGCTGAGCTGCGTGTATGGCGACTGTGACTGCGGAGGTGACATGGCTACGATGGCTTCTTGAGGATTTTGGTGTGCCTGCCACTGCACCCACTCCTCTCTCTTCTGACAACACCGGTGCGATCAGTATTGCTCGAGACCTAGTCAAGCATGAGCTCACCAAACACATTGGCGTTGATGCTTCCTACATGAGATCGCAGGTGCATGATCTGGTTGTGACGCTCCACCATGTGCCTTCAGAGGTTCAGTTAGCTGATTTCTTCACCAAGGCACAGACCGGGCTCATCATAGATTCCTACTCTCCAAACTCAGTGTTGTAGATCCACCATGAGTTTGAGGGGGGGGGGGGTGTTAAATGTATAGGAGGTGTATGTGTTTTCCCTCTACTTGGAGGGCTTATTTGCATATGTACATTGTGTATACTTGTCCTCTTGGGCCTTGCAATAGAGCAGGTTGGTTATTCTCTAACACATGTTATATGGACACCATTTGCGATTGACTCACTCTGTTCCAAAATATAGGTTGTTTTGATTCATCCTAAGTCGAGTTTCTATAGCTGTGACCAAGTTTTTAGGGAAACAAACTTTGACCAAGTTTATTGGAAATATATTGACATCTAACAATATGAAATAAAGAAATATATCATGGTGGATTTAATGAACTAAATTGATATTGTAGACATTGGTGCATTTTTCTATAAACTTGGTGAAACTTAGGTAAGTTTGACTTAGGGAAAAACTAAAATGGCCTACATTTTGGAACGGAGGGATGAATAACTCTGATTTGCTTGTCTGATGTTTGGCAGTCCGCAATGGAGAAAGTACATCTCCCTGATGAACTGGTGGAGGACGACCTGTAAGTTCGCTCAAGCACAGTGAGAAAGGAACATTTACTTCGGGTCCATGATGTTCTGCTTATGCTTCGTGTTCCTGGCCTGCTTGGGCTTCACAAAGTGGAACTCAGATCTTGGAGCTGTACCATTAACCATCCAGTTTTGTAGATTTAGTTGTAGCCTATAATCAGAGAACACATGCGCAGAAGCTGCAGTAGTTTAGGACTCTGTACAAGTTCAGCGTTGGCAAAATGACGCCTGTACCATTATACAGTTGTGATATTAACAAAACACATCCTTGTCAAATAACGGAAATAATCAAAGGATGAGGATCCTGCTGATTCAAGCAGATTGTTTGTCGCATCTACCAACATTTTAAAGGTGTCGCATTCAAAGGTTGAAAACATTTCTGCGCAAGTAAATCGATTTGGAGAGGGCGGAGGAAAAGAGGATGTTTCTGCGAGTCAGCCTCTCCTCCCACTGTAACTGGCGTGGAGCTAGGCTTTGTGTGCAAGCAAAGTACCTTCCGTTCTCTTGCTAGTAGCCTGTATCATTGCTGCATATCCTGGCATTATTAAGAAATTATTCAAAGGAGAATGTTACAGTGATGATAGACATATGCAGGTCATTGACCAGGTCACTGCAGGTGTCTCCTTATAATATGCCCATGGACATATGCCACCAACCAATAAAATGATTAGTCAAAAAAATAATTAGTCAAAAAAAATAAACATGCTTGCTAAATGAAATGTTAAGGGGTCTGATTTTACCACAATAAACCTAACTCGTTTTTTTTTAGCTTTTTTTTTACGGGGGCCTTGTTATTGAACCAATAGGCTCGACAGCATCGTGAGCTACCCACTGTTTAACAAACTCTGGGAGAGGGTTTGTCCAGAGTCCGGACACAAGACTCACCAGGGTCTCAACTGAAACCAAGACTGGCAAGTTCATGTGCAGCGAGTTACAAACTCTAGGAATTGAAATGACCTCGCTACACACACGAAGTGGTCATGCTTCACTACATCTCTTGACAACATCCCACTGGCAGCCAAGTCCACGGATGACGAGAGAATAGCTTGTTTCAGCAAAGAGGAGTCCATCCCGCGGTATCCCTTGATCAGTCGCCATTTCTAGCGTCCTCACACAAGCCATTGTCTTTGCTGTGAGCACGTCCTGCAGTCCTGCACCACCCCCAGACGTCGACCCTTGCCACAATTGTATCCTCTCAGTGATCTCTGATGATGAAACCCAGCCACCACTTTTTGTCGCCTAAATGAAAGCTCCATCAGAATTGATCTTCAGTTGGCCCAAAGGCGGGGCTGTCCACTGCGTTACGTACGGGTTTACTGCTCCTTCCCGCCACTAGTTTGTCCTCCTTCCTAAGGTCCTCGTTCATGTTTAGGACGTCTCCAACTATCTCTCTACTCGACTGCCCTCTCTCCCCCTTATATTCATTTTATTTTATTGCGCACACTCCACCATTTCCATAGGAAAATCGTAGTTTTGAGACGCTCATCTTCTTTCAGTAGCAGCACCTCCTGAGCAAACTCCATTGTCGACGGCCTCAACAAAAGCCTTTGTCTGGCCGATTCAAGGCGGAGTTCGAGCCAGCATCTTCGCACAAATTTGCATTTGAGGAAACAATGTCCACCATCCTCGTCTAGACGGTTACAGACCGGACATCTGGTATCCAGTTTCACGCCCCGTCTTTGAATATTCATCTTCAAATGCAGGCTATTTTGAGCCATACGCCACATGAAATGCTTCACCCTGGGAGGACACCACGATGATTTCCACAGTTTGCGCCAGAAGGTACCTGTTTGATCCATGGAAGAACTGTCAGAGCTGCTTTGTCCCCGTTGCCGAGTTTGCAGTCGTTCTTTCTCATCATCCAATACATGGTATGCCGATTTCACCGTAAACAAACCTCTCCGATCAAAATGCCAAGCCAGAGTGTCCTCGCACCCTCGCCAGGATGTGCTGCACATCTTCCTCCCAGAACACTTCTGGCATCAATTGCTCATCCCACAAGCCCGTATTTGGATCCATGAGTCCCGGCGGCACGTGTAAGTGTTCCTTCTTGGTGTTATTGGCTGTCGGGTAACGCCATTGGATATCCATGGATCTTGCCAGATCCTGACCTGACTGCCATCGCCAAGTGCAGGATATGCTAGGGCCTCCAGGAAATGTCCGCTTTCACAGTACCTGGCTCTCAGGAGGGCGCATATAGTGAGTCCGGAGTTTGCATGATTCCCGTGGTGGTTGAATGCGACAATGCATTGCGTCCATGTCCTTCCATTCGGTTTTGCTTGAAATAATTTGCATGATTCCCGTGGTGGTTGAATGCGACAATGCATTGCGTCCATGTCCTTCCATTCGGTTTTGCTTGAAATAATGGCATGGATGATGCACGTCATGATGTGTACGTAACTATTAGTAGCTATAGGTTTAGCTCATGCAGCTTGAGATGAGGTTGAAGATTGTGGATGCCGGTGGTACTAGGATTTCAAACGCGCCTGTTCGGCTGCCCTTCTTGGCATGCTATAGGCTATAGCTATATGAATCTACTGCTGGTATAGATTTCAGCTACTCAACTAGAGCGAATCAAGCCTGCTGGCGGCTTCCACCCTTAAAATATGGCTAGTTCTATCCTAACAACTAGATTATTGAGGTCATTTTCTATATATTTTATACTCCGTTAGTACGAAAAAGAATGCCCTCACAAACCCGGTTCCTTCACCCGGCATAGACACAAAGCTTAACCCAGATCGACTAATAATAGATCGAATAAGTAGACCACGAGCAGCTCAGCCATCACTCGTCTACTCGCAAATGGGTTTTTTTTTCTCTACTCTCTTAGTTGCAAATTTTAAGATGCTTTGACTTATTCGATATATTTCTTTTACTATATAACTGTCATAACTAGACATAGTGTATGTCTAAATCCATAGCAAAAGTTATGTATCTAAAATACCAAAACATCTTTTCATTACTAATAACAAACTGGGCCGTTCGGAGATGTCAATGGTAATTAAGATACTATAATCGGCCATCACCTGACTTCACCTGAATTCCCTCCAAACTCGAAGAAACAGGTTCTTTGTTCACATTATGTGGTACCCACTGGACAAAGTGCAGAAATACCGATGCAAAACGCCATTCCTAATGTATTGGCTTCACCTGCAAAACCTAACTGGCCAACATGACATTCTGGTAACATAAGCAAATTAATCAACCATGAAATAAAAAATACAACCATTAGGATCTGCCACCATCACACAATAAGGCAGGCAACCAGAAGACAAGCAGGACTCGGATGAAACATGTCCAAACGGCAGCATTTTTAATATTAAGAGTAAATATCCAGAACTCCAGCTCGAAACTAACAGAAACAGCTTTGTTCACATCACCAAACTAAAACAAAAATGCCTGTTGCAGGACTACAAGTAACCCAAGGATAAATGCCATAGCACAAGTACTGATCGCCTCATAATGTAGCACTACTTTGATGGGACTAAACTTTACTCGTCATCCTCATCGTCGTCATCAGCAGCACCGGAGTTGAGTTGGTTGAGCCTTTCAACAAGGCTAGCCTTCCTCTGCTCATATGTCAGCTTCTTGGGGTTGTACCTGAAACACACAGAAGGTAAGGGCAGAGCAAATGATAGAATTATGGTTACCATATATAGTGTATAGATATAAAAAATAAGGAGGGTAGCTACTATACCTCTTGTGCTCCATTGGTGGCTGCTTGGTTGACTTGACCACGGAAGGATCAGCACGGATCGCAGCATGGACCTTCTTGTACAGAGCTTCCATGTCCTCAGCCTCAATTCCCTTCTTAATGTACTCACTGAAGTGAGCCTGGTACTTCTCTGGCTCCTCTTCAGCAAGGTTCTGGGACATAAAGAAAGAATTAGTCAGCCTCTAGTCTAATATTGTCGTGATGTAGGACGGTCAACAATTTCTGAAATAAACTTACAAGGGAACAAAGGAAAAGAAAATTGTGTGGTGTGAAAAAGCAAGCACAACTCACCTTCATGTAGTCAGCAACATGGCCACCATAGATGTACTTGCGGTGGATATCAGCATCCAGCTGCTTGTCATCCTTCTTGAAACCAGCAAATCGCTTCTCACTGTGAGGAATATCCAGGCCACCATCCAAAGCTCCCTGCAGCAACAAAATACAACAAATGTTAAAAAGCTCGGTCACCATAAGAGATGACTTATACAGCAAGCTCATGTAAAAAAATGAGTATTCTTGATGAGCTAACTACAAACAATCACCCCAATATAACATCATGATATCAGAAGGAAGATATACATACCTTGAGGGCACCAAAGACACGGTTCCCTGTTGTAGTCCTGACAAGGCCAACATCCAAGAGAGCACGGAAAGGCCTCCTCTCATCAGCAGGCTCAACAGAGAAGTCCTCGCCAGTGGCCTGATGAATGAACAAAGAGAAACATTATAAATGCCCAACCAATGCAACATCAGCAAAAAAAAAAGATTAAATCTTTGGCCAAATCTTACCTCAACATTGCCCTCGTACTCCTGATCCAAACCACGGATCTTGAGCACACGGCGAGCCAACAGAAGGCCAGTGCAGTAGGCTACAAGATGGGTGTAAGCAGTTGAATTAGAGAACATACAAATACATCAAGGTATAATATGCAATTTACAGATTGTTTCCAGAAAAAAAAAATACCAGCTGCATAGTTGGTCAGACCAACTTCAAGACCATATCGTGGCAACTCATGCGAGTAGGCAGAAGCAAGAACCATATCACCCGCTATACTAGCAGAGATGATTTGTGCTGTGATGTCCTTGTTGGTCTAGAAGATCTAGTTAAGAGGATACAATACATGTCTCTAGAGCTCAAAGTACCATAGTAATAGGAAGAAGCTATATTAACAAAGATAAAAAGGAATCAAAGGATACAAATCTCACAACAAATCTGTATTTGGGTGTATTGTACTTGTTCTTATCCTGGTTAATCAGCCTTATCCTGGCCCTGTAGTCTGTCTTACCAGCTGCAAAGAAGGTCAATAGAAACAGACTATCAAACACACAGGAAATACAAAATAATAATGCAAGCATCAAGTGAGCAGACTAAACATACCTCGCCTTCTCTTGAACTTCACTTGGAAACGCTTGGAGTACGCACTGGTCTTCTGCGTCTTGACAAAACCACCCTGGAGAGATAACCAAAAGGCACATAAATACACAGATGAGCTTGAGCATTGAAAACCGTCAAGGATTCATACAACGGAATTAACTAAGTTACCAACCAAAAATTGTTCAGCAAGTGCCTGATAATCAAACAATGCAGAAAATGCATATTTATCAAGAGTCACAGCTGAGTTAACAATAAAAATGCAATATAGATGACGAAAACAATCCACCAATATCCCAACACTTGTCTAGGAACCGGTGAGACCATTAAGATAGCGATCACGGCGCATCAACAACATTAATAGACAGAAATCCGCAAAGTTTTACACAGGTATAAAAACAATTAAATCCACTCTAGTGTACAGATCTACTAAACCTAACAAGTTGTTTTTTCCAGAACAATTGAATCCTGTGAAGGAAAGGAGACTCGTAAACCCTGGAACGAATAAGAAACAGCGAAATGACATGCATTCAACTATAGATCCTCACGTGAACATACAGTCACAAACGCACTATATAGCAGATGCAATAACCGCTAAACCAAAGGACTAGCTAGAAGCAGCGGGCCATTTAGTGAATTGGGCAGAAGGGTCCGAAGCCCTCCCCTTCGTCCAAACATTTTTTTTGTTAGCATCCAAGAAAATATAACGCAAGGCCCATCCAATTCAACTTCTTCTACCTAAACATCGATCTCAAGCGGCCACAAGTGTAGCCTGCCGCCAGCCAGCGTGCTCATCCATCGCCACGCTAACCCAACGCGGCGGCGACCTATGCCCTTGCCGCTCCGGTCCCTCCACTAGTGAACGAACCTACCCAACTAAACGCTAGTTGCACAAGCACGGACGCAGCAATCGATTCAAGAAGCAGGAACGTAGCGGAAGGGCTCGAGATCTTACCATCTCGGTCGCCTGCGGTGGCTGTGGACGCGGCAGCTGCGGCGGCGGCGTCTCCTGGCGGGCGAGAGGGTGGGAGCTGCGGGTGAAGGGAAGGGTTTATAAGGGCGGCTCCTCCTTCCCTTTTAACTTTGGAGAAACCCTAGCCGGTGGACGGATGGATAGCGTCTTGGCGCTGGGATGGATGGCCAAGATCGGTTTGAGCGTGCTGCTGGAAAATGGGCCTTCGTCGGTGTTGGTGGGTTAGAATATAGAGGTTCGATGAGTAATGAGTTAATGGATTGATGGGCCTGTTATTTCTACTGGTACACATTTTCCTTTTTCTCCCTCCTTTATAAATTATTATTAAAAGAAATAAGGAGCGCGATTTCTATTTGCTGGAGCAGCATCTGCCGTATTGTTTGGCCACGGTGCCAGACTCTGACGATATTTTTTTGTTCTCCAAAAGTTGGAGTTTCAATAGTAATAATGGTATTTATGCATCAGGTAGCTTGGTTTTCTTCCTTACATTCTGCTAGGAGATAATTTTTTATCTTCGAATTTCTAGGTGCTGAAATTTATTTGTTCATCATTTTTTCGGTATCTTCCCAACCAAACTAAAATTGGAGTGCCCTAGCAGCAAAAAATGAGGGCTGAACCGTGGAAGCTCGTGACTAAAGGGTTACCGTGTACGTTAGTACGTACTACGGCCCCCTTCAAGCAACATTTCGTGTTCCATTCTTTTTAAAGTTCATCTGTTCGCATTTATATTCATACGTTAAGAGCAGAGTCAATAGATTAGGGAATAAAATCCCCAATTACATGAAGGTAGCCACATTGCTATTGAGCATAAAATCTTAGAATCTCCTAAAGACTGCACCCTCTGAAAAGAGCTTAACTAGACATATCTTAGTACCTTCTCCGAGATTGCATCCGGCAAAATCGATGGAGGTCTTCACAATCTCCCATTGGAGACATCATGAACACTATCATTGGGCAATGGTGGCGAAAACCTCACAAGGCCTCCCTTGAGTATTGTGGCGCTAGAGGTGATTCACCATATTCAAGCTAACACATTTGCAAAGATAACAAGCCTGAGTTGGCTTTGAAATAAGAAGGGACTCAACCCAAAAATGGATGACGAATCTAAAAGGAGCAGCAACAATGACTGTCATTCTTGCAACCACTGGCATGATCTACACATTATCAACCACCGGTATCGGTGCCCTAGCAAGCACATTATCAACCACCAAATGTCGGCACGATTTATTGCCCCCTAAGCACATTATCAACCACCCAGATCGGCACCTTTATTGTGCCCTAGCAACACATTATCAACCATAATAGTGTGCCCTAGCAAGAGCTTGAGACTTGGAGACCATAATAGTTGGAGCTTGGAGGCAGAACAATGCAAGCAGACAAAGAGCACGACGACCACCCTCTCCTTTTCATTAAGATGTGGACACAGTCGCCCCACCGGATCACGCGCACAACAGCCTGTGTGGTGCTTAGCCGTCCTACTGGAGCACGCGCACAATGGCCCATGTGGTGCTTAATCCGTTGGTCCAGAGGCCCAACAATAGCGCGCCCACATCCGTAAGTACTGTTGACATTTCTTAGCGTCGCTATTAAGAACAGAGTTTTAAATCTAGTCCCTAGTAACAGCACTAGCAATGCTTTTTGGTATTTATTAACGTGTCATTTGTTTTTAAATAGCCACCTATTATAAACATATATCTCCTAATTTTACTAGGTTATCATCCCTAGTGATGATATTAGAGATACTTGTTAGTACTACATAGCATTACTACTAGAATAATACTAAGCAGTTCTTTATTAATTATGTGACTAGAAAGTATAGATACAAATATATATATATATATAAAAGAATCTATAAGTGCACAGATAATATACCATTACAGCATTTTACCCGAGAGTATTTCAGGTATCATTATTTATATTTTTACCACAGGAAAGGTCTAGCATGGACATGTATTAATAACTTATACTATTGAAGGAGAAGTAAACCATAATTAATATTCTACTCATAACAGGGGATAAGTCATAGGATAAGATATGTATATGATGAGTATTGATCAATGATAATGATAAATCACTCAGAGTACTCCTTTCTATAGCATTAGCATGCTCAGGTAGAATATTAGAGGAATAATTCCTAAGGCATTCTAAATTACAAATCAAAGCATACATTGATTAGTGCAATTATACCAAGTAATCATTGCTAAGATCATCATCATATATACACATAAGGGATATTACTAAGGAAGGTTAAGAACAAAGCTTGCTCTTCCTTCATAACCGAACCCTACGTGCGCCTATATTCGGAGAGTGGACTACAAATGACTCAACGGGAGTGTCACATCTACGATCTACCATATGACCCAGAACATAGGGTGTATCTACAGGTAAACAACGTATAAGCACCACGCTTACACAATGTCGACCACCCACCCATGGATCCTTAGAGTGAGCGCTATACGAACTTATGCATGAACATAATGATAATCCAACTATACTAAGCATATAATCAAAGTAGACCATGAACATTATAACAAACAACATGAATAAGATGAATATTGATATTGTCATAACAATTGTAACTAGCATATAAAAGTAATGGAGATACAAAAGAGAGATGGGTACAAAGATTATACCAAACCACGCTCTTGATAAGATCGGAAATCCAAGCGAAGCTTGCTTGCCTTCCTCTAGACCTAGCCTAACTAGCTACGCCCTAGAATATATGGTGGAGCTCTGAGGATGATTAGGGTTTCTGTCTTCTCAAATGACTTATGCCTTCTCGAGGGGGGCAGGGGCTGATATATATAGGCCGGAGCGTCCAACGTGAGCCCTTAGATCAAACTAACTTAAAGGACGACGTAGATGCAACCTAGGAGGCGGTGGAGAACCGACATAACAACGAGGGGCTGATAGGTGGAGCCCAGGTGCCATGCTGCTTATAGGTAGGGCCGGCCCCACCTGGCGGCGTCTCGCCTTCCGCTTCGGTGTGGAGTCCTCACGAGTCTTCTAGTGTCCGTTTCGCTATGGATAAGCGCAATTAAATCTGACATGTAGGTCCACCTTGATGGTTTTCTGGATAAACCCTGCAGAAAATACAGATTCACCAAAACTCATGGAATTTGTTAGTTTAAACCACTAAACCTTCATTGGTGATTATATTTATACCCTTATACATGTTATATTAACGGTTTATAATGGTTGTTAACTACCGTCAACAAGTATGCAGTGAGCGATGCCTAGGCAAGCCACAGCCGTGAAGCGTGGGAGCCCCATGACTGCATCGGGCTCGACGATGACGCCTCATGTAGAAGTCCGTTGCAAATGACGTGGGTGGCGAGGAAGATCCACCTCGAGGACGACTGAATCAAAGCTGGGACCGGGGAGATTATTTTATTGAAGCTTACCTCAAATCCACAAGACATGGCAACTAAATCGATGACTAGGCCAACAGCAACGGCCACAACGGCGACCATAACGGTGACAAATGGTGCTGAATCAAAGGATAAGGGGGCAAAAGCTAGAGCTAGAGCCTAGACAAGCCACAAGGGGCACCATAAGACCTACTTTAATTATTTACAAGAGGTGAAGGACAGGTGGCCCCGCTGTGGGGGTATGACCCCCGATATCCACATGGTTGTACATGGGCTGAGCCGCTAGGGGAGGCCCAGCCCATAAGACTGCGCATGGGTCGCACTACTAGTAGACACCCAACTTATAAGACAACGACGCGTGAAGCACGGCATAGGTCGGTGTGCCTCGCAAGACTGCTTGAAGATCCTCGGTGATCTAGGAAACCTGCTCGGATATGCTAGATCCCATAATATTTGTAACTTTCTATCTTGTAAATTAATCAGGATAGAAACAACCAATCTGTAACCCTAGGCCCCGAGCTATATAAGGCAGGGGACTCCCCCTATCGAAAGACACATGATGTAGGGTATTACGCCAAGTCAGTAGCCTGAACCTGCCTAATCGTTGTCTCTTGTATTATGGGTCACTGTCTGGTTCCCTCACGCACCTCCATCTATTCATCTACTACCGTGAGAATACCCCTCTTGGTAGACTGCCGACTAGATTTTGCCGATAGTGGCGCATGGGGTAGGGGGTATGCATGCTAAATTCATGGTGAAACAGATGGTCACCTTTTCGAGCTCCATGGCCCTTCCCAAGCCAGGCCAGATCTTCATGATCGGATCCATGACCTAGATCATCGGCCCCGACGACAACAGAGAGATCATGGAAGCGGTGCAGGATCACCCTGCGCTGATCGCGCCAACACCTGCAATGACATCTTCGATCCTGGCGCCCCATCGCTGGGTTAGGAGATCTATCAGTAATGATGATCTGATCACATCCATCGATCAGGTCACAGACCGCTTAACGGAATGTCAGCTCCTCGTGGATTTGGTCTTTAGATCAATCTAGAGCGAGTGACGATTTTTCTGCACTCTAAGATCACCGAGCCGCTGCGATCGAGAGACCTGCTTGGCTACATCGTTCGAGGCGGCCAGATTTTGATCTGGTGATCACGGCTACTCTAGAGGGGCACACGGCGCGACGTCCGACCACTTCCCGCTACCGGTCTACGCTTGGCCGACTACGAGGCCCCGATGGAGAACCTCCGCCAAGGCCCTATCCATTTAGGCTAGAGGGTGTGGGATCTACGTACCAGAATGTCGTCCACCACCTCTTCATCAACCACATCGAGCGTGACAATGTCATCGACCTCTACATGATTGACCCGACTGACTTCGGTCAGCCTACGACCATGGTCCATCCCCTCTTCTGACCGAATCTCTCCACAACATTCTAAACGAGAGCCCCGACGATTATTTCGAGGGCTCAACCAAGACCGTATCAAGCTGCCCTACTTTCCCTCCGAGGTTCGAGGGCATGATTTTCCACGTCAGCCACGACAGTGTCACCAAGGACGGTGAAACCATTGAAGAGCGCAAAGCTCGTCTAGCAAAGAACGCCGATCGCCATTGTCGCCAAGATGCAAAAGTAGCCCAAGGGGCCGACGAGGATGGTCATGCCCCGCCCCACCATCAACATAATCTGGAAGAGGTATTTGACATGGTGAGCGAACAACCAGTCTACCTGACTCCAAGCACCAATCTATCCATCGCTTTCAACGAGCTTGACAAACTCATTCACACTCCAGAGGTCAAGAAGGTTCAAGCACATATCATAGACGCGCAAGTCCAAGTCAACGAGTTCCGGAATGACGCCCCATCTTATTCCACCATGTCAGCTCGTAGCTGCCGCTCTCGCCGTGACGGAGGAGGCCAACATCACAATGCCGAGGGCCCCAGACCTCAGGCTAGAGGTCCCTACCTCTATAGAGGATCTAGAGGCAACTATGAAGCTCATTCACGCCACAACAGCCGCCCTCCACGCCCCTAGGGAGGTCGGGGCAGCAACCACAACCAGGAGGTCAATCAACCCTAAAAGGTGACCGTGACGCCTAAGAGGGGGGTGAATTAGGTAACTTAAAAGTCTAACTCTAAACTATGGCCTCTTTTTCTATTCTTAGCAAAACATATACAAAAGATAAACTATCTAAATGTGCAACTATGATTTTGCTAGTGTGTTGCTATCTCTACCGCAAAAGGAGTGATGCAAACAATGTAAATGCGGAAGCTAAAGAGTAAGGTACAGACATGCAAACTCTTATTGACGACTTTGGTATTTTTACCGATGTATCAAGAAGCGCGCAAGCTTCTCCCTAGTCCTCGTTGGAGCCCCTCGCAAGGGCCAAGCTCCCGGTCAGGTAATTCTATAGATAGCCCTGGGCCTTTCCCACGCACAAGTGGGTCTCCGGTGTGCCTTCCGGCAAGCCTCTCCTAGACCGCTCCCCGCCGTCTTCACTATCAAGCTTCCGGTCGAACCGCCGTGGACCTTGTTCCCTTCGGTACATGGTGGCGGCCACACCACAAATGCGGTTGGTGTGATCTCACAAGACTACAAGCCCCTCTGATGCACAACAATGGTGCACGCAACCACCGAGTGGTAAGAGATATGCAAACCTCACTAAACACTAGGTCTAAACCTAGAGCAAGCACATAAGCGGTGGTCTAATCAACCTAAGCACTTTGCAAAGCACCTACGCTAATCACCTAATGAATCACTAAGCATTATGCAAGTGGAGATCTCTAAAATGGTGTATTAACACCCTTGGTATGTTTCCTTAGCTCCACCTTACTTTAAATAGCCGGTTGGGGGGTCTATTTATAAGCTCCACTGAGAAAGTAGACATTGGGGACGAAAACCTAGCTTTCTGCTACTGACCGAACGCTGATCATGTCCTGACCGGACACGTCCGGTCACTCACATGGTCACTTGGTCTTTGGTGCGATCAACTGATCAGACGCTGATGGCGTCCGGTCACATGCCACCGGACGTGTCCAATCGCAACTGCGCCGCTCTGGAACCTCTCTGGACTCGATCGGATGCTGCACTTCGTGCATCCGGTCATCTAGTCTGCTGCATCCGGTCACGCTAAAAATACTGCCGTGATGATGAATAGTGTCATCGGTGCGTCCGGTCGTCTATTTCGTTCAGCGTCCGATCATGCTGAAAACACTACCGTAACGATGAACAGTGTCGCCGGTGCATCCGGTCACTGCTTCGCTCAGCGTCCGGTCATAGCTGCCGATGCCTGTTGTTGCCTGGCACCTGATCGGACGCATCTGGTCACCTCGGCCGGGCTCGTTTCTTCGTGATCTTGCGTTCGGCTTGGTTTCAATCTTCGTGCTTGGACTTTGCTTGACCTCGTATATCTCCTACAACTAAAAAGAACAAAGTGTGGACATCGTTTTGGTGCGATAATTGCCTTGGTTTGTTCGTCTGCTACCCCATACGATTGATCCCACCTCCGTGCGACAATCACGGCAGTTGTTGATTTTCCTTGCATGAGACCCGCGTGCGGTGGCAATCAAGGTAGTTTCCTTCCATGCAAAAGGAAGTGCTCCCTCGCGCGACCATCACGCCTGTTGTGATATAACTTTCTTGCATGCAAAAGGAAACTACTAGCAATCAATCAAATCAAATCAAATAAGAAATTATTCTCATCAAGAGGTTATGATTTTCCATCATGCAAAACAACCGAACATGATCAACCGAACATGATCATCTACCACGTCACGGTGGCGCTGGCCTCAGCTAGCAAGAGGACAATCTTGCCGCGCGCCCGGAGCTAGAAAGAGGCCAATCTCGCGGGGGTGCCCGCCGTTCAACCATGGCCTCAGCTAGCAAGAGGACAATCTTGCCTTTGCTCGCGTCGTCAGAGCTAGAAAGAGGCCAATCTCGGGGGTCAATTGCGCCCGTGCCTACCGTTGTACCATGCACTTCATGATCGGAAGAAGATGATGGTTCATACACCGTTGATTCCTCTATCTAATCTTTGCATGACTCGATTGTCACGTGTAATTTTGTACCTTGGATAGTTTCATAAAAAATACTAAGATTATTGCAATAATACATGATGCCGCCGGTAGTGAAATGTCTTACCACGTGATCTCGAGGCCTTCGTGGTAGCCCTACTAAATCATAATCTTGAGGAGCCACAATTGGCTTCTTGCTGAAAGCTCGAATTTACATAATCTTGCCCACTCTGCGAACAAGCGTGATGGCGCTTCGTTGAAATCGGTTTTGTCTCCCTATTTTCTTTAGATTTGTGAGTGTTCCATTAGACATCAATGATTCATTCACGGACTAATGTCAAAATTCACCAACCTTGATAATCTTTTTTAACCCTCTATTTTTGTATGGTGCTTAATCTACATCACTTGTATAGTCTTTTCTAAAATGCGCGAGCCATCGAATATAAAACGTGATGATGTTGGGACGATGATGAGGAAGAAGATGATGGGGTTCATATACCATTGATATTTTCTATCTAATCTTTGCATGACTCGATTGTCACGTGTAATTTTGTACCTTTAGAGGCGGATAGTTTCATAAAAAAAATACTAAGATTATTGCCGGTAATAATACAAACAAGGATCTAATTATAAGAGCAACTAGGTAGTATATATAAGTAAATGTCTTACCACATCATTTCTCCCGAGGTTCACGTGTTTGCGAGCTCTAGAATTAATAAGGTGGTAGTATGTACTACTAAATCATAATCTTGAGTGGTAGCCATAATTGGCTTCTTGCTAGAAAAAAGATAGAATGCTAATCGAATTTACATAATCTTGTGATGATGTTCCCACCTCTGTGAACAAGCGTGATGGAGGGCATGACAAGCATTTGGAAGAAACTAGCGGCCGAGGACTTGATATTTATCTTCACAGCGGGTGGTGAAGTGAAAGCGACGGCGCCGACAAAGCTGTTGGATTATTCGGTCAGATAAGCAAGGGAAATGGTTGTTTTGTCTCCCTATTTTCTTTAGCTCAACAGACTTAATTTATGACTATGGCACTAGTTATTTATGCATTCCACCCTTGCTCCAATGTGCAACATTAGACATCAATGATTCATTCGTGATTTGTTGCCTATAGATGTAAAATAACAATCATACTAATATCCATTGCTTTAATATTTGTCCTAGACCTTTTCTTGTTTAAATGGTGTAAGTTTTGTTCCTTTTTCTTTATACCTTTGAGATGGATTTTCAATGTCGATTTTTACTAATAACATATTGGTTCATCGATCTTGATGATAAAGCGCTTCACCGCCACGCGTAGAATCAAGCCTTTGATGATACGCTTGTCCATCAAGCCAAGTCTTGTCTTGATCTTCACCAATGACAAATGACTCAATGAGATAGATCACATGTGTGAGCTTTGCAAGATATGATGAGGACATTGAGGACCTAGGTTGTCACTCAATTACCAAAACCAACAAGGACCTTTCATGATGATGAGGACATTGAGGATGTCAAATGTCACTCAAATGATAAACCTATTCAGAGCAAAGTAACTAATGGTAATGCCATTGAGGACAGAGAGATTGAAGGTAAAGCCACCAAAGAGGCAAAGGAGATCGATATTTGGATGAAACTCCGAAATATGATCAGATTTGTGGCACTGACTATGGAATTACTAATACTGAAGAAAACCTAGCTGATAATGGCAACTAAGTTTCGTATGAAAATAATGAGGCTGCTCTTGAGGTTTCTCTCTACTCTGTGGTGCTAGAGCATGGTTGTTCATCACATAAGTTTCATACGCTAGCTCCCCATTTATCTAGGATTTACATTCATGCATCAAAATTTTGGTCCTCGGATATGAAAGCTTCAGTTGCAAAAAATTCAGTTTCTGGGCTTCTGCTTGTTTCAAAATCTCATGGCAATGATGTTTCAAGATAAATTATGACTACGCTCTACGACTTGTTTCTCTTATTGTTGTTAGCATCAATTCTTTAAGATCAAAATTTAAGAAGTAAGAACCTAATTTTGATGTAGGCTGACATTTTGGCTATTGAACACATTTGTCCTGAGAGATCGTTGCACAAACATTTGGTACTTCACGGCACTCAAGTCCATTTAAGGTTTTTAGCACAAATGGTGCAAAGAAGCCTAAGAGAAGTTTCGCTACAACACGATGGAAAAGTAACTACAATGGCAAGTATACCCAATATCATGAAGCTGCTAGATGATTGGCGCGAAACTAGCACATTGTAGATGCATTGGAGAAGATGTGGTGGCATATAAAGGTTAACCCTATTACTGTCTTGGCACTTTCCAAAAAGTTGAGTATGGCTCCTGTAAAACAGTGATGAGTAAAACCTACTACAAACTAATTCATTTTTAGTTTTCTAAAGGATTTTCATTTCACATGCAATGACACCCCCACATGCAAACCCCTGTAGAAGATTTGTCAACTCCAAAGATTGGGAGGTTGTTAGGGCTTTCTGGGTGATCAGCAACATATGAGTTTTTCTATTGATCTCTGGAAAACTGCATTTGATGATGCATTCTGCAGAAGTTGTCCTCTTCGTGCTGGTGGACATGAGTGTGGATGTTTACCAGTGTTGGCAAAATTGGTATGCTTTCAAATGCTAATTTTTGTTTCTTTGGTAATGGTATCTTTTATGTGAAGTCATGAAATTTTTTATGTTTCTATCAGGTGATGGAGCATTGCGTAGCTCATTCAGATATTGCTATGTTTAATGCCATCCTTCGTGAATCAAAGAATGAGATACCCACGGATACTATATCTGACCCAATTGTGGACTCAAGAGTTCTGCTGATTCTAGCTGGCGACTTAAGCTTTGGATCAGGCACACAGCTTAAGAACTCTGTATGTGCTTAAATTATAAAATGCTTACAATTGCATGATGAACAAACAAACAACCTAGAATAGGGACTATGCATGACACCTCCCCTGCACTATTGATTGTTAACACATGATATATACTTCTGTAGGTTGGGAATTGGTCCAGATGGTTGTCTGATATGTTTATAGTTACATGTCCAAATCTAATTATCTTGTTCTGAAAGATATTACCTTTTGTCTTTTTTCATGCATGCTAGGGCCCTTAAATTGATGGTTTATAGTCAAGTTAGAAAGTAAAATACTAATGATTTCTTGAACTTTATAATGGTTTATACAACATGAAGACTTATGTAATATTGGTGTTCCGTACATCATACTTATAGGTAATAGTACAATACATGTTCATACATATGTTATCGTAACATTATTTTTTTCGTTGCAATGCACGAGCATTTACCTATATTTACATATATACTCGAACCTATGTACATGATGTTATGGAGATGCGACAAAACTTATTCGTGGATTTATTAGCGCACGAAAGAAATGAATATCGAAGATTTCTTGCTGCCGATATAAAACATTATTTTAGCCACATCACGAAAAGATCTATACAGTAGAGCCTATGAGCCTGCGATGTCACGCTCTCCGTGACCGTGTTAAATTCATAAACTTTGCTTTTTGATTAAATGTCACTTTAACGTTAGTATTTAATTTTTACAGTAGTGTTATCTTATCGTGCGATCCGTATAGGCACGCTACCTAGTCTTCTATGCATCTTCACATGTCTTTCTTGAGGTGTTGATTATCGAATCGTCGCGTCGCCTTCGTCCAAGTCATGTTTTGCATCCTATTGAACTATAAATCAATTACTTGCACATCCATTAGTCCAATTTAGTTGTGTTGGTCATCAAACACCAAAATCTAAAGTAAATGGACCTAGGATCCATTTTCCTTATAATCTCCTCCTTTTTGTGATTGATGACAACACGACCAAAACAAGCAAATAATAAAAATTTTGGAATTTAAAAACTATTTACTTATTATGATGCAATGCAGAGGGCAAGGTTATATGATGTCAAAAAATACCACATGTAAATATTTTTGAAAACTTATCTTGCCCTTACAAATATCCCCATGTGGCATTATGGATTTAAGCCTCCCTCTAACTCCATAATCCACTATCCTCCATTTCTCGGACCATTACTACTTGTAAATTATTATGATCGGGCTTGCTTTTGATCGGGCTTACTTTTGGTTCTACAAATTCTCCCCTTTGGAATCAAACACCGAAAAGGAAGACATTAGTAGCATAAGGGAGGGTCAAACTTTATGATCCTTCGTATGTGGAGTGGAATAGGTCATAAAATTTAACTCTCACATTATATAGGCTAAGCTCCCCCTAAATATATGCATATATATGATGGAGGATGTTGTTTATGCATAATTGACAAATTTATGCTCAAGGCAGTTTAATCTATATAATGCATGGAGAAAGCATAAAAATACCAAAGTGAAATCAACATGATAATATCGGTTTAGAAATACCACATGTGGAAACCAATTTGATTTATACCACTTGCAATAAGTGGTGGATATTTGAACTATGATGCTTAACTCCGGGGACTCCATTTTTCTTGCAATGAGACTACTACACACATGATAAGCTTGAAAAGGTGTTTGTCTCAAAGCATCCAACTTGTAGAGTAACCTCTCCCTAAATTTGTGCACATAAGTATAGAATACTTATAGGAGACAAGCACATTGATTTTAGAATAAAAAATACCACTTGAAAGATGACATCACATGAATGTGAGAATTATTTTCGAAAGTGATATTCGGGAGAAATTATCTATAATTTGGACTTTGGCACATATTGGATAAACAATTGTAAAACAAGCTATGTGTCGTGCTCCTAAACAATTTAAACCATATAGGTTTGCTCCAAGGGTTAAGAGTGAAACCGAGCAAGCCTACCATAAGATATACCTAGTGTATTCAAGACAAAATATTTAAGTATGCAAATACAAACCTAGGTCCATAGTGTTCACTAACCCACTTGACAATTGACATGATCCAATGTGATGCACCCCATGAAATACACCCAAAACTATACCAAGTCTCCAAATTCCCCAGAGTCCATCGGACTTCTCACTTCCCTTTCGGGATCCAAACCTTTTTGGTGCTCTTCATATTTGAAATGATCTCTTTTGGCACGCAAAAGCGTTTGACCCCATTGTTGGCTTGCTTGTTCACCTTGATGGCCACCACCTTGTCATTTTTCTTTTTCTTTAACAAGTATGGTGTGGAGGCCTTCTTGTCCACCTTGTTGGTGTAGGTGTTGGAGAGCTTGCTTGTTTGCTTTTTGTTTCTCTCTTTCTTCTTAGCTCCTCCCCCATTCTTCACCTTGTACTCATAGGACTTGTGGCCTTCCTTGTGGCATACGTAGCAAACCACGGTTTGTCCTTCATCAAGCTTTTTCACTCTCTTGACGGTGTTATCTTGATGAAGTTGGGCTTGCTCCATTTTGCCTTGCACTTGAGTCAAGTCCTTGGTGAGACGAGCCACTTCTTGCTTGAGTTGCTCATTTTCTATTGCAATCTCTTGTGTGCATGTATCTACAACAACTTTCTCAACACAAACTTGGTTGCACAAGGGTGAGTCTAAACATAAATCATTGCAAGAAGTAGAGGCATCCTTTTTAAACATGTCAAAGATAGAACTTTTTTTTTTAGGTGCCTCCGTGGGGGTAGAACTGATGGCTTCAAGATTAGCAATTTTATTAGTTAGCTCATCACAATGTTTGCACATGGTTTCTATTTTAGCAAGCAAACTTTTATAAACATCTTGTGAGTTAGCTAATTTTTTCTTTAATTTTTCATTTTTCTTTACAAGTTGCTCATCATTGATTGTGTAATTATTTGTGTTTGCACTAGTCTCAAGTTGCTCAATTTTAGTAGATAGCTCCATATTAAGGTTGGTAAAAGTTTTATATTGTTCAAGCAAAGTAGCATAAGTTTGTTGTGAGCTATCTAGTTTTTTTTTAATTTTTCAAGCTTCTTTTGTTGACTAGTGCAAACTTTAGCAAAGTTAAGATTTTCTTGCACAATTTCATCATGACAAGGTAGCTCATCATCACTATCACTATTATTGTCACTATCACTTGGGATAGACTTTTTGTTACCTCGTGCCATAAGACACACACGTGAGGTGCTTGATGATGAGTGCGTGTGCCCTCGTCTCTTAGTGATGGTCTTCTTCTTCACTTGAAGAATCATCCCATGACCTTATTGATGTGAGGGCTTTATCCTCGCACCCTTATTCTTTGTCTTGGGTGTGGGCTTGTTTGGACAAACTTCCACAAAGTGCCCCAACTCGCCGCATCCATAACATCCTTTCTTTCTTTGCTCATTTTTTGATTGGTGAAGATAAAATCTTGAATTTGGATGGGCACACCCTTGACATTGAGCCTTTGGATGATCTTCTCCATATTGTTGATAAGTTTGATTGATTCTTCATCAAGGTCGGAGGTGGAGGAGGAAGATTGATCATCATCACTTGAATCTTCATCATCATCATTATCCTCATCTTCTTCTTCAACTTCACTTGAGGAGCTTGAGCTTGAGCTTGTCTCAACTTGCTTGCCCTTCATCTTTTTTTTTCTCACTACATGTGAGAGCTTTGCCTTTGCTTGATGAAGAGGCTTCTTCTTAACCCATCTTGTATGACATTTCAAATGCCACTATCTTGCCAATAACTATGACCGGGGTCATGGTGCTCAAGTCCTCCATGCTGTGAAGGATGGTGATGATGCTTACACATTTTTTTGTGGTAGCACGGAGATGATCTTCCTCACGATGTTCGCATCATCTAACTTTGTTAATCCTATTGAATGGAGCTCATTGATAATTAGATTCAAATGAGAATACATATCACGAACAAGCTCATCATTATTCATTTTAAAGGAATCATAATTTTGTTTAGCTAGACAATGTTTTTGCTCATGAACATTAGTTGTGCCGTCATGGAGCTCTTGGAGTTTTAACCAAATTTCATGTGCTGTATTTAAAGTGAACACTTGGTTAAACACATCCATGCTAAAAGATTCAAACAAATAATTTTTAGCTCTAGCATTGAAATAAATTTCTTTTTCTTCACTCTTTGCGGGTTAAACAGCATCATCACCGACCTAGGGTCCACGTTCACTAGTAGCGACTTCTAGGATTTCTACGACTAAAGATGCATCTTAGTCAAGTATGTCTCCGTGGCACACCTAAGGGCCAAGGGCCAATGGCCAAGTCGAGCGCGCCAACGGTATGATCTTGGACGTGTTGAAGAAGCAGCTCTACGAGAAGGAACAGAAATACCTAGGCAAATGGCTCAAGGAACTACTAGTTGTGGTATGGGACTAAGGGACCTAGCCTAGTCATAACATTGAGTCTCCCCATACTTCATGGTTTTTGGCTCTGAGGTCGTATTGCCTGGTGACGTCGCCTTCCGAGCACCCAGGATGGAGAATTACAACGAGAAGAACTCCGACCAAGCTCGACATGTTGAAGTGGACAGTTTAGAAGAGGAACGTCTAGTCACCTGTGTTCGGACAGCAAAATACCTCGATGGCTTATGAAGATACTACAACCATAATGTCAACGATCTATTCTTTATGATCGGAGACTTAGTACTCCACAGGAAACAGAAGATAGACGGGATGTAGAAGGGCTCCTCACCTTGGGAGGGCCCCTTCATCATCAAGGCGGTCACCCGACCAGAGTCCTACAAACTATGCGATAGGGATGAAAGAGACGTCCCAAACTCTTGGCACATCGATCTACTTAGACGTTTCTACCCTTGAAATGTTCATTTCAAAGATATGTACCTTTCATATTTGAGTATTCAATAAAGTTTTTTATGCTGATGTTTCTCCATATTGTTTTCTCCATGCTTTTCCGATAAGCGATTCTGATTCTACGTACAACATCTTAAAGATGACACGCCAACTACGCCTAAGGCAAATACCCGAACAAACACGTTGATGCTCGGACGCCTCCAGAGACGACCCTATCTCCAACTTCTCCTTGCATGTGCATGAGTGTCCGCCCTCTGTGTCATGGGTGGTCATCAGTGATTCCTTAGCAATGCCCAGTTCTTCCCACACACACATGGCTCCTACGCCCCATGTTATAGTTAACATGCTAGCTAGGGCTAGGGACTCAGCTATACACTACTGATTGGATGGTTTATATCAAATATAAACACAAACATACCATAACAGCAAGCATTCAACAAAATTTGCTAAGCACTTTTATACAATAATTCAACATGAGTTTTTTCTAATCTACGAAGCACCGCTCCCCCTTCACTGAATAGGTCGATGTCACTGGCTAATTTCTTCCTTAGTTCTTTGGCTTCGTCCTCCAGTTTGGCGATCTTGGACACATCTATCCCCCGAGCATAGTTGGTCACCACCCGCTCGAGATCTACCGAGCGTTAGTGTGATCGTAGCATGGCTAGCGTGTGGACAATTGCTCCATGGGCAATGCTGCGTGTGAACTCCTTAAAGTCCATCCACGCTGTCTGGCAACGGTCGACGATTGAATGATGCGGCAAGTCACTAGGCAGCCGTGACGATCCCTCGGGTGGCACAAAGTCGACGTAGTCAAGCACGGGTTTGATCCCCACAATTATCGCCTCTAGCTTGTCATCCCGAGCCTTCACCTGCTCACCCAACACCTAGAATTGCGCGTGCGCCTGGTATCGATATTCTGCAATACACCAACATCAACAAACTAAACACGCTCCTATTAACAGCAAGAACCAAGATAAAGAAAGGGGCACTTATGTTCAAGATCTACAATGGCCTTTTTGGCCATCTCCTCTGCTACCTCGTTCCCCACAATGAGCCACCTGACATTCTCATGGGAAAGGCCGAGCTCCATCTCCAACGTTGTACGTCATAGTTAGATATCTTAAAATGTTGAACACCAACAAAGCAAGACCTAGAGTCATACCTTTTTGCTGGTCACCACTACGGCTGAGTTGTTCGCTCAGCGAATGGTTCTCCGCCTCCAGTAGTTGCTTGTCCTTCTCCAGCGCCAGCACCTTCACCTCCAAGTCCTCCTTACGATGGTGCTCTTGGGTGAAGTGCACCTGGAGGTCAGTCACCGATGCCTAGAGCTCTTTGTTCTCCTCTAACACCGGGGCCATCTCTTCCAACTGTCGATAGCGCTGTTCAGACACTTTCATCACTTTCTGCAAAAGCACAAGGGTCAAGCGCCGCGTCTAACGAAGGAACAAAACACAAGATTTTCTTTGGCCTACCTCGATCCGGCCGATCATTGCCGATAGGTTGGCCTTAAGCCTTTGCGTCTCCTTGCTCACCTCCCCTTCCTCTAGCATTTCAAACTCATCGTCGTGCTGGATAACTGTACGGAGGAGCTGGGGGCTGAGCGGGCTCCAACTCAATCTCTTCGATCCCTTTAGCAGCTACCCGAGGAGGTGATCTCCTCGGTCGCTGCCGCGTTCTTATGGGGCATTCAAGCCCCACCTCCGCTGATGATCCCATTGCGTATGTCACTGGCTCAACAACCGCTGGTGGGTTCTGCGTCGTGCTGCTCGGTGCTCCCCCCACGGTCTCCGCTCCCGCTCGGGCGGCGTCTCCAGACACTGTTGTCATAGTCCACGCTTCCTCAGGGCCTGGGTTGCCTTCATCATGTGCCCCACCTCTAGGAGAGGTTGGCCTAGTGGTTGGTGGCTCCTCGATGATAGGAGCAGTTGGCACTGAAGCTGTTGGCCCCTCGATAAGAATGGCCTCCAGCGGTGCGGTAGGAACTTCTTGTTCTGATGCCTACTGCCTGTCATCGATGGCCGACGGTTGTAGATCTTCATTCACCTCCGCACTACCACAAAGAAATAGCTCGTCAAAATCAAGACCATGTAGTGATGGAATACCACAAATGACGAAGGAACTTACAATTGGGACTCCCGTCGTGCTGGTCCTGAACTAGCGTGCCCTTCTTGAGCCCCCCTGACCCATGGTAGAGCCACCTGGCATGTCCACCGTCTTTGGGCTTCTCATCTCTACCGCCGTCGGTGTTGCCACTCGGGTAGTCTTGGGGGATGTGGTCGAAATCTTCCATGTCATCTCGGGGACTCGCCTGTCGGCCCCAATCACCACCGTCGTGGTCCTCCGAGCGCTCTTGGGGACTACTGCTGCTACCTCCTGAGCTCACCGCCTCTCTTGCATCTCCACCCTGGCTGGGGCTGTTGGTGGAGGCCTCACCGTGCTCGGAGGACCCTGAGCCACCGGCTCATCTTCAGAAGAAGTGTCTGATAGAACTATCTATCGCCTCTGAGGCTGATTCGAGACCCCGATGTTCACTGGGCCCTCCTCACCTTGAGAGGGCCTAGCTATTTTTCTCTGCTTTGTGGATGGCTCCTCGTCAGCCGGTCGCTTCTGTGAAGCTTTTCACAAACATACTCTGTCTGTGTGTCATTACCTCTAGCTTCTTGGCTCTCTGAGCCCTCCTTGTCTGCATCATTGCTCGGCTGATGCTAGGGACTGCTCGGTCGGGTGTCCACAGCCCTTGGCCACTCCTCTGATGGGATTGTCGAAAAGTAAACCACCCGGTCCTATCCATGAATCTTCAACAACACAAATGAATATATTGCAAAGTGAGGACAATCAAGCAAAACACCGCAAAAAAGCCTCTCATCGCCGAGGGGGGGATTTCTCACGTTGAAGGCCCGTTGCTGGTCTCTGATGGACAGCCGACCCATGAGATTGAACAACATCCCGATCCGCCGCATGACTTCATCTCGAGCAATTTCTTCGGCACCTCGTGGGTCCCATTAGTATCTCCTCGGAACTCAAACGCTAGGTGCGCCCTCTCCTTGCAAGGCTGGATCCAACGGAACGTGAAGTTCATTGCCACAACCACTCCGTCAAACCTTCTACGATCTATCAACCGCATGAGCTCCCTTACTTGCTCCATTCCATCTGGGTCGGGCCTCTCCGACCACTTTGTGTTCGCCACTAGCACCTGATCAATGTCACACTGGACATATGGCTCTACCTGCCTGATGTAGAACCATCTGCAGGCCCACTACTTCACATTCCTATTAAGCGAGACAATGATGTACTGACTCGCCATCCCATCCTACAGCTGCAGATAAGCGCTGCCGACTACCTTGGATCCAGCTCCCCCGCATATTGAGACAGAAGAAATGGCGGAATAGATCGAAGTGGGGCAAGATCCCCAGATATGCCTCACAAAGATTGATGAAAACAATAGCATGAAGGATAGAATTTGGACTAAGGTTGCAGAGACTGATGCCATAGTGGTCAATCAGCCTGCAGAGAAAAGGATGAATTGGGACGCCGAATCCGCGGATGAAGTAATCTTCAAAAACAACAAGTTCATCAAAATGGGGCGTGGGGAAATTCTCACCAACCGTCGGGCACCATCCCGCTGTCGCCCTGTCTTGTAGAATCTCGAGCACCACAAAGTTGTTGAGTGCCCTCTCATCACTGACGGACTGGACCCACTCCTCGGCGCGGTTGACCTCATGCGGCGCCCACCTCGAGCCGCTGCAATTCCTCTTCGACGCCATCAAGCAGATCTAGAGACGGTGGTTGCTCGCTGCTTGGATCTATTCTAGCAGCAGAGCGGCTGCAGACGGGAAGGTGTATGTGTACAAGAGCGCGAGGAAGACGATGTGGCATGCGGGAAATGGAGAGTGCATCTCGGATCCATGGTGGATTTATAACGGAACGACCTCTGACCCTCCGTCTTCTAGGGTTTTTGGAAAACCGCGTCTGTCGCGCCGCGTTCCCTCTGAGTTCTCCGCGCATCACGGGGCCGTTAACTGGGCTTACCATATCCGTATGCAAAGCTACGTTTCGCGTGGGCCACAAAGACAACGTGTGCCAAGTAATATTTCGAAGGAATTTTTGGATTTTCATGGCAAGATATTTTTTTACCCTGCTACAAGATATCTTCGTAATCTTCTAGCAGGCTCGGGGACTATGTGTGTACACATCATCTAGCGATGATTGTACTGTTTTTCTCAGCTAAGCTGGGAACAGGTTCAGCAAATGAAGACTACTACTTTGGACCCTGGCACCACGAGACTACTTCATCTAGTGCCAGGCTCGGAGACTAAGTGGGCACACTTCACCTTGCGGTGAATGTGCTTATTTCTTTGACTTAGATTTCTTCAAAGCGGCTAAGTTCCTCCGCGATAACTAAGTCAAGGACGCCACGTGACCAACTTCAACGCCCGGAACCTAAGTGGGCACACTTCATCCAAGATGGAGATTTCAAAATTTTAACTTGGGCTCCTTACATCCTTCTGACAAACCTCGCCTTCGCATAAGTCTGAGCTAGGCTCCCGGTAGAACAGCTCGAACATTGATTCTAATAGCTCGAACGCTCGCTCCAATAGCCCGGACGCCTGACTAATTGCTCGAACATCTTCTTCAACAGATCAGCTCCCAGTTAGATAGGTTGAAAGCCTCTTCCTGACAATTAGCGGCGTGTTGATCAGCTCGGACAAGCTCAGGACGGTGTTGCCCAGAGGATGCAAGGTGCTCGGGACTAGCTATGAGGGTATGACCCCCGATACCCACAGGGTTGTTCATGGGCCGAGCCGCTAGGGGAGGCCTAGCCCACAAGACTGCGCATGGGTCACGCTACTAGTGGAGGTCCCGGCTTACAAGACGACGCCGCGTGAAGCACGGCACAGGTCGGCGTGCCTCGTAAGACTACGTGAAGATCCTCGGTGATCTAGGAAATCTGCTCGGATATGTTAGATCCCGTAATATATGTAACTTCCTTTCTTATAAATCGACCAGGATAAAAACAACCGATCTGTAACCCTACCTCCCGGGCTATATAAGACGGATAGGGACCCCCCTCGTTTTCATCTGATCATACGCAATACAACCCACCGAAAGACACAGGACGTAGTGTATTATGCCAAGTCGGCGGCCTAAACCTGCCTAATCGCTGTCTCTTGCGTTCTGTGTCACTGTTCGATTTCCTCAAGCGCACCTCCACCGATTCATCTACTACCGTGGGCATACCTCTCGGTAGACTGCCGACTAGATTTCATCGACACCTGCTCCCTTGTGCCATTGGCAAGCCCACCGAGGACAGGGTAGGGGCTGAGTGGATCTAGAAGGCTGAAAAGAGAAACAATTATCATGTTTCTAGTTCTATCTACCAAGAACGTGGTATAAACCGTACAATTCACGTTATTGCACGAGGAATCCTCAAGCTTACGAATAACCATGAGTGATCAGATGGAATAAATCAGCCTCATGAGAATCTATACCTAGAGCTAACATCATATACTTCAATCGAGACATCATTGTGCTTTCAAGTTTGCCAACAACATAAATTGTTTTTTTATATCCTATATAAGTATAAAGGAATCTTATTATTTCAGTGTGCATAACTAATATCTGACGACAATCATTATTTATATATCTAGGGGCGGAGCTACATGAACTGTAGTGGGTGCTGTTATACCCACGCAAAAAAGGTAGTGATCTAGGCTAAATTTTCACCATATTTGTATCCCATAAATTATAAATCCTTGCACACACAAGGCAAGCACACCTCTCTCAAATTTACTCTAACTCCGCCACTGTTTCTATCATGAAGGCTAAACGCCACCGTGGACCTGGCAAGAGGCAACCACTTCTTCTCGTGCTTAATAACATAATAGGTTCTTCTCCTTCCCCATACTTTCTAGATTGCATGGCTATTTTGCTACGTAAATGCATCTATTATATCCTTGTAAGAAGTGCGCAGCCTTCGTAGCTTCCCTAAATTCTCCCATATATATATATATATATAAATATAAATATATAAATAATAGGCACAATGTTTCTTCAAGAGGGCAATAGTTTTTCGATAAACACCCTTTAGGTAGAAGATTGAATAATGCAAGTTCTTTTAATTTTCTTTTAAAAAGGTTCCCCTTGTTTTTCAAGAAAGAGGTGACGGAGTTTTACAAGTAACTAATTTGAATTTCCTATCGGACGAGATATTTCAAAGGAGGTTTAGTAGAGAAAAAACAACCATGAGGTCTAACCTTGTGCTTTTCTTTCGTTTATGTCTATGGATTTATGTGTTTTCATGTGTATTATGTGCTTATTTTGAAATTATCCTTGCACTCATAATTCATGTTGGATTTTAACTTTTCAAGTGTGTTGATATCGCTTTTGAGTTTTTCTGTATTCCTACCTTTGTGGAGAATGTGTGCTTCAAAGAAGCTCTAAGCATCGTTTTCGTTGTTAGTCATCATGCAGTCAAGCCATAGGGATCTCATTGAACCCATCATTTACCGTATACACATAGCATGTACTATCCATAATGCCGAGAGGACATGATTTATATCAGAAAAGAAATCTAAGGTTTATCCCAAGGCAAATTTTGGTTAAAACCTCCTTCAGACCAAAACGTTTATTATTTTCAGCAAATTACCAATGAGACGGTAAAAATTGACAAAATATCGAAAGGCTAAGCGCTTTAAATCTTTACAATCGTTTCCTTTCTTTTAACACGTCAAATAAAAACTCACATTTTGCCACAGATAAACACATGGGCACCGAAATTCAGCGAAGAGAACTGGATGGACGTATACTTTGCCTGAATGAACTGAGGTTTTGATAAGCAATTCCACCAGACCACCCCCGTCGGGATTTGCTAGTGTGTGATGCAAATGACTACTGTACTAGCGTTGCCGGTGGCCAAATGACATTGTTATTAGCAGCATTTGGCATAGTTCACGTTGATATGCAGAGATGTTTCATGCTTCACCGTGACGAACGTGTTGCCACTGCCCAACCCAACCACCAGCAGCCAGTGGAAAAGCTCAAAGCAGCCAGAAGACTACAGAACTGAGCGATCATCGGTTGGAGACTTGGAGTGCTGCCAGCTATTTTTATTTTATTTTTAATATTTTTGTAAACTAATTTTAAATCTAACATTGTTTTATTTTTTTCTCAAAACTAACACTTTTACCTGCGTCTATTTTCCTGGCGCGGCGAAACGCCTGTGCCGCGCCAGGATGATGTGGCGACAACCGAGGCGTTGACCGGTGACGTGGAAGGGTCTACTACGCCACCGATCTTGGCGCGACGGTGACGCGCCACGCATCATGGCAGAGGTATAAGATCAAGATTTGGCGCGTGACACACAACACGTACATCCAATTGTGGCAGACTAGGGACCGGCAGCCGGTCGATGCGGGTCCCCCACACGACCAGCACACCTTCGACAAGTACCTGCGGTGGCTTCACAGGTCTACGAGGACACGTATCAAGCCCCCGTACACTGAGGAGGCGATTGATGAGGAAGATGTGTATGACGTTGCCACTAGGGACGACACACAAGTACACAGAGCCCCGCTTTAAAGATACGTCGTAAGATACTCGAATAGTACAATTTGTTATCCATTTGGTATTAAGTATGTGTACTAAAACTGTCCAACCACGTTTCTGTACCCAGGCGACACAATTGTCAAGGCTGTCCAACGAAGCAGCGTTTCGGCTTCACGAGTCTAGAGGACAGGGGTCAGGTGTTCTTGAGGCTTTTGTGGAGGTAAACATAAACTTATCCGTTCCAAAAATGTTTCTTTAGTGTATATGCGTTTGGGAAATACACTAACTTTAACGTTTATTCATGCAGAAGGTGAAGCGGAGCTGCAGGAAGGTAGCTCAGAAGTTGAGCTATATGGACACTCCTTGGGTGGAACCCGATTACCCGGCACGGTCGGGTGCCATGTCTTTTGGCTCTTTGATCTTTGAGGACATCAGCCGGCTCTTCTCAGCCGGTGACAGGTGCCGTTTCCGCTGTGTGTGCACCACCACATTATAGCGCTAGGAAGGACCCTGCAAACGGGGACGACGATGACGAGGACGACCCCCCGGGCTTCCGCATACAGCATGTCTCAGCTAGGTGGTGCCTTGTTTGGTACTCAAGGAACCTCATAGGTAGTAACAAAGGTAGTTTCTTTAAATACGTAGGCTCTATGAACTAACGATCATAAAGATTATAAGTAATCGTGCATATCATATACTTACAGGGTACGAGCCGTAAGTACCGGCAACGCGACTACACCGACGTTGGCTATACTCACAATGTGTTGCCTACAAATCCGAAGAGACAGAGACGTCCGAGGTATCCTTACACTCCTGGGACTTTAGTTGGTTATGTCAAACTTATGTCGAACGAATCTTGTCGTCCGAAACTTGCAGACTCATGAACCAATGAAAATGTTATGTGGCAACTTGTCAACTTACGTACGGACTTCATTTATTTGCTTCATATTCGTTTCAATACGTCGTGGCAAAGACTTTGAGTTGTTTACAAAGACCGACAATGACTCATGTTCAATTGCAATTGAGGCTAATCGACCCCATCTGCGTCCGTGTCCTGCCGCGCCGGGCCTTGGCGTGTCGATGTCGCCCGTGGGCTATGGCGCCGCACCCGCCCGTTGTCGCCATCGTCATCCCTCTCGCCGCCGCCACCATGCATGGCACGACAGCGCGAGCGCCGCACACTGCCGAAAATAGGCGTGGGCAAAAGTGTTAGTTTGAAGAAAAAAAACAAAATAATGTTAGATTTAAAATTAATTTATAAAAAGTGTTAAAAATAAAAAAAAAATCCTGCCAGATGGGCATCCATGTGAACATGTGGCCGCGTGTAGCTCTGGGACGGGCCCGCCCCCGCCACCCCGGCGCCGACGAGCCGCACCACACGCCGAATCCCTGAACACCAATCCGCTCAATCCCGGCAAAATCCGAACCCCCGCCTCGCCGTCGCACCGGCTCCACTCGTCCCGGATCAACCACCTTCCTCCACAGCCTCCCGCGCGCCGCGACACACGTGACACGTGCCCGTCCCTAGCGACTTCCATCTCCAAGGCTCCAATCCAACCAGCTCGCCCCGGCCGCCGCGACCGTCCCCGCCCCTCTCGACTCGAGGCGGGCAACGAAACGGATGGGAGCAGCAGCCTGACGCGATGAGCCCGCCCGCCATGCTGCTGCCCGTCTGCTCCGCCGCGCCCAGCTGCTCCCCCCTCTGCCCGGTGCGGCCTTCGCCGGCGATCAGCCGATCCGTACCGCTTTTATCAATTTTGCCGCCTTCCGGGGCGCTGAATGTCCTTGTTGCTGCTTGGCAGGTGACGGCGGCGCACGTCGTCGCGCGGGTGCCGCGGAGGGTGGACGTCGGCGCCGAGCTCAGGTCCTACGCCGACCCGCTCGTCGCGCAGGTGCCCGACCGCCCGCCGCTCGCCGACTCCTCCATCCTCTCCCCCTACACCGCCGCGCCGGACGACATCGCGCGAGCCTTCGGCGCCCCCGCCTCCGAGCTCCCGCCGCTCCCCAGCGCCGACCCCAGCCCTGGGCTATGTTGCACGGGCACCGACCAGCCGCTGACGGCCGTCGCGGAACTGGCCGCTCCCGACCAGGCAGCCGCCGCGGCCACCGCCACCGCCGTGGTCAACTCGGCCCCCACCGAAGCCGCGGAGCGGGCCCTGTCAGACGCGCCGTTCCCCAGTACGTTCCCGTCCGACGCGTCCGAGGTCGAGGACTCCGTGGCCAGGCTCATCGATAAGGTCGGCAAGCAGGTCTTCCAGGCGGAGGACGCGCTCACCGAGGCCTACGACAAGCTGAGGCTGTCGGCGTACGACGCACTCGGTGCGTGGAGGAAGACGGTGCGCGACGCGATCGGTGGGCTCAAGGCGTCGGTCGACGCCGGTAAGCAGCAGGCCGCCGGAGGGGTCACGGACGCGTCCGACGCGTTGCAGGCGAAGGTGGCCGGAGCTGGGGCTGTGGCTGTTGATGTTCTTAGGAAGGCGATTGTTGCAGCAGAGGATTCACTGGGCAGTGCAGCCACATTCGTTGTGTATTCTTATGGGTCTGCGAAGGAGTCTCTACCACCAAATGTTAGAGATTTGTTGAGCTCGTCTGAGGAGAAAGCTAATATAGTTTTGAGACCAATCGGAAATGCTCTGCAACAGGTATGTACTTATTGATTGATGTTCAGTCATTGGAGCTATTCGGCTGATGGTTTTTGCGGCTGATAAACCGGCTGATGCTGTTTTGTTGTGAGAGAAAAACACTGTATCGTGGCTGATAAGCCGGGCCGAGAGAATAACTTGTGTTGCTTGTTCAATCATTAACTTCACTGCTGTTCTCAGTGGGATGCTAAACACCTAGGCATGTCTAGTTGCATGAATGTTCCTCAGAGAAGTTCATTGTTGAAGTATCCACTGATAAATTTTAGTGCGTGCTGTGATTCAGGTATATGTAGCTGTTGAAGGTGTTGAAAAGAATGTTGGTTTGGATCCAAGTGATCCTATTGTTCAATTGGCAGTTTTGCTTGGAGGTTCAGTGACAATAGGGTAAAGGAAGATTTCTTTGTTTGGCCTACCAAACCTCTAGTTGCACCTTATTTTCAAAGCTCCTTCTAATTTTGGCTACATTGTAGGACAACGTACTGGCTCTTCATATACGGTGGCTATTCTGGAGACTTGTCACCTGAATCAGCATTCGAGTTATTGAGAAACGATGGCAAAGCTGTACTTATTGATGTTCGACCTGAGGCAAGATATTGTAAATCTCACTGGCCTTTTTCTTTCTTTCGTGTCCCTTTTCATCTGAGCTCTTTCTTTAATCCAGTCCGTAATGCTAGAAGGGATTATTTAGTCACCTTTTGTGCTGTTGCTTCAGTACAACAATACTGCCAAACTATTTGAGTCAAGATATTGTAAATTTCATTGGCCTTCTGTTTCCTTGGAGCTCTCCTTTGAATCCATTTCATAATACATAGCATTTCAAATTTCTAGAAACGATTATTTAGTAGCCACTGTCTTCTTGCCTGAGTGCAATAGTTTATTGCATTCCTTTCATGCTCTTTATTTGTTACTGAAATTTTGAAGCTCTTTTGTCATGTTTTCTGTAGCGTAGGATAATAGAAGATTGCATTCTCTCAAGCTCATTATTGGATTATGTTATTTAGGATTTGAGGGAAAAAGATGGCGTTCCTGATCTACGCCTTGGGGCTAGGTCCAAATATGCAAGTGTAGATTCACCTGAGGTATGTCTTATTTCAGCAAAAGATCTCCACTGGTACTTGATTTTCTTTTAATTTGAATACATTTACCTGCCTAATCATTCGGTGATCGATGGAGAGTTCCTATGTATGCTTACCCTGTTTTAAACTTTTTTAATAATTAGCAAAAAACAACTCTTATGTAACTCTCCTTGCTTGAATTCCAAAGGGGGTGAAATAACCCAAAAAAAATGTTCATTGATAACTACTTCATTTGATTTTATTCCTTAGATCAAAGGCCCAGTTAAGAGTATGCTTAAAGGTGGAAGAGAGGTTGATGATGCCTTACTGGCAGTTGTCATCCGTAACTTGAAATTGGTGAAGGTATGCTGTTAGAACTGAGGCATAAACTTTGTACCTGCCTTCCGATATTTCTTCACAATAAGTTTAGTACTTTGTCACCTGCCACTGTAGGGTGATTCAAAGGTCATAGTTATGGATTATAATGGAGCTCGATCAAAAGCCATTGCTAGGTTACTGAAGAAGCTCGGTGTGCAGGCAAATTTCGAGTGCTTTGATCTTCACCAGTACTGCACTAGCATGCATTGTCTCCCTTGTCTAACTTTGAATGTTTGGGTGCAGCGACCTTACCTTGTTAAAGGTGGTTTCCAAGCATGGTCAAAGAACCTTCGTGTCAAAGAACTGAAACCTGAGACTGCATTAACGTCAATAAATGAGGTAAAAAGAATCAAAACCAGAAACTCACCTGTGAACCAAAGGATATTGTGCCAGTTATGGCAATCTTGTTTAGTTCTTATATTCTTTCGAGATCATGTTTGCAGCATTTATCACTCGACCAGTATCATTTGAATAGTTCATAGATGTTAGCTCTTGCGGGTTTTAACATGCTTCATAACTTAATGATCTAGAAAATTATACCTCTTTATTCTCGATTACCCACATTATTGTCTCGAAATATGCAGGACGTTGAGGAAATCATCGAACAAATAAAGCTCACCCCAACTCTTGTGTTTGGATCTCTTCTGGTAGGTCACTAGTCTTATTCTCATGTTATTGACTTTTGCTCATGTTGGCACACTGTATTGCTGTTCCTGAACATTTTCAACTAATTTTATATTATATTTGGTAAGAGCTTGTGCCTTTAAACATTCAAGTATACATACAACAAAGAGCACCTTTTTTTACCTTTATTTGTCTTTGTAGCCCTTAGATGCATTATTTTTTTCACGGAAATTGTTGGATGCATTTTTTTTCTTGACAATGTTGTCTCTCTTTTTTAACAGGGCCTCTCAGCACTTTCCTATGCTTTACTTGGTAAGTGTATAAATAAATTATGTTGTTATTTGATTCATACTTCGTACATTGCTCGGTTAAGATGCCTACATGATACCAGAACTTTTTTTTCGCGATCGGGCGTATAGCCCGTTTTTCATTAAGAGAAAGTAGAGGTTGTTAAACAGTTACAACAACAGGCATCCCGGTAATCCTAGGATTACCAAGACCCCCAAGCACCCAATACAAGAAAACAAGCAAGAAAGGTGGAAGGGAGAGGACCCTTCATCACAGACCTAACCGACTGAACCTGCAGAAAAAATTCAACGCAAAGGCTGCCCACTCAGAAGACGAAGCCGCGGTGGCAAAGCATCCACCGAAAGAACCAAGATAACGGCGACAACAGCGACCAGGTAGCCGCTGTGATCAACCGAACGACTGCATCGGCAACTCCAACAGCGACCAGGTAGCCGCTGTGAACCGAGCGACTGCAGCGGCAACATCAACAGCGACCAGGTAGTCGCTGTGACCAGCCGAGCGACTGCAGCAGCAACATCTACTGAGGCAGGGCAGACCAATGCGAAGAGTAGAAAGAGGCACACGCAGGCACAATACAGTAAGGAGCGACCTCCGGCGAACGGCGTGGGAGGAGCAGGCGGAGTGTAGCGCGCCTGGCAGCCGTAGCTGTGGAGGCGGACGGAGCAGAAGCACGGCAGCAGGAGCCCTCCAACGACGCCTTCAAGAAGGGAACTGACGTCCGCAGACACCAACGTCGTTGATAGAAGCACACGGCGACTTTCATCCCAGAACCATCCCCGACGTGGTGAGCAGAAGCTTCGATGACGCCTTCGAGAAGGAGAATGACGCAGACAGCGCCACCGCCACCGGCCCAGAGCAAAGCTGGGCAGGGTGTTCACCCAAGCATGGTTTCTCCACACCACAGGAAAGGGGACGCCGCTGTGCCTAGGGGCGCCTAGGCCGGGGCTGCCGCCACGCTTCTAGCGGCGACGGGACCCGTGGCAGTGACGAAGCGTGGCCACCGCAAGGCCCGGCACCGAACGCCAGATCCACAGCAACCGCATCGCCATGCGCGACATCCCGCCCAGCCGGCCACCGCGCCGCCAACCGCGCAGCCAGGACCGAGATCCGGCCGAGCCGGCCAACCAGCGGCCACCCCCGCAAGACGCGTGAGATCCGGCGGCAACCGCGCTGCCAGCAGTGGCGCCAGGCGCGAGACCGGCCCCAGCGGTCAGCTGGGCCATCGAACCCGCCCTGCAGGCAGCCTGCGCCATCGGGACGGGAGAGGGCGGCCACCCCCTCGCCGGACGTCGCCAAACCGCCGGATCCGGAGAGGGAGGCGCAGGGATCCGGCCATGGAGGTCCCGGATCCGCCCCGCCAGCCACGCGAATCGCCGGAGTTGAAGGGGGGGGGGGGGGAGAGGAAGCTGCAGGGTAGGGATGGAGGATTGCGGACGGTTGCCCGTTTTGGGGGCCGCCGCCACCGTAAGCTGAGGGCGGCGACGGCGGCCGGAGGGAAGGCGTGGAGGGGGGCTCTAGCGGCGGCGGCGCAAGCGCCCCCCGAGTCGCCCGTTGGGGGGAGCTCGGGGGGAGAGAAACAGTGTCAGACTCGACCACATGATACCAAAACAGTAGGCTCTCCTGAGACCAACCTAAAGAACTAGTCCTTGTGTTCCTAAACGTTCAGTACAAGCCATGTCCTAAACACTTGTTTTATCTTTTTTGAGTGGATGTCCTTAATGGATACTTGTCACTGGATTTCTGGAATCTGGCTAGAACAAACAAGTGTGCTGCAGCTGAATTAGAATATTGATTTTGGTTAACTGACTATATATCACTGTGTCCACAGAATGGGAGACGACTTTGCAATACATCGCTGTTTTAAGCGTTGGGCTGGTATGTAGTATGTTTGACAGATAGTTTATTTGTTGTTCAATATGGATGCATCTGCGTCTCAGAAAAAAATGCCCGCATCTGCATTTCTGGAAAACACTAATATAACTGGGCACTTGTACATTACTGTTAACTGCAAATATATATCAATTTGCAAAATGTGGCAGCAACACAGTTTGTCTGATATTTTTCTTTTATTCTGGATAGACTATCTACTTGCGATTCTCTACATATGAGCGTTCTGAGGACTTGGAGCAAGACCTAAAGTAAGTTACCCTGAATTCCTTTTTTCTTTCCTGTTCTTGTATCAAAATTTTTGTTTCCGTTGTTTTAAGTTTTGGAATTGCCTCTTGAACAACGAAAAGATGATTACAAGTTTCCCTCCTGCTCTCTTGGCTTAGGCTGTTGCTGTCTCCAGTAAGAGTAGGCGCAGACGCCGTGTCATGGGCAGCTAAGAAGATAGAGCCAAACAAAGTGGGCCTGCCGACGTCCCCCTCGACGACAGCGGTGAAAGACCGGGTTCTCCAGGCCGCGGCAAAGCACGAGTCGCAGCCATCGGACGCCGAAGAGTCGTCGGCCCAAACAGCCGAGGCATGACACGCTGAAAGGTTGGGAGCCAGTCGAGCGGATGCGCCCAAGAGGTTTCTGATGTAATTTGTGAATTCGATGTCGTTTCTGATGTAAGGAGTTGGTTTTGAGTCACTGTAAAGCAGCTGTAAATTAATTGTGTGAGCAGCATCTGTAAGCTGTGTGTGTGTAGACTATAGAGAAAGAGGTGTCAGTGTTAATTCGTGTTGCGCATCTGCTACTCTGCTTGGCACGCAATCAAGGTGAGGGTGAGTTCAGTAAAAATGGTCAGTGGTCCAAGTCCAGTCCAACTACTTGGCTGTCAGGTGTAGCTACAACCTTTGCTGGTACGGAAATGAAATCCTGGAGTACGGCTGTTTTAAACCCCATAGTGCCTGCCGAAATGCTGCTCGGTTAAATGGGTAGACTACAGAATTTAATCCGTTGGATACCTCGTTAGTTGGTTTGCATTTCGCCGCTTCCAGTCCCCGCCGGAAGCCCCAAAAGGCGAAAAGAAACGAGAAAATTTCTTCATTGCCACCTAAAGCTATATTAATCCCTTCATTGCCATTCAGATTTACATGTTTCCTTTTTTGCCATTGATTTATATTTTTTATTCTATTATCCGCCATTATCTTTACTTTCTCGTTAATCCATCCTATACACCGTTAAAACATGTGGCGGTCTCGTCTCTCTCGCTCTTAGTGCCCGCATACCATGACCGGCTGACCGCTAGCCGCCTTGCTCCCTCGCTGCTACGCGCGCCGCATGATGACAAGATGTCGCCTTTGCACTTGTTGACACCAAGCGTTTGCCATGCGTGTCATCACCAAAACAAGTTCGGCGTCCGCGCGACGCATGCCATCGCCGGCTTGCCTACTTCCCTCGTTGGTGTTGAATGTTTGCCATCGCCTTCCAGTCGCCGCGCGGAAGCACAGAAAAGGCGAAAAAATGTTGCCATCAGCTTTGTTGGTGCATACGGTGAGCGCAGGGATACGAGGTCGACCAACAAAATTGCTCGAAGATGGCGTCTGCGAACACGAGTACGTGACAAGCCTTGCATTATATTTTGGTATTTACTAAACTTGACTTCAAGCAATGGCGTGGCCTGGCCTGGCCAAGCAGCAGCAGCTTAACGGTGTATACGATGGATTAACGAGAAAGTAACGGCAATGGCAGATAACGGAACAAAAAATATAAACTAATGGCAACCTAGAGAACATGTAAATCTGAATGGCAATGAAAGGATTAATATAGCTTTGATGGCAACGAAGAATTTTCTCAAAAGAAACGGTGCTGCGCGCATGGGATCCGAGTCAAAGTCAGCTACTTCAGTGGGGCAGCAATGTCTCTCTTCTCATGCCAGTGGACTGTGGACCCCCGCGCTCCCCTCCCTCCGGACCCCACACACCAGACTAGCCGTTGCCCCTCGCGGGTCGCGGCCTCATTCTAGTCCTCACCACCGCCAGCCCCAACGGGCAAATGCTCCGCGCCACCCCGCCCCGCGCGGCCATAAGTACCCACCACTCCGCCGCTCCCACTCCACCACTCCAAACCTCCCTCTCTGGCTCTCTCGATCTCGACCTCGCCCCCTCGCCCGCAAGCCAGCGGCATCCCGCTCCCTCGGCAGGCTTCCAAGACCCAAGCCAACAGCTTCCGAGCGAGTCCGGCGGCGGCGATGGCGGGCAAGTCGCACACGCGCAAGGCGTTCCTCCTCTGCAACTACATCCTCCTGGGCGCCGCCTCCAGCTGCATCTTCCTCACGCTGTCGCTGCGCCTGCTGCCGTCCCCGTGCGGCCTGCTCCTGCTCTTCCTCCACGCCCTCACCGCCGTCTTCTCCGCGGCCGGCTGCTCGGGCTCCTTCACGGCGCCCGCCACGCCCGCGCAGTGGCACAACGCGCACACCGCGGGCGCCGCGCTCACCGCCATCTTCCAGGGCGCCGTCGCGCTGCTCGCCTTCACCCGCACCTCCGACTTCCTCGCCGAGCTCCAGTCCTACGTCCGCGACGAGGACGGCGCCGTCATCCTCAAGATGGTCGGCGGGCTCGGCACCGCCATCTTCGTCCTCGAGTGGGCCGCGCTCGCGCTCGCCTTCTCCCTCCGCCTCGACGACGAGGACGACGACGACCTCCAGACCAAGAACTGGCAGTCGTACCATGTCTGATGCCCCGTCCACTGCTGGTCTTAAATTGCTCCTTCAGAATGATACTCCTATATGAACAAGATTCGTTGATTCTTTGCCGTCTGTTCTAGTATGTCCTATTGCTGTAATTCTTTTGTACTACTGTGTACTCCTATGCCTGTTCAACCAAAAATGTTCAATGCCAAAGCAAATATATATTGCTTTTGTTGCCTTTGCTACTATTTACATGTACATTCATCAGATTTGGTGCAAACAGGTTGTAAAAAAACAATTTCTGCACAAAGCTGTCTTTTGATAAGCAACAAGTGTTTGCTCGCAGTCACACTAAAACAGATGCACTTCAATTGAGCAGTCACAGGACACATTGCTTATCCGTCAGAATCAGCATAATGTTCACTACACAAGTTGAAGATGGGGGCAGTTTCAGAACAATGCCTTGCGTTAACAATAGGACAGATACATGTTAATCACATCAAGGCCAAATAATTGAACTGAATATCCTTCATGAATAAAAACCTACTTTCCAGCTAAAATTACATGTCCAACACTGGAAACATAGTCCAAATCTCCATGTTGTCAAAAACCCATGTTGCACTAAGATCATTTTCCATCGGTGATGATGCAAAATTGAGTTGCACTTCCGTAGCCTTTGTACATGAACCGCTGAGCTTTCTGCTCATCTGGATTCATAGCTTCATTGTCCCCTGATCCAACTTTCAGGGTATCTTGTTAAAAACTCTACTGCTTTGAGGGGAACAGATTGATCTGAGGAGCTTCGGTGCCACTTTTGTTTTAGATTTCAACCGCAACTCAGGAGAAGCAGCCAGAGCATTGACAGCCTCTTCTGGAGGTAAACATCTCTTCGAGAAGTACGTGGCTATGCTTTTATTCTTCTTGGATTTCACTGAAAACAAGTAATATGATTGGTAAGAAGATTTTCCAAGGACAAATATGCAGGGATCCTACTTCTGAAACAAAAGCAAATTAATTAATACAGGTACCTGGTGACGAATCCAATCCTAGCTTATCAAGAATCTCTTTCTTTACCTGCAGAGAAACAGTACATAAGATGTTAAAACCATTTTGCCCTTGGAGGTGTACGAAACAAAACCATGCTACTGACACAGAAACTATGAATAATCAGGCACGGGATTTTTTCAATGTGAGAGCATCCTCACCTTCCAATGATTGTCAATAAAGTCAGATATCTCCCTCACTTTACGATTCAGTTGAGTCTTTGGAACATTTGGAAATTTGTGCTGCAGTAATTCCACCACCTTGTGGATACCATCTCGACATGATCTTATCACCTGGACCTGCATTGGGGTTAAAGCAAAATGAGAACTACAGCTGCATGCTATCTTCAAACAATAGATATCAATTGCTAATATTCACTCAGTGCTTACAATTTCTGGCAGGTCTGTTTCTGGTATAGCAGATGCAGCCCCAGGAGAGCCATTCTTCACATTGGGCTGGTTAGTTTCCTCAACAGTTGCAGATGAGCTGTCAGTTAGAGGCACATCAACAACTGCACCTCCTGGACAGATGCGCATTGAAAGAACTTGCAAGCATAACTGCTCAATCTTTGCCATTCCCTTGAGGTCTTCGGCAGTCAGTAATTCAGCTTTTTCGTGATTTAGGTTGGATATAATAAGAGGTTGGCTCTTCCGGAGAGCTTGCTCGGTCAAAGTGTTCAGGACTCTTTGTTGACGCAGTAGAGACCTGAACTCTTCAACTTCTGTACACTGACCAGTTGGTGAGCTACTGGCTTCCTCATCTTTATCATCCAATAGGCTTTCAATTTGTATTCCCTGCAGGAAGTGAACTCCAACAGTGAAACAAAGAATATTGCACATTTACTTGAGGAACAATAGCACCTGGCATCGCATATAGTAGGACCAAGATTACTAAAATAACGATCATGAATCTGATTGGAACTTCAATGTTAGGATCACAAATCTTAGGATTATAACTACTAGAATCATAATATCCTATTCCTAGATTCTACTTAACAGAGTCATAGAATTGACACAATCAACTAAGATTGTGAAGCCATAAAATTAGATGACAGAATCACAGTTTTAACAACTATGGGTAGAACAGAATCACAGTATATTATAACTCAAGAAAAGCACATGGATGGATTCATACATAGAACTTGTATCTTCCTAATTTCTACTGAACTTGTGTACACTTGTTTTATCCCACTATTTTATTTTCTTAACCATGGAATACAGTTCTCACTGTTATCATTCTTTCAGCAGATATAAGAGATTAGTAGATAACCTTTTACAGAATCTATCATGTACCCCTCTAGTGTTGAGAATTGGAGTTTGCTGGTTTGATACCTAAGCATAGCAGATTAACCAATATTTGGTTCGCACTTTTGTCAATATAAAACTAGTATGTGGCTTTACTAATTGAAACTAGCATGAAAAGTCGCATTGCACCAAGACAAATGAGGAACTCAAATTAGAAAAGGAGACATCACTTATTTAATATATACCTCATTGTCTGAGAGATAGCCATCAGGCACAACAAAGCTATCTTCATCCTCTTCATCTGTAATTTTGGAATCTTCTTCCATAAATTCATCATTATCCTTCTCACAGTCAGAAAGACTCTCACCAGGATCCTCCTGTGCAGAAAACAAAATATGAATTTTTTACCAAAGAGAAAGAAAAAAATGCTAGAATATCAGCAAGTACCTCTTCCCATTCATCATCACTATCAACCTCGTAGTCAAGATCAGGATCCATCTTAAGTGGACACCTTGGACCAATAACAGCACTGCAGATAATTTTAGAATAAATCATGATATAGCACTAAAATATAAAGTGATGATAAATTATAGACAGCATGAATATTGAAATGCCAACCTTTTCTTCCTCCAGGATCCATAATACGCTGGCCTGTTACTTTTATCAAATTGCAGAAGCTTCTTTCTAATTAATCTAGTTTGCAGATGTTTAGGGTTACTGGTGCCATGACATTGCACCTCACTAGACTGTAGCATATCAATGTCACTTTCAAGCTTGTCATGTTCATTCTCCTGACTTGAATTGTGGCCGCCATCTTCATTTGGAGCTGAAAGTATTTCGTCGACCATATCATCTGAGGATTTCTGAAGCTTCAGCTCTTTAAATGCCTCCATCTTGGGCTTGCATCTTATACCCCATCTGGAGGACCTATTGTAGCTAGATAGCATCTTCCAACCAGTGACCTGCAACCTGTAACCAATGTTCATTAAGTCCCTTCACTTTTAGTAAGTGTGAAAGTGAAAGAATAATAAAGTTCAGGAAATGTTGATAACCTCCGAAGATCCTCTAAAACCCAGCTCTCTTGTTGAGACAATGAAGAATCAATTTTCGATGTGGTTGCTGGTATTGTCTCTTCGTTGTCATTGCATGGATCGTCAGCTGAGTTGTTCTCTCCAGGTTTTTGAAGTTTTCCACTGTCTTTCTTACTCTTGAAAAAACATTCCATCATAGAAGCTTGCTTTTGAATGGCTAGTTGCTTCTTGAGTTGTGCAGCTTCCTTCTCAAGGCGCTTCTGTTCTTTCTCAGCTTCCTCTTGCTGTTTTTTCTGTTGTTTTTTCATTTCAGCTTCTTCCTTTTCACGACGCTTCTGTTCTTTCAGTGCTTCCTCTTCCTGCTTCTTTTGTTGTTTCTTAACTTCAGCCTCCTCCTTTTCACGTCTCTTCTGTTCTCTTAGGGCCTCTTCTTGCTGTTTCTTTTGCAGTTTTCTCATCTGAGCTTCTTCTTTCTCCTGGCGCTTTATTTCCTTCTCCACTTGTTTTTGTGCTTTCTGAATCTCTTTTTCCTGGAATTCAACAATATAACATTACTAGATTGTGGGAAAAGCAATTGTGTGTGATTTCAATGATTCACTATTGCTGTAATGAGTGGTGCACTAGGATGAGTGATGCACTCTCCCAGTTGGTGGTTTTTGGGGCTGGTTTCCACTAAAAAAACTGGGCCTACGTGTATTTTTCATTTTCTTCGTCTAATATAAATCACGTCAAAACTTTTTGTCGTCCCTTCTAAAAAAAATATTGCTGTAATATTATGACATGGTCTCAAGAGAAAGGGAAAAAAGGAACAAAGCATAGCTACAAGCACTATATGCACCGAATAAGCAAATTTCTTAGATAAACATGAAAAACAGCCATCTCATCATATCAACCTATTAAAAATGTTACCATTCCTTTATCATTTGTCATATCTGATTACCCAAAGGTTAGGCTACACAATATCTGGATTTAAGGAAGTGTCTAGGTAAAGGCAACTGAAGTACTACTAATGCAAGAAAATGATGGTGTATCGTTGTCCACATATTGACATTCAAACAAACCAAACATTGACGGTTGGAAGAAGATATACTAAAATGCAACTGTTGAAATGCTATTAGAATGGCTCAAGCACAGTGCAATTAATGAATCAAGTACTTACATTAGCAAGCGAGTTTCCATTCTGCAGCTCAGAGACACTAGTATCCCCAAGTCTTCTAATATTTTGGTCATTTTTCTCTGTCTCTTGCATCAATTCCTTTACTGCTGATCCAGCATCTTTCACACCCCTTTATTGAAAAGGTTTACACATTAGGACTTTCAGAACCTCAGGGAGAAAATGTGGATGTGAATCCACACAAATGCATCAATAACATGCAAGAGGGTACACACCGTTCTGTGTTCTTTTGTGTCGCTCTTTCCACCATTGATCTGATCCCTTCCAGGTTCAGTGATTTGTTTAATTTTAATGATGCCTTTTTTAGATCATTTACTTGGACGTAAGCTCCTGGGTTTTCAAGAACCGACAAAGTTGCTGCCAGTGATACATTTGATCAGTGAGTGAGCCAGTAAATAAGGAATAGATAATCAATGTTACAGGTTATATGAATACATGCATAGATATAACTTGATTTAGCATCAAGCTACATTGAAAGAAACTAACAGAAAAGAATACCAGTTCATTAAAAAAAACAGCAAAGCATACCAAGTTTCTTCCTGTTGGGAAGAGAAACATGCCATGTATTGAAAGAATTGGACAAACTCTCATTATATTTTCCGTAGGAAAATGGAATATGCAAATAAATCACTACAGGCAGCAAAAATTGTGGATAAAATTGTGAGTAAGAACAAGGTTGTCCTTACAATAGATGGCAGTGATTCTCTCATGGATTTTCTTTCTGACAGATCTCCGTGTGCTCAGAATGCTGCGTGCTTTCACAGGAAACAATCTCAGATCTCTTATCTGCATATGCATTTAAAAGGTTCAGTTTTTTTAATAAAAATACAAAACAATATAATCAAAATAACACAATTTGTGTAGTAACACCCAACTTACCTCCCAGCACCAAAGAGCCGACTCTGATTCATCTTCTAACACGTCAGCATCCGGGGAAGATTTCCCGTACATCATCCTCTGCCCAGCGAGCAGCACAGAGCTACGGACTGAAGCCACAGACACACCCTCCAATCCCTTCAACTTCTCATATACCTCGTCCACTAACTTGGTCAGCCCAAGACTGCTCTCCTCAAGCAAGCAGCCAACCATCCCGTTGACGGACAGGTTCCCACCATCAAGCTGCATCTTGCGGTCAGAAACCTCCATGTAAAACTGGAAGAGACCCTCAAGCTCCTGGCGGCATCTGGCAACAAGAGCGTCCTTATCCGCGGCAGCAATCACTGGGCTATTGGAAGCCCTCTTCCGCTTTAGCTGCTTCTGCACCTCCATGATGGTGTCCGCCAGCGTAGCAGGAGACTGCTGTGTTGCCGCCACCGGCTGGCCTGATGGTGCTTGAACCGGGGCGTCATCGACGGCCATCGAGTCCTCCGACCCGAGCTCAGCGGATTGGTTGAGAACAACGGGACCATCGACCTGCATCTGCGATTGGCCCATATCGTCCCGCGGCCCCGCGCCGTTGTGGTAAGGGGCCTCTTCGGGGCGAGCAACACCGAGAACCACGGCGCCGCTTTCCATCGCGGGAGGGTTTGGATCTTGCAACTGCTACTCTAGGAACAACCAGCGCATTCCTCTATCTAATCCGTGCTCAGACACTGGTCTACTCTACTGAACCTGGATCAAGATAACGAAAAAAACGGAGGCATTCAGGAATGGCGTAACAAATACACTATGTCACTATGTACTATGATTTTGCGCGACACAGAAACTGCAACCGGTAGCTTTCCAGCGAGATGGAAAAATGCAAGATAGCCCGTTTCTGCACAAGTTCAGAGCCGCACCTGCAGATTCGCGGAGTCCAGGCACCAGACGATGGCGCGACGAGTGCAGCCGGAGGAGGCGGCGTCCGCGTTGGCGGCGGGGTGGTGGGCGGTGGATCTAGATTTGGGGCGCGGGGTGGCCGGGTGGGAACCGGAGAAGATTGGGGATTTGGAGGAGAGGAGAGAGGAGACGAACCGGGAAGGGAGTATTTGTAAAGGGAGGAAGGGGAAAGGGGGCGCGGCGCGGCGCGCAAAATGTTTCCCGCGGCCGGCGGTTTCAAGAATTTTTCGTTTCGTGATTTTGGCTTCCCGCGGGACGACGGCCGCCGCCGAGCGGTGGCTGATGGAGCCCTGCCACGTGTCTACTACAAGCCAGCCGCACGTTTAGGCCTGGCCCATGTTTAGACGGTCCGGTACGCCGGTTCCTTCGGGTATGTATTTTTTCCTTCAATGGAATAGAAGAAATTTGAGGTCCTGTTTGGTTAGTTCCTCATGAAAATTTCAATTTTGACGTTGATCCATGCAGCATGACGAGTCTACTATAACTATTTGTTTTGGCAATGTCTTAAAGCCGGGCATGCGGGCCGTTTAACACACCGCACGCCCACACCCCACCTCAACTTCCACCCCTCTCTCTCAGCGAGCTCCTCCCTGGCGGTCACGCCCGCGCAATGCCCACACCCGTGCCCCACCGCGCCTGCATCCCCACCAGAGTCGAACAAGAAGAATATGACTGCTAGGGTTCCGGTGATGGAGGCGGTTGGGCTAGCAGATCGGGGGCGGGGGCGCCCATGGCCATGGCGGCGGCGGCGGCGGCGGGAGGGGGGAGAAAGAGGCCGCCGCGGGCGTTAGGGTTTCGCCACAGCTCCGCGGTGGCAAGAGGGGGCATCGGCGGGGAAAGGGGAGCTGGAAAGGGAGAAGATGGCGGACGCAGGGGGAGAAAGGCGGTCGTGCGGTTCAGCTAAAACACATGCGACCGTGCGTCAACCGCATCCATTTGTTTGTTGGACTGATGCATATAGCATCTTGAAATCAGTGAACCGTGACTCCATGAGTGTGTTATCACCGCATGATTGTTGAATTAACGTAACAGACGTGTTTGAATTAGACATAGGTTAATGTGATGTGGATTTTCATCATATTTTGACAAATAAGAAACCACAACATTCATCCAATTTCTATTTTCTCTCCCGTCACATGTTCTCTCCCTAATCCTCAAATCTATATATTCCCTCTTTTTTTGGAGGGGCGGGTTATAGCTTCCCTCTTGAATTTAGCATAGATGCTATGTTCCTCTCTCTATTTTTATCAATTTCCCTTTCAGTCCTTTTCAAGAACAAACTTTTAAAAATAAATAACGAACCCTCCAAAACACGCCCTCCATGCACCAAAACCATATCGTGCTATTTTTTCTTCGAAAAAAACATGCTGCATACCTGTCACAACGAATCGAAAAATGGTGACGAATAAATTTGATTAGTTTCCTTGTGAAAATATTGTATATTGACATTAATCCATATAACTTACCATGTTGAACTAATGTTAACTTTTTCTTAACACATGCAGACGATGAGGCCAAGTTGCCCCATATACGCTAGGCGACACATGTGCTACAATGGGCGGGACAAAGGGTCGTGATCTCACAAGGGTGAGCTAACTCCAAAAACCCATCCTCAGTTCGGATTTGCAGCTGCAACTCGCCTGCATGATGCAGGAATCGTCTTTTATGTCGGGAAGTGCTAGTACGTTACCGACATCATGCAGTAGAGGCTTGACACACTTGCAAAACCATGTGGTCACCGTGTTTGACTTAATCATGTGTTACTTTGTAGATAAATTTATTAATATATATTTAGCATTCAATACACCCTAAATGATAAAAAACCCTATTAATGCGTGAGGGCAGTCCCAATGAAAGAAACTAGTAGTTTCTATAACATAGGATATCGCACAAAAAAAGTATTGCTTTTCAACCCATGTGTCGGGGACCTAATACCGGGGTACCCCAAAGAGGAGGAATCAATGAACCATCGAACGGTAAAAACTCCTGAAAGCGCGGTTACATCTCTTGCCCGACCAAACGAAAGTCTTGTTCCGCCCTCGCTTGGCGCCCATGTGCCCTTGGGACCCGCTCTACCTCGCCCGGCGGTGAAGGCGACTCACTTCTCGCCCGGGCAGAGGGGCGACTCCGCCGCCCGACGGCTGGGCTCGGCTTCACCCGACCCCGAGGTGCGCTCGCCTCGCTCAACCCCGAGGCTGGGCTCGCTCCGTTCGACGGCCGGGGGCGACTCCGCTTCGCCCGGCGGTGGAGGCGACTCCGCCTCACCCGGCCAGCTGGGCTCGGCTTCACCCGACCCCTGGGGATGCGCACCGCCTCGCTCAACCCCGAGGCTAGGCTCGGCCCGTTCGATGGCGGGGGGGGCGACTCCGCTTCCGCCCGATGGGTAAAAACTAGGTTTTACCTCATCCAAACGACCAATGACGAATCTCGCCTCGCCCGATATCCGAGTGGTCCATCTCACTGACGAACCGCGCCTGTACCCTCATGATGACGATTGCGGGGTAAGACAAGGCGTTCGGGTCAACCGTGGCGTTAGACGCCATGCCACTGCACCCTGCGGTGAGTACCGTCGAGGATGTGACCAGCGGCGCTTGGACCCCTCGGGCGTGGCGAGCTGAAACGATGTTGCGGGCGCTGCTCTCCGTCCTCTGATGTTGTAGGCGCCGCCCTCGACCTCGAGCGAAGAACCCGGCGCGAGACATCGACAACCACTACGTTCCAAGGGCAAACCACCAGCGATCACAAGCGCCTCCAGACCCCCCACGGGGTGGGCTTGGCAAATCTGTCCGACACGCCCGCCCGCGAGGATGGGGACGTACCCACTTGCTAAGCGATGGCGTATGGCGTGGCCTGACGGTCCACAATCGCCTCAATCGACACGATCTGCCATGATGGGCGGCGATCGGTGATGAGGAAGAAGGAAGGACCGGGTTCCTCGAAGGACCTTCTATGCTCTTAGTGTTTTCTTCTTCCCGTCTGTAAAAACCTGCTTCCCTTGATCTATAAAAAAAAGGGCGGGGCTCCCCACTAAGGGACCGATTACGAATAGGTTAGCACACACACACACACACCACCACACGCCAGCGCCAGCAGAGCTCTTGGCGTCCTTCCAATCACTCCATCGGGGACTTGGGGTCTCTCCCTCTCCCAACCGTTTGTACCCCCTACTACGAACCTCATTCGGTGCTAATAACACGAGCGACAACAGGCCGGGCGTAGGGACATTCAGCCGAACCGATTATAACCCTTGTGTCCTTTAGCGCACCATCCAAGACTAACGTGCATCAATTACAAATTTACTCGCGGTGTTTGTTTGAAACACCGATAGTTAGCAGCGCCGGTAGGGGCCTTTGCGCGTTCCAAACCGGCCACGGATGGCTAACCACGACATTAGCTGGGTCCCAGCGCTGCGTGTGCGTTTGAGAACTGGATTTCATCGTCGCGGGGGAGGAGAGTTGTCATGGTCGCACGCCGCCATCCAATCTCTTCCCCCAACGGCCTTTACCATGAGAGGCTTGGGCGTCATTCGGCGTCTCCCATGGACCATGGGAGTCGAGGAGAAGTAGCATCGCCTTCGCATCGCCAACGGCGACAACGTATGCGCGACCTTCCGGAGAGAGACACATCTCTCCGGGCGACACGTCTGGGCGCCCGGCGGCGCTTCCGTTGGTCTCCGCAACACCGTGGCGACCGCGAGCCATCTTCGGCACTACGCATGGTTCTAACGCCCATGGACAACGAGTTCGTGGGGGGTGATTGAACACGACACGGAGTCTCTCCACAAACTCCTCGCCGAAGAGCGAGTCATCCTCTAGCTCGACTCCGGCGAGGGGAGCCATCGTCCTTCCGGGGATGCTTTGTGGCGCAAACCCCGAGGACATGTCGGCGTCTCCGGGGAGGAGACTACCCCGCATTCGACCCAGCAGGGGCAACCCAAAGAGGCAGCAGCCGCCCATGCCCCACGTGGGGTGGAAGCGACTAAAGCCCGAAGGAGGAGATCGCTGAAGCCGGGACAACGACTTGCCTAGGAATACGAGAAAGTCAATAAGGAGATCGGGCGCCCACGGAGATGGTGGGCGGCGCGCACCTTGCTTGCCGGGCTGTACACCAAAGGATCCTCACCGACGACGGGGCTCTCCCACACTTTGCTCGGGCGAGCCAAAACATCGCCGCCCATAGCGGCCTTACTTCCACGGTCTCCCGAGAGGTCGCATAGCGTCCGAGGATCGCCGGGCCCGCCAAGAAATCCGCACATTGCTCGAGCGTGCGGCGGCACAGCAGGAAGAGAGCTCGTTGTCTCGGCGACGCGAGCTCGACACCAGCCAGCGCCGCGCCCTCGGTGCGTCCGCCAAAGATCGTCGATTCACCAAACGCCACCGGACGGCAGCGAGGCGCTTCTGATCCCGGTGCATGGGCGCCTCGGCCACAACCACGCAGCAGCGGCACCATCGATGCCCGCACACGCAGCGCCTACAACGACTCAAGAGAAGGAGCGGACATGGCTACCACCCTCGGCCTTGGCGGGCCTTCTGACAATGGCGAGGACCGGAGTCTGAGCCCCGGCCTCCCAGGACCTCAAGCCTTCGGCCAACACATCCTCAACGCCGCTTTCCCATCAAGGTATCGACCGCCCACCAACGTTCCTAAATATTCCGGTGAAACTAACCCCGGGCTCTGGCTCGAAGACTATCGGCTTGCCTGTCAAGCCGGTGGCGCAAATGATGACCACTTCATTATTCGCAACCTCCCACTGTTCTTGGCCAATTCGGCGCGAGCATGGTTGGAGCACCTACCGTCCAACACCATACACAGTTAGGTGGTTTGAGAAAATCTTTGTGGAAAATTTCCAGGGCACATACAAACGCCCCGGGAACCCATGGGACCTTAAGAACTGCCGTCAGAAGGCCGGTGAGACTCTCCGCGAGTACATCCGGCGCTTCTCACGGTAGTGCAACGAGCTTCCCAACGTCGCCAACGCCGACGTGATAGGCGCCTTCCTATCGGGGATGACCTGCGAGTCTTTAGTTCACAAACTGGGACGCAAGAGCCCGCGAACAACCAAGGAACTCCTGGACATCGCGACCGATGCCCTCGGGGAGGAGGCGGTTGGGCGATCTTGATCGCCTCGGCAGCAAGGCCAAGCGGGGCGAGGGCGCCCGGCGAAAGCGCCTCAACCGTTCCGCCAAAAAGAAGAACAAGAAGCAGCAGCGCGACGATTACGCTCACGGCCGCTTGCCGCCGCCGCAAGGGTAGTCGGAAGCCCACGGAGGCACTCGAACCCACTTCAAAAAGATGCTCGAGGGGCGTGTCCGAACCACGCCTTCCACATGAAACACCTGCTCAAAGACTACGGTCTCATGCGCAAGTTCTTACTCGGGAGCACCAACAAAGGGGAGGCGGGGGAAGGCGCTGCCCCCCCAATGCGAGCGATGAGGAAGAGAAGGACGAAACCTTCCCAACGCCGAAGGCGGCGCCTTATGATCTTCGGAGGATCAACGGCTGCGACTCCAAGCGGCGTCGGAAGGTCGCGCGCCGCGAGAGTCTCTCTGGCCGGACCCGGCCACGCCCGGCCTTCCTCCGGTGGTCGAATCCGCCATAACCTTCGACCGGACCGACCATCCGGATACCGTCCCCACACGGAAGGTACCGCTTGTTGTCGACCGATCGTCGGTCCAAAGCGACTCACAAAGTGCTGATGGGCGAGGCGGCGGCCTCAACATCATGTACGCCAAAACACTCGGCAGAGATGGGTGTCGACCGGACAAACCTCCGCCCCATCCGGCGCCTTTCCATGGCGTCGTGCACAGCAAGCAGGCCATACCACTCGGGCGGATCGATCATCTGTCACTTTTGAGGATCGGTCCAATTACGGACTGAAACCCTCACCTTTGACGTGGTAGGGTTCCCGGAACTTTCCATGCCATCTTAGGGCGACCATGCTACGCGAAGTTCATGGCCGTTCCCAACTATCGTACCTCAAACTAAAGCTACCGGGACCCCACGGGATTATCACCGTCGGCACCTCCTTCCGGCGACCTATGAATCGAGGTCGAATCTTTGCGGCCATGCAACAACAATCGTCGCCTCCGGGGAACTCGTCGCCCTCAGGGAAAAGGTCACCGAAGAGGCGCCCGACGCCGAGAAAGTAACCGGGTCGTTCAAATCAGTAGAGGGCTCCAAAGAGGTCATCATGGACCCCGACAGCTCCGAAGGAAAAAGCGGTGCGCATCGGCACTGCGCTCTCCCGAATAGGAAAGCGCGCTCGTCGACTTCCTCCGCGACAACAGAGAGCGTCTTTGCGTGGAAACCCTCGGATATGCTAGGCATTCCGAGGGAGTCGCCGAAACACACCCTAAAAATCCATCCGGGCTCTAAGCCCGGTGAAACAACGCCTCGCCCGCTTCAACGAGGAAAAGCGCGGGGGCCATCGGCGAAGAGATAGCCAAACTATTGACCGCCAGATTCATCAAGGAGGTACACCACCCGAGTGGTGCAAACCCCGTCCTTGTTGAAAGAAAAAGGGAAATGGAGGATGTGTGTTGATTACACCGGTCTCAACAAAGCATGCCCAAAGGATCCGTTTCCTTTGCCACGCATAGATCAAATAATCGATTCCACCGCGGGGTGTGAAACCCTCTGCTTCCTTGATGCGTACTTCGGCTACCATCAAATTGCGATGAAGGAATCCGACCAACTCGCGACCTCTTTCATCACTCCCTTGGGGCGTTACGCTTTCGTTTCAATGCCGTTTGGCTTGAAAAAACGCTGAGGAACAACGTACCCGGCGATGTATGCTCGAGATGCTTGGAGACCTCATCGGGCGAACCGTTGAGGCCCTCGTCGGACGACATCGTGGTGAAGTCCAGCGGGCTGACCACCTCGTTCTTGATCTCGGCGGATCTTTGCGAAACTCCGAGCAAGCGGTATCAAGCTCAACCCGAGAAATGCGTTTTGGGGTCCCAAAGGCATCTTTGCTCGGCTTCATCGTCTCCGGCGTGGCATCGAGGCCAGCCGGACAAGATTTCGGCCATCACGAGCATGGGCCCAATCCGAGCGTAAAGGGGTACAGCGGATCACGGGTGCCTTGCCGCCCTCGGCCGATTCATCTCACGCCTCGTGACGAGGTCTCCCCTTTACCGCCTTTTGAAAAAAAAACCCGACCGCTTCAAGTGGGCCCGAGGCCCCCGAGGCACTTGACATGGTCAAGCTGCCCGACAAAGGCCCCGATCCTCGTCCCCCCAAGCAACGGAGAGGCACTCCTGCTATACGTAGCGGCCACCACATAGGTGGTTAGTACCGCCCTAGTAGTAGAGCGGGAAAAAGAGGGGCACACACTCAAGGTATAGCGTCCCGTGTATTTCATCGGCGAAGTACTATCCGACTCCAAAACCCACTACTCCCAGATCCAGAAACTCTTGTACGCCGTCCTCATCACCAAGAGGAAACTACGTCACTACTTTGAGTCACACCCCGTGACAGTCATAACATCGTTTCCCCTTGGCGAAAGTCGTCCGAGCCGGGGCGCCACAGGAAGAACCGCGAAGTGGGCACTCGGTGATGGATCAAGGCATAACATATGCCCCACGAGCGGCGATCAAATCCCAAGTATTGGCTGACTTCATCATGAGAATGGACCGAGATCCAAAGCGCCACCGGCGATCGTCGATCGAGAGTCTTGGACAATGTACTTCGACGGGTCACTAATGAAGAAAGGCGCCGGCGCGGGGCTGGTCTTCATATCACCCCTCGAGGTCCGAATGAGGTATATGGTCCATCTCCATTTCCCCTCGTCGAATAATGTTGCTGAGTATGAAGCTCTCGTCAATGGCCTACGAATCGCCATCGAGTTGGGCATCCGACGCCTCGACGTTCGGGGCGACTCCCAGTTGATCGTCAATCAAGTCATGAAGGAATCAAGCTACCACGACGCCAAGATGGCCACGTACTGCCAAGAGGTCCGACGGCTGGAGGACAAGTTCGACGACTTGGAACTCAATCACATCCCGAGAGGCCTCAGCGAGGCGGCCGACACGCTTCGGCGGCATCGGCGAGAGCGGTCCCCACAGGGAGTTTTCGCCAACGACCAAAGACAAACCCTCGATGCGCTTCTGAAGAAGGGTCGGGGTGGGCGACGACGGCCCATCCGATCCTACCCGGTGACCAACCAACCAAGCGGCTCCGCTGACCCGAGGGTCATGGAGCTTGAAGAAGGCACAACGCCCGACCCTCCGAGCGATTGGAGAACGCTCTACCTCGACTATATTCTCCACGACACTTTACCAGCGGATAAGACGGAAGGCCGACGGCTCGCACGCCGCGCCAAGTCCTTCGTTCTTGTAGAAGGCGAACTCTACAAACAAGGCCACACCGGGATCTTGCAGCAATGCATTCCCGCCCGAAACGGGGCAAGCTTCGTTTGGCGACATCCACGATGGGGTCTGCGGTCACCACGCCGCACCAAGAACTCTAGTTGGAAACGCATTTAAGCGAGGGCTTCTCTTGCCCACCTGCGATGGCCGACGCCGAGCAAATTATGCGCACACTGCGAAGGGTGCGATACTACGCTCGGCAGACTCACCTCCCCATCCCGAGGCACTCCGGATGATCCCCATCACGTGGCTCTTCGCGATGCAGGGGCTCGATCTAGTTGGACCTCTTAAAAAAGGCACCGGGGCTTCACCCACCTACTTGTCACCATAGACAAGTTCACCAAATGGATCGAAGCTCGGCCAATCTCTACGATCAAATCCGAGCAAGCCGTCTTTGTTCTTCCTCGACATCATCCATCGTTTTGGAATACCAAACTCCATCATCATGGACAATGGCACGCAATTCACGGCGGGGAAATTCATTCGATTCTGCGATGAGCAACACATCGGATCGATTGGGCGGCCGTCGCACACCCCCCGACGAGCGGGCGGGCGGGTCGAGCGCTAACGGCATGCTCCTCTGAGGCCTCAAACCGGGATCTTCAACCGGTTGAACAAATTCGGCGCCACGATGGGTCACCGAGCTCCCTCATTTGTGCTCTGGAGCACGAGAACAATTCCGGCCAGACCACCGCTACTACGCCCTTTTATGGTCTCTTCGGTGCGAGGCCGTCCTCCGACGGACCTTGACTCGGAGCACCAAGGGTCAAAGCATACTGACGAAGAAGGAGCCGAGGCATCCCACCAAGACGCCATGGACCAGGTGGATGAAGCCAGCGACACCGCCCTCCTCCATTCGGCCAAAGTACCGGCGGTGGCGTTGCGGCAGTACCACGGATGGCCAGATGCAGGACCGAGCCTTCAACGTCGGGGACCTTGTCCTCCGCCTCGTCTGAGAGAAAACAAGGACCGCCACAAGCTCTCCCATACACAGGAAGGGCCGTCGTCATCGCGAAAACACTCGGCCAGCGCCTATAAGCTGAAAACCATCGGCAGCAAGGTCTTCACCAACGCTGGAACATTGAACAGCTACGTCGCTTTTACCCCTAAATAAACGCATACTTTTCCTTATCGGTCTTACATCTTTACAAAATCCCCAAACTTTAAGTGACGTCCAGACCCCAAAAACACAAAGGTCCGACCTCACTCGGGGGCTGATACAAACTGGTACAAATCGACTATGACTACTACTACGGTCTCCGTGCCAATCTCGTCGAGCACAAGCGCGGAAAGGAGCTCTTAAATCGCCGTCGGGCGTGTACACGCGATCGTCTCTCTGCGGCCGCCGCCACGCTCTCCATCGGCGGCGTCCTACCGCGCCATAGGATCCTCGAGGGCGCCGTCGTCGCAGCGTCGAAACATCACGACGGCGGCGACGTGGTGTCCCTCCACCAAGGCACCCGGGGACTACGCCATCGTCATCAGCCACAACACCGACAACGGCGCCCGAACGAGGCGCGCCCCCAGCCGGAGGAAGGCCACAACGAACCACGGCAAGGTCAACAATGCTCGACACCCTCGGCGCTCCCCCCTCCTTGGCGGCGGCGGCACAACCTCTCTCTCGGCGGCGGCCCCCGCACCATCTCATCTCGTTGGATGACCTCCATTTCGACATCACGCTCCTGACTCACCGACGAAACTATGAGTATCTCCCTCTAGCATTACCCCTCTCTCACCCAAGATCCGCCGTGGCCTTGCGAGTGTATTCGGTGGAGAAGAAAAGGGAGAAGAGGTAGTGGCTCGAGGCGAGAATGAGAAGCGGGGCGAGAACCCCCTCCCTCTCCCTATTTAAGGAAGAGGACCAGCAGAGATAAGGAAAGGCGAAAGGCGGGACGAAAAACTCTCTACCTTCCCCTATTCAATACAGTGGCAAATCAATGCGGACGGGAACCCGATGGGGCCTTGGGGGACCGACAGGGCGCCAGCGCAATTAATGAGACGCCGCTGACCAAGCGGGCATGGCCCACCACCACCCACCGGGCGCAAGGACGGCGCACCCGCTGGCGACTCTCCGTTCCCCCAGGCAGGACCGTGAGATGACCCAACAACGAAACCTCCGTCGGAGGGAGCCCAGCCCGAGGCCTCACGGGCGATTGGACGACCCCAGTAACACAAGCGGAGAAACGACCACTGAAAGATAAGTACCTCTGCTTACTTACTTTAAGCAATAATTTCTTCACCGAGCCACCGACCCCAGCAACGGCCTGGGTAGGAACATTACTCGGGGGGCTGTCGAAGGCGTCTATTTGTTTAGACACTCTCTTTGCTCGACCCCTTATTGCAACTAAAAACCAGGAACACGGTGTATGGGTATAAAAACTTTGAAAACAAGCTGGGCGAACCATCGGACCCCCACGACTCGGCCCAGCTACGGTGTTTTTTTTGTTCACCGGCATAAATCAAACTCATAGTTCCCGCACCACTAGCCTCGGCTCTCACCTTCCCGAGAGGGGTTTGGAGGGTCCCCTGCGAGCCTCCTTCGCGGAGAGTGCATCGGGACGACTAAGTCAATCGGGCGGCTCGAATCGCCACCGAGAGACAAACAAAAATTACGATGCTCGTGCGAGTCCACCAACCCGTCGTAAACAACGGACTCGAAACCGCGCGACACATCGATAGGAGCTTCCGTCGCTCACACCACCGAGGTAACATTAACGAACCTGTTTTTCGTTTCAAATTTATCGAGATATTAAACTCATGCAAGCGCGCATCGCAACACTTCATGTCGCGTCATGAAGTGGCGATCACTCATCCTATCTGAGCAGCGAGCGACCGAGGTTAAGTGGGCCGACCCACGAAGGGCTCGAGGCCGCCTCGCGTCAAGCGAGCCGAGGGAGAAATAACTAAGAGGCCCCAGCGGTCACTGCGACCCGCTCAAAAGCGGACGAGGCGTCTCGACCTTTTCTCGTTCGAATCTAACCCCGAGCCAAACCCACGAAATCTCCACGAGAGGAGGCCAATGGGCCCCCAGGCCCATCGAAAGCGGCTCGAGCATCTGCCGGGCGGGTTGGAAAAAAGTGAAATGCCACCAGCGAGCTCTCCGACCCCATCGACAAATGATGGACCCGGATTTCACACGAGCGTGCCGTTAAGCGAGCTCATTGAGCGCGACACTCGAGCCGTCGAGGCAAGTGTCGTCAACTCAACCCCTCCGGTTGCGAAAACCGAGGGATGGGGTAACGCTTGCGAAACATGGCCGACCCTATCGGACCCCAACAGGGCTCGGGGACTCAAGCCGCTCGATCCGACATCGAGAGACCGAGGTTCGTAGTGGGCCGGCCCTGAAGGGGCTCGAGGCCGCCTCGCGTCAAACAAGAGCCGGGGAGAAAACGTAGATGAGCCTCAAACGGCCTTCGCCCATCCCACATTAAAGCGGACGGGGTCATCTCAACCTTCTAAAAGTTCGACCCAAACCCCTGCCGAGCCCATAGGATCCCGTCGGAGGAATCATTGGAAGGCGAGGCCAAGGGTAACGAAACCCCGCCCGGGGCTTTGCCATAAAGCAGTCGGACCAGGTTTTTCGTCCAAACACCCCCATTAGTAAGCTCATCGGGCACGTCATTCGAGCCACCGAGGCAAATAATGCCGCCCCAATCCTCAAGCGTGAAGAAAGATGGTGGACGAACACCACAAAACAAAGCAGCGGCCCGTCTCCGGTAACATCAAACCCCCACAAAAACAAGGGGTCGGATCTCACTCGAAATTTGGTAAAGGTCTGCGAATACCTCCTCTCTCTTACCGAAATAAGTCTCTTTTTTGCCAAAAGGAAGGAAGGTAAGATCAAACAAAACGAAATCACGAAGCAAAATCATAAAACTGTTTCCGAACACGGCGGTACCGACATTAAGTTCGCATATTACATATAACTACTCATCAAATTTATTTAACTAACTACTTCCATGAAGGAAGAGCCATCTCTTTCAATCATCCACGGGTCCCGCGCAAAAAGGCGCCACCGCCTTCTCCATCTCGTCCAACTCGGGATCTTCATAAGCAGTAGCGAAGCCTTGGCTCATCACCTTGAGTTAATCTCCTTATCATAATGAGAATGGGCGACGGTAAAGGCTTGGGTGATCCGGCAAAAAGCATTTTCCTCAAGTTGGCTCACTCGCGCGTGATACCATAACCACGGGCGCGGCGGGCTGGTCTCCACCGGCTCCACCACTGCCTGTAGGCGTCAAGGACTTCCCCAATGGCGATCTGCGAAGAAGGTCGTGCCCGTCGCTTTCGACTGAAGCATCCCTCGCACTGGGCGAGCTCCCTTTAGTCCGGCGGAGACATTCTCGGCAGCTTTGCTTCCGGGTCATCGTGGTTTGAGATCCACGAAGAGTCCGCCACCGGCCATCCCTCGTCAGCGCTCCACGATGACCAGGTCGCTCCTCGCGAGCCGCGCTGCCCTCTGGCGAAATCTCTCCTCGGGGCGACGTGCCTCGTCCGCTCCCAGCAGACGATCGATCGGCCTGGCGTCCTCGACCACCTTCTTCTTACGAAGGGCCCGCGGCCTCGCTCTCGGCCTTCCGCTTTGAGGTTCCGCTCCGTCTCCGGCTCGTTACGGGCCTCGACAGCCCGCCCTCGGGCTGAGCATCCTTCTCGAGCAGCTCGTCCCGCTCCTTGAGTCTACAGCGGCTTCTTCCTCTTCAAGCTTCGACCTCGCCTTGGGTCCTCGAACATCCGTGAATCTCCTCCGCATCCCGACCGCCTCGACCTCCGCTCTCTGGCGGCGACAAAGCTGCTGCAGCCATATATCTGCTCATGAATTGGGCCTCTTCGCTAAAGGCGGTCCCTCCACCTTTTGCTCACGGAGAAGCGGGATTTATCCCGCTTCTGACGGCGATAATCTGCAAAAAAAAACCAATATCGAAGTTCGAAAAACACAAAAACATATGAAGAAAGAAGAAAACAACGAGGAAGATCAAGCCGATACCTGGGTCATGGGAACAAAGACCCCACGCAGGACTTCTCCGCTGGTTGAGCCTCCATCATGCTCGAGATCCCGAAGTCAAGGCTCTCCCGCTCCATGCTCTCGGCATGATCGTCAGCGAGAGGGCAACCGACGAGGGATCCCGAGGGACATCCACTAGGCGGTGGCTCCCCAGCGCGGGGCGCACGCCTCCCGACAAGGGGCCGGGCGGCTCCCTCCTGGTCCTATCGCCACCACCACGGCCTTGGCGACCCTCGGTGGTGTCCACCTCTATCCGCCCGCCTCATCCACTACTACTGGGGCTGCCGGTGGCACCGGCCTGCTCCATCCCCTCGGGCGCCAGCAGCAACGTCCAGCCCACCGGGCTTGGGTGGTCGTGGCCATTTCCACTTGGATCTCCGGTGGCGCGAGCTATGCTCCTCCCAAACACCACCTCCGCCCGGCGGCGTCGGGCCCATGGCCCATGGTTGTCCGCGCCCATCTCGGAAGATACCACCGGCTCGACAACCACCGAGGGCGCAGGCTCCACCACAAGCGCCATCGGATCAGCCAGCACGACCTCGACATCGGCGCCGTTCCTGCCCAAAACATGGGCGACGTCGGGCAGCACCATCCGTCCCTTTGAATGGCGAGAGACTCTTCTTAGGCGCCCGGCCCGAGGAGTGTTGTCCGCAAAAACCTACACAAAGGTAAGAGGCGTCAGTCAAAATAGAAAGGTAAAAGGATGAAAAAAGCAGGGAATCGGCGGCTTACGCGGGCGCCCTTGACCGTCGGGGCGCTTTGGGGACGAACCCCAGGACCTTGCCCCAACTCGTGCAGGCGGGGCCTTTTCGAGCCTGCCCCCTGCTCCGAGGCAGGGGGGCTCGTCTCCCTGCCAGCGGGGCACGGCACGAGCCACTCCTCTCCACCATCACCACAGGGGTCGGCGGCGGCGCAGCCCACCTTCCTCCGTCCATCGATCCTCGCCCGAGCGCCGCGCGCGGCGGCGGACTCCCCGGCTTCCACCAACTCGCTTCCCTCCGCGTGGAACGCGAAGGGTCCCTGCGTGGACGGGTGGGCATCTGTCAGCGTGCCCTCATCCTCTAGGATGTCCCAATCCACGCCAATGGCTACCTCGCCGTCGTCGTCGTCATCATCATCATCATCGCTGCTCACATCTTCCCCTCGATCCCGTGCTTCTTGCTTCCGTCGCATCTCCTTCTTCTTCTGCTCCCTTGTCTTCTTATCCAGTTCAGCCGTGAGGCGATTCCCGCCCGCCCGGGGCCTTATTCTTCTTCTAGCGGAACGGTGTCTTTAAAGGCTAGCCTCCTCGGCTGGTCCCAACATCACAAAAACAAATATCAGAACCAGGGAGATTCAGGAAAAAGGAAAGTCACGGGGAGATAAGGCTTACAAATTCAAAGAACCCAGGTTCCGGCCGCATTGGGGGATGTCCGGGCACCGGATACACAATGTCTAGGACGTCACCAGCAGAATCCTTCATCGGCTCCGTCGCCTCCTTAACGCTGCTGCGCCACTTGAATAAGGGGCGCCTTCGTCAACAAATACCGTCCCCTCGAGCGACATCCGGGCATCATCCGATATAGGGAGGGCGCCGCGCCATCGGTGGCGCCACCCTCCTCGCGTGGTAGGCGCCAATGATCCCCGCCCCTTTACACCCGTTCCTTGAGCTTGGAGACCGGCAAGAAGGTCGGCAAGGTGCTTCTTGTCTTTAAGCTGGGCGCCCCAAGTCCACGACCCGAAGCCTCTTCGATCAAGCGCCCGGTGTGCTTAGGCGGTAGGTAGCACTTTCGGGTCATCCCCGACGTAAAACCACTGCGAGTGCCATCCCTTGTTAAAGGTCGCCCGACGCGCATGGCGGGTAATCCCTCGGCCGGGTATGGCGCGAGATGAATCTTGGCACATCCCATCGGCACATTCACCTCCTTCCCCCCGACCCGCCTCTTGACAAACCGATGGTGAAGAAGTATCGCCACAAATCAAAGTGGGGATCGATCCCGAAAAACCTCGCACCAGGGGCAACAAACGCCGCCATATGTTGAACCCCATTGGGAGTTAGATCTGCAGCTCCACATCATAATAATCCAACAGCCCCGAAGAATCTATGCGCGGTATGGCAAAACCCGCTCATGGAAAATGGCGAAAGACACAACATACCCTTGGGTGGCGCCGGCTCGGCCTACGTCACCAGCGCGGCACCACTCCTAGGCGGCGGACGGTGGGCGGAAAAAAGCATGGCGAGACAAGGCCCTCAAACGTCGGGGTGATGCGGATTTACCCCACAACTCCATCGAGGCGATTGGGAGAAAGGGGGGCTCGAGCTCGATGGCGGCGGGGGAGCGGGAGGTGAAAGGCGAACTAGCGATGGAGATCCCAGATCTGAAGATGAGAAGGCGAGGTCTGGGACCCGAAGGCGAACCCGTGGTTTTATAGGGGCGGCGGAGTGCGAGAAGGGCAACCGCCCGCCTCGATCTCTGGGCCTACCACGCGCGCCTTCCCGTCACGCCGTGGGACACACGCCCGCAGTTCCTATCTTCTCCCACCATAAACCACGGCGGACGGCTCGACTTCCCCAGGCGAATCTGGACTCTCTTCCCACCCGGGGAAGCACGGGTCATAAAGATTTGTTCTCTCTCTTTGGCCCGCCTAGGGCCCGGAGGCTCGGCGGCCGGCCCAACCAAGGACGGGTCCGCGAACGACCCAAAATCAAGGGCGTAAGCATTACTGAGGTCTCGATCCACGGTCAAGCCCCAGTTAGGCAAGTCTTGAATAAAATCCCCGTGAACGGGATGCCACGATCCAGCTAACAAGAAAACCTAAATCTTACGATCTTACCCGCGGAGGGCCCACGCAAGGGCTCGGGGACTACACCCGCCGGTTGCGCTCTCACGCACCCTCTAGAAAGGTAACTCCGACGAGATCAAAGAAACCCCCCGGATGATTCAACCCGAATCACCCAAGGGCTCGGGGACTACTCTCGGGGACCTAATACCGGGGTACCCCAAAGAGGAGGAATCAATGAACCATCGAACGGTAAAACTCCCAAAAGCGGTTTACATCTCTTGCCCAACCAAGCGGAAGTCTTGTTCCGCCTCGCCCGGCGCCCATGTGCCCTGGGGACCCGCTCTACCTCGCCCAAGCAGTGAAGGCGACTCCTCGCCTCGCCCGGCGGTGGGGGCGACTCCTTCTCGCTTGGGCGGCTCAGTTTGGGCTCGGCTTCACCCAACCCCAGGTGCGTGCGCTCACGCCTCGCTCAACCCCCGAGGGCTGGGCTCGGCTCCGTTCGACAATAGGGGCGACTCCGCCTCGCCCGGCAGGCGGGGGGCGACTCCGCCGCCTCGCTGGTGATGGGCTGGGCTCGGCTTCACCCGACCGCCAGGGATGCGCACTTGCTTTGCTCAACCCCCGAGGCTGGGCTTGGCCCGTTCAACGGCGGGGACGACTCCGCTTCGCCCGACGGGTAAAAACTAGGTTTTACCTCATCCAAACGACCAATAACGAATCTCGCCTCGCCCGATATCCGGTGGCCCGATCTCACTGACGAACCGCGCCTGTACCCTCATGATGACGATTGCGAGGGTAAGACAAGGCGTTGGGGTCAACCGCAGCGGCGTTAGGCGCCATGCCCTACACCCTACGAAAAAGTACCGTCGAGGATGTGACCAGGCGGCGCTTGGACCCCTCCGGGCGTGGCGAGCTGAATAGTGTTGCGGGCTTTGCTCTCCGTCCTCTGATGTTGTAGGCGCCGCCCTCGACCTCGAGACGAAGAACCCGATGCGCGAGACGTCGACAACCACTATGTTCCAAGGGCAAACCAACGATCACCGCGCCTCCGACCCCCCACGGGGGTGGGGGCTCGGCAAAATCTGTCCGACCGCCGCCCGTGGGGGTGGGATGGGACGTACCCACTTGCTAAGCGATGGCCGTGGCGTGGCCCATGACGGTCCACAATCGCCTCAATCGACACGATCCGCCATGATGGGCGGATCGGGCGTGAAGGAAGAAGGAAGGACCGGGTTCCTCGAAGGACCTTCTATGCTCTTAGTGTTTTCTTCTTCCCCGTCTTTAAAAAACCCTGCTTCCCCTTGATCTATAAAAAGGGAGGCAGGGCTCCCCACTAAGGGACCGATTCTGAACAGGTTAGCACACACACACACGCATCACACGGCCAAGCGCCAACAGAGCTCTTGGCGTCCTTCCAATCACTCCATCAGGGACTTAGGGTCTCTCCCTCTCCCAACCGTTTGTACCCCCTACTACGAACCTCATTCGGTGCTAATAACACGAGCAGCAACAGACTGGACGTAGGGACATTCAGCCCGAACCAGTATAACCCTTGTGTCCTTTAGCGCACCATCCGGGCCTAACGCGCATCAATTAAAAATTTACTCGCCGGTGTTTGTTCGAAACACCGACACCATGGTTTCTATGAGTAATAATTATTTTCTCTTTCTCTCTCCCAACTCTATCTTCTTCCTCCAATGGGAGTGCGGCACGAACCCCATAGAAACCGGTGGTTTTCTCCCCAATGGCGATTTCATGGTTTCTTGGTGCATTGGGTCAAGAGAAGACCTGATTTCTTCATGAGGAAACTATTTCTAGGATTTTTGCTCTCTTTCTTCATTAATTACGTTGTCATGTCAGCGTTTTGCCTACGTGGCAAGTCATTTAATGAGGATAGAAACCATCATCAATACACCATTGGGACTGCCCTGAGCGCTAGAAATCACTCGGGTGGCTCTTTTTCCGTGTAGGATCTATATGCAATATCCATCCACTTTCCATTTTGACGACTTAATCACATGTTCTCTCTCCAATCATTTGATCTACATCTTTAATTCAACATAAATGCTTGGCTTCTCTCCTTTTCCTCGCTCAACCATATATATCCTTCCCCTACCTCTAACCTTTTGCTCCTTTTTATTTCACTTTATAAGAACAAAATCGAGAAAACAAGCAACAAACCATCTAGGCTCCAAAAACGGTTCATGCTATTTTTTCTTCCTGTAAGGCATGCTACACATGTTTTGCAACGAATCAAAAAATGGCGACGAATATAGGCCCCATGTGGTTAGTTTCCTTGTGAATAATGTTTATTGACATTAATCCATACAACTTACAGTTGAGCTAGAGTTAACTTTTTCTTAACCTGCACATAAAGCCTTTTATGTCAGGAAGCACAGTGCGTTACCAACATCGTGCACTAGAGGCTTGATACACTTGCAAAACCATATGGCTGTTCAATTAACGCATCAAACATGTTTGACTTCATCATATGTTACTTTCTCATTGAATCTATTAATATACTCTCTTCGTTCCAAATTAGAAGCCGCTTTAACTTTTTTTTGTACATTCATTTTGCTATGTATCTGAATATAACATATGTCTAGATACATAGCAAAATAGATGTACAAAAAAGTAAAGATGACTTATGATTTAGAACGGAGGGAGTATTTAGTAGTTCATACGCCACAAATGACCGCAAACCGTATTTAATGAGCGAGCGCTAGAAATCACTCGCGTGGCATTTTCCGTGTGAGATCTATACGCAACATTCATCCACTTCCTATGTTGACTCCACCACATGGTTTCTCTCTCCCTCTCCATTTGTCTAACAAGCCTAAAAAATCAACTAGGTCTTAAGTAGTTTTTAACCATAAACCGAAAACCAAACCGAAGTATCGGTCTTTTTTGGTGCTTGACTTGGCTTCGGTTCCTAGTTTTGTCCAGTTCATTGTTCAACAATTTGTTCGGTTACCAGGCAACAAAAACCAAACAATCACTACAAGCGAACTTTACTATATCATGGTGTGCCGCCAAGGGAAGCTGTCAAGTTTGTGTCACTAAAGACTTCTAGATCTGAAGAAAACAACACATGATAGGACCATGGAGGCATCGACACACCATTTTTTGTCACCATCTCAGTAAGCAATCTAGCCTTATCGTCATTTCAATTTGGCCCATGACCCAACAATTATCAGGCCTTAAAATCTAATCACATGGCCCTCGTTAGCATGTAGGAGGAGCAGGATCACGTCATTGACACCCGCAACACTTTTACTAGCCCATGATGAGCAGTTCACATGCATGGCAAAATTGAAACCGAAATTGTTGGTTTCTATGTTTTATTTTCACCAATCGGTTCTAGACTATCCCAAACCGAATTTTGATGGCACCGAATAAACCAAACAAGTAGTCAATGCAATAGATTGCCCAGCCCTAGGATCAACAATGCCTATAGTTGGTGAATAACTTGCGCCCTGTTCGCTTGGCTTATAAGCCGTATTTTTTCAGCCAACGAATATTATTTTTCTCTCACAACAAATCAGCCAATAGTACTTTCAGCCATGGATTATCAGCCAAACGAACAGGGCATTGATCTAAAATTTTCTTACAAAAACTTAAAGTAGGGAATGAGTAAATTTTCAAAAGTTTTAGATATTTGATCGGAGCTTACGGTCTTGATCGGAAGTTCAGAAGATCAGAGAAACTATGGAAAAGGCCTTGTTTAGATTGCAAATTTTTGCAACCTGGACACTGTAGCACGTTTCATTTGTATTTGACAAACTTTGTCCGATCATGGACTAACTAGGCTCAAAAGATCCGTCTCGTGATTTACAACCAAACTGTGTAATTAGTTATTTTTTTACCTACATTTAATGCTTCATGCATGCGTCCAAAAATTGATGTGATGGAGAGAGAGTGAAAAAACTTGAAATTTGGAGGTGATCTAAACAAGGCCCAACAAAAATTTAGCTCCAATTTTAGATCGCTGAAGAGAGGGGGCTTTGAATGCTCTTAGATGCTATTGGCCAAAGTTTAGTCAGACTAAATGAAGTGGGTAACAATTAGGAGGAGAGAAGAAACATATTTATATCTTTTCTTCCAACTACCCATTTATAGCGAAGTCAAAACTTCTAACAGATATTCGGAACTTCTCATGATCGAAACTCCTGACTAGGAAGCAACTTCCAATGTTGCGCAAATCTGCCAAGGTGCACACAAAATCAGAACTCCGGTCCTAACGAACATTGCAACTTTCGATCTTCGGAACTCTTAAGCAACTTCTGAAGTTGCACATTGGGCGTGCAAAACTGGAACTTCAGGAAACTTGAAAACTTCTAGGTTTGTCCCAACTTGCTCAAGTGTTTTTTATGTGTCGCTTATTTAATCTTATCTGTCATTTGAGCACTTTATCTTCTCCAAGCCTATGAGATTCATGTTTCTCTTTTACCATGTATTTGGAAAAACGCAACAATATATACAACGAATTTCTCTCTATGATATATGTTTTGACAGTGCATTTGTTTGACCTTATAGATATCAATATATTTTTTCTAAAAAGCAGCCAAAGGTTGGGAAATTTGACTTCTGATAAAACTGAAGTAAACTAGTATAATTTAGACCGAAGAAACTATCCGATCCGCATTACATGTCAACAAAGTAGAAACCTATATTGCCCCTCCCAACAGCATGAATGTTTATGGTTTTCCTTTTTTTTTCTTGAGTGGCACGATCAACTAAAATGGATATGCATCGCATCCCATGGTAATAATTGACAAAAGCATGAACTTACTTAACGCATGTACGGTTGTTCGATGGAGTCGCCGAGTTTACACGCTACAGCTCACTGGCCCCTCAAAAACCAAACCAAAGGAAGGCTGGGGACAAAGGAGCCAGCAACCAGGGAGCTCTAGTAAAAGCACAGCGAATCAGCAAACGCAATGGTAACCCACAACAAGCCACACCACCAATCACGTACGTACAAATTCCAAGCACAAATGCGTCGAAAGGAGATGGAAGAAGAAGAATGCAATGCAAGCAACGAGTCCGACACGTGTATATATATCTACTTGAAGGGCCTCCTGCCGAGCCCGGCCGGCATGGACACGGTGGAGTCCACGCTGAGCCCGCTGATCGACCGCGTCGACCGGTGCCGCCCGCCGGCCACCGACGCTGCCGGCGTGGCCACCCTCGACGACGGCAGCCCGCCGCCGGCCTTCCAGAACGGGCTCTTGGCCAAGCTCCCGATGCTCTGGCCCAGACCGAACGAGAACCTGGGCTTCTCCTGGGCCGCCTTCTGCTGCTGCTGCTGCTGCAGGTGCTCCCGCGCCCGCGCCTTGGCGGACGCCGACAGCGTGGGCGTCATGTAGTTGGGCACGCCGCCGAACGCCGGGCAACTCGTCAGGCTCTCGTCGTCGCGGATGCTCCCCGCGCGGAGCAACGGCGGCGGCGGGGCTCCCACCTTGGTCACGGGCCTCGTGGCCCTTGTCTTGGAGTAGGCCGAGACCACCGACCGGGCCGGCGTCGTCGCCGCCGTCATCGCCATTGGCGTCGGCGTCGTCGTCTCGCGGTGGGACATGGCGAGCGCCGTCCGGGGCTTGCTGCTGGCGGGCTCCACGGGGCGGTAGGACCCCGGCTCGTGGCGGCGCTCGATGGGCGTCCACCACCAGGGGCTCCGGCCCGACTGCAGGTCCGCCAGGATCGCGTGGGCCGCCATCGGTGTTGCCTTCAGCAGCTGTCGTCGTCGTGGCCGACACCATTGCCAAAAGGTCAGGGCAACAAACAAACAGCACGTCAGTCGGTGCGTGTGATCGAGCGGATGACAAGGTTTAGCGATAGCGAGAATAATCCCAACTCCAACTCCTGCCAAACAGCGACGGCGCACCACCGCCTGCTTTGCTTTTAGGTGGCCGATCACCACAGAGCTGTGGCTTTTCGATTCCATGTCCATGTCCATGGCGGCGATGAGAACGGGTTACGTGTGTTGCGGCACCGTACCTGATGGGAGTAGGCGTAGGCGAGGGCTCTCTCGCGCTTGATCACGGCCTCCACCTTCCGCTTCGTCCGGGCGTCTGCCTCCTCCCGCGTCAGCCGGCTGTCATCCCAAATGCCGCCGTCCTGCACGCGTTGGATCCCACCGGAGAGAGAAGCTGAGGTGATCAAAGGAAAGCCATGGAGTACGCCTTAGTCTCACTGATGTAGACTAGTACCTGTGAGCCGGCGCGCCACCTGCCGCCGTCCCTGAGCATGGCGCTGTGGTGCTGCCAGTTGCGCCGCTCCATGGCCTCCACGCGGCTGGTGCGCACCTGCGCCTGCACGCGGACCAGCGTCTGCATGCACCGCATCGCCTGCGCCGTCTGCCGCCGCACGCTGGCGCCGCGCATCACGCCCTGCAGCCGGATCAGCCCGCGCAGCGACCGGTAGTTCCGCCGCGCCTACAGCCACCGCCATTAAAAAAACGCGACGTCACAACCAACCGCATCGACGCGTCGTGCGAACGCGAGGGACAAAGCTAAGCGGCGAGATGGACTTGCCATGTATCCCCGGAACGCGGACTGGATCGCCACGGCCGCGGCACGCGCGCGGTCCGGCGGCGCGGCGCGCTGCCTCGCCGCGCGGTGCCGCCTCGGCTGCTGCTGCTGCTGCCGCCACTCCGTCTCGGCCCTGCTCTGCGGCTGCTGCAGCTTCTGCTGCTGCTCCCTGTCATGGTCGAACCTCCTGATCAGCGGGGGAGGGGACGGCGGCGGCAGCGGGAGCACCACTGAGGCCGGCTTGTCTTCTCTGCTGCGTTCGCGCTCGCGCTCACGTGCTGTTCCCACCACCGGCTGTGGCAGCGGCGCGGCAGCAGAAGCGGCGACGGCGGTGGTGGGCCTCGCCGGCGTGATCTGGTACTGCGCCCTGGTGGCGGCGTAGTACTGGCGCTGCTGGTCCATCTCCGCGTCGCCGAGGATCTTCTCGATGCTGCTCGGCTGGCGGTACAGCGGGATGTTGATCAGCGCGCCCGCCGCCGGCGACGCCGGCTCCGCGTGCGGCCGCGACCGCCCGAAGCCTCCCCATCGCTTCTTGTCCCTCCCGTGCCCGTGCGAAGACGGGTACTGCGCTACCAGCTGATGCACCTGCATGCAAATTTGCCATTGATCGAGCACGTTACTCCACAGCAATCAACATCCAGTCCAAAATCTTTTTACTTTCTTTAACATTTGTTGGTTGCAAAATGGTACAACCACTCGATTTGGTGAGAAAATCTGCTTTGAAATGTAGCTAAATGATGCATATACAATCAATCGATTAATTAGGATCGATTTTCTAGTACCAGCTTACATTTGTTGGCTTCTCCTTGGGGCTTGAGGTGAAGGCCTTCTTGAGTGCACTGAACCAATTTCCCTTCTTGCCCATCTCCTTAACATTTCTTCTTGCTATCGTCCTTTAACATTTCTCACTGCTAGGGAGGCCTCTCCGCCTCTGTAATTCCATGAACAAGAACAACGGGACGAGTGAGAAAGTTTGCATCATTGTTCTGATGAAATACTATTTTTTTAATAAATAAATCTTGGTCGTGCAAAATCATAGAGTATTCGAGGCAAGAGTAAGAAAGTATAGCGCTTTGTTCTGAAGGAATGACCTGTCTAATAACTAGCACATGAACACATTATTATCAGTCTGTAAAGTTGAACTTCGAATGTGTTGTAATCTAATGGACCTACAGTACCCGACATGTGTTTATTTTTGCAGTGCAGACTGTAGAAGTGTAGAAGTGGCTTTTAAGCGGCAGAGTAACACCAAAGAGTTGAGGGCATGAATATGATTCGGCAGCATACATGTCAACATGTGCTATTCAAGAATCAAGATTTCCAGGAAAACTTCAACCGCTGATATACAAGGTAACTGAGTTTAATCCAATCCTGTAGGTTAAAGTTTGTATGAACGAATGAAGCGACCAAGTTCTAAAATTAATGTTCAGAAAAATTACATTACTGCGCAGTTCAGTAATTGCTGAAAAATTTAGCATGATTTGTATATTTACAGGGCAACATAACAGGGGACATCTCATTTTCAGGGTGGAAAAAAGGAAACAAAATGAGAGGATGATGTGAACCAAAGGTGCATACCTTGTTTACAGTTCCACAGCCCCTCCAAGACTGCAATGCAGTCCTGCCAGTAACCCCCCTTATGCTCTTTGGTATAATATCCTCACAAGATCACGACATCTAGCTCCATGCAGGCATCGGAGGACCGCACCTGGCCATGGTCTTTTTTCCTTCGAACTAACTCTCTGCACTTCGTGAGAGGTCCGTCTTATAGATTTCTTTTGCGGATTGGTGGTGATGAATGGGAGTGGCCACTTTCCTACTCGATGACACCCGACCAACCTTGCTTGATTGCCAAGCCTCAAAAGGCAGCATAGCATTTTGCTGCAGCTGCAGGGAGGACTTGAGGGTCACTGTTCTGTTGTGCCTTGCCGTGCCTTGCCTATTCAGTAGCAGTACTTCAAACATGTCTCTTTGGGACCCCTGCCATGTGTGATGCATACGTGTAGTTGTACAACATGGTCTGTGCAGTTGTACGCAGACCAGCTAGTAAGGCTGCAACGGGACTGGTTGAAAGAATATCCTATATATGTGGGCAGTCTACAAGAAGTTATGGTAGGTTGTAGTAGCAGGTATGTTTCACTATCATTGGTCTACTACTGAACTAGTATGAGCTAAGGGAATACTAAAGACTTACCTGTTTTTTTTTGTGGTAATGTTTTTCTTGGTTCATAAATTAAAGATCAGTGTGGACTCTGAAATTCAGTTCAGACTAAATTCACGGCTACTGACCAGACAGACAGACGTGCTTACCTTTACCTAACAGTTACTGTTCAGCTGTTATTGTGCGCCACAACATGTTTGACGAATACTAATTACGCATGATTCGATTTTGCAAGGTTCTGTGTGGATTTTTAACGTGGGCAATGATGCTGTCATGATCGTGCTGGTTGTTGGATAACTCGAAAGCTTTTCTGTAACTAACCTGCGCTAGACTATCCTTTATAGCAGCCAGCCAGCCTCATCTTCATCTCATCTGGTAACTTGATGGCTATGTCATTGCTCACACAGTTGCCTGAGGATGAATCCTCCGGACCAGCACGATGATTCACTTCCAACTGTCATCCTGATTAGCAGCGTTTTGTCAATGAAGTTACCATCAACAACCAGCCAGCATCTTTGTTGTGGGGGCCAGCCAATATTCTTGCAGTTGCAGGCGGCTTCTAACTGAGCTAGCACTGAATCATTTTCTACTCCATTCTGCCAAAATTTTGAAAAATTGATTTACATTCTACCATCAGGTTATAAATATTCAGAAGTTTGTTTCTTGGCAATCAAAATTTCAAAGTCCGGCAGAACGAAGTAGAGTACGCGTCAGGTATTTTTATACCCGGATGTAGTATTATATATACCAAAAAGGGAGAGAGGTCATATATAGGACGAACCGAATCAATCACAGAGCGATAACATTGACGACCCTTGCTATGATCTCCCTTATGCGTACATGACTACATGAGTGGAGCGTGTTGTAAAAGAAGGGGAAATGAGTGGGGGGTTGAGTGGCTTAAGAGCCGAGGAGACTGAGAATGGACAATGGAGTCTTGCTTGCAAGGTACTCCAGAGATGAAATGCAACTTAACATCTCATAAGATAGAGGCGTAGCTAGCTAGTTGGGTCCCTGGTCGAAATCAGAGCGCGGCTTAGTGCTGGGAGTTGCTCCTAACAACACATATGTAGGCCACGTCCATGGCCCTCATTGTCAATTCTGTCCTCATCTCCGCAACTATCTGCCTCCTCCTGCTGCTGGAGCCGTCACCTCACCTCAGCTCCGACGTTGCTTCTAGCTAGGACATGCATTGCTCCTGTATTAATTTGGAATAGAGTAGAGTAGAGTAGGCACCTTTCTGCATGCTTCTGAAAATTAATTATTTGAAAGAGCAACCAGTTGGGCAGTTGGACTCGAGTGTAATCTTATTTAATATACACAAGTGGATTTCCTAACACAGATTTTAGCGTAGTACTTTTTTTTTAAAAAAAAATCATAACCGACGTCCACATGCAAATATCTGTTTTTTTTAATATATAGTTGTATCTGAAAGCACTGGAAATAAAGCTGAAGCAGCTATTTCTGAATTTTAGTCCTTGTAGGTACAGTTCATGCGGTTCAAGTTAGCTCTTCTGATACGTTTTCACACACCTAACGTCGAGGATTATAAGGCTCGATTGCGTGCTGTTTCGATCAGGTGGTGGTCCATCGACACACGCACACAAACTCTAAGAGCTGCCGGTGAGTAGGGATCAGAATTCAGAAAGAAAGAAGAATGCTGGGCCTTGCAAACAGTGGTGTTGCAGAAACTGGTGTTGTGCGCTCCAGGCTGGGCCGATCGAGGAGGCGGGCGACTGTGCATAGCACACAAAGCTTGGCAGGGGTGCGAGTTCAGGCTCCCCATGTGGCATGTGCAGTGCACGCTGCACGCACGTGAAGTCACCGGAGGGGCGCGGTGGATGACCACCGCCGGCGCCGGCCTTTCGCTGCTTCAGTTGCAAGATATCCTCAGCAGAATCTCCGCTGCTCGCTCGTGCAGTGCAATCCATGCTGGCTACATGCTGCAGGTGACTAGCTGCGCAACGCAAACATCTCCTGTCTGAAACCGGTGGTAGTAGTGTGGTACGGAACTGCCTCTTGATGCAGCGCAGAAGCCAGACGGCCTCGTTCGTGTGTTCTTATTTGGGCCGCGCTTTCTGGGCCTTTGGACGCACAAGTCTTTCACAATGAGAGCAACTTTGTTTTTTTCTGGGCCATGGCCCACTTCCTGCAGCTCGTGTCAAAATACCAGTTGCAATTAGATTCACATTACCATGTTTTCTTTTCTTTTCATTCACCTTTTCGTGTGCCGTCCTCGTCCTAGATTTTTCAAGCATGTTCCTCTGAGGCGTAGTGGTCCTGAACTCGTGCCCTAGAAATTCGGAGCATGCGCATATAGCATCTTCTTCTTGTTGTAGTTGTTCAAAACTGCTACCACTATTTCGTGGTAGCTGGAGGCGTGGAGTCAATGACCAGCAAAGCTACTAGCATCTCCGGCAGCCAGAACGAGCTGTTGGCAAGGTAGGAATTCTGAATTCAGACGTTGATCAAAGACAAAAACGACCGCACACTCAAGATAGTAGTTGTAGTAGTAGTAGCAAGCTTGATACTTCATGAGGCTGAATCATAAGCAATGTCACTGAAACCATCAGTAACAATGAACCAGTCGCACCCGAGCACTGACTTGGACGGTTGGACCCGTCGACAGGCACTGCAAGGAAAAGGAATATTTCATCGACTTGACTCCCAAGTCTCAAGTCACAAAACACATGTGTTATGGCACGAAAGAAGGGGGTAAAATTAAAACCACGAGGTGGAAACTTCAAACTTTGACTCTATATATAGTATGCAAAAAGGCTCTAGGGCGAGTGGTGATTTACAACAATTTATGGCTAGCTGTACAAATGTCACTCGAAGGGAAAATGCTGAGAAATTTACCGATTCCATACTCATTAACAAACAGTCAAGGCTGGTGTTTCAAAGCCGCAATGTGAGCAATCCGCGGCTGTACTATCTTCCGGGGAAACGAGATTCCGTCAGGCCTGCTGAATTGACAAGAAGGATGGAATCTAATATTCTTTGGCCTTCCTCCGCAGCTCGTTTAGCTCGCTCTCAATCTCTAGGTCGGGGAAAGGGCGTCCAGCACCTGAGTTGCTGACTGCTGTTCTGCCTGGAGGAAGCTCTCCTTTCTGTAGGTGACATGCAAGTATATTCATTTTGTATTGAATAAATGATCAACCAATTCATTTCTAATAAGGAGAAAAAAGAGAGAAGGGAAAGCAGTAAGACAAAAGGCAGTGCATATGCTTATCATTCTTCAACTGGCTTGCTCTAATAAAGAAATAAATATAATGGGTGTGTTATCAACAGGCTCACATAGACTTTGTTCACAGAAATATCTGTATTAGGCCTTGCATACTTAAGCATTAGGTTATGGCCAGGTATAATACGAAGAGCTCAAAAGAAGGAACAAATTCTAAAGGTGAAGTCCACCTCATAGGGATTGACCAAAACTAACTCTGAATCAGTGGAGATTATAGAAGATGGATAGAGCAAAATATTTTGGAAGGATAAAAAATTTGATGGCTGTCTACTCCTGTTCGTTTCGCTGAAATTTGGCTTACGCTGATTTGTTATGAGAGAAAAACACTGTTCGTTCGCTGAAAAGTACTACTGAAGTAGTTCATGTGAGAGGAAAACACTGTCTACTCATTGTTTTTTTTTAAACAAAAACAAAAATATGTCCAGTAAATGTACATCAAAATAACACCATGTCGTTCTATCTTGTGAACAAGCAGATATCTCATTAGCTTAAATTGTTAACTGTTGCTGAAATAAATCAACAGATGAAAGATCATCAGCTAGAATGAACATTTACTGAAATAAATCAACAGCAGATATCTCATTAGCTTCAATTGTTAAAATTCTAATTTGAGAATCCAGATAACAATACATACCAAAGAGCTCCCAGACAATTCCTTTTTCAGTTGTGAAAGATCATCATCAACAGATGAAGTCTCGAGCAGTGCAAACTGTTAACCAATAAATACAGACAGTCATGTGCCATTAGCACAAGGCAAGTATTTATGATTGGTTTGTAAATGTTCATTTTTACCTTTCCTTCTAGATCATCAGTTGCTAACTGGCCGAGTGCCTCTGCTTGGGATTCCATCGCCATAACTGCATCAAATGTGTAATTATTGCATTATTTGTCTGAGAACAACATTCTGACAACCATGGAATAAAACATGTTGCTGATAAACACATGAAGCAAGCAAAGATACTGTCAGACATCATTCTTGACTAAAAGAAGAAATATGATATTCGCAAGTCACAACAAACACATTGCAGTTAAAATGAAGTTTTTGAGGATGTTGATATGCTTTGCCAAGATCATACTCAAATTAACTCAAATGCATAGTGAGAGATCCAATAGATGACTTGAGGATGTAGTCATGCCTTGTCAAGATCGTACTCATAACAGCACTAGGGCATAGTGAAGTATCCCAGGATCAACCAATATCATGATATTAAAATGGAAAATCCTGTTGAAAAGGCTTGGGCAAGAGGCCAAAAGAAGAACGTTTGTAGAAATTACACATCTATGCAAGGAACCATCTTAGTGCATATTAGTAATGTCACTGCCAAATTTCAAAGCTTCTCAAAGAAAAATGCCAATACAACCTTTGTTTTAGTTTTTTACTCTGCTGAAGTTATTGCAGCTATGGCTGTTGATATACCTCCTTGGGCTGTTGAAGCAGGTAGAAAGGATGTAAAAGGTGACCATTGCTTGGTGGCTTGGCCCAAAGTTTGTCTCCCTAAAGAGCTTGGAGGTCTTGGCATTTCCAATATCCAAAATCTCTGTTGGGAGCTTAGGATCTACAAAAGAGTGATCCTGGTCGTCCATGGGGAGTTAGCTTCAGATTGATAAAAATGTTCAGGCTTTCTTCTCAATGGCAGTGGTATCTGAAGTTGGAAATGGTGCTCGCACCCTCTTCTGGTCTGATAAGTGGATCCATGGTCAGAGAGTAGCTGATATTGCACCTCAAGTGTTCGCCATAGTACCCAAAAGACGTATCAAGAGAAGGACGGTTCTTGAGGCCCTCACTAATCCTTCTTGGGTATCAGAGTTGCAGGGCGCTCTAATGGCTGGAGTCATTAATGAATTTCTGGGTTTGTGGGATGTCATTTCAGCAGTAATCTTGCAGTAGGATGTCGAAGATTCTTTCATCTGGTGACTCTCTAGTGACGGCATCTATTTGGCAAAATCTGCTTATGCAGCATTTTTCCAGGGGACAATCGCCTTCCATCCTTGGGAGAGGATTTGGAAATCTTGGGCACCTGGAAAGTGCCATTTCTTCATGTGGTTGGTTGCTAGAAACAGAGTTGGACAGCTGATCGACTTGCAAGACGTGACCTTCAGCATCCTACTACTTGCCCCCATTGTGACCAGGACGAGGAAAACATCAACCACCTGTTGTTGCCATGCGTGTTTGCTCGAGAATTCTGGTTCTCCCTCCTGCAAAGGGTTGGTCTGCAGCACCTCTGTCCTCAAATGGAAGATGTTTGTTTTGATGACTGGTGGGATAGAATTTCCAGTGGGGCGGTTGATCTTATTCAAAAGGGCCTTATTCCCTTGTTATTCTAGGTGCTTGAACTCTCTGGAAGCATCGTAATAGGTGTATTTTTGATGGGGTTTCCCATAGTGTGGCCCAAGCTGTTTTTTTTTTGGGGGGGAACATGGCCCGAGCTGTGTTGCTAGCTATGGAGGATTTACATCTTGAGGTTTGGCCGGAGCACAAGGTGTTAACTTTCTCTTGGCCCTTATGCCGGAGGATGGTTGACCGGCATGTGTTTATTTTGTGGTCATGGTGGGTCTATTGTTGTAAAGGGCGCATTTGTTGTTTTGTGATATCTAGGTTTTGGTGTGGGTTTGTGTGGTTTTTTTTTTTGTAAGGGATCTTTCCCCGTGTTTTTGTTCTCTTCTTAATTGACACAAAGCTCTCATGCGTGTTCGAGGAAAAAAAAGTAATTGGAGCTAACAACTTGATGACAATTGAGGAATAACTTATTTTAGGGGCTAGACTATTGGTATTATGGCAGCAACCTTCTGTATTGAATTTCTGGCTGCTGAAGTATGGAAGCTTGTAACTGTATATTGCGTATGCTCTAGCTGACCTCAGTGTTATAAACTTGTAATAGTAAATCCTTGATGGTAGAGTTTCAAGCTATGTTCGACATAGAGTATTAGAGCATGTCTCTGCCCTAAACCAAAACCAATGGCAGAAGACCAGCCATGCCAAAAAAAAAGTAATATCACCATATATATAAAACACAAGGGACAATGATAGTCAGAAAAAAAGATTAAATCAAGGGAGTACCTTTTTCCTCCATTTTCTCAAATGCAGAAAGGGCGCTACTTGTATCCACGTTGCCCAACATTTCACTCACTTTTGTGGCAGTCCTGAAGTGAAACAAAGTCCACATCTGTCAGTGTATCCACAACAAAAAAAAGGGGAAAATAATCAACAAATAATAAATGCATACTTCGCTGATTGAGCACGAGCTTTTAGGGTATCCTTTTTCTGCTTGGCCTCTGCTATCTTGCTCTCAAGAACCTACAGAATGGCATATTCCAGTGGTTAATAATTCAACAATACTGAATGAGCACTTTTCACCTGGTTCACTACATGAGCACAAAGAACTGTACCAACAAATATAATAAGGATATCGAAAAGGGTCAAGACAGTTCTAGCAGTTCAAAATAGTAACTCACCTTGGTATTCGAAATCAGATTTTCAACGACACCCTTCTGTTGATCAAGCTGGGACCTTAAGGAGCTCGCATTATCCTAAGCAAACAATCACAAAAACAGTAAGTCTATATTAGGAATTTGATATGTTGATTCGACATGTCACATAGATATGTAACATTCTATTCCAATCAGCGCGGTAAGGAAACCTAAAACAAGCACATTGTACTACACATCATCAATGACACATACAGCATATGATTTACGCCGCTTAAGGGCTTCGCGAGCAAGATCCTCGTCACCCTTTTGAAGAGCAAGTTGAGCCCTCCGATACCTACACTTTGACCAAAAAAACATTATTCATTTATTACTGCAAAGCAAACATATGTCGAAGTTCAGTTCGATGCCGTAAACCATAACCATACCAATCAGCAGAAGCTTGTTCTGCAGCTTTGTATTTATTCTCAAGCCGCTTTTGAGACGCCAAGACCTACCACAACAAGAATCCATAAAATAGAATCAAATTTCCGTTTCACAAGCATAACAAGAGATGAAACAAAAGAGTAGAAGCATCTGATGTAAGAGGCAGCAAACAAACTAGCATGTAGCATCAGCGTTAATTATTTATGCAATAACACTGTAAAGATGATAGAAGAAAATGTGTTGAAACTTGGAAAAGACAACATTATGGCATTATTGGAAAGAAAGAAAATGCTCGTCAATTATACTGAAGGCAGTCACAACAAACCTGTGCAGTGGCCTGCCTCATCTTTGTCAAGTCATCATTCATCTCCAGAACTGCCTGATCTAGAATCTTCTCAGGGTCTTCAAACGAACTTAGAACTGCATTTGCATAGGACTAGAAAAACCGACGGGCACAAAACTTTAGATTACATATGAAAAATTGGTTACTGCAAATAACATAATGAAGGGAAAAAATACCACTCACCCTGACAACCCTTGTTAGTCTATCAAAGAGGTTACTTCGTATGCTATTGCACTTAAATCTGTTGACATTTGATTGTTGTAATTGCACAACTTTAAGTGACACTGTGGAGTGCAAGGAAGGGTAAATTAGTAGCCATAAACACAAATTTATAAACCATACCCATATCATTACATTCTGCAATTTGTAAAGTTCTCAACCGAAACATAATAGTTTTGTTCAATAGTACGAGCTTGTGCACTACAAACATGAGCAAAATCAAACATAAACATTCTGTAGAAGCATAGTCATCATGTATGAATTCAACTTAGTGCGACAACATAAAATCAAAGCACGAGCAGTGGTCTCATCAAACAGGCATCGCACACGATGAAAATGTTCCAGGAAAAAAATAATAGGATCCTGTGCTGGTGTTGACAACCATGAAGTGCAGTGAGAATCAACATTCACCAATATCTTCAGCTAAGCAAAAGATGCTTCCACTTTACGGAGTAAATCTCAAAACATTACAAGTCGCGAGGAACTAATTTAGTTTTGCCTATAAATCCAGGAAGCTATCAATTTATATATAAAAACAGAGACCTGTACAATAATAAATTCAACCAAGTTTAGGCTCATCTTTGCTCATGATGGTAAACAGGTGGGCATTACAGAACTAACATTGCACATAATAGTTCATCATAACAACATATTTATTGAAATCATGTATGACAACGAAGGCACCGAGCCACCGACCCCCACAGCCCAACTGTCGCCACTGTTCACGCTGGTGCAACAATTGCAGCAGCAGCAGCAGCACTGAGCATCCAGACAACAAATGTTCCCCTAGATTAGCATGCGGTAAGGGGGTTAGGGCCCTAACAGATTCTCCACACAAAAGCCTCAAGTACCAATCGCCCCTCAAGACAGAAAGGATGTAGAAGTGGGATACAAAATCGAAGCACGCACCGTTTCCCTTAAGGAAGGAGGTCCTCAGGGGGGTCCGGCGGAAGCTGGCGGAGGCGGGCGGCGGCGCCAGCCTCATGCTCGTCGGCTGAGCCCTAATCTCCATCGATTCGGGCGGGGGTCTAGCGTACAGCGAAACGAGAATGATTTTTTTTTCTTCCTGTCCCTCTTTTTTTCCTGCTTGGTGCTTCGCTCTATCTCTCGAGGGAGTTCGTGTGGAGAAGAGAAGCGATGGGAATGGAAAGCGATCTCGGGTCGGATGATTCCAGCATTGCGCGTCGCGTGGGCTCATGGGCCGTGGAGACGGAACAGCGGAAACTTATAGGCCCAATAAACATTGGTTTTACTTTGCTAAAAAAAACATTGGTTTTATTCTCTAAAGCCTAATAAATGTTTTTTTTTGTTAGGTATAAACAGCCTAAGAGCATCTCAAGAAGTCTTTCTAAATCTCACTATCTAAATCACCATTAAGAGAGACATTTGCATAAAAATCATTTTCTATATTTTTTCACTCTACAACAGTTTTTTTATATCTCATGCACACTCTAGATAGCTATTCTCGTCTTCTATTTTTGGCTAACGAAAAATCCGAAATAGAAGATAGCCATATTTGGATGACCATTTAGACAAGTTGTTGGAGGATAGTTTTTTACCAAAATCTCTATTCATAGCATTTATGATGGATATGGAGAGTCTTTTGGAGATGCTCTAATAAAGGTTTTTTGTTTAGGGAAACTAAAGATTCGGCTCCAATGCGGCCCTAGTTTCTAATTCCTGTTCGGGAGATTTTCAATTTTTCTACCACGATCTTTTTATTTAAATTTTAAAAAAGCACACACCGGCTTATATCCTTTTCCAAGGACTGGTTAGGTACCTCAGCAAAAAAGATCAGTCTATCTCACATCCCGTGTTTTCTCCCGGTTGAGCACCAGATTTTTTTTCAACCACACGATGAAGATCCAACGGTCTTGATTGTTTCTTCTACCTCCAGCTCACCCCTGTCGCCGCACACCACCCCGCCGCGGCGCGGTAGGGCTTGGCCGGAGCTCCGCGGCCCGCGCCCATGGCGGCCTCCCTCTTCCCCTCCCCTCCTACCACTGTCGATTTCGTCTCCAACTCTGGCGAACGACTGCGCCAACCCCTCCCTGTCCTGGCCCGCCTGCCTCCGCCACCACCAGGGCCCCTAAACCACCTGGACGCCGTCCCCACCGCCTGGCCAGCCTGCCTCCAGGGCCCCTTCCTTCTAAGCCCGCCGGAGTTGGGCAAGGGATGCCGGCGAGCTCGTCATCTCCGATGTTGTCGTGTGGAACCCTAGCCATGCAGCCGTCGTATTCGTCTCCGGCTGGGGCGGGCACGGGAGGGAGAGGGTTGCCAGTAAAATCGTGGAAATCGGCTAAAACAACCGAGTGATGTTTAGCTGTTTAGCTTTTCTGCAGAAAAATACTTCTACATAGTGGTTAGCACTAAGACGGATTGCGGCAATCAGATACGACAGTGTGGAAGGTCCGCCCCCTGGTGATGGCGAGTAGATGGGCGGCAATGAACGACACCAAGCGACGAGGAAAAAGGCTCAAGGAATGTTTGTCTGGAGCCTGGAGGTGGAAGAACACGTACTAAGTCGTCTACTACTGTAAAAAAAAAGGTGAAATCCTCAGCCGATCGATCACCAGAATTTCCATTATTCAGAAGAGAACTAGAAGCCACCATATTTTAGTACCATGCACGCATGACGCACCAACCCATTCCTAATCTTCACATAAACAATGTTCTAGCCAAGGCAGAACACACGCCATCTGCTTATTTAAACGCGCCATTATCTCGTCGCAGTCGGCACTCGGCACCCATCCAGACACTCGCTGTGCACGGTACCACGTACGGCGCCCACAGTTTCCGACCTGATCGATCGGCAGGCCTCGCCGTGCTCCGTGCATGCACCATGGCTAGAACCATTAGAGCACCCAAACACGTGGTCCAGCAATGCACGCCACTCCCTCTCTTCTCGGTCTTCCTCGTCGCGCTCTGCTTCGCCGCTTCGAACCTGCCCCCCGCGAGCTCGGCGGACTCGTGCAGCAACGGCCTCAGCCTCGGCAGCCTCGTCCCCTTCAACACCACCGGCCTCACCTGCTTCCAAGCATGGCCCTCGCAGGACTTCGTCCTAAGAGTACGCTCAGGCTCTGCGTCGTCGGCGCATACAAGCGCATTCGTTTAGCGTCTCTGTGCGCTCGATCGTGCGGTGGATAACTCCTCTCTGTAATGCCGTGTGCAGTTCGGCAAGGCGGCGCCGGGGAGCAACGCGTGGAGCTTCGTGCTGTCGGCGCCGGACAACGGCGGGTACATCTCCATCGGCTTCTCGCCCACGGGTCGGATGGTGGGGAGCAGCGCCGTGGCCGGGTGGGTGACGGCCGCCGGCGCGGGCTCCGCGAGGCAGTACTACCTCGGCGGGACCACCTCCAGGTCGTGCCCGCCGGACCAGGGCAAGCTGACGCTCGCGAGCGGCGCCGCGGCGCCGACCGTCGTGTCCAAGGGGTCCCGGCTCTACCTCGCGTTCCAGCTCGCCGGGCAGCCGCTCACTGACATCGTCTACGCCGTGGGCCCTAGCGGCACCTTGCCGGGGTCGAACGGGCTGCTGCCGCAGCACCAGGACATGGCGGCCGGCACCATCAGCCTGTCCGGCGGCACCAGTGGCGGCGGCAGCCCTGCTACCGGCGGCGGTACGTACGCCAAAAAAAAAGATTAAATTAAATCCACGCGCGAGGCGCCGATCTGTTTCTTGACTGACATTCTGATCGATTTGCGTGGGTGGATGTGGGTCGCGTTTGCAGGTGATGACGACGACGATGGCGGAGAGGGCGGCGAAGGGAAGGGCAAGAGTAATCGCTCAGGAGAGGGCAGCGGTGACGGTGGCGAAGACGGTGACGAGGGGAAGGGACAGAGGCGCACGTCCTCAGCCTCAGCATCCAGCAGCTCGGGCGGCGCCTTCCAGAGCGCGGCGCGGCGGCACGGCGTGCTCGCGCTCGTCAGCTGGGGCGTGATGGTGCCGGCGGGCGTGGCGCTCGCGCGCTTCTTCAAGCGGTTCGATCCGTTCTGGTTCTACGCGCACGTCGTCGCGCAGGGCCTCGGGTTCCTGCTCGGCGTGGTGGCCGTGGTCGCCGGTTTCAGGCTCGACGACGACGAGGGCCCCGTCATCACCCACAAGGCCATTGGCGTCGCCGTCCTCGTCTGCGCCTTCCTGCAGGTGATGGCGTTGCTGGCGAGGCCGGCCAAGGAGACCAAGGCCAGCAGGTACTGGAACTGGTACCACCACAACGTGGGCAGGGTGGCCGTCGTGCTCGGCGTCGCCAATATCTTCTACGGCCTCTCGTTGGCCAACGAACGGCAGGAGTGGAGCTACGTGTATGGCATTTTCATCGGGGTCTTCGCGGTGGTTTACCTTGTGCTCGAGGAATGGAGACGTAGGCATTGATCCGTCCGCGGCAGATGGTGGGGAGAGGACTTCAGGCTGTAGCTACACTGCACCTTTTCTTTTTGCCTGCCAGGTTCTTTCCATTGCATGCATGGTTGCCATACGGGCCCTTGTCTGTGTTTAACATTCACTTGTATTATTTCTTCTCGTGGCATTATTTGTTCTGTACGTACGTGTAGTGAGCCTCTGTGACAGTTGTATGATTGATATATGGCATTCGTTTCATTGGCATACTTGTATATATATATATACAGTTTTTTTTTGTGTGAAACGCTTGTATATGTAAACTGTGGTATAGGAAAGCATTTGTTTATTTATGAGACATTCTGAATTTGGTAAAATTCTATTAAATCTTGATCAGAACTACACGAATTGTCATGAACTGCAAGATGCTTTGACCAGTGTGGTGTAATACAGTGTCCAAACGGCTCTACAAGTACAACACCATCTAGAGGGTCATTTGAACATTATGCATTAAGGGTATAATCAACCCTTGCAAACTTTGGGGGTGTTTGGTTACATGGATTAATTTTTAGTCCCTGTCACATCGGATGTTTGGACACTAATTTAGAGTATTAAATATATTCTAATTACAAACTAACTGTACAGATTGAGACTAATTTGCGAGATGAATCTATTAAGCCTAATTAGTGCATGATTTGATAATGCGGTGCTACAGTAAATGTGCGCTAATGATGGATTAATTAGGCTTAATAGATTCGTCTCATAAATTAATCTCCATCTGTGTAATTAGTTTTATAATTAACTCATGTTTAGTCCTCCTAATTAACATCCGAACGTCCGATGTGACAGAGATTAAACTTTAATCTCTGGAACCAAACACCCCCTTAGCCTAGCTTAGTTGGTTAGGTTCTTGTGGTGGAACTTGTCCACCGGGTGTAAGTCCTCGACTTAGCACGGGTGTTCGTATTTTCCAGTATTTAACGACGTTGTGCTTTCAGTGGTAGGCGACGTCGGCGAGACGTCTGTAGTGACTTCGTCAATTTCGAGATGTGCCAGCACCATCACGTCGACAGCGAGGCACATATTGTGACTTTTTCAATCTCGAGATGTGCTGGCACAGTCTTTCGGATGTGTTCATAGGGGTAAAGTTTGCGTACGTGTGTTCATAGAGGTGAATGTACGTGCGTGTTGAGCGTCTGCGTCTGTACTTGTGTAATTCGCAAAAAATATAATTAACCCATGATAAGTAGACTTTTTGGTATTTCAGGTCAGCGAAATCGCTTTCAAAAACGATTTAGGGGATTATTTAGACAATTTTTAATCATTTAAGGAAAAATAGCTAGTTTTATAGGTGAGGGAACAAAGCAGATAATGCAACTACCAATAATTTAGAGTGTTTAGTAGACTTTTTCCTGGATTGCTAGGTTACTCGTCGCTTCAAGTTTGCGCCCTTAGATAAATAGATAAAGGGCATAATCCAGGTGTGTGACATTTGCTGTGATGACGGTGACTAAAGTAACACGGTACACATAGATGATGGCCCCTGGTCCAGGCCAACTTCAGAATGTAGCGTGCACCGCGTAGCGAAGCGCGGCGCCCGACGCGTGGCAGTGTGTTATATACTATTCCGTACTACGTACTACGGAGTATATATCAAGTGGGTAAAAACCGTGGGCCGCTAATGGAAAATCAGCGGCTACAAACCTGATCAAGCCTTAATGCTCAAAAAGTCAAAGATGCAGCACGTCTATGCTTATTTTCAGCGAAGTTAGATTCAGTTCAGGCTACTCGTCACCTAGAGTTTAATACCATGCAACTTTTTTCTAAAGCTATTACGCCATACATCTTAAGCATCACTGTATAAATATCTTAGTGTTGTTTGATCTTAGAAACTCTATCATATTGGTCTAGGCACTGTACATACATTATTGCATTGAGCCATTATTCTCTATCCTTCAAAAATCAACTAGGCAAATGAAAAGCCGATGAAGATATCTCTAAAGGGCTTGCTTAGCTTGCGCTACAGTGTATGAACAGGGTGCCAGGACACGACACTTTTATTCCCGGTAGAAGAATGTTTTAGTATAGCTGCCGTTGGGGAGGGTACCGCATCCATGTCCACACCCGCTCATTGTCCATACCCATGCGTATTAACGTGGATAATATGATAATATCTAATAGATTTTGAATACCCAACGGATAAGAAAGGGAAGTAACACAAGCATTAGCAGCAGCAGGGCATTAGCGCGGTGGATACTGAGCTGGAGTTTGCACGTGCCTGAAGGTGGCTGAATGAATAAGGTGGATATTATCCTACCGCAAACAAATCAAAATGGGTATTTTATTTCTAACAAATCAAATATGGGTATTTTATTTTTTACTAACCGGGCCATCATACCCATTCCGATTATTAATGACGGCAAGGCGCCCGAATTTTTACTTTTAGCCTTTTTTTGAAGTTTCTTGACCCCTGATATGGGAATTGAATATCTGGCGGCAGGTATATGTTTTACCAACCGGGCCATTTCCCTGGAAGAAAAAAACATCAATAATAAAGTTAAGAGATGGAATAGCAAAAGTACGACGACGTGCTTTTACAAAGATATCGCGATCAGTGACTGTCCAGCAAGGTTTGACTGGGGACATGACACGGCAAGGCGCGTGGTCGCCACATTTTAACCTAGCCCGCTGGGTGCGTTGTCATTCGAGCGAAGCCCCATGTGAGTCTAGACACCACTTGCAGGACAAGTGCTTTCGTTTTGCTGGTCCTTTTGGTGGAGTCCAGACTCCAACGACGCCGCGACCCAACCGCTGTTCGTCGTCGTTTTCGTCGTCGTCGTCGCCACACGCCCGCTGCACCTTTCTGAATTCCCATGGGTCTAGGTTCAAGTGCCCCAGGGCCGCGACCCAACCGCTGTTCGTCGTCGATCCGTCGTCGTCGCGGACCTTTCTGAATTCAGATTCAGGCAGGTGGCACCTTTCCAAAGAGATAGGCAGGTGGCACCTTTGCACTTGCACGCACCACCAAAAAAAATACCCAATATCATGTGCCCATGGTATGTAGTGGCCCCCACCCCAGTAGCTTCAGATTTCAGAAAGAGGTTAGCACTAATCAAATGGTAAACGAGGGTTTTAATATTTGCGCGGCCTGGAACCTTCTAGGGCTCAAGCTTATCAAACCACGAAAACCAGCAAATTCTATCTCCTGCGGTTGCCTGTCGGTGTACAGTAATGCGTGTGGCCTCCACGCGGCCGTCGTACTCTACTATGGAGCGATTGGAGATGCGCGTATCCAACGAACGCGTCCGCTGTCTCCTGTTTCGATCTGACCAAGTGACCATGCAGGCCAAGCAACATGCAACAATGCCTTTGATCTCAGCATCTCTCCTCTGTGAATGATTTGCAACTTGAGTGCATTTGGTTCAGTGTCTAAGTTAGCAAGGCAAATTTTAGCTCAGTTTTGGCTATCATTTGGTTGGATGCATGGCGAATTTAATTGGCTTGGTGTCCTCTTTCTTTGGCCACCGTAGTATGACAAAATTCATGGCCACCGTAGTACACTTTGGTAGCCAAAGTTGACAAAATTCATGGCCACCAATTTGGTGATCACTATTCCAAATTTTAGCTTGGTTATTCGTAGAGATATGGCACAAGCCAGTCGCACCAGCAGGAGACACAGATAGAGGATAAAGGGACATGCTAAAATTCCCTTTGAGGCGACAATTATTACAAACATTTTGTACTAAAATTGTAGATTTAGTTCATTACAATTTCTATAGGCGCAATCTGTAGTTTTCGGCATCGAGAATAAAGAACTCATTAAACAAAACCACAAACTCGGCAAAATTTGATTTGTGCTCGCACAAAATAATTAACAATTATTTTCTATAGGAAGACAAAGACAAAAAAATAATATGTTATGACACAAAGACAAATAACAAAGCACAAAGGTAACAAATTACTTCGTCGCAAAAAAAGGTAACAAATTACTTTTACTAATTAGTGGTACAAGAGTATTGCCTGAAATTGTCTTAAAATTCAGGCACCTGAAATATAGGAGAAGTGGGGATAAAAGGTTTATGCAGTGCGTGTATGTATGTTGCCTGCATGCAACCAAAGTTTGCCAGGTCAATGTGCAGGTTGTGTCATCGAGTAGAATGTGTACAAATCAGAATGTCTAGAAGATTAGTACAATCCGTAGACACCAGAGTTGCCCGTTGTTTGCAGTTTTATATATGTCTATAAACGTTCTTCTAAGTACTTATTATGTATGTTCATGTATGTAATTAAAAGGTGAAGTGTGGCTAAACCACCAGCTAAAATATTTATGCAAAAATAAACCAGTTTCCAGGTCAACAACTAACGTGACGCTACATTTGTGTACGCCAATTGCCACCGCTCAACTGCCACGCGTTGTCTACCAAGCATTACTTCGTCGAAGCAAGCTCACATTTCGACAGGCCTCACGTTCCAACGGCCGGCTTGGTATATATCTGCACCTCCGTTTTGGCCAGGAAACCACAGCCCGGACACTCCCATCCCATCAATCTGCAGGCTCCCACCGCAGCCCACAGCTAACTTCCTGCAGACGAGCCACGCAACCGGCAGAGGTGACAGATCGGATACCGACATGAAGCCGAGGTCTTCTTGCTCTCCCAGCATTAGCAGAGCACTGCTCGTGCTTCTGCTATGCTGCTTGTGCGGCTCCGTCGCGAGGTCTCAGACGGCCGACTCGTGCACCAGCACCACCGCCCTCGCCGCCGTCAGCCGCCTCATCCCCTTCGACACCTCCAACCTCACCTGCTTCGACGCATGGACCTCCCAAGGCTTCATCGTGCGCGTACGTCAGTTACACATGCACTTGTACATGTTTTCATTGCCGCCGTGTGCAACGGCCACGGCCCGAGCAGTTGTACTGATTATTGACGCGAGCGCGCTTGCAATTGCATGCAGTACGGGAAGAGCGGGCAGAACAACACGTGGAGCTTCGTGCTGTCGGCGCCGGACGGTGGCGGCTACATCTCGGTGGGGTTCTCGTCGGACGGGGCCATGGTGGGGAGCAGCGCGGTGGCCGGGTGGACGACGGCCAGCGGGGCCGGGGTGGCCAAGCAGTACCGGCTGGGCGGCACGAGCCCGGGGAGCTGCCCGCCGGACCAGGGCAGCCTGGCGCTGGTCCCGGGCACCACGCTCCTGGTGGCACAGTCGTCCCGCCTCTACCTCGCCTTCCAGTTCACCGCCGCGCAGCCGCCGCCGCCCTACCTCATCTACGCCGTCGGCCCCTCGGGCGCGCAGCTCTCGAACAACTACCTCGTGCGGCACCGCAGCTACGCCTCCGCCGCCGTCGACTACGACACCGGCGTCGCGTCCAGCGCGTCCGGCGCCGGCGCGTTCAACACGAAAAAGTGGCACGGCGCGATGGCCGGGCTCGGGTGGGGCGTGCTCATGCCGGTCGGCGTCGCGCTGGCGCGCTACTTCAAGCGCCACGACCCGTTCTGGTTCTACGCGCACGTCTCCGTGCAGGGGGTCGGGTTCGTGCTCGGCACCGCCGGCGTCGTCGCCGGGTTCAAGCTCGACGACGACGTGCCCGGCGCCGACAGCCACCAGGCGCTCGGCGTCGCAGTCCTCGTCTTCGGCTGCCTCCAGGTGCTGGCGTTCCTGGCGCGGCCGGACAAGGGGTCCAAGGTGAGGCGGTACTGGAACTGGTACCACCACTACGTCGGCCGCGCCGCGGTGGCCTGCGCCATTGCCAACGTCTTCATCGGGCTGTCCATCGCGCACGAGGCCGCCGCGCTCAGCGCCTTCTACGCCATCTTCCTCGCGGTCTGGGTGCTCGCCTCGGTTGTTCTCGAGGTCAGGCTCTGGAGGACCGCCAGATCCAGCCATTGATGGTTCGGTGCGCGTGAGGCGCCGATTCATGTACACAGTACACGTACAGTATTTTCTCTTCTCGACTACTCCTATATATACTGTGGACTATATAGTAGTACGGTAGTACCTCTAGGTGTCTGTGTGAGCGTAGATGATTTGTCTTCGTTGAGATATTTCTTGGTTTGATTTAATATATCATCATTGATTCGGTGCGTTTTCCCGTTTATTTTGATCTTTGGGTTGATTCATTTGATTTTGTACTCAACCTACAGCGTATGCAGGGTCTGACTAGAGAAACTAGATTCAAATTGTATCGTCCTGATCGCTTGCTTATAATCCGTACTTTTTCTCTCACAACGAATAGTATTTTTCTCTCACAACGAATCAGGGTATGCCGGATATGCACTGACATACCCTGCGGCACCGGTGAATATACTATTATATATACGTATATGCATTTGTATTTGTAAAAAAAAGGAAAAAACTTACCTGGAATGGATCACGCCACCACGAACGTCCCACTTGAGACGGCCCACACAGCAAAGAAGGTGCTGGTCACCCACGAATGGATCACGCCACGAAACACAACACAGGCACACGCAGGCCCACACGGCCACACTGACCACACGACGGACGGAGCGAGTGGGCCTAAACTGCTTTTCCCTAATCTAATCTCGATCGGAGGCGACGGACGGCCGGAGCGAGAGGGACGGTCAGGGCGCCCGATTAGATGTAGCAACTGCCGCCACCGCCGCCTTTCTTCACTCTATGCTTGTGAAAAAGAGATGCAATATCCGCGTTTCTTTTCATAACTGTACAGATATTAAAAAACACGATGCTAAATAATTAAATAATTTATTAATTGTGATGTTAGCAAATAGCACAAGAGATTAGATCAGGGGAACTGGGAAAGTGTGATGTACTCACCGCGTCTCAGGCGTCAGGCTGTCAGGGTGATCCAGTTGAACCCGTGGTGGAAGAGCAGACTTATGTAACGCTCCGACCCGGGAAGACGGCTAAGGCCCACTCTACACGTTAAATTAAACACACCTGTTAATTAACTCTCTTGCGCTCTCGTCCTTGCTTCGCGTAAAAGGATCAATCCAAAGTTAACAGCCTCTCAAGTCCAGGCTTTTAAGTTGGTCTAGCGTTGGTTCATTTCCGGTATGGGACTAAACTTGGAATACTGCAATGATGCTACAGTACCCCCCAAAAGCTACAACACCTCATTGCTACAGTGTCACAAATCCGGTCCGGCCCAACTGGCCCAATGGGCTGGGTCTCACAAACTCATGAGAGAGTAATTGAGGAAATTGCTTCTAGCCGTGGCAACGGCAATTGTTGAAAGGGTATTTTCTGCAATGATTTTAGTGAAAACAAAGTCACGAAATAAAATGGGAGATAGCGTTTTGGATGATTGTCTAGTCACTTTCATTGAGCAGGATATTTTCTTTGAAGTTAATGAAGAATGATATAATCAAGATATTTATGTCCTTCAAAAGCGTCGAATAAAACCCTTAGAAAAATAGCATTGTCTCTGATACTTATTATGCCTATATTTTAATTATCGATATGGCTTTTGAATTATTTATATTGTATTTAGTGGATTGTTTCAACTTAATACATGAATTTAAGCCTTATTGTATTACCTAGTACATATATACCAATTTACGTTGTCAATTTTTAAATTATTACTGAATTGATAAAATGGATTTATCGAATTATATATGAATTTTTTTGGACGGCATACCATAAACCAAAATCTTAGATTTACCAATGCAACGAATCAGTCCAATACAATACTTTCAGTCATGATTTATCGGCCAGCGGCGGAGTCCAAACTCCGATATCCTCACTTATTGTGCACCTTTTAAATTGGCAATGTCCACCACCGGATCCATTCGCGACGCCCAAGTTAACCAATTACTTTAGAGAACTACTACTCCAATACGTACTCCTCTTCCTAAAAATAACACGGATCTTAAACCAGCCCATAACTAATTAATATTTTTATCAAATATTTTTCTTGGATTGCTGGAGTCAACGAGGACCGAGAGCTACTCGCGGCCTCGCGGGCGACACCACCGTGATGAAATCGATGTCGGAAGGAACCGCGGAAGAAGCCGTAATGGCTAGCAGCCTTGTTGGAGCTAACTTTAGCGGCGAAGGGAGGCGCCGCTGGAGCTGCCGAAGACGCGCCCCAAGAGGCCTGCAGCTGCAGACGAACCGAACGGCACTGCCACCGCAGCGTGCACCCGGACATGCCGCGCATGTAGAGGTCACAGGCTGAGTCGCACGTCCGAAAAAACGGGCGCATCAATACGCCAAGCACCTGCAACCAGCACCACCCTTCTTCTTCATCCGTGCGCGTTCCATGGACGGCTTCCGATCTCAGGACGAGGGGCAAGACAAAAACGAACACTAGTACAAAAGTACACAAAACTACTGCAAAGCTAGCATGCTTATGGTGCGTCGTGCGTGGCAATGAGGCTCATGGCAGGAGGTCCACGCGGTGGCTACGATGGCATGTGTAGGTGCAGTTATGAGCACAGCCATAGTCACCGTGGCCGTGCACCAGCGGTTCCGTGAACTCCATACCCATCATCGGGCGCGCGTGCATGCTTGCACGGTGCGGCAGGCCAGGGACGCGTGGTAGTAGAACGAGCGAATTTGAACTAACGGTAACGGACGAGGACGGGGTTGGAGGTGACGTCCGCTGGGTTCGCCGGCTGCCAGCGCTCGGTCTGCTTGGTCTCGGCACTGTCTCCGATGAGTAGTAAAACCATCAGCACCGCACAAAGGGGATCTGGGAGAGATGGCTTTGGGTTAGGACTGAACAAAAACTGGGTTGGACGGGCCGGGCCATGTGGGAGCCAGGAAAATAACTAAGAGAAAATTATAATTAACTAGATAAGATACTTTAAGATCTGTGCAATTTTTAGAAAGAGGAGTAGTGCTGGTACTTGCCATCGACCACCCACCACCAATATAATAGATGTTCCATCTTATGGCACCTGTAGTATATTAGACCTCTCTATCTTTAAACTGATCTCCGCGTAGCGTGAGGTTTTCATCGACTATGTTTAAGGTTTAGACTTCCAACCAATACCTTGTTGCTTTGCATGTCGCCTTTGTTGTGCTATACACTTCACAAGGCCTCCATTCTAAACCCACACCTCATGAACTTGATGTTAGATTCCGTGTTCTATTTGTATTTTCCAAAATTTTTGCTAAATGTAATTTAAATATGGCATGTTTGTGAGGGAGTCTTGTTGGATATGACAATCTCATATGTCTAGGCATATATGATCGGGTTATGTTAGGGATTATCCAGATATTCAATTCAATCCATGATAGAGAGGTCCATGCCAACCATAAAACTAGTAATGAGGGTGTAGGGCGATGGAACAAAACATACAGTTGAACATATTCAACCTACTATTTTTGTTTTTCTCTTACATGACTGTTCAAAACTCTAAATCTCCTGTACCTAAATAGGAGATCCCCATCAACCCAACACCAACAGAACACCATCGGTCAATCTTATCTGCTTCCCCGTCCTTCCCCGCACGATCGATCCCAGGAATTGAAAACATCCCCATTTATCGATCCCAGGAACTAATAATGTCCCCATTTATAATTTATTTGGGCCATGCAAAGAGATGTCAGATATTTTTAGGAAACATATTAGCAGAGAGAGAATAGAATAGAAACGTATTGATAGTGGACGTGAAAGTGGATGAGCAACTCGGAAAATAAATTAAACAATCAATTCAACCCTACAGCTTCCCATCCAACGTCTGAGTTCTGACTTCTTATCTGATGGCAACACCGATCCAGTCCCGGCCAATATAAGAGACATCCATGAGAAGCGTCTTGGACTGCAGACACACACAGGATCTCTAATCTAAATCCTTTGCATCCTCCGTCTTCTCCTCCATGGGAAGCAGCAGATTATTCTTCTTGGCTTGGAGAACATGCTCCATTGGTGCTACCGCGTTAACGTCACTGGCAATGATGCGTTGGAGCCGCTACCACAAGGATCGTACCATCAGCCCCACGGCGGACACCGAGGTGGCACCTCTGTGGCTACCTTGGGACATTCCAGAACGCCTCCTCCCATGTCATGTCGTCTTTGCTGGTCACGTCATACAGGAAGTATAGAGTCATATGTTAGCAAGTGTCCACGTCATACGGTAAGTATTGGTGTCGCCTCTCCTGCTTTCTAATTACTCCATTTCAATTTCATAACGTGTTGAGAGAAACTAATGTTTTTTCTCCTACCACATGCAGGACATCATCAAACAATGTATGCAACCTTGCCACCATTACTACGTAAATCTGGAAATATCGTTGTTATTCCTATCATTGTGATCCAGTGATGTATCTTCATGGCTATGACTTATCCCTTTTTGGATGGATTTGGTTTATTTCCAAACCCAAAGCCATTATTATATTTTTCTATATACTCACTATGAAATTAGTTAAATTGTAATTGCTGAGACTTCTACATCAATCTAGAAAAATTGTCCACAAAAACCTCTATGGAATTCCCGCAACAACGCGCGGGGTATCATCTAGTTCTTTCTCAATTTTTTCTCAATTTTAGTTATGTTCTATCAATCTAGCCACATTGATTAGTTATGTTCTTCTTTGGTTCGTAAAGAAATCTTCTTTGGTTTGGTTTGTGTGAGAGAAAAATACTGTTCTGGCTGAAAATTTACGATCATTTACGACAAGCCACAGCCAAACGAACATGCTGTAAATGCTTAAACGTTGGCACCACCTACTATTTAGCCATTATCCAGGCTTAAATGGCAAGCCACATGGACGAAAGAGTCATTTGTATGTGATAAATGGCCAATTAAATAGAAAACACAGAACATTTAAATTTTAAACGTTATTAAAGCAGACTAAACAACAATTTTAGACAAACAATGTCTAGAGATGATTAATTCAACCTTGGTAGGTGCTTGCTTAAAAATCCTTCAACATCTCCTATCCTTAGCACTGAAGTACTGAACCAAGACCTATCCAAACAGGGGTAGAGTGTCTGGTTTGGAGATCTAACTGATCCGGAATGAAATGGTGCAGCATGGAAAAGAATCAGGTCGTCCGATGCTTTCCAAAAGAATGAACTCGTCCAAAATAACTTGTCTTTTTATTGTACTAGGCAGAATGGCTGGTGATGGACGACTTCATTCCAACCGGCATCGGCAAACTAATAGCCTCTTTGGCAGGGCTCTGCAGGGGCTTCAGCTCCGACTTATATAGGAGCTATGCTAAACGCATATTTTGGAAAGAGCTCCGCATGGAGAGCTGGTCAAGAGCCGGAGCAATTTTTTGCCTACACAGGAGAAACCTCAAAAACGAGCTTTGCGTGGCTCCTTGCTGTGGGTTCACGTCGTCTAGTGTGAAGGAGCCGTTTTGCCAAACGTTCTCCAAAACGGCTTCAGCTCCTCCAGAGGAGCCAGAGCCGGAGCCATTTTCAGAGAAGCCAGAGCCCTACCAAACAGCCCCTGCATGTTTTGATTAGGTTCGGAGTGACGGCTTCACGACGCGAACCAAACACGTGGCCAGGACACAGTATAGCAAGAGAAAGTGAGAAACCCTAAAGTACGACTGTTTTGCAGTTTAGGCTACGTTTAATTTGCGAAATTTGGAAATTTAGTTACGGTAGTATTTTATTTTTATTTGTCAATTAGTGTTCAATCATGGACTAATTAGACTCAAAACGTTCGTCTCGCGATTTCCAACCAAACTGTACAATTAGTTTTTTTGTCTACATTTAATACTCCATACATGAATTGCAAGATTCGATGTAATGAATACAGTAGCACTTTTTAGGAATCTTTTTGAACTAAACAGGTTCGGAGACGGCTTCCAACGGCTTACGCAACGGCGCGACGCAACCAAAAATGGGTAATCACAGTATAGCAAGAGAAAGTGAGAAACCGTAAATAGATCACGATTTTGGGTTTTTTGCGTCGTTTTCTCAAAGAGGGTGCGTTTAGTTCAACGATGAAATTTACCGGATCTCGCAGGGAGGGAGAGGGAGGTCGTGGAGGGAGGAGCCCACCGTAGTGTTTTCATTTTATTCCGCGCGCGCAAGTCACCGGAGGAAGACGCAGCAGTGTCAATCTGGACTAATTGGTGGCGCGTCCAGACTTAAAACGCGACGTGGTGCGGCCTCCTTCCAACCGGCGTCGGTGGTCGCGGGCCTTGAGCCGACGGAGGAGGGAGGAGTTTTTTTCATGGGCCATCTCCGATATTTAATGCGCATCCTCCAGATCACGGACCCGCTGCTGAGGGACCGACGAATGGGAGGGAGGGAGGTGGGCTGTTGGAGAAGGAAGGGAATGGGTGAGTAACTTATTTACTATGCCGAACCAAATACCATAATGGGTCACCGATTTAGGTATGGCCCGTTGAAGATAGTCTTAGTCCTTCGGAAACGCACACCCCATCCTCTTCCTCCCTCCCGAAGCAAAGCAACAGAACCCAAAATTCCCGGCTCGAAGAGTCTAGGCATCGGACGCGCCCGGCCGAGAAGCTACTCGAATCCCCTCCAAAATTCCGAGGTGAGAGCCACTGATCCATCGCAAAACCCATCAAATTTCTCAATTCAAATCACCCAACCCCACCTCCCGCCACCAATTCGTTCGCATCAAATCGAGCCCCTATCCCTTCGCAATCAGTGAGCCCCCCAATCCACACGCAGCCTGCGAATCCCTGGATCATTTGCCCCCGATCCACCATTCCCCGAGCAAGGAGATCTCAGTCAACCGAAAGGTCAAGTCTCGGCAAGCTTTGTGTTGGAAATATGGGGAAACCGCTGATCTACGAGATATTGGAGAAGCCGGCGAGCAGCAGCGTCATCGGCATCTGCTCTCTGATCTGGTGGCTCATCCAGAAGCGGGGCATCGGGTACGCGGACGTCGGGCTGAGCTACGAGGCCGCCGTGGACGGCGGGCAGTACTGGCGGATCATCACCTCCGCCTTCTCGCACATCAGCGTGGTCCACCTGGTGTTCAACATTAGCGCGCTGTGGAGCCTCGGCGTCGTCGAGCAGCTGGGGCAGATCGGGCTCGGCGTCGAGTACTACCTGCACTACACGCTCGTTCTCGTCGTGCTGTCCGGATTACTGGTCCTCGGGTTCTACCACATGATGATTCAGAGGTTCAAGGTGGAGTACTTCAGGAGGGTCACTGCGGTTGGCTACTCATGCGTTGTGTTTGGCTGGATGACAATCCTGGCTGCCAAGCAACCGTCGTCAAAGCTGAATATTTTTGGGGTTCTTTCTCTGCCCATCAGCTTTGCTCCATTCGAGTCGCTGATATTCACATCAATCATGGTACCACAGGCTAGTTTCATTGGCCACTTGTCCGGGATAATTGTTGGGTACTCAATTGCCTGGGGTCTGATTCATGGGATGAACAACTACTGGGCAATCACCATGCTCGGCTGGATTGCACTTGTATTTGTCTTGAGCTTGAAGCGTACAGGATCTATGGAGTTGAGTTTCATTGAGATCGAGCCAGTGACAGACCCCTCGCTGCCTTCTGTTGGTGTGGTTGCTCCCAGAAATGGTAGAACTCTGCAAATGGATGTCTTGCCTGGAAGAAGAGTTGCAGACATTGTATAACACGCAGAGAGGAAATGCTCGACGAATCTGGTTTTTTGTTCTGAAAACTGTATCATGTGGACACAATGCTATGTATTCAGTTTTGAAATTCTGGTGTCGCTGATGTCTTTAATCATTGCTGTGTAAAGGAATTCTTCATCTGGCCTTCCAGATGCATGTTCATTTTGAATAGAAATGAATTCTTTGCGCTAGTTGCATAGTTGCCATGTAAAGAGAGTTTTTCTAACTGAATTCGTTCAGTGCTGCTCTTTTCATGCATGTTTTATCTGCTAATACCAAGATTCAAACTAGAAGCCAAGTACAAGGTGTAGCTTGCAGTTGAGGAATTGCAGACATAGCTGCAACAGCAAGCTGTTCCGAACAGTACCAATACTTTTGCTACATGCTGTAGGTTGCACGAACGGATATGTTCATGCACTGTTTCCTTTACACTGTTGTCTCAATGTATCTAGGAAATCTGATACTGTTCTCGAGGCACTAATCAACTAGTTCTAATATAATTATATTTTACTTAAAACAGCAAGTCGGCCCTAGTGCACAATAGAAAAGGGTGTTAGAAATTGTGGGTTCAGGCCTTTCATCCATGACCTGGCTGTGTTAGAAATTGTGGGTTCAGGCCTTTCATCCATGACCTGGCCAAGGAAGGCTGAACCTATGTGTTCATTTATGCAACGGTGATAATATAAACCAAGTGCATCTTATCCTTTTGAAGATAGAATTACATTATATGAACACTAAGTGTTCCTCAGCTACAACACTTCATAACCTGGTATGAAGTAAATTTTGGAATCATCGTATGGTCAACTTACATTATTCAGGCAAAGACAATGTTTTGAGATTACAAAGCTAGCACATGGCCAGCACCGTGTTACAGACATAACAACAGAGCCTCGTCCACCCTATTTCAGTGCCGGAGCGAAGTTTTCGCTGGAATCTCCTGCTGTTGCACAGAAAGCAGAAAAGATATTCAGTCTTGTCCGTTACATCTCAATCCTGTAGTTGAATAATTTTTTGGCACATAGCAAGAAACACTTCAGGTTGTTCTGGCCTGGCGAATCAATTATTATTGAAAAGTATCCACAATGTCCAAAGCAACTTCCAGCTCATGCTTTGAGGAATGCAATACTTTGGGGACTTCATAGCTCATCCTGAACATGAAATCAACATAGTAAATAAGCCACTTGTTATAATCCAGCTAGGGAAGTTCATAAAGATAGAAGATGCATTTCTTTCATTGAAAAGAAAAACAAAGCTGGATTCTGATTTCTAACTTACATGGTAGTCATCCCAGTGATCTCTGTAGTGCTGTAAGCATATAAAAGGAAGAAGAGTTAGTGTACCATGCATGTATGTATTTAGAACCTGTTAATGCATTACATTTTAGGCAATGATATGTGCCACTAGCACAAGAGCACATCACAAATCAACACATAAATGCAAGCCTCTAGCACTACAAATGTAAAACACATCACACATCAGTCCAGAAGAATATACTTGTACGTTTGGCTAGTATAATGTCTTTATGTTTTTTTGTTTCTGTAATATGTGCCATGAAGCATTCAAGGTACGATGATACTTTGAAAAAACTAAGGAACCATGACGAAGATTTTATAAATAGGATCTTTGTGCAAAAAACAAAAAGGTGCATGAGCTATGTGGCAGGATAAAGAAAATATACTTTTTTATGACGCCTTCGGCGCCGGTCACCATCATCCTTTGCCTTTTGACCTTCCTGTACGCAAACAGTTCTTGGTTATTCTTTTGACTCAAGGATCTTAAATTATGATCAACATAGAAGTAACTAGATCCAACTGAATATAGATAATTCATAAATCATAATGCTTCATTCTTACCCTATCCTCCCTAGCTTTCCTCTCCTTTTCAGCTTCTTCAAAAGCCTCCTTTTCAGCCTGCAAAAATAGAGAAAAATGAGATAGTGTTCCCAGGAGAAGCTCGGTTCAATCTGGTAATTTTCATCTGCAATTACCTCCCTATTAGCACCCCAAGTTTCCTCAACAACCTTTCTTGCATACTCAGGGTCATCACAAATCAGAATGTTGTCGAAAACTGAACCAGCTTTTACCTGCATACGTTTGAGATATAAGTCTACACGGTGCTTACATCAATCAAGAAGGCAGCAAGAAGCTAAAATTATGTCAAAGAAATCATTTCTGAAAAAAAACTATATATAGTACCTGCCAAACTTCAATTCCAATATACTTCAATGGCTTCAGCACATAAAGATCTGGATCATCCTCAAACTCTGCAAAATAATACAGTTGACAGCGCATGATCTTTAAAGCTTAAAGTAGGGTTTAATTAAAAATCAGCAGTTGAATGCAATATTGGATAGTGTACTGAATGTGCATCGTATTATTGACTACTTAAACTGAGTACACATAAAACCAACATCTTCATTTGCTTACCTGGATTATCGATCCATGGGGTCTTCCATTTACCCTTGTAGTTAGGATTTTTAATTCTCTGCAAGCAGGAGCATGTGAAAAACTGAGCTATATAATAATATGAAGTCCCAAGGAGTGATCTCCAAGCAAGAATTCAGACCTTGCGTTTCCATGGTCCCTTGTATGCTGGATTCGATACCATCCTGGGCTTCCATATTCCATCCTCGTCCTCATCCCATGTGTCAGGCTGGTTTAGAAGGAAAAATGTCAAATATTTGTCATATTGCGTTGTTTCTATCTAGAACAAATTCTTTGCATGAGTGTTCCTTGCATATGTGACTACATGGTTGATATTTTAAGTCTGACTGATGTTAGAACTTGCATACCTTTTTGGCCTTCGGATCAGGAATCTGTTTTGGGATAGAATCATAGCCCTGACCAACATCAATGATATGTTATAAACTTATACAATAGTCAGCCAATGCATCATTCAGAAAAGAATTGTGGAATCACAAACCTCTGGCTTTACTTCATCAGGATCTTCAATATATTCTCTGTCATCCCAATCCTTAGGCTGCAGCAAATATGTGTGTCAGATAATATCAGTTTATCATGCTGTAAATTCTGGGAACTATAAAAGCTCTAACATAAAAATAATAACCAACCCTTTTGGCGTGAACATCCTTAATTTTACGAGGAGGGAGGATATCCCAATCAGTGTACATGCTCCCAGTTTCTCTTTCACGGTTGTCAACAAGTAGGCTATAAGACGCGTCAGGCCTAAGAATGAAAGTGTAGAAATGTGTTAACTTGTCCGTCTCACATTCTAGATCTTTCTTGATGGGATAGTTCTGCCCCTGGTAAGAGAGTATAAGATGGAGCTTCTTTGTTTGAGTACCACATAGATCTGGCCCAAACATCAAGCTGCACAATAGAAAGTTGTCAAAGTTAGCAGGCATCACTCAGCAGCACACATGAATAACTGCATAAAAGTAGAGGATGCAAATCATATTCAGACACCACATTCAGAAGCAGCGATAGGATTATTCACTCACAAGCCATTATGTCTATTTGAACTTACAACTGTAGAGAGACAACAAAAACACCGCACAGTATTAGGGCTGGGTTACCTTTCATATATAGCCAGAAACAGTTTGTGGTACAAGTCAAGGGTGTACAAAACATATACATCTAATACTAAAACATAACCAAATTGTGGGGGTATGACCCCCGGTATCCACAGTACAAGACATGGGCCGCACCATCAGAGGTGGCCCAGCCCACAAGATCAAGGCGTGCGGCGCACGGCACTGGTCGGCGTGCACCGCAAGGCTACAAGAAGATATTGTAATACCAAATATGATATTTTTCTTGTAACCCTACCCCACCAGAGTATATAAGGAGGGGCAGGGGTCCCCTAGACGATATATCGAATCTGATACTCAATCAATACAAAATAACAGAGCACAGGACGTAGGGTTTTACGTCATGCTGACGGCCTGAACCTATATAAATCTTGTGTCTTGTGTCTCTGTTACCATCTAGTTCGTATCACGCGCACCTCCATTGATTCATCTACTACCGTGGACATACCCCTCGGTAGACCGCCGGCCATATTTCATCGATAGTGGCGCGCCAGGTAAGGGGTGTGCGTGCTGATTCTATGGCGAACCGATGGGAATCTTTTCTTCAACCAACGTCACCGGCAACTCGACGCTGGCATGCGCAGCGGATTGCTTTCATCGGCGAACGGCCGCACGTGCTGGAGTCCGACGCTTTGCCATGCGCCTCCAACAGACGCAACACGCGACAACAAGATCGGAGTCAAGCAATCTAAGAAAGCTAAGTCAAGTCGCTTCCTAATTAAATATTGTTATTATACTTTCAGATATATCCGTATGTCTGCATGATTTCGGTTGGGAGAAACCTAATCGCATCTTGTTGTTGCTCGTGATTTCTGATCGGATACGCAAGATCGTTTCCGCGGATCACGACAATCAGCAATCAGGAAAGGCAGCCGACGATAACGCGATGTGGAGCAGTATTTCCACCAAAGATGTTGGTCGGCCGTACAAGATAATTGGAGTAGTTGAAGAGACATACAAGCACATATGCATCTGGATCTACACCACCATGCAAGCAACCTCACGTATCTCAGGCATGCAAGATCTCGGACCGCCCTCACCTTGGTCGGACACGCTCAAGGGCTTCGCCTCCCCACGCGGATTGACTCCGTCAGGCTCCGATTATGCCCGTTCGCTCTATGACTCCGCGTACCTGTCCGAGCTATCAAGCGAGCCGTCCGAGCTGTCAAGCGAGCCGTCCAAATCACACCCATCTACTCGGACATCATGACTCGCCGACTCCTTTACTCCACTCGGCATCAATCAAGCTAAGTCACGCTTTAATATTCTTATAAGCATTCTCTAATCTTCATACGTCTCCGATGTCTCTCCATGTTGTTTTCTCCATAATCATTCTCCAAATGACTTTTTTCTCCGCGTATACCATCTTAAAGATGACACACGCTTTCGACTCAATAAATCCCTGAACAGTCATGTTGACGCTCGGATGTCCCTAAAGACGACCCTGTCTCTGGCTTCTCTCTACATGTGCACGAGTGTCTGCCCTCTGCGTTACGGGTGGTCGGCAGTGGCTCCTTGACAACGCTTTGTTCTTCCTATACGCACACGGGCTCCGCGCTCCGCGTTATGGTTAACGGGCTAGCCAGGGCTGGAGACTCAGCTACAAACTAACTGTTTGGATGGTTTATATTAAATATAAACACTTCATCAAAAAACGAACACAATGTTCATCTACAATTGATCGTCAAGCTGCATACGCTATTTCATCACTATTGATTTTCCTCCGGGTTTCATATATTTTATTTTTACATCATGAACTACCCGTTCTACATATTTTTGTTTCAGGGGCCTGGTTCAGTCAACGAGCTTACGCTCGGGGACCGAATCCGTCAGGAAGGACAAGAATATCATCGTCTGGGTGGTCGCGCCACCTGGCACTCGAACTTCATCGCCGACCAACTGGTTGAACCGTTCGGTTCATGGACTTCATCACCGACCAGTTGGTCGGACTGTTCGATGCTCACTTCCGCTTAGGCATTCACTTCACCGCCGATTAGATTGCTCGTCGCTTCGGCTTCATTGACAGCTACGCTGGGGACTTGCCAGCTATGCTAAGGACCCATCGGCGCTTGGATTCTTCGTGCAAGAGTTGCCAGCTAAGCTGGGGACTCCCTTGGCATTTGGATTTTGCTACATCTCATCGCTGGGCTTTCAAGTTGTTCCATGTTGTTCGGATCAGGGTGCTGATCTTGGGCAGCACGTCTGGGGTCTTGATAAGTACATGACAGATGGCGTTGATAAGCTTCAGATTTATTTCCTTTGATCCTACTACAAGATTTATTTCTTCATCTTCCAGCAGGCTCGGAGACTAAGTGGCTACACTTCACTTGACGATGAATGTAGTGCTTTTTTTTATTTACCCTTCTTATTGACTAAAGAGTTTAAGTGGCTACACTTCACCTAAGGTGAAGAATTTTCAAATTTTATCTTGAGCCCCTTACATCCTTCTGACAAGCCTTACTCGCGCAAGTCCGAGGCCTGCTGACCAGTTTGCTTCAATCTCCACCGCTTAGATTACCAGTCAAACTGGTCAGCTTCAATCTTTACCGCTCGGCTTCATGATAAACTGCTCGGGGACTAGCTGTGGGGGTATGACCCCCCGGTATCCACAGGACAAGACATGGGCCGCACCATCAGAGGTGGCCCAGCCCACAAGATCAAGGCGTGCGACGCATGACACTGGTCGGCGTGCACAGCAAGACTACAAGAATATATTGTAATAACAAATATGATATTTTCCTTGTAACCCTACCCCACCAGAGTATATAAGGAGGGGCAGGGGTCCCCTAGACGATATATCGAATCTAATACACAATCAATACAAAATAACAGATCACAGGACATAGGGTTTTACGTCATGCTGATGGCTTGAACCTGTATAAATCTTGTGTCTTGTGTCTCTGTTACTATCTAGTTCGTATCACGCGCACCTCCACCGATTCATCTACTACCTTAGGCATACCCCTCGGTAGACTGCCGGCCGTATTTCGTCGACAGAGAGGTAGTGACACTCATAGTTATTCAACAATGTGAACAAGTTATGCACACAGTCAACTTTGAACCAATGCAGATTCGAAGAAATGGAAAATTTGATGGGGCAAATGCCGGTAAGAAATTTACCTGTATGGAGTGTCCCCACTAAATTTTTTCTGGTTGACATAACCAGACATAAGCTTGATATATCCACCACCACATTCAATATCCTGCTCAAACTTAATGGAGTACTGGACCACAAGTGTCCGATTCTTGTTACTGAATTGTGGGAACTTGGCTGAGATAGCAAAATGTCTAGCATCCATTGTTGTTTGTATTCCTGGTGTCCACAAAATTAAAGGGCATGGATGAGTCAAGTTTTGGGACTACGCCGCAGCGCAAGCATTAGATGCTTTGTGATCAAATAGTCAACAGCATCAGTTGAGGCAGAAGTGACATGGATGAGATTGTGAGAAGAAAACCTTTGTCATCAGGATCCGCAGAGTATCTCCCCGCTGTGTGTTTGAACCTTCCAGCTTTCCCTTCACTCCTTTTCCAATCGGATTCTACCCACCGAGTCTCCCAACCATCTGAATATTGGAACACAGAATTAACAGTTCAGTAATATAGTAAAACACCTTAGATTAGAATAGAGATGAATATATTAATGTGGACCCTACTAATTTAGCAATTCATGAGTCATGACTTGCAAAGACAACAAACTCATGTTCCAGCATGGGCGCTTGAGGCACGAAAAAAAAAGTTCAGCAGGAAACCTTCACAGCCTCACTGCATCAGTTCGAGGTCACCTGACAACGGTTGAGAACTAACAATTTCTTATCCACGTGTGCTAACGTGCCAATACGGAAGCATGATCTGCCAAGGACAACGATGGTTGGGGCACTATGGACGAATACTCGGAAATCCAGGGGCCGACGGAGAAAAGTAGCGCACGCGCACGCCTACCAGTCGTCTCGTTTGTCAGACTGTCCAGTCTTCCCCAAATGGAAGAGCGGAATCCAGCTACTGATTCAGCAAACTCGAATCGAAAGCTACAAACAGGATAGAAGCATCTAGCCTAGCATGGGGCATGCAGCAAGCATCAAAGCTATATATATCCTCTGACTAATCGGGAAGCTGGGAGGAGCGGGGCAAGTGATAGTGAGCCATGACGCGTACCTTCGAAGCGCTCCTCGAAGATGACCTCACCGGAAGCGAGGAGCAGCAGCGACGAGAGGGCGAGGAGGCGGTGGAGCACGCCGCCGCCGCGGCGAGTGCCCATCGCCGGAGCGGACAAGGAGCGTGCGGGGCGCCGGGGAAGGAAGGAGGGGAGCTTCGCTACCGCAGCGTGCTGCGTGCCAAGCTGTTGGACCAAGGGAATATTTGTAGCGCGCGTGGGGAATAACGTGCCCGCGGAAGTAGGATCTATTCACAACAATGACACTCGCGCTCGATCAAGGCGTGAACCAGGTCAGGCACGCGCACCGGATTTAGCTGGTGGCGATTTGGTGAATTCTTCGCAGACTCGTGGGTGTTTGATACTGCCGCGGGAGGAGCGAGTGGAGGTGTGGAGCATATGCACAGCAGCAGACCATTAACAGCCGGCCAGCCTCCCCGGTCGTCACTCCGGCTGCGCACGTCCGGTGTCCGGCCGGCCAGCTCGTGGGTGGATGCGACCTGTCAACGGTCGCGACTCCAAAAACGTCCCTGCCAGGGTGGGGCCCACGGATGGCATGCCAGCAACGCGCGTCCAAACTGAGCACGGGACAGTGAGGCCCCGTTTAGATGCGAAAATTTTTAGCTTTGGGCTACTGTAGCACTTTCGTTTGTATTTGGTAAAAATTGTCCAATTATGGACTATTTAGCCTTAAAAGATTCGTCTCGCCAATTACGGGTAAACTGTGCAATTAGTTATTTTTTTTACCTATATTTAATGCTCCATGCATGTGCCGCAAAATTTGATGTGACGGAAAATCTTGAAAAATTTTGGATTTTGGGTGGTATCTAAACAGGGCCTGTGTCAGTCAATGTGATCGTCCATGCCGCTGGAATGGAAAGCCCTGCCCACCGCACTTAATTCCGCGTCACCCAATCGCGGCGTAGTAAATCACCCGTACGTCCAGTAGGAGACCGCCACGTCACCAGACCGACGTGTTCGTTGTGGGCTTCCCTGCTGACCTGAAGTCAAGTCGCTGGGTCTATCGCGACTCGTGTGTGTGTTCATGGCTAATGACTTCTTGCGCCTCGGCCAGCCTACCCGGCACCCGGCTACCCAACCGTGGTCCGTGAGCCTGTGCAGACACGGTTTGCCTCCAGCGATCTGATCTCGTACGTGCAACTCGCGGTCACGACTCTGCTCGTGGCGAGCCGGCCGGCCGGCTTGGAGACAAGAAAAGCAGAGCCAGCCTCTGCCTCGACCCGCCGGATCTGCGACAGATCCCATATTTACTATCATTACACCGGCTTGCTTTGGCCACCTCTCGGGGTGGCCACGTCGTCCGCAATTTCCTCGTCCGTCGGATCTTTCATCGGATGTCAACCGTTGCTTGAAATAGATTTTGACGGGAGCGGATTCTGGCCTTGCTTCTTCTCTTTTCCGTGCTTCCCTTTGTCGTTGTCCGGCTTTTACTTCGGAGGCAGCCCACCGAATATATACAGCGGCTTCCGATTCCCCTTCCCGGCTTCTCCTCCTTTCTTCCTCTCTCTTCGCCGCTCCCTCCCGCTCTCCCTCTCCGTCCCAATCGACTAACGGCCGCGGCCGCCGCCACCACCGGCCTGCGCCTGCCCGGCGGCGTATCCCGCACGGAGGATCCGGCTCAGTACGGCCCACCCTGCCACGCTCTTGCAGCCAGCCAAACCCTAACTCCGTCGCTTTCGTGTCCCTGCCGCTCTGCCGTCCGCCTCCGCCTGCGCTGGACTCCATTCGCCGGCTACGCTCCTCCGCGAGCTTGCACGGGAAGGAGCCCCCGCCAATCTCGGCCTCGGCGACTCCGCTCTCTCAAAGGGGCCCGTCCACTGCGTCCTTGCGGGCTCAAGGCTGCTCCATCGTCTGCGACCTCTGGGCGGCTGCACGGCTGCGATGCTGCGTCCTCTCCAGAAGGTTCCAAGGCGCGTCCTTGTTCTTCCCTGCTGGTCCTCTTTCCCGTCCCTGGTAGTTTCCACGCTCGCGCCGTTTGGTTTTACCTTTAGTGCGAGGCGAGGGCGCCCTCGACGCGGAGCCGCAGCACCATAGGCGGGACCCGGCGGCTGCTGGTGGCCGCTGGTGCGGTGCGACCGCGGCGCACCCGCGCGGCTAGGACCCGGCGTTGGGCGTGGGTGCAGGGCGAGCACCCACTCCCCTAGTGCGTCGTCGCAGCGGCGCGGATGGATGTCGCTCTGGTGAATCCCCGTCCTTGGCCGGGTCCGTCTGTTGGGTGGCCGGATCTGTCACCTGGTTGGCTGGATCCGTCGCCTTCTAGGCCCGTCCGTCCGCCTCGGTCGTGGACAGCGACACGCGCGGGAGCGCTAGGGTTACCGCTTCCACGCCATCTCCGGTACCCACCGCTGGTGTTTCCAGTCTCTTTGTTCCATTCTGTTTCTACATTAATTCTGAAATGCTATATAAATTCTAATGATTTATTTATACATTGATGCTACATAAATCAACAACCCAGAAAAATATAATACGCGGTATTGGCGAACTGTGCGTCAGTGATTAGTTAATTGTGTTGATGCACACTGCATTCCATTTCTTTCCTGAGCATCAGCTTTGTTACATTCTCATAGTATAAGCTTTGTTTGGAACTTTGGATTCAACTTGATACACGGGGATTTCATGAAATGGCAGCGATGGACTTCCCTATTTTCCTGGTTTGTTTACCCTCCAGCACGAAAGCTACGCATCACCTCTTATCTCTTTTTCTTTTCTTTATCCTTACAGGTTCAGCAGTTATGGATATTGGCTCATTCATTTACATTGGTGTTACCCTTTTCAGCGAAAAAAAAGAATTGTTTGCTGCACCTTTTATGCAACTCACATAGCCCTCCAAAAGGTTACCCATACATAATTCCAATGAATTATTCTCAGATTAGTTAAATTCATGTTGCGTGATATTATGTGTGTACATAGAATACCGCCATTCCACGATCCTCAACTCCACACTACGCTATTGATTGACAAACCACATCAACCCTTGCTTACAAGAAAAATAGAGCTGGCCAGTGCACTGTTGCACCCATCCACGAATCTTCGCCAGGTAACATTTCTTGGTTCCAAATATGCACGTTACAGTTCCAAATTAATTCTACGTATCTATTGACATGAAAAACATCTCAAACGCCCACTGTGTTACCTATTATTATATGGATATTTCCTTCCTCATCTATCAAAATACTTGATGAACTGTGTGCTCTTTTCTTCTTCATCCCTTCTTTTTTCTTAATATTCAAACAGGAATCTGGGTCAGATTGTGGTGACTTAACTGTAATCCTTAGTGTTTGATATAGTAAATTGTCCTTTGACATTTTTCTGTCAATATGTTTTCCAATCCAAACAGAGCAACTTTTTCTGTAACTTAGATACATGTATAGCGTCATGGAGCCAACATAGCTTATTGTTGTCTTCCTACATGCAGATTCTCAATTTCGGCTTACACTAGACTATTTTCAGCGCAAGATAAAAATGAAAGGTATCTTCCTACTGCTCGATGCAAGAGTTTTTTTTTTGCAGTTTACCTTTTCCCCTCCATAGATCTCATGTGTTACGGTTGTCAAATTCGAAAGCTTTTATTTGTACATAACATATATATATTAAACTCATAATATTTTTTTCATACAAAGATTAAATATATTTTTTACATGCACCTTAACCAGATGATTTGCCGGTGCGCGCGAGGGCGCGCGTAATGGACTAGTGCAGTAGTAAAGTGTTTGGACTCGGATCTAGCTTGGTTTCCGTTTACGTCGTCATTTGTGCTACAAATCGGGTCCGTATGCTCTACCCCAAACGCATAGTACATAGGTTACTGTTTTTTTCAGTTAAATGACGAACATGCAACATTTGTTTCCTGACTTACATATCTGTATGCCTTTTTTTCTCTGTTCCAGATCTTTGCGGTCACCATTGCCGTTGTGGTGATTATTGCTAATATTATCGCGAACCAGCACCTCTCCGTGAAGATAGCATGTGTCTGTTTGGAGTGATATTCGCGGCGTGCTTTTGCATTTGGAATCACAGCAGATGGACCAGGAATCACACGAGTACAAGTAGAAATCTTTGTGTGACTCTTATCTAGCACACATGGCTTTAGCTATAGCCTACAGGCCTCTTTAACCGTAACGGTAGTGCTAGCGTCCGGACGTCCGGACGAATGTATGCGTTCGAACGGCCCGTGCGCTGCACTCCGTTTCGTGCGCTCCATGTAGGGCTCACGCCGCCCGAGCGACAAGAGGGGGAGGGGCACCGTTGGTGTTTTATAAACCGGACTAGTAAACTTATATGATTGCCGCGCTGCTTCAGGAAGTCGAGGATAGCATCCAGAAGACACGGGGATTTATACTGGTTCAGACCGGAGTCTTGCGTACAGTCTCAGAGATGATCGAGTACGTGTTCCTCGCTTGAATGCTCTGAAATTCTTACAATAGGAGGTGCAAGAACGATGGAAGAGGAAGAAGAGCTAGAGCTAGGAGACGGGTAGCCCGAAGGAAAGCTTCAGGAGCCCTGCTACGATAGAGAGTGAGTGAATAAGTAGGGGACTCAGAATATCTGGAAATGGTGCCATGGTTGTCCTTATATAGAGTTCAGGGCCAGGACACATACAAAGCAGGAGATTCTTTCCCGATCGAAGGATTGTGAGCCTGAGAGAGGGCCTAGCTAACTTGGCTTGCAAGCTACGCCGTCTTATGGAGCACGTCCGGGCGTGGCTGTTATCATGGTCTTGTGGCCACGTCACGGCATGATGTGGCGTGGTGCTACTGTGCCGGCCATGGTGACATTGTAGGCACGATGGTGGTTCGCCAGCCGTCCTATGCGATATGGTCTCCGCCGTGGTCTTCGTCATCGTCTCCTAGTTTTCTAGGGCGCCGTATAGGAGTTGGTGGCCACCCCTGTGTCGTCGATCGTCTGGTTGCCTTGAGGAGTTGAGGGCCACGATCCCGATCGCTGGGGTCGTGCCCCCCATTAGTCTGGATGATCTTTAAGTCAAGGCCTTTGTCATGGAACCCATCCCATAGTGGGTGGGGTCATACCTGCGTCTTGTCGGGCCGTATCTGGCCAGTGGTCATCGTACCAATCATCACCGCTTTAGAGGGGTATTGTCTTGTCTGTGCGGTGTGGCATAGGGATGGCGTTTGACTAGACCGAGGTGACTGATGTCCCCTTAGCCCTTGCGGGGCCAGTGCGGCGTGCTTGTTCTTGTCAGAACAGGCACGCTTAGCCGGGCTCGACCTCTCCCTATTCCTCCCGGGGGTCGTGACAAGGGAGAGGTCGTGCGCCCTTCGAGCGCCGTGCGGCTAAAGCATGGGAAGGGATCGTAGCTAAAGATGGCAATGGGTACCCGAAACCCGACTACCCGATGGGTTTTACCCGATAAAGAGACGGGTATCGGAAGAATTATTCACCCGTGGGTACACTAGTGGGTAAAAATCTCTACCCATCGGGTATGCGGGTACGGGTATGGGAACATACTACCCACACCCGTGTACCCGTGGGTAATTTATACCTGCCTTGATAACACATATTTATTCATTAATTACTACGGAAAACACATATATATGATATATCTATGTTGATTATACTATTACTTAGTGTAGTTTTATTCCTATGTTATAATTATTGATTTCTATTGAGAAAGAATTGACGATATATGATTCAAATAATATAATATATTCATGTTGTTTAGGTTTGTAGCGGGTATGTACTCGGGTATGGGTTACCCGTCGGGTACAAATTACCCGCGTGGGTGTGGGTATGGGAGCATTTTCCTACCCACGCGCGGGTACGGGTAACCCGACGCGTAAAATTTCATCTCGCGGGTACAGGTATGGGTGACTACTACCCGTCGGGTATGTACCCATTGCCATCTTTAATCGTAGCTGACCCTGGCCTTAGCGTCCGGCCTTGTTTGCTCGGCGTGGCTGGGCCTCAGTCATTCGGGCCTTCGCTAGCTAGTGTATTACGGGCTTCGTGGCCTGCTAACCACTACTACACTCGTACCTTTCATAGCCATGTCGTAACCCCTATCGCAGTCCGATTTTGGCCTCGGTAGTAAGCTGTCGGCAGTGATAGTCATAGCCATCGCCGTCGCTATCTGAGGCCGAGTAGGATGTTTACTACACCGCCATTTTGGCTTATCATCCGTCCGTGACAAGATGCTTACTTTCATTACATTGGAGCACGGCTTGCCCGTGTGGGATGCACTAACACCGCCGCATTGCTTATGATCCGTCCATGGTCAGATCCTTATTCCATCGCATTGAGGCCCAACCCGCCTATGTAGGTGTACACTAACACTACTGTGTTGGCTTATGATCCATCCTTGATTAGGTCCTTGTTTCTGTCGCATTGGAGCATGACCCACCTGTGTTGAGGCGAACATCACCATCGCTTCAACGAATGAACCACCTGGTCATAGGGCATCATCATCGTCACGTTGCAGTACGATCTGCCTATGATGATCCTTTAGTCGGTGTCGGATTACTAAACGATTCAACGGTGATACACTATTGACCCCTGCTGCATCAGACGAATACCGACGGTGATGACAAAACAACCAACAGCCCATATATCCGACAGTGACAAAATTGCTTCTGGTTTTCACAATGTATTTAATAATTCAGCTGTGCCTTAATAACTTACTGAACACACACCATATAGATATAATCATTACACATCATTCATCATGTCCACAATGAAGAGTACTTGTTATAATAACAATGCTCGACACTAACATAACAACTGTGTCAACTGATGAATTAACACAAGCGGTACATAGATAGCATAATAAATGTTTTGCTCCCTACAGACTTACGTAAGGTAGATGTGCTCTGCTCCTTCAGATTGGCACTCCTTGATTAGCTTGACAGCTAATGCACGATGGAACCCCTCTTCTTCCTCCCATAGCCATTGCAGGAAAATCATTCAAAAGCACCAAGACTCCAAAACCCGCACATTGCAAATCAACAGAATTAATAATTAATAACATTCAACATACCATTGGTTTAGTTACCAAGCTAAAATTGGACTATATATAGACTCAAAACAACTCCCTACCTGAACAAAGACATATCCTAACAACAAAATATAACATATGCACCTTTACTGCTCTGCTAGTGACTCTATGAACAAGGAAACATAAGGAAGATAGTGGGATCCGTTGATACATAGACTCTAGGTAGGTCTAGGACAACGGATGACCCATGTAGGGAGGACATGAACTTTTTCGTGGTTCATGTCATATGCAAGCAGTGTTCTGTCCTCCCCAACAAGGAAAATCAAATTCCATTTAAGGTGAACTGCAATCACTTTGTACTTCGTATTATAAACCTCGTAACCAAATTCAATATTGTTCTATCCAAATATCTCCAGCGTGGTCACCGTATGCTTTAATGTCCATCTATTACTACTATAGTCTTTAAGGATCTAGATTGAAAGCTAAGTCATAGTGTAAATATGAGCAGTATATAAACACAACTGATCCTTGGCTTCATGGATGGAGATTGCATCACCACATGGCTTTTGTATTTTCGTCCATGTCTTTCCGTCCATATCAACAATAATGATCTAGGAGAACTCGAGCCAGTGCATAAAACCGTTAAGAAACACACTTCTCGCATATGTGGATACTATAATACCGTCTCCCCATTCAGATTTTTTAAAGATCCAAGCTGCACTCTTAGATGAGTAGATGCTCACACCTATGGACTCACCCTCCCTCATCTTCCCATATTCAAATACATGGAAGTGCGAGGAGACTATCGGATCGAATCCCAAGCGAGCCTCGCCACAAGAACAGATGTTATCTAGCAGTATCAACCATTTGTTAGTCGCCGGTTTCAGACAACAAAGCGACACCCAAAACACCAGCAGAGGATGAGGCCATTGCAACAATCTGAGATGACGACATCGTGAATGGGGAAGGGCAAGAAGGACAAGGAGGGGTGTTCACCAGTGACGCTGGTGAAGTGGCGTTTGCCTTTCTAGGTGCGATAGAAGAATCCGGTAACAATCTAGGACAGCTCCTTTTCGGTACTCGGCATTTGAGATGAGGTGGTTCTAGGAGCAGCAGACACACTTACAGCTACACAAGGAGCAGGCGGTGAGGTGACAGAGGATGAGGACCAAGACATGGTCTGTTAAGATGCCCACTCCCTTCATTTTGTTGGGGACCTCCTCTAGCTTGACAAGGATCTACTGGAGCGGTAGACACACACTAATCAGATGGAAGCTTGCTTCCTACTTACATGAGTGAAGAGAGGAATAAAAATCCAAGAAACATGGATAAGGAAAGTGCGAAAGCATTACCCTTGTGTTTGGATCTTATAGCAGTGAGCTCGAGCGGGCACGACGGTGAGTACCACCTTGGTCACTGGTGGATCTGTGCGGGGCGGTGAGGCGTACCGGTGCCGCGGTGCGGAGCACTAGATTGTCGGCAGTGAGCGGCGGTGATGGTGAATAGTAGCACTGAGAAGGAGGCAGACAGGGTGATGAAGCGGTCTTTGTAAGCTAAAGTCGGGGCCGCAACAATGCAAATTTGAGCGAAACTTCATAAATACGCACGGGAGATTTGGGCGGGCTTGGAAATTGATGATAGCGGTGCCATCCTGACCGTCTGGAAGTGGCGGTGAAGTCTGCCAATGGTGGTGCTTGTGTGTTACAAATATCACCTAACGACGAACTGTGACATACGGTCGTGAAATCTAAGGTGCTCGGGGGATATCATCACACTACCAGTCATAGAAGACCGCTTCCCCATCACACAAAATAAACATCGCAACAAATATAAGGAAGATCCCAAAAAATACATAAGTTAATAACATTTCATATTTCATGTAAATAAAACATACATATTTTACGCTAAAAATTTAGTACATAAAATAAAATTCTACTACAAGACTAGCTTCAGCGAGATGCGGATGACCCTCCGTCGAGCCTTCTACCAGGCTTGTTGTAGGGGACCTTTTCCATGCGGCGCGCGGTCCGCTGTGTTAATTAAAATATATATAGTTAGTTTTGATTGGTAATAGGAACTACGTAGTAACTTATAAAAAATTGAAAGAAGGTTGATCACAAAAAACATCATTACATAGAGTTATTATTTCTTTAGTACCTTCTCCTTGCATGCTTCCTTGTCAGCCCTATTGGCCGTGTGGCGCTTGTCCCTGCGAGCCTTCACCGCCTGATTGCCGCCGTAGTCCCCAACTTCACCAAGCTTGCGATCGCGGGCCATGGCTTTGCTCAGGATATACTTGGCCAAAGCACTATGCTCTGGCCCAGAGATCCCCTCGTCTCTGTGAGACTTCCCATTAGCATGCTGCAACAACTCACGAAGACTCCATGATGGCACTTTCTTGCTGCGGCAAAAAGGACACACAAAGGTGCCCTCACCACGACCACAAAACCTAATGCCTCCATTGAAGAGGCCAAGTAGGATATCGCTCTCCTTCGGATTCAGACTCGTCTGAATATGAGTTTTCGATCTCAGAGTCACTATGGCCTGCCATGCTTGCGTAGACAGTTGAAGAAAGAAAGAGAAAGATCAACTGTAAAATTTTGTAAGTTTAGAGTGAAGAAAGCAACACACCACATACCCCCTTCTTAAACTCTTCGCGCTACTAATGCTGAATCACCGTATGAAACGGCGACGGGAGCTGTCACACCACCGAGAGATTGATGTCTAATTTCATATTCATCGCATAACAGAGTTCATCCGATCAAGTCTCGTGTCACATTTTTTGTGAGGAATTAAATTAAAAGCTAAGCAAAAATCAATACACGTGACCATGTCCCTCTATTAAAAGCCAAGCAGAGAAGCCATTGGTGTTGAAATGTTATTGTAACACCACCATAACGCGTGTGTGCACCAAATAAATAATTCAATTTGCAAACAAAACAAAGATGGCACAATAGTTTAGCTGAAATAATCACAACATCCATCATTGAGAAAATTAACATGTCCATAGACAAGCAAACAACATTGGTCCATTTAAAATGCATGACAGAGAGATACATCAAATGCAGCTTTATTTACTGCTCTGCTAATGATTCCAAGAACGAGGGAACATAAAGAAGATAGAATGTTCTGCAGTTGAACTCTTTTTTAACTCTACGGCTAACATACCGAAAGACACGGGCATGGATGACATGAACTCTTCTGCGGTCCATGTCATTAGCGATGATTATTCCATCCTCCCAAGCAAAGAAAAACATATTCCATTCTGGGTGAACTATAATAATTTTGTACTCGGCAACCACAAAATCAAATTTAATATTAATCCTTCCAAACAGGATCCGTGTGCTGACCGTATGCTTCAATGTCAAATTATTAGTACCATAGTCTTCAAGGATCCAGATTGAAAGCTTGAAATCATTGAGACCAGCAACAGTACATACACACAAGTGACTCTAAGCTTGATGCATAGAGTGTTGAAGACCACTAGGCCTATCAATTTGTGTCCATGTGTTTTTCTCCATATCCACAGCAAGTATCATAGAGTACTCCACGGAGTGTCCCATAATGTGCAGACAACCGTTAAGAAACACACTTGGTTGTTTGTAAAATATCACATCAGTATCCTCACCCCATTTAGATTCCTTATAGATCCATGCTATAGTTCAAATGAGTAGATCTTTACACCTGCGCACAAACCGTCGACATCCACATACTCAATCACATGGAAGTGCGAGGTGGCTATCGAATCGAACCTCAAGCGAGCCTCACCAATAGAATGGCCAACATCATGGGTGCTAGGCGATAGTATTTTAAACTTCTAGATCATTGGATTACAGACGACATAGCGGTGTCCATTAGCCCCAAGGCACCAGCATAGGATGAGGCCAGCAATCTAAGACAGCTATATTATTAGGGTTGAAGGGTAAGAATTCAAAGGAGGAGGCATACACCAGAGATGCTGGTGAAGTTTCGATTGCCGTTCTCATTGTTGTAGAAGAGGCTAGCGACAGTCTGGGGCAACACCTGATGGTTGTCGGAGATGAGGCACTTCTAAGAGAGACAGACACATTTGCAGGAGAACAAGGAGCGAGCGGGGAGGTGGCGGAGGATCTCTAGAACAAGATCCTCTATGAGGCTGGCCAGTGCGTTCCTGTTGTTGGGGGCCGCCTCCATTTTGAAGAGCCTACGATCATCATTGTGCAGTAGGATGAGACCTTGCTTAGTAATTAGATCACTAAAGACAAAAATAATACGATAAAGATCCATTAGTGAAGTGCAAAAGCATACCCTTGCCTTTGGATCTGGCGACGACGCGGCGCGAGGCATGCAATGGTTCACACAAATTGCGAGAGGAACAATGCATTGGCCATGCTTGTGCTGGAGGTGGCGGTGGCGCGGTGCGAGGCATGCAATGGAGAGAGAAACAATGCACCAACCTTGAAGATGGAGAAATGGAATGGTGATGCAACTGTGTTGTGGGTAGTTGGAAAATAGGAAAATAACTCACACTGAATTTACTACCGCTGGTAGACCAAACGGTCGTGTAGAGCCGGTGGCCAGAACGTCTATCTAGTTGGCTCAACTTTTCATGCGATGGAGAAAATACCACTACCGCATCTACTGTTAACCTATGGGTGCTAGAAGTTTCAACCGCCAGTTTCCTTCCTCAGGAGGCATCGCTATGGGTACAACCGATGGTGGAAGCATAACACAGTCGCTTCTATCGCTACGACAATGAAAGTGGCGATAGTGATAAATCTATCTGTAGTAGTAAACTAATTGGTGGCTTGAGACACCCCGGGGTTATGACCCCGACAGTAGCCCTCGAGCGTTTTTACGATCACGAAGTGATCGTGAAAGCGCTAAGATGCATGCGTGTTGAGCACGGGTTCACAGTCTTAGCCTATATGAGCTTCTTTGCTCGACCCCTTGTGGGCTGGTGCGTTCAATGCCGTAGGTGGCTGTTGTGTTTTGCCCCGTCAGGACTCCCTAACGTTGTGGTACGTGACCGCTGAGCCTCGCTGTGTCCGTGTGCTACGCATCGAGGGCTCGTGACCCAGGCGGGACTGAGCAGTCTCGTCGATGTTGTACTGGCCCTGCCTTTGTGAGAGTCTCGATTTTCTTGACTTTACGCGGGCATCTAACATTGGTCGTGACCTCCCATGGTTTGCCACATGGTGTGAGAGTTTTAGGCTGTTTGGTCTGTCCTTGGGCCTATAAATATGGGCCTTCCTTTTGTTCGAACCACCCATGGTTGTATCTACAAACCGCTCCTGTCCTTCCAGCTGAGAGGGCGAGGAAATGGGAGAGAAAAGTCCAAGAAGAACCATGTGGTTCCTGTCCTGTGTCCCTTCCAATAGTGCTAGAAAGCTAGTGGTGTCCCTTCGTCAATTGGTGCTAGAAGGGATCTTGTGAGCGAGGGAGGGTTGAGGTGGTGTTCAGGCCAGCCGCAAGCCCTCGTGGTTTTAGCGCTTCCCCGAACCCGTAGGTTTTGGGTCGCTAAAACACGAGCGCTAAGGGTAACAATCAACTGCTCCCATAGCCTAAGGGCTACTCCTGGGAGTTGCCTATGGTTCGGGGGAGGCGTTGCCATCCCTTGGTGTCCCCATCATGCTTTCCAAAGCATGATGGTGGTGGCCTATGGGCTTGATCCCGCTCTTGTCTTATCCTTCTTGTGCCTTTTTGCCCTAGAGGTTGTGATGCTACGAGAAGGGGAGTGAAGTGATTTCTCGTCTTCTTCCTCCCATACTTGTAGCAGGTGCCTCTGGGGAACCCGACGATGCCGCCTAGGTAGTGGAGTCGTGATTCAATACATTTCCAAGTGGCTCGACTGCTCTTGTACTTCTAGGGATTTGAATGAAAATAACACTCTTTTTTGTGCATTTGGGGTTTTTTGGAGCCTGTCGCGAGCCCCAAGGTCGCGGGGTCGGCATCACGGTTTTTGGCTTAACATGAGAAAACGTTTTGTCGACCTCTTTTTGCGTGTTTGTGATGTTTTTTTGCGATCGTGCACTGGCTCATAGGTCTTGGATGTTTTTTGCTTTTTCCACATGTCCGAGCCATGATCATGTTTTGGGTTCCGCATCGCTTTGTATGGAAGGCACTTGCTGCGTCGCCTAGGCCGCATGCTTTGCTGATCCCTATCGGAGAGGCCGTGGACCTCTGACGGTTTGTGAGGCTTCAAAGCTATCCCTTGGTCTTTAGACCTGGAGGTGCCGGGAAGGGTCTCTGTCTTGGTTTCCACCCTTTATGGGGTCGTGCGGACCCGACTCCCATTTTCCCGGTGCTCCTTCCGACCTTGAGAGGTCGTGATGCCCTGTTATAGATAGGTTTGGTTTCGACCCACGCGGGGAGAGGCATGTCCACAGTAACCACATGGTCGGAGCAGTGCACCTCATCGGGGTCGACGGGTAATCCGAGCGGGACCTGATATCCTTCCCAATCAACATGGTGTTTGGTCGTGCCTCATCGAGAGACATCCCATAAATCATCGGCCGTCAATCCCGTCCGTCTCCAACTACCTCCGTAGTGGCAAGGGGCAAGATGCCTCCCACCTAGAGGGGGTCAACCCGGGAGACTTCTATGCGGATGACTTGAACACAAAGAGAGACGATCGTTGTAATAGAACCGTCTAATTTATAAGAGCACAAGTACAACGGCAGCCTACGAAGCAGTCGCACTATCATACTTGAGCCCATATAAATCCGGTAGTCCGTCGAGTACCACGAAGGGTCTCAATTAATCGCCAACATACAACTAAGATCGTACATGATTCAACATACATGTCACATGTTACATAGAGTTCATAAATACATTGCCATACATCAGAGTACGATTAAAGTTATTACAGACGAAGTTCAAATAAAGTAGTAGCGGAAGCAAAGTAGTTTTTAAACTAACATCTCACACCGTTGTTCAAATACTTACCAGTCTGTGATCAAGTCCGACAAAATTATCATAGATAAGACATAAAAGTAGAAGCGCCTTGCCCGGACCTACTCCTCGTCCACAGCGGGACAAAAGCAATTCTTACAGTATCCGTGATAAACGATATCATTTGCAACAAGTGGGAAATAAACCCTGAGTACAAGAAGGTACTCAGCTAGACTTACCCATCATAAGCCAAAAATAAAGTAATTCAAGTATCATGCAAGGCTTTATAAGTGAAGCTAGCTTGACAACATTTTGCATAAAAAGCCACTAATTCGGCTGTACATTTTATAATTCGGTCATCAAGTTAATTATAGCTATTCATCTCTAGATTAACAACTAACCTATGCCAAACATGTGGTATATCACTTAGTAGCATAACAATAGCAACCATAGCCGGTGTAAGATTTTCATATTCATCAGAACCATCATATTCTATAATCCATTTACTACGATGTTGGAGCTAGTCATGTTTTTCACTATTCGGAAGAAATAGAGATTCGAATCGATTGCAACCAGCTGAGTAGTTATTCCTAACACAAACCTAGACATACCTGCGCCAAGGTAGTCTTAGGCCACCTTTGGTATAACTTAGGTACACATTTCGTGGGTTCGATCAGCGCCGCATAACTAGGGACAACCAACTGCTAGGACGTTCAACACTACCCTGTCTTTGGGCTCACGTCTGGCTCCCCGCACATCCTTAGTACCATCTATAGTGCGCACTTTGATAGAATGAGACCCGGCCTGAGTTGAGTTACTTGGCTTCACGGTCGGAATGAGTTATCCGGCCAGCTAAGTAAGATGCATGCGTTCAATCTCGACAGAAGTGCCAACAACGGTACGGTCCTTAATCGACATGGACGGGATAAAATATGCACACAAGACCTCCATGTCCTGCTGCCTCTCAATCCCCAGATCCTGTTTGGTCTCCATTTATTAATCATCATATGGTTATTTTCCACAATAGCAAATATAGCCAACCGTGCTTCGGTATCCACCTATATCTCGCAGGTGACAGGAAATCACCCGACTTCTACCGGTCTAAGCAGGGCTAAGTATATGTTTGATCCTGGACCTACATAGGGTTCAAGGTATATATTTATAGATAAGGTAGTACTGTGCATCAAGTATTTCCAATTCAATTCTTACCACCTAATGCATCGAACATAAAGGACTCAAGTGATATTTTATAAAACATAGGAGGCTTATAATGCTCCGGGGCTTGCCTTTTAGAAACGAAATGGGTCGGTGGTCAGGTCACTCTAGAAGTTTGTCAGTGGCTGGCTCCTCTCCTTCGGGAGCTGTGGTTGAGGGTGGCCCTTGATTGTCCTCCGCCTCTTCTTTGAATTCCAGTAGGGTTACTCCTTCGGGCGATCCTATATGCATGAGCACAAATAAGATATCATGGATGCATAGGTAATGACATGGTGATATGATATGATGAAATGCATAATCATGAGTGTTCTTAATAGCAAGGTATTAGGGTGATAACAAGATTAACTTCTTTTACTGAGTAGGTGCATATCTCCTTTCTAGTAATTAAACAAACACCTATTTAAACATTTTCTAGGCTACAAGATAGCAGCCACTTGTTTTGATCATAATTGGAGTTATACACATCTAAGCAATATGGTTGTGAACTTTCTGGAAATCTTATGAACCTGCCTACAACTTTATTTTAATCATCTTAAGGTGATTCAATAGATATCTAGGTCAGACAATTCAATCTTCCAGATCTGTCCAGAGGACAAGCAAATCTAATAGCATACTTCTAACAGCTATAACTCTTAAACCATTAGGTCTATGACCATGAAATTATAGGACAAGAAAGATGAGTAAGTTATCTACAACTTTGTTATTAACAAGTTTCATAGGAAAGGTCATTATCATCATAAAATTGTCACCATAACAGAAACTACACATGCAGCCATCTAGTTGAATTATAAAGCAATAATTAAGTAGCTCCCTATAACCAATTAATTTTGAGCACAACTACTCATATCAATAGATCATATGCATCACAAGCACCATATAAAACATCATGGTTAAGCCCAAAGGATTTACTTAAATGCATTTATTAATTTTCTTATATAATAGGATGATTTAAAGGATAAATATTTTTATTGCTCAATAAATCATGAGAAAATTACAGTAGCCTACATATAACTTCAATAGTTCACTGTACAAATTTCATGCCAGTTGAATAAGTATAGCCACCTATACAAAAATGACAAGTTGCATAGGCTTGTTTTAGCAAAATAGTTAAGCCTAGTGAAAAGTGTCAAACAACAGATTTCATAATTTTTTTACTTTCATCCTAGCACCATAACACTGTGTAAAAATTTGCATGATCATAAGTTATGTATTTTTACCCTATTTATTTTCACTAGAAACTAGCAATTAATCAAGGTTAAATAGGAATACCATATTTCAAGTATGCCTACTGTAGGTTTAGTATTTTTTCTAGCTAGATCATGTCAACACAAGACAAGCAAAATTGAAATCACAATTTTTGCACTTCCCTAGCTCAAGATATGTATTTTACAAGATGAAAATAAATTTAAAAGCGCTTATCTAGCTCAATTTAATTCTCCTAGAAAAATATCCTAAACAGTAGGTTTCGTATTTTTATAAAATAGTACACTTCATGATGAATCAAGCAAATTTTGGTTCACTCAATTTGGACACTCCTAGCTCCAGATATGAATGTTTGAAGTTTGAATCAATTTCTAAAAAAGAACAAAGAAAAAACATTTAAAACTGAAATTGCTATGTGTACCTGGCTCACTACACCCGCTGCGACTGACTGCTGGGCCCCGTAGGTCAACGGGCCCCACATGTCATTCTCATAGAAGTAGGGCAGCGGCTTGACCGACGGCGAGGTCACCACCGACGTGCTCCCCTCAACACCCCACGTCGACTGGTACCCATGATGGACTCAGAGCCTCGCCGGAGCTAGCTCGACGGTGGCCATGGCGGCATGGTGGTGATGTGCAGCGGCGCACTGGCCGACTCTGACCACGATGGGCTAGGGCGAGCTTGGCTATGGCTTCACGGTGACCTAGCAGGTACGGATTAGGGTCAGTAGCAGCGTCGGAGGGGCACGGCCACATGCATGGTGGCACGGCGGTGCGAGCGCAGCGACGACGAACCGTTCCGATGAGACTGTGGTTGGTGACGGGTCTCCATCATAGGAGAAGGTGCTATGGGTCATGGTGGTGTGGAAACAAACAAAGGACGGGGAAGACAGGGTCTAGTTAGGGTCGGCCGCGATGAGCGCGTGCTTGCGTCCATGGCGGACGCGCACGACGGCATCGTGCGTTCCCACGTGGCGGTAGCGGTTAAATAAACGACAACGTGAGCATCAATGACCTAAGGCGATGACGGACCAAGGGAGAAGAAGGTAGGAGGAGCAGTGGATATGGCTGGCCATGGCGAGCTCCGAGCTCGACGGCGCTCCGTGGCCATGGCGGCGATGGCGACACACAGACGGACCAAGGGAGAAGAAGGTAGGAGGAGCAGTGGATATGGCTGGCCATGGCGAGCTCCGAGCTTGGTGGCACTCCGTGGCCATGGCGGCGATGGCGACACACAATGTGGCTATACCTTGGCTCGAACGGTGACAATGGCAGGTCCGGAAGGTAGAGTGGCTGATGGCGAAGCTATGCACGTGATGGATTGGATGGAGATGCGGCGGTGGTGGCGCGCGAGCTCGGTGAAGGCACGACGGTGATGGCGACGGCGGCTCAGCTCGGCTGTGAGAGAGCGAGAGCAAGGCAGAGCGAGGGCGAGTGTGAGAATGGGAGAGAGCAGCAGCTGCGCCTCCCTTTTCTCCCTCTACTGGCTAGACCGGTCGGGCCGACGCCGGCGCATGGCCACCATGTGGCGCGCGCAGCCTGTCAGCGGTCGGCCACGACGGTGCGGCGAAGGGCCGGTTCAAGTCGTCTGATGAGCTAACTTTGCGTCTCCAGAACTTCTAAACCGTGCGGAATTAGCAAAAACTATATTAGTGAAAGTTGTAGAGCTATGTGAGATCTCCAACTTTGCTTTAGGAACCATCATTTAATTCTCAATGGTTAGCCAGTTACAATGCTCCCAAGCGAGGCACATTGAAACTGTGAATGGCTTTAGGACTTGGCAAAATCTCCAAGTCCAAAAATAGTATTTCTTTGCTACTTTGGAGCTATTTTGGACTATGTTAGGAACTAAATTAGCTCATGACCCTTAAATAAAGTTTGTCACCAATGTCAAGAACTACTACAACTTTTATTAAGGGTGCACTGCCATGCAAACACTCTATGCTATAATTCAACTTTTCTCAAAGTAGGATCATGAAAAATGACATTATGAGTAAACTAGGACTTAGAAGCAAAATTGGACCATGTCATAAATACAAATATTGTTCCATTTACCATCCTAGATATGTCTAAGGTATTTTTATGACCTCACAACCATCTCTCACATTGGTCACACATGATCACAAGCATATGTAAGTATATAAGCAACATCACATGTGATAAAGAGAAGGTGGATGAAATGAAACTTCATATGCTCATACTCATGAATGCTTGGATGATGCTTGTGCTCATAAAATACAAGTGCCAAATGCATGCTTAACACTAGGGTGTTACAGTTGTGTGGCTCCGCACCACCGATTAGAGCCGCAGGGGCCTATCTCCTCCCTGCCCCTATCCCTTTTGTGGTCTCGAGCCCATCTAAGGACCGGCCCTAGAGTGGGTTTCCTAAGCTTGACACGGGGTCGTGTTCACGACGGGTCGCTCCGCGCACGATCTCATAGGCCAGTTGGCCTCCTCGGTCACATCGTGGCATACTGGCGCCCACTCACGAGCGGGCGTGCGCCCACTCACGCGTGCGCCGCGAAAGCGGGCGTGCAAATCGAAATGATATCAAACGAGTGGGGGTGTGTGCGGCTTACTTGTCTCGCACCGCTGTGTGGGCAACCGGCGTTCCACCTTCCCTCCGATCTCTTCACCTGCGGGGTTCTCCAAGAGGTCAGTAAATGTTAATGAATGCGTGTTTGCCTTGAGTGCCCTTGGTGGCTATAGACGTGGACGCGGACGATCGTGGGCAGGCGATGGCTGATCGCCGATGCATCGATCGGCAACGGCAAGCATGCAGTGTTAACTCCGAACTTGAAATGTCTTTCTGATCTCCACTGTGGAAGGTCGTATGGCAGTCCAAAAGCAAAAGGTGAAAAGGCAAAACATAAATGGCCCATACACCTAGTGACTTAAGCTCACAAGAGACCCAGCCCAAGTACCGGTTGGATGGATCGATCGTTTTCCTCCTCTGGCAGCTACGGACGTTCAGGCAGAAAAATGGACTCGGTTTTTTTATCTGATGATGGCGAGGCCGAGCCGATTTAGGATTAAGTTGGACGAAAAATTATTAATGCTAGAAACTTTATTTTTTTAGCATTAAGGTACAGATACAGATAAGGCCCCGTTTAGATCTAAAATTTTTTGGATTTTGGTTCAATGTAGCATTTCGTTTGTATTTGGTAATTAGTGTCTAATTATGGATTAATTAGGTTTAAAAGTTTCGTCTCGCGATTTCTCACCCAACTGTGTAATTAGTTTTTTTTTCATCTACATTTAGTACTCCATACATGTGCCGCAAGATTCGATATGACAGACACTATGCAAAAAAATTTTAGAATCTAAACAGGCGTGCGCGCGCAGCCGTCGAGACTTAGGCGAGTTACTACACGGTACGCAGTCCTCCTGTTCACGTCGAGTTCGAGCACCCGCCCCGCTCCCGCGCCCGCGCCGCTGCAGAGTCCGCGTTATGCAAGAATCGTCAGATACGGAGTCCGCTGCAGAGTCCGCTCGAAGATCGCGGCGCTGAGAACGAACCGAGACAGTGTCGAGGCTTTTGCATGCCCTCGTGCACACCGCTGCAGAGTCTGTGTCGAGGCTTACGTTTGCATGCCCACATAGCCACATGCAAATACGTGTATGCGTCGTGGTCCATCCGCTCCCCGACCCGACCTCGATGTGTTCCTGTTTGGTGGGCGACTGGTGGACCTCGCCCCGCCCTGAGATTAAATAGAAGACGCCATCCGCCGGATACCACGAGGAGGCGTCCTCATGCTCAGAGGCGTCTTATGCTTGGAGGCGTCCACGGCTCGGAGGTCTCCAGCGCGGCGGTGGCGGAGTGAGCCACGCCAGCCCGGCCGATGAGGCGCGCGGCGCTACTAATGCGGCACGAGCGGGTCGTGGGGGACGCCAACACTGTGCGTGGTGGCACGTTCCTGCTGGCGAGGAAAGCAGAGGAGAACAATAGCCACCGGCTTTCTGGGCCAAGCTGTTGCATGCGACACGGGGAGGACGGAAGAAGGGCAGAAGGGCCAAGGGTGCTTGCTGGCCGCTCGTGGCAAGACGTTCGAGGAGTGGTCCGCCGTGGCCAAAGTGAATCCTCCTCTGATCGGGCATCTCGTCTCGCCAGTTGGCGGCAGCGAGCGCGTGGGCAAGGAGCGTGAGACGCATGTGCCAATGGCGGGCAACACGAAGGCAGCTGAGCAAGGGCCAATGGTGTTGGTGATTCAGGTGGGGTTTTTTTTTTCTCTGGATTCTATCTTCTCTCTGCTGTATCCGGGCATGGGCATGATGCTTGTCAGTATCAATTTGAGATGCAACTTTAAAGAACCGCTTCGGCCATTACTTGTTTGGGTCTTAACTCATTACATTATCATGTTAATTTATATTTCTTTCTGTAATCTTCCGCCTGATCTAAAACGATTTTGTTGATGATAAAGATAAAAAAACTCGACATTATATTCATCTAAGCCACAATCCACATGTGTTGACGTAGGCATAGCCAAAACTTTGTTACCTAGTGCAACACATAGGCATACATCTAGTATAGTATAGATATTGCACTGAAGGAAGAAAAAGCCCATGTAACCGGTTGTGTGGAAGATTGGATTGTGGAAAGCTAGTGTCCAAAAAAACTACTGGCCGTTTGGTTTTTCTTGTTTAAAATTATAGCTCACTTTGACTTTGTCTCAAGGCAATTTTTTCTAATTTTAACTAAGTTCATAGGAACAATGCATCAAAATTTGATTAGTTTCGCTAGCAGATGTGCCCGTGCATTGCAACGAAAACTAATACATAGAGAGCTTTTCACGCCGCCGCCGCCTAGGGCCTAGGGTAGGACCGTATGCTCCTCGCTCCACCGCCGCTGTCGCGCCTTGGGCCCCTCTCCTTCTTCCTCTCCGGCGACTATACCAGAGACAAGAAGGGGAGGGGACCCATCTTTTCCCCCGTAGTTTTTCAGTGTCTTAGGATTTGGGTCCAAATAAATTTTCGCAAAAATCAGATGATTTTCGGTCGGGATCGTGTTTCCTGCGATGACTTCGGTGATTGTCACGATGAGATTTTCGTGGTAGGCGTCGATTTCATCGGCATGCGGCCAATTTGTCGCCTTTCTCTACAAGGGGAGGGGTGCTTCTGGGAGCCCCATACGAGGACAACGATTCTGGATCATCGGTCTCATTGTCGATGGTCGTGGAGAGAAATTCAAGGCCTCCAGGTGATGATTCTGCAACCTATGTCGTACCTGATGATGCAACTGCCTGTATTCTTTCAACGATTTATATGCATTTTGGACTGGTTCCGAAACGTTGGATCTTGCGGCATGTCCAATGTTTTGGGGTTGGTCGTTGGATGCGGCATAAGGACTGCACTTTAGCTTCGACGTTTGAGGGAAGCCATTGGGGAAGAAGACGATGAAAGAATCTGGATAGAATATTATGAATTTTTTATTTCAAAAATTTTCATGTGTAATTTAGGGATGTACTGTGCCAAGATTTAATATAAGTCCCTTCCATTCGCCAAAAAAAAAAAACCAATACATATAGGATTTAGACTTCGCATCATCGCTATCGCTAGACACGAGTTGTTCTAACTTGTATGAGCGCATGTTATGAGTTTGAGTCACATACGAGATACAGAGAGCGCGATCCAATACGTATTGGAATCGGATCCTGTATCCATCATCGCTAGACCCGAGTTATTCTGACTCGTATGAGTATATGGGTCATAAATGCGGATCATGTAAACAAGTGGGACGAAAAAACTCTCCAATGTCCGGATAGTTAGAGGGGATGGACAAAAAAAAGATGAAATTTTGGCTCTTGAATATTAATTAAAAAGATAGAGATTATATTCTTGTTGAAATTGATATAGTCTAACAGTGTATTTATTTAAACTCCTAGATGTTAATATATGTTGCTAAAAACTAAGCCATTATTAGAAAAAGTTTGACTTATGACAAAGTCAAAATAAACTATAGTTTGGATTCGAGGGAGAGTAATCGAGATTATGGGTACAATAAAGTTCGTGTCACTACTACATAATAGTTTTTGGGAGACAGACCCAAACATTAATGGAGGCATAAATAGTTTTGGAAGACAGACCCAAACAAGTGGTTTTGGTAAACCGTTTGGTAAAATGGCTTCCCTGTGAGAGCATGTTTTTAGGGCCCTGGAGGAGGAGCCGGGAGAAGCCATTTTTTTTGGCTCCATCCCACCCCAAATCATTGTGAGAGCATATTTTTAGGGGCTTCACCAGTGAAGCTATTTCACTTTACCCCGTTTGGTAGAAAACGGCTCCTGAAGCTGGTAGAGAAGTCCTGCCAAACGGGGCCATAGAGTGTAACAGGTCCTGTTTGATAGAGTTTTTTTTTGAAAGTAACTGTTCGATAGAGTTTCAGTGAGCTTCGATTTTTTTGGCTCCTTCGTGTACTTTACTTAGTAAAGAGACCTTTTTTTATCTTTCCTCCTAAAATGAACTAAGAGCCAGTAAAGTCACTATTGTTTTGCTTTACTGCTTTTGTTTCTTCATGCACTGTAGCAAAGGCTCAAACACTACATCAGACGCGTGCTTTGTCGAGTGCAATTGCACTCGACAAAGAAGACTTTGCACTCGGCAAAGTCTTTGCCGAGTGCTGCACTCGGCAAAGAGCCGTCGGCATATCCCTTCACGGCAAAGGCTTCTTTGTCGAGTGTCGCATGTCGGGCACTTTCGGCAAAGGATTTCCCGAAAGTGCCACGACAAAGACTTTCGGCAAAGAAAAAGCCCCGTGACGGCCAGGCCACGGTGACGGCCCCTTTGCCGACTGCCATGCATCGGCACTCGGCAAAGAAATGTGTTTTTTATTTTTTTTAAATGCTTTGCCGAGTTCCTGCATATGGTACTCGGCAAAGCTTGTTTTCTTTTTTGTTTTTTGGATTTTCTTTACCTAGTGCTATATTTAGGCACTCGGCAAAGCAATTTTCTTTGTCGAGTGCCTTGCCCATGGCACTCGGCAAAGCTGGGAAGGTCAGTGTCCCAGATTCCTAGCTTTGCCGAGTGTCATGGTTATGATACTCGGCAAAGAAGTGAAAAAATTTAATTTTTTTGGTTTTTAGTCTTCCATCGTTGCAAACAAGATATACATCATATATATATAACACAACTATATATCATACAAATGTATATCACAATCCACCACAAACACAAACATAACATACAAGTATCACAATCTCGACTCCCAAGTCCAAAGTCCAGACACACAAGCATAGTTCACAAAGTTCACAAGTGCATTATATCACAACGGCTGCCATTTGAAGCTCACGGCGACGGTCCGGGTTGGGATGGCCAAACGTGCGATCCCGGCGACCCTCCGAGGTGGTTCGACGTCGTCCCCAATTGATGCTGCACAAAATAGAAGAGATTGCATGTGAATGACAAGAGAAGAGATAAATATGCAAGATAAATATCCACCACTACCACCACCACCACCACATCACCGCCGTCACCAACACTTCACCACCACCACCACACCACCACCACCACCACCACCACCACCACCACCACCACCACACCACCACCACCACAACACCACCACCACCATGAGCACCACAAACACCATGACCACCACCAACAACACCACACCACCACCACCACCACCATGACCACCACCACCACCACCACCACCACCACCACCACTAGGTTTTACTAGGTTTCTCTAAGTTTTAGCATAGAAAGTAAAACTTTGTACTTATACTCACCGGGGTAGAATTAGGACGTTGTGGAGGTGGATCTAGAGCAAACAGCGTCTGTGGGATCGCCTAACCTTGTTACTGGCTAATTTGCTGCATGAACTTGATCATCTCGGCCATCTATCGCTGATCTTGCTCCCGCTGGGCCTCCAAAGCCTGTAGCCTTTGCCGCTCGACCTCCCGCTCGGCCTGCAGTTCCTGCACCTAGGCCTACAACATTTGACCCCAATGTTTCAATAATGCATAGGTAAGGTATGTAAAAGTCAAAGAACGACGAATGAAATAGGAATGTTTACCTGAAGTGTCGACACCACGGTTGGCCGTTGGCGTATGGGCACGCTTGAGATCGTGCTCGATGCTCGGAGCTAGTGGAGAGGAGGAGTAGAGGCCGTGTCGAGGACGCCGTCGCCAATCCAGAACTGCCCATGCTGCTTGCCTTGCCCCACCCTCATCATGAGCTGAGGATCAAGGCGCTCCTCGGTTCTCGGATCATAGCCCGGCCCATGGACTGACCTTGCCACCTCCGTGTATGAAGAGAGGCGGGTGTGGACGCTGGAGTTGGTGTACGCCTCAACCGGGGCATCTGGGTCGTACTCGATGTCGGCCGTCGCCTTGCCCATGTGAGCCAGAGCATATGTCTTGAGTTGACCAACTAGCTGGCCACCGTGTGCATCTGACTACGAGAAAGACAACAACATATGGTTAGAAATGATGCAGAATTGAGCGCGGCTAGATTAGAGCAATGGCGGAGACTTACATATGCCTTTGCATATTTGCTGAGGCTGCGGCTACCCTGATGGTGAGGTACACCTGGCATCTGCAAACGCCTGTCGTGGGCCTCCTCGTGCTTCTTCTGCCAGTCCCCGTCCAACCAGGTGTCCACAATATATTCCCAGCAATTGGGGTGGGTGGCGCACCAGCTTGGAATCGCCTACAGGACATCAAGTAGACGATATATCAGAAGATCAAATTAGGCATACTTAATCTCAAAAGAAATGAATATTCATGTTTTGTATTTATCTGTATGTACTGCTCCCTTATCAACGTCATCCGTCTTGCCTCCTCTTTGTTGACACGCCTGAGTAGGAACTTGGCGTTGTTGTCTATGTGGGCCTAGATGCGGGACTCATAGTGCAAGTCCGTGACACGCCTTTTACAGGAAGCGTAAGCCACCTAATACGCACTTTCCTCCTATCCCTCCTGGATTCTGAACAAGTCCTGCATAAAGACACGAGGTATCCATTATTTTATTTCAAGAATGTCCAATGAATGCGAGGAATTGAGGAATGTAGTGCAAGAAAGACTTACCCACAACTCCCTAATCACCTGATCTGCCTTGTTTCTACAGCGGATGCCATTATGATCTAGAGCATCCTGCACAAGGGCATAGTGGTCGAACGTCCAGGCCGGCTCCCAATCCTGATCTCCTTTCCTAACTAGGCCAGGGAAGTGTTCTTTGCACAGAAGTCCCAGGATGTCATTCACATTACATGCCGGGGCCGCCTGGTCCAGAAGCACCCAGTTCCTACACAAGTGGTCCACAATAGTTATTACTTGTTATTATAATTTTTCAACATATCAAATGAAGAACATATGAAGTTACTTACTTATCGCCCTCGGGTGCAATCAGTGGGCGCCTCTCAACAGGTATCGATCGCTTCGGGAGCTTTGCGGGACCTCGCTGGTAGGGCTTCGACGTACCAGAGGAAGTGGAACCCCCTACCATCGCTGCCTCCTCGTCCTCCGTCGCTAGAACCACCTCCTCCTCCTCCATCCGTGGACCCCCGTCCTCATCCACCGTGTTCTGAAGGTCATCGTCGTGCACAGGGTCGCCTGAGGAGCTACGCCCGTGGTCAGTCAACGACTCCTGCCTGGGCCTGCCTCTCGGCCTCCTCGGCCTCTCTGATGCCTCCGCCTCCTCAGCCGCCGCCATGTCCCTCTAATTGGCGTAAACCGAGGGGCATCTCCTCCTAGTGGGCCCCATCACCTGCAATTAAAAAGAGTAAACCAGTAAGTACAGATAAACGAGACATACTTAGTAAGAGATGCAAAATAAAGAAAATGTAATTACAAAATAACATAGTATTACATGTATTTCTAATATTCTTCATGATTGGGATTATCTGGACGATAGGTATCGTCATCACTATCAAGATTGTCCAAATCCTCAACAGCCTCATCCTCCTCGTTGTCATTGCCTAGTCGTAGTCCGTCAAGCATTTCCAAGTCCTTCGGATCATGCACCTCAGTTGCAGCGTCCTCATCAACAACCCATTCCTCGTCTGCTTCCATTTCGATCTCTCCAGTTAAGTCTATCTCAAGCATCCCTGGTAGCCCCTCTTCTTGTTGATAGAACTCTTCGTCATGTGTGTTTGGGTTCAAGTTGTAATCATCAGGGTTTGGGCGAGGTAATCTACCATGTGGTGATACCTTGTGCACAATATACCAACCCTGAAGACGTGGGTCGGTTTTGCAAGCATATGGACAATAATAAACTTGTGTGGCTTGTTGAGCCACAATATAGACATCTTCTCCTGGATAGAAGAAATCCTATCGAGTTTCGACTATCCCAAGTTGATGGGACTTTCTCGATACTGCAGGATCAAACCACTGGCATTTGAATATGACAGGATTAAGTGCTTTGGAACCACGGTAATTGAGCTCGTATATTTCTTCAACTGTCCCATAATACTCCTCCTGATCAGTGCCCGGTGTAAATACTCCGGTATTCGTGGTCCTTGGATTGGGACAACTCTGCTCGTACCTTGTTGTGTGGAAGCGATATCCTTTCACGTCATAAGCATTAAATGACAAGACCTTATAGTCCAAGCCATTGGCCACCTGTCGTAATTCAGCACTTATAGACACATCCCTTTTTCATTGCAAGTTCAAGCAGGAGAGAAATGAAATCAGGCAACTTGGAACGTCAAACTTAGTAAGAGCTAAGTTGGCCGGTACCTTTTTTTGGAACCATGTAATGAAATCAGGCGAACCATATTGAAGAAGGGTCTCTCATTCATGGTCAGAAGGTGGCCTTGAATGATGCCAAGATTCATCAAAAAATTCTCTGCACCGATAAGGAACAATGTTGTTGGATGTACAAAAGTTACAGAGTATGTAACAAGTTCATTGAGAACTTACCCTAGATACATTTCCACTTCGTCAAGGTTGGTCAACACGTAGAGCATGATCTTGCACCACTCTTCATAGCTCAAGGTCTTTGTGGTCGCTCCACTTGCTCTCCCGCGTGGCCCTTTGAAAAGGCTAAGGGTCGATTCATTTTTGTCCTCGTTGTACCGAGCGGGTGGATTATGCACGCTAGAAAGGTTCTCATTATAGTATGTTGTTGTGAAGTTTGACACCACCTCATGAATGAATGCCTCAGCAATGGAAGCCTCAATCCTGCCTTTGTTTTCACATTTCTTGCAAATAGTCTTTAAACATCTCTCGATTGGATAGCACCAACGGTTCTGCACGGGCCCCCCCATTCGTGCCTCGGACGGGAGGTGCAAAATCAAATGTTGCATCGACAAGAAAAAAGCCAGGTGGAAAGATCTTCTCCAACTTACAGAGCAATAGAGGTGCCGCTTTTTCCAACTCCTCAACCACTTTCACAGATACCTCCTTGGCACAAAGCTGGCGGAAGAAAAAGCTCAACTCTGCCAGCACCTTCCAGACATTCTTAGGGACGTAGCTTCGAACCATCGACGGAAGAAGCCACTCAATCCATATGTGGTAGTCATGACTCTTCATCCCTAAGACTCGACCAGTCTCTGGGTTCGCTCCCCTCCTCAAATTCGCTGCATACCCATCCGGGAACTTTAACGTCTGCATCCATTGTATCACTTCCGTCCTGTGCTTCTTTTCTAAGACGTAATCGGCATTAGGCCTTTTCCATGGCTTGTCGTCTCTTGGAGGCAGCATCTCTAGCTTTGATCTATCGCATAGCGTTGCCAGGTCCACTCTGGCCTTAGGGTTGTCCTTTGTCTTGTCAGGAATGTCCATGAGTGTTGCCCAAAGTGCTTCGGCGACATTCTTCTCAGTGTCCATTACATCTATATTATGTGGAAGGAGAAGGTCATCAAAATAGGGAAGCCTCTCCAAGCCCGACTTATGAGTCAACATATGTTCAACACCATATCCCACAAAGCAATCTTTCTTTGGATTATCTTTCTTTCGACTATCTTTCTGTGGATTGACCACGAGAGCATCTATCTGAGTATGAACTTGGGCACAAGTCATCTTCTGAGGTTTAGGGTCGGTCACCTTGACACCTTTCGTGAAGTTCTTGGTGTCTTGTCTGAATGCATGGTTAAGAGGGAGGAACTGTCGATGCTTTTCGAACGATGAAAACTTGCCACCCTTCTTCAACCAAATGAACTCCAAAGTTGTCTTGCATACCGGGCATGGGAACTTCCCGTGGACACACCAGACGCTGAATATCCCATATGCTAGGAAGTCATGCATGGAGTACTGGTACCAAACATACATTTTGAAGTTTTTCTTTGTAGCTCGGTCATAAGTCCATACCCCTTCATTCCAAGCACTGATCAATTCATCATAAACAGGCTCCATGTATACACCCATTTTGTTTCCTGGGTGTCCAGGAATTATCAACGTCAAGAATATGTTTTGCCGTTGAAGGAGGACCCTGGGGGGGAGATTGAGGGGGATAGCGAACACGGGCCAACAAGTGTATGGGGCCGACATCATTCCATAAGGATTGAACCCAACCGTTGCCAGCGCAACACGTACATTATGGGCCTCAAGATCTTTGTCATGATGCTTGCGATTAAAGCTTTTCCATGCTTCACCATCAGCTGGATGTACCATCTTGTCAGGATTATATCGAATGCCATGCTTGTGCCATGTCATCTATTTCACGGACTCTTTGGTTATGAATAGCCGTTGGAGCCTCGGTATGATCGGAAGGTGCCCTAGGACTTTCATGGGGATCTCAAGCTACTCCTTCTGGCCATCACCTTTGTCTAACTCCACATACCTAGAGGATTTACACTTTGGACAATACTTTGTATCCTTGTGATCTTTCCTAAATAGGACGCACCCCTTCAGACAACAATGTATCTGCTCATACGGCATCTTAAGTGCACGAAGGAGTCTCTGTGACTCGTAGAAGCTGCTCGGCAGAATATGACCCTCCAGAAGCAGTCCACCAATAACTGCCAACATACCATCGAAGCAGGCTCGACTCATGTTGTACTGGGACTTCAACCCCATTAGGCGTCCAATGGCATCCAGTTGAGAAACCGTTGCCTTCTCATGTAGGAGCTTTTGTGCCGAAGACAACATTTGGTAGAACGCCTTTTCGGTTGGCTCTGGCTCCTCCTCCTCCTCCTTCTCCTCCTCCTCCTTCGTAGGTCTTTCAGGGAACGTTGCTTCATGAAAGTCACCTAACCATCCTGCTACCTCGCCATCAGCATCAAACGCCTCCAAGCGTGGTCTCACCACCTCCTCTCTAGTACGATGGGCTTCACCATGGAACACCCACCGGGTATAGTTTGGCGTAAATCCATACTTGCAAAGATGTTCCCCCATGATCTTCCTTATTTTTCTTTTCCTATTTCTGCATTCGCTACATGGACAGAATGTGTCTCTCGCTCCATTAGCTGCCTTGCCAAATGATTGGTTCAAGAAACCCTCGGTCTTGTCCATCCATTCAGGGGTGATTTTAGCCTAACTTGGGCGGCCCATGTACATCCACTCACGGTTATCCATCCTCTAGCATATATATGAGCGAGTAATATAACCACCAATTGTATCTGAATGGCATGCCTACTGTCTAATGGGTGAGGATAGGTCCTAATCCCACCCACGGATGCGTAGATAAGGTTAGTTTACATGCTCTACTCTGATTCGAGACAGAATTTCGGTAGCACCTCCCCATTGTTCTCCCGATACACGTCCTGGAAGGGAGAGTGTGTATCCGGAGAACAACAGGGAGGTGGTGCCGAAACTCTATCTCGGATCGAAGCAGAACATGAAAACTATCCCATCTATGCATCCGTGGGCTATCCAAAAAAGTGGACAATCTGAAACAGATACGGTCTTAGATATGCGAAGATCTGCATACCTCCAACCGTACCTGTTTCAAATGGGAGACGCCTAACTGGGTTACACCGAACTACGACAACGATAAGGAAGAGAGGTTATTTATACCTAAGGTGGCGGTGGAGTCAGGCTAGCGGGGCAGTGGCGAGGCGACGCTGTGCAGGCAGGACCGCAGCGCCGACGAAGACGATCGAGGTCGCCTATGTACTCCGGGTCCCCTATGATTGGTCCTGCTCTGCAAAAGAAGAATTATAATACTATAAGTTAAAAAATTTGGCAGAACCTCCCCTATACGGGGAGGTTTCCAAAACCTACAAGAAAAAAGCCGGCACGATGGCCGACAGCATATATATGGCACGAAGGCCCACACATCCATGTACGGCATGAAGGCCCACACATCCACATACGGCACGAAGGCCGACAACTAGGGGGCTTTATACCTTGGGTGGCGGTGGAGTCGGGCGACGTGGTGCCGGGGTCACCTTCGTCTCTAGCGAGGGGCGGGGACGACAGCGGGGACGAACGGCGAGGGGCGTGGCCGACGGTCGAGGCTCCTCCTCCTCCCTTCTTCTTCCTCCTCCCTTCTCCTTCTTCCTTCTCCCTTCTCCTCTCCTCCACCTCCCTTCTCTCCTCTACTGGATCCCCTGCTCCTCCTCTCCTCCACTCTGGCGGGTTAGGGACGGGAGCAATGGGCAGGCACCACCGGGGTGGAGCGGGGCCGGGTGGGGCCGAGATCGGTGAGCCGAGGCGGGTCAGGCTGTCACAGGCAGAACGGGCCGGGTCGGGGCTGGGTTTATTCCGGCGAGGGGGGGCAGGGTCGGTCGACGTGGTCGTCGAGGCAACAAAGGTTCGCCTCTAGCATCGTGGGAGTGAGAGAGTGGGAACTTGCTCAGGGTTAATTACTTCTAAATTTTTATCACGGGCACTCGACAAAGATATTCAATGACTTTTAATCGACACCTCGACAAGTTTCGTGATTTTTTGGACTTCGTTTGCATTTTTATATAAAAAAAATACTTTTTTAACAAGTTGGTGGTCATGTTTCAGAAGTGAAAAAAATTGCAGTATGTTCGAAATTTCACGAATGTCCAACTTGCTCGTGAACTTCTAAATTTTTATCACAGCCTCTACATGGCCTCAAAATACACTAAAAACATTTTTGACTTCGCTTACCACTTTTTTTTTTCGTGAATCGCTTCAAATTCTAATATTCAAAATGCACTCAAACATGAATACCATTTTTGAATCAAATTTACTTTTCATGAGAAAATTTTTTCGAGAAAATTCAAGTAAACATAAAAATTGAAAAAATATACCAAAAAGTCATAGAAAAGTTTCAAATTGGAACATGTGCTTCAAGTTACTGTATAAATGCCACAAAAAAATTTGAAAACAAAAATAAAAAAAATAAAAATACTTTTTGCCGAAAGTATCTAATTGGCACTCTAAGAAAAACCTCTTTGCCGAGTGCCAGGCTTGTAGCACTTGGCAAAGACAACACGTTTGTCGAGTGCTAACATCCAGCACTCTGCAAAGGATGACGGAGGGGCCACCGACGTCGGCTGAGGTATTTTGCCGAGGGTTATTCTTTGCCGAGTGTCTGACACTCGGTAAATAGGACGTTTGCCGATGGTTATTCTTTGCCGAGTGTTTGACACTCGGCAAAGACGACCTTTGACGAGGGCCGGCTTTGCCGAGTGCGGCACTCGACAAACTGCCTCTTTGCCGAGTGCCCGTGTTTCGACACTCGACAAAGCGCCGAGCACTCGACAAAGAGCACGTCTCCGTAGTGAAACAACTGTGCCGCGTACCTTGATTTGGTGTTACTGACGAAAGTGAAGGAAGACAAGTGAGCACTGTCTTGTACATGAACTCCCATGTTTACATTTTGACTTAGAGAGAATGCTCCTAAGATAACAGATATTTTGTTTAAATTTACGTGGCTTTCACTGCAACGCACGATTAAAAACGTGGTAATAAAGAAGAAAAAAACAAAAGTGAAGTGCACCAGCGAGGAGATGCATCAAGATCTGGAATATAGCCCAGCAACCAGTGCGTTGAGCCGTCGACAGCCCATTTTAATCAGAGAACATGGCCCAAGCAAGAGCCCACGAACAAAGGGCTCCTTCCCTCCCCTTGCTGCAGTAGTGCAGTTGCAGATAATTTTGGATGCGATTTTATGGCTCCAATTTTTCTGACCTCTCCCTGAGCTCTGCGGCCTCCCCAACTGCGGCCGGCTGGAACTGGACGGGCACCGGGCAGCGCAGCAGGACTGCCGGAGTCACCTCCATGGCCTCGGCTGCAACCCTCCCCAAGCTTCAGTTGAGGCCAAGATGCAACAGCTACTTCCAGGTCCGTCCCATTCTTGCACTCTCTCCTCTCCTGAAAGTTCAGTTCATCAGTTGCCCTGTTGATTCGTTCCAATACCCTCAACCCTCAGATGACCGATCAAGTTCATGCGCACATCAAAGCATGCGGTGCCTGCAAGTGCCCGACGCATATCCACGGGTAAACAAACTGGACGCTGCTCCTTTGTTGCCTGTCATCTTCAGATTTTCAGTCTTCGGTTTCCATGTTTGCCTTCACAGGTTGTTTCTTTCAGCTGGAGGAAGAAGATGGAGGCACACATTCCTGCCGGTGTCTGCGGTTGGAACAGGTAAATTGCGAGCTCTTCAACTATGTCCAACAGTTCTGCTCGGTTCCATGATGTTCAGAGGCTAGCATGCCGCCCTTCTGTTCAGAGTTTCAGATATTGCTAACGTCTTCAGGAAATGCGTGCAGGTCGGGGCTCATCGGTCGCTGAGGCAGATAGGAAGAGCGACTTGTCTCTGGAGAACGTCAAGACGTCCGTCGTTTCCCGCGACGACGAAAAGATCAATGTGAGCTCGCCAACTCAGCTGAGGCATGTTAAAGCCGTCCAGATGTGGCAGACTGAATCTTTTAATTTGATCTGGCCATGTCAATTAATTCTCTGTATACAGGTACGAGTGCAGTTGCCTGGAAAGACAACACAAAAGGTGTTTGATGAGGCTCTGACGATCTTGGCTCGTGATGCACCGCCAGTTCCTGGTTTTAGGAAGTCCAAAGGAGGTACTGATCATCATAAGTACTGTACACCGTAATCTCTCTCTCTTCTTAATATCACATTCTTTCTTGCTTCACATTGGTACTCACCGTTTCTTACAAGACATATTTTAGTATTTGTTTGCCTCAAATAATTCAAACTTCTAACTATTTTTCGTCCTCTGCATGGACATTTGCTGGATGTTCGAAGGGAAAACATCAAATGTAAGTGCACACGAACCTTTTTTCGATCAATAAGTGCCCATGAGCCTTGTAATTACACGGTTCCTTTTCATTCACTTGAAGCTTCACCAGTGCAAACTATTCAAAGCTGTTTTATCATCTTCCAAGGCATGCTCTATTAATATGTGTTGTCCTTTTCCTAAAGAAAAAAAAATACACTCGGTTCGATCAAACATGAGTACACGCAACTGTTAGCAACTACTAGATTTCAACCAAAAGTGTCGGCCAATAATTGAGATCAATCAGTGATACGGCCTGGCAACAAGTGCAATATCAAGCTTGCACTGCACAATCCTTCTGTCTGTACTTTGTACTCCTTCAGAACTCAGAAGCAACTGAGCACAGATTATGATGTTGCTGTTCTTCAGATACCCAGCAGCATCCTGCTGCAGATGCTTGGCAAAAGCCGGGTCACCAAGTTCGTTCTTCAGGAAATATTGAGCATCACCATTGAAGAATTTATCAAGAAGGTGAATGCCAATTCAGATAACACTTGGCAAAAAATCGTCATTGTGTATGTTTGGTAGCCTGGTAGGTATGACACTGACTTGCTACTGAATCAGGAAAACCTGAAGGTGAAACCTGAGATCAAGACAACCCAGTCCGAAGGTGAAATGGAGTCGGCATTCGCGCCAGGTTCAGCATTTGGGTTCAATGTTATCCTTCAGCTTGAGAAATCTGACTCTGGTGAGGATTCAGTGGAGAAACCTGACTTTGATGAGGATTCAGAGGAGAAACCGGACTCTGATGACGACTTAAAGGAGCAAAAATCTGGCTCCTCAGAGTAGAAAGAAATGCCCATCCCTGCATACATTTATCACTCTTCTTCATGTGCCATCCCTTATGAATGAATGTACTAAATGGAAAGTCGTTGCAACTGTTTTGAGTTGCGAGTTGCAACTGAAACATTTCTGAAGATATGAGTAGCCGACTAGCCGCTCTGAACATGAACACACACAGCGAACATACGCTTCAGAACCTGTTGCAGATATGATTAGAATTGAAGAAAATGTGCATGGAAGGTCCATGCCTACAATGATGACACTAGAGCTTCAGCTTCCAGCACACTATAACAAAATCTTATCCACTTTGTCTGGAGTATCATCCGTTGACACCTTGGCTTCCAACTACCAGATCAATCATTCCGGGTGCTCCCCACCTCCCAAGGTATAGGTGGCCAAACGGGCCGCCTGACACGATGAAGCACAGCACGCCTAGGGCACGGCACTACGCGGCACGGGCCTATCGTGCCATGTAGTGCCGCCATGCCTAAGTGCCGGCACTAATAGCCCTTAGGGGTGCCGTGCCGTGCCGTGCCGTGCCACAGGGCACGACGGCACTGCAGTGCCCGTGCCGGCCTGGGCACTATATGTGCCTAACCCCTTATTCAACTCAGAATAACAAGCATATTTAAAAAAAAATGAGAATGACAAGCAACTTAGATATATTCATTGAATTAGATAACAAAATAACTCAAAGTCTTATACACATGCAGAGATAATAAAATAACATTTTATTGGGAGCTTTAGTGCAATGGCTGCCTCATTAAAAACCTGTCTAGGTAAAACTCACCTTTGTGAGAAACCCTAGACAGAAAAAAGAGTACAGCCCAGCTCCAATTATAAAGTTCATCAAAGTTCAGTCCATAGTCCATAATATTACAGTCCCATTATATAAATGATAGCTAATCAAGAGAAAGTTCTTCAAATGCTTCTTCAAACTCCTTGTCCTCCACCATGTGTTGCAGCCGAGCTTCAGCAGCCTCTAAATCTTTGATGCAGGTCAGCATCTCCACCATTTCAGGCTTTAGCTTCCTCCGCCGCTCCTCGATGATCCTGCCAGTCATACTAAAAGTGGATTCTGAAGATATGGTTGAAACAGGAACAATTAAAAAAACTTTAGCCATGATTGACAGCACTAGATTTGTGAGTTTAGGTTGATTCCACCAGCCCAAGATGTTAAAATCATCATCTAAATGGTTCACAGTGTCACAGTCCAAGTAAAAAACAAGTTCAGAAACATTTAAACCTGAAGAACTTGCAGCCTGCAACAGGATAATTGCAGATGTATCTCTAGCCATGATTAGAGTAGCAGCTGGAGTATGCATACCACCAGGACCACCAACATCATCATCATCATCATATAAATTTCATCCCAAGCAGACCTTTTTTCACCAGATAGGTTAGGAGGGGCAGTCCTCCTCAACCTAACACCTCTATATTTCACCTCATACTTATTGTAGACATCAGTAAGTCAAGCTCTAGTGCCAACCTGATAAGCACTATAATCTGTACTAGTAATGGTACCCAACCTCCTAAGTACTCTATTAAAACATTTCATTTTAGCTCTGGGGTCCAGGATGAATGCAAAAGAATAAAGCAAAGGTATGTCCCTCCAGTATTTATTATATTTGTCTATCATAGGTTGAACCACATGTCTGATGTGAGTATCATTAGCATAATTCTTTAGGTGCATAGCAATCTTAACAAGATAATGAATCATGAGTGGAGATGTAGGATAAAACACGTCAGACAATGCAACTGTAGTATCATAAAATAGTTCAAGAAATTTAAGCACTTTTTCTACCATAGCCCAATGGTCATCAGTTAAAAGCAACTGACCACCTTCACCCTAGGATATTGAAGCGACCTGATTTTCGCGAAGGGAAATCCATAGAGTCGAAGTGTAATAAGACCGTTGTAGATTATATTACCCAAATTCCAGTCGAATATCACATCCATACAACGATAATATCATAATACAAATAGTGCGAAATTACATAAATTATTATATCACCACATTGACGGAATTAAAAGTAGCATTCATTCAGAACAGCTTGAAGATAAGATCGTCAAACTCGAGCGTAGGAACGAACCCCTCAACCGTCAAACTCCTCGGAGCTATACTCCACAACAGAACCTGTGTGCCGAAATTTATCAGTACGATTTATACTGGCTACTCCCACCCTATGAGCATTGCTTTGTGGAAATTGGATGCAAGTTGGATATAATCAAAAGGAACCTATAAGGTTGGGGTTTCCTATATTTTAGCATATCAAGTATATAAGAATAGTTGGTCAAGTTTTAACACCATTCTCACACACATTCCACCCCATTCCCATTCCAGAGCCAGGATACACCACCATCTCCACACCATCACCATACCACACCCATACCATCACTCAGTCGACAGGCCAACTCCCTCTCGGCACTGTTTCAAGGCTCGTAGCCCCTAGCTACGTCCGATCACTCACTCCTAGGGGGAGAAAAGAATGACTCATCTCACTATCTAGTTTAAGCGAAACCCAGGAAAGGTCCATAGCCGACAAGTCGGCATATGTATCGATCGATCAACCATACACTCTGTAGAGATTTTACATAACCACAAGATCCACCTTCCTCGCTGACCGTCGTCAATTGGGCTGATTCCGGCCGCTTGCTAGCCTAGGATAATGCCACTCTACCATTCAGCCCTTGTACACCCCAAGTCTAGTCTGGGGTGGCTGAAATTGTGAGTCATGAGCCAGGTCCACAAGGTCTCCATGAAGTCTCGGAAGGATGTGGGGGAAATCCTCTACGCCCCGTACCTCCCTCACACTGTCCGCTATCAATCTAGCAGTAGTGGCAATATCCTACCAAGTAGTCCGGCCGTCCCGCACCATATAGGGCGAGTGATACGTAAGGCTTCCCGGTGAATCTGAGTACTAGTAAGTCCTTACGGATGACCAAGCCAGAGTGTCTTCATCAGGGTTTTCATTTACCGTGCCACCACAGCACCTCCACCCTAGGCTCCTCCCATCACAAGATCACACCTAGGGCCACCTCATATACCATTTACCCACCACAGGTATCCATTCCAGGGGTGCCCAAGTAGCACCCCACGACAAGACTTGCCCCAGGCTCATCGTATACTCCAACTTGGTCGACACAACCCTCACCCTCCACGCACCCAAGTCACACACGCAACACTCTTCCCATAGTCCAGATAACTCCAGTTTCCACCACGCATCAATGTAGTGCAAGCGTATTAGAAGTAATAAGCAATGAAATATAGTAGCAAGCCTGTGACTAGCCTAACAGCAGGGTGAGAAGAGGCAAGGTTGCATCAAAGTAAAGGCCATCAAGAAAGTATACTACCATGCAAGTCCTATCATAGTGTGAATATAATAATAAAGTAAAGCACTAACAGTTCTATATTAGCCATGCGTAATAGGTGCTACAAAATTGGGTGGGATGTGGCACCTTCAGTGTAGTCGTCTCCATACTCCTCACGGTACTAACGATCCTCATCCGTCCGGTTCTCCTCTGAGTCTGCAAACGATCGCATTATAGTCGCGTTAGCGACGTCTATAGAATAGCACAAAGAAGCAATGAAAATTCAAAAGAGCCAAATGTACTCAAACATGGGTTCATTGCGTAGAGCTTGATTTTAGATGAATTTTGGTCCTTGTTTCGTATTTTTCTAAGGTCATATGAATTAGTTATGAATTTTCAAAGTTTAAATCATTTCTGAAAATAGAAAAGGCTAAATTAATCCTGGGCTGACACGTGTCACGCTGTGACTGGTCCACGTGGCATGCTGACATCAGCATGACGTCATCATCTCGATTCCGAGCTGACAGGTGGGGTCCACCTGACGTCAGCATGACGTCATCAACGTCATCAGTTCCGACAGGTGGATCCAGGGGCTCTTGGGTCACTGACATGTGGGTCCGGTCAAAGTCAACGTCAAGTCAACAGCGGGTCAACGGTCAACACGGACCGGGTCCGAACTGGGCCGGTTGGGCCTGGTCAGGGCTGGATTTGGGTTGGACTCGGCTCGGACACGTGGCAAGCTGCGGCGCTGCCACGTCGTAGCCATGGGCCTCCACTGGGTCGTGGTCCATGGCTCGCGGGCATGAGCGTGGCTCACGGTAGACCAAGACGCGCTGGTCCATGGTGGACCACGTCTCCTTCCGGTGAACCGCGTCCACCCTTCCTTTCTTCTCTCTGTGGTCTACGTGTACCGAGTGCAAGCGCGTGCGGCCGGCGAGGGAAGGACTCTGCTTCCGTCCCCGGCGCGCTCCCACCGGTGATGTGCTCACCGGTGTGGAACTACGGTGGCGCTGGCACCCAATTAAGGTGGGGGAAAGCTTCCCCAGGCCACGGCGAACACGTTGGTGGGATCTAGGTGGCTGCCAGGGCTTTCCAGGGTGTTGGCCACGGTGGTCGGCGGTTCGGCGGTGCTCACCGGTGATAAAGTCGCGCGTGTAGGCTCCTTGGTGGCTCGGCTGGGCGGATAAGAGCTTCAGTGGGTCCGTGGGAGCACGGCGAGGGTGTCCAGGGCTCAAGGCAGGGCTCGGGTTCTCATGTGGCCGGTAGGGGCTCCACGGTGTCCACAGCGGCATGGTGGCGACGGTGAGGCACGCAGGAGCACTACAGGGCGCTGATGGGGCGATCTCGGCGTGGTCGTGGATGTGCGCATGAGTGCGTGTGTACCCAGAGGCCGGAGACGGCCTTGGCCTACGTGCTCCCGGTGTGGAGCGCCATGGCCGACACAGCGAGGTCCGGCGGCGAGCAGGGGAAAATCGGGGCTCACCTTTGGTGTCGTGGAAGATAGGATGGTGACACAGTGGCGGGTTGCGGCCGTGTAGCTCCGGAAGCAGCGCAGTGCAGTGCAGTGTAGCGCAGCGTCGACGTGCTTGATCGGGGCGTCGTCCTCCGCTCCGGCGACACCGGCGACGTCGCGCGGCTTCGGCGCTCCCCCTTCTTCTTCCTGTTCCCCCTCTTCTCTCTTGGCTCGGGTGTGCTGTGGACGGCCACAAAGTGGCGGCGGGGCGATGAGAGAGCTCAGGGGCTCCCGGGGCCGGGGCTTTTATAGCCGAGCTCCACGGCACCCATGGCGGACGGTGATCGAGCGGTGGAGGCGCGTGCACTGCATCCAACGGCCTGCGCGTGGTTGCGTAGGCGCGGCGCCAAGGGAACAGGGCCATGCCCCGAGCGTGACCCCCTGGCCCGCTCCTGCCAGCGCTGTCGGCCTCCGGTCGCGCGGGCAGTTGAGGCGTGGGCGAAGAAGATGAACAGGAAGGCTGACGGGTGGGTCCAGCGGCAGCGGCATCAAGGGAAGCGGGGAGGCGCGCGGGCGTGGGCGATGCGTGGGCTGGCTACGTGGGCCGCGCGCGGTCAGGCCAGGCCTGCTTGCAGCCGCGCGTGGGCCAGCGGAGGGGGAGAAGTGGAGGGTTGGGCCGGTAGTTTGGTCGCGCGGGTTGGGCCGACCTGCGCGTGAAGCTAGGCTGTGTGGCTTTTTCTTCTTTTCTTTTTCTGTTTTGTTTTTCTTCTCCATTGTTTGAATTCAAATTTGGTTTGAATTTTGAATTCTAAATTGGTGCACCAAATTCATTGGAGTTTTAGATATGAGGCCCACAACATTCTTATATAAAATATTAGAAATTTATTTAGCTATTTTGTATAACAAAAATAGGTGTGGTTTTGTTATACAAAAATAGAATTAGTTTTCTCTTTAAACCTTTATTCTTTGGTTTGAGTATTAATTACTTTATGGTGTATTTCTTTAAAGGTGTTGTTAGGCTTTACATAGAACAGACAAGATTCCAAATCACCATTTTAGTTAACAATGTATGCTATGTTTCTTTTGTCAGTATTTAAATAAACATGATTAACATATGGCATGCCATGCTTATGTGTTGTCTTGGGTTGGGGTTAGACCTAATGCATCTCTTAGGTTGGGTTTCTATACATGACACTCATCAACACATGGAAGTTTTTGAAGAAAAATTTTGTAGTTGTGATTTTTGGTGTGTGGATTTTTGGGTTGTTACAGATATTGAGCGTGGATGAAAGTAGTGAATGAGACCTTATGTGGAAACAAATGCTTAAGCATTAGGTATGTAGAATTCCACCTAACTTCCATGTCCAGTTGAAACTTTCTAGGCCTAACACTAGTGGCAATGCAGTAACTTTTATATGCAGCAATTCTCTGGTTAGATGAGTTTAAGAAAGATATTGCAATTCTAGATTTTTCAATCAAAGGCTTAAGAGCAGTTAGGACCTTCTTAACAACCAGATTGATAATGTGACATACACAACGCTGATGCAAGAACATACAATTAACTGCATTGTCTAAATCATCACTATCATTAGATGATGCATTGTCCACAACTTCAATACCAAGATATTTAGAAAAGAACATGTCTAAGTTTTTGCATGGCTGATACATTAGATGATGCATTGTCCAAAGTAACAGCAAATACTTTTCTAGTCAAACCATAATCAGCAAGCACAGATACAACAAGATCAGCAATATTTTATCCATTGTGGGAACAATCAATAAGCCTAAGACCAAGCACTCTCTTCTCTAGTTGCCAATCAAAATTTATGTAGTGAGCAACAACACTAAGGTAGTCCTCTTTGGCATTACCAGACCAAATATCAGAGGTTAGACACACACAATTAACACTAGCAGAACTAACAGTCTTAACAAGCTTAGCCTTCTAATTAGTGAAGTATTTAAACATGTCTCTAGTGGTGGTTTGCCTAGAGACTGAAACAAATTTAGGATTATGAGCAGTTCTAATGTATTCTTCAAATGCATATGATTCTCCCAAAGTGATAGGAACATAAAGCCTAGCAAGCAATCGAACCAGTTGAGTACGAGCAACAATAGGACAGTACTCCCAATTATGCATACTACCATCAGGATTAAAAGAGATCTGTGACTGAGACATGTAAGTTTTTTCATGCCTCCTAGGGCATTTATCCCTATGCGGGGTGAGGTGACCAGTGCCACCACTAGAGTGCCCAGAGTATTCCTTAGAGCAATGGATGCACTTAGCTCCATACCTGACCTTCTTACCATTCTCTATTTTGAAGAGTTTCTTGAAATCAAGCCACACTGCCGAGGTAGAGGGACGTGACCGTTTGCCGTTATTCTCTTCCCCGTCCACTGCTTGATCGTCGCAGGGCTCGAGGACGATGGGAGCTTTAACGTTACGGCCGAACAGCTCCGTGGCGTCCTCGCGCAGGTCGTCCTCGTCATCATCTCCGGCCAACCCGCACAGCCGCCTCTCTTAGTTGGAACCGACCTCAACCGTCTCATCGTCGGATCCAGCCATCGCCACTCGTCGGCACCCCTGTCCCTCAATGGCTTCAGACAAAACAGAGCAAGGGTTAGTAGAGATCGAGGGTTAGGGTTAGGGATTGAGCAAGGGTTAGGTCGACGGCGACTTATCTTCAAAGCCGGAGCACCAGAGTCGCCGACGAGGTCGATGAGGCACGGATCCGGTGAGGTCGACGACGAGGGACGAAACCGGCAAGGTCGATGAGGCATGGATCCGGCGAAGTACACGATGGATCCGGCGAGGACGAAGCGAGATCAAGGGTTAAGGTTAGGGATTGAGCAAGAGTTAGGATTAGGGATTGTGCCAGTGCCGGCCAGCGGTGGCTCCAGAGGCCACCGGAGAGCGAGAAGAAGAGAGGAAGTCGAGAGGCAAGAGAGGAGAGCAAGTCGTCGACGCCGACTCACCGAGAGAGGAGAGCGAGGCGAGAGAGGAGCGGGCAGACGGCGCTGCGGGGAAGAGCTGAGAGGAGTGAGAGCAAATGAATTTGGGCGACGAATTGAGATGCGGCCGGCCGTCCGGGACGGGTTTTATACCTCATATTCCAACGGTCGGATCCAACGGTCCGATGGGAGCGGCCGGAGATCCAACGATGTCGAGTCGTGCCGCTGCCGGGCCGGCCCATATAGCGTGCCGTGCCCGTGCCGGCACTACGGGCCAGAATGGCGGCCCATACATGACACTAAGGTCGGGCCGTGCCAGGCCGTTCGGGCCAAGCCGTGCTACTTAGTGCCGTGCTTGGGCCGGCCCATGGTGCCCGCCAAATGGCCAGCTATATCCCAAGGTTCACACTGCCCCACATCGCCAGTGACCTACCAACTGCACATATTCGCCCTGTTCGCTTGGCTTATAACCCATATTTTTTCAGTCCAACGAATAATATTTTTCTCTCACAACAAATCAGCCAACAATATTTTCAGTCATGGCTTATCAGCCAAGTGAACAGGGCAATTATTCCTTCTTTTTTTCAGAGAAAATCAGCTGCATATATTCTAGTCGAGGAGAAGACCCGGCCCTAAACATTTGCACTTCTGGTTCCATGGCCCATGAGAATTCCCTGTCATGACAGTATTTTGCAACTTCCTGACATTGTTATTTCAGTGCTGAAATGTTCACGTCATGGATAGTAGCCACGTCATTATACCAGAAAGAAGTCATTTCATTAGGGAAGATGATTGGACACAGGACCTTCCTCTCACGCTTCCAATATTTTTTTAATGATGAAGACACATTGATACCTTCAATGCTGAACTACCAACCAACAGGATTGCTAGATCTCAAATTGCTACTTACTACTATAATTTTTCAAAATTACATATCTTGTAGAATCTTTCCTTTTTGGGCCTGAGCTTGGCTTGGAGCCACACCAGCCCAGCTGTCAGGAATCTTGTATATAGTACAATTTGTGAAGCATTGTGAATGCACACACTTTGCTTGGAGAATGATTTTAGCATACCTTGGGTTCTCAACCCCCTAATATGTACTTCTTGTTTATATCATTTAGTTTGGCAAAGAATTAAGTTGCTGATTTGGCAGCCAAATCAGACAGAGCAGATTAGGTACCATTATCTGTCATCATTGGTTCAGACGAATGAATATAAGTGGCTGCATTATTCCCAAAAAACAAAACATAGAGGGGGTTCTAGACCAGAAATATCTGCACACAAATGTGACATACAAGCTGGCTTAGAATTAGGGCGTGTTTAGATCCAAAAATTTTTGGGTTTGGGGTACTGTAGCACTTTCGTTTTTATTTGGCAATTAGTGTCTAATTATAGACTAATTAGGTTCGAAAGTTTCGTTTCGTGATTTCTCACCCAACTGTGCAATTAGTTTTTTTCGTCTACATTTAGTACTCCATGCATGTGCCGCAAGATTCGATGTGGATTTTGGGAGAAACTAAACGGGGCCTTAATGATAACGGTGTTAAGATGCAGAGGGTGACCGGTCACAGTCCAAAAAGGTACATCAACCTCTCGTTGAAATCGAACGCAATGGTGGTTTAACCACCCAAGTACACACATCAAATCTTGCCTCCACAAAAGTTAAGGCTTCCGTAGAAGAGGCAGGCACCACCTGACTATGATGATTAATGTGTTAGATACTACTAGATAATTAGAGTTGCATAGCCTTTTTACATTTTCTAGGTGTCTATTCTTTTTCCAAAATATTATAATTTGGTGTTTCCCTTTTGAATTAGTTCAATATCTATAGCTTCAAATGTAATTACTTTTATATTCTTTTAAAGAAGAAAATAGAGCTCCAAACATGATTAATTTTTTTTAACGTAATGACAGGAGCTCTGCCTTTCAATTAAGAAGAGTAAAGAGGTTTATGTACAGAGCAAGAGGGGCATTGCCCCAAACATGATTAAAATTCAAAAGTGATTCATTTTGTACTATATAACCATATGTTTCCACGTCAAAAGGTAGCCGAGAGTGTACAGTCTTATTCGTTGTTGTACCTGTTGCACAACAGTGGCCCGTTTGCTTCGCTGAAAAAATAAGCTGAAACACTGTTCCGGCTAATTTGTCGTGAGAGAAAAATATTGTTCCTGCTAAAAAGCAAGCTAAAAATACGAATTATAAGACAAGCGAACAGGGCCAGTATAAGTCTTAAGCAAATAATAGTGATGGACATTTTGGTTAGCAAAGCGAGTACACCTCTATATTGCTTCTTGGATCTAAGCTACCGTACTTCATAATCATTTGTACCGTATACTCACATTCTAATTCCATCTTTCAACAAAAGCCCAATTTCAATATAAAAAAGAATGCTTGCTCTTTTCAAGTAGTATATACTTCTGCACTTGGGCTCTATTTGGTTCTGACCTCAAGAAAGTTGCCTGACCCAGATAACAATCTTAGATGTCTGATTTTGCTTGGCTTTTATTGAATAGAACTCTCTCGGGCATGCAATTTTCCTAAGACTCTAACCAAGCATGTCCTCTTACAAGCAAGACAAAAGGGCAGGGAACCATGACACACACACAAAAAAAATGAAAATAAAATAAAAGGGCAGAACCAACTGTACCATCATGACATGGGAAGAACAAAACAAAAGGGGTTTAATCACAGCCCTCCTAGTCTGAGCATCTCCAGCAGTCCCTCTTTCCTAACCCCTAATAAAAAACAACAGTTATTTTAAAGATTTTATAGCTCTAGCAGTTCATAACCCTAACCCCAATGAGAATTTTTTTCTCGGTCCCTCAAATCATAGCCCCTCACCCATCAAATAATGGAAAGACCTCTCCTCTCCAATTCACTATTTTTCTCATTAGAGATTGTATTTTCTCGTTCTGCTGGAAAGAATACCTTCAAAATCCTTAAACACGTTTTGTATTTCTCACATTAACTGATTTTTAGGTTAAAGTTTTCTCCTAGTGCTGGAGATGCTTTTAGTGCCTGCCCAGAGCTAAGACAGTCACCTAGGGCCCAGCTCAGACAAGAGGGAACAAAAGTTTGCAATAAAATTTCTCACAAAATTCAGAGAGAGAGAGAGAGATGTTTCAATGTTTCACTTCAGGAAAAATAATTTAGAAGTAAAGGAAAAGACTTTTCAGTATCGGCGTGTCAGTATAAACTCATCCTCCACTAGCACTCTACCAGGAGTGGAAGCTATCCATTGCCCACTAACCCCACAAACCCAATCACTCACCCATCATTGGACCCCATAAATAAACAAACAAACTGCAAGGCTTGGAGCGAGAAAGAAATGCAGAAATTGATAAAATAGCACGGAGTATTAGGATAATAGAAAAGGTAAAGGCTAACTCATTTCCTTTTGTATTTGTTCTCCGCTCTTCCCTCTTCTTGTTCTTGGAGTTGGTGGTGTCCCCAGAGCTAAAAAGGCCCTGCCTTTTGGTTATTCTCAGACTTTACCACCTGCTCCAAGAAAGCTGCTTGGAGATGGCGCGCACCGAGAAACTCGCCGGCGATGGCTGCTCTGGCGGCGAAGGACATGTGGAGGTGGAGGTCGGCATGGGGGTGGACGGGAAGGGGGTCATAGAGTGCCGGATATGCCAGGAGGAGGGGGAGGAGGCCGCCATGGACTCACCCTGCGCCTGCACTGGCACACTCAAGGTGAGCGCTCTCCTCTGTTTCTCTCTCTCCCCTCTCTCCTATCGTCTCCCTCTGAACTTTGCCTGGATGTTTGAGGAGCCGAGGTGAGTCTAAAGTGTAGTGGTTGGTAAATTTGGAGTAGAATGGTGATTATTTGGGAGCTGGACAGATTTAAAGATGCCATTTCTGTGCTTCTGAAGTTCTGTTTACCCTTTCTTCTGGTCACTGCGTTTTGGAAATTTGCTTTTGGTTATGTCGATGTTTATGTTCAACCTGCTTCCTTCTTTTCCGTGATTATCTTGCTGTTCTTACCGTGATTGTTTTATCTTCGTCTACCAAGTGAAACAGTGTCAGACTGTCAGTGTTTCATCGTCTGTTCACTCGGCCTCCGTATTTGCAGGTGCTGTGCCAGGTTTTGGGTTTGTCTTAAACAGTATCCTTTGGATTGAATGAGTTCTAGAAAACCCGATTTTGTTGTGGACAGGTCCAATCATCCGATTTTTCAATCGATAGATAATCCTTATCCTAATATATACTGTACCCCCATTTTCAGTTATCCAATAAACCTTTCTCCCCTTGACGTTGTTGTACACGTGACTTAGGAGTATCTGTTGAAGAAAATGCTAATCGTGTGTTGACCTATTGGCGTTGGTTGTATGCAGTTTGCCCATAGGAAATGCATACAGAGATGGTGCAACAAGAAGGGCAATATTACATGTGAAATCTGCAACCAGGTGGGTGTTTCTGTTATTCTGCTACAAGACCAAAGTAGCAATTTTTCTCTCTGTTTCATACTGTGTACCATATCATTTCTAGATGGTGTGGCATGCTACTTTGACCTTGCCGAGTTTCCAGTCTACTATCGGCTATTTGATTTGGATAGATCCAGTAGGGCCATGTTTAGTTCACCCTAAAATCCAAACTTTGGCACCATGAAAAAGAAGATTTCCCGTCACATCAAACTTGCGGTACATGCATGGAGTACTAAATGTTGACGAAATTAAAAACTAATTGCACAGTTTGGTTGTACTTTGCGAGACGAACGTTTTGAGCCTAATTAGTCAACGATTAGACAATTAGCACCAAATACAAACGAAATGCTACATTGCGCTACAGTAATCTACTACAGTATTTTCGGCTGCGCCAATTCCGGGCAACTAAACATGGCCTAGGTTTATATTAGCAATCCATTTCAATGCAACTGCAGTGCAGAAGAAATAAGGAGAAATGGGAACACTCTATATATCTTGTATTTTGCTGTTCTTGTTAAAGTTTTCATATCTGTCTTGTTGTCCCTATGTTCTACAGGTTTACTCCCCGAATTATGTCATCCCTCCACCTAAATGTTGTTCAGATGAAGTGGACATGGATCTCAGGTACTTGCTGATACAATTCTTTATGCTTTGCTCAATTTGTGGAAATCAATCCTTTCTAAATGAAAAACATATTGTGAAAATAACCTTATGTTCTGTGGGGGTAACTTGAACAATGTGATTTGTACCCTTTAACAGCAATTAAGGAAGCACAGTTGTTTTCCCTTAATTTTCAATAGTAACGCAGATGTGGTGTTCCAGTTTGTGCATATTTTTTGAGTGACCCCAATGTACATATTCTGAATGGGTGATCTTTTTTGGTAAACAGGCAAAACTGGGTTGGACGAATCGATCCTCATGATTCCCATTTTCTAGCCATTGCCATCGCAGAGCAGCAGCTGCTGCAAGCTGAATTTGATGATTGTGTATCTGCAAATTCTAATGGTGTCACATGCTGCCGAACTATTGCTTTAATTGTACGTCAAAAAAAGCTCTTTCTTCACAGACTTAATACTTATTTGTGTTGACTTATTTGTGTTCGGTAGTGGAATCTAATATTGGCTTTATTGCAGTTGATGTTCCTTTTGCTTGTACGACATGTAATTGTCATTGTGAGGGATGTTAGCATGCTACAAGATGCAACAGTGTTGTTCAGTGTGAGTTCAAAAAACCTAGTTAACATGTCCTGCTGAGATGATGTGATCTGCTTCTGTTTGAGTTCCATATTCTGCATGATGCTATGAATGCTGTCAAAGTGCGATAATGCTTCATTCTGTTATTAACATGTCATGCCAAGATCGTGTAATATGTTTATGTTGAAATGGCATGATGCTGAGAGCTAATTAATGTCTATTACAAAATCGTATACCCCAGTGGCTGCAAAAGAATAACAAATACTTCAAGATAAATTGATGACAGTGTTTTATTAGCAAAGATTTGCCCTTGATTGATTACAGCCCACTTCTGCATTTATCATTTGTTGCTCAGTCCATAGTGGGATTGAATTTTTATTTTTCCATGTGTATTATCAATACATGACACTAAAGCTTTCGTTTATTTCAGGCAACTCTTCAGTTTGCGGGATTCTTTCTTCCTTGTTATGTAATAGCTCGTTCTTGCTATGCTTTGCAGCATCAGAGACGAAGACAGGTGTACTTCCTTTCTTACCAGTCCTGATGATATAGAAAAATATATGACCAACCTGTTCTGAATCTAGTAGAACCTGCTATTATATTTCTCACTTTCAGCATTCTACCAGTTTGACCTATTGACGTGAACATCTTTTTTTTCTTCTCTGAATTGGTAGCCTGTAAGCTGTAACCCTGACCCAAAACGGCCCTATAACGTTCCAAGATAGTGTTTATTTACTCCTGCTTGAATCCAGTGCTGCTGGGTTGGACCCCAATGGTTTTCATTGAGAATGTCTTCGCTGCTTCTTGCAAGTGAAGTCTGTCGAGATATGTACATATGCAGTCTATCCCACAGAGGAGACAGTCCTAACTTGTTTTGTTGGCTATCTTCACAGGTGTAGGGAGACTCACCTGAACCTTAAAGAACACCAAGGCGTACCAATACCAACTGAAGCGCCGCCTCGGCAGTACCCCTGAAGAGAGGATGCATGGAAGCTTGCGAAGTGAGCTTCCTGTTGTTGCTTGGAGTCACCGCAAAGCATTTGGTTTCTCTCCTGAAAACGTAGGCGGTTTAATTAGGGGATTGAGTAGCCAGAACAGGCGTTGTGAAGCTCAAGTGTACATATGTTGAGAGAACATGGCCTTTTTACAGCTGTATGGAAGCAAAATGTAACCTCACACATTTCTACTGCAAATAAAAGAACGATCTACCATCAGCCTCTGAAGTTTATGCTTGGTTAGGGATGGCTGGCTTGTAGAGTGCAGGGCGGCGGCGGCTGCTGCTGCTGCTGGACAAGTGCGTACAGAGGGAGGTTTCTGAATGGGACAGACGTGGAGTCACGGGTTCAGTGCCGCTCTGATACTCCATCAATTGCTGCGTGATCTCAGCCGGTCATCCGCGTATATTGCCAACGCCGCCGTGCCCTCCTCGGCGTCGGCTCCTGCCTTCCACACGCTGACCGACCAGCCTGAGCCTGACCTCCCGGACTCCTGCCGCCGGCTCCTATTTCATGAATCGCGCGTCCCGCGCTCGGCGTCCTTCGCCAGTTGCCACACTTGCCGGCCTCGGCTGATTGATTAGCTCCATCTCTTGCCACACTTGCCGCCGACAGGAGGGGTTACCTGTTCGGTTCAATGTTGTACGTTGCTTGAGCTTTTCGGGCCGGGCTGAGACAGGTTCAGTACGCCCATCCTGAGTGTGTGCGGGCGATGTTCCGTGTACGTGTACATACCCCGAGGACGTGAAGAAGCTAGCTCCCTTCTTCCGTTCTGGCTCCGATAATGCTCCTATCACGACGCGTCCGGACGCGGCCCCCCACACGTGGATTCATCTCTTAAAAAAAATCCCCACTCCTTATCTGCTCAATCCCATGACCCCAAGGCCGCGACTTTAACCATCGATTCCCCAATGCCTCCATCGACGCAGCGTCGGACGCGCCCCCCACACGGATTCATCTCTTAAAAATCCCCACTCCGCTCAATCCCATGACCCCAAGGCCGCGACTCAAGATTCTGCCCGAGAGAGCACGAAGGCCGCTGCCGCCTCTGGCGCCAAGGCCGCTGCCCGAGAGGCACACCTAGGCCGCTGCCCTTACCCCACCTAGGCCTGGCGCTCGTCACGAGCCAGTAGCGTGGCTCACTGCCACCCTGCCCGCTGCCCCGCCTAGGCCTGGCGCTGGTCATCGAGCGGGGCTCCGCGCGTGGCCACCCTGCCGACCGCTACCCTGTGCCCCCGCCTAGGCCTGGCGCTCATCATCGAGCCGAGCTGCGTGCGTGGCCACGTGGCCGCTCATCCGCCAGCCCCCTTCCCCCACCGCGCACCCGTCTCCCGCTCGTGTCGTGCCCTTTCCCCATCGTGTCGTGTCCCTTCCCCCACCTTGCCATGCCCTCCCCCCCCCCCAATCGCGGAGACCCGAGCTTGCTGGCTACTGTAGTTCCCCACCACGTAGGCCATGGCTGCTTACGGCGCCCTGTTTTGTTTTAGGTGTGTCTCAGAAGTTGTTTTCTAGTGTTTCATCTATATGTTGCGTATGTTGCAATGACTATATACGTTTCTTGCAAGTATATGTTTTAAGTTTTTCAGTTGTTTCAGACTTATGTTTCACGCGTTTATATGTATGTTTCATGTATTTCATCTTGATGTTGCAAAAGGATCTAATGTTGCATATGTTGTAATGGCTACACATGTATGTTTTAAGTGTATGTTCCACATGTTTCATATGTTTTTAGACGTATGTTACAAATGTATGTTCCAAATGTTTTAGCTGTTTCAGACGTATATTTTATGTGTTTCATCTAGATGTTGCAATGACTATACAAGTATGTTTCAATAGTATATTGCATATGTTGCAACGGTCAGACAGATGTTGCGGAGGAGATGAGACGTTAGGACAGGGAAAAAGGCGTGGTCGAGACAGCGTCGCGGCGGAGGATGGGGGGCGCGGCGGGGATGGAGCCGCTGCGAGGGGAGGAGTACGGCGCGGTAGGGGAGGAGCGTGGCGTGGCGGGGGAAGGAGTGCGGCGGGCTTGATGCCGGGCGCAACCAGGATGGGGATGGGGATCGAATCGCGGACGGTCAGACGCGGTCACTGGCGCGGGATCGGTCACGGGCGGCCGGACGCGATTTTCGCTAGCATGAGATCTAATGCGAGCGCGGGAGGCGTCCGATGCGAAGCAGTTACACGCGTCGGAGCTGCGTCCGGACGCGGACCTAGGGCCGGACGTCCCATAACTAGCCCTACTGTTCTGGCTCTGATCCCGTTCACGCGGGCACATGCATCGTGTTTTACACGGGTTCATACATAATACATAGTCCTAAAAACGCACGACACGACATGACAAACCTGAGCTATTTTCTTCTTATTTTTTAGATAGAAAAGGTTACCCCCGCTTTATTGGCATAAAGCGTAACAGGGTGCGTTTAAGTTCATGCGTCCCCGCCGCCCCCGGCCCCGCCCCCCCTCAAATACAGAGTTTCAACCATAGAATGATCCACACGTGGACTTCACTGCATGCCGAGGGTTCATCCCTTCCCTCATTGAGTCCTGCGGCATTCTTGAGTCCTGCCAACCGATTCTTGGATGTTGATCCAAGTATTCCTCCAAACGTCCCCCTTCCAGACTTCGCCCTGAAAGCATATTATTTCGTAATTTCCATAAGCACCATAAAACTGAAAAGCTAATAAAATTGAAAATTGCATGTTTGTTATTTGCAATCCAGCAAGTAGCAATAAGCTCAAAATCACACTCCTCACTGAGATTTAGAATACAAAAAGACAATGCACCATATTAGAATATGAATCATCTAGAAGTTGAAACGTTCAGTCACACATTGAAACAGTTCAGTTTCATACCTTGATTGTAATCTATAAATACCTGTATCATTCTAATGCTCCACACTCTCTTAGCCACGCGCATTCAAAGAACATGTGAATAATAGTCTCCTGCTCCTTACAAAACAAACAAGATTGATCTAAAACTTCTCTACACTTTGCCAAATTGTCCTTGGAAAGCAATCTATCATCAGTCAACAGCCACAGAAAAATCTGCACTCTTGGAGGAATTTGTAGTTTCCAAACAGCATGCACATGTACAAGCATACACCTCTGTGATTAATCACAGCATATAAAGACTTGAGTGAAAAAAAATCCATTTGAACTAAAGCTCTAAATAATCCGATCCTGTTCATTCGAGAGATTTATACTCTCTACCACCCCAAAAGCTCATACCAAGACCGCATCAGCCTATTAGAAATAGTTCTTCTAAAAGATAGTTTAAGAACTTCCCCATCCCAAACATCATAAATGGATTTGCCTTGTTGTTCATTAATCACATATAAAGGCCAAAATCGAATAGCTAAGCTAGAATTTCCAAACCAACCCGAAAACGAATTCTTCTTTGTCCAATGCCACACTTCTTTGTCCGGGTTAGCACATGCACAGTGCCAACGGTTCGTCCGATGCCACGCTCCAGCTTTGTCCAATGTGAGCAATAACTTGTTCGATGGTTAGTAACCGATGACCATTAAAACAACCCGTCAAACTTCTGTTTTGAAAGCCTTTTCAAATGTGCTCAACTCCACCAAGTGAATCGACATTTCATGTGTGTGAGTTAGCATTTTTCAACCATTTTGAAATACTTTTTCTTCTATTCCCAACCACCCCTTGATCCTAGCATCACATGCAAAGTTAGATCGCTCAAGTGGCACTATATGACCGATATACAAATAAGTTTGCCCCTCTTAATAGTACGGGCATCTATCCTAAATCGGTCATGCACTTCTCTCTACACAATCTTTGACCGGGGAAATGAAATGCCCTACAAATATACCTTTGCTTTGCGCATTCTATTTCATCTCCATGTTGGTGATGCTACACAAGCATCCAACCTCCATCTTCATCAAATGATGAACAATGATCATCCATAGGTGTAGCCAACCATGATACCTTTGATCACTGCCATAGCATGAAGTTCCTCCATCATCCTTCATCAAGCCCCTTGATCATCAACACAAATCAACTCTTGGCTTGATCTTCTTTGAATGATATGATCCACTTTATATCACCATGTGGCCTTATTGGTTCATCGACCACAACTTCGCTTGCTCTGCACCATTGCCTTGGTTCATCAGTGCCAAGTCCTTGCTCAAGCTTCTCCGCCACATGCGGTCCATCACTCCAAAGCCTCCGACTTGTCATTCACACTTGCAACCCGGTCCATCATAGCCAAGCCATGTCTTTTGATCTTCTTCACCTAGCCACATGACTTCATGTCATGTCTCATATGCAATGAGCCCCTTCATCACAACTAGTTGAGCTTTGCAATAAATCCAAGCAACTTCACCACCATGGCTTTAGTTGCTCATACTTGTGTACCTGTGGACTAAACACCTTGTATTTTACATCAAACATATGTTAGTCCACCTAGATTGTCACTCAATTACTAAAACTAGGGTCTTTCACAAGCCAAGTGCAGATTAACATAATGTAAACTCTTACAGTTCCTATCACAATAAGATCAACCAGCGCTAATGTTCTCAATGTCATTCGAGCCACATAGGCAAACACTAACCAGGTCATCCCCTAATTATACAGGCTGATCTAATATGCAAACCAGGAGCAATTGAAAAATGAAATGTGTTACCCAGAACATGTTTCTGATTTCACTACAATGTAGTAAAACTACACTATGCAATGAATCGCTTGTGGGAAGTAATAGAACACAACAAAGGAGAGAGAATAAAAAACAAAATCATTTAAAAATAATAACAAGACTTACATGTAGCAGAGAATAAACGAACCCAGAAAAAGATAAGTGAAAATAACAACCAATGCAGTCAATCATAGCCATACTACTGCAGTACATGGTATGAGATCTAGACAACCAATGCAACTCAACAGGTCCCCATAGATGTCACACCGCTACTACAACAATAGCTAGTAATAATTCAGTCATGTTCTATCGATGGTTAAAATGTAAGTACTATCTAAGCACCACCACACCCAGCAACGGGCCACAATTTCTGCCAGCAACGCCTCCTTCCCCATGTGCCGCAACCGCGCCAGCAATCCAGGCCTTCCTCTGCTCCGCCGCGGCCTGCTGCACAATGACCATGACATCCTACGCTCGCTTGAGATCCATACACGTGCGCACCAGCTCTGCCGCCCTTTCACGGAGGACATTAGGCGAAGTGCTGACTGTGCCCTCCATCATGGTGGCTGCGGCCTCAAGGTCGACGACAAACCTTAGTGTGTGAGCTTCATAAAGTTAAGAGGGCTATATAACAACTGAAGAAGTTGAAACACACGATGATCAAGTTCGGAGACATTGAAATTTGCAGCCCCAAGGTAGTCTGGAGAGTCAAGGCAATAGATTCAACAGAGAGGCGAAACTTAAAACGATCGAAATTTGCAGGTTCTCGATGCTTTGACGCGCCGCAGATTCTCGATGCTTTGGTAAGCCTCCTGGAAATCTCGGCACTCTCGTGCCAGGCTCACCGTGAGTCGCGGAGAGCCACGAGCGGACCGCACGCTATACGCTCCAGGGCTCAGACGCTTCGCCTAGGTTGACGATAGCGATCATTCTGTCCCTTTCGTTTGCCTCCTTCAATACATCACCGACTCGAGATAGCTCTTTGTGTTGAACTCCGGCAGTTTGCACGGGTTGCTTCACGCCTTCTACAAACGTCGAGAGCTCGGCACTCCGATGTACTTGATTACGGTGGCGGCGGCCTCGAAGACCTCCTTCATTTCTCCTCTTTCTGTCGGCTGTGTGTCGGAGGAGGAGATAAGATGACTTTGATTCTGTCGAGAAGACTGTGAGGTGGGGCGTTAAAATATATTTAGTTTCGTAAATATTTGTGCTATTTTTTTTTTATAAAATCGGTCACATAAAAAGTTTAACTCAAAACAAATCTAGAATTAACCATGAAACAACTCGTACATTAACCACTTTTCATGAATCACAGTGCCAGATACTATCTGACTGTAAGAGTAACAATAGGATACAAGTATGCCACACAAGCTTCTTGCACAATCATTTTGAGGTGTACAGATGGCAAATGCAAATCTCATATATCAGAGACGATTTTGTTAGCAAAGTACAAGTTACGTAGATTCTATTGGAACGTCAAATTGGAAAAGTTTAGGCAATGGATATCTGCTAATACATGACCTTTTGCTTATTATATATCCTAAGTCTATACAATTTATATTATTAATGTAGTATCCGATCATGAGGGGAGGAGAGTGAGCAAAATGAGGTATGAACCAAGGGTCCTCTTCACCTTACCATCCTCCCCTTGTATAGGAGAGGTGGAAGGTGGAGGATTTTATTTCTTCGACATTTTAGATTTATCTATCATTCAAAAATCTTGCAACCCAAGGTTAAAAAGATGGTATTGTTGCTGATACTAAAGTCCTTTTTTATCATTTTGGCAGCTGATCCACCTGGTGGCTTTGTGAACTACATCCGGAGTCCCAATAGAAGTCATCTTCCGGGAAACTTCGATTTAGTTGCTGCTTCGTTGCATGTCTACAATGCCGCCTACTGCTGCTTGTTCTAGAGGCTTTGCATCAGCCTTTGGATGTAGTATAATCACACAAATTAAGCCTCGTACGATGAAACCCTAAACACCACAAAACCTAGTACATTAATGGAAATATTTCAAATCAGTGAGTGTAGCAAAGAGCATATTGTATGAATGTATCCCCTTCTTCTATACTTGATTTGGGGAGGGAATTAGAGTTTTTAGAGTTTGGGGACGCCAGCTAACGTCATTGAAAGAATAAAGCTTGAGCAGCTAGACAAGAGGGAGAAGAAAGAAGTGCAAGTAGCCAGCGGCCGCACGCGGGCGCTATAGCCCTCTACCTCGGCGCCAAGATCTGCGGTGTCAAGGTGGGCACTAATGATTGTATCGCTGAGTTCAGCGCCATAGGTCTTGGCATCGAACTTTGTCACATAGGCACGACACAGCGAGTTAGGCTTCCTAGGGGCCAAAACGTGTGGCATCGAGGTGTGTGACCTATTCGCCAAAAATCACTACGCTGACTCCTTAGGTATATTTTTGAAATTAGTTTGCCCAGAAGTGAAAATGTAACTTTTTTCATTTTTTCAAGAAAAGGGCTAATTTGCAAAAAAAAACGGCCTGCAATACTAGGATGGTCGATTCAAAAAAAAAACCCCGGCCTGCACCACAAGGCTGGTCGATTCTGAGACGCACTGTTGGGCTTGTGCAGGCGTTGAGCGGTGGTCGCTGATGACTGACTCGGTTCTGTACTTCTGTTACTCGTCGTCACCAACCGCCAATTCACTGGCATAACCTTACCCAGGTACTACTACTACTAGACACCGTAGTACCGTACACAACTACTGAACTACACAGATTCATCAGGCTAGATTTCAGTAATGCTGTCAAACACTCAAGTCTTGCCTACAGAGCATCTTACGACGTACACGACCAGACCTGGAATCGCATATGCTGAAAGCAAATTTGCATTCTTTTACCCTCTTTATTTTGCTTATAAAAATGAATGGGCCCATTCTTGTGTTTATTTCTATTTCTATTGCAATAAAGGAGCTTTTGCCACCTTTATTGACGTGTACTAGCCTACCAGGAAACAACTCGTAGGGCCACACAAGCTTCTTGTACAATCATTTTGAGGTTTACAGATGTGCGATGTCACACAAAATTAAACGCAAATCTCATACCAGCTACGATTTTGCTAGCAAAGTACAAGTTACGTAGGTTCTATGGCAACATCAACTTGGAAATGTTCAGGCACTTAATGCAAGAACTCAGCTGTCTAATTTCACTGGCTTCACTTTTTCCTTGAGGAACTGCCGAATGTGCTCTCGCTTCCAGTTATCGATCCTGCCAATCTCAGCCCGTTTTAGATTTTCAGTAAACGAACCAATGAACAATTGAGAACACTGTTTCTACCATACATTAGTTACTTTAAGCAATTGGCGCACATATAGAAAGATGACAATTTATTCAGTACAATAGTTAAACCTGTCACTTATAGATGAATGCTGTGCCAAGGGAAAATTCGGGCCACTTTAGCAAATCACCTAGTATTGACTATACTACTGCAGCTTTATGAAGCATTCCACTTTAGCAAATCACCTAGTATTGACTATACTACTGCAGCTTTATGAAGCATTCCAGTAGCAGTACACTTTCTATCAATAAAACTATGTTTTGAAGCATGCATGCACAAACAAACCGATCATTTCTTTACCTATTGTGTCAGTCATCAGAGTACTACATGACATTACTGCAAGAGCAAGGATGATTGGAAGCAGACAACATATATAAGTGCAATGAACTAAGACATGATGATATGAAATGATTCAGGCAGACAGTTCTTATATTATTTGTAATAATAGAAGTCTAAGAATGTAAATCAGATAACTGGAGGTTTATTCTAGAGTTAAGTAGAACATGCCTTATGGTCTCCTTCTGTTCACCCTTGTTGTCAAGCATTATGAGCTTTGGTGGAGAACCATAGGAATAACGGGCTTCCACATAAGGGAAGTCGTCTTTATCTTCTTCGAGGAAGCCAACAACTTCTGGATAAAATACCAGTTTTCTCATGCACACCTCAATAATTGCACCAGAAAATGTGAGCTGCAACAGGCAACAGCAAATAGTCAGATGCTACGTCCAGTAGAAGAAATAAAGAACTATATGGCACTTCTAAGACCCATGCTCATCCAAAAAGAACGTCATTTAAGTCGTGTTTACTGGCCATTCAGGGCCTCTAACATTGAAGTGATGCCTTAAATATATGTCATTATTCCAGCCTAATAAAGATATATACTCATTTTGGAAATGATACATGTTTTGGTAATCCCTATAAGATCTAAGCCCTATTCAGTATTGACATAAACCGACAGTCACAAACCAGCATAAAAACTTGAACTGTAAATCCTGAAACAAAGAAAGGTACAACAGGTAAAAGATATGTCTTCCATATGACAATTCATGGAGATTCATAGTTCACACCTTGCTGATAGAATCATCTGAATCCTCGGTGCAACATTTACCGCAATCCTCCACCAGCTCTGCACACAACCAAAAACTTGTTTAGATTTGAATCAATCACATGACATAACACATAAATAGCACATGTGGAAATGAGTCCACCCCTAGTTTCTTTGCCAATTGACAGTGGCCCCGTTCACGTGCCCTTAAACCCGGCTTGATCCGCTTATTTTTTTCATCCGGAATAGTGTTTTTCTCTCACAAATTCCTCCACCATTCCTCCAAACCATCCAGATTCCTCCAGAATTCAGACAAGCGAACGGGGCCAGTGTCACAGTGACTAATGGAGTCATGGAGCAACCGGGACAAAAGATATTGCAAGAAGCAGCAAACAGAGTTCACAAAATATATTCCTCCAAATGAAGTGTTCAGTTGGTGACAAGAATGATGTTTTCAATCCGTTCTGATGCAGCTAGCTTCAGCTCTTTGACTCTGTCTTCAAGACCAATATTACTCAGCTTTATACAAAGCACATTAAGGCCTTGCAGCATCTAGATAACACGAGTTCTATAGAGTGCTACTAGGGGGGGCTAACCAAAACGATAGACCCAAACAGTGAGGACAATGCATGACCAGCACCACCTGATCTACAACTTCTGAGCTAAGGGCAAACCTCAAATTTTATAGCACAATCAGCACAGGTTCATAAAGCCTCCACTAATCCCAGAAATCCATTTTGTTGCCCGTTTCAAGTAAAAAAAAAAACTCTCGTCAGGACTGCAAAAATGGAAGAATCGTGGTAAAATCTGAAATCCATCAATGCTCAGTGAGCTAATCCAATAGTTCACATGTTTTAAGGTTCATTAATTGGGTCTTCATTGGTTTGTGGTCTAAAATCCCATCTGAAGTTTTGGCATTAAAGCGATCCAATTTCTAAGCTGCAAGCTACACAGCAAACGTCTTGACCCAAATCGCTCCTCGCAGATTTCACACTCGAAATGAAGAAAACTGACATATTCGGATCCGACCGGCCCCTCCTTACTCAGTTACTCCTATGGCTACGCGTTCCCGGTTCAGATCGCAAATCTTATCAGAAGCGCACGAAGCGCGAACTGCCGCAGGCCAGAGGGACGATCCGCGACCGCGCGTACCTTGGTCCTTGACGAACTCGGAGAGCGCGCTGCAGTCGGAGCAGAGGGCGAGGCCGGTGAACCCTAGGTCCTCGCACTCCCGGGCCCCGAGCCGGTCGCCGCGGCAAAGGGCGGAGCAGCACACGAGGACCACGGCGACGACCGCCGCCACGGGGAGAGATCGATCCATCCTCTCCTCTCCCCTCGCGCCCCGACTAACGTACGGCCTGTACTCCGGAGCTGCCGCAAGCACCACCGCGACGAGTCGTCGACGACGGCGACGAAGAAGAACTAGAGGCAGGCCGGCAGTGCGGTTTCCGGCTTTCCCCCCAGTGGCCCAGTCTTTCGAGGCTCAGTTGGTGAACAAGCGGTCCGCATAGCTGGGCTTTGTCTGTGAGACGCAAATACAGTCGGGCCCCATTCTGGCTCGGCCCATTTTTTGTCATTGCTTGTCGTCCAGGTCCAGTGCTGCCTCTCTGAACTGAACTACAGTAGTCTGAATTCTGAATTCTGAACTCTGAATCTGACTGAAGCCTGAACATACGATACGATCTTTATTGCTGTCTAAATATTGCACGAATCTGAATCTGAAAATTGGGTGAGTTTATTCCCCGTATACTCATTTCGTCGTTGAATCATGAAATCATCAATCGCAAGAATTCGTGATCAGCCAACATCACCACTCGTCATTCGCCGTGATCGGTGATCCGCTCGCACAACACAAGCACGCACAGGCAGCGGCAGCAGGCAGCAACGACGCACCGTCCTGCTCAGCCACACTGGAAGCACGGCATGTGTTCCGTACTGAGAACATATGAATTGGAGAATACTCGATGTATTAATCAGTGCGTACATATAGGCACGGTGGGGAGCCTGGGTCGGCAGGGCCACGGGCCGGTTTACACTCTAACACGTACTTCCGTCCACCGTCCACATGGCTCGGCTCTCTCCTTGGTCACGCACGCCGTGTTGCCATGTGATGCGGCGAAGAGGCTAAGCTATGCTGCTGCTCCTGCGACTGCGATGCATTCTCCCGGTGGCGGTGGCGGTGGCGGGCCTCGGTCCCAGAACCGCTGGGCGCTGGCTGTAATTCATGCAGGTGCGGGCAGCCGTTGGGTGTGTGTGGGCGCGCGGGTTCAGACTTCAGACTTCAGAGTTGGAGGCCCACTGGTTTTGAACACCACCGTCCTTGGCACTTGGCAGGTGGCTTGCTTTACGCACGCATGTACTTAGCTTTGTTTAATCACGTCGGCTAACCATAGATAATTGCCGGTGGTTTCATCTCGATTCTCGTCTCATGATGGATGATGATTGATGAGCTGAGGAACAGCGGGGAATGAGATGAGATCTCGCGGGTTTCATGTGTCGGTGCGGGCCAAGTCAGATTTGCCATCTCTCAAAAGAAATTCTAAAGTTCTCAGCAGCTGCTGCTAGTTGTTTTTTATAAATTTCCTTGGCGTTGTCAGGCAAGGCAAATCAGCCCTGAAAACAACGTGACGAAACGAAGCCGTCAGGCAGGCTGAAATACGAGGAAGCAAGTCAATACACGGATGCTCCCTAGACCCTACTCCTACCTAACACTAGCAGGGCAGGCAGCAGCTGGCTTGGCTCGTAGGAAGAGGATCAACAGTTTGGCAAATTGGCAACGGCCGCCTCTCTCTTCTCAGTCTCAGGCCTGATGGTGGATCGAGATCACGGTATGTCCTAGTTTCTGAAAGTCGAAACATCACTGTTGGCAAAAGCTGGAGCCGATAAAATTGATCGAGCAGGCTGCTAGAGCAGACGTTGGAGTCTTGTTTGAGACCAGAAAAGAATCCTATCCGTGGACTGATGATGCCCAACTCGGCTCGGTTGGAACTTGGAACGGAAGTCCTAACCCGTGTTCTCTCTCTCGTCCCGTCAGCATCACCCACAGGTCCGTCCCAAAGGATAAGTTCCTGCGCGCGGAAAGGCGTCAGTGCTTGGCCCATCACGGCAAGCATGTTCCATTCCAAGCACGGGCGGAGGAGCAGTGGAGCACGAAGCCTGATGAATGGATAGAAACGACGTAATAATTAGTGATGAACGGCAAAACATATGTACTATGCACTTTTTTGTGTGTGAAGAAGAGATAGGCGAGCGAAATTATAGGAGTAATTAGCAGCTCAGCCGCATCGTAAGCTTTGTGTGTGCAGCTAAACTGTGTGGGCTTTGCACACGGTCTCACGTGCTTCCTCCTCTGTTCTTCGGGTTAAACAAATGCTAATGATCTGTTGTTTTGTTGCTGTCCATCATTCTTGCTAATGCCTTACATTGGCTGCATCATGAGGTAAGGAGATGACAGATGAGAGTCAACAAAATAGCCTTTCCAAATTATAAGTTATTTTGACTTTTTTTAATACGTAATTACATCTACATGTTTATTATGTCTAGAAACATAATAAAATTATTTATCTAAAAAGACTAAAATATGACTTATAATTTAGAACGGAGAAAATATTAGATTGACAAAGAGGGTTAGGATGAAATCATAAAAAAAACACAACAAGGGTTGCCATGTTGTAGCAAATGACTTATTACTAGGGGTCTAAAAAGAAGAAAAAAAATCTAAATGAGTGACTACTAACCACTAGACGTGGATCTTCTAGCTAGGCAAATATAGTTAGAGTTGAATAATATCGTAACTTCTTCTCTATAATTTTTATATTTTGATGAGATTAGAGCATCTCCAACAAGAACCCTAAACAATACTCGTGCTATATCTTTTAGGGCTAGAGAAAAAACCTTAGTCACACCCTTACTTTATAGAGCCCCACAAATATCTTCCCTTAAACCCATCTCCCAGGGTGTGTAGGGAGTTGCCTACTACATTTTTTTTTCCAGAGGAAAGTTTTTCCCAACCCAATTCGCTCTGGCGTGTCCTTTTGTTTCCGTCCGGCTCTCTCTCACGCCACAACCTTACTCCCTCCCATCGCACTGCCACCTACAACACTCCATCTCCATGTACATCTAAACGGGGAAGAAGCGGTGTCACCAGATCAGGGTCCAAGGTAGTCGAAGTAGTCCTTCCCCATCCACCGCATCCCTTGATCCCTTGATGCGGCGAGGCTCCTCTCCCATCTATATATCATCTCCCCCATCGCGGGTGAGTGACTCCTCTGCCTCGACGCTGGCGCGCATAGCTCAGTCGACGAGTGTCGCGCCCCTGCACCGGCACACATAGCTTATCGATGAGAGCAAGGAAGGAGAAGAATAGGGAATAATGATCGGGTCCCATATATCAGTTAAAAGGATTTGAGGGCTTCTGTTACTGTTAGGATAGATGAAAAAAATAGACCCTAGAAAGTAGAGGGAACCCTTAAACAAAAAAAGAGACCCTAATTTAAAGGCTTCTGTTGGAGTTGCTCTTACCAACCTGCCTAGAGAGTTATGATAGTTTTCTTTCCCTTTCCACATAATATCATGTTTAATATCTCCCAACCAATGGTTGATAATGGTTAATCCAAGGTGCAAGTGCAGGCTAATGATTTGATGCTCTAGGCAGCATTGTTTTTACAAATGACTTAAAATGTCAGTATGTACCGAACGCCAAGCTAAACATTAATGAACAAATCAAGGATTCCGATCCACATTAACCCCACCTACTCCTAGTGCATTCAAGCATCTAAAAATTATACTCAAATATAAGCAATTCTAGGAGACAAAAAATAGTTTTGTGTTAAATATGTGCATAAATTTGGTAGGTATTATATTTGTTGGAAAACCAGGTTTCCAGCAGGAGGGATACGAGAAAGCCTTCGCCCAACGGGGTGCCTTGGGCGAAGGTATGGAATGCGGAAGGTGGACCCAGACTCGATTAGGGTTTCATAAATGCATTCACCTACCTCTTTTACATAGCATCTGACTCCCCCTTTTTATAGGGCATTGTTTGCCACTGTTCCATGGTACAATTTACCCTATGACAGCTATGGTACATTCATAGAATATCCTAAGACTAGTACAAATCTTCAGGGGCATCCCGGATCTTTTCCTCCAGCACCGCCTTTACTTCTTGGGCCTTAGCCGTAGGCCCATCGGAGGCATATCTTCGACTTTTGGCCGCGGTGCTGCAAGAACTCCCTTCTCTTGGGAAGGGATCGCACGGCCTCCGCTTGAGCCGCCAGAGCCTCCGCCTTTGCTCTTCAGGCCTCCACATAGAAACTCTTCCGAACATCTTCAGAGCCATGCTTAGGCCTCCGCCTTACCGACAATCAGAGGTGAAGGCCTTCTTGCCGCTCGCGGGGGCATCCTAGGCTTCTTCTTGAAGCGTGAGCGGCCTCTGTCTTCGCCTGATTCGTTGGAGCCTTCGCTTCTAGTTGTTCCCGGATGTCTCCGCCACTGTCTTATGAGCCTTCGCCCCATCATGGGTCCCACGCGAAGGCTCCGTCCAGCATCCCTGCACAACATCGCACAAGTGTTCCAATGCCATTAGCTTATATTTGTACTGGCCTCCGCTACTCGTGTATTGGTGTCCCAACAGTTCCCCCTTGAGGGTGCGGTCCAATGCGAGCGGGTCGTGAGCCTCAAGCGCAACACTGATATCAAGTGGTGGAGGCTTGCCTGTTTTCCCCCTGGGTCACCCGTATCGGACCATTGGAGGGGCGACGTGTCGTCGTTTGATTCATTGCGGTGGCTCGGTACCCGATGCGCTCGCGAACAGTCACGATCGTTGGTGTTTGGAATTCGAAGCGTCCTCCATGGCCTATATAAAGGGCGGGTTGGTGTGGAGGCCCCCCACGCTGCCATAGCCATTGCTTTCTTTCCTATAGCTTTCCAAGCATCCCTTCCTTGTGCTGCTCTTTGCCTTGTTGTTGTGCCTTCTTGCGTCGCTGCTCCTTTTTAGTTCTGTGCTGTCTTCGAAAGTGGCTTCGCCTACCAGCTCTAATCTTTTGCTTCTACAATGGGAGACATGAAGCCTTCGACTCGTGTGAGGCCTCCTGCGGAGGTTGATGTAGAGCGGGTGGCATGTGACGCGGCCTTAGGCAAGGCCTACCGCTTCTTTAGGGGTCGTGACCTTGTCGAAAAGATGGTGGTTGCCAACTTCTAGCCTTTGGGGAAGCATAGGCCACGAATGACCTTAGTGAGGATGAAATTTCCCATCTTTGGCAGCGCGGAGGGAGAGTTATGTCCTTGTTTCTATCTTACTCACACGGAAGATGAGACTGATGAGGAGATCGTGAGTGAAGTGGAGAGGTCTGCTTCCAAGATCCTCGAGGAGATTTTCGAGAGGGAATATTTGTCCCGTCGTGCTATCGGCGGTACCATGCCCCGGTTGAACCGGGTTTTTGAAGAAATGAAAGTGAAGTACGGGGAACACAAGATCCTCAAGAAAGTCTTAAAGTCTATCGGGGACAAGGCAATGAAGGTTGCTGAATCTGCTGCGCCCCCCCTGCTACGGTCCGGGCCAAATCTAGGAAGAGGAAGGAGTCTGATGTTCCGAAGACTATCTCAAAGAAGAGAAAATCGGCGAAGAGCGCCAAGTACTCATGATGGGTCGGATGCTGCCCAACCGAGCATGGAGGCTGGCCGGTCAAAGGCCTCGGTTGCTCGTCTAGACGAAGACCTAATGGCTTCATCTATCACGAGGACGGCCATCACTTCTGGCACCGTTATTTCTACCGTGGTTTCAATGCCCTGTATTCATAGTGATGACTCCTCCGAGTCTGAGGGCAACGCTGGTGATGTAGATTCTACCTCTGCTCGTTCTAGTGAGGAGGTCACTTTTGACAAGGCTGGCCGTTCTACGAAGACTCAGCACCTTGAGGAGTCGGAGGCTGAATTTGACGAGCGTCCTCCATTGGTTCAGCCTTAGGGTCCGGAGGCTCCTACTGGCTGTGGCCCATGTTGACAGTGCTGGGGTGCCAGATCTTACTGGTGATACTTTGTACCTTGGTAAATTTTCTTTGTTCGACGTTTCTCCTGTTCACACCTTTTATTATCTCTTTGCTGTGCTCTGATATTATGTTTTGTTGTGTTAGCTGGTCTAACTAAGGCCATGATGATCCCTATCCCTAGGGAGAGGCCTGCGCCTACTGATCTAGATCTTGCCTGCGTGGGCTTGGATGTCCCTCCGAAGGCTCCGCTAGCTGCTGGCGCTGGCCCTTCGGCGCGCGCGTCCCCCGTCAGCGGAGGTTAGTCTCGTTAACTTTTTCTTTTTGGTTTTGGGTAGGTCAACTTTTTGTTTTTATATTTCTGTTGCATTTCAGGTGAAGGTTCGGCCGACACTCTAAGTGGGTGGGCAAAGTCTCTTCATGCTCTCTATACCGAGATAGGAGGTTGTAGATGCATGGTTTTCTCTTTTGTTGATTTTGCCTTACTGTTCCTTATGTTCTTCCTTTCTTACTAGATCGTGCCCGTCACCATTTCAAGAAGGTTGATTTTTATAAGCTGCTACGGTACAATCTGGAACACTAATGCATGGTGGGTTATGATTGTACTGTAGGTTTTCTTTTTTTATTTCAATTTGCGTCTTTGCTATTGATATGTGCCGTTTTTAGGGGCATCACATGGCGGAGGCTCTCGAGGAGCGTGCTTCTATTGAAGTTGTGAAGCGGGATGAAGCCATTGAGGTGCTCTAGAAAGAGCTTGACATTGTTGAAGGTGAGAAGAAGCGGCTTGCTGAAGAGGTTACGGACCTTCGCGTGGGCCAGTGGGTCGTCGACGAGCTGAAGGCCCAAGTGGAAACTCTTGAGAAGGAGATTGTAGGTTCCAAAGCTGTGGAGGAGTTGGCTTTGGCTCACGTGCAGAAAGCCGAGGATTCAAATGACAACCTCCGGAAGGAGGTTGAAGCCGAGAGGTCTTCGGGTGCCGCTTTGGCGGCGCAAGTTAGCTTGTTGACCAAACGGCTGGAGGAGACGAAGACCGTGGGTTTGACTGTTGCTGAGATGTATCGGGCAGCTCTGGCCGGTTTTGGTGGAGCCACCTCCCCTTGCCAGCTGATGCCTTCGCCTTCATAGTTTTTGCTTGGATGAAATCTAATTTCACTAGGCTGCTGGAGTTCATTGGGGGCGCTGTGGATTTTGGTGCACTTTCTTGTGCCACCAACCATTGCAAGACTCTTGGCAAGGTGGGTTGTGCGCACATTGTTGTCTGAAAGAGCGAGAGGAGCTCGAGGGGCCTTTGGAGCTTGGAGGGTCTTCGCGAGACGTCTCCAAATCCATAAAAAAATTTATGAAGTAGTTCTGGTTTAAGTTTGGTGTGTTGATGCTCGCTCCCTAGCGGAGACTCGTCGTGCTATGGTTCGTGACTTAATTTTGTCGTTGCTCCTTATTTGTGACCCTCGATGCTTTTGATAGTTTTTCTTTTGTTTAGTTTTTTATATCTATTTTTTGTACTTGTGTAGGATGCATAGAGGGTTGGAGCTCAACATGCCAGTGCTGAGGCCCAGACTTCCTAGCTTGGCGAAATGGCGGGCCAGAGATCTTCGACCACCGCTTCCTAGGCGAAGGAGCCCAGAGTCTACCTCCGCCCCCAAAGTTCTGAAGGTGTAGTTTCTAGGTTTTAGTTGTTTCTTTAGGCTTAGCTGTAGTCGGAGGCTCCACGTATTTCACCTTACTTGCTTGTTTTGGGCGTTGTAATTTTAATGTACATTTGTCCTACATAGGTTGCCTCTCAAGGGTCCTGCGCAGGTCGATGCGGGACCCATAGGGTTCCCCACGGAGAAGAGAGAAGAAAACCTAGTCAAAATAGGATTCTCTACATGTAATCCTACTTGGACTAGTTACACATAATCATACTAGGATCTCTACTTTGTAACCAACTAGGACTCCCGCCTCTCCTGGACTATATAAAGGAGGGCAGGGTCCCTAGATCGGCACCTACACAAGAACACGCCATACAACACACAACGAAAACCTCTAGATCTCAATAGAGATCAAGAGGACGACATAGCGCAGGGCGCAACATACTATCTACTCCACACTGGACGTAGGCGCCGTGATTTTCCAGCGTACCGAACCAGTATAAATCGTTGTCTCCCTGCGTTTACCACCGAGTTCCTACATACGCCGATACCCCTCCGAACAAATCACCGCCCCGGGTACCCCCGTGGCGGGTTGCCGGTGGTAAAACATCGACAGCTGGCGCGCCAGGTAGGGGCTCTCGACACTTTGCGTTTGAGAGCTCGGTGGACCTCAAGATCAAAGACTTGTTGTAGCTCTTGTTGGCCCTCATCGACAAGTCGCTGCAGCTCTCGTCGACCCTCAAGATCAATAACACGTTCTCGGCGACAGCCTCGAGCATCCAAAACTCATACAAGCTATCGTTGGGAACATGTACACCAATGAACTCACCGCATCTCGTTCAATCTCAAGATCTGGCACAGGAGCTTCACCACGTTCATGTATCGGATCATCATGCTCAGATTCCGAACAAAATTCCGCATCAAACTCGCAGCAGTTCGATTGCCATGATGACAACAACATGGCGTCTCCAGGCATCGTCATCGACTTACGCCTGTACGAGCCAGTGGACAAACTTAGGTTGGATTCATGACCGGCAGACTTTTCGCTGGGCACGCAGTCGAATTCAAGACGGACGGAACCTGTATCCAAGTCAGTTGTACTCTCGCGGTGGAATAATAACCGAACTCTGAATACGGCAAGGGCCTGATGCGTCTCCATACGATGAACAAAAAAAAGAGGCAAACAAGGACAACATATATGTGTATATACATGCACGAACACATGCTGTATATGCTACGTCGGATAACCAGCCCCGGATTCCACCTCAACAAAGTAAAAACGACAACTGAGTTCAACTCCAACTCGAACACCTCGAGGGCTCCTGGATGCAGCTGGATCACAACAACTCGGATACGAAGACCTCAACACGAATGGTACAAAATCAGATCAACTCGGATACGGAGGACTGACCAAGAAGCAAGACGTACATACTACTACCAAAGAAGCAAGCAAGGCCAAGACGTTTGTGCACTATTTATGTATGTGCACGCACGTACATATCAAGGCTCGTACATGATGCGTACATTCCTGTCAACCAACACGCAAGCTGTTCTGCTAGCCAACAAGCAAGCCATCTGACTAGAAGCAAGCAGGCCACTACGACAACCCGGTAACAGCGCAACACTCTCCGAGTACTCCACGACGACGACGGATTCTGGCTACCACTACAACAACCCGTCGACTCCGCCGTGATGCTCGATGACTACCTCGACTACTACTCATAACCAACAAACTAGTCGGTGACGAGTTCCAGATGCTCGACGTGTCTACAACCAATCGCTCAGACGTGGTATCCAACTACTCATCCGAAGTACCCAGCAACTCGGCTGCGGCGATCTACAACTCGGCCATGAACCAAGCTAAGTGACACTTTAATTTTTAAATACATTCCGGATATTATTCGTATGCCTCTGTGGCCATATCATCTTCCCTTAATGGCTGTTAATTTACTCGGATAGTAAGCCTTAATTCGTGAAGCTTGTTTTCTCGAATGGATGGTCACGTCAATGAACCTCTAAACCATATGGATGGTCACGTCAATGAACCTCTGAACCATACGTGAGATTCAAGTGCTTAAACGTAACAGGCTACTACCCAGGAAATTAACCGACCTAGCAAGGGGAGACACAAAAAAATCATCATGCGAGCAAACATAGTGCTCTACAATCATCATGCGAGCAAACATAGTGCTCTAAGTAAAATCATCATGTGAGCAAACATAGTGCTCTAAGTCTTCTCTTAACGGTCGCTAAAGTCCTTAGGTAGAACATGCCTTAATCCGTAAAACTTGTCTACTCACATGGACGGTCACATCAATGAACCTCTGAACTGAATGCCAGGCTCACATGGTCACGTCAATGAATCTCTGAACCATACGCCAGAGATTCAAGTGCTTAAACGTAACAGGACACTACCTGAGGAATTTGCATGGCCTAGCAAGAGCAAGACGCGAAAAAACTTTATATGTATTTTATGATGCCGGGGCCCGCCCCTGATTGATTATTCAAATATGGGACATGCTCCCGACTTCATATCCAGAATATCATTTACAACATATTTTTATGTTTAACATGCAGGGGAGCTACATCTGTACCATGAGATCAGGAAAAACATGCTCCTGAGAGCTAGTCCAGAAACAACCTGGTTTAATAAAAAAAGAACCCCGACAAGGTGCGGCAAGAACCAAGACAAGCGCTTAGAAAGAACCCGGATCGATCAGAAAACAACCCCGAAGAGGTGCAGCAAGTACCAAGACAAATTCAGAAAAAACCCGGATTGATCAGAAAACAATGCGGATGAGGTACATACAAGTTCAGAAAAAATCTAGACGAAGTGCAAACAATCTGAAAGAGGTACATCAAGAACCAGAGGTCTAGAAACAACCTGGAAGAACATCACGGCTTAGTCAAACGCTAAGCTCGGTAGCTCAGCATACACTTCAACTACACCCGGGGGCTCGAATTCAAGGGCGAAAGACCAAGAATACAAGTACTCAAGACTACAACAAACGGCAACACATCAAGACCCTTCATCCGATTTCTTTTTAAAAGAAAAGAACTCGGAGAAGGCTCGGGGGCTGCGGGATACATAACCCCAGAAATTTTTTAAAGACAAGAATCTGGACCCTCCAACTTTTGCAAGCAAAAGCAAGAGGCTCGGGGGCTACACTCAGTGAGTGCAATTTTTGCGAAAAAATGCACCCACCGAAAAAGAACTCGGAGCAACCAAGAAGACTAAAGGGACCCTCTGGCTTCTTGTCCCAACAAGCAAGAGGCTCGGGGGCTACACTCACCGAGTGCACTTTTGTCCAAAAGTGCACATCAGCCGAAGAAAAGACAAAGAAGACCATCTCAAGATCTGGCTTCAAGAAAGAACCCGGAACAAGTCTACAACAACCCGGCCCTTGAAGCTCAATCATGAAATGCTCGGGGGCTTGTCGATGCGGGACCCATAGGGTTCCCCATGGAGAAGAGAGAAGAAAACCTAGTCCAAATAGGATTCTCTACATGTAATCCTACTTGGACTAGTTACACATAATCCTACTAGGATCTCTACTTTGTAACCGACTAGGACTCCCGCCTCTCCTGGACTATATAAAGGAGGGCAGGGGTCCCTAGATCGGCACCTACACAAGAACACGCCATACAACACACAACAAAAGCCTCTAGATCTCGATAGAGATCAAGAGGACGACATAGCGCAGGGCACAACATACTATCTACTCCACACTGGACGTAGGGCGCCGTGATTTTCCGGCGTACCGAACCAGTATAAATCGTTGTCTCCCTGCGTTTACCACTGAGTTCCTACATACGCCGATACCCCTCCGAACAAATCACCGCCCCGGGTACCCCCGTGGCGGGTTGCCGGTGGTAAAACATCGACACGCAGGATGTTGTTCCTTTAACGATGATGCAAGATGGTGTTTATGTCAGTGGAGAATTGCGGGAGTATTGGCGTGCTGCTTTCCCTCAATGATCGGTCCGTGATATGTTTGCTTTTGTATTGTATGATATAGACGATGAGCGTGCTGAATTTGTGCGATCCTTGGCCTGGCGAGGGCCTCGCTCTCCGGTTTAACATTAGGTTTACATTGTATTGTTTGGTAGGCCTTCGTGCCTTTGCAATGTTTATGCTCGAGGCTCGACACCTTGCGTTTTGCCTTCTTACTGCCTTTGGGGTTTTGTAAGAATGCGTTTCTGCTGTAATATGTTTGTTTTCTTTGAATAAAGATGACTTGGAGTGCTTAGTTGGATACTTATTTTTTTAAAGAATCCGATTACAGTTGCTACCTAGGCCGAAGGGTTCTAGTAGATGGCGCTTATTTTCTTGCTCTTGCCTCCGCTTCTCTCTTCTCTGGTTCCTACTAGGGAATGAGCTTGCGCGTCGGTGCGGAAGAGTTAAGATGCTAGTCTTCGACCTTGTATCCTGCGCGGAGGCTCCATTGCATACTTGATCTGTTGTAATCCCCGTTTTTGGTCTCTTGCTGTCGACAGGGAGGCTCTAGCGCATCGCGGCGGAGAAGCTAGGGTGCTCGTATTTGATCTTGTAGTTGTTGAAGGCTTTGGCGCAATTTGAGCACTCATCGGAGGTGCTAGTCTTCGATCTTTATGCTTCTCCAGAGGCCACAGTGCAATTTGAGCAAGCAACGGAGGTTGACGAAGTATTTCTTGAGCGTCGTCTTTGTTTGCGCCTGGATTGCTTCATTGTTGCCTTCGGCCATGCTGGAGCAGCTGCGCTCCCATTGAACATGGTTGATGTCGGTTTACACCATATGGTGTCTTTGATTGCGGGGGGATGTTACGAGTCTTCGTGCGATACCCTCCCGCAACCTCTGAAACTGACTGCTTGCTGCCGGACTGTGGTCATACAATGCCCCATGGAGGCTGTACAACACCATGTGGAGGATGCATATGATCTCTCCGTGGCCTTCGCCGGGATGCTCGAGCTGCTGTAATTACGAGTCTTCGCACGGTATCGTTTGTTTTTTCGCTTCTAAGGAAACTCCGGCCTCCATGGCTCTCTCATCTTGCTCTATGGTGTATTGGCTCTTGGTTGCCTTGACTTCCCCTGCACACTTCTAGAATTAGGGATATGGTGATGCACTGACTGAGGCTAGAGTTGGGGGAGGGCTTTGGGTTTTATAGTCTACTACTTGTACGATTTATAAGTCTTGGTGGTTGGCCAAGGTTTATTACTTTGATACACTTTTAAAGCCGTATTATTTTGACGGATTTCCTAGTACTTGATGTATCTTTGATTCTTTAATTTCGTTATACATCATTTATTGCTACCTGTTGCCTGATACGGATAGGTCTTCGCCAGGTATTCTTCTCGCCCAATGCCTACAGCGGAGGTAGGTCTTTGTTGGGGTTTTGGCCTTTTGGCCATTTTTGAGAAATCCTTGATGCCTGATTGTGGATAGGGTTTTTTTCAAGGGCGCATGCTGATTCAGCCACGGAGGTCGTTCCACGCTTTAGAGCCGTCGACTAAGGCAGTGGAAGGTCCTCTTTGTTGTGATTTGTTGTTGTCGAATGTTATGTCTTCGTTGCTAGCCACTTTCGACCTTCGGTTTATATAGCGTTCTTGGGGGAATTCCTCTTTATATTTTAGTGGGTTTTACATGGGTCCTTCCTCATCAAAAACCTTGTGGTCGTGGGTTCGAGCCCCACGATGGGCGCCAAAATTGGAAAACCAGATTTCTAGCAGGAGGGATACGGAGCCGTCGCCCAGCGGGGTGCCCTGGGCGAAGGTATGGAATGCGGAAGGTGAGCCCAGGCTCGATTAGGGTTTCATAAATGCATTCACCTACCTCTTTTACATAGCATTTGTCTCCCTCTTTTTATAGGGCACTTTTTGCCACTGTTCCATGGTACAAATTTACCCTATGACAGCTATGGTACATTCCTAGAATATCCTAAGACTAGTACAAATCTTTAGGGGCATCCGAGGTCTTTTCCTCCCGTCCCGCCTTTGCTTCTTGGGCCTTAGCCGTAGGCCCATGGGAGACCTATCTTCGACTTTGGGCCGCGGTGCTGCAAGAACTCCCTTCTCTTGGGCAGGGATCGCACGGCCTTCGCCGGAGCCTCCGTTTTCGCTCTTTGGGCCTCCGCCAAGGAACTCTTCCGGACATCTTCAGAGCCATGCTTAGGCCTTTGCCTTACCGACAATCAGAGGCGAAGTCCTTCTTGCCGCTCACGGGGGCGTCTTGGGCTTCTTTCTTGAAGCGTGCGCGGCCTCCGTCTTCGCCTGATTCGCCGGGGCCTTCGCTTCTAGCTGTTCCCGGATGTCTCCACCGCCGTCGTATGAGCCTTCGCCCCATCGCGGGTCCCACGTGAAGGCTGCGCCAACATCCCTGCACAACATCGCACAAGTGTTCCAATGCCATTAGCTTACATTTGTACTAGCCTCTGCTACTCGTGTATTGGTGTCCCAACAATATTGCTACTTGCCATTTACCAACCGGTCACCATTAATCGTGTTGATGATAAGCATCTGATTAGAAAATAAAGTAAAGGCACATGCGTCTTTTGTGTTCTCAAACATGTCCTAAAATCTTTAAAATACACTGTATTACAAGACAGAGAGTATATACCTGCATCTAACAATCAACCCAATCTATGTGTGACCAAATGTTATACAAAACTATTGAACCATAAGTAAGTTCAAGTTACAAAACAGAAAACCAACACAGTAAACAGACATACCGGGAAACTATAAATTCAGTTGCATGTTTATTGTAGAGTCCAGGAACACAACGATCCATATAGTGGGAAGCCCGGGGCTTATTTGGATCTCCTAACAAAATTGAGAATTATGTGGAAAAAGAAGAATGAGATCCAAACACTAGAATTCTAGAACGAGATCCAAACCCAATATTTGGACATTTTTACGCTATACAAAGGCAATCACTTTAAAAATGAGATCAAAATAACCCTTAATTTTTTATTCAGAAAATCGAGAATATTAATCTATAGAATCTCAATATATATGAGAATGATATCAAAGAAGCCCTAAATAGACAAAAACAAGTGTATCCTTGCAGACAAACTTTACTACCGTAATTATCATGACCTGATTGAGACCCCTTTAGCTCGTTGTCATCTGGGTCCAATTGTGGGACAGCTAGGGGGATCCACGTGGACGATGGAACTCATCGAGGCCTTGGTGGCATCACCCTTTGTTTTGTCCTACATTTTGCTCCGGGTGGACATGGCCGCAACAGATTTTCTCCTCCTACGTGCGATGGAGTGCTTTGCCAACAACACGTTAGCTTCAGCTGAATTGGACTCCACGGACCACTGTGAGCTGGAGCAATTGATGCTTTGTGGAGTCAGCAAGGGACGAGGAACCACGTAGCCAAGACTTTGGTAGCCATATTTTTCACGCTCACAAACTTTCCACATACTTTATGGTTCCCTTATTATCAACTTATTAGGTCCAAATAGGCTACACTACTTGAGCTTTGCAGCTGCAACTAGCTCATGTATTGCCCTATTCGCTTGAACTACTTTTCAATTGGGTCAGCTTATTATTCTCCCTCATAGAACATTATTGAATCAGTCAAAACCAGCCGGCTTATGTATCGGCCAACAGGGCATAGTAATGAGTGCAGTAAAGTAGTGCGACCGTTCATCATAAGGCTAAATTACGATTTTTTAGTGACAAAATAGATTTAAATCACTTATATATAAAATAATAAAATGTTGTACGTCTATTGATAAGACGATAAGGCTTTATAGTAAGGGCAACAATAAGTTTAAGTAAAATAGAAAGTCTAATAGATATATGCTTAATTGTTGCAACGCCGTCTTTTGTCCATAATTTCCACGTTTACTACCAATACGAATGTTATTTTTGTTGCAACATCCAAAATCATCCTCTTAGGCTCCCCTCACATACTTGATGGCTCCTCAGTATGGGGAGGGGATCTCCATCCTGTTTCATTTCATATATAGAAAATAGGATTCATACACCATTCTACCTACGGCAAGGCATGGTTCTAGATAAACGTTACAGGACGAGCTGGGAGGAAGAAGCCTAATAAAAAGCTAGCCGATCGAAGCAGGGCAGCCGTCAACAGCCAGCGCACCTGTGCTGTGCTGTGGTCATCCGTCCCCTTGCGACGCTACCCCACGCAGAAACCCAAGCACGGCCGCGGCCGCGGCCGCACCCGCACCCGCACCATCTCCCTCTCGGCTCTCATCCGACATCCGCCTTCGCCTTCACCCCCCTACGCAAGCCAAGGCCCAAGGCACCCCTCCCCGTCCTCTATAAAACACGCCGCCTCGCCACCTCACCAGAAAATTCCGCACACGCGCCCACCTCGTCTCCTCTCCTCTCTCCCCACCCCACCTCTGCGTCCGTGCGCTGTGTTTGTTAGGGGGGCGGCAACCGCGAGGAGCAATGGCGGCCGGGCGAGAGCTGGTGGTGAGTTTCGGCGAGATGCTGATAGACTTCGTGCCGACGGTGGCGGGGGTCTCGCTGGCGGAGGCGCCGGCTTTCCTCAAGGCGCCCGGGGGCGCGCCCGCCAACGTCGCCATCGCCGTCTCGCGCCTCGGCGGCGGGGCCGCCTTCGTCGGCAAGCTCGGCGACGACGAGTTCGGCCGCATGCTCGCCGCCATCCTCCGCGACAACGGCGTCGGCGGCGGCGGCGTCGTCTTCGACGCCGGCGCGCGCACCGCGCTCGCCTTCGTCACCCTGCGCGCCGACGGCGAGCGCGAGTTCATGTTCTACCGCAACCCCAGCGCCGACATGCTCCTCACCGCCGACGAGCTCAACGTTGACCTCATCAAGAGGGTAAGTTAAGCCCAGCGCTACCCTGATATCCTTCCTTGGTGATCCCCGTGCCTTCACACCCCGTGATCTGCGGACAGACTTATTGTTGTAATTGATTGATCCCGTCGAGTACAGTATCAATCTTTCCGCCCATTTCTTGATTCGATCCCGGGTGGGATCTGGATGCGACCGCTAGGTTTCTTGCGCTGATTTCGCGTGCGGTTTAGGTCGCGGCGCCTGCAATTTTCTCGGGCCTCTTCTTGTTTATTACGTTCAAAAATATAAAGGTACCCCTTTTTTTCCCGTCGTCTAATTCGGCTCTTTGATGTTGAATCTTCCCGTGGAATCCAAAGATTCCGGGGCCAAAGTGGGCGCCTTTCTTTGCTGGTTTTGGTGGGATCTTGTTGTGCGTTCTAGTTGGCGAATTGTTCTTTTCTGGATCTGGTCATGTGGCTTCTGTGATTCATCCTAAAAATTGGGGGGAGACAAACAAGTAGTAGTAGTAATCCAATCCAAAGGAGGGCCGTTATGAAACTAGTCAAACCCCGTGCTTCTTGGATCCATCGGCGTGAGCTGGCCTTGTAGAAATCGTTAGCCATGGCGTGTATTAATGGAGTCCACGGAGGAATTTTTGTTTCTTTGTGGTGGGTCAATAATTGCAACTGACGTGACATACTTCAGTTCCTCCTCAGTTCCATTGAAGCTTTAGAGAAACTCTGATTTATCCGTGTGATCCTACTAAGATATAAATGCATAACTATATGATGGCAAACGTCCTTGTTGGATCTGTGAATTTGGATTAGCACTATTCCATTTTCTTTACACCAAGAACTTGAATTAAATCTAGAATTACCACGTATCAGGTGATGCTAGATGGTTCATTTTTTTTTCATGCTTTCTGTAAACATGTTAAAAAAAAGGCTGTCATTTGTAGAGTTTACTGGAAAATATGTGGACTAATGCAATGACTCATTGGAACACAGTTTTTTTTTTTTTTAAAAAAAATCTTGCAACAACTTGCAGCATCTGTCCATCTTTCCTCGCTGTTTGGGTAGTTTTTTTTTAAGGGAATGTTTGGGTAATTTTTTCATAAGTTGTTTTTTCTACAGGCTGCGGTCTTTCACTACGGATCAATAAGCTTGATTGCTGAGCCTTGCCGGACGGCACATCTCCGTGCCATGGAGATTGCCAAAGAGGCCGGTGCACTGCTCTCTTATGACCCAAACCTGAGGGAGGCACTATGGCCATCCCATGAGGAGGCCCGCACCCAGATCTTGAGCATCTGGGACCAGGCAGACATTGTCAAGGTCAGCGAAGTCGAGCTTGAGTTCTTGACAGGCATCGACTCAGTGGAGGACGATGTTGTCATGAAGCTGTGGCGACCTACCATGAAGCTGCTCCTAGTGACTCTTGGAGATCAAGGATGCAAGTACTATGCCAGGGTGGGTATGCTTTATAACTTTGTGATTGCTGCTTTCCTATGAAAATGTGTTGTTGATGCTGAATATTCATGGGGTGCTTATATTGAACTTCACTAGGGCCCGTCTTTGCCAAATTCAAAGTGTACACTATTAGCATATATATAATTTGCACATTGTGACTTGGAAGACTTCATCTGCAGCTGAGACTTACAAAAGTTTACTTTGCTTGATTGCAGGATTTCCATGGAGCTGTCCCTTCCTTCAAAGTACAACAAGTTGATACAACTGGCGCAGGTGATGCATTTGTTGGTGCTCTGCTCCGAAGGATCGTTAAAGATCCATCCTCACTACAAGTATGTTGCCTGAAATTTGTTCGTTGATCTGAAAAATTGTTGGTTCTACATGTCAAGTTGGTCCCTTCAGTTTTCAGTTTTCACCATGTGATGGAAATTTGGTATCTGGTGACTGTACAGGATGAGAAGAAACTTGTGGAGTCTATTAAATTCGCTAACGCGTGTGGAGCAATCACCACCACAAAGAAGGGGGCGATCCCGTCACTGCCCACCGAAGCTGAGGTCTTGCAGCTAATAGAGAAGGCATAGATCATCCTGTTTGCCATGGTTTTCACTAGCGTCGACTTCTGCAAATTGTATTGTATGCTGATCTGGTTCAGAAGAAGCGGGTGCTCCATCTTACCTGCCCTTTTTGTTTGCCCTAGTTCCCCTTTTGAAAGGGTGTTTTGTTTTAGAACTCTACTTGCAATAAGCAGAGCCTTTTATTTTTTATATCAGAGTGCATTTGATACGATCAAATAATTAATCCATAATTGTAGCATATTTTTTTTAAAAAAATCACCTGAACTTTTGTTCAGTTTGTGAATGAATTGCATTTGGGGTTGCATTTAAAATTGGGATATCTGGTCCTGGTGAGAGAGATGCACAGCCTTGAATTTGCTACTATAGATAGCTCAGACAAGTACACTGGCGGCATCTGCCGAATGGTTTTGTAACTGGGCCAGTGGGGCTTCATTGTTCAGCTTTGTTTGTTTTGTAACGGCCTGTGTGTATTGGTTGAGGTTCAGCGAAATTAATCCCAACATGTGATCAACTTGAAGCATGAGCTCTCTGGTTGGTGCTAAACGGTAGCTGCGCTGTTGCATGACCTGCCACCTGTGGAATTTACGCTGCATCTGCAAGGCTGTCCTTTACGATTGCTGTTCCATCGCCTGCACTTTGCTCATTTTTCTGTATTTTTATTATGCGAAGTGTGCGCTTTGAAGATCCTTGCACCGTTATAAACGTGACGTGAAGAGACTGCTAGCGAAGGCCTTGTTCGGCTGGGCTAAAATGGCTGGCTGGACTGCTTTTGGCTGGGCTGATCAGCTCAAGTCCAGCCGAATGGCTGGAGGTAAAAGCCAAACCGGCGGCCGTGTTCTCCTCCCTCCCTCACTTTGTCCCCGCACCCCCCCATGTCTAGGGTTTCCGCTGCGCGCGCCGCCGCGGGCATGAGCTCCGCGTCTCCGTGCCTACCCCGGCGCCGTCGAAAGCCTCACCTTTGTCGAACTAGAGCGCCGCATCCCCCCTTCAACCCGCTGACGTCGACGCCCGTCCGCCGGCAACAAGGTACCCCCGGATCCGAGTTCACCTCCCTCCCACCCCACCTGTTTTGACGCCGCCGTTGTCCCCGCCTTCCGGATCCGACGCCGCCGTCATCCACCCCCCTCTGGATCTGACCCCCACATGCTCCTATTGCAGGTGAGCCCGACTGCCGCCAACGGATCCGCCTCTCAGTTCGCCGGAATCGCCTGCCTTCTCGCCGGATCCACCACACTGGCAGCGTCGTCCACTTCATCCTGCTCCTCTCCTGAAGGCAGGCACTACATCCACCATTCGAAACGCGCGAAGACTTCTGGCAAGGTAAGTCCCCATCTCTTACGCCCTAACTGCCTTGTTTGTTACTCTTACAAGTGCTGCACTTTTTCTTGTATGCTGCATACATCATACCATACATTTTGCACATGACAACATATGTCCACTGATCGTGCTAACTGGGATGAAGCCACCTTGAGGACCTTTCTGGAATTAGTCATAGCATAGAAAAACCTCTTGCACTAGAACCAACGAGGCCTCACAACCGTCGGTTGGTCAAATCTGTATCCAACATTCGAAAAGGAAACGAAGTTGGGTTATGACAAGAAACAGCTACAAAACAAGTTGAACGACCTGAAGCGGACATATTTCGCTTGGCGCGACCTTCAAACCCACACTGGCATAGGGCGTGACCCGAATACAGGAGGCGTCGCAGTTGACCCCTCGTTTTTTGAGGGTGGCAATGGGGTACTAACTTCCACCTATTTCTTTCTAACCCGCTGACTACCAAGTATTAGGGATAGTCCCATTCTATTCGTCCTAACATGTGGAACCATGGCAAACGTGCAAGAAAATAGACCAAAATTCCCAAATGCCTTGACCTGACTGGTCACTCTTTGGGGACACCCCCCGTGAAAGGGGCACGTTGCTCGCTTCTGGTGGACATCATCGCGAGAGGACACCGAGTACTCCTAGCAATGAAACTCAACACATGTCCCAGGAGCCCATAGGTACACATAGTGTCGGCCAGTCCTCCAAGAGAACCACTAGAGAACATTCTGTCAACAACCCTCCCAGTAAGAAGACTGTTTTCATTGACGAATGCCTTAACGACCTGACCCAGATCATTAAAAACCATACGCAGCAGAAGGCCGGGTCAAGCAAGCACGACGACGAGATGGCCAAAGTGAAGCAGATTTTGAAACAAGATGGTTTGCCCGAGTCTGATCCTGCGTTTGCTCATGCTTTAGTTGTTTTCAAGAACACAGTGGACCGTAGGAACTTTCTGAGCATGGAAACGAAAGAGGGCCGCATGAACTTGATTGAGGCCTGCTGGGAGGTTCTGAGAGCTAGATCGAAGTAGTTGTTATCCCAACCAACGTTCCTTCTGCGACAGTCTATCTAGTTTTATGTTCGAACTGTGCATGTTGAGGATGTATGTTTGCCCTATGTTCATTTAGTTTGAGGTTGTCATTGTAATGTTCCCTGGACACTGTTTGGTTATGTTGCATCGATTTGTTCTGGCATGTGGCCTGAACATTGTGTGCTCGTTGTTTTTCCCTAATCGAAATAAATTGTGTTCTGTGATGTTCTGTGATGTACATATCTTGGTTGTAGGTTGACCTACATTACCTAACAAGACAAGACTATTAATTGGTGTTCTAGGTTACCTTGAAATCTCGCTTACTGTGACTTATCACACTGAGCATCATTTTATCTATGTTGTGTGCACTCTCTAATGTAGGCACAAGAGCTGTTTACGACAGCTCCAGCTCTTGCTATTCCAAAGACTATATCAAATGCAGCTCTTCAAACTTCACAGATTGATTATTATGAAATAAATGAGGCTTTCTCTGTAAGTTCTTGGTCTTCCAGTTTCAACAGTACTTACAACTAAAGCACACCTCTAGACTTAACTGTACTTATAGATATTGCCAGGTTGTTGCTGTAGCTAATCAGAGGCTTCTTGGTATCCCTTTTATGAGTCACTAATTTTTACTTGTATATACAATTCAGCGGTCAGTATTTCTATTTGTCTTTGCATGATCTAATAAATATCTCCATACATCCAGGGAAAGCTAAACTTAAGTGGTGGTGCTGTTTCTCTGGGCCATCCTATCGGCTGCAGTGGTGCACGGATTATAGTCACTCTTCTCGGGGTATGCTTCTGAAAGACAAATAATTTTGCATGGATAACAACACATTTTATCGGTATTTAATTCAGGAGATTGTAATGCTGACTAGACTTTGTACTCGCCTTCACATTTCATGATGTCTGCAAAATCTCAAGTATTGTGGTACAGTACGTATATGCAACAATCTTTGTTTGTTTAGACGCCAGTAGTATATTGTTGTGCATCCAGGCCTCTTCAAGTTGGTTTCAGCGAAGACGACAGATGTTTAATTCAAAGCGTGGCCAAGCATGGTTCGCCTTGCTTCCACTTATATAAAGAAGGTACTGTACGTCTGTACCAACGTCAAGAGCTGTATGTGAGACGACAACCCACACGGCAGCTGACAAATTCCAACACCGTGCCACAGAGAGGTTAGCAAACGCAAAACAAACATTCTGCAGGTCGATCATTAGACCAAGCCAGAAAACAACGCCATGTATCTAGCAGCACATCACTGTATTCATCACAGCACATGTACAGCACAAGGCAAAGCCGGAATCGTCTCTATGACATGGTGACCGATGAACGGCGAACAGCGAATAAAGCCAACAGCCAGAAGCGAAACAGAATCAGCAGCCTTTTGCCTTTGCACCTTGGCCTCGTCTCGGCGTTTCCCATTTCTAATCATCCGCTGCTTTCGTTCCAAGAACCCAGCAGCATCTGTTGGTGCTGGGAACTGGCAATCGCAGCACATACAGTACAGTAACTCCTACAGTGCCGCTGTTGTCCTGACGGTCGTCTCGACAGTCACCCGGAAATGACATGTCAGCGCCACGTCGCCACGTCCCCTGGGGAGAGGTACGTAGCTTTCATCGAGCATTGGCGCGCAAATCAGAGTCGACGTCAACAGTGACGCGTCTGGTTCTCTAGCTTGGTAAGGCTCGTGGCTGAGATTTCCAGTGTGTTTTTGGCGAGGCATCTGTCATCGATTGCATCGGCCACGGCCACCCACGATTAACCACAACGGGCCAGCGGCGGCGCTTGGCATTGTCGCCGAGGATGGCCCATACAGTTTGGCATCTGCCGCCGGCGGACGCGACACGAGACTATGACGTGCACGGTGCGTGGGTCTGGTGGTTGTTCCACCGGAGAGCAAGGCAATCATCAGCGTGCCGGCCGCAAGATTGCCGGGTGCAGCTCGAGACTATGACGATGCTTGCGTTGCCTCCTCACCTTTATCAGCCGTACCGTTTCAGTAAAATAATAGTGTTTTTTTCTCACAATAAATCAGCATCAACCGTTTTTTCTAGCCAGCCGAACAAAGCCTGGGATGCTCACACAGATCGCCAGTGCACAACGGTAGGCAGCAATGCAAATAGCAATGCAATCAGGAGAACTATTAATTAGAGCCAAGAGCCCAAGAACGTACGGTGCGGAAAAGGAGCAACCGCGACATGCATCTGAGAATTACTGTAGGCAGTTTATAGACGAAACTAGCGAGACTGTCCAGTCCACTGGGAGGTGGGAAGGAAGCGCGCAGGAATCCACTTTTATGCGTGCTTTAGAATCGACTTTATGTTTAGAAAATCCACTAGTACTGTTGAACGCGGGGGAATTTACCATCTGCTCCGTCCAAGTGGGTTGTTGGTTGCCTTGCCTGTTGGCAGGTGTAGACGCGAGGCGGTGGTTCTTGCGTGGGGGTGCACGGTGGTGGGAACTGGAAACGTTCGCTCATTTTGGTTGCGCCACCGTGCCTGAGGGCGATCCGCCAGTTTCGGGCCGTCCTGTCGGCAACTGGTAGGCCGACAGGTACCCTATCGGCCACCCAGAGGCCGACGGCATCCCATACTCACAATTTTTACGATCCAAATGCCAGAGGCGTCGCGGATGGCCCGTATCGTGGCGGACTCGTTCCTGGCCGTCGCGGCGGAGCTCGGGAACGACACGACAGCCCGGGACCGGGAGTAGGTGCGGTGGTTCGTGATGGGCGACGACGACACCGTCTTCTTCCCGGACAACCTGGTGGCCGTGCTGCGCAAGTACGACCACGAGGAGATGTACTATGTCGGGGCGCCGTCGGAGAGCGTGGAGCAGGACGTGATGCACTCGTACGGCACGGCCTTCGGCGGCGGCGGGTTCGCGGTCAGCTACCCGGCCGCGGCCGCGCTCGCCGAGGCCATCGACGGCTGCCTCGGCCGGTACAGGTTCTTCTTCGGCAGCGATGAGCGAGCTCGGCGTGCCGCTCACCCGCGAGCCCGGCTTCCACCAGGTCAGACCGTCCTTCCTTAACGCTAGCTGCTGCTTTGCATTGCATCTCTTTGTCCGTTACCACTTAGCACTTGCATACAGTATGCTTCCTCAACTGGAATGGAATACTAAAAAAAGAACTCCAAAATGACATTTTTTAGTAAGAAGAGTACGCAACTTGTGTCTAAGTCTAAGCAAACCAAAAATGTCCTTTATAACCATCTTAGGTATATCGATAACGGATTATCTGAGCCTTTGATTCGCATGCCAAATTCAGCTCCGCTAGTCATAGTGCCGCAGTTTGACTGACCATGCTGATTCCGTTTGATTTTCCCTGCATCACCCTGGATCAGAGCTTTTTGACCCAAGCTTTCACGGTTTCCCCCCATTGAAAAGGCCTCAGGCAGAACCTGCGTAGCGAATCCGCCGAAGCATCTTTCGGTTGCTGCAAAGGCAGAACCTATTCCGGAAATCAGTGGAGCCCGGCTGTTGCTTGCGCCGTGGCGGCATGCGATGCGACGACGGAGCGACGGACAGTGCCATCCATGACCATGGCCTATTCCTATTCGATTTAAAGTTTCAGGACAGCGTGGAGTCGCCGGGCCGGAGGCCGGACCCAGGCCTACTCGTCCGTGCAGTCCTTGAGTTGAGCTTGAGCCGAGCGACACCTCTCGCTCTCTTTCACGAATCACCAGTTCACCCCATGTGGGCATGTCGCCATGTGGCGTGGGTATCGAGCAGGACAAGCGTCGACAGGCCACAAGCGCAGAGCAGACTGGCCTAGCCAACCACCGCGAAAAAAAGGACACCCTCTCTTCTTTTCGTTTTGCCGGGCACCACGGCAGTGCCACCGCATTTCTTCTGCCGTGCCCCAGCCGGCGTCGTTAGTACTGCAATGAACCGAAAGGTAGATTTTCTCCGGCGCGGAGTCGGGCAGAGATTCAGCCAAATCATGTGTGTTGTGTTGCTTGCTTGTTGCATGGTCACAGGCATGGGCATGGGCTCGATGGCATTGCGTGGGGGTGCACGGTGGTGGGAACTGGGAACGTTCGCTCATTTTGGATGCGCCGCCGTGCCAGAGGGCGATCCGCCAGTTCCGGGCCGTTTTTTTTTAAAAGTATTTTTTATATGGTATAGTAACCTGTCGGCATCTGGTGGGCCGATAGGTATACTATCGGCTAGCCAGAGGCCGACGGCATACTATATTTACAATTTTTACTATCTAAATGCTAGATTTGTAATTAATTATTAAAAAAATATTATTTAACAAAAATTCCCAGTTCCGGTGGGTTCAGTTAAGTAGCGCGCATACGCCACGGGCGCGTGTGCCTGGAAGAGCAAATGCCCTCTGCGCATAGGCTCACAAAATGACTTTTGAGGGGGGAGACACTGGACCAGCTCATGGTGGGCAAAAATAACCGAGAACCGATAACCGAACCGAAATAACAGGAACCGAAGTAATCGAAACCGAAATATTCGGTCCTAGGTTCGGTTCCAGTTTCTGAAGAACCGAAATTATTACGGTTATTTCGGTTCTAGTGCTCGGTTAACCGAAATAACCGAACATAGGTACAACCCTAGGTATAAATTCCTACTCCCGGATACAGCTACGAGAGAACCCTCATAGCACAGATTATAAACCATCAAGCTAGTGGTGAGTGATCTGGAGTAAAAACTAAGAACAAGGAAAAATGACACAAAAGATGGCGACTGCCCACGACACCAAAACCTACGAACTGAGCCTGTAAGAAAAAAGATACAACATTGCAATGATCACCTACACAGAAGACCGTCCAGCAGCAACAGTAACAAAGCATCTTCCAACGAACCAAACGGCGGCAAAGCATCCGCCAACGAACCAACCAGCGGCCAAGCATCCGTCGGGGAAGAAGCGAAGACACCAACTACGGCAAAGCATCCGTAGCGAGGGAAGGGCTAGGTCACTCTCCGCAGTAAAGCATCTGTCAGAGAGGAGGCCAATGACAATGGTGACAAAGCATCCGCTACAAAATCCACGACGACAAACCGGGCAAGGTCAACAGCTGCAGGATAGACCAATACGAGTGGAAATGAAGCACAACATGCACAATGAGGGGCTCCTCAAGTAACCGACGGTAGGAACTAGGTCGATTCTTCAACGACGTCTTCAGGAAGGGGAGGACGCCCATGGCAGTGACATGGACGCCATCGCCGTTGGCCTTAGAGGCTTCTAAGGCAAGTCTTTCGCCCAGAAACCGGTGGCACAAGAGCATGGGGCTCAGAGAACGACGCCTCCAAGGAGGTATGTGGTGCCAAAGGTGTCACCGTCGTCTGCACGGACACCACCGGACTGAGCTTTCGCCCGGAGCTCCATGCATCTAGAGGCACCACCCCCACGAGGCACAGGAACCGATGGGTGCCACGGAGCCAGGGCGCAGACCCGAGGAGGGTGGACAGACGCAGGAAGGGGCTGGCCGCAACACCAACGGCTGGACGCCGCCTCCGCGCGCCAGGCACCCCCGCCCGCATGCCGCGCCGTACACCGGAGTTGGAGTAGACGCCGCGCCCCCTAGCTGCTGCAAAACGGTAGATCCGGGGCGGAGGGGGGCAGATCCGGCCATGGGTGGCCCGGATCCGCCCCGGCGGCCGGCCGGTTCGACGGAGGAGGTAGGCGCTGGAGATGGGGGAGAAGCGCCACGCCACCTGCCGCAAGGCCGTAGATCCGAGGCGGAGGACGGCAGATCCGGCCATGGGAGGCCCTGATCCGCCTCGCCGGCCGAGCAGTTCACCGGAGGAGCAAGGTGTCGGGGATGGGGGAGGAGCGGGGGAGCAGGGATAGTGGATGGGAGAGGGAGCTGCAGCAGGCTGCCGTTTTTAGCGCCGCCGCGGGCGCCGCCGCCGCTCGCCGGCGAGCGGCGGCCGGAGGGGGTGCCGGGAGGGGGGGTTCTCGCGGTGGGCGGCGGGTCACCCCCCGAGTCGCCTCGCGAGGATGATGAGGGGGTCACAGAAACCTACTGTTGACCCTTCCCCCTGCTCTGCATTCTCGCACCACCATCCTCAGTTGCTGCATATGAATATTTGACTAGAGACTAGAGAGCAGAGTTGTAGAGTTGTACTCACACTTCTCCAATAAAAATATTAACACCACGATCTGGTCTGCCCCTTTTTATCTATAATATGATGGTCAAAGCTGGGAGCTACGCAAATCATTACCTCTTTATTTCAAATTTTGCGTGACATGTTCCAATCAGGAAAAAGGCATCCAAGATTGAATAGTGTAGTATAACATACTTTCCTCAAACGACAATGCTAACATTTTTTAAAACTGTAGATGGCCAAAGTCTCACAAGTTCTCAAAAGAAAGTTCAGTAACTATATATTGAGCAGTATAGTCGCTTCCTCAATTGGTCCAGATCCTAACCGTCCACTCTACGTGTAGTCTCTCGTTTATACGCAGCACAATGCTGAAAGCTATATGTGCTAAACAATCTAACAAAAATGCTCTCTGAAGGAGAGAAAAAAAAAATCAAAGTAGCACACCTTCAGTTATGAGTTAGTCTTCAATTCAGTCTTCACAGACTGAAGGACCATTTGTAGAACAGTCCAGTGCGGCATACCCTCCTGAACAGCTAAATGGACCATGTCTTGTAGATGGCAAACACCATGAGTAAAGGAATGAAGAAGAAAAGTACTGGCGCATGGAGCAAAGGGTTCATAGCATAAGCCTTCACAAGCGCTCTGCAAAGCTGCATAAAGATAAGGGGTCAGAAAATTGTTTGGAATAGAGATAACTGCAAGCACAGAAACTTGTGCGTGTGCTTTTATACCTTCCAATGTTTCCATAGAACCACCACGCAAAGAACACACAGAAATTTCCTTATCCAGCGACCATTCCAAAAGTTTTCATGTTCTATCTGTCTCCTGCTCTTTTGGTAGTAATCATCTTTCTTCTTTCCTGATCGAGAAAGATAATGCTCTCGATATGCTGCTCTCTCAGCAGCCATGGCAGCTAAAATCACAATAGTGGGTAGTAACACAAAACAAAGGTGGGGTAGAACAATGACCATGACATCTGGAATCCCAGCATGGACTACTTCGTTGCTACTATTGGGTCCTTTTAGAATCCAACCTTTATATGTCATGTATGTCAGGCTACCATCTTCAGTAATAGGGTGACCAAATAACCAAGGTATAAAAACTAAATAGATAGCATATAGCAGGAGCAATAACCATACAAGAATCACCCTGGCAAGTTCAACAAAAGAACAGATGAAACCACCAACTAGAGATTTCAACAATGTCCTCTGCCTACCATATGTGCATAGACATTTATATGTGAACTGATCTTTGAATACCACTGCTAAAATTTGTGGAACAAGAAGCAATGAAAAAATTAGAGAAAAGGCACACCAGAGTGCAGGATGATATATTGAAGCCCACTGGATACCCATCACAAAAAACTCTTTCCATGTCCAGTTCACTCTTGCAGACAAGCCATTAACAGAGAATGGCCTCAACTGACTGACACTTGTGTCACCTGTTATATCCATCACTTCAATTTGGAGCCAATATCGGCTGGGAGAGGAATCATCAAATGCCCTCCAGTTCCATGGTATCAAATACATATTTCCTCGAGTTTCATTGGAATCCACCCTTTTCATTTCAGAGTCAAAGACTACTTCAAGAGTTCCTGGTCTTGAGTCATATATTTTTACAGAAACAGATACTATCTCATGTTTAGAGAAAACAAGAGCTCTCACGGTATCAAAAGACGATGCCCCCGTGACATGACATTTGAAATCACGAAAAGCAGAGGCTCTCTGCATGAATCTTGAATCAAGGGGAAAGGTAGGTAGTATGATTATGCTCTTTGAGCCTAATCTGAAATCTATATCAGTATAGGAGACATATCCATCATCAATTGCTAGTACCCTCAAACTTCTGCTCTTTCTCCAATCACCCATCTCCCATTCCCAGAACTCTTCAATATGAGCTGCTTCTTCAGAACAGTTTTCCTTGTTACTCTGGATTGCATCTCCTTGGTGCATGTTAAGTTGGTAGTAATGCTCTGATAATGATGGTTCCTGGACTGCCCGATGGTAGTATCGTTTCAAGTTCTTCCCGAACCTTGTATGAAGATGCCCACACAAGTATGCTGCCAATGATTGTTTTAGAAAAACATCCTTGATACTTTTTCCTGACTCTGTTAATGCTGAGAAAGACAACGGGAAGTGCCCAAATGCAATTTTTGTCACTGGAACCTTGTCAAAGTCAGTATCCCACTGTGATAACGCTTGATCCAATTCAATCACCTGCTTGTCAGTTGGATGTCCAAATAGATTGGTTGGACCTCTAAGACCAAACTCCATTGTACTATCAAAGCCAACAAACAGATGCTTCCGACCACTATTCTGCAGATCATTCATAAATGCAGCTTCAAGTGTATTTTAAAAGCAATTGCAAGAACACTATATATAACAAATAACAATACACTTGAACTACAAAAGATGGCAACGAAATAAGAAGTACTCCCTCCGTTGCAAATTATAAGAGGATTTGACATTTCTAGATACATTAATTTTGATATTTATCTAGACGTAGTGTATATCTAAGTGCATAACAAAAGCTATGTATCTAGAAAAGCCAAAACGTCTTATAATTTGGAACAGGGGGAGTACAACATCTTTCTTCCTACACAAGATAAGTATCGATCATACATAGAGAAACTACTGACCTCCAAAGTAATGCTTTGGACACGCCCCTGCCGTCTTAACTTGGCGTTGATGCTATACTTATTATAAAAGTCATAGTCATCACCAGATGCAGGTACACCAAAGCTATCATGATTTCCTCTCAGATCATAGAAAATCCTTCTTGGAAGCTTGCTACTTTCAATGATTTCCTTCATTGTACTTTCATATTCTACCCAGTCGACCTCGTTTTGTTTCATTGTTAACAGATCTTTGCTTTTCCCATCTGTTAACAAAAACCGAGATATCTATTAGAAACTTGAGAGAACTCCCTTGGCGATAGTATTTCACCTTCTGATATGAATGTGGCTTGTTTCTCAGAGGTGTTAATTACTTCCTTTTATGCTGGCTGCATCAACTTGTGTGATGCTGATCAATATTGACTTACAAGTGGCTATCATTTCCAAATGCTGAAACAGGTAATGGAAGATCATATGTTCATTTAGCTAAATTTTGCATTTGCATAGGCCTTTGAGGTTCAAATTTATTGGTTTAGTTACTACTTCATATCATTTTTTTTCAATATAAAAGAGAGTACACGCTGCCTATTAGTAACACAGTCAAATACAAATCCCTCAAGAATACAAGAGCCAAAACTACATGCGATGGTTTACAGCTCTTGGCAATCTGTGGTTACCACCTAGTATTTCATTTGGAGAAAATTTGTAGCTGTTCTATGGATTGTTTGTTGTAATGGTGAAATTGAGACCTGAAGTGGCCCATGCCTGGCCCTGTTGGGCAACTCGGAGAAAACTGGCCACTCTATGGATTGTACTGCCTTAAATTATGATTTTCATACCGAATGTGCTGAAACATCTAGTTTTCACTTAAACTGAGAAATGAGAAGCACTGAAAACATCAGCTCATTTACCGATTGAGTAATTTCATCTCACATTGGATCAGCCCTGAAACTGCGAGGCATCAAACAGAGGACGTGGACGAGGGACGGAGGGAGGGATCTACGACATACCAGTAAGGTCTCCTGTGATCAGCACGAGGTCGGGGTTGACCATGGCCAGCGCCGGGCCGACGTACCGCCGGAAGTCGTAGGCGCGCTCCGGGTGGTGCACGCTGAAGTGGAGATCCGAGAGCTGGGCCACCCACACAACCCCGTCCGGCGCACCGGACACCTTCACCACCTCTCTCTCGTCACGGGACATGGCGGACGGAGCCGCAGCCGCAGCGATGAGAAGCAGTAGAACGGGGAGGAGCCGCTTGCCGCGCGTCTCCATGGCGAAGGCGCAGGCGGGGGCCTCCAGGAGCAGAACGGGACTGCGATTCTGATTTCGGTCGTCTGTCATCTCGTCCCCTCGAGCAAAATGCCCCCCGCATCTTTACGTTTTCAGCACCGAGGGATGTACGCCTCTAATACCCCGAATATGTATTCCGTTGGTCTAGAGAGGAAAGGACCAAGTCAAACCGTCCCCCCGCGCGGAAAAGGAACTGATGTCTTTTGCGTCATTATAAAAGAATCGTGCTACTAAAAAAATTTAAAGATCTTCATTACCACTGTATATTTCTTTTCACTAGAGGTCACTGCCTTTTCCTGCCATTTGGTTTTAAGTTTTAACACGGGTCACGGGTGGGTGCCAAACTATACCGAATGACTTTTTGCTCATCACTCTATCCAGCAATGCCCCATCGCTCCCGAGTCATGAACTCCTTCCGACCAATGGTTTGGGTCCCCACTCATCCCAAACCCTAGATCAGGAAGGGGCGAAGGGCGCGACGAGGGGGCATCAAGGGCGACACTAGTGGTCGGCACGGGAGGTTGTCTAGGACTCCAGGCAGCTATCCTAGGCGTGCCTTGCATGGTCGTGGCTCCAAGGCCAGGGCAGCAACCAAACAGCCCCAAGGTGCATGTTCGTGGGACATGTAGGTGTTCACGGGTGACTAGAGCGGCATTAATGGCCGACGTAGGAGAGGCGTGTGCTATGCAGTTCGTTTATGGGCAAGCAGGGCTAGATAATAACTTTGCATCTGTTTCATGGGTGACTAGGGCGGCATCGGTGGCCGGCGCAAGAGAGGCGCGTGCTATGCAAGAGCGTTCATGGTCAAGCAGAGCTAGATAATAACTTTGCATCTGTTTATGTCTGGATGACAGTTATGTTTGGATAAGTATGCAACTATGTATTTCTCTTATTTTGCTTGCAATCCTTATTTTTTTTGGATTCATTGGAAATTTTCTATGTGCACACACAAGGTGTCACGGTGGTAGTAGAAGAAAAAATGAGAATTTTTTTATGCATACTTCTTTGAGGGCAGAAACATCATTTCCTCACTTGGTTAACTGTTGGTAGGAAAATAATCAGCGGTACACGGAGGGGGGGGGGAAGCTTTTATGCAACAAAAATGGGGACTTTTAATTTTTTTAGTGGCATGAGAGGAATTGTGATCTTTTATAATGACACTAACCGAAAAGACTCAAAAGAAACCAGCACCCAGCATCAGATCCTGAGCCCCACGCCGGGAAATTGCTGCTCAGCTCCCTCTCCGCCGACTTATATCCTCTACCTCGCTCAAAGATTTGTAACATTATCAACCCATTTTCCCAAATACTCTTCCCAAGCTCTCTTTCCATCTTCAGTTCTCGATCCCTCAAACCACCCTCCCGTCTCCAGTTCTTGTTTTCTTGGTAGAGAGAGCATGGACCCTCGAACGCTCCTCCACTAGTTGCCACGATCACTGCAAGAGACGTCGTCTTCTTTAGGATTCGCGCCTACGTCGTCTTCTTCAGGGTCCACGTCCGCGCCGAATGAGACCCTACCACTGGCCTCGCCCCCTCCGCCATCACCACGGGCGTCGTCTTCTCTAGCATCTGCGTATGCACCGTGCGAGCCCCGACCACCATTCTTGCCACTATATTCCATGTAGATCGAGGGAACAAGCGAGGGTAGCTCGGTAACTCTTTTATGTTATTAGATTGTTGACTGCAATTGTTAATAGCTCTTGGATTTATGGAAGCTAATTGTCTAGTAATAAAAGTTCTTGTATATTGTTAGACTGTTGCCTGATGGATTTATGGAAGTTGATTGTCTAGTCTTTTTTTCTTTTTACAGCGTAATTGTTAATAGTTCATTAGTTGATTTTTTCTCTTTACAGTACAATAGTGTCATGCAGGTTAGGATTGTTATGTGTGGTTCATATTCAGGTTAGGATTGTTGTGTGTGGTTCACATTTTACGGGATTATTGCCCAGCTAGGTAACACATAGGATCTCGTTAAGAAATTATTAAAAATCACCAATATGCTTGTCCTTTATATCCCTGCTTGGTAACACATAGGATCTCATTAAGAAATTATCAAAAAATCATCAATATGATTGTCCTTTTTTACCAGATGGATGCAATTCTTGATACTCAAACAGCCATATGCAAGGTTCCATTACATCTGGTGAAGGAAGAAGAGACATATAAGGTTGAGGATGCTAAAGTGAGGCAGGTGCTATCGAATATGCAAAAGGTGACCTCTGATCTCATCTCACTTGGCTTTGGATCCGTTAATGATGATCACCCTCTTGACTCATCAGTGGCCTATGCAAAATTCAGTGTTCTTAATCCAGCTTGTATATATATATATATATATATATATATATATATATATATATATATAGTTTATTTTACCTTCCTAGAGACATATATCAAATCTCAATTGTGGTACCTCTCCAATGATATTTACACATATTCTGCACTTGCAATCCAGATACATTTGGAAGTTACAACGGATTCACCATTATATGGCTTACAAGATGTTGTAGGGGTCCTCGAACATATTAAGGAGGAGAAGGTTGGGTAGTGAGGAGAGATGAGATCTAGGGATTAGGATCAAGCAAATGAGAGTGAAGAGTGGGTGTGAGTCCCCCTGCCCTCATGCCCTTGCACTTATATAAACAATGGTTGTTTACAGGTGGTCCTTGGATTTGACAGGACACTACTCTAGCACCTACTTGGCCCTCTTCCAAGGGGAGTCCTAACCCATTAAAAGATCCTTGTTTGGTTTTGATAATTGAGTGACCACCTAGGTGAACTAATACGTGTTTATGTGAGATACACAGAAAATTAGTCTATAGGTACAAATGTGATGAAGGAGCTCATTACATATGAGACATGACATTGAGTCATGTGACTAAGGTGAAGAAGATCAAGACAAGACTTGGCTTGATGGACCGGTTGCAAGTGTGAAGGGTAAGTTGAGTGATGACTTGGCGCCAATGGACCAAAACAATGATGAAGTGCAAGTGAAGTCAAGATCGATGAACGAATACGATCATGTGATGATATGAAGTGGATCATATCATTCTATGATTGGTTGATGCATGTGTTGCATTAACATTAGAGGAGATGGAATGGAATACGCATGACAAAGGTATAACTTATATGGCATTTCATTTCACCGGTCTAAGGTTGACTAGAAAAGAAATAGACTGGGTTTAGGATAGATAGCCATACTATAAAGAGTGAAAATCTTTTAGTTGCAACGGTTATCTAGTGCCACTAAGTGTGAGTCTCATTTGTATATGCATTGCGCTTAGTGACGTAGCGAGGCACATGAGAAAGCCCTAAAAATCTTTGTGAAAATGCTAACTCTAAGTACTAATATGGTTAGTACTTTTGGAGGAGTTAGTACATTGTTTAAAGGGTTAAAAGAAAAGAAAAGGAGGTGTTTTGAAGGGGGTGCTGTTTTTCCAGCCTACCTAGGCTTGTGGGCGCTTAGTTGCTGGCCTAGCATGCCGACCTGTCGTCCGTGCTGGTAAAGGAAGCGTAGGCGCCTGACTTCTGGGCTAGCTTGTCGTTGTGCTGCTGCTGGCCCGTCGACTTGGCTCTTGGACCAGCGCAGGTGCTGGTTGTTTGACCAGCCCAGGAAGGGGCAGGCGCTTGGGCGCGAGCACCAGCAGGTCAGCCCGTTGACTGCGCCAGGGGACCGAGCTGGAGTTGTGAGCGGCACTGTTGAAAGGTCACTAGAGAGGGGTGGGGTGGGGGGTCAATAGCATATTAAAAAAGCACTAGAGCAATTGATTAGTAACACAAATGGCGTAATGCAATTTTGCTCTAACTCTACAAGGATTGCAAGCCACCTATCCTAACAATTCTAGTTGCTATGATCACTAGGCACACACAAGAGCTAAGTCACTACTCACTAATCTAGTGTGCTCTCAAATACTAATTAAAGAGCCACACTAGCCAAACTAACAAACTCTCAAAGACTAGCTACACTAAAGAGCTTGTCAACTAGTTTGCAAGAATATAAAAGGAGGGGATATGATGATTATACCGCTGTGTAGAGGAATGAACCAATCATAATATATAGACAATCCAATCATCAGGAGAAATCCAATCACACAAGAGACATAAGATTTTTCTCCCGAGGTTCACGTGATTGCCGGCACTAAAGTCCCCGTTGTGTCGACCAATACTTGATGGTTCGGAGGTTAAGAGGTGTTGCACAAACCTCGTCCAACAAATGGACACCGCAAGAACCTACTCACAAGTGAGGTAACTCAATGACACGAGCAATCCCCTAGAGTTACCTTTCGGCTCTCCTCTGGGGAAGGTACAAGATCCCTCACAATCACTGGAGCTGGCCACGAACAACCACCAGCACGTGTGCAAGCTCCTTCGCTGCTCCAAGCCTTCTAGGTAGTGGCAACCACCAAGAAAAACAAGAAATCCACAGCCACACTGATCCCCAAGTGCCACTAGATGCAATCACTCAAGCAAATGCACTTGAAATCACTCTCAATATCACTTTGATGATGAATCAATGATGGAGATGAGTGGAAGGTGTTTGCTTAGGCTCACAAGGATGTCAAGTATGTCAAAGTGCCAAGAGAATAAGCCTCAAGCCAGTACCTTCCTATTTATAGAGCCCCAAGACACAGAGAGCCATTGGGCACTCTCGGGCTAACCGAACACACTGACCGGACACGCCCCTGCGTCCGGTCGCCCATGGCCATCCACGTATCCCCGTTTAAACTAGAGCTGTCAAATCTCAACGGTCAAACACTCGATCGCTCACGTGTTGAGTTATGACCGGACTCTTTGATGGAAACGACCAGACCGCGCCGCAAGAGTTCGGTCAACTCCAGTAAGCAACCAGAGAGGATTTTTATGGCCTGAACACGTCAGGTCACTCAGGACCGGACACGTCCCAGAGTCAGGTCAGTTCTTCCCCGTGTGAATGCTTGCGTTAGCGTATGTCATACCCTGACCGGACTCAGGCCCTGCGCGTCCGGTCACGTTTACCGTGCCAAGTCCGGCTGAGGACCCGAGGGTGCCCTTCTCTACACTAGTTGACTGGACGCGCCCAGGGTGAGTCCGGTCACCCTGAGGCTAGAGTTTGATCAAGGACTTTCTCCTCCTTTTCTTTTTCTAAGTCATCAACCTCTTCACCCTTGCTTCCAAGTTGCTAACCATAAAGTGTTGAACTTGTGTGCACATGTGTTAGCATTTTTCAAGCATTTTTAAGGGTTAAATGTTAGCACACTAGGTCCCTAATACATATGCAAGAATCATGTCACCTAGTAACACTCGATAAACCGTGTAGCCAAAGATTTCCCCTCTTTATAGTATGACTATCGATCCTAAACCACTCACACCCTCTATGGTGTCTTAAGTGCAAACTAAAAATGGCTCCTATCAATATACCTTTGTATTGAGTCCATTTTTGTTTTTCTCTTTCTTCTTTTCCAAATATGAAGCACTTGATCATCTCTTTTGTGGCCATCACATTCATCATGACCATCATCTAGTTCCACACTTGGCATGGAACCATCATTTCATGTCTATACTGTGGCAGAACTACCCGAAATAATACGCTTTCGGAGGCGCTCATCTTTCACTAGACACTAAGCACCTCGAAAGTGAGCTACATCGGACAGTTCCGTCGAGCACATCCCAAGGGAGATCTCGACACAATCCACATTTTACATCTAGAATCCAATAATGAGTACGATCTTACCATACTTAGTCCATTTCATACAACAAGAGTTCTTGCAAATTATTTATTATAATACCAGAGTTTAGAGTACGATAATTAAACAACAGAATAGAAATAAACATCTAGTGGAAATAATACAAGGATCCATCTGTGCCCACCAGAAGAATCCTCCACATAAGAGCTACTCCTCAAGCTGTACCTACAACAGGGATAAAATAAACCCTGAGTACACAATGTACTCACAAGACTTACCCGACTAGTGGGAATAGTTTCCTGACTCCAAGGAGAATGATAGGCAATATGGGTTTGTTATTTTCTTTTGGTTTGCGAAAAGCATTACTAGGAGTACTTCCTTAAGATTAAGTTTTATTAGCAGTCATGATTACTTCATTAGCTAACCATTCTAAGTAAGCACATGTTCTACTTTCAAGTAAGGGTTTAGCAATCAGAACCATTTCACCATCTTTCATCTTTCAGTTCTTACTACAGTGTTAGACCATAGCCAAGTCATACCGTCTCACCGAAACGGTGATTCATGAACCAATGTATCTCAGCTGGGTACCCCAAAACACATGCCCCATTTGTACCCCAGGCATAAATAAGACCAACCCATTCCACTCCTATCTCGGGGTCTAGGTCCCCGTCCAAACTTGGACTCTAAGTCCCCATACTTGAGACCCGGTCTCAACATGGTGCTTAGATCTCCTCCTTTCCCCGCCTTCAATCAGTCGATCCGAAAAGAGCCGGAACCCACGACAAGAGCGTAACGAGCCTTTCCGCTCCCATAAGTAAGTATATACTCAGGATAATAAGTCTGTGACCTGACTACCATCCACAGCAATGAACGGTACTTAATCGACACGAACAGGAAAAACAGTGTAACCAAGCTAAGCCTCGTTGGCCGCGGGACACAACCTGTTACACCCACCAATACCCATACCATATCGCTGCCTTGTCTTCATTTTTTCTTTCATCATTTTATCATGAGAGTAAATATAATAATCACTTATTGTGAGTAACGACATGTTACTCATGCTACCGAAAACCTAAGCATAGCAGCTACTCGAACCTGCACTAGTAAGACTCATAGGATAAATATATCTATGCATGTGGTTTTCATAAAATTCCTATAACGTAAATGCGCATCACATATATATATTCAGTGATTATAAAAAATAAGGATTATGCACCAGGGCTTGCCTTGGGCAGGCGCGGTGTCAGCTGAGTTAGTTAGTGGTGGCTCCGGGACCTCCTCCTGCACGAGAATCTTCTCCTCGTACTTCTCGACGATCTCCTTGAACTCGTGATCGCCGATGGTCACGATCTCCGCCAACTCACTCTCTACATGCATACGATGATGATGCAACACTTAGCATTTAGGCAACAGTAACTCTTAAACTAAGAATACGCATACTAAGCTACTAAGCTAGCTCTAATGACTATGGCACTAAGCTAACTATCATCTTTACCAAGCAAAGTGTTGGGTCCAACTAACAAACACCTAGCTTTACAAATGAAGGATATATCTTCATTTCTACTAATGATTTAATGTATATTGAAACAAAGAGCATTTAACTACCCTAATGGTGAGTCTATTTTAAGGCTACAAAAATTACAGTGAGCACATAATAATACAATGAAGCTATCATAAAAATTTTAGGACTAAAGCTATCACTAATTTACCATGAAATTTTCCTACAATATTTAACCTAATAATATTGAGCACTCTCAAACGATTTAATAGCTTCTGGTATCAATATGTATATATATGAACTAAATACACTAACAGATAGAGCATAATTTTAGGAACCTAACAAAATTTATTTCATAATTTTTGAACACTGACATGATTTTATATTAATTGCCAAACATCAGCTCAGAAATTAAATTAGAAAACTATTTCTGATTTCTTATGAAAAACAAAACGAATTCTCCCGCGCACACCCCCGGCGACCCACCGCACGGCGGCGCGGCGACCGGTGGCACAGCGTGGCTGTGCCGACCACTAGGGACCTGCGACAGACCACCTAACGGGCCGGTCACCATCTCTGACTCGAGCGGCTGCGATAAGCGGCGGTGCGGAGTGACACAACTGGCTGGAGAAAGCTGCAGCGGCGCGCGGCCATCCGCGACGACGGCGCCGCTGTTCCAGTGAGCTGGGGTAGCTACATGCCTAATTGGTTAGCGCGTGAGCATCAGGAGGCTATCATGGACCAGGCCAAGGTGACGGTTGGGACGGAGGATGATGGAGGAAGGTTGGCCACGTGCGGCCGAGCCGTGCGGCGGTGCACCGCTGTGGCACGGTCACGTCAGCAATGATGGGGAGGCGGTAGCGGTTCCGCTGACGTGCGTAAGGTGGAGAGGGAGGCGAGGCAAAGCTGGTGGTGCAAGTGAATTGACTCGGGAGGGACGATAGGAGGGTTGCCCACATCCACGGCCGGATGCAGCCTTATCGACACGACGGCGGGGAAACTCCAAAATTGGAGCTTGGCAATGCCTTCATCATGGCTGGGTGGGGTCAGGCAGCGAGAGCACCTGATGGTAAAGACGTGGGTGCGCTGAATTGAATGGAGGTGATTACTCGATGGCCAATTGATGGCGCGGCTTGACGGCGGCAGCAGAGGTTGAAAGAGAGAGACGGGACACGGCAGGTGGTCTTGGCTCGGCCTCGCCTTGGCGGGATGCGGTCGGTGTGATCGTGGAGGCCCATGCGCTGGCGCTAGCAGACAGGCATGCGTGTTCGTGACCGACGTGGCCCGCGCGCCGCAGTATCATCAATAACAAGGCGACGGCGAGCCCGGCCACATGCGCGCGGTAGAGGCAGCATCGCACTAGGCCGGCAGCGGCGCAGAGATGCAGAGGGAGCCAGGAACATGACGGCGAGGTGACGGCACCAGCACCGGCTGCATCGCGGCGCGAGGCGGTAGTGCGGCAGCACGTCGGGGCCGGCGGCAGCATCGCCCGGCTACGTAAGCAGCGGCGGCGGCTCTGCACGCCAGGAGCCAGCGGCGGCCAGGCCACAGCCAGGGCAGAGCAGCCATGGCCGGCCACTCGCGACAGCGCGTGTGCGCGCGGGACATCCAGCGTGGCGACGTCGAGCGCTCGAGCATGGTGACCGCGCCCACACGGCTAACCAGCCCGAGACCGTGCCGTGCACGAATTTTAAAGCATCTATAAAAACTAAACGGATGCTTCTGAACCTTAACCATCTTCACCATGCTCAAGATGGCATATGAGGCTACCAACCCGAGCTATAACATCACACGTTTTCTTAACAAGATTTTGCAAAATAAATTGCCAAACATGGCATTGTCTAGCTGTCTATACACTCAAAAATCTTCCAAGTCTATGAGCTGAATTTGATTCCAAGTTGCATTTCTAGGCTATTAGAAATGTTGTCTAGCAATATTATTTTTCTACAGCAAGTATTTCATTGTCATCTACAAAGTTCATATTTAAAACTTTATTTAAGCACTACACATATGTTCTATAGTGTTTTTGTTCAATAAAAAATATTTTTAAACCCTACTTGATATACATGAGCTATTGAATTGACTTTCATTTAACATTTTTATTTGTCATTTTAGGTCAAGAAATTGATCTACACTTTATCACATGCACTAACACATAAACATGATACTCATGACATGTTTTAGTAAATAATTTATGGTGTAACACCGTATAGTCTTAGCACAATGATTAGTTCCAAGATTTTATCAATTATCCCAAATTAAATTAGGGCTTTCAACCGTGCGTGGCCGCGTGGAGTTGGTCGTGCGAGACCGAGCGGCATGGGAAGCTTCGTCGAAATTTCCTTTGAGGAAATATGCATGCTGCTCCTCCTCCTATATTTAACTGCGTGGGGCCCGCATTTATGTAAAAGGAGATCAGGGCCTTGTTTAGATTGCAAGTTTTTTCACTCTCTCTCCATTACATCAAATCTTTGGACACATGCATTGAGTATTAAATATAGATAAAAAATAACTAATTACACAGTTTGATTGTAAAATACGAGACGAATCTTTTGAGCCTAGTTAGGTCATGATTGGACAATAATTGTCAAATACAAATGAAAGTGCTACAGTGCCAAATACTGATTCCTAACCCCAATCTAAACAAGGCCCAGCGTTGTTTGCCGCTGCTGCATGCCTACATGCGTTGCCTGCTAACCGCTCGACAAGGGAAGTCGCGCAGGGTGCGCGTGCGTGTCGGTCCTCCAGTCCTCCTAGGCCCGTGCCTGGTTGTGCAGAGGGGCGCGTGCTGCCCGTGGACAGGAGGGAGTGGAGCGCGAGGGGTGCGAGCCTAGGAGCGCGAGTGGCCACCTCCTGCCATTGGGATAAGAGGGCCCGCGCGTCAGCTGCTGTATCTCTTATGACTGTTGAGGAAGTGAACGTTGGGCTGGCTTGTGCCTAGGCCCTGGCTGCGTGCGTCGGAAGCATGGCCAAGCGCTGCTGCTAGGTGCGTGGCCTGCTGAGGCCGGCTGGCTGGGTGGATAAGGCAGTGCCTTTCCCCTCCTCCTTCCCTATCTCTCCCCATTCTAACTCTTGGAGAGAAAAGCTAGGGTTCTTCCTCCTCTCCTCTCTTTCCCATGATTTGAGCTAAATTTTCTAGGAGAGATTGAGTGCCCTGTGTGGGTGTGGATGAGAGGTCAAAGATCCACCTCCTCCCTTCTTCTCCCTCTCCAAGCTTAGTGCTAATCTGTGAGAGAGGTTGAGACACCTAGTGTGTGCATTCAGGATTTCTATTTGGTGGCAATAGGAAATCTATGTGATTGAGCATTTCTTGTTACTCTCGGTGATTGCCATTGAAGGGATCGTGACGCCTAAGGGGGGGTGAATTAGGCAACTTAAAAATCTACTTCTAAACTATGGCCTCTTTTTCTAACCCTAGCAAAACCTATGCAAAAGATAAACTATCTAAAAGTGCAACTATGGTTTTGCTAGTGTGTTGCTATCTCTACCGCAAAAGGAGTAATACAATTAAAGTAAACGTGGAAGCTAAAGAATAAGGTAGAGATATGCAAACTCCCATCGACGACTCTGGTATTTTTACCGAGGTATCGAGAAGCGCGCAAGCTTCCTCCTAGTCCTCGTTGGAGCCCCTCGCAAGGGCCAAGCTTCCGGTTGGGTAACACCGTGGATAACCTCGGGCCTTCTCCACGCGCAAGTGGGTCTCCGACGTGCCTTCCGGCAAGCCTCTCCCGGATGCTCCCCGTCGTCTTCACTATCAAGCTTCTGGCCGAAACACCATGGGCCTTGTTCTCTCCGGTACACGGTGGCGGCCACACCACAAATATGGTTGGTGTGATCTCGCAAGACTACAAGCCCCTCCGATATACAACAATGGTGCGCGCAAGCATCGAGTGGTAAGAGGTATGTAAACCTCACTAAACACTAGGCCTAAATCTAGAGTAAGCGCATAAGCGGTGGTCTATTCAACCTAAGCACTTCACAAAGCACCTATGCTAATCACCTGATGAATCACTAAGCACTATGCAAGTGGAGATCACTAAAATGGTGTATCAACACTCTTGGTATGTTTCCTTAGCTCCACACTTCTCAAATGGCCGGTTGGGGGTTGTATTTATAAGCCCCACTGAGAAAGTAGCCGTTGGGGTCGAATTCTCGCGAAACTGCTACTGACCGGACGCTGAATCGTCCTGACCAGACGCGTCCGGTCGTCCCGACCGTTGAGCCGGCAATATACTGATCGGACACTAGCCAGCGTCCGGTCGCCTGCCACCGGACGCGTCTGGTCGTAGATTTGCCGCTCTGAAACCTTACTATACTCGATCGGACGCTGCTGTCCTGCGTCCGGTCGGTTGCCGCCAGTGTCCGGTCCTGTGTCCGGTCGCCTGTCTGCCGAGTCCTCTGCCCAGCGTCTGGTCACTTGTCCAGCGTCCGGTCCAGCGTCCGGTCACCTCAGTGAGCTCGTTTCTTCGTGATCTTGCGTACGGCTTGGTTCCAATCTTCGTGTTTAGACTTTGCTTGATATCTTGGGTCTTCTCTTGTGCTTCTAAGGTCTTTCTTAAGGTGTTGATCATCGGATCACCACTTCGCCTTCGTCTAAGTCACGTCTTGCACCCTATTGAACTATAAAATAAACACTTACAAATTCATTAGTCCAATTTGGTTGTGTTGGTCATCAAACACCAAAATCCAAAGTAAATGGGCCAAGGGTCCATTTTTCTTAGAATCTCCCCCTTTTTGGTGATTGATGACAACATGACCAAAGCAAGCAAATGATAAGAATTTGGAGATTAAAAACTACCTACTTGCTAGGATGCAATGCAAAGGGAAAGGTTATATGATACTAATTGACAGATACCAATTAAAACTTTACTTAAAAGCTTGTCTTGCCCTTGCAAATGTCCCCATGTGATATTATGGATTAAAGCCTAGCTTTCTAAAAAATTATCCCATTACTTAGACTAATCCATAACTCACTTTCCTCCCTTTCTCGGACCGTTACTACTTGTAACTAAATGTTTGTCTTTGGTCCTTCAAATTATTCCCCTTTGGCATCAACCACCCAAAAATGAATACATTAGTAGCACAAGGGAGGGTCAAACTTTGTGAACCAAATGAAGGATTTGATTAGCATGGAATAGGTCACAAAACTTGACTATCACATTATATAGACTAAGCTCCCCCTAAATTTATGCATACATATGATAAAAAGCAAAGCACATGCATAATTAGCAATTTATTGCACAAGAGAGGTTAATCTATATAATGCATGGAGAAAGCAAATAAATATCAAAGTGATATCAACATGGTGATATCGGTTTAGAGAAACCACATGTGAAAATCAATTTGATTTCTACCAATTGAAGTATAATGCTTTCCTCCGGGGACTCCATTTTCCTTGCAATGAGACTACTACACACAAGATAAGCTTGAAAAAGGTGTTAGTCTCAAAGCATCCAACTTGTAGATTAAGCTCCCCCTAAATTTGTGCACACAAGTGTTGAATACTTATAAAATTTGTGCACATTGATTTAAGTATCAAAATACCACTTGAAAGATGATATTTGGGAGAGATTATCTACAATTTGGACTTTAGCACATATTAGATAAATAATTGTAAAACAAGCTATGTGCCGTGCTCCTAAACAATTTTAAACCATGTAGGTTTGCTCCAAGGGTTGATAATGAAACCAAGCAAGCCTACCATATGATATACCTATTGAATGCATGACAAAAGATTTAAGCATGTAAATACAAACATAGGCATGAAAGATAACTAGATGCTTTAAGAGTATATCAATTGAAAAACAATACCAATTGAAATGAATACTAATTGAAAGTAATGACATCTAGTTACCTAACATGGGAAGGGGAATTTGGGTCCATAGTATTCACTAACCTACTTGGCAATGACTTTGTCCATCATGATGCACCCCATGAAATGCACCCAAACTTTGCTAAGTCTCCAAATTTTCTGAGGTCCATCGGACTTCTCACTTCCCTTTCAGGATCCAAACCTTCTTGATGCTCTTCATGTTGGAAATAATTTCCTTTGGCACCCAAAAGCGTTTGACCCCATTATTGGCTTGCTTGTTCACCTTGATGGCCACCACCTTGTCATTTTTCTTCTTCTTCAAGAGATAAGGTATGGAGGCCTTCTTGTCCACCTTGTTGGTGTAGATGTTGGAGAGCTTGCTTGTTTGCTTTTTGTTTTTCTCTTTCTTCTTTGCTCCTCCTCCATTCTTCACCTTGCACTCATAGGACTTGTGACCTTCCTTGTGGCATATGTAGCAAACCACGGTTTATCCTTCATCAAGCTTCTTCACTCTCTTGATGGTGTTGTCTTGATGAAGTTGAGCTTGCTTCACCTTGCCTTTCACTTGAGTCAAGTCCTTGGTGAGGCGAGCTACTTCTTGCTTGAGTTGCTCATTCTCCTTTGCAACCTCTTGTGTGCATGTATCTACAACAACCTTCTCAACACAAACTTGGTTGCACGAGGGTTGAGTCTAAACATAAATCATTGCAAGAAGTAGAGACATCATTTTTAGATATGTTAAAGATAGAGCTTTTCTTTTTAGATGCCTTGGTGGGGGTTGTACTAACGGCTTCAAGATTAGCAACTTTGTTAGTTAGCTCATCACAATGCTTGCACATGATTTTCATTTTTGTAAGCAAACTTTTATAAGCATCTTATGAGCTAGCTAACTTTTCTTTTAATTTTTCATTTTTCTTTACAAGTTGCTCATTATTTATTGTGCATTCATTTGTTGTTGCACTAGCCTTAAGTTGCTCAATTTTAGTAGATAGTTCAACATTTAGATTAGCAAAGTTCTCATATTGTTCAAGCAAAGTTTTGTATGCTTCTTGTGAACTATCTAGCTTTTCTTTTAAACTTTTGAGCTTCTTTCGTTGACTAGTGCAAACTTTAGCATATTTAAGATTTTGTTGCACAATTGCATCATTAGAAGGCATATCATCATCACTATCACTCTCACTAGAGGATGAGCTTTCGTTACCTCGTGCCATAAGGCACACACGTGAAGAGTTTGATGATGAGTGCTTGCAGCCTCGCCTCTTGTGATGGTGTTCTTCTTCACTTGAATCATCCCACGATCTTATTGAGGTGAGGGCTTGGTTCTTGCATGCCTTCTTCTTTGTCTTGGGCGTGGGCTTGTTTGGACAAACTTTCATAAAGTGCCCCAACTCGTCGTATCCATAGCATCCTCTCTTTCTTTGCTCATTTCTTTGATTTGTGAAAATGAGATCTTGAATTTGGATGGGCACACCCTTAACATTGAGCCTTTGGATCATCTTCTCCACCTTGTTGATTAATTTGATTGATTCTTCATCAAGGTCGGAGGTGGAGGAGGAAGATTGATCATCACTTGAATCTTCATCATCATCGTCGTCCTCATCTTCATCTTCACTTGAGGAGCTTGAGCTTGAGCTTGTCTCAACTTGCTTGCCCTTCATCTTCTTTTTCTCGCTACATGCGAGAGCTTTGCCTTTGCTTGATGAAGAAGCTTCTTCTTGACACATCTTCCGTGACATTTCAAATGCCACTAACTTGCCAATGACAATGCCCGGGGTCATGGTGCTCAAGTTCTCCATTTTGTGAAGGATGGTGATGATGCTTGCATATTTCTTTTGTGGTAGCACGGAGATGATCTTCCTCACGATGTCCGCATCATCTAGCTTCATTAATCCTATTGAATGGAGCTCATTGATTGATAATTAGATTCAAATGAGAGTACATATCACGAACAAGCTCATCATTATTCATTGTAAAGAAATCATAATTTTGTTTAGCTAGACAATGCTTTTGCTCATGGACATTACTTGTGCCATCATGGAGCTCTTGGAGTTTTAACCAAATTTCATGTGCCGTATTTAAAGTGAATACTTGGTTAAATACATCCATGCTAAATGATTCAAACAAGCAGTTTTTAGCTCTTGCATTGAAATGCATTTCTTTTTCATCACTCTTTGTGGGTTTTTTGGGATTCTTGATGGGTTTCATCCCGTCACGAGTGACTCTCCATACCCCTAAATCAACCGCCTCAAAGTGGCAAGCCATTCTTGCCTTATAATAAGGGAAGTTAGTGCCGTCAAAGTGCGGAGGCCCAGCGGTATCCATTCCAACCACTCTAAATAGCGTCGGCTCAACGGCGGTTAAGCCAAAGGTCCAAAATGAGCCAACCGGCTCTGATACCAATTGAAGGGACCGTGACACCTAAGAGGGGGGGGGTGAATTAGGCAACTTAAAAATCTACTTCTAAACTATGGCCTCTTTTTCTAACCCTAGCAAAACCTATGCAAAAGATAAACTATCTAAAAGTGCAACTACGGTTTGGCTAGTGTGTTGCTATCTCTACCGCAAAAGGAATAATACAATTAAAGTAAATGCGGAAGCTAAAGAGCAAGGTAGAGATATGCAAACTCCCGTCGACGACTCCGGTATTTTTACCGAGGTATCGAGAAGCGCGCAAGCTTCCCCTAGTCCTCGTTGGAGCCCCTCGCAAAGGCCAAGCTCCCGGTCGGGTAACACCGTGGATAGCCTCGGGCCTTCTCCACGCGCAAGTGGGTCTCCGACATGCCTTTCGGCAAGCCTCTCCCGGATGCTCCCCACCGTCTTCACTATCAAGCTTCTGGCCAAAACATCGTGGGCCTTGTTCTCTCCGGTACACGGTGGCGGCCACACCACAAATATGGTTGGTGTGATCTCGCAAGACTACAAGCCCCTCCGATGTACAACAATGGTGCGCACAAGCACCAAGTGGTAAGAGGTATGTAAACCTCACTAAACACTAGGCCTAAATCTAGAGTAAGCGCATAAGCGGTGGTCTATTCAACCTAAGCACTTCGTAAAGCACCTATGCTAATCACCTGATGAATCACTAAGCACTATGCAAGTGGAGATCACTAAAATGGTGTATCAACACTCTTGGTATGTTTCCTCAGCTCCACACTTCTCAAATGGCCGGTTGGGGGTTGTATTTATAAGCCCCACTGAGAAAGTAGCCGTTGGGGTCGAATTCTCACGAAACTGCTACTGACCGGACGCTGAATCATCCTGACCAGACACGTCCGGTCGTCCCGATCGTTGAGCCAGCAATATACTGATCGGACGCTGGCCAGCGTCCGGTCGCCTGCCACCGGACGCGTCCGGTTGCAGATTTGCCGCTCTAGAACCTTACTGTACTCGATCGGACGCTGCTGTCCTGCGTTCGATCGGTTGCCGCCAGCGTCTGGTCCAGTGTCCGGTCGCCTGTCTGCCGAGTCCTCTACCCAGCGTCCGGTCGCTTGTCCAGCGGCCGGTCACCTCAGTGAGCTCGTTTCTTTGTAATCTTGCGTACGGCTTGGTTCCAATCTTCGTGCTTAGACTTTGCTTGATATCTTGGGTCTTCTCTTGTGCTTCTAAGGTCTTTCTTAAGGTGTTGATCATCGGATCACCACTTCGCCTTCATCCAAGTCACGTCTTGCACCTTATTGAACTATAAAATAAACACTTGCAAATTTATTAGTCCAATTTGGTTGTATTGGTCATCAAACACCAAAATCCAAAGTAAATGGGGCAAGGGTCCATTTTCCTTACAGCCATCACCTGGACAACTTAGAGGTTGTGATCTCCGTCAAAGCACGCAAAGAAGATTGTGTGGTGCTCCGAAGAAGAGATTTGTGAGGGGCATTGTGCTCGCTCCGCGGAAACAGCGAAGAGCAATTCTAGTAGAGCATGTCATTGAGCTACCCTCACTTGTAGCTAGGTTCTTGCGGTGCTCAATGTGTGGGCTAGGTTTGTGAAATACCTATTAGCCACCGAACCACCAAGTGAGCGGTCGACACAGCGGGGACTAGCTTGGTGGCAACCAAGTGAACCTCGGGATAAAAATCACCGTGTCATCCTTATATTCCCGTTGGTTTGCATTTCCTTTTACACAAGCTTGTATTTATATTTCATATATCATGCTTGTGCTAGTTTACTTTTGTAGTAAATTAGTTGTCTTGCTTAGTTTGAGTAGCTAAGTAATTTGCGCTCTCTAATTTGGCTTGTGTAGCCTTGTTATTGAGCATTGCTAGTGAGCTTAGGAGCTTTGTGCTTTACTTACTAGTTTGTGTAGGAGCTCCCTCAATGCTTGAAGTACCAGTTGTATAGGTTTATGTGACCTTGTTACTAGAATTGTTTAGGTGAGCTCTAACTAGCCCGACACCTTTGTTGCCTAATTAAGATCTTTTATAAAGTGCTTGAGAACATAGATAGAGGGTTGTAGTCTTGGCTAGACCGATAGTTTTAATTCCGTATTTGTTTTCGGTTAGTCGACGCGTTTAATTTTAGAAAGGACTATTCACCCCTCTAGTCCGCCATCTCGACCCTACACCCATATACTTCTACATGACACTACAGTAGCACCTATTTGGGCCTTTTCTATGGAGAGGCCTAGCAGATATACTTCATGGTCTTCCCAACACAAGATGTGAATTGTTGTGGATAATTGCTGACTCTAAAGTTGACTGAAGATATGGAAATCTGCAATGTGAGTTGTGTAGGAGGATATTGTACGAGATCACCCATTTACTTGTGTAGGGCATGGGTTCGATATATTCTGATTTTTTATAGGATTAATCTTAGAAATGAGTTCTTTTCCTGCTCAATTTGTAACTTATTTGTATATAGTTTGAAAATATTTTCTATAATTATGTCAAATTCCCTTTGATACATTTTGGCTGAATCTTCCTCTATCTTTCTTATACTCTTTGTTTGTTGCTCATCTTTGCTAGAATATGATCGGCATGAATATGATCTTCTATTTTTTCTTTGTTATGCTTATGATCCCTTGTTGATCATCAGGTTGCGGGAGTGCATCTTTGGAGATCACTTCTACATCGGGTGTTTGGTATTTTGAGGGATTACATCAGGTGTTTGGTTCTTGGTGTCTTGAGGGAGTAATTGGTTGAACTCATGGCTTCTACTTCTCACGTGCTCATATATGTCTATGCACTGGATTTCTATGCAATGCTCTTGAGAAACTTCAAAGGTAGATCTTGAAGCCTTGAAGGTGATTCCTTAAGGAAATTTTTGTTGTGCGACATTGGAGAAACATGATATTGGCTAGTTCATACCGCCAACGATGAAATGTGTCTAGTACCATTATATAATCGTGACTATTTGTCATAAGACACAACGGGGATGAAAATGGATGGAAACAGGCGGAAAAAATCCCTCTTGTTTCCATTTCTATATTTTGGGAAAAATAGGATAGGGTTCAGAGAAGCCGTTATCATTTACGGAATCAGGATACACAACACACGACAGACATAGAGACAGAGCATTAAGTCAGAATCACCTGATCTAATATTCTCAAGTATGCATGTATAAAGTCACACAACAATATACATTTATGAAGATTGGTCTAATATTCACTTGCATGCCATGTGTGTTAACATGTTAACACGTATAATTAGTGATTAATAGATGTATTAACATAATATAAGGACATGCAATTGTTAGGCATATCCTGCATGGGATGAAAACGGGTTGATCCCATATGAAAACGAGATTTCACAAAAACAGGGCAGAGAAATCCTCTTCCATTTTCGTAAATATGAAAATATGATGGCAAATACAGAAACGAGTGAGACAAAAGTAAAAGGCAGGGCTGAGTTGGGATTCTTTTCTCTTTGTTTTCGTCCCTATTCCCAACGTCCTTTCCCAAATAGCCTATGAAGCTTATGATCCCTCCATCCTGAAATATAAAGTATTTTAGGAATTTTAGGATATATCATAGGATAAAAAAATGATGTATGGAACTCCTCCATTAAGTGTAGAGAGATCTTGCATTTACCCTATTTTGACTCTACTGGTAGATATTAATGTCATGTGATTGGTGCTTTGAAGGACTTATCCATTTACCAAGAATACCTTATTCTAACTTATGAGTTGGAACAAATTACGTTGATTTTTTTGATGCCTCACGCACTAACTCACACCACCACACACACGCTCACACACACACATAGTGCGCAAGCTAGACTTGCACCTATACGAAGAGGCTGCACGTGGCTGAGAGGTATCTAAAGTCATCCAGGTTTCGCACGTGACGGGCACGTCACCATGACCATTATGGCACATCCACGTGTGAGGCTTTTGAATAGCCAGGACACAGCCTGGGCACTACTAGGAAAAAACCCCGGTGAGAACATAGCTCTTATAGTGTCGTAGCTGGAGTATTGATATAAATGACTGCTTTCATCGAACATCGCTCCATTGCCTATCTCCTAAAAACATGAATTCATTTATATGCCCTAAATATTCTCATTCACCTCATTCATCGGCCATCCGTACCATTGTTCTTTGTTTGTCCCTCTTTTGCCTCTTCTTGCATTGGCCTCTCAACATCATGCCACCACCCTTCCCCCATCTCTCGGTTTCGCTCAACACCTCTCTTCTCCTCTTCTCTTGTCTTCATCCTTGTTGCTCTAACTTCTATGTTGCCCTATGCCCCTCCACCCTAACTCGCTCATGCGTTGTCCACCACAATTCTAAAGGCTACTACCTCCGCACACATCTTATGTTTGGTGGACAGCCAGATTTTCCACCGCAACGATGATAGGAACCTCTTCCTTACTATGTACATTAGTTTGCTTTACTTCCTCACACCTATCCTCTCCTTTTCATGACTTCTTCCATTTGTGGCTTTTTTACCGAGAGAATCCATAACATACTATGAGTAAACAAAAGATCTAGAAGACAATACCAGCCTCACAGATGCCATTCTCCACCACATATTGATCATATTTAGCCGTTGCAACTAGTATGGCATTGCTAGTCATCCAAAAATAATTTATTTAATTTAATCGAACATATCTGGTAGTCTATTTTAAGTATGTATTCTCTTAGTCTATCTCTAACTTTAATGTTGCACAAAATGATAATCTAAATTAGTAATGGGCAAAGTTATAAGCAACAAAGCACTAGGACAACTACAAAATGAGATATAAAGAACTCTAATCTAGCACCAATAGACATATTATATTCTTGAAAATGTGCTTTGTACCGGTTCCATGATTTTTTTTATTTAAAATAAATTAGTTTTTTTTAAATAAGCTAATGTTTATCATTTTTAGAAACTATAAAACCACCGTTTGAACTAGCTAGATGGCCAAAAAAATTCAATACTAATAGTATTGTGGTAAAAAATTTACTTGAACTATAGATGGATGGTGAAAATAGATATCACGCAACCCAACAACTGTTCTGACTTTTTTTTATAAGGATGTTCTGACGTTTTGATTCCGGCTCCAGTCCTCATGGTACTGGTCCCCTTCCCGTAACATAAAACCCCTGCGAACTTTCGGTGTTTCAAATAGGTCCTATAAGAGGAGCCACGTGGCAACTCCCAGCTGGCATTAGGCTTGACGAAATTTTTCTCCTTTCAGGCATAAAACCCATGGTTCCTCTGCTCTCCAGCACCTTGCACACCAAAAGGTTCCACTTGGTCTCTTCCTTCCTCCCCAGATTCCGCATTTTCTCCTTAAAATGCCTGCAAATTGTAAAACAAGTTCTATAAAACCAGTGTTCTGTTATATGAAAGCAAGAAACGTCAGAACATTCTCTCCCCCAGTTCCGCTCTGGTAAAATTGCTACTGTTTGGTAGTAGAAGCAAACAGAATAACAAAAGATTTGCCGCGCTCACCTGCAGAGAGGAACCTTGCAGGTGTCCGGGGTGAAACACATGCGAGAATGCAGCTCAAGGACCTGCCACGTTCGCTTGCATTTGGCGCAGCCACCAGGCACCCGAACTCTGCAGGTCGAGAAGTGGCGCACGAGCAGCTCGATACCCTTGCATGCCGGAAACTTGCAGGCAGCTGCTAGACTGCCATTGAGCGCTTGATCTCGAGGCCCGATCGTCCTGCATCCGTCTCGGCATATGTGGACAAGCGCCTCCATTGCTTCGTACAGTTGCCGATAGACCTTCTTCTCTTCCATCCTTTTAGCTCTTTCCTGCCTTTTCTGCATCAATTCAGACTATCAAACAAAGGTTTCAAACCACTACAACTACAAGCATTGGAACTGCAGAAACGTGCAAGTGTTTAGTTGTTCTGCGCTGTGTGCTAGTTCAGACAAACTATGAATTGAACTGTCTGAAACTCTAAGCAGACAGACTGAAACTCTGAATCATTAAGGGCATTTCCTTTCCTTCTCTTCTTGCTACTGAATACTAAGAACTAGCAAGGCAGGGTTGGAAATGATCAAACAATACTAATATAACCATTACAGAGAACTCACTGTATCGGCTTCGACAAGAGACTCGAGCAACTCCTGTTCCATACTTGGATTGACCCGTCTCATTACTTTCCACCCATCTGTCAGAGAGATGGTCTTGAAATCCCCAATGATCATTCGGGTACAGACGAGCGATAGACGGGGCGCGTCACACAATCTGGCAAGCTGCAGCATGTCTACCACGTTGTCAGGAGCAAGGAAACTCCTCTCGAGTTGGTCGATGCAGACCGTCTTCAGAGATGGCACCGAGAAAACATGGGACAGTACAAGCAAATGCAGAACGTGCTTCTTCATCTGTTCCTGCTCAAAACTTCACCAACAAAAAAACAACATAAATCAGAGCGTTTGTTTCTTACTGAAAACTGCACACATCAGAAGAAAAAAAAATTATGCACTGTCTTCAGCTTCAGTCACTGCAAACTGTTTGGGCTGAAATCTGATCTTTAGAGAACAGTGAATTATCTATACAAATGACTAAATACCAACCATACCGTGAAGAGTAAAGAAATCTGATGAAAACACGGACTGCTTCTGCAGGTGCGCCAGAAATACGGATGCGCCGAAAACCATCTTTCAATTTAGCTTCCTCCAGCATAGCTCTCAGGACAGGAGATTTGACACTCTGCAGAAGAGGAAAATACGAAGGCCTTACATAAGGCCAAATCTGCTATGTTCCTGTAATACGAGAGGCAATCACAGGAAAAGATTAAGAGAGCTGTACTCACAAGAACACAGGAATGTGACAGAATTTCAGTGCCATCGTCTGTCGAAACACGGAGATCAGATTGGTATCCCTGCAAGAACAGCTTGTCCCAGGAATCGACGACGCCTTCAGGGACGCGGCGACAAGCCTTCGCCTTCCTAGAACTTCTCCGCGCGTCATAAGAGGTTCCAGGCAACGGTGGTGGATCAGGGGCGTTGCTGCGATGAAGCTGAGGATGCCGGCTAGGATCCGGCGCAGCTTTGGCGCCTGCCGAACTGTTGGACTCAAGATGGATCTCCAATGGGAAGTCGATCGCATCGTCGTCCAGGAAGAAATCAGAACAATCCAACTCAAGGCATTCCATCAACTATGCGCCCCCTGCTTTGACCGTGAAAGGGGAAAAGTTAACTGAAAATTACATAACTTACTTACAGCAGTTACATTCAGAAAGTACAAGCTGAAATAAATAACTACCACAAGAGAGAGAAAGCAAAAGTAGAGGCAAATAAATTCGTCTCAAATACAGGAGTATTTGATATTCCTGTGTGCTGGTTATTGCACTGTTCTTTAAAACAGCTAATATGCTGCCAGCCACTTCATTTTGCCCTTCCAAGACTAAACGAAACTAGTATGTGATTCTGAGAATCTCTGCAAGACTGAAGAAATATGAATACCAAATAAGTGCGTTCCACCACTGCCAACAACGAGCCGAAAGAAAGATATACACATGATTTCGTTCATTTTTTTTCCGCATGGCGTCTAAAGGGGAAAATTAATGATCTTTATGAAATCTTAGAGCTCCGTTCATCTGAAAACCTTTACCACCCAAATCCCGGAAAAGGAAGAAATCAAAGGGATCCAGCTTTGAGCCATTCGACTCCAATCGTTTGGGCCATCAGAGAGAAGATTAAGGTAGCAGAGGAAAGAATCAAATAGAAAGCTGTATTCAGAAACCGCACACGAGCGTGCTCACCTGAAATCAGTCTAGGCTCTGGCCTCTGGAGTGCAAACTGCAAAAGCCCTCTCTGAAAAGAGAGTGAGGGCGAGATGCGAGAACGAGAAGGGAGCTTGTTCACCACTCACCACCACGTCCTCGTCAGTCCACATAAACTTTTTGAGCCCTCCTCTTCCTATGGCGACTCACGCCAAGGCGCCTGACAAGTGTTCCCCTACAAAATGGACTGCCCCACATGACAGTGGCAAGGAGCACGGGGTGGGGCCCACGGCAGGCCCAACAAGGCCAGGCGAGGGGAGGCGGAGGCGTGGAGGCGAGACGAGGAGAGGAGGGAGACACCGAGACAGGCACGGAAAAGTGGCGGCCGTCACAGAAAACAGAATCGGCAAGTAGCCGGACGTCGCCGCCGACTCTCGTGTCCTCACGTAGAAAGAACACGACGCCGGGCCACCAGGAACGCGCCACGTGTCGAGGTGCCGGTGCCGGACAAGAGGGCACGGCGCCTGCACGGTGTGGTCCCAGGCTGAGGGAGAGCTGGAAGAGCCTGGACTTGGAGCCTTGGAGGTCTATGACCGGTGGGGTCACCTGCTCGTGTGGCCGTGGGCCCACTGGACGAAAGGGTGTGGTCTACGGTACGGTCTACCTGGATTGCTCTCTGCCGCAGCGGATGAAGTGAACAGGAACCAATGAATTGACCGTCCTTGGATCTGCAGCTACAGGAGACAGTCAAAACTCGGAACAATAGGACCACCGCACATTATCCCAATCCTGCCTTCTCTAGAAAAAAAAGAGAGAATATTTTTTCACATTTCCTATATTTAATCCGCCTGAATTTTGTGTCTGCTGTGCAGGCGATGTTTTAGGATGTATTTTACAATATTCACGTAGTATACATGTGATGTTCTATGATGTATTTTGCAACGTTCACGTAAACACGACAGTCGCCTGAATTTGTGTTCGCTTTTCGGAGCCGAACGTGTTGTGATGTTGGCGTTGTGTCGGTGCAGAAAAGTGACCGACACGTAAATATTTATAGTTTTGCCGTACGTTGTGATCGGATGTGGCCTAACACTCAATGACACAGGGTTTATACTGATTCAGGCAACGTGCCCTACGTCCAGTTTGAGTCGATTGGTGACTTTATTCTGAGCCCAGGTGCTCAAATTTTACTGTGGGGTTATAAACGGAAGGAAGAAAGATAGGGGTACAAGAGGTTCGGTCGGGCTCTGGTCTGAAGGGCCGAGAGCGACGGGAGCTTTGCTATGCGCTAAGTGTTTGAACGTGTGCTCGAAGTCTGAACCTGGTGGTTCTGTTGTTGTGTGTTGAATTGATGTAGGTGAACTCATGGATCTATCGATGTTGGGAGAGAGCGCATCCCCTTTTATAGATGAAGGGACGACCTTACAAGAGAGAGAGAGTAAGTATGCTAAGTCTTGTTGCCCACGTCGTCGGGTACAAGATGATTGTAGGCGCCATAACACTGTTAATGTCAGATGCATGTGGAAGGCTGCGTCGTCTTCTTCTAGTATGACAGATGTCGGTGCCTGTCATACTGTTGATGCACATATGCATATAGAGGGTTTTACCATGTTCGCATGGTATGATAAATGCCAGCGCCCACAACACTGTTGATACCCAGAGGCATGTGGGGGGAGCCTTACCGTGTTTGTCTGGTACGGGGGTTGATGGCGCCCATAACATTATAGGGAAAATGTCGGCGCCAACAACACTGCTTGGGTTCTGACATGCCAGGAAGGTTTGCAGGGTACGGTCCTGTAGATGTACAGGGTACGGTTCTCGGTATTGCAGTTGATTTGAGTGCCCTGTCTTACTTGCTTCGTCCGTTTCCTGGTCCTCACCGAGCGGGCGTCCCCAGTCGGTTGGTTCCAGTCAGCTCTGACTGCGCCAGTCGGAGAAGAACTGCAAACGGGGGTTTCGGTACATCCTCGGTCGGAGACACGGATCGAAGTTTGGAGGCCGTGTTTGGCCAGACTTTCCGATTGGAGAGGCGGGCCGAGTCGAAGCGAGCGCTTGTTCCTCTCCGATCAGGCCTTCGGTCGGAGAAGCGGGTCGAAGTCGGAAGCGAGTGCGGTTCCTCCTTTAGCGAGGCCTTTCGGGGGAGGTTGGATCGCCCTTCTAGCCTGTCATTTAGGTATTTTGGGTCGGCCCACGAGTTGCGCGTCGTTCGCAATGTTGTCTGCTAGGGCCGAACCTTCGCTGGGAAGCCGATCCATGAGGGACCCCGAGTTTATGAATCCGACACATAGTGTACATGTAATGTTCTATGATGTATTTTGTGATGTTCGTATAGTATACACGTTATGTTCTATGGCTGTCGCATGAAGAAAAGTCTATATTTCAGACACATGAAATATAGCCAATCCCTATTTTTTTCCTAGAAAAATACCAGTACTCGTCCAGGCCACAGAAATTACAGAATGAGAAAAGGTTTTTGGTCGCCAGCGGAACCTGGCTCTTCTTAGTTCCATTTTCTTCCTCACCTTTCCTTCCGTGCTCTGGAGGTCTCTCTGTGTTTTGTTTCTTCCGTGCAAGAGGGTACCGACCTTTCTTGTCCTGTTCCCTTCCACGACAACAGCTGAACAGCAGCACCTCCCGGCACCGCCGATGTCATCCATGACACAGTCTTGGAGGAAGACTTGTCACAATTGGAGATGTCCACGTCGAGGTCGGCTCGCCGGCAAGCAAGTGAAAAAACTAGAGCAGTTTTCGGAAGAGTGCCTATAGTACATGAGGCCATTCCGCAGCCGCGTCGTTCGGCATTTTCCGAGCAATGGAAGGCTCCCTGAGTTCCTGAGAATAGTCTGTAGGAATTCGTGTGCGCGGGAGCGACTTGATGGCGGACGAGTCGACGTCGTCTCGTCTCGCGCCGCGAACCCAACAGCGTTGTATGCCAGCGGCTCGGTGCGACGAGGCAAAAGCAAACACGCAGATAGCGTCGTGTCTTTCCCTGCTGCGGTCGCTATTCCGTGTCAGGGCACCCTCAACGGTGCCGATAGCACTCCACGTAGGAGTAGGATAGAGGAGAAAGTAGAGAGATCGAAACTGATGCGAAGGTAACGAGAATGGTAATGCTCTTTACCGGACGGACGGACGCTTCCTCTAACCGTGGACCGTATAAAATATATTGGCCTGCCTACAGAACAACACGGCCAGACACAATTTAGGCCCCGTCGCCCACGTGCTCACCCTTCCTCTCTGCCTTCTCCCGCGCGCTTCGCAAGTCTTTATCTATCCTTTGCTCCTTTTCTCCCCATCTTTGTTCGCCGTTTCTGGCTCCTGTGCCACCATCCCGTGCCGCGCCGTGCCACTGTCCCACGCCACGCCACCATCCATCTTGCTCGTCGTGGAAGGGGAGGCAGGAGGCCTGCTCTGCGCCCCATCCACCTCTCTCGTCCACGTAAGGGGGGAGCTTCTCCTGGGTGTATGAGTCGTTGCTCTCGACGTCCCTCTGACTCGAGTTTGTTGGTTACCGGAGTTCCCCACCAGGGAGGTTGTGGCCGCCGGCGACATTGTGTTTCACGTGTTTCAGACTTATATTTCACGTGTTTTATCTGGATGTTGCAAAAGTAGATCTGGGATGTTGCATATGTTGCAATGACAATATACGCATGTTGCAAGCATATGTTTCAAGTGTTTCATCTGGATGTTGCAAAAGTAGATCTCGATGTTGCATATGTTGCTATAGCTATATACGCATATTTCAAGCATATGTTTTAAGTGTTTCATATATTTTCAGTCGTATATTGCAAATGTTTCAACTAGATGTTTTAATAGTAGATCAGGGGGCACACGTTGCAATGGTCCCGGTGGTGGGGCGCCGATGTGGGTCACCCAGCGGGTGCTTGAGGCCGGCAGACGCCTCCACGGCGTGCATCCGTAGACGGGGTAAGGCAGGCATGGCGGGCGTGCTCCTGTTTATCACAGCACGCCGGGGGTAACGATCCTCCTGTTACGTGGGCGCGGTGGACGTGCTTCTATTACACAGGGACGGGACGGGGGCGCGGTAGATGCGTTTGAACGGGAGCAGCGTCCGGACGTCCGGGTGCCTCCTGTGGGCGGAAGTCTGGGTGCTAGCCCTTCCGTATAGAGAAAGGACATGTAGGGAGCACAGAACTATGCGCTACATGATGATGACCCCTCTTTCTCTCTTTCGGGCAATTCACAATAGGTAGAAAAGAAGTTACCAAGTTTATAAGAAAAATTGGATCTGAAAATATCATGGCCGTACGGTTTTATTAACGTGAAATGGTGAAAAACTAAAACAGTCCACGACTAGCCCTAATAAACCCTTTTACACCCAAAGGTAACACACAACTGACACCGTCCCTCACACGCTATCGTTGTTGAGTTTATCACAAGTTCACAACAATGATAAGCAACTTCAACTTCCCACGATGAAGACCAGCCAAAATCCCTATCACGCCGCCACCTAATCACAGCAAGCCCTAGCCTCCAAACAAAGTGAACACAGTGTTTCATCGTTGGTGAGCTTTGTTGCCACTCCAACAACTCTGACTTCGGCATTGCAGATCCACTCTAGGAGAGCCAGAGACGTGCCATAAGCAAGTAGCGAACCCGAAAGAGTCTGACCTCGTCGAAAACCCAAGACTTGCGGATAAACATTAAGCATACCATTTAGATTAACATCTATGAGGAGGTGCAGGATCTTCAAGGCAACGCCTTCAAGAAGGATATGACGTCGAGCTCCGTTGTCCCCTACCTATGGACTTTAGTTATGCAGATTCACGAGCCAGTCTGCTTGCATCTCTATTTGCTGTGGAGGGAAGGGTGACAATTTTGGGCCGGCCACTCATCCCACACTGATGGGCTGCTGTGCCCAATCCCTTTCGAGGCCGCACCTCCCACAATGATTTGGCCCACCGGAAAAGCACTAGTGCCGACGTGCCGATTATCATTTTCAGGCTCCTATGTATGTATGTATATCATGTTGTTTGTAAAGGGGTACCCAAATTTCATGGATCTTACTTTATGTACTACGACGACAGTAGAAAACCAACAACACATGTGCATTCTATTTCACACTGCAGGGGGAAAAAAAGGACGTATACGTGTTGTTCTGTCCACTTTTACTCACAATCCGTTACAATTCGTACAAAAAAACAATCAACATGCCGTGTGATCCTCCACCTTATAACAGCACTCAAGCTTCCCCGGAAAGAGACGTGTTTGCAGCGATATGTACACATTGAAGAAGGCGAGCAGGCGATGTCATTTCCTGTAAAACACGGGAATTCTCAGTGTGTTTAATTTCGAAGAGGGAATAAAATAGAATATTCAGTCACCGAATGCAAGGATCTTTTTTTTTCTGAACATTTTTGTTCACGGCTCAGTGTGGACTCTGCTCTTCACGGAGCGACACTTATTAATTCGCTTAAAACTCCGGGAGGATACACACCAAAGCTTGAGCGACTCCTTCCAGCTCCCTTGCCTGTCGCAGTTGTTATAGATCTTGTCGAGCCGGATGATGATCTCCGAGAATGTCGGCCGAGCCATGGCCTGCGGGTGCCAGCATTCCTCCACCAGCCTGCACGCACACAACCGGGGAAGAAGAACAGGGGTTGGAAAAGACAAGCTACTTTTTTTTTTAGGGAAAGACAAGCTACTTTTGAACTGAAATGTGGCACTCATGAGGTGTCATGAAAGGGCCCTTGTTGTTTCAGTTCAGTACTCACGCTTTGAAGTCTGGAGGATAGCCCTTGAGCTTGCCCTTGAGTGACGGCCGCATCCCCTCGAACCGGATCGTGTGTCCTGAATCCTCTGGCGTTCTCACCGATCCTTCAACCATCTGATGATTACACACACCACAAAGGATGAATGGACAGGAATGCTACGATCTGAAACTGAAACGTCCCCATCCTCCTTGCTGTTTCTGCATCTGGAAAGAACAGAAATTTACTGACCTCATACAGGATGAAGCCGAATGAGTAGGCATCCACGCTCGAGTCGAACGCGTCGTTTCTGTACAGCTCAGGTGCAGTGTGGTAACCTAAACAATAGGAAGGTTTTTTAATTTGGATGGATCATGGAGAAGTACAGAATGGATCAGAAATGCCATGATCTCATACTTACTGAAGCTGTCAACGAGAGCACCATGATTGATCAGTCTCACTTTGTCGGGCCCGATCTTCGACACCCTTGTCACTCCGAACCCCGCGATTTTCAGTTGGCCTCCACTATCCAGGAAGATATGTCTGGCACCTTACCAAGATTCAAATAGTAAAGTACGGGACAACCGTGAAAGACAACAGCAATTTGTGTGCCACTGCCAAGAATGCAACAAGAGGACAGCATGTCTTGGGCTGCTTCATTTCCTCATCTTACTTTGGCTTTAGATCGCAGTGGATGATGGGGTCCGGTTTGCACTGATGGAGATAGGTCATGCCCCTACACGTACACACGATGAAGGCAACAGCAAGAAACATTGTTAGCAAGCATACATGCGCGTTGTTATCTTTTTTTCCCCCTGAATGAAAATGTAAAAGAGCTACTCGTATAGACTATATGGTGTATATTAATTTGGATTCTTCAGCTCTTATTGGGATCAGAACCTAGGAGTACCTGGCAATATCAAGGCCATATCTTAGCACCTTGTGAGCATTTAACTTTCCTTTCTTCTGGATACAGACTGATAAGTCTTTCTGAGTTTTGCAGAAAAAAGAATAAAGTCGTCCCATCAGAGGACAATTTTCATATGCACTATATATATATAATCAGTGGCATGCTCAAAATTACTTTTGGTGGGAAGATTAGAGTAACTTTGTTTTCCATGGAAAAAAAAAGACATGGTGGTATTACCTCTTCATGGAGTTCAGAAACAATCATCATAGGTATACTCTGAGTGACGGCTCCGACGAACTGAACGACATTAGGGTGCCGGACCTTCTCTAGTACAGTCAGTTCATGTCTGAAAGAGTTTCTGAAACAAAAGAAGAGACATTTTTTATATAGATGAAACAACATCATTGGTAACTTAGTACAGGTATTCCTTATAAAGTTAGCACAGATATTTGCATCTTACACAGCTTCTTGATCGGAGCAACCGTCTCTGTCAAGTATTTTTACGGAAACCTTGGTGCCATTCCATTTCGCGATGTGGTACATGCCCTGTTCGATTTGCCTACCAACATTAGCCCCATTTTCCATATCTCACTGGCATTCTTTTCTTGAACAAATGTTTGTGAATGAAACAAATAAAGTTGGATATTGGAAAGAAAAATGCACCGGTGTAACATCACAGCCTCGCCGGAATTGGACCTCTCCAGGGTTCAACTCGTACTCTGGTATCTCGCCTGGGACCGATACCATCATCGGTGTCCTCTTGGTTCTCTGCAGAAACGATCACGGATCAGTCAACAAACAAGATAAAAGTTTCAGTTCAAGTGCCTAGAAATTAAACATACCGGAATCTTTGCACCATGAATTTTCAAGAGATCGTAGACCTTGGAGTGGCCGTAAAACTTGGCATCAGCTACTGCCTACGATCGGAGAAGCGAATGAATGAGATCATCATCTGACTGATGACGCAGGCAGAATCGCTGGCAAACAAAACTCTGATGCAGGCGTGACGTGAGAATGGCAATGGTCGGTTAACCGGCCGCGCGGCTCACCGTGCTTCCCCAGCGGTCGCGCGCGTCGATGTTGGCCTTCCAGCTGAGCAGAATCCTGACGACGTCGCGGTGGCCCTCGCAGGCGGCGATGTGCAGCGCGGTGCGGCCGTCGAGGTTGATGCTGTTGACGTCGACGCCGCTCCGCAGCAGGCCCTCGACGCCCAGCGCGTCGCCCTGGCACGCGAAGAAGAGCAGCTGCATGGTCGCGTCCAGGTTCTCCGGCACGCTCAGGTCCTCGGCCGCCGTACCCGACCCCACGGGGCTCTGGCTCCGGCCGCGACGCCGGTTCGGGTCCATGGACGACTGCCGCCCGAACAGGAACCGGCTGGTGACCCGCCCCGTCCGCGGGGACTCGAGCGACGCCTGGCGCCGGAGCTCCGAGTTGTGCTTCATCGAGCCCCCCGAGACCTGCCGGTGCAGCGCCACCTTCATGCCGTTCGCCGCCATGTCCGATCGAAGCAGTCTATTCAGGTACGGTTGGTCAGTGCATCCGGGAACGGGCCGGGATCTCGATGGCGGATCGGGGTCCCCGAGGCACGAGAAAGTGCGACGGAGAGCCCCGCGGAGATCGAGACCTTGGCGGTAAGCTTGGGCCTCTTGAGCGAGGAGAGAAGAAGAGAAGAAAGAGGAGACGGAGAGCGGAGGAGAGTGAAGAGCGGAAAGGCCACGCTTCCCGGGCGGCGAAGGAAAGCTAAAGTTAGTTACGCTTATAACGCGGGTAACTTGAGGTCTTTTGGCGCGTTTTATTTGAAAAATACCGTTGGGAATAATTGTAACGGTCACAGTCAGGAAAGGTGGCCGAAATGGAGTAGGGAAACGAGGGAGTACATGGTTGTCACCAGCTTGGATGGCTGACAGAAGAAAGTTCGTCGGATATTAGGATTAGTGATCTTTGAGCTGATTTTTCTGGTATGTTTGGCAGCTTGAAAAAGCCTCTTAATTTTACCCGAACTATTTTTTTTATTTTCTCTCACTCCTCAATTAAAAGGAAAAATGTACCGTGTTTTGATCTTGTCCTAAATTAAAATTTTAAATTTTAATCAAATTATATAAAAATACACATAAGTTTGTTTGGTATAAAAATACACATACATTTATACTGTAGCTGTTAATTATTTCTATAAAATTTGTCGGTTAGATAAAACTTTGACGTAGAGAGCAAAACAAAAACTCCTTACATTTTGTTGAATGGAGTAAAATGGAAAATGAGATATATCAGATGTGACACTCATTTAAGGGTCTTTATCAAAAAAAAATGAGAAGAGGTTCTCATTTCTTATAAATGGCGATTCCATTTCCTTTCTCGGCCCAAAATAATTTGTTTTCTCTGAGAACCGAATCTCTGTTCCCATGAATTATTTTGAAGCCGAAACGCTGACGAACCAGCAACTTGAAGATTGAGGTAGCACATCTTTTCACGTAATAGTTGCTAGACAATGATCCTTGCATAAAGATGGCAACGGGGCCTCGATACCCGATACCCGATACCCGACGGGTATTTGATTCATTAGAGGACGGAGATGGGATCATATCTTTACCCGCGGGCATTTAAATGGGCAAGAATCCATACTCGGTGGGTATAGCGGGTACGGGAACGTTCCCTGTTTACCCGTCCCCGTTACCCGTTGGGGAACCCGACTATTTGAGCTGTCATGTGAGTATTAGTACCAAAGAAGCTCAACATAGGTATTTTGGCCCAAATCTGAACAATCATATATATAGTTTGTGTATTCTAGTAACCCTAGTTCAATTTTTCCTCACCATCTCCGCCGGCAGCACAAGCACGCCTGCCTCACGAGCGCTCGTGCCCCTCGCTTCCTCAGTTAGGTCTCTCTGCCACTTTTGCTTGTCCTCCTCGCAACCTCGCTCCTTCTCCTCGGCATCTCCGAGACTCCGACACTTATACCCGGGTGAAGAAGAAACGTCTCCGATTGCAAAGTTGCGACCCCAAGTGTCCTTTTTTATCGGGTATGCAGTACCCGTCGGGTATCTGTTACCCGACCGATGCCCGACGGGTACGGGGATGGACAAGAATCTATACCCGAGACAGTTAACGGGGACGGTGATGAGGACATCGCCAAGATGGAGTCGAGGACGACTCCAATTCGAGAAGGGGAGGATGATGAGGACATCGTCATGCTGGACACACCGACGCCATGGTCTTCCCCAAGTTGCAATTCGTTCCCAACTCAGCTGCCACGTCGCCCTCGGATTCAGCAGACACGTCGTCACTGTTTCGGTCATAACTTTCTCATACGATATTGAAACGGGCCGTTCTTGGATGCGTTGGAAAGGGGACGACGCCGCCGACGTTTTGGATCTGGTCCCAGCTCCAGAAGGTTCGTGGATCATTCTGTATGACCACGGCAAGGTGCTACGTCACCTATTGGGGCCAACTTGGCCATGTATCGTGTCGGGCCTTAAGCCCAAGTTGTGGGCGCCCAACCCCTGGCCGTCCCCAACCCTAGGTCGAGTCTTAGACTATAAACACAGCCGTCGCCGCTGCTACACAATTGGGCTTTGTTTAGAGTTTAGTTTTCCATCGAGAAACTAAATCGTTCATTGTAACTGTGGTGACAAATCCTTTTACAGTGATCCAGGGCCCCCGTTCTTGATCTCCTCCACTGTGTCGATTAGTCCTTTGGAACCGAGTTCTTGAATCCTTTATTGATATCTGCGTCATTCATATTTGCAATTTCAGATTGCGTGTTTTACCTTATTGCTTGTGCTCTTCGATTCGCTTGCAGAAAAAACCTTCTTGGCAAGGTCAATCAAGTTGTGCTTGGTTGATAACCAACGGAGCAGTGGTGTAACGGTTGCAGGGTTCGAATCGCGTCTGATTTGAAGCTGGATCGCCAACGTCGAGATCTCCACAAAATTGAACTTATCGGCTACCTCTCGGAAGATCGGGCCTGTACTCATCAATTGGTATCAGATATTTCAGGTTTACCGCGAGGTATAATCTCGTTTGCCTTAGATTCGTATTTGTTCATTACCTAGAGTCTACAAAAAGCCCAAAAATATTTCAATTTCTGCTGTCCTATCGCCCTTTGTGACTTTGCAATTTCGTTTCAGATTCGTGTTGTTGAGTTTGTGTCCGTGGTCGAGTCTTGTTGCTGGTTTAGGATTGTGTTCGTGGTCGTAGTTCAATCGTGATTTTTGTTTTTCCGCCGCTATCCCATCCACCGTTCCCAAACAACAAGTCGAAGCCACCACATTACTCGACTTATCCCGCTAGCCGCCTTGTGTCACTTCTCGCCGCCGCGCAAACCCTAGACAGGTTGCCAACCGCTCTTATTTTGCCTGCATCGCAGCCCTCTTTACATCATCAGGCGAATACCTACTGTTGTTAGTCACAGTGATGATCATGTGATCGGTGTTAGAGTTTCGGGACGCTTTGCCCTAACTGCCGCCGCCGTGTTGTGCCTCCTCCGAAAAACATACCTTGAGATACCTTCGGTAAAACAGGCATAACTTTTCGCTCGTTTATCCGAAAAATCTGAAATTTTTTCAGCAGCTTCTTGACACCATTTGGGGCCGACCCAAACTCGGCTTTGCCCTGTTTGGTTTCATCGAAATTGCCAAAAAATCGGGAAAATATAGAAAAAAAATTGTCAAAGTTTTTGCACGCTTTTCAGAGAACGTGCTGAATTTCTGTAGACCACATCCCACCTCAGTTGTAGGTGTCAATTTTTGTGGTTGCATCTTTTGTGATCCTTGTTCAGAGAAAAGTATATAAAAAATAGTAAAAAAATAAAAAAGTTTGTTTCCTACTAGTGCCTTTTGAAAAATCCGGGAAAAAATTCAGGAAAAAAGGAGAAATCCAGGCTATTTGCTTGTTCTGTGAGTTCTTTCGACCGTCCTTTGTTTTTACCTTGTTGCGCTACGTCTCGACACGTCCTAGGCAGCACCTGTGATTTGTACTTTGGATCCGGATTGAACAATCATTAATCTGCATTCGTTAATTGCTAATCCTTGCTGTCATATTGTGTGTCTACCCATAGCTCCACATATTTTTCTGTCAGCACAGGTTCATCTTGCAACTGTTACCCACGCTCCACAACAGATTGCTTCGCCATTTTGGTTTTGCTCCTGTTTGGTGTTGGTAAGAATACAGGCAAGACGGTGGTAAGCCGCTTGTGATTTTGCATTCCACTTTCACCACCACCATTTGTTTCCTTTTAGTTGATAGGGATAATACTTTGGTGTTGTCTTTTTCTATCTTCTAACCATGGCGAAACTCCGACGGACTTCAATGAGTGCGTGTCCAAGGGCGAGCTTACAATGTTCATGACCGAACAACGCAATCTTATGACCGAGCCGACGCATAGCGTGAACAATCTGGTCACCCGCATTGAATGGCTTTTAAGCAACGCCTCCACCTTATCGTCTTGATGATGAAGATGCGGATGCTTTTGGTGATGAAGATGCGATCTTGACGGTGGTGCCCGTCGCCGCCTCAACTTCAATCGTCATGTATGGAAGGTAATAATCATGGTAATAATGATCCTTTTGCTAAAATTAAATTTAGTCTACCTCCTTTTCTTTGGTAATGTTGATCCGGAGGCATATTTAGATTGGGAGCTTGTTGTTCAACAAAAATTTGATTCTCATAATGTTTCCACTGAGCATAGAGTTAGACTTGCTACTAGTGAGTTTACTAATTTTGCTTTGTTCTAGTGGAGTGATCTTTGCAATGTCAATAATGCTGCTGCTATGCCTCAAACTTGGAATGTTTTAAAGCAACGTATGAAATCTCGTTTTGTTCCTCCTTATTACCAGCGTGATTTACGTTTGAAACTATAAACTTTAAAACAAGGTGATAAAGGAGTAGAAGCATACTATCAAGAATTGCTTATTGGTTTAGCACGTTGTGGTATAAACGAAGATGATAATGATGCTAGTGCTAGATTTTTTGGTGGTTTAAACCACGATATACAGAACATACTTGATTACAAAGAATGGCGCAATTTTTCCCAATTGTATCATCTTGCTATTAAGGCAGAACGAGAAGTATAGGGACGCAAACAACACCAGCCTTTCAGGTCTAACAATGGGAGGAATTTTCAGCAGCGTTCCGAGCCGGACACGTCCAAGCTTCCTGTTGCACCACAGCCATCTACACCTCCATTTTCTTCCGGGGTAAGTAAATTGTCTAATGTGCAGTTTCCACAGCTGAAGAAAGGTGGCACTCCAGGTGCTTCTACTAGCTCCTCCTCGTCCAGCTCTAAAATCATTTGCCACCAATGCAAAGGCATGGGACATGTCATGAAGGATTGCCCTACCGTCGTCGCTCTTTCATTGCTACCGAGGATGGATATGTAAGTGCTAGTGATGTTGAAGATGATTTAGCCCTTGTCGCTAACATTGATGCGAGATCCCACCGAGGGCGATCAAGACAAGGAGGCCATCACCATTGACTCCGTGACTGCTGCCATGGACTACCCTAGCCTTCTTGTGCAGCGTGTGTTGAGTACACGTGTGGGACATGAAGAAGAGATGAAGATCCAACGCCACAATTTGTTCCACATGTATCTCATTGTGCAGGGTTGTCGCGTTCTCACTATCATTGATGGCGGGAGTTGCAACAACTTGGTGAGTTCAGATTTGGTTGACAAGCTTGGCTTGACCACACGACAACATTTGTATCCATATAAACTTCAATGGTTCAATAATAGTGGTAAGACTAAGGTAACTAAATCAGCACGCATTAGCTTTTTCACAGGCTCTTATCATGATACTGCTGATTTTGATGTTGTCCCTATGCAAGTTTGTTCCATTTTGTTAGGTCGACCATGGAAATTTGATAATGATGTTTTACACCATGGTAGAACTAATACATACACTATCATACATAAGGACAAGAAAATTACATTGCCGCCTTTGTCTCCTACGGATATTGTTAAACATGCTAATGAGATTAAAAATAAACCTCCAACAGACATTGCTAAAAATAATGGGATTAAGTTAAAAGGAGGTGCTTTTCTTGCTACAACTTCCGCTATCATTTGAGTTATGTGATAATCTGATGCACCATGTTATACTATGTTTTGTCAACCTTTTATGTCTGGTGCATTGCCTGCTGTCACTAACCTTTTGCAGGAGTTCGCTGATGATGGGATGGAGTCGAGGACGACTCCAATTCTAGAAGGAGGGGATGATGAGGACATCGCCAAGATGGAGTCGAGGACGACTCCAATTCGAGAAGGGGAGGATGATGAGGACATCGCCATGCTGGACACACCGACGCCATGGTCTTCCCCAAGTTGCAATTCGTTCCCAACTCAGCTGCCACGTCGCCCTCGGATTCAGCAGACACGTCGTCACTGTTTCGGTCATAACTTTTTCATACGACATCGAAACGGGCCGTTCTTGGATGCGTTGGAAAGGAGACGACGACGCCGTCGTTTTGGATCTGGTCCCAGCTCTAGAAGGTCCGTGGATCATTCTGTGTGACCACGGCAAGGTGCTGCGTCACCTATTTGGGCCAACTTGGCCATGTATCGTGTCGGGCCTTAAGCCCAAGTTATGGGCGCCCAACCCCTGGCCGTCCCCAACCCTAGGTCGAGTCTTAGACTATAAACACAGCCGTCGCCGCTGCTACACAATTGGGTTTTGTTTAGAGTTTAGTTTTCCATCGAGAAACTGAATCGTTCATTGTAACTGTGGTGACAAATCCTTTTACAGTGATCCAGGGCCCCCATTCTTGATCTCCTCCACTGTGTCGATTAGTCCTTTGGAACTGAGTTCTTGAATCCTTTATTGATATCTGCGTCATTCATATTTGCAATTTCCGATTGCGTGTTTTACCTTCTTGCTTGTGCTCTTCGATTCGCTTGCAGGAAAAGCCTTCTTGGCAAGGTCAATCAAGTTGTGCTTGGTTGATAACCAACGGAGCAGTGGTGTAACAGTTGCAGGGTTCGAATCGCGTCTGATTTGAAGCCGGATCGCCAACGTCGAGATCTCCACAAAATCGAACTTATCGGCTACCTCTCGGAAGATCGGGCCTGTACTCATCAGACGGGGACGGGATGATTTCTCCGTAGCGGGGAAGAGAACGTCCCGGCGATACCCGACGGGTATATCCCCGTTGCCATCCTTATCCTTGCACGTCCTCATAGAAGAAAAAATGATCCTTGCACGAAAATTTTGAAACAGCATAAGCCGGCGATGCATACAAATAAGTCCATTTCCGGTTTAAGTAGAAACCCTTGATCCATAACAAAATGTCAAATTCCTCCCGAAACAAACTTTTCCAAGCTCGATCATGTTTTAATTTAGGGTTTTGCAGGCATCCGGATGCTCGCGCACAGTCATTTTTCTGTGCCGTTTCGCGCGCTCACGTGGGGTCTGTGTCGTCCCAAACGTCACCGGCATCGAGAAGAGAGGGAGGAGGCGGCTGATGCCCAGCCGGCGCTGGGACGAGGAGGAGACACCGAGGCGAGGCAGCAAAAGGCGAGATAGTAGAAGGCGAGGAGTGAGATGCAACACTCGATCTACTTTTGAAACATTCAGATGCAACAACATACGTCTGAAGGCAAATGAAACACTTGAAATATGCATATGAAACACTTGCAAAAACACTTGAAATCATTGTAAAAACATACGCAAACACACTTGCAACATACGTCTGAAAAAATAGATGAAACATTGGGAACAAAAGCTTGCAATATATGTGTACAACCATTGTAACATATGTAACACTCTGATCTACTTTTACAACATCCATATGCAGGCACGAAGCCAGCGGTGGAGCTACCCTACCCATCCTGCGCATGTGGATCCCCTTAAGCCATCTCTTAAAAATTTATGCATATATGTATTATGTAGGAGGGGCTAATGTTAAGAGAAGATAAAAAAGCCTCTATTCTTTTGTTTCAGCCCCTCCTAATTTTTTTTTCTGGCTTCGTCACTGTCCATATGAAACAATTACAACATACATCTGTTATATCTAAAACACTTGAAACATACGCTTGCAACATGCGTTTTCAAGCGCAACATCTACTTGCCACTTGGACGAAAATGAAGGCTCGTCGACGCGGAGCTCGACGCCGGCATGAAGCTCGATGCTACGGAGTGATGCAGAGATTGCCGGTGTACAGCTTGGCGGCGACACGGACCTCGACAGGGACCGCGGCAGGCGGATGGAGTGTGTCCGCAGCGAGAAGTGCAAATACGGGCGGGGGCGGCGCGCAGGAGGGCGAGATCCGTCCCGCGAGTAGGGGCGCGTAGTGCGTAGACGCCGCAGAGCGAGCGGGCGATGCGGACAGGGGCGGCGCGGCGGGGGTCGTTCCACGAGCGGACGACAAGGGCGGGGTTGGTCCGGACGAACGGACGACTGAATAGGAACATTACCGTTTAATTTAAGGACTGAGCTGGGATCTTAATTAGATTTCTTGTGGTCACAATAAAGTGTTTGAATTTTTCTTGATTTATTTAGGAGGAACGACGATGATTCATTTTAATTCTAAAGTATAGATGGTTTGGGGGAAAAATGTTTCCAAGGCCAAGGCAAAACTTCCCCCCTTGCACTCTCGATTTCCGAAACAATTTACAATTCGACGCTGACACCAGGAGCAAGAGCGCAAAGTAGGGGTCGAACGAATCAAGTCCGCAACAAGGCAACGCATCGCTGTTGCCTCTCAGGCTCACGCGGACAGCGACGGCTATCTACGCCTCTCCAGTTGTCCACCACACGTACGTCGGCACGTCGACGCGTTTAGCTATGGGCACGAGCGCGACGTCCCCGCCCCGCGTGCGTTCCGTTTCTGGTTACAGGGGACAAATGATGCCACGTCGCAGTCCGTGTGTCCAGATGGCCCTGCTTTTGAGCGCTCGAACTGGTCTTCGTCGACGGCCAACTGACCAGGTCATGGCATGGCCGTGGCCATGGCGCCACCAGTCAATCCGTCCCAGTGTTGGACGCCCGTGCTCTACACGCTGGACAGCTCAAGGGCATGTTCGCTTAGCCGGCTTATCAGCTAGAATCTATAGTATTTTTCTCTTACAACAAATTAGCTTCAGTCGGCTTATCAGCCAGCTTTAATACCAGCCGAACAGGGCCCAAAAGTGGTTCTCGTGCTCGTACTCCAAGGGAAGCCGTCGTGCCTGACACAGCATCTAGAGACTTGGCCTTGTTTAAATCCGGATGTAAAGTTTTGGGATGTCACGTCAAGTATCATATAGGGGTGTCTGATAGGGTGTTTGGACATTAATAAAAAACAAATTACAGAATCCATCGGTAATCGGCGAGACAAATTTATTAAACCTAATTAATTCATCATTAGCACACGTGTTACTGTAGCACCACATTGTCAAATCATAGACTAATTAGGTTTAAAAAATTCATCTCACAAATTAGTCACAAACTATGTAATTAATTATTTTTTAGTCTATATTTAATACTTTATATATGTGTCTAAATATTTAATAGGACATGAAGTAAACTTTAGGGGAGGAATTCAACGGTGCCTTTGTCATACTGGAACCAACTGCACGTGGAGTGAAGGATATTCCTGTTGTTTCTATCTTCAAGTTTCAACTGTGTTGCTTGTCCTTGATTCCAGGGATGTGCAACTGCAATGCAACGAGGGTTCGTTCGCCGGGAAATGTGCAGAGATCAAGTGACGTGACATCATGAATTCATGATAGCATGGCGATTTCTTTTCTTTTTTTCCCCCTTATTACGCTTTGGTGGCGATAACAATGGTCACCACAGTGAGTGCACAGATATAGTGCCGACGGCCGACGCGCTGCGGATGCACGCCCGGCGCAGGCGCAGGCGCGTGGACGCGCTCCTAACGGCGCCGCCGACGCACACCAGCAGGCGCCCGCTGGCGGATTCAACGGCTCTGGCACGTCATCCGTCAGGAACAGAGAGATCCGGAAGCCGACACGGGCACACGGCGACATGGTCACGCCGGCGGCGGCGGCGGGGCCGTCTATCTTTGCAACAGCCGCAAGAACGGGCGGCCCCCACACAGCTTGAGCGGCCGATCAATCTGCGGTGGGCCGAACGGTAACGTGCTACGGTTCACGGCCCACGGACCGCCTCCTATTCGGTATTCGCCTCAATTTAGGCCGACCTCTCTGGACCAGGCGCTAGTTTGAGCCTTTGAGGATAGTCCTATCGTTTTGTTTAGTTGAGCAGAATTCTTCAGCGACTTGCCGCATTGTGATGTCGGACAGATTCAGATATGGCACCTGACGAGCGATGCCGGCCCTTTTTGAGTATATATGACATTCATTCTGTCATTCAAGCACGTTGTGTAACACATTTTGAGTATATAAAAAGCTTTTTATGCGTTTATTTAGATCGCTTGGAAGTGAGCCTAGCACAACAGGTCGTGTGAGAGGTGTGGCAATGCACCCAACCACTCATATTCAAGTTCCGTCTTGGACTGAATTTGAGTGCCTATCTCTCTTCTTAAAGAAAACCACCAAGTTACTCCTAGATTGGATATCATTTTTTGTTTATTTAGATTGCTTTGAATCACCTTTGGACTATTACAATCTTAATTGTAAATGGGAATAGGAAATGCTAGCGCACGGACGTCTGATGGGGATGAATTCTGTCGGACGCCTACCCGCATGCCTGACAAGCCCGCCTCGACACCTGACCTTCCCCATCCGCGCACCTCGCCCCCATCCTTATCCGTTCGCCCCACCCGCGCAGGCGCAGCCCGCCCCATCCCCATCTACTCGCCCAACCCCCGCAGGCGCACCCTCACCCCACCGTGCCCCAACCGTCGGCCCTCAGCGTGCTGCACGCCACGTTCGCCGACCATCGGGTCGTCGCACCCCATTTCCGCGCCCCTGATTCTCCGAACAGCAAGAAACACGTGCAACATAAAACACTTGAATGCAACATACATCTAAAACCGAATATAGACTTGCAACATATGTGTGAAAACATATGTAACATCCATATAAAACACTAACAACTTACAACATGAAAACACTTGCTACAATTTGTAAGTTTGTTTACTTTCTATTAATCACGGTAGGGCGCGCCCCATGTTTTCCTAAAAAAACACTTGCTGCAATAGAAGACTAAAACAATGAAACAATTTAGAACATGTTGTTGCAAGATATGTGTGAAAACATATGCAACATCCAGATCAAAACACTTACAACATACGTCGGAAACAGATGAATAAGTTTGAACAAAAGCTTGCAACATGTCTCTGAAACACTTACAACATATGTAACATGTCCAATATCCCCCGATCTACTTTTGCAACATCCATATAAAACAATTATAACATGCCTTTGAAACGTCTAAAACATAAAGGGAGAGAAGCATGGGCAAGTCGATTTCAACATGGAGTTGGGGCGGTGGCGAGAGAGCACCATCCACAGACCAAAGACCAATGGCGCAAGTTGATTTCCACAAGCGCCATGGCACCGGGTTGGCTCGGCGGCCCGATGGGGTGGGGTGTGGGTGAGCACCATGGCCCACCACTAGGTCACTAGGTGAGAGCGTCCCTAGGTGGGAGGGTGCCGCACCGGGGGGAGAGACCCACCCACCAACACCGCCACGCCACCTCCTTAGATCTCGGCGGGAGGCGCAGTGGGATCGCTCATGCTCCATGGATCTCATCGGTGGCGAGAGGGCCATGGCCCACCCGCATTGGGGCTCTCGGTGAGGACACCGTGGGGGAGAGAGGCTGTTGTGTGCGTTGGTGGGATAGGGGATGAGAAGCGAAGTGGTAAGGATGGGAGGAGAGACACCCATAAGCTTTTTTAATATACTCCGTGCGATATTTTACGGTCCATGGATCTCACAACATGCTTCATGGATAATAATCTAGATTATAAACTATAATAGGGTATTTTGTTTGGATCTCTAGATTATGGGCGCTAGAGTAGAGGATTTGGCCTTACGAACACCTATAATCAGCCCGGGTTTTCCTCGAGAAAATAAGCAGCCACCTAACCTCCGTGCAGAACATGTCTTAGCACTGATTTTATATTCAGTTCAAATCCGGGCCTACGAATGGGTAAAGTACACTCTCAGCTAGAGATGTCTGACGTCATGTCTGCTGCAAGATGCAATTATAGTACAGTATTATATTTTAAACCTTAAGTTTAACAAATTATAGATAAAAAATATTAATATTTATGATATTAAATAAATATTATTAGATTAATTATAAAATTAATTTTTATAATAAATTAATTTATAGTTATAAATACGAATAGTATTTACTGAAAAATTAGTTAAACGTAGAATGCTTTTGTCGACACTTAATCCGTAGTTGCACTGTTCATGGAGTGAGTACCATTCTATTTCATTCCGCGGTTTGACAAAAGTTTGCACTTTCCACGACGCCACGCCACAACCACCCCGGCGTTTGTTTGGCTCTTGGGTCTCTAGCATTATAGGCGCTAGAAGGCCAGAGGATTTGGCCTTCGCGGCACCGGCGCCCCGGCTCATCAAGATGAGCCCTGGTTTTCCTCGACAAAAATCCGAGGCGGCCGGACCAAGCTGACCTCCGTGCAGAACATGTATTCAGCTAGCCTTCTTCCTTTTTCATATTCAGTTCAAATCTGGGCCTACCTGAATGGTGTATGCTTGCACTCGCAGCGTTAGAGTCTGCTGACGTCATGTCTGCTGCAGTCCAACCAGAGGCTCTTTGGATCACGAATATGATCCCCAATCTTGAGGTGATCGATCCATCTTTTTTCTGCTTTAGATTGACTTTTGGAAACTTCATTTGTGCTGCATGCTCTGTGATCAGATTTCTGGTGCACACCACAGAAGATTGCTCCAGCCGCAGCCTGAATGACCTTGGTTCGTCTAGTTCATGAAACCAATAGAGGTTGACTGTGATGGGGGTCCCTGTACGTAAATAAACTTGCTTTTTTCATGGATGAATATGAGAGGGCGTTTAACGATTGACTTTGAAACTTCATTTCGTGATTGATTACTCAACTGGAATATAGTTGACAATTACTGTTTTGGGGGGTCATTTGCCTGCCGTAGATCAATTGATTCAACTGATTTGATGCCTGCCTTCAATCCTCAACTGATGATGTAGTGGCGTTGGTGTAGGATGGAACCAAACTTTTCAACAGAGGATTGCGCATCTGGGAAGCAGTCGTTGACGAACTCATGGCAAAAGGAATGGACACTGCTAAACAGGTCAATTGAGCTATTGATTTTTGTATATATATATGTCGTCACTGTCATAATCTGACAACAGCATCTGAGCAGAGCCATGTCCAATTTTTCAGGTCTTACTTGCTGGTTGTTCTGCTGGTGGTCTTGCTGCACTACTGCACTGCGATAATTTTCGTGCACGTTTCCCTCCGGAGGTTCCAGTAAAATGCCTTTCAGATGCTGGATTCTTTCTTGATGTGTATGGCTCTGGACATCCTTGGTTGGAAGTTATTTCTTATAATTAAAACTTCAGAAACTAGTATCCCTAGTAGAATTGTACATCTGAATTAAGTACCAGCTCTCTTTCTGCCACAGAAAGGATTCATCAGGCGAAAGGTTCATGCGGTCTATCTTCAGTGGAGTTGTTCATCTTCAGGTTATCTTGAATAATTTCGTCAATTTCCTCAAGTTCAACCCCTCTCTTTTTTCTTGTTTTGGGATGCATTTTTTTGCAACAAAAAGAGCGTTTCATATATGCAGCTTGTTAGCAATTAATATTGAGTTAGCTCTTCTCACTCTTTTTTTCTAGAATGTGAGAAAAGCTTTGCCCAAGGACTGTCTTGCAAAGAAGGAACCGACAGAGGTAGTTAACCGCTCATTGTCTAGGGAAATTCAATATACCTTGATATATACTACAAGCTGCCAAGTTTCGTTTTTTAAAAAAGAAAAATTATTGCTGCAGTGTTTCTTTCCGCCTGAGCTTATTAAGAGCATCAGCACCCCCACATTTATTCGGAACTCCGGTTATGATTCGTATCAGGTGACCAATTACATTCTTTGTTTCCCTTCAACTTTTTGTATAATACAGGGCTAAAATACGAGCTGGGGAACTGCTCTCTAGGTAGGAAATGTCGTGGCGCCAGGCGGATCTGATCCAGGACAATCATGGGCCAGTTGCAAAGCTGATATTCGAAACTGTACTTCCACTCAAATTGAGGCACTTAATGGTTAGCCTAATCTCTCAGTCTCTTGTGTTTGTCTACCCTCATCTGGTGACTAGTATCATACATGTGAATTTGGTTTCCACTCAAATTGAGGCACTTAATGGGTTGACTGCGCGTATCCATGCATCAACCCCACATGTAGCACTCAGCTCGACCTATAATAAGCGGAGTTTTGATCTTCGCTATTGCAAATCAGAAACGAATCAAACGATACAGATAAGGCAACCAATAAAAGGTTAACAACCTTGAAATCCAAAAGAGATGGGGCCCTATGAATGCCTCAGATATCACAATAGCCACCTCTGATCCGCATTGCGTGTGCCATCGAATGCTCATGCGTAACATGTAAGAATCTCAGGCCCCATTTAGATCCAAATTTTTTTGAATTTTAGCTACCGTAGCACTTTCGTTTGTATTTGGCAATTAGTGTCATGGACCTCTCAAAAGTTTCGATCTCGCGATTTCATGTGCAATTAGTTTTTTTTTTTCCATTTAAGACGAATGCTCATTCGATGTGACATAATCTTTGCATGTAAAAATTTTGAATCTAAACGAATAAGAAAGGTCAGAAGCACATGTCTGAAAATGGAGCGTAGCTAGTCGTAATTAGTCACTCTCGATTGGTCCACCAATGTAGTCCCGTCAAACAAATAATAAACTTGGTTATCCTTTGGATTTGGACGAGTGCTATGCTGCATAGTTTGGAACCACTCAACTATCTTTTTCTGCGAGAAACGGCGTATCAGTTTGACCTAGCTACCAGTACTCAGTCGCACTCACCAACTGGTATGGCAGGTGGGCACGGCTTTCAAGCATGGTTTCCAGGACTCCAGCCACACTTTTCCTCTAGCTACTAGCTACTCCCTCGCGCGACGGCCATGGCGACCGAGCTGCTGTCGCCGCTCTTCCCGCAGCGTCAACGCGGCCTCGCTGTCGTCGTGGCCGCGCCCCTGCTCGCGCTCCTCCTGGCCGTTGTCATCTTCTCCCGCTCACCGGTGGCGGCACCCGTGTCCATGACCTCTCCGGAGCTCGTCGACCTGACACTCCTCGCCGGCGCTCGGGAGAAGGGAGCGGGTATTCATTCAGTCAACTAACTGTAGCCTCCCTCCTTTTCTTTCCAATTGGAGGCACGTCTGGAGCCGGATACTGATCGTCATGGCCTGCGTCATTGCATTGCAGTGTGTTTGGATGGGAGCCCGCCTGGTTACCACCTGCGGAGAGGCTTTGGTTCCGGAGCTCACAGCTGGCTCGTCTTTCTTGAGGTGACCGAATGCTCTCTTCCAATTGTATAAATTGTTATGTATAACCTGTATGCCAATTACATAAACTGTTATAAAAAATCATTTGAGCTCAACAAATGAGCTTTCGTCGAAAAGGCGTCACTGCTTCCTTTTCGCCGCCCGCCCTTTATTTAGATGTTGGGGCAAGGCAAGCCCAAGGAAAGTCTAGGTTGGTGCTCCGTCTCGGCCGGCATCCTGCTCTCGAGAGGGTGTGGTCCTTGAGCGAACTAGTCATGTGCTGTGTTGCCCCAACGCAGGGGCATTTGGTGAGGAGCTACGGTCCGGTGGTTGACAAGCCACTGATCGGAGGCGACTGGAGTGCTTTCATCAAATGATGCATGTGGGCTGAGCCATTCCCATCCCAAGTGGTGGCCCGATTCGGCCTGGCCTGGTCGGAAAGAGATTCTAAATCTCGAATATGCGCACTGAGAATAGATATCTATGTTAGCTAGCGGGGGCGGGCTTTCCCCTGGTAGTCCCGCTGCGTCCTCAGTCCGTCTCGTCTCATCTTTCTTTGGCTATACTTGTAGCCAGCCATAATAGCTCCAAATTCACTGATGATTTAAAGAACTTTGGTGACTGAAATCTGCAAAAAAGATTTAAAATTTATGGGATAGTTGCTAAGATTTTGAGATAGTAAACCCAGGTGAAAAAATTGGTTTGAGCTTAAATGAGTTCTTTCCAGCATAATGGGATGAGATGTCTACTGATTTTCCACTGATATATCTCAGGGAGGAGGTTGGTGCAACACCACGCAGAGTTGTTCCGAGCGCAAAATGACCAGCTTCGGTTCATCCAAATATATGAGTGCAGTAAACTTCAATGGGATACTCAGCAATGATCACATAGAAAATCCTGGTATAAAAAGTTGGCTGTCATGGATGGATTTCCTAATGCTATATTAGTCTCCATCAACATGCTTCTTTTAGGGAGCACCTACTAGTCTGCTATCGTTTTTCCATGTCCCAATTATTCATTTTGGAATTTGGACTGATGCAGATGCAGTAACGCTTTGCGCTAGCCTTTTTTCTATTATAATGATTTTGAATTGAATTGTGATCCTACTACCTGATAAATGTGTCTTTGCACTAATTTTAGTCAGTCGTCATCAGATTTCTACAACTGGAATATAGCTGTTATAAGGTACTGCGACGGAGGATCATTTGCTGGGGATGCAGAGGGTGAAGATCTGGTGAATTTTTTGAATTCTGATCTGAACTGCCCATCTTAATTTCTCAAACTGATGCTGTACTGGCATATGTATAGGATGGAACCAAACTTTTCTTCAGAGGATTGCGCATCTGGGAAGCAGTTGTGGATGAACTCATGGGAAAAGAAATGGATGCTGCTAAACAGGTTTTCATTGATTTCGTATAGGTTGTCCAATAGTTGCACAAAGCTTGACCACACAAGCCCTAACCAAGAGTCACGTCCAACCTTATTTCCCCCTGCTTTCCAGGCCTTGCTTACAGGCTGTTCTGCTGGTTCTCTAGCTGCGCTACTGCACTGTGATAATTTCCGTGGACGGTTTCCTCATGAAGTTTCAGTTAAATGCCTTTCTGATGCTGGATTTTTTATTGATGAGTAAGTCCCTAAAAACTAGTATACCGAATTAGCATTGTACTTTACTAAGTGAAGTACATTTCTCTGCCACAGGAAGGATTTATCTGGAGAAAGGTCCATGCGGTCACTCATCAGTGGAGTAGTTCACCTTCAGGTTAGTCGTGGCACACAGTCACTCACTATCAAGAGATCCTGTTCTGGGATGCATGACAAATATACACAGTTTGGTAGTATATGTTGATTGGATTGCTTCTTTGATGAATTTCTTCCAGAATGTTAGAGAAGTTCTACCCAACGACTGCCTCCAAAAGAAGGATCCAACATTAGTATGCTCACATTATCTAATTCAATTCTGCTTTTGATGTTGCTATAAACTCATTTTGCTGACATTTTCATTTCTCCCAGTGTTTCTTTCCTGCTGAACTGATTAAGGGCATCATCACCCCCACATTTATTCTGAACTCCGATTACGATTCTTGGCAGGTGACTACACTCTTTATGTTTCTTCCCAGTTGTCCAATGGTTAAATCCCTAACTACTTATTCATTCTAGATACGGAACATTCTCGCACCAAATGGATCCTATCCTGGTCAGGCATGGTCTAGTTGCAAAGCAGATATCCAGAACTGCAGCTGCACACAAATTGATGTACTACATGGTAAGCCAAGCTTGTGAATCTCTTTGCTTTCTACATCCATTGGTGATGATCCTGTTTTCCTTGATGCTGTAGATTTTCATTCCTCGTGTTGCAGGATTCAAGAAGAAATTAGTCAGTGAATTGAAGGTTGCTGAAGATAACAAGGACTGGGGGCTGTTCATTGATTCATGCTTTACCCACTGTCAAACACCATTCAACATGACATGGAATTCACCGATCTCACCAAGACTTGGTGACAAGGTGAGGTTCAGATCATGTGGACTATACAGTGCAATAGCATACTGTTTTCTTATGTCTTCACTTGGACTTATATTTTCAAAATTTCTTCTGCTGTTTGCATAGCAGTCTATCGCAGAGGCTGTTGGGGATTGGTATTTTGGTAGAAGGCAAGACGTGAAATTGATCGACTGCGAGTATCCATGCAACCCCACATGTAGCAGTCTTCTGCCTACTGCTTGATTCACACAGGACTGTGCTGAGATCACCAGTCTTTCCTCATTTTCCAATTTGTTTTGCTAAAAATTCAAAAAGAAACTTTGTCTTTTCAGTAAGACCTACAATTAACTAAACACAACTTGAGGTAGTTGTACTTCCATCAACAGCACTTATGGATGTGTTTGGTTCCCTGACTTAACTCCTAGCCAGACTTGTATAATACAATTTGGGCCTGTTTGGTTCCGTGGCTTGGTAGCAGGCTTACACAAGCTCATTTTGTACGGTGGAGGTGGCTTCCTGCAAACGACCGATCCGGTCGTTCTATCCTAGCCTGGCTCCGTCTATCTCCACGCCCGACTCTGCTCACCTCCCGACGCCCTCGTACGCACCTCCGTGCCCGCCCCCCCGCCTCCTCTGCGCTCGTCCTCCACGCCGCCGGCCGGCCGGCGAGCCTGCTCCTTCACCCCACCGGCCGGCGAGCCTGCTTCCCCTCCTCCTCCTCCATGGCTCCTCCACCACCACCTCCCCGCCGGAGCTCCACCACCCCGGTCCTCCACCACCACCTCCCCGCCCGAGCTCGCCCCGCCGCTCCTCCTCCACCACCTCCGGCGACCGGCGAGTTGGGACTACCCTCACCGACCGGGATCTAGAGGAGGCGAGGCCTCACCAGCGGCCTCCACTGAATCGGCCTTCCCCGCCGCCTAATCGACCTCCTCCACCGCCGAATTGGCCTCCTCCTCGATGGAGGTCCCGTGCTGCGCGGCCACGCGGCAGTGGCGTGCAGCAGGGGGTGTGTGTCTCGGTGCTGCTGCCATGGTTGCCATCGCCGAGGTCTGCTGCCATGGTTGCCGCCTCCGAGGTGTGGTTCGACTAAAGTCTTAGAAGTGGGTAAAGTTATAAGAGGTGATTCGCAAACTAAGGCCATGTTTGGCATGACTCTAACTCTGGGTGGAGCTGCTCCACTCCAGAACTTCAGGTGGAGTCAGCTCTGGGTGGAGTTGGAGCTGTCTGATGAGAGTGTTTGGCTGGGAGGGTGTCTCCAGCTCCAGAAAAGATGAGTTTGATGGTAGATTACCATTTTTGCCCCTGGTTCGACTTGAACTACTTCTCACAAATATGAAATGAAAGTACATGCAGTGTAGTCCAAAATAATAATAAATTACATGTCATTTGACTAGAACCGAAATTAAAAAATAAGTTCATAATTCCAAAATAAGGTTATTACAATAATCATTGCACTAATTCCATGCTAGGGGGATGGATGTAGCCATATTATCACGAAAGGTGTCCATAGTCACAAAGCTTGATTCTGAAGTTGATCCTTCGGAGGCATGTTGAGATACGGCATACTTGTTGTACCTTTCCGGAATAGTAGGCATGTAGGTAGGATCTCTATCAAAATTAGCAAAGTCCACATCAACACTAGCATGTTCACGTATGAAATTGTGTAGGACCATGGTAGCAGCAACAATCTTCTTTTGTGTGACCATTGAATAACCGGGCATCTTGTAAAGGATTTGCCATTTCATTTTTAATACTCCAAATGAGCGCTCAATAACATTACGAACAGATGAGTGTATACGGTTGAACTTCTCTTTTGGAGTATTTGGTTCCATACCTCGATGCCACTCGGGTAAGTGGTATCTTTCACCCTTGTATGGAGCTAGGTACCCCGGACGATTAGAATAGCCCGCATCTACAACATAGTACTTGCCTACACATGTAAAACAAGATAAGTTTGTGCATACAAATATGAAAAAGAACATAAGCAAAAATATTTACCTTGAGGTGGATGTGGGAAGACATCTACATCTGTTTCCAATGCATGGTACAATACACTAGTGTCATGCAAAGAACCCGGTTGACCCGCAGCCACATACGTAAAGCGCATATCAAAATCACAAACGACAAGCACATTTTGAGTTGCAATTTCAGTCTTACCAATATATCTCACTTGTTCTTCAGGTGATAAAAACACACAAATATGGGTTCCATCAAGTGCACCAATGCAATCCTTAAAATGTGGATATGCTCTCTTGTCATTCCTAATCCTCTTGTGCACATTGCGGAAATTAGGATCTGTTGGTCTCAAGAAATCTTGTGCCATGGCAACCACACAATCTAGAACTTCATGAAATTTTCTACTAATGGTTTCACCTGAGTGTTTGAACTTATTTTGTCCTCTTCTATTTGACTCACACCCACCACATGTGAATAGGAAAATGGCCAACATTTCATATGTATTAATGTGTTTCAATGGTTTTAATGCGTACCTCTCAACCAACACATCATGAAGATCATGAAAAATAACCTCATTCATCCGAAGCATTCGATGACACTCCCCTGGAGTGTTTACCATCTCCATCAGCCATCCCATTCCACTTTGTTGTGAAAACATGAACCTCGGCGGTGCCTTGTCCATATACAATCCATGATAACTTTGTGCTAGTTTTGCACTGCTCTCAACCATTTAAAAAAAATCCCCATCACTAGAATCATCAGACTCACTTGAAGACATCTGTGAACATTGACATAAATGAAATGTAAGATACAACTGCCATACAACTGTAAGAAAATGAACTACACAAAGCTATAGAAAGCTACAGAAAAGCTACAGAAAGCGTCCTCCTAAGCCAATTGCCATACAACTGCAAGTACAGAAAGATACAGAAAGCTACAACTGCCATACAACTGCAAGAAAATAAACAACAGAAAGCTACAGAAAGCATCCTCCTAAGCCAATTGCCATACAACTGCAAGTACAGAAAGATACAGAAAGCTACAACTGCCGTACAACTGCAAGAAAATAAAACTGCCATACAACTGCAAGTACAGAAAGCCAATCGACAAGAATGAATCAAAGAAAAGAATATAGCATACAACTGCCATACAACTGCAAGAAAATAGAATATAGCATACAACTGCCATACATAAATGAATGGCAAGAAAATAGAATATAGCATACAACTGCCATACATAAGTGAACTGGAATAAAATAGAATATAGCATACAACTGCCATTGAACCTAATCTCACTACCATTTCTACTTGTCATATTTATCATTGTACTTCCTCCTAAGCCAAGTGAACCTAATCTCATTAGTAGGCAAGGTCATGAACATCTCCATTTGCTCCTTCTTCACAAACAGTTCAGTTGCAATGTAATGTTCATTGCTATCATAGCCGGCCCCACAAGCAATCACAGCCTACATCACTTCATCAATAGAGTATTTTCCATGTCTCTTCGAAACATATTCATTGGCTGAACTTGCCATACTGTTTGTTGCTTCTTGAATTAGGAGTGCATTTCCAGACTTCGCCTTCTTGCCACTTTTTTCAACAGGCCTAGCCAATCTCTTGCCACTTGCAGGTGGAGGAGAAATACCAATATCCTCCTCTTGTGTTTTAGGAATGACATCATCATCTTGTGGATCAAAATTGGTTGCCTCCTCTTGTGTCTCATCAACATTTTCAACATTCACAACATGAGGAGACCAATGATCAATACCAATAGTAGTGATGTCAGCAAAACAATTGGCTAAGTCATCTTCATTCTCAAGGCCCTTCTTTTTGAACTTTCCACAACCCGGAATGTCCTGAAATAAGCAGAACAACAGGTATTATTATAAGTATTACTAACAGATTTGTCATATGTAAAACAAATATAGAAAAAAATTTGAACCAACTTACAGCTCTAGCTTTTTCCACCATTCATCATCCATTGCAATAGTCTTCTTTATAGGATCCCAACCAGTCCCTGTTTGCCTCAGCATTAGTTTCTTCCATGCCTTGAAATCTTCCTTCAACTTGTCCCATTTGTTCTTGATCTGAACCTTGGTAGCCACAATTCCAGTCCTTTCTTTGAACCCTTTCTCAACCTCAGCATAACCAAGTGCATTCAAGTGTGTGTTTGGCCGATTTCCTTTTCCAACTTGTTCGGCAAACAACATACACATCACTCGAGTGTTCTTCGAGTTCCAATCAATTTCAGGCATCTATCGAACTCACAAATTTCATATTAGAAGGCAAGTTACCTAATGTTACTTGCAATTGCTTATGTACACAGTAAACTCTTAGTCTGTTGCATTGCCAAGATCTGGCAAGAACTGAGGAACCAATATAATCAATAACCCTGAGAAAGGTATACTGGAAACTGGTACTTGCATCTATACCCTCACTTCAACTATATCCCCATCCTAAACATGGAGGTGAAGCAAGGAGCAACTTATTATTATACCAAACAACACACTCTTTTCTTTGATTCATTCTACAGAAAGCTACAGAATGCATCCCCTATAAGCTCAGGTTCTCACCAATCATAACAATCAATGTAAGTACAGAAAGATAGTAGGTCCAGAAGCTACGTAAAGCATCCCCTATAAGCTCAAGTTCTCACCAATCATAACAATCAATAGATATCATCATTGCTTAAATGTTCAGAAATCATAACAAGCACTACTTGGCCATTAACCCAAAGCAACTTTCTCTTCAAACAGAGCGTGATGGAAGGATGGAATTTCATCACACGGTATTTACCTTTTGTTTGCAAGACATAATATTAGTGTTGAGACAAGAGATATCACCATTACTTAAATCCTTGTAAATTTCAAGCTAGGCAATAATTTCAGCACACAGAGCATCGAACGGCAGCCAAAAAGGCACCGATATAGAACGGCGGCGGGCTCTGCAAGGGCGGGCCAAAACATCGAACCAAAGAGGCACCATACCTTGTGAACGGCGGCGGGGATCTACTTGGACGATCACATGGGCCTCTGGGTGTTGGTGGTGAGCTATGCGTCAGGGGATCTCCGACGGTGGGAGGATCGCCAGAGCTTGGGCTTCTGCGGACGTGGCGGAGGCGGAGCTAGGTGCCGAGGCGGGGGGCTAGGAGACCACCGGCGGGCCTAGGGGCGGCTGGTCTTGGGCTCGGCCGGCGGGCAATGGGTGGACGGCGTGCCGGTCTGTTGCCGGCGGCGGAAACCCTAATGCGTCACATTGCCTCATGAGAAGAGGCGGGGCCGAGAGCCAGCAGGATCAGGAAGCGAAACGTTTTTCGGGGAGAGAATAGAAGCGAAACGTTTTTTCTCTGTAACCAGTGGCATTGGTGGGTAATTACCCATCAACTCTACGAGGAGGTTCAAAAGAGAGGGTTCTAGAGCAGCAAAAGAGGTGCTCCAAAACTCCATCTCCATTTGCACTATAGCTCCATGGAGTTGGCACCTTCGTGGAGTTTTGGAGTTGGGGTGTTTGGCTGGATTTTTTAATGGAGTTGCTGGAGTTTAGAAGTGGAGCCATACCAAACAGGCCCTAAATCAGGCAACCAAACACACCGATTCTTAGCCAGTACTAGCAACCAAACATGTCCTCCTTGCATTGCATTGACTAAGGCTGGTTAGAGCTAGCCTGTCTTAGTTCGTGTAGGAAACCAACCAAATACAACCTATATATGTCACAACCGTTAAGCACCAAACTTTCAGGAACTGTGCCTTGTAACTTCCACATTCAAAGGAACTGTGCCTTCTAACTTCCACATTCAAAGGTCTTGAGCTGCTCCCAAACTCAGGAATTTCAAAATTGTGTTTCTGAGAAGTACAATCAGTGAATGTTCTGAACTTCAAATGCACATCAGAGTTAAGTTTTCTACGTTGGAAATTTGGAACTTCTGGGGAAAGAGCATGGAAGTTACAATATCTCGCATGAACCTCTGAATTTGAGGCATTAAGATATCTGTGGAAAGATGAACTGGAACAAATGAAAGGCTGCAGATCAAGAAATATTATAGTCACGCCTGCAGTACCACATGGAACTGTACAGTTGATAACGACCAGCTGTTCAGCTCTGCTGACTCCATCCCAAGCCTCAAACTGGCGAGTGCAAAACTGCAAAATGTCCAGAACTTTGTAGCCCGGTAGTTGTTGCCATATTAGCAACAAGCCAAGATAACGCAAATCTGGTTCCAAGCGACAAGGATAAAGACAAGAAGGACCAAATTTTTAGAGGACTGATGCCATGTGGGTGTGGACTTGTAGGCAAGTGCAGAAAATGCGCCATTCAGCAAACAAATTCCAGCAGAGCCCACCCCTTGGCCTCTTCCAAAATCACTAATTCGCATGAAAACACAACAATTTAAGCTCATAAGGCCTACTAAATCCGCTCGATTACTCTGGACTCGGCACCAAGTCAAACCCTAATTAACCAAAGAAGCATCCGCAAATTAGACGACTCGAGAACTCACCTCCACCCTGCGTCCGGCGGCTTCATCATGCCTCCATGTGCCCTCGCTTACCCGTCCTCCAGTTCCACTTGCCATCGCATTGCTGCTCTCCTGATCATCGCCACCGGCGCCGGACTCGCTGAGGTGTGCGGGGACAGCGAAACCGTGGGGCTCTGGGCCCACTCGCACCAATAGGCTGACCCTTCCGACCAGCCCAAGCCCACCTGCCAAACAAGTTGAAGAGGCCTCCCAGGTCCGAGCCCGTTTCTCACATTGTCCAGAATGTAGGGTGGGCCGAGCTTTACGGAATATTTTCTCCTACGTTTATCTAGGTTGCTCCTAAATCAGACTTTTTACACTTCAACTATATATTGGTATCAATATAAATCTGCTATGTAAATAAAATATATACTGAATAACATTATTCATTATGAAGATATATCTATAAATACTGATAGTCAAATTAGATAAGTTTCATCACTAAGGACAAATCACAAAGCATGACTTATATTTGAGTAAAATGTTAGCATTCCGCAGTGCATGAACTATTTTATTGTGTGTATGGCCCCGTTCGTTTGTCTGAAAAAATAAACCAAAACACTGTAGCGACTGGTTGTGTGAGAGAGAAATACTGTAGCGGCTGGAAGATGCACTGTAGCAATGTGAGGAGAAGCAGCCGGACCAGCCGGCTGGTCTGAAATTTTCAGACCAACCGAACGCCGCCTATGTCTTTCTCTCCCCCTAAAAACACTATTTTTGGCTACTATTTTTTTTTCTAATTTGGAATGATTTTGTGTAAGCATCTGGTTTGTACAAAATTCATCGATGAATAATGTCAATCCACCTAATAAACGTAAACCTGTTTAATAAAGCACATTACATATAAGACTTTTTACAGAACGCTATGTATTAAGTGTTGGGTGGACATTTCTTTTAATGGATATTTATGAGAACAAAATAAAAATAGTTTTAGACCTTATAACGTGCCATTTAAAATCAAGATGGATATAAAAAATGCAACGAAGCTGAGTCTATAACGTTTAGGCCTCGTATCATCAAATGTTTGATATGATGCACATTGGGTTGCTTTCATGAAAAGAACACAAAATTCTGTTTTGATGTTGGGTACCCGGCCTGAATATTGATTTGGCGTCTAGCTGAGGCATCTGTGCATTGCTATGGAAAGCTTGAAGAATAGCTTCTGATCACTCCAGAAAGCTTTGTAAGGTCAATGAACAGGAACGTGAACGTTTTGGCCGCGACACGCGGTCACGCGTTCTTCGAGAGAGCAGCTGCCGATCCTCATCGTCGTCAACAGTAGTTATGGACACGGTGGAGCGGCCGAGTCCTCGTCAAGAAGTTGTTCTGCTGATGGTTTTTGCCGCTGGTAAGTAAGCTGATGTTGTTTTGTTATGAGAGAAAAATATTGTACCATATCTGATAAACCGTGCTAATAAGTTTAAGTGAACAAGGCGCAAGTCTCCGGTCTCTGTACACTTGCCAATTGCCATTGGAAAGTTGGTACGTAGTTGCTGTCATGCTGCGACCTGTTCAAAAAGCATGGTTGCGTTGCGTCGTCCTACTCTATGTTCATATCTGGACCTATGTATCCCCTTGGTGGGTTCCATCCTACCATCAATTTCCATTCCATGCTTGATGCTTCCGAAGTTCCGATCCCATGATCACCCATCACGCGGCTTGACGAGCCATATACATTATACACTCAAGGACGACGCCAACAGGGCAACAGCCCGCCGTACTTTCGGCTCGTAGCTGCAAGCCTGCAACCGCGTGCGAGCAACATCGGCCATACATGCTTGGTGCAGCAGTGATAACACCACAGAAACTTGTTCTGAGCCTAAAATGACCTCCTATGGTTCGTCCAAGCTTATGGAAGCAATGACCTTTTATGGGATATTCAGTAACCAGCAGCCACAAAATCCCGGTAAGTGCACTAGTTTTCCAGTTTCCATGCCCATAGTATTCGTTTCGGCGAAACTTCTGAATTAATTTAGTTTCCTCAGCCTGCTCAACGTGTCTTTTCACTAATTTTAGCTGGCTCCTGAACTGTGAACTGTGATCAGATTTCTACAACTGGAATAAAGTCTTTGTAAGGTATTGCGATGGGGCATCATTTTCTGGGGACGCGGAGGGTGATGTGTAAGTCTCTGGAGGTTATTGGGTCCAACGGCCTATTAAACCCTTATCTCTGCTCCCTGATCGGGGGAGCCCAACCCTAATCCGGTTGGTGCGCCTCTGTCGCACAGCACACATAAAAGGAAGGTGGGGGTGAGGGCTCGGACTACGAGGTTCAACGGAGCCGCCACCCACCTACAGAGAAACCCTAATCCGATCCTAAAACGTGCTGCCAGCGACGGGATGAGCCCGCCACCACCACCACCGCTGCCGCTTATGCAGGACACCACCGCGCCATCGGGATTGGGTCTCCGCCGCCACCACCGTACCTCGCCACCGAAGTCGAATCGCCTTCGCAGATCAAGGCCCACGAGGTCAAGCATCCAGGCAAGATCGTCCACCCACGCCGCATGTCGGTGTAGCTCCGCAAGGTCGAGGAGTTTAACTACGGATCTACGGTTTACACACGAGGTACCAATCCTACGATCCTAACAATGGTATCAGAGCAAGGTTACAAGTATGTAACCCTAACCCTAACCCTAACCGGGTAAAGAAGAAAGAAATCCACCGCCACCGCTACGGGGGAAGATGGCCGCACCACTGTTCTACACCGACGCACGGCAAGAACAGAAAAGAACCGAACACTCCCTAACCCTAATTGAGTTCAAGGAAGGGGGAAAAGAAAGTTTTCGGCCTTAAGACGAACAGAGCCGAACCATAAATCCAAAAGAGAAAAGAAATAAAAGAAAAGAAAGAAAAATCCAAAGAAAGAAGAAAAGAAGGGTCAGAACCCTAACCCTAACCCTAGTTTCCCATTCGGATGAAAGCAAAAGAAAAGAAAGAAAAGATGACAGGTCGGATTCCGAACCCTAGATCTATAACCAGTTCGAAAAAGAGGAACAAGATTCAAATCCGAAAGGGGAAGGGGAAAAGAATAGGGTCGGCACACGAACCCTAACCCTAACCCTATTCCCCACATCAGTTCGGATGAGAGAAGAACCAAATCGAAAAGAAATAGGGGAATGAGAAAGGAAGGAGAAGAAACCCACCCGAATCCGCCCTTGGCCGCAGCGGGAGAAGAAAGGTCAACTGGTGCTCGTCACGGCTCGGGCAGAAAGAAGGGCACCGCGCCAAAGCCACTCGACGACGGCGTGCTCACCCGTTAGGGAGCATGCGGCAGCCGAGGGGCCGGGCGACGGCGCTTAAGAAATCACTCCACCGCCCACTCGCTCACTCGGTGTCCTCTCGGTCACTGCCGGTACTACTGAGAGAAGAGAGCGATTACAGAGATAAAAAGAAGAGAGAGAAGCGAGTGCGAAATGGTCTAGGGTTTCCTGGCCGGGGACGCGCCACGGTTTTGTTCAATGAAATCGACGCTACAAATTGCCGATCTCCATCGGACGACCGAGATTGCATGGGCCAATGATCGGACCACGGGAAGCAAGCAATGTCACAAGCAGCTTTAGCGACCAGCCCCAAAGTTGCGGCCCGGGAGCTACAAAGATTGCGCGTCAAAGGAGTTGGGGCCGGGCTGTTTTAGCGGCCGGGCCCAAAGAACAGTGAAACATTTGAGTCATATATTTCGTTTTTTCATTTTCCAGTAAAGTTTTTATTTCCTGGAAAATGGATAAATAGCTCAAAGAAAAATAGAAAAGTGTTTTATCCTGTGGGTAAAATTCAAGAAATTGAGTATATGTTTTTCCGCTGGTAAAGAAAAAGTATATTCTCTAGTGATTTGAACAGACATGATATTTAACTGGAGAAAAGAAAAGTTTTTCCAGTAAATCTTTATTTCCTGGAAATTGATTAATGGATTAAAGAAAATAGAAAAAGCAATTTTCCCTGTGGGTAAAATTCAAGGAAAAGAGAGTTTTTCCACAGTCAAAGAAAAGTTGTTGATTCTCTAATTATTTTGAACCAATGTGGTATTTAATTGGAGAAAAAGAGTTTTGATATGATTATGATGTTGTTATTTTCTGACCAACATTGTTAATAACAATATCATAATTATAATGATTTATGCATTAATTCTACTTCTGTCCAACGGTGATGTAGAATTAGTGTATAAGAAAAGTTGATAATTTTAATGATTTATGCATTAATTCTACTTCTGCCCAACGGTGATGTAAAATTAGTGTATAAGAAGAGTTGTAAAAGATAATGATTTATGCATTAATTCTATTTCTGTCAAACGGTGATGTAGAATTAGTATGTAAGAACAGTTGTGAAAGTTAAAGATTCATGCATTAATTCTATTTCTGCCCAACGGTGATGTAGAATTAGTGTATAAGAATAATTGTATGTTTTGATTTTGACCAATGTTGGAATCAAGGCATGCAAATGGTGTTAATTTTATGTTAAGAAAAGATTTGACCTGGTTTTCATCTTGTTTGAGGTGGACTGGGTACTCACCTCACCGTGTTCCACTGAGTTTGTGGCACCGGTGAGGGAGACAAAAGTGAATGATGCCACTTGGGCAACTAAAGAACTGAATTTTGAATCCCGAAAGATATCATATGGCTTTTGAGCATAGGAAGTGGGTCACTGCAAACAAGAAATGTTTGGCGGTGATAAAGAACATGATTGAACCTGCAATTGTGGGCTCAATCCCAGTGTGTGACACGGTCACCGAGTACCTCGATAGAATAAAGAGTCAGTTCACTGGCTCTTCAAAGACATATGCCACCCAGCTGATAAAGCAGCTGGTGACAGAAAGTTAATCTGGAAAAGGTGGCATAAGAGAGCTCACGATGTGTTGTCAAAATTATGGCACTGTCGTTGAGGACATATTTCGAGGGAGAGAATAGAAAGACAAGTTAAGAATGATATTCTTACTCCATTAGAGCTCTCAGATTAAGTTCAATGCAGAGAATGCATAAAAGAAAAGTATATAAAGAAGATTAAGAAAGATGACAAACGAAGCGCAGGAATCTTATAGATTATTCACACAGACATATGTGGTCAGTTTCCTGTAAAGAGTTTGGATGGTAATGATTCGTTCATAACATTCACATATGTGTACTCCCATTATGGCTATATTTATCCAATCAAAGAAAGAAAAGATGTATTGGATAAATTTAAGATATTAAAGATTAAGATAGTCAGGTCTGACCGTGGGGGAGTACTACGGTCGACATACCCTAAAAGAATGGCATAGTAGCCTAGTATTCTACACCGGGCGAACCTCAGCAGAATAGAGTAGCTAAAAGAGAAATTCACACCCTGATGGATATGGTAGGCTGTATGATAAGTTACTCCACCTTACAGTTGAGCCTGTGAATGGAGGCGTTAAAACTGCCACTCATATTCTCAATAGAGTATCAAGAAATTCGGTGCCCAAAACACCGTATGAGTTGTGGACAGAAAGAGTACCCTCACTAAACCACTTGCGTGTGTGGGGGGAGCCCTGCTGAGGCTAAAATATTTAACCCAAAATAGTAAGTTGCCATTTGTTTGGTTACCTAGAAAAGTCAAAAGGTTTTCGTTTCTACTATCCAGAGAGACATACAAAGTTTGTGAAAACGAGACACGTTGTTTTCCTATAGGATGAAAAGATGAGGGGGAGCACGGTAGCTCAAGAAATTGACCTTGAAGTGAAGCGGGTGTATGCGCCCACTCTAATGATTCATGAGCCAATTTTCTCACTACATGTTGTCGTTGCACCGACAGTGTAAAATACTATGGTGTGAGCACCTGTTGTTATTTCACCTGTGGCAACAATAAATGAAAATCAGGAACCTGTTCTTCAGGATTCTATAGAACCTATTGCCACACATGAGGGAGAGCAACAACAGCCTCAAATAGAAGATGTGCCAAATATGAAGGCCCCTAGAAGGTCTGAAAGAGTTAGTAAATCAGTCATTCCTGCTGATTATGAAGTGTACAACACTAAGAAATTTCAAATGGAGGATGATCCCACCTCATTTGAATATGCTATGAAAAGTAATCATTCATCAAAGTGGCTTGAGGCCATGGAAGATGAAATGAAATCGATGAATGTCAATAAAGTTTGGGATTTGGAAATAATTCCTAAAGGAGTCAAAACAGTAGGCTATAAATGGGTCTACAAGACTAAACATGACTCTCAAGGGAATATAGAGACATATAAAGTGTGACTTGTGGCAAAAGGCTTTATGCAAAGAGAAGGGATTGATTACAATGAGATCTTTTCTCCAGTCTCATGTAAAGTTTTCTTCAGAATCATAATGACATTAGTGGCACATTACGATTAAGAATTACACCATATGGATGTAAAGACGGCATTTCTCAACAGAGACTTGGAGGAAAATGTTTACATGGCACAACCGAAAGGTTTTGTCATGTAAGGAAAAAAACGAATATGATGCCGTCTAAAGAAATCTATTTATGAATTAAAACAAGCTTCAAGACAGTGGTACTTGAAGTTTGATCAGACAATAAAGAATTTTGGGTTTTAAAGAGAATGTAGAGGACAATTGTGTCTATACAATTTAAAGAAAATGTAGAGGATAATTGTGTCTATGCATAGTTTAAGAATAGGAAGTTTATCTTCCTTGTCCTGTAAGTGGATGATATCTTACTTGCTAGTAGTGATGTCAGTCTACTATAGGAGACAAAGAAGTTTTGTCCTCAAAATTTGATATGAAAGATCTTGGTGAACCTTCGTTCGTTCTAGGGATCGAGATTCACCGAAATAGAAGAAAAATGGTATAAGGACTATCACAAAATGTATACATGGAAAAGATCTTAAAGAAATTCAGTATGCACAAATGTAGACCCTCACCTGCTCCTATAGTCAAGGGCGACGGATATGGGGATTTTTAATGGCCCAGGAACCAATATGAGCTCAATCGATAAAGTGAAAGTGGTTCCATATGCTTCAGCTATCGGAAGCTTGCAACATGCTCAAGTATGTACACGTCCTGACTTGGCATTTGTTACCGGGTTTTACTTGGCAGATTCTAGAGGAATTCTGAAATAGAACACTGAAATTAGTAAAGAAAGTCTTGCATTATTTGCAAGAAACGAAAGGCCTCATGATGACATATAGAAGATCTGATTCACTCCACATGGTGGGATATTCAGATTCTGATTATGCGAGAGTGAATGCATATCCAGACGTGGATTTTCTATCATCTCGCAAAGGGGAGCTATTTCATAGAAAAGCTCAAAGTAAACTGTCACTACATCGTGCACAATGTATGATAGTTTGTAGCGTGTTATGAGGCAACAGGCAGGTGAATTAACTAACGAAGTTCATACCTGGTTTGAAGGTGGTTGACGACATCTATAGACCACTAAAGTTATACTGCGATTATAATCTGGCAGTAAAGGATGCTCACAACATAAGTCAAGTGGTGCTGCCAAATACATTGGCATAGAGTATTATGTTGTGAAAGAAGAAGTCTGGGATCAAGTCATAAGTCTTGAGCATATAAGAACAGAAAGGATGCTCGCGGATCCGCTTACAAAAGGCTTACCACCCAACATGTTCAGAGGACATGGTGTTCAGAGAACATGTAGCTAGCTTGGGTTTAAGGGAAAGCCTAAAATATTCCTGGACAAAAGAAGGTCCAAAGATAAGTATCTATTTCAGAATAGAGTAGTGAGTTGTAGCTGTTAAGTCTATCGGCAATGGACCGTGACGATGAGACATGCTCTATGAGCTAATATGTAATAGAATGAACAAAAGTAAATGATATGAAAGTGAAAGATGGAATGAGATCAAGTGGGAGAATGTTAGTTGATCTCCACCAATAGGCCCAACGGCCTATTGGGCCCTTATCTCTACTCCCTGATCGGGGGAGCCCAACCCTAATTCGATTGGTGGGCCCCTGTCGCACATCACACATAAAAGGAAGGTGGGGGTGAGGGCTCGGACTATGAGGTTCAACGGAGCCGCCACCCACCTACAGAGAAACCCTAATCCGATCCTAAAGCGTGCTGCCAGCGACGGGATGAGCCCGCCACCACCACCGCCGTCGCCTATGCAGGGACACCGCCGGCGCCACTAGATTGGGTCTCCGCCGCCACCACTGTACCTCGCCACCGAGTCAGAGCTGCCTCGGCACTGGCATCCGCGAGGCTGCATCCAGGGCGGCATCGGCGTCCACGCTGCCGCTGCGGTGTAGCTCCGCAAGGTCGAGGAGCCTAACTACGGATCTACGATTTACACACAGAGGTACCAATCCTACGATCCTAACAAGCTAGCGTACCCCACTAGCGAAATAACACTGTACTTGAACTAAATGAAGCATGTGTTTTCCTCACCAGAAAGGATTTATCAGGAGAAAGGCATATGCGATCAATCTTCAACGGAGTTGTTCAGCTTCAGGTTAGCTGTGGAGCGGGGTTCCTCACCTTCTGCATCTTTTCAGTTTTGGAATCCATGAGATCGAACTGTTTCACACGTGTGCAGCTCGGCACTAAATGGTGATTGAGTTTTTCTTTCTCTGAATTCTGTTGCAGAATGTTAGCAAAGTTTTGCCCAAGGACTGCCTGGCAAAGAAGGATCCAACAGAGGTACGTAGCTGTTCACTCTCTCTACGGGATTCAGTTCTCGTTGATATGCTGCCAAGCTCATTTGCCAACATGTTTTCTTAATTTGCTCCCAGTGTCTCTTCCCTGCTGAACTTATCAAGAGCATCAGCACCCCCACGTTTATTGTGAACTCAGAATATGATGCTTGGCAGGTGAGGTGATTACAATCTTATTAATTACTTCTTCTACTGGTCAGTTTGGTAACATCCTACCTGCTGTAACGGTGTAAGCCTGTAAACTTGATGTGCTTGTACTCTCCAGATTGCAAATGTTGTTGCGCCACCTGGAGACACATGGTCGAACTGCAGAGCTAATATTCGGAACTGCAGTTCCAAGCAGATCGATGTGCTGCATGGTTAATTAGACTAGCTTCCCGATCTCTTCTGTTTCGACCTCCATTCGGTGACCATCCTGATCTCTGTGATGTGAAATGTGCCGTGTGTTGCAGGATTCAGGAGGGAATTCATCAGGGAGCTGAAGGTTGCTGAAGGTGAACGGGACTGGGGGCTGTTCATCGATTCATGCTACACCCACTGCCAGACTCAATCGAGCGACTCATGGCACTCGCCCACCTCCCCAAGGCTTGGTAATCAGGTGAGGTTTTAATTAATCACTGAACTAGTGAACCGTACTGTAACAGCCTCTCTGGTGCGGCCTCGTCCTTTGCTTGGACTGACGGTTGGCATCTTCTGATTTCAAATTTTTGAGTGGAGCAGACTGTTGCAGAGGCTGTTGGGGACTGGTACTTCGGCAGAAGGCGACTGGTGAAACAGATCGACTGCAAGTACCCGTGCAACCCAACATGCAGCAGTCAGTAGCTCCGAGCTGGCTTCTTCTTCATGACCAACATTGGTCCGGGCTGAGATTTATGGGAGTCTTTGTTTGCTCCACCATCCCATAATTGTTTTGGCGCGGTTCTTATCCGAAGAACCCTTGCCTATTGTTTATCTTGAGACTCGATTACGGTAGATGCTCTTGAGTTCTTGTAAATAAGTGGAATTTTGAGCTTCCTAATTGCCAAGTGAAAATGACAGTGAATAAAGGATAATAAAACGGTAATGCTACCATTAAGACGTCCGGGAGGCCGGCTGCATGCGCCACTCGCCTAAAAAACAAAATTAACTCCCTAACGTCCGCGATCTAGCGGCCCTCTCCCCTACCCGGCGAGATCCATGGAGTAGAAGCGAGATCCACTCGTCTCCGACGAGATCCGTGGAGGTGTCGCGGCAATGTTGCAGGGGAGTGGACGGCTCTCTTTCACCCTGACGCGGCGCCCTCCCCACCCTCGGCGGCGTCCTCTCTCACACCGGCGACCGAGCTCCCCCAATCCGGCGCCATGGCGCTCCTCGCCCCCCATCCCCCATCGTCGCCACCAAGGCAAGCCCGGTACTGGTGGCGCTTGTGGCGGCGGTGCTCGTGCGCTGCCGCTCACTGCCGGCTCCGACTCCTACGACTAGAATCGACCGGCCCAGGCTTTCGCTCCACTATGTTGTAAATGTATGTTTCAGGTGTTTCAATCATTTTAAAGGTACGTTGCACTTGTTTCTTATGGATGTTGCAAAAGTAGATCGGGGATGTTCCACATGTTGCTTAGGTTGCAAATGTTTCAAAAGCATGTTGTGTTTTATCTGTTCCCAGACGTATGTTGCAATCATTTTTTATCTGGATGTGCATATGTTTTCACACATATGTTGCAACAATATGTTCTAAATGTCTCACCTGTTTCAGTTTTATGTTGTAGTAAGTGTTTTTTTATGTTGCAATTGTTTTATCCGGATGTTGCATATGTTTCATACACATGTTGCCAACGTATGTCCTAAATATTTTATTTGTTTTAAATGTATGTTGCAAGTGCGCAGACCGCTGACGTTGGTGTCTATGAGGGCGGGTAGGGCCAAGCCGCGGCTACCGACATGTGGAGGAGGTGCAGGCCGCCACCGGCGGTGTAGAGAGGATGCACAGGGCGCGCAGTGCTATTGTGGAAGAGGAGGGGGCGAGTCTTCCGAGCGGCTTGAAAGAGACGGGCGCCGCGCGCGGTGTGGAAGAGGTGGGTGCGAGTCATCCGAGCAGCGTGGACAGCGCATCTGAAGCGACGGTTCGGTTGTAAACGTTGGAGACGGAGCTGGGCGAAGCAGCCGTGGGCGCCTGGACGGACCCAGGCGTCCGGACGTCCGGGCGCTGGTGCGGCCAAACAGCAGCGATTTTCAGGTTTCACAGTTTCCTTTGTTCACTGAACGGGCGTTTTCACACAACACTCGTGTTGTTTTCCCGCGCCAACTTGGGTGGGCAGTAGTAGTCCGATCGAGCGGGCCCAGTACCAATACTCACGGCCATGGGCCCATGGCAGCTTATGCTATCTTCCTGTGTGTTGCTGGCCCGAGCTCGGCCCGGCCTGCCGACCCGCCATGATGCGACGTTGATGGCTTGATGCTGCACAGCCTGCATGGAGCGCCCGCACCCGCACCCGCACCCGCACCCAGAATTTGTCGCGTTTTCTTCGTCCGGTTCGGAGGTTTCTAGGCTTCCTCGGACCATGGTCCATGGACAAGCAAGCAGCTGCGAGTCTGGAACGGCACAGGGCACACGGCAGGGACACCGACCGATTCTGTGTCAAAAGGCGGAAGATGTGAAGGGCATATGCATATGCAGTCGCTAGACCCCGGTCAACGTGAATAGCTGCAGCGGACCAGCCAGTTTTCTCGTCGCTCGTCAGGCAGAAAAAAGGACGTAGTAGATGTACAGGGTATGGCGCTTAAGCGCATGTACTCCGATTAAACCGTTTGCCACGCTTATGACATCTAATAACTTATTGTACTGTCCTGAATCCATTGAGCTCGCTTTGCTTGAACGAATATGTTTCTATTCTCAAGGACATTTTACAGGCATCGACATCAACTTCATTTGCTTTGCAATTTTTCTAGTTTTGTGGTAGCCCATAATCCACGTTCTTGTAATCTTGTCGCTCACAGCTTAGCTGCCCTAGGGACAAAGTAATGTTCAGGTACTAATCCTATTATGGATAGTATTCCACCTTGTATTGACGTTTTGGTGGCCAATGATTTGGCATCAGGTTACGAGTAATGGGGATTGCCTTCCATGCTCAAAAAAAAAAGTTGAAACGTACATTACATGATAACAAGTCATGTTTTAGTTTCGTTAAAAAATCGAATTCACTACAATAGTTATCCATAGAGCCAAAAAGTAAATAGTCCCTGTAATTGTAAAGTGGGCAAGTGGCTAGACTCTGTTGTAAAACTTTCCCCTTTCATTTAATTTTATTATTATATTCAGTAGGGACTCTGTGTTAAGTTTCAACCCAAGAATACATAATTTGCTAGGGAGCAGGTCCTGTTTTCTATCTTCAGCATGTGTAGATTTGGAAACCTGTTTGGATGTTAAGTGCATTTACATGACTCATTTTGTACTAATGAGGTTCTGTTTGGATGCAAAATATTTTTGAAGTTTTAGATAAATACTACGATTTTGTAAAATACTTTGGTTTCAAAAGCACATGGGTGTTTGATACAACAAACTTTGTAGTTTTTAAAACAATGATTTTGTCAAAACCAAGAATTTTTGAAGTTTTAGAAACGGCACCCAGATCTTTTTTTTCTAAACAATAGCTTTATATGTTTTTGACTTATATATAAAACCATAAGTTTCTAAAACTATGCCATCTAAATAAACAGGTCCTAAATGGGCATGTATGAAACCACCGGTGGTGTTGCCAAATTCCCATGAGGATTTGGGTGTGCCGTTGCGGGTCAACGATCAGATTGTTTGTACCGTCATCTTCAGGTATTTGACATCAGTTTCAGAAGCAAAACACGGTGACGAGCTCAGAAAGAGCAGCCAAATTAAGGAGAAACTTTATATGTGTTGCCATCCCCAAATTAAACGTAATGATATTGAATTAATAAAATCAATCATTCGTACAAAAAACTTCAGACGTTTCGGTCCAAAGACGCAGCTTCGTTCTCACCTGTTGAAAAGTTGTGTAAGAACATAAGAAAATGTCACTCGCAAAGAAGAAAAATTGCTCCTGCAGAGACAGTGAGACACAGGACATGGAGAAGTCACTGGTGCCTCCAGAGGTTAAAAGTCATTATCTTGTTCTGCTCACGTGTATATATAACAGGAGGAAACTATGAATTACAGTTAAATTTTGGCCGAATCTTATCAATATATGATTTTTTATTAGTCAACAACAGCTGATCCCAAATTTTCCAAATTTCGTCTGTTTTGGTAGGCACCAAATTTTTTAGTTTTTTTCGCCAAGTTCTTCAGTACTATTTCAACAGTACTTTTTAGCGAAGGAGTAATATTTTCCTCTCACAAGAAAATCAACATCAACAACAGCATCGGTCAAATTTCAGCGAAACCAACGAGGCCTTTGAATCCTGGAACCATGCCTAGCAGCAGTATGTCCGGCACTACGTGTAGTGTAGGACGACCGGCCGGTTTCCTTCCCAGCTGAGTGCATGCAGCCGCTGACAAACACTGGACTTGAAGCTTGGCCCTGGCCAACTCTTTGCATTGCCCGAGGGTAGTATTTATTATCAACGGTTCACATGCACTTCCAAGGTTCCAAATAAAGCCGAAGCAGCTGGCCTGCCTGTAGCCTCCCCGAACGGGGAAGTCTACTCTCTACTGTCGCGAGAGAGGTCAGAATACTCTCTCTTTCGCATTCTCACTTGTTACTAGGAGTACCCCGTACGCATACGTAGGAGAGTGGCTACTGGCTACGTAGTTTGCATTGCCCTGCGCAACCCAAATTAAAGGCGGAATGATGGACAAATCACAGCACCCGCTGCTAGAGCTAGTGCAGAACGTCCGAACGTACCCCTCCTATAAATACTAAAGTAAATAAATAAACGCATGCAAGCGTACGTACAAGGTCATTGAAGACTGAACCCGGCCTGCGCTGCAGCCACGCACAGCGTCACAGCGACACCCGGGGCCCTCACCCATGCTGCGCAGCGTCAGCCGTCAGTACAGTCCAGGTCGACACACACAACAGCAGCCACGCGTGGTGCAGCGCAGGTCGTCAATAGCGGCTAGCGCCCGATCGATCGCATGCAGTTTCAGACTTGCAGTGGGAAGCCAAGCCACGATGAGCACCAGGCGCCGGCCAGCCATGCCCCATGAGCCACGGACGCAACGTCAAACTCGAATTTACGCCGGCCGGCAGTCGCCCACGCCCCGGCGCAGTTCTGGCCGGTGTCCCCTGCTGGTCACCGGCCTCGCCGCGCGCTCCAGTGCAAAGTACTAGTAGGAGTAGCTTCTACTGCTGTGCTGCACTGCCTGCGTACGTAGGCCGAGGACGACCTACTGTAGCTCTAGCTAGCTCTCCATCCATTGGCTGTTGCTGCATGCCTTGCCTTGGATACCTACCATGCTCGCTCATCCCTTCAAGTCAAGGCCTCACATCCATCACACACACCGCGGCCCTGTTCAATTCGATCGTTCTCTAGCTCGCTCGCCCGCCTTTTTATTAATTTAATTACGGCTATAAATACAGTACAGGCTCACACGTCCATCTTGGTTCACTAGCACACGGCAGCTGCCTGGCTACTAGGCTTTCCCACTCTCTGACCATATATAGATAGCTCTCTCGCTCGATTGTGATCCCACCAGCCTCTCCTCTCCGATTCTTCTCTCATTCTGTCGTCTGCCCCTGTCACCCCCCCCCCCGAAGCAAACAAATGCGGACCCAAGCAAACAAATGGAGGTAAGTGAAGAACAAGTCAATATATAACCTGTGTGATGAAAGCAATCGTTGTTCGACCATGACAAGTTGATTGATTGTATTGCTGCTCTATTTACCCCTATCTAATGATTTGATTGACGAATGACGAGGCTAGCTATCATGCATGCACCAATCCGCACGCTTCGTTCCTTCGCAATATAGTGTTCCTTACTATGCACTGGATCGCCGTCGTTCGTGTGCAGAAGGCGAGGAGGCGGCGCGTGCCGGCATTCGGAGAGTGGAACTACAACTACTACGGCAGCGCCGAGCTGGCCACGCCCGCGGCGGCGGCGGCGGAGCTGGAGGCCCGCAGCGACGTGTGGTTCAAGTACTCGCCGCCCCCGCGGAAGCCACCGCCGGTCAGCAGGAAGGTCCGGAGGCCAGCGGAGAGGTCTTACGGCGGCGGCGGCGGCGGCAAGCGCCCCCGTGCCGCGACGCCTGCGAGGGCGTACGACGGCGTGGTCCCGTCGTCTGTGCCGCGCACACCGGCAAAGAGCACCAGCACGGCTAAGGTGGCGCGCGTGGTGCAGCGCGTCGACGCCGACCTGTACCAGGTGCCACCGCCGGAGTTCGTCCACGACGACGACGTCAGGCCAAGGGTATGTATGTCCGCAGATATTGTAGCACTTGTCTTAACCGGTAATGTAATTATGATCTGTCAATTGATGTCACATCTCGCATGCAAGCAGCGGAAGCAGCAGCGTAAGAAGGCGTCGAGGAGCCTCTGGATGGGTTGCTTCGGGTTCACATGCGTTCCGGCCGGCTGAATAATTATTTTCTGTATTTGTGGTTTTTATTCTTTGTTTTGCTAAAATTTATAGTTTTTATTCTATGTATGTATCTACTAGTCTAATTCTGCTCCTTTCAGATTGTGCAATATTTTGGATTCTTTTTATTTCCACTAGGGCACTGTACATTATGGATCGAAAGAAAATCAGGCTCTTTTCGCTTTACTGAAAAGAAAAGTTATGACTGAAAATACTATTTATTAATTTGGTGTGAAAGAAAATACTATTTATTTACTAAAATAGTACGGCTCGAAAGATAGGCAGGACCACGTGCTGCCGTATCCTTCCGATCACAAAACAATTCGAACGCGCTTTTGCCGCTCTCTCCTTGCGTGCCTCCGTGCTTCAGGTTCAGAGCCGGATGCGGCTACTACATGAAAAATTAGGCCTGATTCTAAAAAATTTTCACCCCAAACTATTATATCGAATCTTACGGCACATGCATGGAGTATTAAATATAGATGAAAAAAACTAATGGTACAGTTTGGTTGGAAATCGCGAGACGAATATTTTAAAACTAATTAGTCCATGATTAGCCATAAGTGCTACAGTAACTAGCATACGCTAATGATAAACTAATTAGGCTTAATAAATTCGTTTCGTAGTTTTCAGACGAGCTATGTAATTAGTTTTTTTTATTAATATCCGAAAACCCTTTTCGATATTGCTGAAACATCCAATATGACGCCAAAAATTTTCATTTCGCAAGCTAAACAAACACAGCCTCGTTAGATCGACCCCGCCTCCCTCGTCTGCGTCCTCCGCACCGTACTTGGAGTCATCGGCAGTGTCCATGCCGTCGCTAGCCTGCCCTGGCAGGAGCGACAGATCGATGGACGTGATCAGGTTGGGCATCAGATTCAGTGCTTATTTAGTTTTCAAAAAACTTTCCTAAAAAATGCTACAGTAGTTATCATATTGAATCTTGCGATACGTGCATAGAGCATTAAACGTAGACGAAAAAAAATTAATTACACAGTTTGGCTAGAAATCGTGAGACGCGATACGTGCATAGAGCATTAAACGTAGACGAAAAAAAATTAATTACACAGTTTGGTTAGAAATCGTGAGACGAACGTTTTGAACCTAATTAGTACATAATTGAACACTAATTGTTAAATAAAAATAAAAGTACTACAGTCACTAATTACAAAAATTTAGGAACTCAACACAGCCTCAGATGCGCCGTCAATCTCGGTAACAGACTAACAGGCGCTGGAGTCGATGGAGAGGTGAGGTTCGTCGTTGGAGGCTGTCCCTTGCAGTCCACAGTCTAGTTGAGCAGCAACGACGGGCGATGATGCGCGCGTTTAGTTTCCACACCTAAATTTTTAAAAAGTGCTATAGTACCGGTCACATCGTATGGAGCATTAAATATAGACGAAAAAAACTAATTACACAGTTTGTTTGGAAATTGCGAGACGAACGTTTTGAACCTAATTAGTTCATGATTGAACACTAATTGCCAAATAAAAACGAAAATGCTACGGTAACCCAAATTCCAAAATTCAGGCGCGAACTTTGGATGACTCCAGTGCTTATTGCGAACTCTAATAATTGGCTCACTGCAGCAGAGGGCTCTAACGAGCAGATATGCCTGCGGCTGGTGGGGAAGCGTGCTACGCATAGTCAATATTAGGTCACTTACAAGTTACTCATTCGGTTCACAACAGAACGTAACTATAAAGATCTGTTCAAGTTAAATTAACTTAACTTTGACTAAACTTATAGTGAATAGTATTAATATTTATAAACTTTTGCTATTTATCCACTGACATATTTCTTTATATTTAATTGTGTTTTAGAATTTGTGCTACAAGCCTACAACTATCTACTGTGTCGCATGTACAAAAAATATGATAGAATTTGACCACAAAAAATCTATCGACAAATAACTAAACATTCCCATATTTATATCTTTAATTAGATTTACCATATGAAAAAAAATTCATAACTAATTTAATGATACTTATTTTATATCATAAATATTAGTACTTTTTATATAACTTTGGTTAAGTTTCAAATCGTTTTGTCGGGTTCATAAACCTAGGGTACCTCAGGGACCGGCTTTCACGCCAGAGCTCGGCCCAAGAAAACAGCATGTAGTTCATGGGCTGGCCCAAGAGTCTAAAATACAACGGGCCGGAAGGACAGCCCGGTCGCCAACCGGAAGGTCTACCCAAAAGAACAAGCGTCCGCTCGTCAACTTCTTCGGCCCACCTCTCCGACCGGAGCACTCGCTTCAGACACCAGCCGTCTCCGGACGGTCTCTCCGATCGAAAGGCCTAGCCCAAAACGTTGCTTCCTACTCCGACCCCGTGTATCCGACCGGGGACCCGTGGGAAGCCCGCTTGCCGCTCTTCTCCGACTGGCATGGCCAGGGTCGACTGGGGCCATCCGACCGGGGACGCCCGCTCGAAAGGGACCAGGGACGAACGGAGAAGGCAGCGCACAAGTCAAACCACGATACCAGGGACCATATCCTGTACGCCTACGGGAACAGTGCTCCACAACCGTCCTAACACAAACAGTATTGTAGCCGCCGACATTTGTGTCTACAGTATTGTAGGCGCCGTTGGACTCCCGTATGGCAAAAAGCCCCCACATGCCTCTGGGCATCGGTAGTACTGTAGGCGCCAGGATTCACCATACCTGGTACACGTGGTAGGGCTCCTCACATAACAATAGTATTTTACAGGTACCGACATCTACCCTTCCTGAAGAAGACAACGCAACCTCCCGTGTGCACCTGACATTCTATAGTGACATCAATAGTATTATGGGCGCCTACCGTCATCAATGTCCTCATCGGCGTGGGCAACAAGGCTTAGTAACATCCGTACTCTCTCCCTCTCACATGTAAAGCCATCCTCTTCATGTATAAAAGGGGATGCGCTCCCTCCAACGAAGGAGATCGACTTCTTCAAGTTGAGATTCACTAGATCGATAGCTCACAACCCCTCAAGCACACGCTTAATCACCCAGCTCATAGCGGAGCTCCGGTCGCTCTCGGCCCTTCCGGTCGGACCCGACTGGGCCTCTCGTACATCCCACCTTTCTCCTTCTCGTTTGTAACCCCACTACAGACTTCGAGCACCTGGGCTCAGGAATAAAGTCACCGACCGACCCAAACTAGACGTAGTGCACGTTGTCTGAACCAGCATAAATCCTGTGTCATTGAGTGCTAGGCCACCTCCGATCACAACGTACAGCAAAACTACAAATATTCACTAGTTGGTCACTTTCTGTACTGACAGTTGGCGCCGTCCGTGGGGAAGACGCTGTACGTTTAACACTTTTTGGTCATCGGATGACCCATTTTTCCGCCACCCCCGCCATGGCGAGCTCGGGCGATACGATTCGCTTTGGCTCGCTGGAATCTCCCGTACCCTCGCATGTTGGGATGCGGGTTCCACCCGTTTTTGAGCCATCCTAGGCCTTCCTCTTCGGAAGCCTAAACTTCATCGCCGACCAGCTCGGCGTACTCCACCTCCCGAGGAGACTCGCTACCCGGCACCCGTCGGAGAGACGTCCTCCATCGACTCCGGGACGCGCGACTTCGATGGCGCGGCATCTGCGCTTTATTCCAAGTAAACTCTCTGCTCAAACCCTACTGCAAGTAATACGCGTGCTTTTATTCGCCCTTTATTTACTATCTCCCATCGATCGCCCAGAGGGACTGCACCGCCTACACCACAAACACCGTACGATCGGTTCCCCTACGGCCTCGCGTCCTCCACGGATGCTTATGCTCTGGGGCTCCGAAGGGCGCTGGCACCATCCCCAGTCACATCCGAATTCGTAGGAATGGCAGGCTTCGCTCTTGTCGTTTCTCACGAACTCCCGGATAACGAGGGAGAGAGCGACGGTTCCAGCATCGGTGATGTGGTGCCCCGCCACCGTCCGTCCTAGGAGTGCTCTATGGCGGACGATCTAGGACAGCCGTCGGTGGTTGTGGAGTCTGCGCAGACTCACACCCCTCTAGACCTGCGTGTAGAGGCCCTCGTGTCTGTGCAAGCGCAAGCTGAGGAATTACGACAACGGTGGCGAAACCAGCCGCCGCCTGCGTTGGCATAGTTGGTGCACCACGTTGCGCCCCATGCACATGGCCCGGTGGATAGCGCCCGGGGTCACGCTCCTCAGGTCCAACATGACATCGTGAATGAGGGGAATGATGTCCCACAATTCGCCCGGGTTGGCCAGAATATCGCTGCTGCAGCAATGCTTCTACGCAGTGTTCCCGAGCCCGTCGACCCCCGGGAGCGGGCAGTCTACCGGAACCTCTGGGTTCTAGTAGAGGCCGCCGCCGTCGAATAGGCAAAAAGCTCTTCGTCGCGACTCCGACCCGTGCCCTCTCTTCCCACCGAGGGGACAGGGACGCGGCAGCTGGATCGCTTTGTTCGCTCGCCGCTGCAGCCGTCAGGCCCGGCTCGGGGTGCGGCAGCCGCGCCATGGTCCGACCGGGCACCTGCCCCACACCTACCGCCAGTATGCGAGCGGCCTGGTCTGCGCTAGGACGCTCATAGCGTCATCAGCGACCAGCATCGGGTCCGACACGATAACGATGTCTGCCATACGGCAGCAGGCGGCACGGATCCCGGCCAAACCATCGAGGGAAGTGGTGAAACGCGCCCCAGGCGTGGTCGTCAGCTGGACGACCGGAGCCCCAGCCCTGAGGGACTATGGCCACGGGCCTTCGGCCGGTGAATCCGGAGAGCACCATTCCTGCAGCGTTTTCGGCCTCCCTCCAACATCACCAAATACACTAGGGAGACAAACCTAGGCATTTGGCTCGAAGACTTCCGGCTCGCCTGTCGAGCCGGAGGAGTGGATGATGACTATTTCATCATCCAATATCTTCTCATTTGCGTTGGGGAACATGTTCGAGCATGGCTTGAATTCCTTCCACATGACAGCATCCACGACTGGGCGGACCTCAAGAGGGTCTTCGTCGAGAATTTTTAGGGGACGTACGTCCGCCCGGGAAACTCCTGGGACCTCAAGAGCTGTCAGCAGGAGCCTGGTGAGTCCCTACGGGATTACATCCGCATGTTTTCTCAACGATGCAACTCCCTCCCCGATGTCATCGACGCAGACATCATCAGCGCGTTCCTCTTCGGGACAAAATGCGAGTCCCTGATTCACAAGCTTGGCTGCCTAAAACCCCATACGACCCGTGATCTGCTCGACATTGCCACCAACCACGCCTCTAGAGAGGAGGTGGTCGGAGCGGTCTTCAGCGGAGGCCAGGACAAAGTCAAGCCCAAGCCCACTCAGAGGGGCAAGAAGAACAAGAAGGATCGGCGCCGGTCGGACAACACCGCGTTGGTCGCCGTGGTTGATCGCACACCCAGGCAGCCCCAACAGGGACTGCCAGACCACTTCAACAAACTCATGGATGGTCCGTGCACCAACCACGCCTACCCCGTCAAACACCTCTACAAGGAGTGTGAGCTCCTCAAACGTTTCCTCCGACAGGCCGGTGGGTCAAAGGAGGGAGACGGCAAGGAGCCGGCAACCAAGAAGGGTGGCGCAGCAGGCAAGGACGAAGATGGTTTCCCCGAACCTGAGGAGTGCATCATGATCTTTGGCGGGTCTGACGCCATCTAGACTAAACGCCAGCATAAGGTACGCTACAGGGAGGCATGCGCCGCCGAGACGGCCGTCCCCTCCTTCCTCAGCTAGTCAGAATCTCCAATCACCTTTGATCAGAGGGACCATCCCCCCTGCGTCGCAAGACCGGGACGCTACCCGCTCGTTGTCGACCCCATCGTTCACAAGAAGTGCCTCACCAAGGTGCTGATGGACGGGGGCAGCGGCCTCAACATCCTGGACACTGACACCCTAGATGCCATGCACATCCCTTGATCGGAGCTCCGCCTGGCGGGCTCGCCCTTCCATGGGGTAATCCCAGGAGCGCAGGCATACCTGCTCGAACAGATCAACCTGTCCATCACGTTCGGCAGCCAGGCCAACTTCCGCTCGGAGGTCCTCACCTTCGAAGTGGTGGACTTTCTAGGGTCCTACCATGCCATCTAGGGGCGGCCATGCTACGCAAGATTCATAGCAACCCCCAACTACACCTATCTCAAGCTGAAGATGCCGGGACCAAACGGCGTCATCACCGTGAATAGCGCCTTCTCGCACGCCTTCGCGTGCGACCGCGAGGACCACGAGCACTACGAGCTTGCCACCGCGGTCGTCAACTCATCCGAGCTCCCATAGCTCGGGGAATCGTCAACCCCAGCTGTCCCAGACTGCAACAAACCGACCTCCTCGACGACCTTCCGCCCGCTCGAGGAAACCAAGGCGGTGGGTGTCGACCCTACCAACCCAGCCAAAACGGTGCGAATCAGGACCTAGCTCCCGGCCAAATAGGAATGCGAGCTCATCGACTTCCTACGCGACAATCATGATGTCTTCGCATGGCAGCCTTCTGACATGCCGGGGATACCACGGGAGGTCACCGAGCACGCACTATGCCTTATCCTGGGCTCAAAGCCCGCCAAGCAACGCTTGCGTCGTTTCGACGACGAGAGGCGCAGGGCCATAGGCGAAGAGATCGCCAAGCTCCTGGCAGCCGGATTCATCAGGGAGGTTTTCCACTCCGACCGGCTCGCCAATCCCGTCCTTGTCAGAAAAAAGACCAGGAAGTGGAGAATGTGCGTTGATTATACTGGACTCAACAAGGCATGTCCAAAGGATCACTTTCCCTTGCCGCGCATAGACCAGATAATCGACTCCACCTCGGGTTGCGAGATCCTCTCCTTTCTGGACGCCTACTCAGGCTATCACCAGATCGCGATGAAAGAGTCCGATCAACTCGCAACCTCGTTCATCACCCTGTATGGTTCGTACTGCTACGTAACCAGGCCCTTTAGCTTCGTCACCTACCAAAGGTGCATGCAGCAATGCTTCGTATCCGAGCGCCACCTACCAAAGGTGCATGCAGCAATGCTCCGCCGACCAAATCGACCCGCTCGATCAGCCTGATCAGGCCAGACGGCCAAAACCAACAATCACCGTCTATGTTGTTGACATAGTGGTCAAAATAGCTCGAGCATGCGATCTGATCACAAACTTGGCCGCGACGTTCGTGAACATCCGAAGGTTCAACATCAAGCTGAATCCCGAAAAATGTGTTTTTGGGGTTCTGGAGGGGAAGTTGCTGGGGTACATCATATCCAAACGTGGCATCGAGGCCAACCCTGAAAAGATCACAGCCATCTCCAACATGGGTCCCATACGCAACATCAAGGGCGTGCAGAGGCTCACCGGCTGCTTGGCTGCCCTAAGCCGCTTCATCTCCCGACTCAGCGAACGGGGGATGCCACTCTACAAGCTCCTCAAAAAGACGGTCGCCTTTGTCTGGACTGAGGAATCCCAGCAGGCTCTCGTGAGCCTCAAAATGTCCCTGACGTCGGCCCCAATCCTCGTCGCTCCCGAACGGGGAGAACCCCTCCTTCTTTACGTCGCGGCAAGTAACCATGTGGTGAGCGCCACCCTGGTCGTCGAGAGGGAGGAACCGGGACACCAGCTCAAGGTACAGTGACCCATATACTTCGTCGGAGAAGTACTTACCGACCCCAAAGTCTGGTACCCCCAGGTGCAGAAACTCCTATACGCCGTACTAATGGCGACCAGGAAGCTCCTACACTACTTCACCGACCATGAAGTCATAGTCGCCACTTCATACTCACTCGGAGACATCATCCGCAACCGCGACGCCGCGAGACGAATCTCCAAGTGGGCCCTCGAACTCATGGGCCATGACATCAAATACACCCCCGCACCGCTATTAAGTCTCAGGCTCTCACGGATTTTGTCGCCGAATGGACGGAGGTCCAGCTACCGACCCCAGACGTCACCCATGAGTACTGGACAATGTACTTCGATGGGTCCGTAATGGCGCCCAGCTCGGGGGCCGGAGTGGTTTTGATCTCCCCGGATGGGAGCAGGCTCCGCTATGCCATCCACCTCCACTTCTTAGCTTCAAACAGTGTCGTGGAATACGAGGCCTTTATCAACGGACTCCGCATCGCCATCGAGCTCGGTGCTACACGACTCTACGTCCACGGCGACCCAGAACTAGTTGTTGATCAGGTCATGAAGGAGTCCTCCTACAAAAGCCCCCTCATGATAGCATACTGCCAAGAGGTGCGCAAGCTCAAGGACAAATTCCAGGGGATCGAACTACATCACATCCCTCGAAGGGATAACGATGCCGCTGATTTCCTCGCGAAACTGGCCGCCAGGCGGGATCCGTCCCCAAGCGGGGTCTTCATCAATGACATCCATGAGTCGTCCGCTCGCATCCTGGAAGGTCTGACCTAGACACACCCCGATGCCCAGCCGACGCTCGGGGGCTCTGGCCCTAGTACCTCTACGTCACCCGCAAACGTCGCCGTGCTGGCACTCGATCAAACCGACTAGCGAGCATCGCTACTCACCTACCTCCTCGAGGAGGTTCTCCCACCTGAAAAGACTAAAGCCCGACGAATCACTTGATGCGCCAAGACCTTCGTTGTGCTAGGTAACGAACTCTACAAACAGAGTCCGTCAGGGGTACTCATGAAGTGCGTCCCCGCCAGCCGGGGGAAGCAGATTCTCCTCGTGGTCCATGCCGAGATCTACGGACATCACATGGCCCCAAGGTCTTTGGTCGGAAAAACCTTTCGCCAAGGTTTCTACTAGCCCATGTGCTACGAGATGCTGAGGAGGTCATCCGTAGGTGCGAAGGATGCCAGTTCTACGCTCGGCAAACCCATTTACTGGCGCAGGAGCTCCAAACCATCCCAATCATCTGGCCATTCGCGGTCTGGGGTCTCGACATGGTGGGACCCCTCAAGAAAGGCCCGAGCAGCTTCACACACCTACTTGTAGCAATCGACAAGTTTACCAAGTGGATAAAGGCCAAGCCCATCACCAACATCCGCTCGGAAGAAGTGGTCAAATTCTTCCTCGACATCATCTACCGGTTCAGCGTTCCCAACTGCATCATCACTGACCACGGGACTAACTTCACTGGGAAGAAGTTCCTAGACTTCAGTGATGGGTATGGCATCAGAATCGACTAGGCCTCGGTCGGACACCTGCGTACCAACGGTTAGGTCGAGCGTGCCAATGGCATGGTCCTCCAGGGACTTAAGTCACACATCTTGGACCAACTCAACAAGTACGCCGGGCGATGGGTTGTAGAGGTCCCAGTGATCCTTTGGAGCCTAAGGATGACCCCAAACTGATCTACGTGATTCACACCTTTCTTTCTGGCTTACAGAGCCGAGGTAGTATTGCCCTCCAACCTCGACCACGACGCACCAAGAGTGAAGGCTTTTTACCGCGACCGAGCCGTGGAGGCCCAACAAGACGCAGTCGACCTGCTCAAAGAAGCCCGCGAGACGATCGTCATCCGCTCCGCCCGCTACCAACAAACCCTCTGCAGGTACCACGAAAGGAAGATCAGAAGAAGGATACTCGAAGTCGATGATCTTGTACTCCGGAGGACCCAATCAACAAAGGAAAAACACAAGCTCTCTCCACCATGGGAATGACCCTATACGGTAGCCAAAGTAATCTGACCGAGCACCTACCGACTGGAGGACAACAACGGCAACATTCTCAACAATACCTGGAACATTGAACAGCTATGTTGTTTTTCCCCTAAATTTGGTCTAAACCGCTTTTTAGTTAAAACGTTCTCCCGTAAGAGCACCCCTACCCGAAACACTTTGAGCCCGGGTCACTCGGGGGCTCCATAAGGGTACAATATTGAATATTACCTCTCTTTCTTTTTTACTATCACACGATAAAACAACTTTGTCCCCAAACAGAAACACATTCCATTCCTCTGATTACCTTACGTAACTCTGTTCTTACTCCCAACCGGATGCACCCCGTCTTTCCCTACGGGTACAAACAACCAAGCCTCGCGGGCCACGCCCCGGGCTCCCAAGGTCATGCTCTACGGGACAAACGGGCAGGTACGAGAAAGAAAGGATAAAAACAAAAGTTATGCTAAGATAAACACAAGGAACGAATATTGTGGTTCTGTCACAAGGGCAGCACGGATGTATTCATTGATACAGAAACTATTCACATGGGGACTCACCCATAAACTTAACTATTACATTCTCTACTGCTACAAACACTACTGCAGCCACTCAACGACATCGCCTGGAAGCCAAAGAAGAAATCGGATGCAACCACCAGGGACCCGCTCGGCTCCACTCCTTCGACTTCATCAAATGCAATGAATACCTCCAGGGCGTCACACCTATAGATGCTTAGCAGAAGAACATGGAGCTCTCGACATTCTCATGCAGTCCAGGCAGCTCCTGGGCAGGGGCGCCGCTACTGAGGTACGGTCACCATGGCTGGAACAAATCTCATCAAACTTTATGAACTGGCCGACTTGAGCAGCTGTAGGCACGGAACCATCCACCGGCACGATCGCGATTAACCTCCCCTCCGACAAAGCTCGCTTGGAAAAGATCCACCAGAGAAAATCTACACGTGGCTCCATCCCGAAGAAGGCCTCGCAGATCAGATCCAGCATCACCCACGGCGGCCTCCAGTCCGACATCACGCTTTGGGTTCACAAAAGGATCTGTAAGTCCTCCCTCTCGCTCACTCTCTCTCTCTCTCACTTAGGAACCGCCGCGGCATACAGGCACTCTTGGTGAGAAGGAAGAAGGAGGAGAGACAATAGTTGGAGAACGGGCAAAGGACCACGACGGAGAACCCTCTCCCTCCCCCTATTTAAAGAAGAAAAGCAGACAATAAGAGCGCAAAACTCTGCCCCCATTCAATGCGGATGGGAAACGATGGGACACGCCCTGGCCGAAGGGACGCACACTGACTGACGAAGCAACGCCGGGTTAGATGGAACGTTGCCTGGCAAGGCGAAATGTGGCCTGGGTATGGCCCACCACTATCGCACGACCAGGCACAAAAACCGAAGCATCACCACACACGGGTGGCTGCCCGCTTCCCCAGGTCAGGCCTGGGGAGACCAAAAATGAAATATCCGCTGGGAGACCAACTGACCCCCTGAGCCAATCGAATCGCTCAGGATAAACACCAAGACATGGGTAGGAAGCAAAGGGACGCCCCATGTAGGCCATGCCGACTCCATCACGGACGATGAGCACGGGTCCCGGTCGGACGTTTCTGACTGAAGCTCTCCGAACCCCGTCTCTCCAGTCGTCAAGGTAAACACTACCAAAACCCCCCTCTATTTCTTTATATCATTCATACATCCATACGCGCATTCATTCCATACGCCTGTGCTTCCCGGACGATTCGGGCCCTGAATCGCCCAGGGGCTTGGGAACTAAGCATCACACGTGCAGCGAGATGCACCAGAACGCTTCGTGTTGCGTCATGAAGCGGCGGTTGCCTCATTCGACATGGGCAACCAACAGAGCCAGGGGAGAAAACTGTAGATGAGCCCCATGCGGCCCTCGCTCGGTCCGGCAGACTGAGTCATCTCAACCTTCTCGTTCGATCCAAAACCTCTCGCCAGGCCCACAGAATCTCCATCGAGGGTCTCTGGAATGACCTAGGCATCTGCCGGATTGTAGGTAAAGGAGTAGTGGAATGTCACAAGAGGGCTATGCCGACCCCGTCACGAACGACGGACCTGGATTTCGCTCAATCACACCCATTAGCGAACTCACCGAGCTAGTCTTCGAGCCCGAGCGATCGAGACAAGCGACGAAACTCAGCCCCTCCGGTTGTGAGGAACCGAGGATGGAGTAACGCACACAAACTCACATTGACCCCCATGAAGGCCTAACAGGGCTCGGGGGCTCAAGACAAATGCCAAGGACGGCAACCTCGAACTCGCCAGATCCATGACTCCGACTCTCCCGGTCCCACAGCGCGCACTGACGCTAGGATCCGCGGGCACCGCCTCGTTCGATCTTTAACTAACTAACTACACTTCGGCTTAAAAAATCCTAGGACCGTGACTCCGAACTCACATAACGGCTTCACTTCCGACTGCGCTCCAAAAATCCTAGGACCACGACTCCGAACTAGCGTAACGGCTTCACTTCCGACTGCACTCCAAAAATCCTGGGACCGCGACTCTGAACTCGCGTAATGGCTTCACTTCCGACTGCGCTCCAAAAAAACCTAGGACCGCGACTCCGAACTCGCGTAACGGCTTAACTTCTGACTACGCTCCAAAAAATCTTGGGACCGTGACTCCGAACTCGCGTAACGGCTTCATCTAGACTCCTAGGACTGCGACCCTGAACTCTCGATCCACGGCGCGCACCGATGCCTGGGTCCGCTGGTGACTCCTCCTCGCCCGTTCCCACGGCACGCATCGATGCCAAAGATCAGTGAGCTCTGTCGCATCCGAACCAAGCTGTCTCCATCCGTGGCACGCACCGATGCCAGGGTTTTGTCCCGAACTAACTTTCTCACCCGATCCACGGCGCGCATCAACACCGGGATCAGTAAGTTCTCTCTCAATCCAATCCCCGCACCTCACCGCCTCGGCTGCACAACGATGCCGTGGTTAAATAAAATTCCGTCTCAAACTAAAAACACGCACGCCCGCTAAAACAACACCCCCCAGACGGTTCTGCCCGAACCGCCCGGGGCTCGGGGTCTACACCCGCGGGTGCGCTCGCGTGCACCCGCCGACACAACGAAAAAACCTCCCCCGCTGACAACGCAAAAAAACCCCTAGCCAATTCTGCCCAAACCGCCCGGGGGCTACACCCACGGGTGCGCCCGCTGGTAGGACGAAAAATCCCCCGAACGATTCTGCTCAAAATCGCCCGGGGGCTCGGGGGCTCCTATCGGGTTCATAAACCTGGGGTCCCTCAGGGACCGGCTTCCACGCCAAAGCTCGGCCCAAGAAAACAGCATGTAGTTTATGGGCCGGCCCAAGAGTCTAAAACACAATGGGACAGAAGGACAGCCCGGTCGCCAACCGGAAGGTCTACCCAAAAGAACAAGCGCCCGCTTGTCAACTTCTTCGGCCCACCTCTCCGACCGGAGCACTCGCTTCAAACACCAGCAGCCTCCGAACGGTCTCTCCGATTGGAAGGCCTGGCCTAAAACACTGCTTCCTACTCTGACCCCGTGTATCCGACCAGGGACCTGTGGGAAGCCCGCTTGCTGCTCTTCTTTGACTGGCGCGGCCAGGGCCAACTGGGGCCATCCTACCGGGGACGCCCGCTCGGAAGGGACCTGGGGCGAACGGAGAAGGCAGCGCACAAGTCAAACCACGATATCAGGGACCATACCCTATACGCCTACGGGAATAGTGCTCCACAACCGTCCTGACACAAACAGTATTGTAGGCGCCGATATTTGTGTCTACAGTATTGTAGGCGCCGTTGGACTCTCGTACGGCAAAAAGCCCCCCGCATGCCTCTGGGCATCGGTAGTACTATGGGCGCCAGGATTCACCATACCTGGTACACATGGTAGGGCTCCTCATATACCAACAATATTTTGCAGGTAGCGACATCTACCCTTCCTGAAGAAGACAACGCAACCTTCCATGTGCACCTGACATTCTACAGTGACATCAACAGTATTGTGGGCGCCTACCGTCATCACTGTCCTCATCGGCGTGGGTAACAAGGCTTAGTAACATCCCTACTCTCTCCCTCTCACCTGTAAAGCCATCCCCTTCATCTATAAAAGGGGATACGCTCCCTACAATGAAGGAGGTCGACTTCTTCAAGTTGAGATTCACTAGATCGATAGCTCACAACCCCTCAAGCACACGCTTAATCACCTAGCTCATAGCGGAGCTCCGGTCGCTCTCGGCCCTTTCGGTCGGACCCGACTGGGCCTCTCGTACACCCCACCTTTCTCCTTCTCGTTTGTAACCCCACTATAGGCTTCGAGCACCTGGGCTCAGGAATAAAGTCATCGACCGACCCAAACTGGACGTAGGGCACGTTGCCTGAACCAGTATAAATCCTGTGTTATTGAGTGCTAGGCCACCTCCGATCACAACGTACAACAAAACTACAAATATTCACTAGTTGGTCACTTTCTGTACCGACACGTTTGATACCTCAAAAAGTGAGAATTACATCCTTTTATGGACGGATGGAGTACAACTCACCAAGTCATTGTAGAGTATTTATTGACGCTAATCGGATCACACACTAGCAAAGGCTTGATTGCCCGAGCAACACATTGCTAAGATACGTAGTGGAGATAGATCTAAATGGCTAGGCCGACTAGCAGATCAGCGAGACCGATTCGACACTGGTTTTCATCCAAAAGACCCATGAACATCCCTTGGGAAGATCCGTCTAGGATACACACAATGAGGGTACCCTAGGATCAACGATTGGGGTATCATGGAAATTAAGTGGTCTCTACTGTGCTCTACACAAAAAAGCTCATGTTGCTGAAAATCAATTATGTAGTAATGTAGAATACTTGCAAATCTCACCGAGAGAAGTGTTGGACAGTAAGGGGATTCAAAAAGCTTGAGGTACAAGGTAAAATGTATGATAGATTGGGTTCTTGACGATTTGAAAAGCTTGGGGAATATACAAAGTGAAAGCAACAACAAGTAGTGCGACGAGCTAGCCAACCAAGTTTGTCTCGAACAACACCGCACCCCCGAGGGGCCAATTCTTATGTGGTTGCTAGTTCAGGGGAGGATCTAGTGCTGTGACAACCTCTACCGGAAGAAGGTTGTATCTGATCCTCTTTGTGAGGTCTAGGCAAAGAGAAGAATTGGCATATCATCATATTATCTGCCAGCTGCCACTATGCCAAACAACAAAAAGAAGACACCCAATTAGTGACGTGAACACAAAAACGCGTCTGTGATGTGTGATCACAGACACATCTAGTAAAAACATGTCTCTGATATAATAGCTCCCAAGAAACAAGTCACGTCAGGGCACATAACAGAGATGCGTCTCAATAAGACTTGTCTCTGATATATGAATGAGACGCGTTTGTGATAAAGATAAGTTATCAGAGATGCGGCCACTAAAACACGAATCACAGATGAAGAGTTCATGGACTCAAAAAAATCATTGAATCAAGCGGATTTACAACTCAAGTCTGGGCGTCTGTCTCCGCTCTCCCATCGCCCCTCTCTCCTCTGATAGCAACCACCCCCTCCACTTGGTCTCTAGAACTCTGCCACCACATCCGCCGCATCCTCCTCTTCCTCCGAAGCTCCAACGCTACCTCCCCTTCTTCGATGGTATATTAGATAAAGCAAGATACCACTTTCACCAATAAATTTATCTAAAAGTTGAAGTTTCCCCTTAAGATACTTCTAGAGAGGGGTGATATTGACAAAGGATAATTTAGCTAAGAGGAATTGGACTGGTAGCCAAAAATGTTGTTTCTATGGTTGCAATAATGAAACAATCAAACATCTCTTTTTGATTGCTGCCATGGGAAAACATTTGGAACATTGTCCATATAGCTACTGGGTTAACCCTTTCTAGATCCACCGCCCACATGCTTGGAAGTTGGCTAGCGAGCATCGGGAGGGTGCAAAGAAATTTGATTTTGTGGGGGTTAATGCTATATAGATATGGATAATTTGGTGCACTCGTAATGGCATTATTTTTGAGAAAACGCCAATACTCCCTTAGTTCCAAGCTATAAGACATTTTAGCATTTCTTGATACATTCATTTTACTGCGTATATAAAAAAGTGTATATCTAAGTGCACAGTAAAAGCTATATTAGCATCTCCAAAGCAGCCCAGCTGCCGCAACTCCTCAATCATGTCCTTAGGCCCTGTTTGGTTGAGTTGTGGCTGTGGGAGAAAGCTGCTGTGGGCTGTGAGCTGTGGAAAAGCTGCTGTGGGCTGTGAGCTGTAGAAAAGCTGAAAGCTGTTTGGTTAAACAAGTATAAAATATACCTTTTATCTTTATCTCTCTTGAAACAACTATGGAAGAGCTTTTTATTCCACCAATTTCGAAAAGCAGAAAGCCAAAAGCCAAAAGCAGGGTCAAACCAGCTTTCAAAAATGAACTACGGAAAAACAACTGCTTCTGAAAAAGCACCCTCCAAAAGCAGCCCCTTTGGTTGGGCTTTTGGCTTTTGGGGCCAAAAGCCAAAGCCAAAAGCCGAACCAAACAGGGCCTTAGTCATGAGTGAAGGCCCGAAATCCCACGTCTTGGATGTGCCAGCCATGTCTCCTGCCTCTTCAGCGGTGATAAAGTCTGCGACGGAGGCCTCAACTCCAGAAAGATCATCTTCAAGCCCCAATGCCTCCGCACTAACAATCATGCACTCCTCAAACCGCACAGACCACCCACTAGACCTAACACTAAGAAGGCGACGGTACGGCCCAAAGAAGGAAGTCCGGCGCGGAGGAGGACTGATAGGTATAGCCACTTCTAAAACTCAGAAACAGCCCAAGAGGAGAGCGAAGGCAAAAACCAACTAGGCAAAAGCCGGGCGGAAAAGGGCAGCGCAGGTAGCGGCAGCAGCGAAAGCAAGGCCCACCAGCATCAGACCAAGCCCTCAAGGGGAGAACTGTTGGGACACGGTTATGAGTCGCGAAGGCCAGGGACCGCAACAATAATGAAAGCTAATGATTAACGAATTTTATGAGTGATGTGCAGGAAGAGAAGATGAAAGCCTCCGACCGATCGGCCGATCAGGGTGAAGGGCCAGAGGATACGGCGAAGGCACCCGAACGCGGTCCGAGGCGGATGCTCCGGCGACCGGAGCGAAGGCGCCCAGATGCAGCCAACGGCGAAGGCTCGGGCGGCACCTGCGGTGGTTACAGAAAGTCGGCGCGCAAGTACGGGCGAAGGTCGCCCTAGACGTAGGCCCCGAGAGTCGAGGGACTTCCTGAAGGATGGTGGTGCCGGGCCGTGAGCCACAGACGGACTCACGGTTGCGGCCCATCAAGCAAAGGCGGTTGAAGAAGAAGGCACCAAAATTACCCTTATCAGTTTGTATTAGTATAGGAATATTCCGATGATGTATTGTAATCGTCAAGGGGTAAAATTGTAAAAAGTAGCCTTAACAAGCTGTGCCCTATAAAAGAGGAACACAAACTCTGTACAAGGAGAGAGGTAGTTAAATGTATTTATAAAACCCTAGTTTGATCTGGACCCACTTTTTACCTGACACGCCTTCGTCCGAGGCACCTATCCGGTGAAGGCTTTGGCTATCTCCTTCTAGTCCCACCTGCTAGAAACCACTGTTTTCCAACACACATAAAGGGAAAAATATTAAGGACAGGCGGGCTGATGCTTGGTCAACTATGTTTCTGGTAGTGGGAATCAGTTAGATTTAGCCCAACCTGAAGAAAACAAATTAAGCAGTACTCATGTGGCATATAACAGCCCCTTATTAAGTGTCATATTGCCGGCCTCTTGTATATATAATAAATACGCACACAATAAGATACACTAGTAGGCATCGAACTTAGATTTGATCATTATCCTCTGCTACTCATCTTAGATCTTTTATGTATATACCACTCACTTGTCTCTACAACATTTAGATCTAGTTTGCCCTTTCAAGTTTGTGCAGGAGCAATCACAATTCTTTATTTTTTTAAAATTAAACTAAAATGGCATGGTTTTCAATAAAAAAGAAGAAAGATGCAGTATTCTTTTTACATATCATTTTTAGGGCTACCTACTAGACATGTTTTAGTTCCATTTTTACACCAGGAGAAGGACAAGCCCAAAGGTGAAATGAGCGTGCAGTGTGCTGGATGAGACCGGCAGGGCGCAGACTACAGCAATGGAGAGTTCTGCCAAAAATAGGTTTGCTATGTTTTAGGAGGTTTTCAGCTTAGTTTGGTGTTAGAATTATGCTCTTAGAGTTTTTGTTGTGCACTTCTCCTATACTTTAGGTGCCTAAATTTTAACATAATTTCAGGCAACACTCTTATACAACCAAAATATAAATAAATTGTTACTTTTACGATTTGTTATTGTCTTTGTATAACATATCAAAAAAAATCATCTGACCATATAAACAATTATAAATTGTTAATTATCTTTGTGCCAATATGGATACAATTTTATTGGGTTTGTGGTTCTGCCTAACAGGTTTTTAAATTCTCGAACTGAAAGTTACATGTTATGTCTACGTAAACTATACTACGGAGTAAGCTATAATTTTAATATAAAATATATGAAATAATTATGTGCATAATTTGTACATAGACCAGAATAAAATAAAATAAACTTATTTTTTTCTAAAAAACGCACTCATCTAATAATCATACTGTGAAAAAGCTGAAGGATTAAAAAGAACCAACAGATGTTCGACTATATAAGCATCTACTGTCAGAAGCTCGTAATGTTCGCGTAGTCTAAGCACTCGCTACATACATACTCCGTACACAATACATTCGACGTATGCATCTATATACACGTGACTGCTGTGTCCGGCAATGCAAGGTCGTCTGATCAGAGGCAGCTCGGGGGCAGCACGAGCCCGAGCGTGGTCCCCTGCACGTTCCGGCAGTAGGACTTGGCGGCGGCCCGGTTCTGGTACGTCAGCGCCACGTCCTGCAGGCTGATGCCGCTGCAGGGGTTGCTCCGGCTGCAGTCGAAGCTGACGGCCACCGGCGTCGCCGAGGAGCCCCGGATGCCCACGTACCGCACGTCGCTGATCCTGATGCTGGAGCTCCTGCCGTCGCCGGGGCAGCCGCTGCTGTCGGGGCAGTAGTTCTGGTCGATGATGATGGGGTTGTCGACGCCGGACATGGTGGCGTTCGCGAAGGTGACGCCCGTGACGAAGCCGCGCTTGGAGCCGCCCCACGTCTTGATCCGCAGCCCGTTCATGGTGCCGGTGAACCACGTCGTCTTCACCGTCACGTTCTGCACCGCCTCCACCTCCATGCCCTGCTGCTTGCCCAGGCTCCCGATGCTAATAATAGTTGAACAAGTCACAAAGCCGAGTCGATTTCACTATATTAGTCGATGGATGGATTAGGTACAAACCCAAACGCCATGCATGCGAGCTAGAGTATGAAGCGGGCCCTGGTCAGGTCTGTTTCCACTAATGCACTAAAACGTTGCCACCGTCTGACTTGAAGATCTTTCAACTTTCGAGGCCGTTTCAGTCAAACCAGTTTATGGATTGATTTCCATAAACCAGCTCAAACTTCCATTATTCCTATGCTTTGATTTTCTCGATTTACTTCCTAACGTGGGCATTTCTGCCTCATTCATGCAGACCAATCACCGCGCATCGCGCTGACGCACTGACGACCGAGACGGACGACGACGACGTACCTGATGCCGTGGCCGGGGCCGCAGGCGACGCGCTCGATCCAGAGGTGAGAGTTCCCGGGGCCGACGGAAATGCAGTCGTCGCCGGTGCTGATCCTGGCGTCGTACACCGACACATGGCTGGACATGTGCAGGTGGATCCCGTCGGTGTTGGGGCTGTCCGCCGGTGCCTCCACCGTCACCCCGCGCACCGTCACGCCGTGGCACTGCAGCACCACCACGTGGAACAGCTCGCTGTCCACCGACTGCACGCCAGCCACCACCACGTTCTTCGAGTTGGCGATCGTCAGAGACTGCATGCGCTCAAGCAAGCAAGCACGGTGAGCCAAGTTAGCAGGCGCAGTACATTAGCTTGTGCTATCGTCAGCTTTCGAGTTTCGAGTTCGGCGACGACGTACCGACGTGGGGGTCGGACAGTCGCGCTGCCCGCGGCGTCTGCAGGCCCAGAGCGCCCTGCCGCGGCCGTCCAGCGTGCCGCCGCCGGAGACGACGAGGCCGTCCATGTTCTCGAACGTGATCCACCGCCCCGACAAGCCGCGCGCGCCGTAGCGGGCGGGGGCGACGACCGTGCCGGCGATGGCGAACGTCACGGCGGCGCGGCTGTGGCACGGGCCGGTGAACGTGGCGCTCCGCACCAGGTACCGGCCGGGCGGCACGTACACGGTGGCCGGGCGGGGCGAGCGGCAGGCGTCCGCCCACGCGCGGAGGAAGGGGCCCGCCGCGTCCGTCGCGCCGTCGGGGCGGGCGCCGTAGCGCAGCACGTTGTACACTGCGCCGCCGTCGGGGTCGGGCAGGAACAGGAGGGCGGCGTGCAGGTGCACGAGCAAGCTCAGGACGGGCTTGGCCATGGCCATGTATGTGTGTTCCCGCAGGCTGACAGGTGATAGGTAGGTATGTGTTCGACGATGTGCTAGCTTGTACACGTGTATTTATAGTTGTGACATCTACCGGCCGCCTCCGGTTAGCATGGGGGTAGTAACATTTGGTAATGAATCAAGTGGGCGAACAAGAGTTTGAGAGCGTGCATCTTCTAGAAAAATAAAGACGGGGGAGAGAATTTGAGAGAGTAAAGTGCACCAGCAGTGTTTAAACTTGTGCGACTGTGTTATCCCGGTCCCTAGACTCCAAATTGCTTATTTACAACTATATTATTCTGGTCTCTAAACTTGTAAATTACTCGTTTAGATCTTCAAAGTTGTTCGATTGTGTCATCCCAGTCCTTAAACTCGCAAACTTGAGAGCATCGTAGGAGGTAAGCAGTTGAGTGCAGGATTCAGAAACCTAACCTGGGAAACGAGATCATCATCAGGTATTCAGTTTGGTTAGTAAACTTTTACATGCGGCATTGACCATTGGAGGGTGAATAAAGTATGGGTTTGGTGAGTTCTTGGAAACAACTCATGGCAGGCTAGACACTTCCCATGTGTGCATAACCTGTTTCTGCCGAGTCATAGATAGTAGTAGTAGTAGTAGCGCCGAGCAAACACATTGTCTACAACTACAGCTGCCACCGTCGCTTTGCATGGCGAGCGAGCTGGAGCTGAATATGGTCACTGAGTTGTTGAAGGATGCATGAATTCGTAAGCGGTGCAGGGTTGGAAGCTTGGAGCTCACCACAAATAGACGTCAAAGTTTGGGGCGTATTTCTGGCACTAATGGACAAGTGCAACTATATCAGTCCCATCAGGGCGTATTTCCGCCACCGTCAGCTCACGCAAATTATTGCAGACCATTCGGGGAAAGAGCTCCAGATTTCACAAGAATATAATGGCTGACATCGATCGACATGTGGAGTTTGAAACTGGCTGAACTCTACAGAAATCAAGAAACAAAGCCATTCCCAGATAATTCGTGAATGAACACCGAAACTTTAGCCTTACTTCCACAAAGTGTTTCAAGAATTAATAGCGAAACCAAAGCTACCCCATTTCTAAATCTATAGCCATTTGGAGGCACAGTTGGTGGACCATTACCAACCTGTCTATCTGCATTTGGAACCAAGATTGGAGGCTCAGGCAATTAGGTTTCATCGACCTTGCATTGCTTTCTACTACCATCGGCAAAAACTGGCTACAAGACAATTCATCTTTTGACGACCTCGCTATCAGAAACGACCCTCTGCAGGTAGAAACTAGGAGCATGCTTACTTGATCGTCGAACTAGCAGTCCAATGACCTAGTACGAGTGTTGGGTTGGTCATGTGACTGTTGCAGGATAGCAAATTTGACTACTCTCAGCAGTGGTGGGTTGGGCAGATCTCAACCCAGCCTAGGCACACGTTCGAGTTCCTTCAAATTCAACAACTACTTCGGTCAAGCAAACAAGACCTTTGGTTTGGCTTCACTGTTCACCAATACCGATCACCATCACCTACTGTGTGATGATTTGACAGACCTTTATGGACACCCTCTTCCGACTCAGATACTGGAAAACGTAAAGTATTAGCTAATTTCGCTAACTATAATGTAGCGTCAAAGGTTTAACCAGTAATGGGCCAGGTAGCAGCACAATCCAGTTTTAGCCTCATGTGCCAAGTCAGCCCAACTTTTACGCGATAATAGTATGTCGGCCCAAAATGAGATAGCCAATTAACTCAGTCCAAGTTCGTGCGTGCACCCGTGACAGTGTCAGTGTGTGCACTCGGTCTCACTGTCCAAGACCACACGCGGCCAGCAGGCAGCAGGTAATTCACAACCATTTCTTACGCACCCTTTTCATGTTTCATATACTAGCATCACGTAAATTGCGTGTATCAACTCCTCAAGAATGGCTTACCTCAGGTTCCATCCCACTATGGAGGAGCTAGCTTCAATCCTGAGGTTCTGCTCGGATGTGACGTCTCGACCCTGCTTATTGCAAAGTCATGCACCAAGCCAGCACTACCTGAGGGAAATAACCAGATACCTCAGTTTGTTATCAGGGTCGATACCTTTGTTCTTCAAAGCTAATTTATTTTCAAACTATTAGACAGAAATTATAGGAGTATTAACCAACAGCTTTCGAAAAAGAAAATTAACCAATAGCAGGGGAAGGCCAACAAACTGAGTGAGTGCAGCAACGTGACGCTTCGGTGGACAGTGACAACGGGCAATAGCTTGTGATCAACCTACCAACCAGATCCTTGTCACGCGTTTTTACTAGCCACAACCCGCGGGTCGCGGCACCTCCCCGCTCCCGCCATCTCGCCAGCAAAACAGCAGACGCTGTCTGCAAATAGCAAGGAATATATAATCACTATAAACCATCCCTCGGTACCTCCGGTTCATATTATGCAACAAAAAAAATATTAGCACGGAAAGGCAGAACGTGCCCGTTTATGCACGTACAGTATTTATCAAGAAATGTATGCACAGCATTTGTGTAAAACTCCGTAGTATTATTATATATACACTACTACTACATAGCGAAAACACTGGTCCTGTATATGGAGCAGAGTTGCTACCAAAATTAGCATCTGTGAGCTGAGCTGACTGCCTACCCATCCGTACCTGATTTGGGTCACCGAAGTGCACCAGACCAGGGCCTGTGCATGCCTTTTCTTCCCTCCATCTAACCACTCCTTGACCCCGGTTTGCGATGTCATGCTGCCGCTCCTCCTCATATACCTCCTCGTCGCTCGTCTTTGTCCTAAGATAGGAATCAAATAATCTTTCCATTGGCTCTCTTCCAAACAGGTGTAGGAAGAGAGAGAGAGAAAGGTACTTGTCTCGCGCTTGCAGATTGCTGCGTTCTTCCTCGCAACTTCTCTTTCCCCATCATTTCTTTTTCTCTGAGGTGAGGCTGGGCTTTCGAGCTCGCCAGGAAAAGATTGTGTCACCTGTAGTAGCTGCGGGATGCCTGTCAAAACTCACAACTCATTGATTCTTTTCTTACTCTACTAGGTGTTTGCAGTTTCTGTAGAGAAGGACACGAACCACTCTGCAAAGATGGCACTGGCTCTGAGGCTGCTTCTTGCATTTCTGGTGATCGGATCCTGCATCGCTGCTGACAACATCGACTTGTGGCCGATGCCACAGTCGGTGTCCCATGGAACACAGAAGCTCTACATCAAGAAAGATATCACAATGTCAATGGTGGGAAGCACGTATTCTGATGAGAAATCAATCTTGAAGGACGCCTTCCAGAGGATGGTTGATTTGATCACACTGAACCATGTCGTTGATGGAATAAACCCAAGTTCTTCGGTTCTCACTTGTGTTAATATAGTTGTCCATACACCTGAAGATGAGGTAATCTGCTCGCTTGATCTGATATTTTTATTAGTTCATACAGATTGCAACATCTGTTTATGTTGATACTTTTACTTCAAAAAAGAAAAGAAAATGTTGATACTTTGCACTCGTCATCTTCTGCAGCTTAGCTTTGGGGCAGATGAGTCATATAACTTAACTGTTCCAACAACAGGAGATCCACTGTATGCACAGATCGAGGTTAGTAAAAAGTTCAATGTATAGTTGCATTGTCTAAAAATACATTAGAAGCTTACTCCTATTCCCTCCTTGAAGATGAATTCAGAACTTATTTGCACCATGCAAACCTTCAGAGTATTTTGTAGCATCTAGCATGCATAATGTCGTCCTAAACCCTCCTAAATAGACCTTTCCCTATTAAATCTCTGAAATACAAATTAACATAATACACCAGATGGACGCTTACAAGAAAAACACAAGTTATGTCTGTAAATAAGTATCATGTAATGTCAACTCCGCTATGAAATGTAAACTCCACAACATATCTATGTTCTACGTGTTATGACATGGGGATTGGGATAAGCTGTAGGTTGCAAGAGTCAAGAGAAAGTGAAACAAATGCAGAAATCGCACTTAGCATTTATGTACACAATGCAAGGCCCTTCAATAGGTATGAATTGATGACACCTTACAATATTTTGTAGGCTCAAACAGTTTTTGGAGCACTTCAAGCCTTGCAGGTAATTACTTCATGTGGTTCATAGAGTTACAAGCAATAAATGTAAGAAAGATGCCTCACAATCATGCAGTCCAACACTATTTTTTCTAATCAATGCAGACGTTTGGTCAGTTATGTTACTTTGATTTTACATCACGGCTCATTGAACTCAACTCTGCTCCTTGGATAATTACCGACAGACCCAGATTTCCTTACCGGGGATTGCTTATTGGTTAGAACCAGCATTTCCACCTTTTACACATATCAAATGTCAACAATGTGGACGTCCAGTGAGTGATCACAACACCATTAATTTAAGCTTACTTGCAGATACCGCGAGACACTACCTCCCTGTTAAGATAATCAAAGGAGTGATTGATGCAATGGCTTACAGCAAATTGGTAAGTTTGATATTTTGAATTTGCATTAAATTTTAATTTCTTGACCCATAAGTTACAAAAAAGGTTTGAATTTTTATTTTAACTGTCAATGCTCGCTAAATGAAGGGCGGGCCTAGTGCAAGCGGTAGAGTCTTACCGCCTGTGACCGGAAGGTCCCGGGTTCGAGCCGCGGTCTCCTCGCATTGCACAGGCGAGGGTAAGGCTTGCCACTGGCACCCTTCCCCAGACCCCGCACAGAGTGGGAGCTCTCTGCACTGGGTACGCCTTTTTTTTTCTATGCTCGCTAAATAGTTTCTTATTTGTTACTTGTTTTATTTCTTTTGTCACACAGAATGTTCTCCACTGGCATATCGTGGACGAGCAGTCATTTCCCATTGAAATACCTTCATACCCCAAATTGTGGAACGGTTCATACTCTTATTCAGAGAGATATACAATGTCTGATGCTATTGACATTGTACGGTGCGTTCTATTTTCATTATCAATATCACAAAACTTTACAATACCAATATTATACAAGCATTGAAAATTTGGAGGTAACTGCCTTCAAAACGATGGAACATACTAAAAGAAACTTCACTGAGAGTGAGTAAATTGGTCAAATTGCACTTTGCAGGTATGCTGAAAAGCGAGGTGTAAATGTGTTGGCTGAGATTGATGTTCCTGGCCATGCCCGCTCATGGTAAGAAATTTCATTATGTTCTGAAGTCCAATGTATTCCAAAATTACAGGAAATCATTTGGAGGGCAAAACCATTTTTTATTGAAGTCATTAAAATTAATCTGTAAGATTTCACAAGTGCAATTTGACTAATATGACAAAATACAAGGCTGGAATTGTGAAAATTATACCTTTCAGGGGTGTCGGCTACTCATCATTATGGCCATCAGAAAGTTGCAGAGAACCACTTGATGTCAGTAAAAACTTTACATTTGAAGTCATCGATGGCATTCTTTCAGGTGGTACATCTTAACGATTTTGTTGACAAAATTGAAGTCGCTCCTAAGCTAGTTATTTCAAATGATCACTATTCTGTGGGAATGGCATGAAAGATCAAGCTATTATGAAATGGGAACGCCTATAATGGATAAATTATATGCATTGAATCACTAATTCACTATTGGAAAAAAGTAAATATCCTAGTATTCTACACAGCAAGTCTAACAGAGTTCACAATTTATGTTGTCTTTCAGATTTTAGCAAGATTTTTAAGTTCAAATTTGTCCACTTAGGCGGTGATGAAGTCAATACAAGTAAGAACAACAATTGCATTTACAACTGATATAGTGCAGTGACCAAACAATAGATCTATCGATCACACATTCATTCTTTTCTCTGAATTTCAGGCTGCTGGACCACAACACCCCATATTGAAGGATGGTATATTTCTATGCACTAAGTGAAATTACAATTTCACAGCTAACCTTATGTTTTTTATGACTATATGCATAAGTAGAAAATAAATTGGTCATGTTCTTGTACCAGTCAATTAATTCAAGACAATCCTTTTATAGGTTGAAAAATAACCATATGAACGTATCAGACGCATACAGAGATTTTGTATTAAGATCTCAAAAGATAGCGATATCACATGGCTACGACATCATAAACTGGTACCCCCTATTCGACAATTTTGACAGGTTCCAGTAAGTTACTAGCCATTAAAAATTTAACAGACAATGTTTCATGCTTACAGGGAAGAGACATTTAACAGTTTTGGAGACAAATTGGACCCAAAAACCGTGGTGCATAACTGGTATTTACTCACTTTCTGCTTAATTTATGACACGGGGAAGGTTTTACTTGCATCGATAGCACAATGACTCCCAGTTTCACACGATGCTCGCCCTGGAGTTTACAGTTGTTCAGAACATGAAGGGGCATATCATTTCAGGGTTATACATATTCAGTGAAATAAAGGGTTTAAATAAAATGGAAAACAAGACAAAACTTGGAGGAACCAGCTTTATATTAAGAAGAAATTAATTAATTAAAGGGTTTTAGATTCAGTTAACATTTTTCATGCAATTTGTACTCCTAAGTTCATCCTGGCTCTTCTTTCTGCTACCAATAGTTAACTGTTAGCAATTTTGCCCATAAATTAATAGGCTTGGAGAAGATGTAGCACCCAAAGTGGTTGCTGCAGGGCATAGGTGTATAGTAAGCAACCAGGATAAGTGGTACCTGGATCACTTGGATGCCTCATGGGAAGGATTTTACATGAATGAGCCCCTAAAAGGTATCAATGATACAAAGCAGCAGCAATTGGTCATTGGTGGTGAGGTTTGCATGTGGGGTGAGGAAATTGATGCCTCAGACATTCAGCAAACAATTTGGCCACGTGCTGCAGCAGCTGCAGGTAACTGATTGAAAAGGTTGAGTGTCCTGATTAATGCCTGATATATTTCAAATTTAATGGATAAAACATTATCCAAACCAGAGTCTTAATTGCAAGCTATAATCACCTATATTATTTAGGGGACATAAATATAGTGTGACACAGTACTCCAATCAGTTAACTTTGAGCAGAAATATGTATGCTTTGAATGATAAAATTCTACCCAGTATATACATCTTCAATATTCATGTTCTCATATAGTATAGTAAGATGCCATCAAAATTCCTAGCATAAAAGGTTAAATATGCATGCTCACTGCTCAGATATGACATTGTTTTATTATAAAGAAGAGCATACTGCATAGAATAAATTCTCAAAGGCACGCACAATTTAGCATGTTGCTGAACAATGATAGATGACTGCTTTCATAATTTCAGTAGATTCTATATAGCGATTGAGTTGATGTACACCAAAATATTATTTAAGGGCATGATCCACACTGACAGAAGCAGAGTTTACAAGCAACCTTGTAATCTATGGTAGTATATGAAATTTGTATGCCACTCACAAATACTCATCTGCTATGCCAAGGAATGCATGGTTGCACTGCCATCTGTATGAACGATTTTTGACTCACCAATCCTCTTACATTGCATATCCTTGAAGAGAGACTGTGGACTCCGATTGAGAAGCTTGCAAATGACACAAGATTTGTTACATCAAGATTGGCTCGCTTCAGGTGTTTGCTCAACCAAAGAGGAGTAGCTGCTGCACCATTAGCAGGTTATGGTCGTGCATCGCCATCAGAACCTGGCCCCTGTGTAAGGCAATAAATGTCCATAGCTAAATGGAAAGGGGTATTCACAGAGGAAAACCTGCCGTTCCTTGACAGAAAAGGATTCGCCCTAACCCCTGTTATACATTCAGCAGAGTGTACGTCAGATAGTTGGTTTAGGGTTGTGTAGAATGTTTCATGTCCTTTTTTGCTCCTCTCCAATCCAATTTCCTCCCGCAATAATTTGGATGCCTATGAAATCTATATGGTATGCTAATGAAATGTAATAGCTTCATACGGGGTTCACCAATTAGTTGACACACACACACACACACACACACACAAAAAAAAAAAAAAAAAATCACCTCAGAAAACCTGTTTCCAGTCAAAGTAAATTTTAACGCAAACAATCAACATATGTGTTGCACATGATCATACTAAAATTGAGGGACGCTCTCACTGCAAACACAAAGATCATTATACTTATAGAGAAGTCGCCCAATATAAGACAAAAAATAACTTTTCCTTGCACATGAGCATACTTAAATTCTAGGACATTTATACTGACAACAAAATAACCACATACTTCTCTACAAATCATGGAAATTTTCATCATAAAATGGAAGCGCATTTGAGTGCACATCAATCATATGAAGAATATCGGTATTTATGGTTCAAACAAATGTTCTATTTATCTGCAGCCATGAAATTCCACTGTTCACAAATTTCTAAACTAGGACAGGTTGAGACATACTACCAGTACCAGACATGCTAGTACTTGGTTCCCCATCTTGCTGGCTACATTCATCAGGTTCTTTACCAGATAATTTCTGAAATTTCTCAAAGCATTCCTCCATCCCTGGTATATACAGCTTCATTCTGTCAAAATGCCGAGCAAGATCTAGACCCATCTTCATCCATTTTTTAGCAACAGAATGTTGCCCAAGCCGCCCTGGTAAATATGACTTGTTCCATGCGGTTATTGCAAGCCACCTCCCTTCCTCAAATGGATATTCACCATCTCTAAGTCCAACCACAATCTGGTAAGCTTGTTGAAATACATCATAGGCTGCATCACTCATGCTACCACTGAAATCCTGGAGACCAGAAAGGCATACTAGTTTTCTGAGGGCAGCACTGATTACCCCATAGTTTGGCAAGTGAGAGGCAAGGGCAGTACTAATGCTGACCTTCAGGAGAAACTCAGCAACCTGGAGGTTTGGTTGGGTGCCTTCAGAAGCCATGTCTCCAAGTATGAGAAGATGACCTGGTGTACATGCTTTAGATGCTGCAAAGCTCTTGACTAATTGGAGCTGCTGAGGGTGTGCGCTAGTATCCAGTCTATTGAGAAGCTGGTAGAAGTTGAATGTATGAAGAAAGGGCAGGTTGTTCTCCAATTGATCAGAGGTCACCGGAGCCGAAGGCAGACTCAAGGGTAATAGCTGCAAATCAGTACAAATGAATCAAAAGAATGTCCAAGAAAAACAAATCCAAACACACTGGCATCAGCAACTCTTGATAATTGGCAAGCTCCATGTTTACCTTGCCAGCCCTTCTCAGCATCTCAATGCCCTTTTTAAGGTCAGAGTCTGACAATGGAGACTTGTTTAGCTCTTCAGCCTGGAGCATGCAACTGACACTCATGATCAATGATTTGCAAATCAAGAGAAGGTTAGCATCATCTTCCCCATTACCAGAGCTGAAAAATTCAGCTGCAAGCTCAAAGAATTCAGAGGAATAATCATACTTCTTCTCTTTTACCACCTTTAAAGCCATATTCCATGAACTGACAGCAAACCAATTCAGTTCACGCAGCCCTACAGTCCCCTTTCCCAAAAAAGTTTCCACACCAAGCTCATCCATCCGTAGCTTGGCACGTCTTGAGTACTTCAGAATCTCAGTCTCGGATCCTGGCTCACGAAGGAGGAGGGCTATCAGGTTGCGGAGGACAGTGGCCTCGCTCATTGGCAATGGCTTTCCAGCAGAGTAGAGGCCTAGAAGGAAGGTTAACGAAGCAACTGCCACACGGAAAGACTTGCAGACGATAGCTTCATGAATCGAGAGCGTCAGGAAGTGAGGGTTGAAGTCAACATAGCCCACCATGGTCTTCATCAGCTTGATAGCCTCGTCATCCTCCTTCTTGTGCAGAAGGATCTTAAACTAGAAAATGCATATGTATTAGTAAAAAAGTGCTAAAACTAAAAATGGAACCCTGTAAAACTGACAGCATGTACAGAACATTACCTTCAGAAAGGCACAGTGGATATTGGGTTCAACCTACAGGTATGCATTGATTCAAGCATAAGAAAGCATCACACAATATCATCTAACAAGGCAACGGGGAGAAAGATCAATACCTTTTCAGCCTCAGTTATGAACTCTTGGGCTCGATCAAGATGACGAAGTGCCATATGGCAAAGGCAAAGTACTCGGAAGCATTTTGCACGGCGGGATCTGCTTTCCTCGTCACGGGAAACATAAAGCATCGACCTCTCAATCAAATCCGCACCGATCTCGCAGTTGTTTGCATGGAAATGCTCAGAGCCACTGTTCAAAATTACAAATGCCAGCTTCAGTAGGTGCATACATTTTCTTATAAGTACTACTGTATGAGTTCAGTAGTGTAAGAGAATACAAACCATGTCCATAGCAGTGCATGCATTGTGTCACGCTCATGGGTGTTAGCAGGGCCATTGAACAGCGCAACCACCCTCTCATCTGACACGAGCTCAGCAATCGCTCTTGCACGCCCAGCCCCGCCGCCTGCACCCTGAACCACCGTTTTCAACACCCTCACTGCAGCAGCTGCAGCACTGGCGCGGCACCGTGCGGCAAGTGCAACAAGCACCTTAAGTGCAGCATCCAGCCCCGCACTGGCTAGGTACAGCTCGGCTGCCGACGCGCACAAGAATTCGGGCGCTTCCTCATTGGCCATGAGCCTACCGAGCTCCCTCTCGGCGTCCACCAATTTACCGCTGCTGAGACACGCACGCAGCGCCATGAACGCAATGCTGGAGTGCTCCTTCCCCAGCCCTGGTGAGGCTCTCGAGACCCTGGTACAGTGCAGGGTGCCTTCGTAGTCGTTGGCTTCGAGACGCTCGGCGGCGAGGAAGCGGAGGCATTTATCCTTAATCACTTGGAGCTTTGGGGTTGCAGGAGTGGATCTCGGGGTCGTCGGGGTGTCGCAGCAGGGGGAGGCCGCGGCCTTCTCGCAGAGATCAAGCGCTTCGGTTAGGAGGGTCGACGCGTCGATGGCGGGATCCGGGGATTTTGTGGCGAAAGCAGCCTTGCCGAGGAGGAAGTACGCCTCGGCGAGGGCTTTGACCCCCTCAGAAGACGCCGCGGCGAGGGGCTTGGACCGGCTTAGCAACGCGACGGCGAGGGCGTGCTTGCCCTGACTCGACGCCGCGCGCGCGCGCGCGAGGTTGAGGTCCAGCAGGATGTCCCGATCCTCCTCCGTGTCAGCGGCGCAGACCAGCGGCGTGGCCTTCTCGAAGCAGGCGGAAGCGAGGTCGGCGCGGCCGAGGTCAAGCCAGACCAGGCCGGTGCGGTGGAAAAGGGACGCCGCCTTCGCAGTGGCGTTGGGAACGCCTTCCGGGAGGCCGGCGATGAGGAGGAGCTCCGGCGCCGCCTGCCGAATCTCCGTCTCCGCGACCGCGGCCTCGGGGGCCCTCGCAGGGAAGTTGTGGTTGGCGCGGTCGACGCACGCGTTCCAGAGGCGGAAGGCGAGGTTCCATACCTTGAGCCTGAACGCCCCGTTGAGACCCGAGGAGGAGGAGGAAGCGGCGGATGCGAGGTTGGTGAGGAGGCAGCGGAGATCGGCACCGAGCTTCTCCAGGGAAGAGGAATCGGAGGCGTCGAGCGCCTCGACGTTGGAGACGACCCTGTTGAGGTCGGTGAGGAGGGCGGCGTGCGGCGGCGGCGGCCGGTGCTCGGGGGAGAGCTGGGAGATCCGGCACTCGGGCGAGAGCTCGGAGATCTTCATGGGGTTTAGGATTCGGCAGCTTCCGATCGAATTGAATTGAGTGGTGATTTCGAGCGAGAAGGGAGGCTAGGTGTGGGGGTGGCGGCAGTGGAGGCTGGAGAAGGAATTCCACGACGGCAAATGGGGGGAGGGGGAGAATTCGAATTTCGAATGCTACACAACTGTGTTTGTACGTAGTTTCAACGTACGAATTTTTTTACAATTAAGATCCAACAGTCTCCATTCTCCTACCTCCAACCTTCTTCTACCTCCAGACACCCACAAATCACAAGATCACAGATCTACATATCACAAGAAACAATTTTTTTTTCTATAGAAAGACAAATCAGACAATTTTTTTTCTATGGAAAGACAAATCGGATGTCCGACTGGCGGTCCTCTGGCCGCACGCGTATAGGTGGAAGATTCGATAGCGACGGGGCGAGGAGGTAGACCCGAACGAGGAGTTCTTGTCTAGCATCGGTGAGTCTGGCACGGATTGGACGTCATGCGGGTGCCTCCCTGCACCGACGGTGGCAGCGACATCCGTGGGAGCCGAGTTGGTCACGCCGCTGCGGGAGTGCACGGAGAAGTCATCCTCGAGGCTGAGAAGACAGTTGAAAAGAGAGCGGGAGAGAGAGAGAAAAAAAAATACATGTGTTTTTTTGTGCTAAAATACATATGTGTTGTATAGCATTTTCTGATTTTGAAATGGTTGGCAAACGCGGACTGGGCCGCCTCCGTTTTTATACCGGGAGCCTTCTAGAAGATAAGTGAACGAATGCACTGGTTGTCTGGTTGCATCTTCCACTTAGGGCTTCTGCAACGCGGTGAGCTGGCGTGCTGCCCCAACCACCACTTAGGCGGCGAGTGTTCCATGTCACGGAGATGGTAGTCTTGCAGGCTGTCAGAGGATCCTGCAGGAGAGGCGATGGTCTCATCTGACGAAAAGCAGAGGAAGCAATTGGAGTGAGCGTTGTAGTGACGGAGCGGCTCCAACCCTCGGGACCACTTCCGGTTCCCGTGACATCTACCACAACAAGCGGGAAACTCCAATCTCTGCGCGTCAATTTCTATTCCCCCGAAGTCACATTTGCTTCCTTCTTGCTTTTTTGCCACCGTCGTCGCCGCCACTGCTGCCACCCATCGATTCGTCCTCCATGCCTCTCCTGCTGCGAAGGAGAGTCACCAAGATGCCGGCATCCCTGTGATCTGACTCTTCGTCCAGCCACCATGTCTAACCCTAGGTGATTTCAGTTATATATGCATTCGTTTCCTTGCCTGACTTGAGTGATTCCCCATCAAAATCTATGAATATTTGTTATCTTTCACTAAATTGCAATGGGGTATCGTCCATCTGGTTGTTTTCTAATTTTTTTTGGAAGATTCAAAGAAACCCCAAATGTTGGCTGGACAGATGAGTTTGATTAATTGTTTAGTTTGGGCAGGTTCATTCCTGATGAAAATATGAGATTATATTATAGTAATATGATGTCCAAAGATCAAACTAATCTGTGATTTTTTTATTGTTCATGGTTCCTAAAACTTATGGAACAAAACAACACTTTTTTGGTGATTGGAATGTCTATTATTGAACCACAGTACATCCATAGGTAGTAGAATATGGCATACTCATGCAGCTCATGTTGTTAATGATTGGTGTTTTTTTTCTTACCATGTATAGTTGTTTGGCTCATACCTTTTCTTACCGTGTATAGCTGTTTTCTAGTGAGCACTGGTAGAGAAAGATGCTATTTTTCTTGAACTGCAATTACAGTAGTAGTACTGAATCATGCTGTCCATTGCTTATGAAACATTTAATCTTCTAGAATTATTATTATTGTTACATACTTCTAACATGATTTATCAATTTTCCTACCTTGTAGTACTGATGTTTCTTGCTCAATCACAATGGAGTATCGTCCAAGAGGTGGTTTCATGAACTTTCTTCAAGGTGTGGATGGTGCTGCATCCTCAACCTTCGGACCATCCTTGCGCCCCCAGCATCCTGCCTACCAAGCATATCATTTTCCTATGCTATATACTCATTTCATGGGACCACCACCACCACCTGGCAATCCCATGGGCCTCTGATTCTAGGAGCCCGAGTCTAGCAAACATCGGTTAGCATCGGGTAACAGTCAATGTGGAAGCAACAGATGATGATTCAAGGCAAAGGATGTACTACACTCCTGAGAAGGATGTCAGATTGGTAAGCTCCTACTATTGTTGCCCTTACTGAATCTACCAATTGATTCATGCATAATTGTTGCCCTTACTACTGAAAACTTATTTACCACTGCATGTCCACTTTATTTACTTCATATAGGTTAGCACATTGATAAACAACTCTACCGATCCTATTGAAAGAAATTCCAAAAAGCTTGCTCATTATTGGGAGGAGGTTACTGCAGCATACAACTTGACCACGCCAAGTGACCGTAAACGTGATGTGAAGCATATGAAAAGCCATTGGTACAAGACTACAAAGAAGGTATCAGGTTTCAATGGTTGCTACAATCAACTGGAAGGGACTTATGTGAGTGAGCGGTATGATGAGTAGTTAATGGAAGAAGCCCTGGAATTGTATCGCAACAGGTACAAGCACCGTTTCACCTACATGCATTTGTGGAAGATCGTTCGCCGCAGTCCAAAGTGGAATGCTCACATTGCAGTTGAATGTCAAGGCACGAAGAGGTCATGTGATGAGTTAGATGCCAACAGGGTGGCTCCAAATGTGCGTCTAGTGGGCTGTAAGAAAGCTAAGAAAATGAAAGGAGCTGCTAATGGGTATGCAACTACAGTGGTTGAAGAACAACTGGAGAAACTAGTTAATGCTCAGTCAGATATTACTGAAGGCATAAGTAACATGAAGGATTTCCAAGAACGCATCTCAAATCAAAAAGTGGAAGCTGCAAAGTTGACATACATGGCAGCTAAGGAAAACAAGGAATCCAAAGTGTTAGAGAATAACTCAAAGATCATGGAGCACAGGGAAAAATGATGGATAGGTTTTATGATATGTTGAAGGTGGACACTTCTAAGATGGAGCCATGGGCAAAGGAGGCTCATGTGAGGGCTGTCACTGCTCTGGGAGATGAATTATTTGGTCGAGATGGTAGTGCATAGAGCATTGCTGGAAGCAACTTTTTGGAAGGAAGGATGAGGACAAATATTTATGTAATGAATATATAAATAATTTGTTTATGTTCTCTGTGGAACTGGTTGCCTATGTTGTAATCAGACCACACAAATGTGGAATTCAGAGCCTGTGTTGTAATCAGACCACGTAAATGTGGAATTTAGATCCTTTTGAATTGTGCCATTTATGTGTTTTCTGTTGAAATGTGAACTGGTTGCCTGAGTGGGATTGATGGGTTTTTTCTGCTCATTCTGATGTCCTTTGCATGTGTGATGAGTTAGATGCCAACAGTGTGGCTCAAGACACACAATGGAGTATAAGAACTAAACACAGTGCATACATGAGGCAATAATAGTCTTAGAAATAACAGGTACATATGAATCTCTTACAAATTTGTTCCATCTCGTGCATACACGAGGCAATAATTGTCTTAGAAAATAACTGTTACATATGAATCTCTTACAACAACTCTAATAAAAAGTTCAAGAACACAAAGTCAGGACATGATATTGGTATGATGCCCATATCGTGCCCAAATATGTTCAACCAAATCCTTTTTTAGCTGAGTATGGACGGTTCGATCACGGATTTCAGCATCTTTTTCAACCACTTTGGAGAATTGAGGTATAGACCCGACATGAATATGTGGTGCTGTAGCAGTAGATGATCCAGCGACATCATTCAAATCTGGGAAATCTTCAACCATATCCTTCTCGTCCTCAACTATCATGTTATGTAGTATGACACATGCTTGCATTATGTTTGAAATATCTGCTTGGTACCTAGGCATGATGGCTCAACCACAATTTTGAAACGTTGTTTAAGGACTCCAAATGCTCGCTCCACATCCTTTCTTGCCCCTTCTTGTCTTTCTGCATACACCTTATCTTTCATTGTTTGAGGTTCTTTGATACTCTTCACAAATGTAGCCCATTGTGGATATATCCCATCTGTTAGATAGTACCCAATGTTGTACTTTCTCCCATTGACATAATACTCAACTTGAGGATCACACCCTTGAAGCCTTTCAGTGAACAGGGGTGATTGATTAATGACATTTATGTCATTGTTTGCCCCAGAAACCTCAAAGAAGGCATGCCATATCCACAAGTCTTGGGAAGCGATGGTGAAAGGTCCTAATGGCTACAAGGGGGTGAATAACCTAATAAAATTTTCTACAACAACACTTAGCAAACTGGTTAGACAATTATGAAGCGAAGCAAGTGTTGCGCTAGCCTACAAAAAATGCAAGCCACCTACTACAATTCTAGTTGATATAGTTTCAATCCACTCAATAGCTATGTCACTACACTAAGTTAGTGTGCTCTCAAAGGCTAACTAAAGAGCCACACTAACCAAACGAACAAGCTCTCACAACTAGCTACACTAAAGAGCTTGACAACTAGTTTGCGGTAATGTAAAGAGAGTGAGCAATTTGTTTATACCGCCGTGTCGAGGAAGGAGCCAATCAATCACAAGAATCAATATCAATGAAGACCAATCACCTCGGAATCAAATGATGAACACAATGATTTTTTACCGAGGTTCACTTGCTTGCCGGCAAGCTACTCCTCGTTGTGGCGATTCACTCACTTGGAGGTTCACGCGCTAATTGGCATCACATGCCAAACCCTCAATAGGGTGCCGCACAACCAACACAAGATGAGGATCACACAAGCCACGAGCAATCCACTAGAGTACCTTTTGGCTCTCCGCCGGGGAAAGGTCAAGAACCCCTCACAATCACCACGATCGGAGCCGGAGACAATCACCAACCTCCGCTCAACGATCCTCGCTGCTCCAAGCCATCTAGGTGGCGGCAACCACCAAGAGTAACAAGCGAATCCCGTAGTGAAACACGAATACCAAATGCCTCTAGATGCAAACACTCAAGCAATGCACTTGGATTCTCTTCCAATCTCACAAAGATGTTGAATCTATGATGGATATGAGTGAGAGGGCTTTGGCTAAGCTCACAAGGTTGCTATATCAATGCAAATGGCCAAGAGAATGAGCTTGAGCCGGCCATGGGGCTTAAATAGAAGCCCCCCATAAAATAGAGCCGTTGTACCCCTTCACTGGGCACAACGCGGGTGATCGGAAGCTCCGGTCATATTGACCGGACGCTGGACCTCAGCGTCCAGTCACGCGATGCGTGCCACGTGTCCCCTCTCTTCAAATGTTATTCGCTCGATCTCAACGGTCAAGTGATGACCGGACGCTGCAGCTCAAAGTGACCGGACGCTGAACCCCAGCGTCCGGTCGTTTCCAGTAAGCATCCAGAGATGACTTTTCACGACCGGACACGTCCGGTCATGCTCGACCGGACACACCCAGCGTCCGGTCACACGGCGACTCCCCTGTGCGCTGCCACGTCAGCAGGACCGGACGCACCCCTCCAGCGTTCGGTCACTAAGTGACCCAGCGTCCGGTCAGAGACCGACGCCAGTGTCTTTGCAGCTTCTACTGACCGGACATGCCGGTCCAACCGAGGCCAGCGTCCGGTCACTTACAGTGACCTCCGTCTTTTCTGTTTAGGGCGCCGGTGGCACCGTCGGACTGTCCGCACTCTACAAGCGGACACTCCACCGGTGAAGTTTCTAACCCTTGCTCAACTGTGCCAACCACCAAGTGTATCACCTTGTGCACATGTGTTAGCATATTTTCACAAACATTTTCAAGGGTGTTAGCACTCCACTATATCATAAATGCATATGCAATGAGTTAGAGCATCTAGTGGCACTTTGACAACCGCATTTCGATACGAGTTTCACCTCTCTTAATAGTACGGCTATCGATCCTAAATGTGATCACACTCACTAAGTGTCTCGATCACCAAAACAAAATAGCTCTTACTATTTATACCTTTGTCTTGAGCCTTTTGTTTTTTCTCTTTCTTATTTTCAAGTCCAAGCGCTTGATCATCACCATGGCATCACCATCATCATGTCACGATCTTCATTTGCTTTATCATTTGGAATGTGCTACCTATCTCATGATCACTTGATAAACTAGGTTAGCACTTAGGGTTTTATCAATTCACCAAAACCAAACTAGAGCTTTCAGATGGCCTCAAGGATTATTGTGGGGGCTCCATTGCCACGAGTGTATTGTCCCATCCATGCAACTAGACAATTTTTCCATTTCCAATGCATACAATCCAAGCTTCCTAACATTCCAGGAAATCCACAACCCTCACCAATGTCTAGTAGACACTGCACATCATCAGTATTGGGCCTTCATAGATATCTTTCTCCAAACTTGGCAATCACCCCTTCAGCAAATTGTTCAAGACACAATAAAGTTGTGGAAGCACCAATCTTGATATACTCATCAGTTTGATCAGCGGGGATGCCATACACCAACATATGAATTGTGGCTGTGCATTTCTGCAATGGAGATAAGCCTTCACGGTTGATAGCATCTATTCTCTGAGTGAAGAATGGCGACCACTCGCCAAGAGCTTCCACAATTCATAGAAATAGGGGTCTTCTCATGCGGTACCTTGTACAAAACTTGTTCTCAGGGTAGCGAGGATTCTCAAAGAAGTAATCTGCTATGAGAATTTGGTTGCATACTTCACGGTTTCTTTCTATGTACCTCTTGGTGCACGGTTGACGCCTAGGCTATGGAGCTCCCATTGTTGCTTGGATGTTGGAGGCTATCTGTCTAACAATGTTGTTGAGATTGTTCTATAGCCCAACATAGTCATCCATTGTGAACACCTCGGTTGGGTCGATAATTCCATCATCTGACTCATCTGAGCTTGTGTTTAACATGCCTAAAAAAGGACCGACATGAATCTGATTAGTACCATGATGATAATCAAATTGCATCTCTACAGATTTTTTTGAGGGATGCATCTGTAGAAACTGTAGCACACTAAATCTAACAACTTACTAGTTTCAATCATTGATATCTATATAGGAAAAGGACTACAATTTCCACAACAATATGACACACAATGATGCCATTGCAGTTCTCAAAGAAAAATGAAAATCATGACTGTCAGTGTCGTCGCCATTGTCAACATGTCATCAAGGCATCGAATGTTTGATAAGTGAAGTGACCTTTATACTCTAAGCCATAGATCGATTAATAAGTAATCTAATTTCTCACAGGAACTTAACCCAAAATTGCAAAGAAATCCAAACCCTATTTTACCAAGAACAGCTATGAACTAACCTGACAATCCGCCAAAGATACAGGGTCGATTTCACGGGGTAGTAGCGCAAATAGACTTGGTGCGAATCCGATTAGCCGAGGCCCAGAGCGATTGGTGGTGGTGCTTTGCTTCAATTTGTAGAGACCTGGGAAGGGATGGCACTGTGACGGCGCAGATGGCAGAAGGGCGAACAGCTGAAGAAGAATGAGACCGGTACGTACGTGGAGACCGCATTCAGTTTAGGCCAAACTCCTGAGCACACGCCACAAGAAACCGTTGGTCGTCTGGTCCCTCACCGGTCGTCGCACTCACACATTCAGGACGGCATTGCGACGACGGTGTGACAGCGGTGTGAGCGAGCCTTGTTTGTATCTCATCCAAAGAGCTCCCACGCTGAGGTTACATGTAATCCCTCTGCCCTCGCCCCGTCCCTAGCGATGCACCGGCACACCGCTGTCTGCTGCACTACTGCACTGCATCGGTTCTTCATGGGCTCGTTCCCCGTGCGGCCATCCGCAACTCAGCATCACCATGCGGTGCCTCCCGAATAATAAGTTGTCGTAGCCTTTGAAATTTGGGTGAATACCCTCGATTATTGTCTGGTAGTCTCTGATTGTGGTGTTTACTTGGGATTATTGAGGCATATGTGATAAATCTTCCAATGTTTTCTACTTCTCCTAACTTTGGTGTCGCTCTATCTACTAGTACACATTGGTTGGCTTGCCATGTTTCCTTTAACCATTTTGTTGTGCCGTTAATTAGTGAAATCAAATTTCTTTGTAGTCCCTCTTGTGTGCTCTACTTGCTTTTGTTAACCCTCAGCGTGGGATCTTCTGGTATTTAGCCGAGTTTTTTCAACGGGAAGTTTTGAAACTTGAAATTCTGGCTCTACCGTACCGCTGCAACCCATGTAGCACAAGCATCACATTGGATTATTTGGCACTCTTATGTGATGATTGATGAGTCATCTAGATGAAGGCTTGATTGAGCAATACACCCTAGTGTCCACGGTGCCATGTATAATTACACTCCATTCAAGTAAAGGAGGTGGAGCCGAATTGGGCATTTTGAAATTAGAGGAACAAAGGTGACCTCGTGCAAAAAGCATATACAATGCACCAAACTATGATATATTTTTGTTTTGCCATTCAGAATATGGAAGGATGGGTTCACTTAAGCTTTACACCGTGGTCATCATAATTACATTGTAGGATCGTACTCATATGTATATAGAATACATATTTCTTGTAAGTTGTAACATGTATTCACTTAGTTGGCTCAGAGATATTGGGCATTTTGTTCGTGTGCTAGATTGGACCTAGTTATATGTACATACATTCTGTTATATGTGCTTTGTCTTGGTCTCGCTACTATCGGATTTCCTCCATAATCTTCCTTTTTTTAGATTATATAGTACAACACAGACGCTCAAAACGCACACACACTCACCCCTAAGAACGCACACATAATGTCATAAAATTTTATACTTCATACAAGCATACTCGGCGAAGGTAAGGTGCATGCTATTGTGGTTATATTACAAAGAACTAGTGTAAGCAAGCTTGTCCATTGCAAGTAGATGCATCTAGGGAGGATTTGAAATTGAAATTCTGGTTTCAAAATACACTTTGAACTAGAATTGATAGAAGAAAAACTATTGCTAAATGCTAAAACATTATTGTTAATCTCTTCTTATGCCCATTTATGGGTGGTCCAACCCCGGGTATCCACAACGCAAGACATGGGCCGTACCGCAAGGGACGGTCCAGCCCACAAGATGAAGACTTGCAGCTCACGGCACTGCTCGGCGCACGCTGCAAGCCACCCTAGCGATATCCTGAAGATAGCATAGGATCTGTTAGGATATGCCGAATGCTTGATTTCTTGTAAAGATTGTATCTTACCCGATTAAACTTAAACTTGATCAGCATGTAACCCTACCCCCTAGGCTATATAAGGTGGGTAGGGGATCCCCTCAAAACACATTCAATCATTATAATAGCCAATACAAACCAACAGGACACGTGACTAGGGTTTTACGTCACGCTGACGGCCTGAGCCTGTCTAAACTCATGCCCCTATTTGCCATCTCATTCCTGTTCACACGCACCCCTTCGTACAATCTACCACCATGGGCATACCCCTCGGTGGACTACCAACGATATTCTATCGACAGTTGGCGCGCCGAGTAAGGGTGTGAGTGTTGTTCCCATGGCGAACCAAATGGTGCGTCTTCCAAGCTCTCCGTTCTCCCCCAAGCCCAGCTAATCCTTCACGGTTGGATCCGTCTCCTAGGTCATCAATGCCAACGGCGACGGGGAGATCGTCGAGCCGATGCAGGATAATCCTACGCCAATCATGCCATCACCTGTGTTAGCAGACCCGATCTTGAAACCTGTTCTAGGGTCGCCTTCCTCGCTGAAAGCTCGCTAATCAGAGCCACGTTGGCCGAGGAAGCCGATTGATCAAGACAACCTGATCGCATCTATAGATCTGCTCGATAAGGGCTTAACCAAGTGCTTAGATCGGTCTCCCTACGACGATGAGTTTCCACCGCTCCAACACTTCCAGACGGTTAGCGCTAAGTGCTCTGCTCGGCGATGTCGTCCAAGGTGGCAAGATACAGATCTAAGCATCACGACGACTCCAGAAAAGCGTATAGTATAGCATCGACCATTCTCCAGATCTAAAAGGACCTTGACGTCGCCCAGAGGGGGTGAATAGGTGCTTCTAAAAATTAACATCAAATAAAACTTGCAGCGGATTAGTAGAGTGCACGGCACTGCTGCTCTAATGCTGCAGCACTACCGTACTACAACACTGCCTCACTCAAAATGCAGCACTACCGCACCCTTGCAGACAGCTCAACACAAGTTGTGCCAAGAACTCAAACTTTGGAGATGTGCTTGGAGATGTCCAATGGCAAGTCCACTAAGTACCTGCACTCACAAACACGCACAAACCAAGTAGATTGAGTGGAACACAAATAATGCAATTCAAAGTACAAGAGAGAAGACACACGATTTTTCCTGTGGTTTAGCTTATCACCAAGGCTTGTCTATGTCCACGTTATTGAGGAAGTCACTAAGGCTTGGGCTTTGCAACTCTTATCCTCGTTCTCAAGTCAAGAGAGTGAAATCTTGAGATGAGGGGTTTTCACTAGATCAATGGGTAATACAAACTTTTCTGTGGCTCACCATAAGTACGGAAGCTCGTCAGGCGATGCCTAGCCGTTTAGGAGGCTTCACCTCCAAGAGTAACAAATGCGCAATGAATTATTGACGAAGCCCGAGAAGTGCTCACGGTTTTGCTTGCTCTAGTCAGCTCTCTAACACTTAATCACATACTAATCACTCACTCTCACAAAGAAAGGGGTTAGAGAGAGCTCTCCCAAGGCTTGAGAAGGGTTTAGAATATTCATAACATCAGCAGCCTCAGCAGGAGACGTGGGATGGGTATTTATACTCACCCCACAAAAACTAGCCATTAAAGTTCAAAAACTAGCCGTTATGATCTGTATAGGTGCGACACTGCTGCGTCGACCCGTGGCACTACCGCGGTGCAGCACTGCTGCGAAAATTCACGGCACTGCCGCAGCTCTAAAAAACAGCACAGGTCACCTCACGGAAAACGCCATAACTTTTTACTCCAAACTTCATTTTCAGTGATCTTGGACTTTTCAGAAAGCTTGTTTCGAGGTCTATCCATCCCAGCCAAGAACAAGCCCCAAGATCAACAAGTACATGTGTTGTGCTAAGTGTTTTCTCATGTTAGCACTTAGGTTCGGTTAGTTTGGGCACTTGAGACATGTCTATGGTTCGTATTGCATCCTCCTTGATAGTACAACATATCTATACTCAAGATCAAGAGAATGTAACCATTTCAACCACTTGAGTCTTCAATGTCTTCATATATCATTTCTTCTCAATATCACTTCATAAGGGGTTGCAATCTTCTTTATCTCATCTCTTTGAGCAAACATACCTTGAGCATATGACTTGAACCATTTCCATATATATGAGTTCACCTCATGGCCTCAAGTCATTTCTACTAATGATTTGACCATCAACACAATATGACTCCTCATAGCTCGATTAGTTCCTCGACTTAATGCAAGTACTCTCTTCTTCACCTTAGCCATGGTACCTCAGTACTCAAGCCATTGCTTGACCTTCACCTTCGCTTAGTCCCTTGAAGCCCTTTCCTTACTATCTTCACCCTATTGAGCCATACTCAAGTCACATCATATTAAGCATCCATTGAAAAGCCATTTCTTTAATATTATAATCCTTCCTTGAATATCTTCTGGATGTGAATGTGAGATCAATAAAGCTTCAATTGGATTCACATGGATTGATATATATGAATCAACATTAATATGGTCAAGCCAATTCATGATTCCTTGTGTCCTCTTTATTTTGGCTTGACACTCCTAACACTCACTTCAATATCTATCTTCATACTTCTAGCTTGATCAAATCAATGCAAAGTTTACAAATCTTTATCCATACAAGCAAACCAACATAGAGACAGACTTATATCCAATATGAGTTGTGTCCTTTGTCATTTAACCTTTGATTGGTATTTCTTCACTTATGCATTCTTGATTCATTCTTCAATCATTGATCAAAGCTAATCTACTATCAAACTTTTCTTGTTCATGTAAAGCAAGCCATTATTGAGACCAATCCAAAATCATCAACTCATGTCTCACTTACCATTTGCCAAATATGCTTGCTTTCTCATGATACTATGATATCCCACAACATAGAAGCTATTTTATCAACTCCATTTGTGTTGTTGTCTTTTTCTTGAACTATATTGCTTCCATGATCTTCCAACACAACAATACACAATTTTGGCCTTGATTTGAATATTATGTGGAATATCATCAAGTTTGCCTTCTTGTTGAACCTATATACACTTATCATTCCACAATCCACAAGTGTATGCAATAAACTCAATTTTCTAACAAACTTGTTAGACCTTTAATGGTGTTGTCATTCAATTCACCAAAACCCACTAAAGGGCTAGATGCACTTACAAGATTCGATCTGTCTAAGGCTGGTCAAAAAGCTCCAGTTGAGAATGCCATGGTGGCCCACCCTTTTAGGCTAGTTAATAAGGCCACTGTTTATCAAGAGGCCATGTGAGATCGTTATGCCGACCAGATCGGTCGCATCTACCCGCTCACCGAGCCTGATCCGCCTAAGGCCAATCAGTTTGCACCAGCCATCAGCATGGCGTAGATTCATCAGCTCAACGAAGATTCCCTGCTCTCCATCTTGGAGGAAGATCCGGAGGCAGAATCAGAAGGCTCCACCAAGACTGTCACTAAAACCGTCACCGAGACCATCACCGACACCTCTATCATCCCCCGACATTTCCCTGAGGAGCTTTTCATGATCAGATGCGACAGCGTCGCCCAAAATAGTGAGACCAACTCCCAGCATGCCGCTCGGGAGGGAAGGAACGCCAACCATGCCAAACACCGCATAGAAGAAGCAAATGCCGCAGCCGACCAACAAGGAGGTCACCGCATCGCTCGCAATCTCGCTGAAGAGTTCCTTCAAGTTGATGGACATGATGTCCAACCGACACCGAGCACCAACCTCGCCGTGGCCATGAATGAGCTGGCTAGGATCCAGCAGATGCCAGAAATCGCCAAGGCCACAACGATGCTTAAAGCAGCGGTGGTCCAAGTCAATGAATTTCATGGAAATGAAGCTCCGTCTTTCTCCATAGCGTCAAACCGATCTACGGATCCATGGTGGGACCGCTCTAATCGTCAAGGAGGAAGCCATTTTCAAGGCGGTGGCCCCTATCTCCAAAGGGGGTCGAGTGGTAACCACCGCATTAATCCCAACCAACCGCCACAGTACACCAACCTTATGCCAACTAGGAGGTCAACTAACCTACTGGCGATGTTCGTGGGCATCTCAACAACCTCCATGATGTTCGCCATCGCATCGAGAGGCAGCGCAACTCGCGCCATGAAGAAGAGATTGCTCATCGACAGCAGTACGGCGCTGAATGGGGAAACCCCGACACTGCTCTTTAGTCGATTGAGCTAGCCAACTCCAGCAATACCGCCGCACCTGCCACCAACATGAGTTTGTATCTATGAGGGACACATAGAGGGCCTTAATAAGGAGCTGGCAGAAGTTTTGAGAGGGGGCCTAGGCCCCTGCTCAACTTAGCATATGTCTATGGTCCGCCCTGACATTAGGGAACAACACACCAGTAAACTCCTATGATAGTGATGTTCCCTTGAAGAAACTAGGATGATATGTGGCAAATATTTTTCTATGCTGCATGGTTAAGTTGTGTATATTGTTTGCTCAAACCTGAGTAATTACATCGGTGCTCGTTGCTTTGTTGTTCATTGTACATCTGTATGCATGTAAAGCAGCGTGTTTAAGTGCACTTTGTTTAGGATTAAACGTACTTTAACACACAATGAGGCAAATGATATTATATATTTGCCACATAAAGTTCATATTTGTCAAACATGTGGCACTTGGACATTTCTATTTCTTGCATCTGTGTTTTTTTTAGAATAACATGATTGCATTTTTTTATATTTCGCATAACAAAATCATGAAGCTTACTTGGTGGTGACTAATGATACAAAGGTGGTATCCTATGGAGAATTCAGAAGAAGTTAGGAAGGATGGAATAAAAGGATCATACAGTGTGGATGTAGACATTCCTGCTAATGATTGGATAAATGTCACCAAGTTCTATGATGTGCTAATTTTCAAGACTGGACACTGGTGAGTTTGTTTTCCCCAAATGAAGTCTTTCTTTTTGCATACTAGTAAAGTGAAAAGACCATTTCTTGTTTAGGTGGAGGCAATGGGATTGTTCAAATGTTTCTTACAGTAGTACGGTTCTGGCTCTCAGCTTCATATTTATGTCATGTTCATTCATAAAAGGGTCTTTCTTAAAGAAGAACGAACTTCAGTTATTTTCACCTATTTTTGTTAATTTTCTTGACGAATATGTTTGGTCATGAACATACCAATTTTTCATTATTGTTCCTATTGTAATGCTTTACACATTTCTCCATGTTAGGTGGCTGGCTGTTTCGGGCTAAAAAATACCGCCCATGACCGTCCCATTGGACGAGTCAGGCCCACACATCCTAACTGCCTCGTCCCCGACCTCATTAGGTCAGGGCCAAGAGTGGGGTCTCCGACCTTGCCCCTTAGGTCAGAGCAAGGCCGAAGGCTCTGCAGGTCGGTCGCCCATGGTGGGATTGTTGGGCAAGACAGACCCATAGGAGATAGGTCGGGGGCGCCTTTCCTCCGCCAGCATGGTACTAAATAGCGGTTGTAGCGGCCACTATAGCACCCGCAATAGCAGTAGCGGTCTCCTACCGCTACCGCTATGACGTAGTGGATTAGATTTAGCAAGTTGGAACTTAGCGGTCGCTATTTGAGTTATCGAGACACTATAGTAGTCCACAATTCTAGCATAGCATGGTATGCAACAAAAAACACTTAGGACATGCAGGTGGTTTAATTGACCATGAGAATGATGATGTTGCTACTTTTTAACAATAATAACCAATGGCGATCTCATGAACTATTTATGGCTCTCATAATCTATTTCTTTATAAACTCTAATATAGATGACTTATATGTAATTTGTAGAACACCATTTTTTTCTTAATTTAAGTATAGAAGACATCAATTTTTTTAGTATAGTTAAATTGTCTATTTATACCCATTATCCATGATATATATGTTTAAATTTATATGTAATTATCATATGCCAGTTGGCGTCTGCAATAGCGCTCTCTATCCGCGATCTGCTACCTCGACACCCGCTACCAACCCGTAATACGCTATTTAGTACCTTGGGCGCCAGAGATCTTTTGAGCCTCTTCTGGTACTTGATGCTGCCTGCTGGGCCTCGGGGATGGCCCAAAGGTTATCTTATGGCCCTAGTGAGGTACCCTAGTTTTCACCCCTGACAATATGTAAATGGGTCTCAATTTAGCACATACTCTTTTGTGTCAAGCATATGCTCTTTTGTAAATGTAAACTTAAAATAATGTTAAGCTCTCAATTTACAACAAAATATTTGTAGAATATTAAGCTCTCAATCTAGAGCAAATATCTGCAAAATTTGTTCTTTTGTATACCATCTTATTTACTTGGCAAACAACTTGAAGTAGTATATGTGGATTGTGCTAAATCCTATAGCCCTTCACGGCCCCTTGAATAGCTCAGATGAGTTGCTGCTTGTACATAGCTGTGATCACCGCATGGCAACCCAACCGGCAACCCAAGTATCCAACCCTGCACACCCCAATCGGGCCAACCCAACCCTAGGCCAACTAACAGGCTTGCCTGTCACTCGAACAATTGGGAATGATGGTACATGTGCCAAAATATAAGTAAACCTATCATTTGCCATTAGTTAGGAACGATCATGTTGATCTCGCTCCGCTTCTCCAAACCCTATTACCATACCCGCCCCGATTCATCCCTCTTGCGCCGCTGCCACCAGTTACAAGCCCCCCACAACACCTCCAGCTCTCTAGAATGGATCTTGTTGTTGATCAACATCGGTTAGCCTGAGGGAAGGAGGAGCGCCGCAGCCATGGTCATCATCACCAACCTCGACGACGATCACCTCACGCAGCGGTGGTGGTGGGTGCTGGAGGCGGCAATCTCCACCTTGACGACAGTGATCGCGCATTGGCGATGGCGGCAGTTGGAATAGACATGCTCCACACTAGGACGGAGATGATGGCATCGGTAGCCGAGGCCACTAGAGGATATGGCCTTCGCCCCAACGACAATGGACCCAAATAAGTGGTGACAGCCTCTAGAGCAGACGCGCTCCACCCCGACGGTAGCATTGTGGAGGCGACAGAGTTGATACCCTCAGAATTGATGGATCTACCTGATACCTTGCTCTCAGAAGTCATCCTCTGCCTTCCACTGAAGGAGGCAGTCGTCACATTGGTACTCTCCCTTCGGTACCACTACTTATGGTAGTCACATATCACTTTGTCGAGTCCAATTTGGCACATCCCTTTTGTTACTAGAGTGCTCGATGAGATGAGTCACACCTCTCTTTACAACATTGAAAACTTCTCTCTCATCATAGAGTATACTTTGGCCAAGGGTCAATTGAAGTTGTTCATGCAGTATGCCAACCTCTGCCTCATCCAGCACCTTTGTGTTGTGGTTTGCCTTACTGTCTTTGATTTCACTCTGCCACTCGCAAATCCATTTCTTGAGTCGCTATTTCTTGAAGGAATCTATGTCTAGCATCACTTCTGTCATGATGATAGAAAGTCATTCGACTCGCTTGGGTTTATCTGATTGGATAGTGTCACTATGACCCACAACACCTTCAGTAGGTTGTTGAATGTATCACCAAACTGCATACCCTAGACATTCGCAGATGCACACTTAAGGTTACACATACTTCTTGAATGTCTCATTGTCTGAACCTTAGGAGAGTTACCATTGCTCACTCCGAAGAAACCACCATATTGCAGGCTAAAATTGCCCCTCGGCTTGAGTCATTTTGTTACTACAATGATTTTCTTCTAGATGGTTTTGTTCTCCAAGTATCTGATATTCTTAGCTATATCTTTGCTTCAAGAAAAAGTTTTAAGGAGCCCAAGTCTGTTCGACAAACTCTGCTTTGCACTCCCTAATGATCTTACTGCACTATTCGACAAACCGTGCTTTGCACTCCTTAATGATCTTACTGCCCTAAAAGTCCTCACAATTCGTAGCAGAACTCTCCAGGTACATAGTTAACACCCTAATTTTATATATTAGAGATGTTGTATTATTTTTTGCTCAACTGCTCTTAAAATGTGTTGTTTCATGTTGCAATTGCTAATTTTCACTTGCTGCTGTAAATTATAAGCTACTGAATTTGAAGAATATTACAGAATTACAATTATTGGTGTTTGGTTTGGACAGTGAGGACTTGGGCCATATTTATCTATGCTTTCTTGAAGCGGTGCAAGTGTCCTAATATGAAGAGGATATTTGTGTAGGTTGCAATATTCATTCTACACAGAGTCACAAAGTTCTGATGATAGTTAAATTATTTTTTCATACTTCTGATGGCAATTTATATTTATAGACCCATGAGAAGAACATGGTTGGTGCAGCTGACGATATTCCTGAAGATGAGCCACAATGTGACCTCACAAAAGTTGTCGTCGCAAAATTCATGTTGGTGTGGAACATTGAACATGAGAGAGAGAGAGAGAGGAAGAGAGTGAAAGGAAGAGAGCCAACTGAGAGAGGAGCCAAATGCCCCCTCCTCTCTTCCCTTTTATAGGGGAGGTTTTCATTAATTCCCCTGATAGGGCTTGTATTTACAAAAGGCCTCGAGGGGGCTAAAAATGGAACCTAAACATTATCTTACAAGCCCCTTAGCTATGTAATTGGACCTTGAAAACACTAATAGGGTCCCTAACATATAATACACCCCCAATAGTAGACCCTCAGCTATCAGCTTTAATTGAAAGTAGAAGACCCAATAGCTGAATACAACAAAGTGTGGCCTAATTATAACTTAAGACCCGACACATGGCTCTCGTCTATATAGAGAGCCTAGGGAAAATTTTATCTTTAGCTAGTCTTCGACTAGCCTTTGGTGTGAATCTTTGCTTGAACTTCTGTGACCCTATCTTTGGTAGCTTGCTCCTTCGTATGATCATGAGCCCTTGATGCCTTCCTTTCATAATTGAGCCTACGTCAAAGACATTGATGTAGTCGAAGCGGGCGAAGTAGTCGACATAGGCGAGGTAATTGTAGATGATCACGACACGTCTTCAAGCTTTCACTCATGGGTGCCAGGCAAAGCTTTTTGTCTTTGAGCGGATTGCTTGTGCAATGCACTCCTCGCAAGCCCCTCTTGGCCGGAGCTCGTGAGAAATTTTTTCGTGTGCTTGAAGTAAATGACATAGGTGTGGTGATGTCGTAGATGGAGATCCCCCACTCCAATTGACGGCGAAGTCAAAGTCAAAGATGTTGATGGTGATCTCCCCGCTCCAAATTGATGGCGAAGTTGAAGACAAAGATGGCGATGGCGATCCCTCCACTCCAAAATGTTGGCAAAGGCAAAATCAAATATGCCAATGGCAATCCCCTGCTCTAAAATGTTGGCGAAGGCGAACTCAATGATGTCAAAGTTGGTGGCGAAACCCCTTGCCAAAATGTTGGTGAAAGTGGTGTTATTGATTGCCAAAGTCGATGGCAAAGCCCCATGCTGATATGTTGGCGAAGGTGTAGTTGATGATGACGAAGTAGGTGGAAAAACCCCTCACCGATAGGTTGGCGTAGGTGGTGTTGTGTTAACTGAAGTCAGTGGTGAGGCTGCTCACTGATATGTTTGCAAGGGCATTGTTTGTGAGTCGAAATCGGTGGTAGGGCCCTTTGTCAAAAATGTTGGGTTGGTTGGTGTTGAGTTTGCCAAAGTCAGTGGCGAAGCCCCTCGCCAAAATGTTAGCGAAGGCATAGTTGATGACTCTGAAGTCGATGGCAAAGCCTCTCGCCATAACTCAACCAAAGCCTCGAATCGCGGGTCGCTGAACTTTCAATAGCGAAGTGGGGGAGCGAACGCGAGAGCGAAAGATAGAATTTCTTGAGAGAGTGCCCTGATGGGATCCGGTGCTTTAGTGTTGTATGGTCGTTTTGGTGTCTTATCCTATTCTTTTTATGGGAGCGAAATGGTCGAGCGACAGCGAATAGAACCCCTCGGCTTTTTTTAGATTACTTTGGTGTCGGTCTCGTCCCTTTTGGAGGAGAGGGGCGAGGAGTCATGAAATGAGCCTCTTGATGCTTTTAGATTACTTTGGCGATGACCCCCATAGCTTTTGAGGCGAAGAGGATAGAAGCAGCGAAATGAGCCCCTTGGTGTTTTTTTAGATTACTTTCACGCTGACCATACCTTTTGGGGTGATGGGGCGATGAGTCACGAAATGATCCCCTCGACGCTTTTAGATTATTTGGCACCAACCCCATACCTTTTGATGTGAGGAGGATAGAAGCGGCGAAATGAGCCCCTCGACGTCTTTAGATTACTTTCACACCGACCCATATCTTTTGAGGTGAGGGGGCGAGAAGTCACGAAATGAGCTCCTTGGCGCTTTTAGATTACTTCGTCTCCAACCCCATATCTTTTGAGGTGAGGGGTAGAAGTGGAGAAATGAGCCCCTCAGTGTTTTTAGATTACTTCAGCGCCGACCTATACCTTTTGGGCATGGAGTCATGAATTGAGTCCCTCGACTCTTTTAGATTACTTTGGCCCCATACCTTTTGAGGCGAGGGGAATGGAAGAGGCGAAACGAGCCCCTTAGCTCTTTTATATTACTTTCGTGCTTACCCTACCTTTTTAGGTGAGGGGGCGAGGAGTCACGTAATGAACCCCTTAGCGTTTTTAGATTACTTTAACACCTGTCTGATACCTTTTGAGGCGGCCGGGCTGAGCCGCGAAATAAGCGCTCGCTGCTTTAAGATTAGTTTGGCTCCCGTACATTGTCAGTCGCAAAATAAGTCCCTCGACCTTTTTAAATTGTGGCTGCGTTACTATTACAAGCAAGCGGCACCGCCAGCCCATGAAGCCCACACTGACCAGTCAGCCCAGCAGCAGATACGCAACCCAGCCCATCGGAAATTTGGACGGCCATCTCGTCTCCAACCTGAACCTGGTCGCCTGCGGACTCGACACCGGCGGGCGGCGGCTCCAACGCAGCTGACCGCTCCACCACTGAAACCACCCCTCCCTCCTCCCGCAATCCCGCCTACCAATCACAGCCCTGCTTCGTCCCTCGGGCCCCGCGTCCCAAGGCCGACGCCTGGCCCCGCCTGCTCTTTGCCTTCGTTGTGCCGCTGCAACAGTTCTTCATGGGCTCATCATTCTGTGCGGGTGCGGCCATCCGCAGTTCAGCGTCGCCGTGCCGTGTCTCCTGTGTAAGTTGCCCTAGCCATTGAAATACGATACAGAGACCTCGAGTATAATATGGTGTCTGATTGTGATGTGTTTGCTACAACAGTACTTTGCTAGTGCTTACTGTCTGGGGCTCGTACGAACACAGGTTCGATCTGTTTGGGTGTGAGGTTGAGGGTTCCCCCGTTCCTCCTTTTCTTTTTTGATGCTCTAGTCTGTTCCAAGTCGTTTATCACTGACTCGGTGATCTGTAACCTGCACTACGAAGTTTGCGTGTGTAATTCTCTTTCTCTTAACGAAACATGCGCCACGACATGTTCGTGAAAAAATAGGTCTTGCAATTTTTGTAGCACAGTAACTTTGTTGTCGCTCTATTATACATTGGTTGCCATGTTTTGTCCGTTGTCTTATGTGATTAATCGATAAGTCCAAATTTAACTTTGATCACGCATTTGTGTTCTACTTTTGTTGGAAGCATTTTTGTATTTAGCCAGTCAGTTTTCAGCCTAAGATATGTTGAAATCCTAGCTTTTCCACTGCAAATCCAAGCTGAAAAACTGGCATTACACATGATTATTTTTACATGGGTTATTTGGAGAATGCTTGATTGAGCCAGCATCTTCCAACCCAGTATCCACAGTTCACACTGCCATCAGAGTACATGTGGTTCAATTAAAGCTTTAAAGCAGATGGAATAAATTTGAGCATTTTGAAAGTAGAGAGACAATAGTGATCTGGTGGCACAAGTAGAACAAACAAATGACCCCACCTTTGTTTCCTAAATCATTTTAAGGATTGGTTCATGTAAGGGGGCTTCACACTACAGTCATCAAAATTACATTATAGGATCACACTCATATATAAAACGTATTTCCCCTGACCTGTTCACTTAGTTGGCTCATAGGAAAAGAATTTCACACTCTCTGAACCTTCAGAAAGAACTTCAAGGTATCTTGGAACTGGCGGCATTTCAACATCTATCACCCCTTCCAGAATTTTGACAACTTCCCCCATTGTTGGTCTGGAGCTTTCATTACCTTGAACGCACCAGCAAGCAACCTTGCATGCTCTTTCTAGCTCCCTTTCATTTACATCATTGACCAATTCTCTGCCCAACAGTGACTGTACTTCTCCTTCATGAAGCTTTCTCACAACCAGCACTGGAAAATATGTTGTCATGCTTGTGTCTTTGTGCTCCAGATTCCTCCTTCCTGAAATGATCTCGAAAAGCATCATTCCGTAGCTGAAAACATCTGCCTTTGTTGTGATGGCTTCACCACTTATCCATTCTGGTGCAAGATATCCAATGGTTCCTCTCATAGATGTTAGAACTCTGCTAAAATCTCGACCAAATAGCTTCGCCAATCCAAAGTCTGCCACTTTAGGAACAAATGAAGCATCCAGCAATATATTTTGTGGTTGGATATCGCAGTGTATGATGCAATCCTGGCACTCCTCATGCAGATAAGCCAAACCCTTGGCAATCCCTACAGCTATTTGATATCTTATTTTCCAACTTAAAGTGGTACAGCTACTAGCAAACAAATGTTTATCGAGCGAACCATTGGGCATATACTCGTAGACGAGCAATCTCTTCACTCCTTCAGAACAAAACCCAAGCAGCCGAATCAAGTTCATGTGATGAATATTTCCTATGGTGCTCACCTCTGCCCTGAATTGCTTGTCCCCTTGATGAAAGCCCTCGAGCTTTTTTACTGCCACTGTAGTGGCGTTGTAAGACATAATTTGCTGCTGATATCTCTCTCTCTTGCAGCAGCAGAGTTGGCATTTGGTCAGCTCGGCTGTCCAGTCTCTATTGCTGTAGCAGTATGGCAATAGGCCACCTCTAGTACATTAGTTGGTAGCTATTACATCAGCCATGTCTTGGTAGTGGTCTGATCTAAGCTTTATACTGCTAGTACTAGGAGTAGTTGGTGTACCTTAGGAGTAGGCAGTTGGTGTGCTCACCAACAACTATGTACCTGGTAGAGGTATTAGCACCTGTATATATATATCACACCTAAGGCAATACAAAAGAGCAATTTAGTTTGCCACATTCAGAAGCAGAGCTTTCGGCCAGGGCTGGGCTTGTGCTGTGTGTGTGTTCTTGAGTTCAATCTCTTCTTCTACCTCTAGTCATAGTGAGTGAGTGTGCTGGTAAGCTTACTGCTTATCTATGCAGGGCAGCAAGGGACCAACAAGTGGTATCGGAACCATACAAGCACTGTCGCCGGACTAACCGCTGGCGATGACGGACGGTTCGGAGATGGGCGACAGCAGCGGCGCTGTTGTGGCTGCCCAACCACGACAGGAGGTCGTCGTGCGCACGGTGCGGGAGGTCAGCGGCACCAGTTGGCCGACGCTGACTCGCACCAACTATGGCGAGTGGGCGGTGACCATGGAGGTCAAGCTCAGAGCCCGACGGCTCTGGAATGCCATTGACAAGGGCACCAACAACGAAGAAGACGACATGTCAGTGTTGGAGGCTATCCTCGCTGATATGCCAGCGGAGTACAAGGAGCTATTAGGGGTGAAGAACTCTGCTAAGGAGGCGTGGGAGGTCATTTCAGCGATGCGCGTCGGCTCCGACCACGCAAAGAAGGTGATGGCCCAGTTGCTGAAGTAGGAGTACGCCAACCTCAAGTTCAAGGATGGTGAGTCGGTGAATGACTTCTTCCTCCGCCTGCAGTTGCTCATCAGCAAGCTGAGGAGCCACGGCGTCACCATCGACGAAGAAGAGACGGTCTACAAGTACCTCCACTCCGTGCCGGTGAAGTACATCCAGATCGCTCTCTCCATAGAGACGATGCTGGACTTATCCACCCTCACCATTGAGGATGTGACAGGACGTCTGCGGGCGGTGGACGAGCGCATGGAGCAGGCCACAGCAACGACGGACAGCGGCAAGCTGCTGCTGACAGAGGAGGAGTGGTCTGCCCGGATGAAGGAGAAGAAGTCCGGGGAAGCCTCCTCCAGCCTCGGTGGCGATAGCAAGCGCCGCGGCAAGGCTTCTTCGGAGAAGAAGAAGAAGAAGAAGGTCGACCCTAACGCCTGCCGGCGCTGCGGAAAGACGGGTCATTGGGCAAAAAAGTGTCCAAATCGTAAGCAGGAGAAGAAGGCTGAGGCTCATTTAGCGCAGGCTGATGAGGCCACTCGCCTGATGGCGACGTTCTGTGCACTGCATGACGTTGAGGCCAAGGGGAAGGGAGAGGTGATGGCGGCGAAAGGGCACGGCAAGGCTCTAAAGGCTGTCAACCTCGACGAACCGCGCGCCCAAGTCCACCTCGGACGTGTGGGCGGCGAGCAGGAGCAGCGGTGGTACCTAGACTCCGGCGCCAGCAACCACATGACGGGCTCTAAGGAAGCCTTCTCTGAGCTCGATGGCAACGTGACCGGCACGGTGAAGTTTCGGTGACGGCTCAAGGGTGGCGATCCGAGGGCGCGGCACCATCATCTTCAGGTGCCAGAACGACGAGCACCGCGTGCTGATGGATGTATATTACATCCCGCAGCTGCGTCCAAGCATCATCAGCCTTGGCCAGCTAGATGAGCGCGACAGCGAGGTACTGATCAAGGACGGCGTCCTCAGAATTAGGGACCGGGAGCAACGGCTTCTTGCCAAGGTGCAGAGGTCCTAGAACCGGCTATACCTGCTCGACTTGAAGGTGGAGTAGCCCATCTGCTTGGCTGCACGACACAAGGAGGAGCCGCGGCTGTGGCCATCTTAGCTTCGACGCTCTTGGTCGGCTAAAGAAGATGGTGACTAGGCTGCCTCATATCGAGCACGCAGGCGAGCTGTGTGACAGCTGTCTGGTCGGGAAGCAAAGAAGGCTGTCGCTCTCGAAGACGGCGAAGTACCGCGCGGCAGAGGGCCTCGAGCTGGTCCATGGTGACCTCTGCGGGCCGATCACGCCGGCGACGCACGGTGGGCGCGAGTACTTCATCTTGTTGGTGGATGACTGCAGCCGGTTCATGTGGCTGCAACTTCTGACCAGCAAGACGGAGGCAGCGGAAGCGGTCAAGAAGTTTAAGGTGCGCGCAGAGGCGGAGAGCGGCAAGAAGCTGCGCGTGCTGCGGACTGATCGCGGCAGCGAATTCACATCGGTGGAGTTCGTTGCGTACTGCGTGGATCTGGGTGTGGTGCGATACCACACACTACGCCGTACTCGCCACACCAGAATGGCATGGTGGAGCGACGGAACCAAACGGTGGTCGGCATGGCTCGATCCATGATGAAGGCCAAAAGCATGCCGGCAAAGTTCCGGGGAGAGGCGGTGACCACGGCGGTGTTCATCCTCAACCGCGCGTCCACCAAGGCCCTGAAGGGCAAGACGTCGTTCGAGGCTTGGCATGGACGCAAGCCGAATGTGTCCTTCCTTAGAACATTTGGTTGCGTCGGCCATGTGAAGAACACCAAGCCTTACCTTGGCAAGCTGGAAGACAGGAGCACGCCGATGGTGCTCCTGGGCTACGAGTAGGGCACCAAGGCGTATCGGCTCTATGATCCCAAGAGAGGCAAGGTGGTGATCTCTAGGGATGTGGTGTTCGATGAGATGGTGGCCTGGGACTGGGAGGGTTCGAGCACGGGGAAAGTTGGCAGCTTAAGCAGCACCTTCGTCGTCGAACACTTAGTCATCCACGGTGGTGGAGACGCTGGAGAAGAGGTGCCGACCACCCCAGGAGTGGTGCCGAGCGGTCCAGCAGCAATGCTGACCACTCCAGAGGGGGTGCTGAGCAATTCAGCAGCAATGCCGAGCACTCCAGTAGTGGAGCCGACCACTCCGGCAGTGGTGCCGAGCGGTCCAACAGCGATGCCGACCACTCCGGTAGAACAGGGAGGCCATGGACCACCGATCGAGTTCACCTCTCCACCCACCGACATCGACGAGTACGTGGACGCTTTCCACGACGGCGAGGAGGTCCGGTTCAAGTGGGTGGACAACAACGTCGGCGAAGGGGGAGCTCCTGGGTTGGCCAATCGTTGTCTCGATGACCCAGAGCTGCTCCTTGTTAGTGCAGAGGAGCCACCGACGTTTGCAGTGGCTGAACGCGACGACAATTGGTGCCGGGCGATGTTGGAAGAGATGAAGGCCATCGAGGACAATGGGACATGGGAGCTGGTGATCCACCGGTGGGCTGCAGGCCGATCGGGTTGAAGTGGGTCTACAAGGTGAAGCGTGACGAGGGCGGCGCAATTGTCAAGTACACGGCTCGGCTCGTCGCCCGCGGCTTCGTGCAGCGTGAGGGCATCGACTTCGAGGAAGTCTTTGCTCCGGTGGCGCGAATGGAGTCCGTTTGCTTGTTGTTGGCCATGGTAGCAGCGAAGGATTGGCGCGTCCACCACCTCGACGTCAAGTCTGCGTTCCTCAACGGCGAGCTCGCGGAGACGGTCTTCGTCAAGCAAGCTTCGGGCTTCGCCGTCAAGGGCGCTGAGCACAAGGTGCTCAAGCTGCGCAAGGCGCTCTACGGGCTGCGGCAGGCCCCTTGGGCGTGGAACGCCAAGCTCGACGCCACCTTGGGCGAGCTTGGGTTCACTCGCTGCGCCACAGAGCACGTGCTGTACACGCGGCGACGGGTGAAGAAGGAGCTCGTCGTCGGTGTGTATGTGGACGACTTGATCATCACTGGAGCGCGGGCGGAGGATATTGACGGCTTCAAGCGCGAGATGTCTGCTCGTTTCAAAATGAGCGAACTCGGCGCGCTCTTCTACGACCTCGGCATTGAGGTGAGGCAGGGGAAGGAGCACATCTCCCTGGGCCAGCGCGCCTATGCGGAGAAGCTGCTGGAGCGCAGCGGCATGGCAGAGTGCAAGCCGTGCACAACTCTAATGGAGGAGCGACTGAAGCTGTCCAAGCACAGCATGGCGGCGAAGGTGGACGCGACACGCTGCCAGAGCATCGTCGGCGGGCTGCGCTACGTCACGCATACTCGGCCGGACATCACGTTCGTGGTTGGGTATGTCAGTCGCTTTATGGAGGACCCACGCGAGGATCACTGGACGACTGTGAAGAGGTTGTTGCGCTACGTCAAGGGGACGCTCGATAAAGCGATCATCTTCCCCAAGAGTGGTAGTAAGGGTGGGCTGCGTCTCACGGTCTTCAGTGAGGCACCCCCCAAGGCAAAGGAAGGTGAGCCGGAGCTCATTGTTTTCAGCGACGCAGACATGGCGGGCAACATCGACAGGCGACGGAGCACCTCCGGCGTGCTCGTCTTCCTTGGAGCGGCCCCCATTGCTTGGTAGTCGCTGAAGCAAAAGATCGTGGCGCTGTCGACGTGCGAGGCGGAATACGTCACAGCAGCCATGGCGGCGTGCCAGGCTGTCTGGCTGCGCCGGCTGCTGGGCGAGCTGACCGGCGAGGAAGCTCACTCGCCAGCTATGACGATGGACAACCAACCCGCCATCGCCCTCGCCAAGAACCCTGTCCTCCACGACCGGAGCAAGCACATTGACATCAAGTTCCACTTCCTCCGGGACTGCATCGATGGAGGGCAGATCGTCATCGAGTTTGTCGAGACTGGCAGACAGCTCGCTGACATCCTCACCAAGTCATTCGGGCGCCTGCGGTTCATGGAGCTGAGGAAGATGATTGGCATGGATGAGGCCAAGGCATCGGGTTAGCAGCAGGATTAGGGGAAGAATTGTAAGACATAATCTGCTGTTGATATCTCTCTCTCTTGCTGCAGCAGAGTTGACATTTGGTCAGCTCGGCTGTCCAGTCTCTACTGCTATAGCAGTATGGTAATAGGCCACCTCTAGTATATTAGTTGGTAGTTATTACATCAGCCATGTCTTGGTAGTGGGCTGATCTAAGTTTTGTACTGCTAGTACTAGGAGTAGTTGGTGTACCTTAGGAGTAGGTAGTTGGTGTACTCACCAACAACTATGTACCTGGTAGAGGTACTAACACTTGTATATATATCACAACTAAGGCAATGCAAAAGAGCTGTTCAGTTTGCCACATTCAGAAGCAGAGCTTCAGCCAGGGCTGGGCTTATGCTGTGTGTGTGTTATTGAGTTCAATCTCTTCTTCTACCTCTAGCCATAGTGAGTGAGTGTGCTGGTAAGCTTACTGCTTACCTGTGCAGGGCAGCATGGGACCAACAGGCGTCTGATCCAACCCCTTGGAACACAGAGCCAAAAGACCCTGCACCCAACTGCTCTGAGAAGTTCCTAGTTAGGCGTTGCAAATCACTGTATTTGAATCTGATCAAAGATCCATCACCCTGATTTAAACCATTTATTGTTGTCGTTCTTCTGCGAAGAAAATATAGAATGGCCAATACAGAACTTAGAACAAAAATTCTACCAATGATTATCCCAATAAACAACTTATTGTTTCCTGAGTTGGGTAGTTCTGATGCAGGCACTGTAATAAAGATATTATCACTTGATCCAGCAATATTGTCTTGCAGATTCATCAAATGGTTGTACCAAACCAAGCAAGTGCCACTATGAGAGTAAGCTGTGCAAGAGCAGTTTTTCAGGCAAATTAACTCACAGTCATGAACATTGGTTGCATCTATGTTGTGTGCATTATCTGGAAACTTAACACTATTAATAGCATAGAATCTATCTTGCTCCACCTTCTCTGAGCCATTGTTGCCACACTGCAGTGGGATGTTTCGCCTACAGCCTGCTGTCTGGTCATCTAGTTTCCAGTTGTTTGGGTGATTCTCACTGAAGTCCTTGAGGCAACTGCATGGTGACGCATCATTCTCACTACATGTGCTGTATTCCCCACACACACCATAAACACTGCACTTGGATTTTGGTTTCGTGAAAGAATTTGTCCATGCTTGTTGTGCCTGTGCCCATACCAAAGTCTGAAACATGACACATCAATAATCGTTCTTGTAAATATTAATGCATCATCCTTAATATTGTATGTGAAATATGCCTCCTCATCATTGTCAACAAACTGGAACATAAACCTTGAGCTGGGATAGGGATTGAGAGGTGACATCTTGGGCACACCACTGAATCTATTATTAATCCAGTTGCCAGTAGTCCAGTACACTACTGATCTATTCCATTGGAGAATATATTGCAGTGAGCCATTAGGATCTAACTGAATGGAGAACATCCTCTGTGCTGGGTCACCACGGTCTTTCCAAGAGATCATCCGTTTGATGATGCCAGTTTTCTTGTTACGACTGAGCTTGTTTCCTGGGAGCCATGTGTCTGTGAAATCATCAAAACTTTGCCATAACACAGCAGAGGTATTAGCCTCATGTCGGACTACAAGATTCCCATTGCCAAGGAGCGCAACCACTGTGGAACTAGCAGCTGTGTTGTTCTTGATATTGGTAGACCAGAGGGGAGATTTAGAATGGTTTAGTAGAAGAACCAAATTGCCATCATCTGAGACAGTTAGGCTTGATAGGAGTGGATCAGAGACTGGTTTCTCTCTGTTTGCCACCCACACTACAGTCTGTTCTGGGATTTTATTGCACCAGATGCCTATGTACCACTTTCCGCTTGATGTTTCAGCTGCCAAAAATGAGAGAAGTCAGATCATAAGACAAAGATACTAAAAAAAGGCTAACTCATTACATTCTGATTCTGATTCTAATATTGTGTTGTTTTGTAGTAGTGATAAGGTTGGAACTTGGATTGAAAATTCTATAGTGCTTCTCTACTGATCACTTTCTGAAAAAGAACAAATCCCTAATGAATATCACATTCTGTTCATTTTTATATCACAGAAACATGAGTGCTTTTCTTTTAAAAAACAGTACTCACCTGCAGGTTGGAAGAATCCCAATGCAAAATTGCCGTTCTGAGAGATAAGCTTCTGGTCCCCAGAGAGCTGCTGGTTCGCAGTGAGGGAATCAGTGGTATGCAATGGAGATGGTTGGAGAGAAAGTTGCAGTAAAAGTAAGGATAAGGCGCATGAAGAAAGCCAGGTAGCCATACTAAAGGAAAAAAGAAGAGCCCTCAAGGTTAGGAAGATACTTGCTGTGAACTCACAGTTCACAAGCACACTGGCTCTGGGTGTTTATATGTGCAACATCTACTCATGTTAGTCGCAGCATTGATCTGACTTTTGTATGTATTCCTTGTCTTCTCTAGGGAAATCTTGTGCCGTGACGCCCTCCCGATGTTGAAGCCGTTATTTAGAAGAGGCCCTTGGTTGGATGCCCATTTCAGTCAACAATACCATATTCTGAACAACCATTAGCAAATCAAGGTTTATTATGATATATGCAAGCTGACTTGTATTGTGTCTGTATTCTCCAACTTTGAGAATGGTTGAATACTTGGATTGGTTAAGGGGAAGTTGGGGCCTGGAGGCGATCGGCAGTGATTGATGTCTAAAATCAGCAGCACTAGGCTGTTTGAACCGTGCTAAACAAATGGCAAATTACGGTGCCGTCAAGGCTTTGGTTAACATTAAGAACATAGTGTGTTGCTATTCTCCACCTCCATGACAACTTGTTCAGAAAAATAAGGCCGTGAGAATTTATTCTTGACCATTGGTGATGGCCAAGACGATTTGATGACTAAGGCACTAAACAATCTACGTTCAAACAGCAGCCAGCAACGGCCACTTGATGGGTTTGTTTTATACAATGCCTTATTGTTTCAATTATCACACAGCATTTGTTTCTCTGCAAGATTGAAAGTCGCATCTGCAGCTACCAGTTAGCGAACTTTGTTGACTTGCTCAGCAGTGAGCACCAAACTTATCTGGTTTTTGGTCATCGCGCCACACATTCTAGGAACTACTACGGCGCATTGGAGTCGTCCAATCCAAAAACAGAGCCTGTCATCTCGTTTGGATCGTCTCGATTATCAGCTCGTCACCGAGACACCGACCGGTCCGTCGTCTAGTCATCCGGCGGAACCGCGGAAATACAGCGGACGACTCCGTCCGATCTCCAATGGGCTCGTACGCACTGAACCTATTACAAACCAAACGCCTATAACAGCTGCTACTTAGCTCAACTCCAAAAGGCAAAGCGAAAGTGCAAACACTCATGGCATCATGTCGATCGTGTTCTTCGCTGTAACTCCCATAGTCCCATTTCATCCTAGTTCCGGTCTTCCGGACCACCAGCGCGTAATCTTTCACGCTGATGAGCTTCTTCTGCGCGGGTGAAATAGTTCATGGTCGTTGCTTCAAAGCAGCCGCTCCTCCGGCATCTCTTTTTTTCGGCCCTTTTGTCGTAGAAGTACGACGAGAGATCAGTGGGCCTTGGGGTCTCAAACCGAACGCGCCTCCCAAGTCCCAATAATTGTTTGAAACCGAAATTTGAGTGGACTTTGGTGGTGCAGCCGTGTGCAGCCGAAATTTTTAGTTTTTAGCCCTTTTTTTGAAAATGTTTCACAAATATAACCCTGGAGTTATGATTTCAAAATCTAAAACCTTAGCCAAAGCATCGCTCGGGCGCCATCGTTCTTTGGCGGCTTTGGCGCCGCCGCCGAGCTTCGGAGAACCCACGTTAGGCGCCATGGACGCCGACATGGCAGCCATAGCGCCAAGCCCTCACCGTAGATCTCTTGGCTCCTCTCGAGCTTGGCGTCAACACTCATAAGCGCGTCAACAATCATAGCGCCAAGCCCTCTTACGTATGGGCCGAGGTTCCTTTCTCTCTCCCTCTCTCTCTTTCTCTCCACCGCCCTCGCCGCGGCCGTGCCATGGGCGCGCCTTGACCCCATGACACTCCACACATGGGCCGTTCTCCGTCTTGCCGTCGCCCCCATGTGCCACGGCCATTTTGGCCGTGCGTCTTGAACCACGCCCATCAACGAGCCGGACGGTGATGTCGGCCCATGCACGCCAAGGTGATGTCGTCGTCTTCTCAATCTCCAACTCCTCCACGGCCTCCTCGGCCTCGGGGTGCTCGCCGTCGCACGATGATGGTTGTACTCATCCGCAGCGCATCGCATCGCCACCGAGGCCATAGGAGGTTGGGGTTGGGGAGGCCGTTCCGCCCAGTCGCGAGCTCCGACCGTTCCTCGGCCGGTGGGCGCGCTTCGCCGGACGGCTTTGCCATCGAGCCGCGGACAAAGCGTCGAGCACCAACCTGCGAAGCACATGATGAGCACAAGAAGAAGAGCATTAGAACACAACACAAGAACTTCGGGAAGATGCGAGAGAAGAAGAAGATGAAGAACAAGCGAACAAGAACATGAACATGCTAGGGTTAGGGTTTTGATCGACCTCACGCCACCGGAGCCAAAGGCTTGAGAGAAGAAGCCAAGGAGCCAAAGATCAGACAAGCACCCACCATTAGACCGACGAGCATGAACAGGCGGAGGAATTTGATACGGCCAGGCGAGGTACAGCCGAAGAAGCCAAGGAGCCAGATCCAAGCGAGAAGCGAGGAAGCAGTCGCCGAGGCGGAGGCGGCGTTGAATCTGACTCGACTTGGTCGAGGAGGAGGACAGGGAGAAGGAGGGATGCGTGGTCATTCAAACTCTATCGGATCGGAGGATCGATTCTCGACTTGAATCGAGGCTCGAGTGCGGCTGTGAGGAGGAGGAGAAAGAAGTGGCCGGCTATGTCGCGGATGATGTCGGTCCTAGATCCGCAGTCGAGTGTCCCTGCGCGGACGGAGGGCAAAAGAATTAGGGTTAGGGATTTGGGGCGGGCATCCTGCCGAGGCTTATATATGGCGCGGGGGCGGCGGGGGTGTGGGCGTGGGCAGCCCAAAAAGGCGTTAACGGCGTGCGGCGCCACCAACAACAACAAGTTCCAAACAAGTTGGGGTAGGCTAGAGTTGAAATCTCGTTTGCTGCGAACGGCAGGTGGCAGCCAGCGTCGCGCCCATGGGCCGTGCCAAAGGCGTGCAATGCGTTGCTTTTCCAAGCACTTCTATCTAAGGCTAAGTCTTTGGGTATATTCTATCATTTCAAGTCTCCTTTTTGTCTCTACCCGCCGCCGCCGTCAACTTCGGTCCGACTACTCCGCTTCGCCGCCGCCTCTTCAGGCGCGGCAAGCGCCGTTACTATCTGGCTTAGGATTCCACTAGGCGCCAAGAAGCGCGCCGTGCCTCGTGAGTGTCTAACGTTCCCTCATCGAGGCCAGTCGGTTGAGGAGGCTATCAGCGCGGATGTCATCTTCCGCAGTCCCCGCCTGTAAGCATCAAGCAACTTCTCAAGTAAATCGGTGCTAACAAGAAGTTCCAAACAAGTTGGGGTAGGCTAGAGTTGAAATCTAGCAGAAGCCATCAAGGTTCAGGCACGTGAATAGCTTTTCCAAGCACTTCTATCTAAGGCTAAGTCTTTGGGTATATTCTATCATTTCAAGTCTCCTTTTATTGTCTCTACCCAAGTCAACTTCGGTCTTACTCTGCCTCTCTTCACGTTACTATCCTGGCTTAGGATTCCACTACGCACCGGTGCCTCTGGAGGTCTCCGTTAGACATGTCCAAACCATCTTAACCGGTGTTGAACAAGCTTTTCTTCGATTGGTGCTACCCCTAATCTATCACGTATATCATCGTTCCAAACTCGATCCCTTCTTGTATGACCGCAAATCCAACGCAACATACGCATTTCCGCGACACTTATCTGTTGAACATGTCGTCTTTTCGTAGGCCAACATTCTGCACCATACAACATAGCAGGTCTAATCGACGCCTCGAGTCGACCTTTAAGGTATATTAATTTTACCGAATTTTGTTTCTTATATGCTCTTTTACTAAATAACTTTATAGCTATGTGAAATTTGGTAGGATTGCACCACAATTACAAAGAAAATAGATATATGTTATACTAGTAACGTAGATATATCATTTTTTTTGTATGATTGAGAAAGATATGTGAGGCACTGAGGCGCTGTAATCGCAGTTAAAAATGATTTAGTCCTTGTGGAATGAGGAGCTAAATTTAAGAACTACCGTGCTCTCATACCTGAGCTATAAGTTGTTAAAAAAAACTTCCTTAGGCACAGATGAACGGGACACCCATCCATGGTAGTGACTGTTGCAACACCTGTTGGAGCGCTTGAAAATAGCACACTATCATCATAGTTGATATGGGACAGCAAATTAATAATGCTGTAGCGTTGCATGATTTTCTTTTACTCTGCTATTCCAAATCGGTCCAATGCTTTGGGACATTCTAATATGCCTATTTTTCAATCCAGTTCCTAATTCCATATGGTACTGCAATTTAAGAATGAGAAATTTAGAATAGTTTCCGCTCAACACACACTGTTTGACTTATATTATTGCTGCTGAGTTATCTTAAATCTTGGTTGCGCTGCTATACTGCAGAAGCAATGTGATCAGCAGTATTACATTTTCTAAAGGAAGAAACACATATAGAATAGTGCTTTGTCTATACATAGAAACTATTGAAGTGGCATATAATTCTTCCGAAGAATTCACAACTGTGGTCTTCTTATATTCACTTTCAGCACAGCATTTGCGATAATTTTCAATACCTTGACCCTTGGTGTAAATTTTTGTGCTTCAGTAGGCATTTAGTTTTTCTACTGTTTGATATATGTTTGGTGATTGAATGCATTTGTGATAATTTTATGATAGGCATTTGAAGAGGCAGAGCTCCCTAAGCTGAAGGAAGAAAAACCAGGCCTAACGCTGCACCAGTACAAAGACATGATATGGAAACTGTGGAAGAAGTCTCCAGACAACCCTCTTAACCAGGTTTGGCTTCTATCTCCTAGCGATTTTGTACTATGGCTTCGTGGATGTACATGATTTGTGTGAATCTGCCATATCTGCCATCTTCAGCTTTAACACATGTAATTGAAATTGTACCTAAAACTTGTTTCCACTAATTTTCACTAGTGATATTTTGAGCCATTTATCATTTTTGGTCTTAGAAATCTCAAGTGGTTTGGCCTTAGTCATGGTAGTGTTTTAATATCCGTGCTTAGTGTGATTTATGTCTAAATCCTCAAACAAATATTTATGTGCAGGCTGCTGACTGATTCTGCAATCCTACTGAACCGTTTGTGTAATTAAAGGCAAGTATTAAATCTCTAACTTAAATAGGTTCATTATACTTATGTCGGATTTCATGAGCAATGGCATGCCATTGTTTTATATGCAGATCAACCTCCAAACAGCCCTGAGCTGCGTTGATACCTTTTTCTTGGAGTGGATGTGCAACAAACCTTGAATCAGAAAGATGTTTCAGTCTCGGCTAATGATTTTCAAATTACTGGAGTGTATACCGTGGGAGGTGTTCTTGTTTAGACTTTGTTGAGGTTCCTTTTTCTGTTTAGTATGGTTGGGCACATGTTGGTACCAAACATACTTCACGCGTGACAGTATTTTGAATCTTGAACAAGTTGTGTCATGGGCTAAACCATGATATGTCCATTTGTTACCAAGGCTGCCTCATTATTTGGCTCAATATCTCTCTTTTTGCATAACTAGGTTCGTGCGTTGCTACGGGACAGCGAAATTATATACTAAAAACATACGGACCGCACAATAAGATAACAATCCTATAAAATTAAATACCAACGTTAAAGTGATATTTAATCAAAAAGCAAAGTTCATGAAATTAACAGTCACGGAGAGCGCGGCATCAGAGGCTCACAAACTTTACCATATTTATATTGACAGAAAGAAATCTCCGATATCCATTTTTTTCGGGCGCTAATAAATCCACGATAAGTTCCGCCACATCTCCATACCATCCTGTACACAAATTCGAGTATATATATAAATATTAGTATCTTTCACATGGGTAATACTATGTGTCTTGAAAAATCTCTCACAAAACCTGAAAATCTCTCACAAAACCTTAAAACAAAGTAGGTTATACTCACCATATAGTGCCCATGCCGTCGACCTCGCTGTACACAGGCGGGGCCAACGACAGGAACAAAATAATATTTGACCAACGGCCCAACGACGGCCAAAGTCAAGGTCTGTGGGATACGGCCTGACACTTTACTCCTGCAGCTCTAATTGCAATAAAATTTGAATGTTTCACTTCAAAGAAAATAGCTGAGTGTTCCACTTCAAACAAACACAGATTATGACAACACAACTCTAGAAAACCATTTTAAAAGATTCTTCGTAGCATGCAGCAATAGAATAGCATAGCAAAAACTTACAACGATGAAAATCTTTCACTGTATTCTTTGAATTAGGAAAACAGGAACTTAAAAAAGACATGAATGTTATAACGTAGGTTTCCATGAGTATCAATCAAAATCAAAATAAACATGAATTGTTAAATAGGCTGAGAGGCAATGTTTTGCTTACATTCATATTCATTTTCCTCGCAAAAAAAATCATATTCATTTGTTTACAAAATCCAAATTTCCAGTGCTACTATTTGTTCATGCCTTCCAATGCTTGTTCACCCCAACAACATTTGGAGATACATAAAGTCTAGAAATCTAAGTGTTTCGTAGCCTCACATAGCAGTCAATAAAGTTCAGGAGTGGGGCTCTAAAAAAATGTTATCTAAACTCCCTCTTAATAAAAAACATGCAATGGTACGGTCACGAAAAAAATTATATTCATAAATCAGTTTTGAAGCAAACCTGGTAAATAAATTTGAAGCAACATGTGAAGAATGGTTTCATGTAATTATATCAATTTTACCTATGTATGTGAACGAATGGGCAAACTCTGAGTTCTTAAATATTTTTTAGTGCACCCGGTCATCTTGGTTAAGGACCGCTCAGCTGAGACAAGCAGGTACTTTAGTGCGCAGGAAATTGAGGGAAGAAATCAACAACCTTACATTTAATCTCCATGAATTTAAAAGATGATGCCAACCCATAATTCAGTGATATATATACTGAAGAAAGCTATCTATAGATCTCAACCATATCATCTGCACTTCAGAAGTTCTCACCTGATTTATTTGTTCACTTGAACTCTAGATCATATTTTCTTTCTGCAAAGAGTTGGAGAACGTAGTCATTAGTAGGATGGACTGTTAATATAACAAAACTTATAATAGGATGGATTGTTAATATAACAATCATCCCAGTATTAAAAAGTTGGTAATCGACCTTTACAGGAAGGGGAAGGGAACAACAACATCAGGCAACAGACTTGAAAAATGCATTATATAATGATACGTCAAGTCAAACAAACAACATAGAAAGTATAGTTGAACAGAGAAAGAAATAGTATACAGAAGTTCATTTTCAAGGAACACAACAGGATTTGGATCCCTGATTGCTGCTTTTAGCAAACCTCGAGCATCTTCTGCAGAATATGGAGCTAGAACTTTCAATCCGGGAACATGTGCATACCAAGCTGCATAGCACTGCATACTAAGACAGTAAGTAATTTCATCAAAATACAGCAGCATACCTATCTATAAATATTTACAGGACTATAATATCCATGAGATGATATGCACCGCATGATTTTAATGTGACCTAAAGCTTACACCTCTTTCTCAGTAAACACATTTACATTTTATTTCCATTTTAAGAACAGTTCTACTAAATATTACAGTATGGAGATAAATAACTCTTGGAATTAACTATTTAATCCTACAATTAATCTATCCTCTGTCAATGTATGTCCTAGCACAAGACTTTTAGAACATTAAATCATATGGCATAACTATTTGTCTTCTAAAGAATAAGAACAGCAACAAAACAACAATATAGAGGTAAGTTTGTGACAATAGCCTGCGAGTGTTGGGCACCAACTCCAGCAGCAGCACCATTTGGACCCCTGAAGACAATAGGTACAGATATCTGGCCAACTGACATGTAGTTCGATTTGGCAGCCTGAATTAATTATGTGATCAATTGCCTGAATATACAACAGTGTGTAATTAACAGATTTGTTTTTCAACATATGGAGTCTCCAGTATTCATATTCTCAAAGATGGAGAGCGGTACCAGAATAACAAACATTATTGTTGCAGAAAATTGTAAAGACAAATTGTTGTGCAAAGAATTGTAATCACCAAACGTTCATCAGCGACACCATATCAGATTATAACCCCTCTAATTCAGTAATCAAATTAGAATGGATCATAGTGTTTAATGGATCTGACAGATTTTCCCAGATATTCTACCATGTGAAAATAAACTGGAGTGAGGGAGTTCATGTCACTTTTTCTCAAGAGAAGAATGTCTACGAACATGTTAACATGCTGGTTATGTATATACATCTTTCTCCAATGAGGTGCTACTTAACAAAATGCATTACAATCGTCAACCATTAGGAGCCATTCTAATTTATGTAATAAATGTTTTTTCTAAGAAATATAAAGCAAACAGAGAAGGGCAAAAACAGATATGCAATAGGATGCTGCAACAAATAGGAATTTTCTGGGATTGCAAAGCATGTAGAGAAAATGAGTACAGAAACCAACAGATATGCCAAGGAGTGAAAGAACAAATCAAAGCAAAGAAATAGTTAATAATTGAATTAGTATGGTGATTTGCAGAATTCATTAAACAACTGACCTGCATCGAAAAGTTAAATGTCATGATCTCTACAATAGGTCGAAGACCATGGTAGGCGGCACCAACACCAATGCCAGTGAAGCCAGCCTGAACCAAAACAAATAAGATCGTATGAGAATGTGATTGGGTCAACCTGACAGCTTATGAATGGACAATGGTGATCAATTTGCGGGTTTATAACCTCAGTAATTGGAGTATCAAGAACTGGGCCATACTTGTCAAGCAAACCCTTAGATATCTGCCACAATGAAGAGAAGCTCAATACCAGTAACATTCATATATTACTTTTCAGTTGCCACAGGGAGAGAGAAAAATAAGAAGCATAAATCTTTGGAAATATTACTGACCTTGTATGCACCTTGGTACTCACCAACCTACCACAAACACAACAATTATTAAACCAAAAGAAGCAAGAATGGAACACAGAAAATAAACAAGTACAGGTACCGGTGGTACCTCTTCTCCCATCAAGAAAACAGAAGGGTCTGCCGACATTTCTTCATCTAATGCGGTATTCAATGCTTCCCTTACAGTTATCTAAATAAGGCCTCGTTTAGATTGCGAAAAAATTTCAAACCGATGAATAGTACCACTTTCGTCTTATTTGACAAATATTGTCCAATCGTGGACCAACTAGGCTCAAAAGATTCATCTCGTGATTTCCAACTAAACTGTGTAATTAGTTATTTTTTTTACCTACATTTAATACTCCATGCAAGCGGCTAAAAATTGATGTGATGGAGAGAAAGTGAAAAAACTTGGAATTTGGGATGCATCTAAACAAGGCCTAAGCAAAGAAGTGGCTGTGTAAAACTTCACGCCAAATGTCAAGGTCATAACATAGATGTACATCTGTAGAGAACCCAGCCACTTTCTTGAATTAATAACCTAACAGGACGTATAACTGTACCAACTGTCCCTGAGACCTCAAGGTATAGTTCAGAGAATGAGAGATCACACTGGATACTTAGGTTCTCGCTATCTACAGAAAACCATTGAATCACCAAAAACAACTCATTACGCCACTGTTAGTTCAGTTATTCAAAGTTGGTTAACTTTTTTCAGGTAAGCATCTACCACCTGAGCACCTGGCATCTAGTCAGTACACTGTTCACTCCCCCAGCGTAGGTGGAGTACGGTGCCATGTTCCCGCCTAATGCCAGTTGCTCTTCCTCTTCACAAATGTAAACATTATCACTGGTGAACAATCCATAATCTACACAAATGCAGTTTGCTTTTCCAAAGCAAGCAAATTAATCATCATCGATCTGATACACAACTGCTCCATGACCCAACAACTTATTAGATTCCCCCCACCTACCCGTTTCCCTGTACAGCTACTGCCATCCATATGTTTCCGATCAAGGTCAACAACAAACAACAGTCGCCATCATGCAGTATCCACCACCATTTACATCTCACAAAAGCGGAGAAAAAAAGTTTCGAAAATCTAGTCGTGAGGAGAGGATTTCGCAGTCGCAGGAAAAGTAAGCATATGACAACACAATCGGCCAGCGAGGCGCGACACGGAGCACAGCGAGGAACCAATCTACCGGAACGCAAACGAACGAACAAACAAACGTTGGCGGTGGCAGGGAAGTCCGGGAGCCGGCAACGAAACGATTCCCATTCCCCTCCCAAGCTTGGGGAAAACGTGGTAGATTCGGCGGCACGGCACACGCGCAGTGACGCGACGCAACGTGACGCGCGGGGATCACGAGGAGAGAGTGGCGTGGCGCTCACCTCCTTGGCGGCGGCGGAGTAGGTCCTGGCGGGAGCGGCGGCGGCCGTGGGGTGGAGGGCATTGTTTTGTCACAAGGGACGGACGTAGGAGCGAGGGGTGCGGGATCGCAGCAGGACGATGGAGCCACGTTAGTACGTCGCACAAAAAAAGTGTTCACGCTTTATTCTTTTAGTTGTTGGAGATATGGCTCCGTAATCATTTGAGTTGCTTCCCTCCATTTCGGCTGAACGATGTGGAACATGTACGGACGAGCTTCAGTGGATGCAAGTTACCGGTTACCTTAGGCATGTACAACGGGTCTCTTGAGCCCGTCTCCACGACGTAAATTTCGCAGAAAACACCCCGCCGATGCTAGGAGACGGGGTCTGCGTCGTCTCGCGAGACGACGGGGAAGTCGCGTGGCCCCAAGCCGAGAGCGCGGATCCAGTGCACGCGCACGCGGTTCCGGTACGCGGCTGAGGGAAATCTCGCGCCAAATCTTTCCCCACCTCCCTATGTCGCCGGTGTCGTCGCGCGCTGGTGTCCGCTCCCGTCGTAGGCTGCCGCAGAGCCCTGCGCCGCACGGCCGGCTCCGGGGAGGTGCCCTGCTTCGCCAGGTCAAGGCGGCCGAGGAGGAGCAGGGCTGCGCCGCCGCGGTCCTCGTCAGGCCCCAGCGCATCCATGTATTGCTCGTCGTCTACAGGTCGCCTGCCTAGCTTGTCTGCGTCCACGCCGGGCAGCGCGCCGCAGATGAGGCCCGTCTCAGCTCCCAGGGAAGGCCCCCAGCTGCATGATGGCACCACTGTCGTCCATCGTGCCTTGCGTCGTGGAGAAGAGGAACTGCTGCTTCATAAGCAAACCCACTGGCCACTGCTTGCAACCTTTTGGGTCTGATGACTGTCTGGTGAAAAGGTTCTCAGGGCAAATTATTGAGTCTGACAATTTTGGAAACGGCAAATTCAGGTTGTCAGATTCGATGGATATGGCTGAGAAAGTTAAATCTGCTATCTGCAATCTACAATTTTTAGGAACAGGTTTTACAGAACAGGTTTTACAGAAAGGTTACATATGAGGCTATGATGTAGTAGTGGCTACCTTGACAGAACAGGTTTTACAGAAAGGTTACAGATAGTGAATAACAATTGTCTGCTATCTGCAATTTTTAGGAACTGAAGTCTTAGAAAAGCTTGGAGACTAACTGAAGTCATTGCAGTATGTGTGAGCTTGCAGAGGACATACCCATGTAATGCTTCCTGAAACTATCTAAATAGTGTGAACTTGCAGTATGTCCTTGAACTTTCAGTTAAGTTTTTGTGCTGTTAAGTTTCTGCATGTGCTGATTTTTGAAAACTGCAGATGGCATGCAGTTTCTGTACTGCAGAAAACTGAATGTGCCGTTTTTTTCTAGAAAATTGGATGGCATGCAGTTTCTGAATGTGATGATTTTTTCCTGAAAACTAGATGGCACTTAGAAAACGAATAGCATGTTTATGCGTGTTTGTTTATTCGAGCACATATGGTAGCAAGTTGATATTCATGCTTGAATCATTTTTTATCAAACGGCAACACAATGGTATACAAATTGATATTCATCATTGATCTTGGCAACATGCAAAACATTAAAATGCTTGCAGACGACCCCTCGTCTCTGAGTTGTATGATGTGTCTTTTTACTTATCTATATGTCAGATACCAGTCTCTTAGAGACGACCATCCGTCTGTGGGTTGTACATGCCCTTATGGGTCTAATTGGTTGCTTGCAAGCCTGTGCATAACCTAGACAGCGTAAACATATGCTCAATAAATTGTGTTTGATTGTCTATATCTTATTGCATGTAGTCGCTTTCATGTTTTAGTTAAGCTCTCATATTTTCAATAGAGATAAAGGATGAGAATATTTCATGTTTGTGTGACTTGGGTGCAGCATTAGAGGTCTGCTTTCAGCACTGTGCAAGCCCTATACAGACAACTAATTACGAGCAAGCTGCATTGCATAAGTTTGGATACATGCCAATACAGTCAACACATGTATTGTCGCCATCTGTTAGGCCATTACATATCCGAGCTTCAGTGCATGATATCACACAATGAGTGTACTCCTTGAGTCCCAAAATAAGTGCATATCTCGCCCTTTAATCCAATGTTCTCAGGTCGTCCAAGGTCCAACTAATCACTACTAGTCAAGCTCACTTATGTCATCGCGATCAGCTATGCACTATAATTTGTCACAATAGTCCCAATTAGTCATGATTAGTCACGATTAGTATCGGAGCCATGGCAACTAGGATCGGTAAGACATTTGAAAACATTGGATTAATAATCACGACATATATTTTTATGATAAACATATTTAGACATACAAATATCAATACTATTTTCTATAAATGTAGTAAAATTTGAGATTTGTTGACTCCTCAAAATATTGGATGTGTACTTATTTTGGAACAGATAGAGTAAATAAAATTTCATTGTATAACAGCACGAGGGGTAACAATGGATCCAAATGAGTTGGGATGATCTTCTCCACAGCGTAGAGAAAAATGTTGCTGTGGAAGGTGCACTTTAATCTACCTGGCAAAAATGTTTTTTTTTGAAGAAAAAAGTAGGGAGAATGTGATCATAAACTAGACTGGTTTTCATTTAGAAGAAAATGGACACCAAAAGTTTGAGATGGAGAAGACTTTGACTTAGGTGACTGGATATACCATTACACCTTCCACCCAACCAGTTAAGCTAGGCTCGCTTAGCAAAAATGTAGGTACGCAGAATTTGGCACGACGTTGCTCGGGGAGTAGACAGAAAAGATTAGCGTTCCTCTGAGCTCGTCATTGCCGTGCTACCTCATCATCTGCAGGCGTAGGGACTGCACGCCAGCCATGCTAAACAGCTAAAGGTCCGGCTACTGGAGGAAGTCCATCTTAACATCAGTGACATCGAGTTGCATGAAGGTTGGGGCCGGGGTTAAAACACCACATCGGCGTCAGGATCTACGGCGCCAAACTTGGTGCCAGGATCTATGGCGCCGAGCTACCTACCAAGTCTGCGTTGAGCACAAGACCTCGACGAGCTAAGGGTCCAGATTTTGAAATCATACCTCCAGGAGCATATTTGTGAAATTTTTTCAAAAAAAGACTAAAAAATAAAAAATTCGGCCGTGTGCAGGCGCAGGGTGATTTTTATGTTGATTTTTGCAGGCTACTTTGAGGTAAATATCCAAATGTGGTTTCAGTATGCCAATTTCCATGTGCCATCCGGCCGGCTGTCTCGATTCGTCTAGTAAACATGATTAGCCCATGTGATGCTACAGTAACATGTACTAATCAATACTTAGTTAGGCTTAATAGATTCGTCTTGTGAATTTGCCACAACTTATGCAATTGGTTTTATAATTGGCTCATGTTTAGTTTTTCTAATTTGAGTTATTTTTTCCCTCTCGCCCCCGCGTCGCTCCCCAACACGGGCGACACGGGCGGCCGCGCCCTCCCAAACCCTAGTGGCCGCCCCTTCCCTCCCTACCCCTGCCACATCGCTGCCGGAGCTGGCTGCCGGCATGGCCACATGGCTCGCCGGGATGGCAGTGGTGGGGCTCCTCCTCTCCTCGCGATTTGGTGGCGCAGGTGACAGCGAGCATGCGGTTCTCCTCCCACATGGGCTGCGTGGAGCCCGACGGCTGTTGGCGGCGCCGGCTGGTGTCCGGCTGGCGCGTGGGGACGGCGGCAGATCCCCTTCTCCCTCACCCGTCCCTTCCTCCAGACTTGGTGGCGGCGGCGGCGTTGGCCTGGATCGCTGGATCGAGTCCTGGGCGGCTGGATCCGGTGTCCACGCGGGCGGATTTGAAGCTCTGGCACCTGGACCCGGCACTCTCTCGGAGGGGTGGCGAGGGCGGTGGCTGGCCAAGGCGGAGGCGGCGGCGACAGCAAAGGGTGTCGACGCCGGTGCTCTACTGTCGGTTCTGATGCCACTGGGTAGGGGGCGGCGCCCACGGGGGTGGGGCACGTGTCTGGTGGTGGCTGACGTCGGGTCGCAGTGTCGGCGGCACGTGCCAAGAGCCAGCTACAGCGGCCGGCTGAGGCATTGGTCGTGTGGCGGTGTTCCGCGAGCAGCGAAGTCAGGTTCGGCTCCGTGTTGCCCGGTCAGAGGGGGTGACTGCCAACGCAGCTGTGTGGCTGCTGCGTGCAGCCAACGCGTCGACACCCAAGGGGTTACTATGTAGCGGTAGGACAACGGCGAAGGCAGTGATGGATGGCAAGGGGCCTTGCTTCTTGGGCCGACGTTCGTGCTAGAGGACTCCTTGGGCGAAAGCCTAGCGATGGCGACACCTGTGGGTGCCTCTTTCCTTGTTGGGGGCGCTATCATCCAAGGGTGAAAGCCTGGTCCACTTTGGACGTGCGACGGTGGCGCCATCGGCGTCGCTACCTTTCTGAAGGCATCACGTTTGGATTTCATCGTGGCCTCGATGTCTCCTCGATGATTGTTCTTCGCTTCTTGGCGCCTCGATGATGCGTGGAGGCGGGTCTTGCTGCGAGAAGTCGAAGCTGTTGCGTCAGGGACGTGGCTCGACAACGATGACACGCGGCGAGCCCCCACCTTCATCGTAGGCTGGGGTCTACTAGGGGTCGGCAAGCGCTGCAGGCGAGGCGTGTGGCCGTGATTGGAAATCGGAGCTGCTCTTTGCGGGGTGCTTGAGCTTGGCAACGATGACCGGTTGCGTCTGCTTCCTTCGGGCTCGTTGGTGGGTGGCTTGTGTGTGTACTGCCATGAGAAGTCGGAGCTGTTGGCGTCTTCAGCCATGCTCGACAACGATGACCCATGGTAGTGTGTCGTGTTAGTGCTCAGCTACGTCGTGTGGGTTGGTTAGCCTATCGGGTGCCCATTTTGACATCCCGTTGGCTAGCCCTCTTATACATAAATTCTTTCGTTTTAATTGAGCGGCAGAGCTCCTGCCTTTGTTTCAAAAAAAAGTTCTTCTAATTCGCATATAAACATTCGATGTGACAGGGACTAAAGTTTAGTCCTGGGATACAAACACCCCAAACATAGTTGTTCACATATATAGTTCATAACACATCTAGTTCACACATCACATTATACCATCTGAGTCTACGCATAAGTCTTTCAACATAGTTTTCAAAAGATAACAAATGTGTGGGTGTGCCACTACCACACATCTACGAGACTTTAAAGTCTCTCTTGCACATGCCAATTTTAATTTCAGTTTAAAATTCATGTATTTTCATACGCCTATTTTACTAACAATTGGAGGTTCCAAAATAATATATTCTAGAAATCCTTATAAAAATCAGAAAGATCTAAACATCAACTCGTTATACTCTAATCACCATTTATAATAATAGCTATTAGATCTACAATATTATGTTTTCCAAAAATATACCCACCTCTACTATTATGAAAATAACGTAACATAATCTCATTTACCATGATTCGATCACCATTTAATTTGTCCTCTCTTCTCTCTCTCTCCTCCACATCAACACAAGTTTGACGCGGTATTTTCGACATCTCATTTACCTTAGCTTATTATACTTGCTCTAAAGAAAAAAGAAATGCCATATGGTCAATTCTCGTTTTTATAAAGTCTCTGAGGAAATTTAACCCTACAAAGTTATTAAACTGCACGTGTAGCGAGTGGTACGACTTTATTCCATCATGTTTCGTCGTCGGAAGTGGGTTGGGCTTGGCTGTATCAAGCGTTTCTGCCTAGCTTAGGACGAAAACACTGTTGGTCTCTAAACAGTCGTTTAATAACCTATATTTATATTTATAAACATTATGTAGATACTCATCGTTTTTGTCTAATCAATCATTTATCTTGTTTAACTATCCTTTGACGACTACTTCGTTTGGTTGACCTTGACCATGTAGTCGGAGTAATGCTTAAGCAATTCAGTATACGTGACCAATTATTTACCCTTCATTAGCATTCACGAAAACACTGGTCCAAAACAATCGTACATGAGTTACAGGGACACTATCGGCCCGCGGCCGTTCGCACTTTGTACGATTAACGGCGTGAGCACATGGAAGCGTCAAGAGACCGTGCCATGATTGGGGAGAAACTTGAGCGGTAGAAATGAGCGAAAAGACGTCAGTCAAAAGTTAAACGTCCGGGGTTGGCCGGCTGGAGAAGCAACCCATAGCAGGGCAGCCAGCCAGACACCCAGGCCCACCAGAGGGAAGAAGATAAAACAAAGACCAAGCTGAGATAGTTGATTGTGGCCTTGTTTAGATTGAAAAAAATTTCAAACCGATGAATAGTAGCATTTTCGTCTTATTTGGTAAATATTGTCCAATCGTGGACCAACTAAGCTCAAAAGATTCATATCGTGATTTCCAATCAAACTGTGCAATTAATTATTTTTTTACCTACATTTAATGCTCTATGTAAACGGCTAAAAATTGATGTAACAGAGAGAGAGTGAAAAAACTTGGAATTTTGAGGGTACGTAAACAAGGCCTGTGACGCGGACGCGGACCGACGGGTGCACGCGCGCGACGCGACCACAGGTCCACAGCGCACTGCTCCCGTTGGCTCGCTCCACTGTTCGCGGGAGCCACCACGACACCGGGGCGCTGTGCGGCGACCAGCGCGGCACCAATGCAATGCAACCGGTGCCGCGGGGGTTCGGCCGGCTTGGTTCGGTGGCGCATCGCCGTTCGCTCGTTAATGCGCGCGCGCGTCCTGCTGTTGGCTGCCCACTCGCGTTAATGACGACCCATCCGATCCATTCAGGCCCTGGCTCACTCGTCTAATCTAATCCGGGCGACGAGGCCAACGTGCTCCTGCTAGACCGCCACAGGCGGCGGCGAACTCCCAAGTCCCAGCCAGCGAAAAACGGTCCCCGGCTCGAGGTCGTTCCGTGGTTTCGTACGCGCAGGAACGCGTGCCCAGCCCAGGTGACGGACCGCTGCTCCGGCCCTACTGTCCTGGCACACGTACGTACCATGCAGTGTGCACCCACATGGAGGGACTTCATTAGCTTCACACCGTGAAGCGTTAAAAGCATGTGGAGACCGATCGACGAACGAGGGTCGATCGCGTGCGTCCGCACGACACGGCGTCCGTCCGGTGTGGAGTGGCGACGTGGCCGGCCGGGCGGAGGCGCTCGTCGAAAGCGGCCAGTGTCTCCGTCCCCGTACGACGCCTTTATGGGCCGCATTTAAACGCCCCCGCCCGCCGCGGTCGCTTGCCGTCGCCCCTTTTTTTTCCCCACACCACCAACAGCGGCAGCAGCAGCAGAGGCTCGAGGCGCGCGCGACGTCCGGCACGGAACCGCGACGCGCCATGTGTGTGACCGAGGGAGTTTTTATTCATTCCCTCTCGCTTTCTGCACTCCCGCTTCACCAAGTTGGCTGATCCGTCTCAGTTCCTGTTCGGTATTCTAGTTAATTTCTCGCTTGGATTGGAGGCTGCATGCCCTGGCTAGCTGCTGCAGCAGCCAGCAGCAATGGCGATTCGCGGTGGAGGACCGGCTGCAGCAGCAGCACCCGTTCTTCTGCTCCTCCTCGGCTTCCTGTTTCTGCTGCGGGGAGTTCCGTCGCGAGCCGAGGACACCGTCGCCGCCGGCCAGCCGCTGTCCGGCGGGCAGAGCCTTGTGTCCAAGCGTGGCAAGTTCAGGCTCGGATTCTTCCAGCCAGGTACCTATGTCGTCTCTAACTTCGCACTCGTACGCCTGCGGGTTCTTGCTGTCTTTTGGTGAATTGAAGCTCAGTTTTATAACATAATAAGTATATAAAGTTGTTGTTTTTATAGAAGAGAAAATGCGTCGGTACGTGGAGTACAATTAACAAATAAATAAGTAATGATCATAGAGTAGTTTATTTTTTTGAAGGAAGCTAATCATCATACTACTTGTTTAGTCAGTACAGATGCAACTCCAAAATTCCAAATACTTTCCATGAGCATTTCGACGAGAATTCAAGCCAGCAGATTTTCCTCTTTCTTTCAGTGGGAAACTAGATATTTTTTTTTCTCGCTGAACATTCTTTGAACTTTGTATTCCCCGATAGTAACATTTGAGTAGGAAATAAAACGACCCCTTAAAAAACTAGGAAGTTTTGTAGAACACAAGAAAAATCACGTTAGTTAACATTCTCTTTCCTGATGACGGGGTGTAGAAAGACACGTTTAGGATCACTTGTCGTCACTGCTAACTTTTCTGAACCTTCATTCACACATCCAGAAATCTTGTCACGTACTGGGAAAGAGAGAAAACCGAAGGTTGGGAAAGGTTGACAAACAGCTAGCATAAAGATTTCACAATCAACTGAAAGCACCACCTTTTCTAGAAGCACACCTGGCCGTGCTCATATTTTAATGTCTTCCCGATCATGCGGATTTAGCAATTGACTTGTTCAAAGTGTTCGGCACAAAGCGAGTGCACCGCCACTCATCGCTCCGAGAAATCGGCCTAAAAAATACGGAGTAGACAGCTAAACTGTACTTCTGACGGACAACTGTCATTACATACAAATTTAAAAAGAAATGGTGGATCACCGTTCAATTCATCATGCAACTCTTGTTCTGTGCAAGGTGCAACAGACAACTCGACGCAGCGCTGGTACCTGGGCATCTGGTACAACCAGATCTCGGTGCACACCACGGTGTGGGTGGCAAACCGGGTGACGCCCATCTCCGACCCGGAGTCCTCGCAGCTTTCCATCTCCAGCGACCGCAACATGGTCATCCTCGACCACAGCAGCAGCAGGTCTACCGTCGTCTGGTCGACCAACGTGACCACCGGCATCACCTCCAACTCCACGGTGGGCGTCATCCTCGACAACGGCAACCTCGTCCTGGCGGACGCGTCCAACACCTCCGCCGTGCTGTGGCAGAGCTTCGACCACTTCGGCGACACGTGGCTCCCCGGCGGGAAGCTGGGCCGGAACAAGCTCACGGGCGAGGTGACGCGCCTCGTGGCGTGGAAGGGGTACAACGACCCGACGCCGAGCCTGTTCGCGCTGGAGCTGGACCCGCGCGGCTCCAGCCAGTACCTGCTCAACTGGAACGGCAGCGAGCAGTACTGGAGCAGCGGCAACTGGACGGGGACGGCGTTCGCCGCCGTGCCGGAGATGACGTCCACCGGCGCGTCGCCCGTGTCCAAGTACACCTTCGGCTACGTCGACGGCGCGAACGAGAGCTACTTCGTCTACGACGTCACGGACGAGTCGGTGGTGACGCGGTTCCAGGTGGACGTGACGGGGCAGATCCAGTTCCTGACGTGGGTGGCGGCCGGAAACGAGTGGGTGCTCTTCTGGTCGGAGCCCAAGCGGCAGTGCGACGTCTACTCGGTGTGCGGGCCGTTCGGCGTGTGCACCGACAACGCGCTGCCGTCCTGCACCTGCCCCCGGGGGTTCCGGGAGCACGACCTGGCCGAGTGGCTGCAGGACGACCACACCGCGGGCTGCGCCAGGAACACCGCCCTACAGCCTTGCAGCGCCGCCGCCGCTCGAGACGGGCAGAAGAAGCACAGCAGCAGGAACGATGATAGGTTCTACACGATGCCCAACGTGAGGCTGCCGAGCAACGCGCAGAGCACGGCGGCAGCGAGTGCTCACGACTGCGAGCTCGCGTGCCTCCGCAACTGTTCTTGCACCGCGTTCTCCTATAGCGTCGGCGGCTGCTCGCTGTGGTACGGGGACCTCATCAACCTTCAGGACACGACAAGCAGTGGCACCGGAGGCGGCAGCAGCATCTCGATCCGCCTCGCTGCGTCCGAGTTCTCTAGCAACGGGAACACCAAGAGACTGATCATCGGGCTCGTCGTCGGGGGCTTCGTCGCCGTGGTCACCGCGATCGTTCTGGCTACAACCTTCATCATGAGAAGCAGAAGGATCAAGTCGTTGAGGAGGGTCGAAGGATCCCTGGTGGCATTCACGTACCGCGACCTGCAGTTGGTGACCAAGAACTTCTCAGAGAAGCTCGGCGGCGGCGCCTTCGGGTCCGTGTTCAAAGGGGCGCTGCCTGACCCTGACGCAGCGCTCGTGGCGGTCAAGAAGCTGGAAGGCGTTCGGCAGGGGGAGAAGCAGTTCCGTGCCGAGGTGAGCACGATCGGCACGATCCAGCACGTGAACCTGATCAGGCTGCTCGGGTTCTGCTCCGAGGGGTCGAAACGGCTCCTCGTCTACGAGCACATGCCAAACGGCTCTCTGGACAGGCACCTGTTCGGGGCCAGCAGCAGCCATGGTGTCCTGAGCTGGGACGCCAGGTACCAGATCGCTCTGGGGATCGCGAGGGGGCTGGACTATCTGCACGAGAAATGCAGGGACTGCATCATCCACTGCGACATCAAGCCCGAGAACATCCTCCTGGACGACGCGTTGGTGCCCAGGGTCGCTGACTTCGGGCTCGCCAAGCTCATGGGCCGCGACTTCAGCCGCGTGCTCACCACGATGCGGGGCACGGTGGGGTACCTGGCGCCCGAGTGGATCGCCGGCACGGCCGTCACCACCAAGGCGGACGTGTTCAGCTACGGCATGATGCTGTTCGAGATCGTCTCAGGCCGGCGGAACGTCGGCCAGCGCGCGGACGGCACCGTGGACTTCTTCCCGTCCACGGCCGTCAGCCTGCTCTTCGACGGCGACGTGAGCAGCGCGGTGGACGGCCAGCTCGGCGGCAACGCGGACGTGGCCCAGGTGGAGCGGGCCTGCAAGGTGGCGTGCTGGTGCGTGCAGGAGGACGAGAGCCTGCGCCCGAGCATGGGGACGGTGGTGCAGGTTCTGGAGGGGCTGGTCGACGTCAACGTCCCGCCTATCCCGAGGTCGCTGAAGCTGCTCGCCGATCCGTCCAATTACGCCGTCGAGTTCTTCTCAGGCTTGCCGTCGACTTGAGATTGGGTCACTGCTAGCGGCATCAAACTTATGGCCTTTTAGCACGGTTTACGCCGGCTTCAGCTTTATCTATTTTGCGTAAATCGAGCCACGGTAGCGTGAAGCCGTTTTGTAAGCCAGGGTTAAAATAAACTTAAAAGCCGAAAAAATCGTTTTGGATGAGCCGTGCCAAAGAGAGCTTTAAACTAGTGGTGTGTATATGAGCTAATGATGAGTTTGTCAAGAAGTTACTCGTGCCGCGAACCTTGTGGTAGCATATAACTTCTTCAGGTAGCCAAGAAGATTTTCGTACGGTTACTAAACCATATATTCACTTATCCGGATGAGAAATATGTTATGAGAGTAATGCTCACTACATGAAAATTAACCATATACTGCATGTAATATATTAAAACCTACCGGAATGCTTCAATAATTTAGATTAGAGGAAAATTCAGGGGCGATCCTTCAAATTGGCAAGGGGAGTCATCTAGATCCCTCTACTTTCAAAATATCAATTGTGGGTCTATGAACTTGGCTTCAAGTGTCATCTCCTACAACTAAAAAGAATAAAGTGTTGATATTTTTTTGTGCGACATTTGTTTTGGTTCGTCCGTCTGCCCACGCCTGCGATCCCACGATATCTCCCGCATGCTGCGTCCTTTAGTGCGATTCTCCTTGATTGAATATTGACTGTAATGTGATAGAGGAATCACGATAAAATAGAAAGTAAAAAATTATTATGCTATCCATATACACATTGCATGTTTGCATGCACCAACATACATGGCAACGAGCAAAAGGAAAGAGAATTAACACAGAAGAAAAAAAGAATTAAGACAAAAGGAACCTCTTTGCATTTCTGAGAACCTTGTCAAATCTGCCTACATTTAATTACTTTCTCTCTTTGCATTTGCAAAAAGGATAGTTTTTTTCTCTTTTCATTTGATTTCACGCTCACGTGTTCCATCGCCCTCGCTTGTTGTTTCTTGCTGAAATTGCCCTTGGGTCTTTTCATTTTGAATCATTTCCCCATATTCTAATTAAACTACAAAATTTTGAATTAGGATACGAGGTAAGACATGCAAACATACATTTCAAAACTACTTGTAGAGTCCAAAGAACTTAATAAATAAATTCTTCTGGAAGCAATGCAAATTCTCTCTAATCTTTCATTTGGTGCAGTTAGTGTTATCGTAGTACCCGTATGTATTCATGGGAAATAAATCGTGGACAAAACGTGAACACTTTTTTGTGCGACATTCCAATATGGGTCTATCGTCCTGCAATATCCTTGAGACAGATTACATAAAGGATGAGAGTCTCTCTATGAGATTACTCACAAGAGACTCAAACTTATATCTGATCATGGTAATATTGAATTACTTTGCATCAAAAGCATCAGCAATGATAAACGGTGACATAGGTATTAGTATGCATAGTAGAGGAAAACTCAACATTGGTCTTCTCAGCAGCTTTTCTGAGTCTTTATAGTGCTAACTTGTCCTTACTCAGATAGTCAAGAGGTGCACCATAAAATTATGCACCACTAAGAAAAGTATCACCATTGGTTGTCTTGACCTGAAAAATATATCGAAATTAAGAATTACAACACCTAATTCTATATCTTGAAACAGACACTCAAGTAGATATCTTATTCTACAATATATGTCTGTGTGGAATAGTCTTAAAGCCACACATATTTATACGGTGAGTATAACATACTTTGTTTTAAAATTTTATGAGAGATTTTTAAAGACAAGCAATATTATCCATGTGACAGGACCTAATATTTACATATATACTCTAACCTGTGTGTACAAGATTATATTGAGATGCAGCGGAACTTATTCATGGATTTATTGGCGTATGAAACAAATGGATATCGGAGAATTCTTTCTGCCGATATAAAATATTATCTTAGCCATATCACGAAAAAGTCTATACAGTAGAGTTTGTGAGCCTGCGACGCCGCGCTCTCCGTGACTGTGTTAATTTCACGAACTTTCCTTTTTGAATTAAATGTCACTTTAACATCGGTATTTAATTTAACATTATTGTTATCTTATCGTGTGATCCGTGTGTTTTTAGTATAAAAGATTTAGTTATTCCGTAGCAACGCACGGGCACGCTACCTAGTCCAGGTCTAAATGGGTCCAAACCAGCACTCGATGCTGAAGTGGCGCGCTGATGTGGCTCCTACATGTGGGGCCCACATGTCAGTTGGTTATATGTCTATTTATTTTTATTTTTTTGCTGATGTCACATTGACTTTAAAAAAAATAATTTATAACTTTATCATATGAGCTCGGATTAAGACAAACTTTATATCAAAATGGTAGCCCTCGACAGGATCTGCAACTTTGTAGTTGAAAAGTTTTTAAATTGAAATTGTTTAGGGTCCCAAAATATTATTGTAAGTGCGCAGATTTTAAAATTCAAAATTGTCCAACAATCTCAGATGTTGACATGGTGTATATGAAAGTTATAGTTCTCAATACGATCTAAAAGTTTGTAGTTGAAAAGTTTTTTATTTGAAGTTGTTTAGTGTCCCAAATATGTGTTCTAAGTTTGTAGATTTGGGACACTAAACGAGTTCAAATAAAATACTTTTCATGTACAAAGTTGTAGATCGTATTGAGAACTGTAACTTTCATATACACCATGTCAACATCTGAGAGTTTTGAATAATTTTAAATTTTAAAATCTGTAAACTCAAACCCTTAACTCGAGCTCACGTATGACATATGTCCGTCCTCAGTCTCCGTCGCGTCATTCAGTCGTTTCTCTTCCTCACGACCTCTTTTCCCTTGGGCTCTCTCCCTCCCATGCGCTGATCTTCCGGCCCTGTCTCTCCGTCGAGCTTGTGGCGGCGGCAAGGATCTAACCACGCCCGGGCCTGGTGCACCGCGGCCCGGCGGCGGTTCCAGCGCCACATGGAGCGGGCCAGCAGGCTCGGTGGCGCGTGGGCTGCGACTCCGAGCGCGGGTGTCGCTGGCCACGGGCTGTGTTATCGACAGGACTGTGTTCCAACAATCACGATTTTCTTAAAAAAAATATACGCAACAATTAGAAATGGTCTTGCAAAAAATATTCAACCAACCCTGCTGAAATTTAGGGACCTTATAAGAAATATATTTTCATTTTCACAGTCGTGCTGAATGAAATGGGTACCCTTATGGGGAGGTTCTTGTCACGCTTATTGATGTTCTCATATATATATATATATATATATATATATATATATATATTTGTAATTTTGTGAAAAAGAGTAAATTTATGTACAAGTTATCTTGAAAGTTAAATTTGAGTTGAAGGAAGGCTAGGGACAAGTGCTTTGTGAAGCATATGACTACCTCAATTAGATTTTTGTGGTGAAACTTTTTATGGGCATGTTACGAGAATGTATTTGGTCCCTAAAAAATCATAGTTTCAACATTTTCTAAGCAAATTTGGATATTATCCAATTTGTGGAAATATTGAGCAAATTTAAAATAAATTTTAAACTACAAAAACCTTTAAATTAGCCCTTCCAAACTTGCATATGGTCTTATAAACATTTGTGTGCACACATATATAGTTTTTCAAACTAAATATATTTTTGACAATGCATGTTGTTCGAATGTGAAGTATCCTATAATAGGCATAAATACATTTACATTATAAAAAACATAAAAAAATATTAGACTACTCGCATAAGTAGTATGTATGGATAACCATGAATTTATAAAAAAAGGTTCGATGGAACCAAATATTAAATGACCGAGATACTAATGTTACGACATTTGATGTAGGCGCAATTCAAAAATGAAAGGGAAATGGTATGTTGGGTTGACCAAGGTTCAAGGTGGAGAGAGGCATGCGGCTCCAGCTAAGTTCAGTTAGCCCAATGGTGGCGACCAGCGTGGCGACCCGTCAATGGGCTTGGTGGGCCTCGTGGATGGGCTAAGCGGGCCTATCGATGGCCTCGTTGTTTTTAAATTTATTAACAGAGGCTGTCATTTGTCCGCATGTGTAAATCAGGATTTTACGCACACATTGTATACGAGGCGGACGGTCTGCCCGTCTGTGTTAATGCTAGCTTTTTCACCGTCTACAATAATACTTACAATAGTGGCGATTTAACGATAGAGTTAAATGCATTAGCGGACCTTAAACTTATAAGGATGTGTCTTAGCTCCATAAACTTTAAAACTGCATTTCAGCATCTCTAAACTTTGTTAAGTACTAGTGCATCTAAGGTCCATGGCACACACACACAGTGTCGATGCAGAAAGTGACCAACACATACATATTTATAGTTTTATCGTACGTTGTGATCGGATGTGGCCTAGCACTCAATGACACAGGGTTTATACTGGTTCAGGCAACGTGCCCTACGTCCAGTTTGAGTCGGTCGATGACTTTATTCCTGAGCCCAGGTGCTCGAAGTTTGCTGTGGGGTTACAAACGGAAGAGAGTAAGATGGGGGTGCAAGAGGTCCGGTCGGACTCTGGTCTGAAGGGCCAAGAGTGACAGAAGCTCCGCTATGTGCTCAGTGTTCGAGCGTGCGCTCTGTGTAGTTTTAGAGTGTCTAAAGCTAGCAGAGGGTGAATCGATGTAAGTGAACTGATAGACCCCCCCTGTTGGGAGAGAGCGCATCCCCTTTTATAGATGAAGGGGATGGCCTTACAAAAGAGAGAGAGTACGTATGCTACTAAGTCTTGTTGCTCACGCCGTCGGATACAAGATGATTGTAGGCGCCCACAACACCGTTGTTGTCAGACGCATGTGGGAGGTTTTTCCGCATTCACCATGTATGGTAAATGACGGCGCCCACAACACTGTTGATACCCAGAGGCATGTGAGGAGAGCCTTACCGTGCTTGTCTTGGTATGGGAGTTGATGGCGCCCACGATACTGTAGGGCAAATGTCGGCGCCCACAACACTGCTTGGGTTCTGACATGCCTGTAAGGTTGCAGGGTACCATTCTGACACGCCCTGTTAGTACTGTCCTACAGGTGTACAGGGTACGGTCCTCGGTATTGCGGTTGACTTAAGTGCCCTGCCTTACTTTCTCCGTCCGTTTCCTGGTCCTCACCGAGCGGGCTTCCCCGGTCGGTTGGTCCCAGTCGGCTCCGACTGCGTCAGTCGGAGTAGAGCTATAAGCAGGGGGTTCGGTGCATCCCCGGTCGGAGATGCGGGTCGTAGTCGGAAGTGGTGTTTGGCCAGGCCTTCCGGTCGTAGAGGCGGGTCAGAGTCGGAAGCGAGCGCTGTTGGCCAGGCCTTTTGGTCGAAGAGGCGGGCGGGAGGCAAAAGTGAGTGCTGGTCCTCCTTAGCGAGCCCTTTCGGACGGAGAGGCGGGCCAGAGTCGAAAGCTGGCGCCGTTCCTCCTCTGCCAGGCCTTCCGGTCGGAGATTGGATCGTCCTTCTGGCCTGTCGTTTAGGTATTGGGGCCGGCCCAGGAGCTTGTGCAATGTCGTGTGCTGGGCCGAGCCTTTGCTGGGAAGCCGAACCATGAGGGACCTCGGGTTTATGAACCCGACAGGAGCCCCCAAGCCCTCGGGCGATTCGGGTAGAATCATCTGGGGGATTTTTTTCGTTTTGACGGCGGGTGCGCGCGAGCGCACCCGAGGGTGTAGCCCCTGAGCCCACGGGCGGTTCGGCTGAGAATCATCTGGGGGGGTATTTTGTCTTGTCAGCGGGGGAATTTTTTTTGACAGCGGGTGCGCGCGAGCGCACCTGCGGGTGTAGCCCCCCGAGCCCCTGGGTGATTCGATTAGAATCGCCTGGGAGTTTTTGTCAGTGGGCGTTTTTTCAGGGGCGTAGCCGAGGCAATTTAGGGATTGGGCGAGACGGAGTCACGGATCCAGGCGTCAAGCGCAGCCGAGGCAGTTTCGAGATTGAGCGAGACGGAGTCGTGGATCCTGGCGTCGGGCGCAGCCGAGGCAGTTTAGGGATCGGGTGAGACGGAGTCGTGGATCCTGGCGTCGGGCGCATCAGAGGCAGTTTAGGGATCGGGCGAGATGGAGTCGCCGATCGTGGCGTCGGGCATAGCCGAGGCAGTTTAGGGATCGGGCGAGACGGAGTCATGGATCTGGCGTCCGAACACAACCGGCGATTTAGAGATCGGCGAGACAGTCGTGGATCCTAGCATCGGTGCACCGGCGATTTGAGATCGGCGAGACGGAGACGTGGATCCTAGCATCATGCGCACTCGAGGCAGTTTAGGGATCGGGCAAGACGGAGTCGTGGATCCTGGCGTCGGGCGCAACCGAGGTAGTTTAGGGATCGGGCGAGACAGAGTCACGAATCTTGGCATCGGCGCGCAATGAGGCGATTAGGATCGGGCGAGGCGAGTCACGGATCTGGTGTCGGCGCAATGTGGCGCGATTTAGGACCAGCGAGACGAAGTCGTGGATCTCGTGTCGGGCGCAATCGAGGCGATTTCGGATCGGGCAAGACGGAGTCGCGGATCCACAACATCGGCGTAAGTAAAGGCGATTTAGGATCGTCGCGAGACGGAGTCGCAGATCTCGCATCGGCGCGCCATGAAGGCGATTTAAGAGATCGGGCGAGACGGAGTGGCGGATCCTGGCGTCGGGCGTAGCCGAGGCAGTTTTGGGATTAGGCGAGACGGAGTCGTGGATCCTAGCGTCGGGCGCAGCCAAGGCAGTTTAGGGATCGGGCGAGACTGAGTGGCGGATCCTGGAGTCGGGCGCAGCCGAAGCAGTTTTGAGATCGGGTGAGACGGAGTCACGGATCCTGGTGTCGGGCGCAGCCGAAGTAGTTTTGGGATCGGGTGAGACGGAGTCGCGGACCCAGGCGCAGTTGAGGCGTTGGGCGTCTTGAGCCCCTAAGCCCCGTTTTGTCTTGGTAGGGGTCGGTTGAGTTTTGTGTGTTACCCCATCTGCGGTTTCTCACAACCGGAGGGGCTGAGCTAACGTCGCTTGCCTTGATGGCTCGAGTGACACGCTCGGTGAGCTCGCTAACGGGTACGTTCGAGTGAAATCTGGGTCCGTCGTTTGTTACGGGGTCGTCATAGCCCTCATGTGGCATTCCACTGCTCCTTAACCCACAACCTGGTAGATGCTTGGGTCGTTCCAGAGACCAACCTGGGTGGCCTGCTGGCCTCCCCTTGATGGAGATTCTGTGGGCATGGCTCGAGGTTAGGATCGAACGAGAAGGTTGGGATGACCCTGTCTGCTTCGGGGCAGACTGGGCGAGGGCCTCTCGGGGCTCATCTGCATTTTTTTCCCCTGGCTCTGTTTGACGTGAGGCGGCCTCGAGCCCTTTGTGGGCCAGCCTTCGAAACCCCGGTCGGTCGTTGCTCATGTTGAATGAGGCAACTGCCACTTCATGATGCAACACGGAGCGTTGTGATGCATTTAACTGCATATGCGATGCCTCAGATGTATGGAATGAATGAATGCGTGCATAGATGAATGTGTGAATGCATTGCATGAATGTATAAATGACAGCAGATGAGTGAATGATCATATAAAGAAATAGTGGGGGTTGGTAATGTTACCTTGGTGACTCGAGTGATGAGGTTTGAGGAGCTCTATTCGGATATGTCTGACTGGGATCCACGCTCGTCATTCGTGATAGAGTTGGCATGGCCCACATGGGGCGTCCCTATGCTCCTTACCTGTCTCTCGGCATTCGCCTGAGTTGTCTGATCGACTCAGGAGGCCCGTTGGTTTCCCTTTGGCGGAGATCCTGTTGCTGGGCCCTTCGAGGTCTCACCTGGGAAGGTGGAGAGCCACCTACGCGCAGTTGCGCCTGGTTTCCCATGCCCGGCGTGCGGTAGTGGTGGGGCCATGCCCAGGCCACGTCCCGTCTGACCCGGTGATGTTCCGTCGGGCAGGGTGTGTCCCATCGGTCAGGGCATGTCCCGTCATATCCCATCCGCATTGAATGAAGGAAGGGAGAGGGTTTTTTGCCCCCGTCGTTTCGCCTTTCCCTAATCGCTGCGCATTTCCCCAACTGCTGCGCCTCTTCTTAAATAGGGGAAGGGAGAGGGCTTTCATCCTATTCCTTCGCCTATTCCCCATCTGCCATCTCTCTTCCTTCTCGTCAAGAGCGTTCGTGCACCGCGATGGTTCCTAAGCGAGAGAGAGGAGAGAGCGAGGGAGAGGAGAAACTTACAGATCCGTTCGTGAATCCAGAGCGAAATGTTGAGCTAGAGGTCACCTGTTGTGACTGAGTCGGTGTTGGCCACCTTTGTCGAGAAGGGGGTGCCGCCGCCGAAGGAGGTGGCGCACTAGAGGGCTCCTGCGGGGGAGGATTTCCCGTAGCCTTGGGCCGGCGAGGTTGTCTCCTTCCTCACCTTCCATGAGCGCGGGTTGGGATACCCCGCACACTGGTTTCTGCGTGGGCTCCTCAATGAGTGGGGCCTGGAGCTGCAGCACCTCAATCCGACTGAGGTGTTGCATATCGTTGGATTCGCCACTATGTGCAAGGCCTTCCTCGGGATGGAGCCGCACACGGACTTCTTCTGGCGGATGTTCTCTGGGCGAGCTTTGTTGGAGGGGAAGCCGCCAGGATCGCACCGGTGGAAGGCTTTGCACTACAGAAGAAACCGAGTGCGTCGGGGGTGCCTACCCCGCGTACACCCCTGCGACTCCCACCGGGGGTGGCATGGGGAGTGGTTCTACATCAGGAACCCGGTGGAGGCGCCATTCCCGGCGTTTACCGGTAGAAGGCTAGAGAGGCAGGATAGTTGGTCGTGGGGCCCCTCTAGCCGGGAGAAGAAGAAGGTGGAGATCATCGGGGAGGAGCTCGAGAAACTGGTGAAGCAGGGCCTCGATGGGGTGCGGGTGTTCCACACCTTCCACCGGGACGTGGCTAATGTGGATGTACAACGGCCCGACGGACCCTGACCACGCGTTGCCGGAGGAGTTGGCGAGCGACGAAGTCTGGGGCCGTCTTGACCGGGTGCTTCGACTAAAGGCCAAAGAGACCCTCGACGGAAAGCCTGGAGCCCTCAATGCTTCGAGGCTGTCCAAACTGGTACGAACTTCTTTCCTTATCTCGTGTCCCTTTTAATCTCATTCCCCTGTATTCTTGACTTCATGTCGACTGTTTCATAGGGACTCGGAGCTTACAAGTCCTGGATGCATCTTCCGAAGGGGCCGGAGGGCGTGGCTCGGTAGGCCGCCCTGAAGGAGGCGGCGGTTGAGAGGAAGAAGAAGAAAGCCTAGAAGTTTCGGTGGAAGCAAGAGAAGGAGATGGAGATCGCCCTACATGTGTGGGCAAGGGAAAATAGGAGCGATGTCGAGTCGGAGGACCCCACAGAGGTAGGCGATGACGTGATCTCCTCTGAGGAGGAGGAAGTCTAGGACGCCGGCGCGACTTCGGCGGTGCGTCGCGAACCTATGGCCGCGTCTGCTGGCGGTGGGTGGGATGCGGAGGGGTGTGGCAACGCTCCCGCGCCAAGGAAGCATGCCGTGAGCTTGGATACCGTCGGCGCACGGGAGGTGAAGTGGACGCGGTCGCCGCGCTCCTCGGAGGCGTCGTCGGCTTTGTCTCCGCCCGCTGCAGGCGCGGAGGGGCAGCCCAGGCGGTCGAAGGAGTAGACTCGCACCTGTGCGTCGTTGGGACCAGCGCCAGCACATGACCCACAATAGGAGGATGCCCGTCAGCTTCTTCGGTCGGCGCCCTGAGCCAGAGGTGCCGGTGATTCGCGGGCCGATCGGGAGCCGACCGGATCGACTCCCACCCGGTCGAAGTGAGGGGGTGCGGGTGTCGTCCCGCGGGAGGTCCCCATCTGGTGGGCCCACTGCTAGCGGGTTGGGGCTTCAAAGTCCTGTCGCTCGCGTCCCGGTATGTATTCTTTGTCCCTTTTTTATCTCATAGTTGAGTTTTTGGAGTGTGGCTGACCTGTTCTTTTCGACAGCGGCCTGATGCTGATGGGACTAAGCATCTCCCCAACTTCCATACGGGAGGAGTGGAGGCCCTCCTTGCAGCACGCCATGATGAGTGGCGGGGAGAGCAGGGTGGTGGCGGCGCGTCCTTCCCCTCCGGCGGCGGTGCCATCGCAACCGGTTGCAAGTAAGGCGGCGACGGCGGAGGCGATGGTGGTGATCCTGGTGGCGGCAGAGGTTGCGTTGACAGTGACCCTTGCAGCCCCTCCACCACTGGCTACGGCGGAAGAGGAGAGAGAGACTGGGCTCCTTGCCTCATCGGGCGGAGGACCGCATGGGTCACCCTCCCGGTCGGAGCCAGAGGTGCCGGGGGGAGATGCGGCCGGACTAGAAGCGGGATGTCTAGCGACGGCCCATGAAATCAAGGTGGTGGAGATCCCCTCCGACAGCGAAGCAGGTGACGAGGTGGAGCTGTCGGCGCCATCGCAGGAGCTGGCGGTGGTCCATTCGTCGGCTGGGCCTTCCAGTGGGTTCAGGGTGAGCCGTAATCTAGTGTGGCCCTACCCAGTGACCCGAGGAAGGCTCGGTTCGTCCTCAGTGACAACGAGGAGGTGGCGCCCGGCACTTCCTGGGGGAGAGCAGAGTGGCGATGGAGTCCGATCTCGCCCAAACTAGGGCGAGGCTTGAGGAGGCCTTGGAGCGGGTCAAGTCCGTCCATCGGGCAGTTACGGTTGACCTGCCTCGCGTCACAGAGGTAAGTTCCCTGTGATTTGTCCTTGATTCTTTAGTTCTTTGCTGGTTGCTTCAGCATGTTAGCTCCTTGCTTTGCAGGGCTTGGAGGGGATGTCGTGCCGCAAGTCTTGTTTCTTCTGGGAGGAGCACGCCTCGAATGGCCGAGCTTGAGCACGAGCTGGAGTCAGCCCACCGTGAGTCCCAAGACCGGGTAGCAGAGGTGAACGAGGCCCGGGCGGCGGAGCTACTCACGGTGGAGCGGGCGACCGCCGTCGAGTGGGGGCTTGAGGCGGAGAAGGTCTGCCAAGCGGAGACCAAGGCGGCGCTACAGAAGTCCCTGGCGGACACCGAGGTGGCGCTCCAAAGTACCCTGGAGACCCTGGAGACGGAGCGAAAGTCCCTAGAGTCAGAGCGGATGGCCCGGTCGGAGGCCGGCCAGGAAGTGCTCACGCTCTAGGGCCAGGTGCTTGGGACTGAGGAGTTGAACTCCCGGTTGCGCGAGTAGGTGACTCGACAGGAGGAGGAACTCTCCATCCTCGAGAACACCCGCCTTGGTACGTACCTTTTCTGCTTTTGGTGTCTTGGTTTTTTCCTTTAGCCTGCTTCTGAGCTTGTCGTCCTTCTTCTAGAGCTGGGCGGAATGGTGGAGTCGTTGGAGCAGGACCTGGAGACGGCCAAGGTGATGATTGGCCCGAATGCGGAGGCGCTGGCCAAGTCCCTTGAAGAGCGACGTGCTCTTGAGCGGGAACTTGACCAGATATGCAATGTTGCCTAGCTCATCGTCTCGGAGGTCTTCGGGTCGGTGTCAAGTACCAGCGCGCCCGCCATCCGGCTGGCGGAGGTTCTGGATGAGGTTCGGGGCCCTCATCACCGACGGGATGTTCTACGGGACGTCGAGGGTGCTGACCTCGGTGCCGACGCACCATATAGACCTATACTTCGCCATCATCTGCAGCTGGTACGCCGACAGCTAGAGCGTGGAGGAGATCCACTCGCTTGGGGAGAGCTTGCTGCCACACGCGCAGTGGGTGGCCGAGCAAGTCTCTGCGCAGTGGGTGATGGATGCTCGCCGTGCAAACATGGTCGAAGGCGCGCGCCAGGAGGACGTCGCCCAGCCTACGGATGGAGCGGAGCCTGGGTCAGAAGCGCACGTCGCCCCGCCTCCGACCGAACCGAACATTGCCCAGCCAGAGGATGAACAACCCCTACCCTCACCGGTCGAGCCGGTAGCCAATGCCACCGAAGGAGCCGCAGTAGAAGTTTTCAGAGTAGAAACCCTTAGCAAATGTAAAAGGTAATGTCATGGGGGAGCCCCCTGTTTAAACATTTTGTGTATTTAATGAATACAATTAGTTTTTGTTTCTATGATGGAATCACTTCATTCGGGGAAGCTTGTCCCATCTGTTCCTTATTTTTACCTTAGCATAATTTTGTTTTTTATTCTTTCTTTTTCGCACCTGCCCGTTCATCCCATAGGCTACAACCTTAAGAGCCTGGGCGTGGCCTGCGAGGCTCAGCTGGTCGTAACCGTAGGTAGAAGCGGGGTGCGATCGGTCGAAATATTTAAAGCAAAGTTACGTAAGGTAATTAAAGAAACGGACTACCCTTTCGTTCGGGAAAAATGTATTTATTATATGATAGTAAAAAATAGAGGTGGTATTGCACCCCCGTGGAGCCCCCGAGTGACCCGGGCCGAAAGTGTTCAGGCCAGGGTGCTCTATAGGAGCAGACGTTAAGTGAAAAAGAAGGTAAGACCGAATTTTTTAAGGGAAGAAACGACGTAACTGTTCGATGTTCCAAGTGTTGGTGACCACATCGTTGTTGTCGTCCTTCAGTCGGTAGGTGCCCGGTCGGATCACCTTGGTCACCGTATAGGGACCTTCAGTCGTCCGGATCCTTGCCCGCCACGCCCCCTTTCTTGGTTGCTGCCTCCTTGCCCTTTCCTTCCTTCGACCCGTCGGCCTGTCGTAGAAAGCACTTGAGGAGCTCGCAGTCTTTGTAGAGGTGTTTGACGGGGTAGGCGTGGTTGGTGCACGGGCTCTCCATGAGCTCATCGAAGTGGTCAGGCAGGCCCTGCTAGAGCTGCTTGCCCGTGCGATCAGCCGCAGCGACCAACACGGAGTTGGCCGGTCGGCGCCGATCCTTTTTGTTCGTTTTGCCCCTCTACGTGGGGGGGCCCTCGTCCTGATCCTCGCGCTTGGCCTTGCCTTTGTCCTGGCCTCCATTGAACACCGTTCCAACCGCCTCCTCGCTGGAGGCGTGGTTCGTGGCGATGTCAAGCAGGTCGCAGGTGGTCTGGGGCTTCAGGCAGCCAAGTTTATGGATCAGGGACTCGCAGGTTGTCCCAGAGAGGAATGCGCTGATGACGTCCATGTCAACGACATTAGGGAGGGAGTTGCATTGTTTGGAGAACTTGTGGATGTAATCCAACAGGGGCTCGCTGGGCTCCTGTTGGCAGCTCTTGAGGTCCTAGGAGTTCCTAGGGCGGACATACGTCCCCTAGAAGTTCCCGATGAAAAGCCTCTTGAAGTTCGCCCAGTCGTGGATGCTGTTATGCAGGAGGAATTTGAGCCATGCTTGAACATGTTCCCCCACGTAGATTGGAAGGTACTGAATGATGAAGTGGTCATCATCCACTCCTCCGGCTCGGCAAGCGAGCCGAAAATCTTTGAGCCATATACCGGGGTTCGTCTCCTCGGTGTACTTGACGATGTTGGTGGGCAGTCGGAAGCGCTGTGGGAACGACACTCTTTGGATGCGTCGGCCTAAGGCCCGTGGTCCCGGGCCATCCGGGCTGGGACTCCGATCGTCTAGCCAGCGACCCTGCCTATGGTGCGTTTCACCGCTCGCTTCGATGGTCTGGCCGGGGCTCGAATCGCCTGCCCTCACCGTCGCCCGATGGGTGTCATCACCATGATGGGTCTGACGCCGGTTGCTGATGACGCTGTGAGCGTCTTGGTTTGGTCCGAGCCGTTCGCGCATAGGGGGGCGGTTTGGAGCGGGCGCCAGGTTAGGCCATGGCGCAGCTGCGGCCTCCTGTGCCGCGGTCGGCGGCTATAGAGGTGAGCAGATGGGGCAATTTGTCTAGTGCGTCCCCATTCCCCTGGTGGGGAGAGAGGCCGCGAGTCAGTGTCGTCATGCGGAGCTCTCCGCTTGTTGAACGGCGGCGGTCTTCACCAGTGCCCTGAGGTTTCGGTGGATCGCCTGTTCCTGGGGGTCGTCCGGCTCGGGAAGGCCGCGCAGAAGCATGGCCGTCGCGGCGATGTTCTGGCCAGCCCGAGCGAACTATGGGGGATCATTCCCCCCGTCGATGATGTTGCGTTGAACCTGACGGGCGCGATCCCGAGCACCGCTCGCCGGGTTCCGCGCATGGGGCACAACGTGCTGCATCGAGCGTGTCGGCGCAGGTGGTGGCTGGTTCTGCCGCCGTTGTCGTAGCTCCTCGCCGTGCTCTTATGCAAGCACGAGGGCCCCGTATGAGGGTCCGGAGGGGTGTGAGTCTGCAAGGAATCCGCTACCACCGGCGGCTATCTTGGAGGGTCCGCCATAGTGCACTCTCGGGACGGACGGTGGCTAGGTGCCACGTCTTTGATGCTAGAGCCATCGCTCTCAATCTCGTCATCTAGGAGCTCGTGGAAAGTGGTGGGAGCATAGCTCGCCATTCCCACGAATTCGGATGTGAGAGGGGGCGGCTCCAACATCCTTTGGAGCCCCCGAGCATGCGCGTCCGCGGAGGGCGCGAGGCCATAGGGGGACCGGTCGTACGGTGGTTGCGGCGCGGACAACGTGGTCCCTCTGGATAATCAGCGGAACATAGTGAATAGTGAATAAATAACAACATGTACATTACTCACATCGGGGTTTGAGCAGAGCGTTTGCTCGAAATGAAGCCAGGTGCCTCGTCGTTGAAGTCGTCGGGTGTCCCAGAGCCGATGGACGGCGCCCCTCCGACGGGCACCGGAACAAGTGCCTCCTCGTGGAGGTGCAGCACGCTGAGCCGGTTGGCGATGAAGTCCAGGCTTCCGAAGAGGCTGGCATTTGTCCGCATGTGTAAATCAGGATTTACGCAGACATTGTATACGAGGCGGACGGTCTGCCCGTCTGCGTTAATGCTAGCTTTTTCACCGTCTACGATAATACTTACAATAGTGGCGATTTAACGATAGAGTTAAATACATTAGCGGACCTTGAACTTATAAGGATGTGTCTTAGCTCCATGAACTTTAAATCTGCATTTCAGCATCTCTAAACTTTGTTAAGTATTAGTGCATCTAAGGTCCATGGCGCACACACATAGTGTCAGTGCAGAAAGTGACTAACAAGTAAATATTTGTAGTTTTGTCGTACGTTGTGATCGGATGTGGCCTAGCACTCAATGACATAGGGTTTATACTGGTTCAGGCAACGTGCCCTACGTCCAGTTTGAGTCGGTCGGTGACTTTATTCATGAGCCCAGGTGCTCGAAGTTTGCTGTGGGGTTACAAACGGAAGGGAGTAAGATGGGGGGTGCAAGAGGTCCGGTCGAACTCTGGTCTAAAGGGCCAAGAGTGACAGGAGCTCCGCTATGTGCTCAGTGTTCGAGCGTGCGCTCTGTGTAGCTTTAGAGTGTCTAAAGCTAGTAGAGGGTGAATCAATGTAAATGAACTGATAGATTCCCCTGTTGGGAGAGAGCGCATCCTCTTTTATAGATGACGGGGACGGCCTTACAAGAGAGAGAGAGAGAGACGTATGCTACTAAGTCTTGTTGCTCACGCCGTCGGATACAAGATGATGGTAGACGCCCACAACACCGTTGTTGTTAGACGCATGTGGGAGGTTTTTCCGCATTCACCATGTATGGTAAATGACGGCGCCCACAACACTGTCGATACCCAGAGGCATGTGGGGAGAGACTTACCGTGCTTGTCTTGGTATGGGAGTTGATGACGCCCATGATACTGTAGGGCAAATGTCAGCGCCCACAACACTGCTTGGATTCTGACATGCCTGGAAGGTTACAGGGTACCCTTCTGACATGCCCTATTGGTACTGTTCTACAGGTATACAGGGTACGGTCCTCGTTATTACGGTTGACTTGAGTGCCCTGCCTTACTTTCTCCGTCCGTTTCCTGGTCCTCACCGAGCGGGCGTCCTCGGTCGGTTGGTCCCAGTCGGCTCCGACTGCGCCAGTCGGAGTAGAGCTGTAAGCAGGGAGTTCGGTGCATCCCCGGTCGGAGACGCGGGTCGGAGTCGGAAGTGGTGTTTGGCCAGGCCTTCCGGTCGGAGAGGCGGGTCGGAGTCGGAAGCGAGTGTTGTTGGCCAGGCCTTCCGGTCGGAGAGGCGGGCCAGAGTTGGAAGCGAGCGTTGTTCCTCCTTAGCGAGGCCTTCCGGTCGAAGAGGCGGGCCGGAGTCGGAAGCTGGCACCGTTCCTCCTCGGCCAGGCCTTCCGGTCGGAGATTGGATCACCCTTCTGGCTTGTCGTTTAGGTATTGGGGTCGGCCCAGGAGCTTGCGCAACGTCGTGTGCCGGGCCGAGCGTTTGCTGGGAAACCGGTCCATGAGGGACCCCGGGTTTATGGACCCGACACATAGGCGTTTCTAGCTAATGTGGCATTGCCACTGTGACTTGGAGTGTGTCTCGGTGCGTACAAATGGCTTCCCCAACAGCAGTGCACTCACACGAGGCAGGACGGGGTGGCCGACGCGGGGGTTGAGAAGCTGCTAGTTCTTTTGGTTCCTCGTCGCGAACCCATGGTGCAAGCGGTGTGCCTATGATGAGCCCACATCGGGAGCATCCCTTTGGACCCATGGTGGGAGTGGTGCGAGCGAGCTAACTATTAGCTACTATTAGCTGATTTGTTAGCCGGACATTCAAACATATAGTTGGACCAGTTTGGATGAAAAGAAACTAATTATTACTCCGTAGTAGCTAAACCGTATGAGTCCAAATATACCCAACATAACTCCCAATCGAAGAGTGTATGCTGTCACCAACGACTCAACATTGCCACTCACACAAAGTTGCTAGTGAGAGCTGCAAACAAGACCGAATTTAAGCATGTTTATCGAGGTCCGCCAACCCCGATAATAACCTAAACAAATTCTTTAATAAAACGTTATTATGAATTAAGAAAAAACCTGTCATATTAACATTGATGACCGATACATCACTTGTCCTTGTTCGGCTGGGAAAGAAGCCGGCTTGCTCAGCTTCTTTTTTCAGTCGGAGCAGTGTTTTTCTCTCACTATTTTTCAGCCTCAACTGTGTTTTTCAGCATGAACAGTAAATAATCCAGCCCAGCCGAACAATATTCAGGTATTCATATTCAAATATATGGAGGGGTCCCTCTCCCAGGCTCCCACCCTGCAGCTCCAACCTCCAGCAGGATTGCAGCAGCTACAGGCCGAGGAGGCACCGAGACTAGACTGCGATCGAGAGGGAGTGGTGGTCGTCTGGTGCTGGTGGAGTGTCAACGTGCACTCCGAGGTGCGCTGTGCCGCTGCCGCTCGCCCTCGCCTCGCATTTACTAGTCGCTGCAGCAGGCACGCGCGATATTTAGACACAGACATAAAGTATTAAATATAAACTAAAAATATAACTAATTATATAGATTATGACTAATTTATGTGATAAATTTTTTAAACTTAATTAGTCCCTTACTAAACAATATGGTACTATCGTAAACATATGTTAATAATGAATTAATTAAACTTAATAAATTTTTATCTTGTAGATTACTAAAATTTTTATAATTTATTTTATTATTACTGTTAAGCACTTCGTGTGACACCTGTGACAACCTAAACTTTATCGCACCCCCTTACACGACACATGCATTCATGGTTCATTCGTCCGTTCGTTCGTTCATTCATTCGCTCTCGCATGCTGCGCTGTTCCAGAATTCCAAGGACTTGTCACTTCCAGTCAGGCTGCAGTCGTATACTAGCACCAGTATGCATGCTATGCTATCGGCTATCGCTGTGCTCTCCCTCTCTGCAGCTCTGCCCCTGCTGGTGTATGTAGCCCCAGCTAGCCTGCAGGCGCGGCAGCGTATTTACGCGCCCATGGTCCAGGGACCGGCACGCACGGAATGAGACGTCCGCTCACGCCGTCAGAAGCCCTATCCGGTATGCATCGCGGTCGTGTTTGTTTCGTCTGCTCGCAACTTTCGTCTGCATTCTTTCGTTTATCTATCCTCCTCCATTCCGCACGTCTTTATATTCTCAATTTTCACTTCCCTCTTCATATAGGACGGCTTGATTCACGCATGCTATAGAAACCCATGTGTCAGACATCAAAAACTTTAATGCATGCATGCAATCAAATATGATCTCATCTGATACTGAACCAACAACAAAGACAACCAAACACAACCACTTGCACGAGCTCAACCCGGCTTCTTTGGTCCTGCACAGCCTAGCCATCCTGGCTCGAGGCTTGCTCTGCAACCAATCACGCCCTTAATCGTGCTCACCTCGCTCGCGCACCGCCGGCCGGCCAGCAGGCACTCCGATGACCTCGTCGATCACCCGGACCTGCCGCGCGAGGCCGCTAGCGATCGGGTGAATGGATGAAGGGACGAAGGGGAGTGACCAGAGACCAGAGTGCGTGCGAGCAGTGATGGAGCGAGCGAGACCACCGCGCACGTACGGCGCACATGACGGTCGGTCGGTTTTCCGGGCCTTTCGGGCTTAGGAACGCACAGCCACGGGAACTGAAAGTACGGGCCGGGACGCATGCGGGCATGCGCGCGGCAGCGGCGCCCACATGCTGGCACTGCGCTCGAGCCGAGCAATGCAAGCGGGGCGATGATGGGACGGCTCGCTTCTACATGCCGCGCATTCATTCTGATCTCCACTCCCAAGGCCAAGGGGAGGCGATCGGTCAGCTGGGCGGGGCCTGGCCGCCTGGGGCGAGGACGACGACGCAGCGCGGCAGCGGCAGGCCCGCAGACGAACTACCGGGCCGGGGGAGCAATAACTCCGTCGTCATTCTCCCAGGGTCCCACACCCTGCCCCCTGCTGGCTGCTGCCTTACCCCCGTTTTGTCCCCCTGGCCTGCTGCTGGCCCGGCCCGTACACACGCTACACCATTGCGTTGGGCACTTGCTTGGGCCCCTCCCCACCCCGGCCTGCGCTCTGCCCATTCTCTTCTCTGCTCATTCCCTCTCGCTATCGGGAGTAGTAACATTCAAAACGCACGGCCTTGGTCTCTTCTCTTCGTTCTCTTTTCTACTTTCTGCATTCATTCATGACGACCGTCGCTTCTTCCTTCCTCCAAAGAAAACCGTCCCCCTGCAGTGGCACTGCTAACAATCGGCGAGCAAATCCTTGGACGCAAAGCGCAAACGCCATGCAAGAAATGGGATTCGTGGCTAAGCTCACCCCATGGGCCGTGATGGATGATGGATGATGGATCGATGCGTCGTCGTTCGGCGACGCGCGCGCTAATGTACATGGCGCAGCTGCGTGCATGCACATGACGCTCGTGTTACGTACGTACGTGCTATGGCTACCGGCTAGTCTAACGCAGAGGCAGGCAGGCAGCGAGGCTGCACAGGGCCGCGCACAGTGGATCGAGCTATAGCACGAGGGTGCGGATCCCGAGGATGACGGTGGAGACGGAGGAGGGGGAGCTAGCTGAGTCGCTGGGGCCTCCTGCCCTGACTCTGGCTGGCTCGGGTCTGGCGCTGCATTTCCTCCGCCTGACATGGCCCGGCGAGGCGCGCAGCAGGCCGGCAGATGGGAGAATCGGTGTCTCGCGTAACTCCGCTCCGATCCCTGACGTTGACAAGTCAGTCCCTCGTCTAGTAGCCCCCCCGAGCGAGGCGAGGACGGCCGCCAACGTAACGTCTCGTCTCGTCGTTTCTTGGCCTTTCTCAATCAAGTTTTGAAAAAGGCTTGACACCTCCGACACCGAGCATGCATGATGCATGTAAAATCCAGGGGGTCAAGCGTGAGCAAGGCCGGTCACCACGCACGAATCCCACGCGGTCACCACGCAAATCCCCCCCCCCCCGGCCTCCGCGGTTGGGTTCACGCAGCATACTATCTATCCCTTTCTCCTCGCTCACGCACACTCTTTTGCCCCCGGCCGGCCGCGTCCACGCAGGCAGGCAGGCGCCCGTTGCTTTCCGCGTCCCCGTACCGTCCGGCTGCCCGCCCCGGCCGCGAGGACCACGCGCGCGGCGCGGCGGCCGCCCGACACGAGCCCCACGGCCCACGCCCACGCCGCGCGCGCGAGTCCGGCCGGCTCTCCTAACCCTCTCCGGGGAGCCAGCCGCTAGCGCCACGCCCGGTTAGTTGTTCGGACTGTTAGTTACCAACGCAACGCAACAACAACCCGGCCGGCGCGGGCGAGGTTATTGCCTGCCGCAGGTGTTGTGTTGACCTGATGATGATAACAAAAATCACACGGCCGGCGACACTGGCCGCAGTGTGCTGGTGGCATCGACCACACGTCTGGAAACAAATCAAATCGGCGCGCCGACCACCACGACGGTGCGTGGCAGATTGACAGAGGACTAGCAGTAGATTGCACCACCACCACCACCATCACCGTACGTACCCAGCGACATGGAGTAGCCGCGCGCCGGGCCGGCGCGCGGCCGGGCGGTACCACAGCCACACGACGCCACGCGCGCTAGCTTGCCGATTAAACTTCATGTGAAAACCGCCGGCCGGAATTAATGGCCGAGCTAGAAATGGCAGCCGCCCACCTGCCGCGGTCCAGCACTCTCTGTCTGTCTCTGCGGCAAAGCAGCTGCACAACCTGTCGATTTGACGTCTCTCTCGGATAGAAAGAATGCAACTCCTGCCGCGCGCGGCCGCCCACCAGGCACCAGGACCCCGGCCCCGGCCGGCTCCCAGCCAGAAGTTACGAGCGATCGAGCCGGCTGTTGGGCTGTATGCGGTTGCAACTTCCCGAGCAAGCAGTCCTCGATCGACATCTGCTGCCATCCATCGATGGACCGGGTTAAATGATCGAATGGGATGAGTGACTCGAAATTCTCCTAATCATTCGCTACGGCTGCAACCGGGGGCGCTTGTCATCATGATGAGCGTCTGGTTTGTCGATGCGTGAATTGTGGCCATCACGGTATTGAATGGGGAGGGAGGGGTCCTGAGTGGAGTGGGTTGGAAAAGGACGCCGAGGGCCGCTGCCTCAAACATGCATGCATTTGCGTTCCTCGCTAGTACATGCCGCATTCAATAGCATCACTTGGGTGTGTTTAGCCCGCCGCCCCGCCCTATCCTCCCGATCCCCTCATTGGCTTGGCAGACAGGAGGGACTAGGGAGGACGGTGACCCACACCTCTCTTACATCATCGTATGAAACGGGACGCTAAGGGTTTTCTACCTATTGTCCTCGAAATGATGCATTTACCTATTGTCCTTGAAATGATGCACTTCTATTAGGCCAATCTCAGACGTTGTTTCGAAGACGAGTCATATAGAATGAAATAAAACATAAATCAAACAACCATTATCAATGGAAAGTTTCTTTCTCATATATATATATATATATATATATATATATATATATATATATATATATATATATATATATATATATATATATATATATATCATATGACTTACCCCTGTTATGAGTAGAATATTGGTTATGGTTTACTTCTCCTTCAATAGTATAAGTTATCAATACATGTCCATGCTAGACCTTCCATGTGGTAAAAATATAAATAATGATACCTGAAATACTCTCGGGTAAAATGCTACAATGGTATATTATCTGTGCGCTTACAGATCATTTTCATTCATATATTTATTTGTTCTTCCTAGTCACATAATTAATAAAGAACTGCTCAGTATTATTCTAGTAATAATGATATGTAGTACCAACAAATATCTCTGATATCATCACTAGGGATGACAACCTAATAAAATTAGGAGATATAGGTTTATAATAGGTGGCTATTTAAAAACAAGTAACACGTTAATAAATACCAACAAGCATTTCTGGTGCTATTGTTAGGGACTAGAGTTAGAACTCTGTTCTTAGTAGCGATGCTAAGAAATGTTAATACATATGAATATAAGCAGCCATGGGAGGTTGAAACACACAACAATTAATCAAATATATCCTCTTCTATCTTCCTCATTTATACATTTTCATCCTTAAATTGTTGCCCATCTCTTGTTTATATGGTGTGATGGGCATATTAGAGCAATCTAGCATGAACCCTCAAATCATGGCCCTAACTTTTGATTTGAGGGCTCCTACCTTTGAATTGAGGGTCCAACTTTTTTGCATTTACTCCAATAACAACTCTCAAATCAAACCTCTCAAATATATTCCAGCAGACACTGGCACACTAGACCCACTCATCTTTCTCTGCCCATGGTCATACCCAGTGTCGCTTCAATCAACTCTCAGCTATGGCCGGTGAGGAGAGTATAGTTATTAGGATTGGACCGAACATTGAACCATTTTAGGTATCGGTTCATGGTTTGATTGGTCCAACCGATTGAATTATCAGTGCAATATGGGTCAAATATAATAAGTCATGGAAGGAAAACACAGCATGAATCATAGCTCGGTGGTAGTGTTCTTACTTCCTGAAAGGTCCTAAATGGCTAGAGGGGGTGAATAGCCTATAAAATTTCTACAAATACACTAGAGCAAGAGGTTAGTACACTAAATGGCGAAATGCAATTTTGCTTTAGCTCTACAAGGGTTGAAAGCCACCTATCCTACAATTCTAGTTGTTAAGATTACTAGGCACAAACAATGGCTATGTCACTACTCACTAAGAGCTCTCAACAAGTCTACACTAAAGAACTTCACTAGATGATACTAAACTAGCAAGCAAACAAGCTCTCAAAACTAGTTACACTAAAGAGCTTGATACAACTACTTTGCAAGTAAGTAAAGGAGTGACTAGGACGTTTATACTGTCGTGTAGAGAGATAAACCAATCACAAGAAGATCACCAATACAATCACCGGGAGAATACCAATGACAAGAGACAAGCGATTTTCTCCTGAGATTCACGTGTTTGCTGGCACGCTAGTCCCCGTTATGTCGACCAACACTTGGTGGTTTGGAGGCTAAGAGGTGTTGCACGAACCTCGTCCACATAATTGGACACCGCAAGAATCTACCCACAAGTGAGGTAGCTCAATGACACGAGCAATTTACTAGAGTTGCCTTTGGCGCTCCGCCGGGGAAGACATAAGACCCCTCACAAGCAACCGATCGAGATTGGAGACAATCACCAACTCCTCTCAATGATCCTCCAATCACCGAGCCGTCTAGTTGTTGGCAAACACCAAGAGTAACAAACTCACAACTAGCCCAAATCACCCAACTAGTGCCACGAGATGATGCAACTCAATGCAATGCACTAGAGGCTCTCCAATCTCACTCAAGATGATAAAATCAAGTGAACAAGTGAGTGGAGTGTGTTTCTCAGCTTCCAAAGGATGTGCACAAGTGTAAGAGGTGTCAAGAGAGTGGCCAAGGCCAGCCACACCCTCTATTTATAGCCACACAAGCAAATAGAGTCGTTATACCCCTTGGAGCTATTTCTGCGAGGTCACCGGATAGGGCGGTGCCTGGCATCGGGTATGTGAAAGGTCCTAATGGCTAGAGGGGGGGTGAATAGCCTAATAAAATTCTATAACAACACTTAACAAAATGTGTTAGACAATTTTGCGGCGAAGCGAGTGTTGCGCTAGCCTACTAAAATGCAAGCCACCTACCTCAATTCTATTTTGAATAGTGTATGTCCACACAATAGCTATGACACTTAGCTAAATTAGTGTGCTCTCAAAGACTAACTAAAGAGCAACACTAATCAAACAAACAAGCTATCACAACTAGCTACACTAAAGAGCTTGATAAATAGTTTGCGGTAATGTAAGAGTGAGCAAGAGAGTTATACCGCCGTGTACTGGTAGGAACCAATCAATCACAATAATGAATACCAATGTAGACCAATCACATCGGAATCAAATGATGAACACAATGATTTTTACCAAGGTTCACTTGCTTGCCGGCAAGCTAGTCCTCGTTGTGGCGATTCACTCACTTGGAGGTTCACGCGCTGATTGGCATCACTCGCCAAACCCTCAATAGGGTGCCGCACAACCAACACAAGATGAGGATCACACAAGCCACAAGCAATTTACTAGAGTACCTTTTGGCGCTCCGCCGGGGAAAGGTCAAGAACCCCTCACAATCACCATGATCGGAGTCGGAGACAATCACCTCCTCCACTCAACGATCCTTGCTGCTCCAAGCCGTCTAGGTGGCGGCAACCACCAAGAGTAACAAGCGAAATCCGCAGCGAAACACAATCACCAAGTGCCTCTAGATGCAATCACTCAAGCAATGCACTTGGATTTACTCCCAATCTCACTATGATGATGAATCAATGATGTAGATGAGTAGGAGGGCTTTGGCTAGGCTCACAAGGTTGCTATGTCAATGAAAATGTGCAAGAGAGGAAGCTTGAGCCGGCCATGGGGCTATAAATAGAGCCCCAGTCAAATAGAGTCGTTATACCCCTTCACTGGGCAAAACGCGCTCTAACCGGACGCTGGCCCTCAGCGTCCGGTCGCCCGATGGACGCCACGTGTCACCAGCTTCAAACGCTGTTCGTCAGATTTCAACGGCTGCGAAGCTGACCGGACGCTCCGGTAAAATTGACCGGACGCTGAAGCCCCAGCGTCCGGTCGTTTCCAGTAAGCTCCCCGAGGCATGTTTTTTCGACCGGACGCGTCCAGTCCACCTTGACCGGACACAGCCAGCGTCTGGTGCTCAACCCTAGCCACTGAGCCGTCTGACAGCTCGACCGGACGCAGCCTTTCAGCGTCCGGTCGCTGAGTGACCCAGCGTCCGGTCAGTAGACCGACGCCAGCATCATTTCGACCAACTCCATTTTAACTCTAACTTCTTCACCCTTGCTCAAATGTGCCAACCACCAAGAATTTTGCATCCGGCGCAATAGAAAATAGACATTTCATTTTTCCGAAAGCGCCGAATCCCGCCGACCCAAACACATCTCAACCCTACAAACACCTTGTGCACATGTGGTAGCATATTTACACAAATATTATCAAGGGTGTTAGCACTCCACTAGATCCTAAATGCATATGCAATGAGTTAGAGCATCTAGTGGCACCTTGATAACCGCATTCCGATATGAGTTTCACCCCTCTTAATAGTACGGCTATCAAACCTAAATGTGATCACACTCTCTAAGTGTCTTGATCACCAAAATAAAATAGCTCCTACAAGTTATACCTTTGCCTTGAGCTTTTTGTTTTTCTCTTTCTTCTCTTCAAGTTTAAGCCCTTGATCATCTCCATGCTATCACCATTGTCATGTTATGATCTTCATTTGCTTCTCTACTTGAAGTGTGCTACCTATCTCATGATCACTTGATGAACTAGGTTAGCACTTAGGGTTTCATCAATTTATCAAAATTAAACTAGAGCTTTCAGCATGGCGATGACCTGCCCAACGATCAAATTTTAACGATCACAAACTAGTCGTTGGAGCACTGCCCTAGGGGTGGCGGTGACTGTAACACCTCTGGTGTTACGAGCTTGTTTAGCACTGAGGTTTAGACCTAACAGGATTTACCGAAATGATTTTCTCGGATTTTAAAATTTTAATTTATGTTTCAAATATCCGATAACGATTTTAGCAAGTAAATGACGAATGGCTTGTTCTGTGGATTAAGCATGAAAATATTTTTTTATAAACAAAATAAAATCTCACTTGTAATTAGAACTCAAATAAAAATTGAAAGTGCAAGTTAGTAGTTAAAAATGCAACTGTTGATGTGGCGTGTGGATGTTGTTCCATGGTATGCTCGATAGCTCAAAAATCAAAAATTATATTTTAAAGTGTTGCTATGACGATTTGTTTTGCTAAAAAATAATTACATAGCACCCTAATATTTTGTTCCATGGTTTAGTATGGAGTATAAGCTCATCAGCGGTTTTTGCGTCTCTTAAAAATTCATGCGCATCACTATTGATGGTCGTACGGCTTGGCCTGCGGTCGCCGTGTATACTGCCTTTGCGTCCCACCAGGTTCGAGCCGTCCTGCCTATGCGCTAGTGTGACGACGGTGGTGCGTCCCCCTGCTCTGAATCAGTCATTTGATTTGTTGCGACGTGTCACCGTGTCCTTGCCACCTGCTGCTCGCATCGTCCAGTCGATATGCAGAGCTGCCGCAGCATGCCGCGCTATCCCTGCGTTAATGAAGTTGGACGAACCCTCACGTTATTTTCCTCCTTCCTTTTCTATTTCTGCTTGCCTTTGTCTCTGATTGTCCTTGCCCTGCCGCTGTTGTCTACCTCTGTGCCGAGCCAAGCAACCAACACGCCTATGCCTACACGTGTGCCACTGTTGGTCAGTCATGTTGCATGTCAATCCATGCTAGACCTGTCTCTCCCTCCCTCCTTTTTTCCTCTGCTGCACCGAGCCCTCGCAGCATCGGCGCCAAGCACCATACTCCTCCCTCCCTTCTGGCCACGTTGCTCTTCTCTGAGCCACGCTGTCGACCATCGCCCAGCCACCGCGCGCGAGCGCTGCCCCTCCTCTTCCTTCCCTGCTCTAGGCCAGCACCATGCCGCCTTTCGTCTGCATCGCTCTCGTCCACAGTGCCCCACCGACGAGCTGCCCCCTTCGGCCGGCGCATTGTTTTTCGTGCGCCCGAGACACGTTGCCATGCTGGACCGCAACCCTCAGCGCTGTCCCTCCCCGACGTAGCTGTGCGCTCCTTCGGGTAGATGTGGGCCCTGGCCCGCCCCCACCGCTACACCAGGCTGCCCTGCTATCGTCCGCGCGTGACTCCGTTTCACCTCCACTGCCGTGCCATGGGCCGCCGCGGGCCATGTCGTCGTCGACCACGTGCCAGCCGGGTCCGCTGTGTAGCCCCTCGGTGTGCCATGGCCGCCCGCCGCTGGCCCGCGTGTCCTCCGGCCGGCCATGCCGAGTTGCGCCGCCGCAGCCCGGTGGTCGCTCGCATGGGTGCGTGGCCAGGCTACCTCGGGCCGCCCATGGCCATGCCGTCAGCGCCCACGGGAGCGGCTGGTGCCCTCGCTGCCCCTGCACACCGCCTCCATCGCCGTCGTGCGTTCCCCGGCCCTACAACGTCGTTGCCGCCGCCGCCGGCCGGTGGCTCTGCTCAGTGCTCTGTTTTGAGAAGGTGAGATAGAGCAAATACAAACTAATACGAGGTTCTTAGTGTGAAATACGTGACTCAGGTTAATAGTTTCGACTAGTGTCTAGAGTACTGCGGGGTAAATTTAAGATAGTACATGGGTCTTTTCGCAAAGTGGTGCCGCCGTCGCTGGATTCTTCGCCGTGGGCCGGCTTGCTGGGCCGGCCTACCGCTAACTGTCGCACTTGGGCCGCCCACGCCGTTGCCGTGCCTTGCTGGGCCGCTCGCGCTCGTCCCCGCTTGGGCCGTCCGTTGCCGCGCGCTGTGGGCCTCGCTTGCCGTGGGCCTTTTGGGCCGCAGTGCTCCTTTCTGTTTTCTAGTGAATTAGAGTAGGTTTCTAATATAAATTCTGAGCGGATTTTGTTATTTAAATATAAAATCATTTAGCAATCCAAAAATGATGAAACTAATTTTATTAGGTTTCTAAAATCAGGATCTACTTGTTAGTATAAATTGTTCACCTAGTTTCAAGATGTTTCCAGGGTTGCTCTAATTGATTTAGAATGCTCAATATTATAAAAATATAAACTTGTAGGAATTGTTATGGTAAATTGGTAATAGTGTTAGATCTGAAATTTCTACAGTAGGTTTCTAGCAATATTAGGTACTCACCGTAATTTTTGTAGCTCCAGAATAATTAAATTGCTAGATAGATAATGATGTCCTATTTCGAATAAAGATTAAATTGATAGAATGAAATAAAGAAACATCTTAGGATTTTATATCTAAAACACTTGTTGAGAAATGACACCTTTCTTGACGATGTTGATGCGTAGATTAGTACGTTAGTCATTAGAGCTAGCTTGTTAGTTCGTAGCACGTACTCTATTTTAAGAGTTGTTGTGCCTGGTTAATTAACTGTTGCATCATCTCTGCATCGCATTGCATATCATAAAAGGGACGTCGATGGATCGTGGCGTCATCTGGAGTTGCTGGAGAAATGGTACTTTTGGAGATCGTGTCGCCATGATGAAAAGCTAACTTCTAATTATATTTTACTCAGACAAGCCCCGGTGCATAACCCCTATTTTGCTGTACTATAAATTATATTTGTGCATTAAGTTTTAAGGAGTTGAATGAAACCCAATTGCATATATATATCTTTATCCTATGAGCCTTACTAGTATTACAGGATCGTGTAGAATGCTATGCTATAGGACTCCTGTAAAAGTCGAGTGATTGCCTGTCACTCGCGAGAGATAGGAAATATATTACTGTATTATTATCACTTGGAAAATATAAATGATGGAAAGGAAAAATAGTGACCGGGCAGGAATATGGTTTGAGTATTGGTGGGTGTAAGAGGTTGTGTCGCCGTAGCCGTGGGGCATAGCTTGGTTACACTACTTTCCCTATCTGTGTCGGTTAAGGATCGGCCGTTGCATAAGGCTCTAGGCAAGTCACAGACCTATTATCCCGAGCACATACTTGGGTATGGGCGCTTGGAAGACTTGTTACTCTCTTGTTATGGGTTCTGGCTCTTTTCGGACCGACTGTCTTGGTGTTTTTTTTTGGGTTAGGAGGTCCTTGCACTGCACTGAGTCCGGGACTCAGGGGCGGGGGCTTGGAGTCCCAGTTTGGACAGTGACCTAGACCCCATGACAGAAGGGTAGTGGGTTGGTCCTGCTTGTGCCTTGGGTACAAGTAGGACGTGTGTTTTTGGGGTACCCAACTAGGGGCATTGATTCGCGAATCGTCGGACGATCCGGTACGGCTTGTCTACGGTTTAGCATCGTAGTAAGAACTAAAAGATGAAAAATGAAAAAAGGAAATCTGATTGCTTACCATCTGCTTGAAAGTAGCACATGTGCTTACATAGAATGATTGGTTAATGAACTAATGCTGCTGTTAATAAAAATCGAATATAAGGATGCACTTATAGTAATGCTCCTGCAGATGCAATAAACCCACAGGCCAGATAGCCTTGCATCTCCTAGGAGTCTTTTCTTTCCTCCTATCGGGTAAGTCTTGCCGAGTACAATTGAGTACTCAGGGTTTTATTTCCCCCTGTTGCAGGTGGCAGGTGGAGGCTAGAGCTGACCTTTATGTGTGGATTCTTCCTGGTGGACCCAGAGAGGATTTTCTTACGCTGCGATCATAGTTTTTATTTACAACTCTCACCAAATGTTTTTATAAATGAAAGCTTTATAATCTGTTGTCATAGCTTATATATCAATGCTTCATCATGCCATGAATATATATCTATTTCTGCTGTAATTCTGATCACATGTTTATATTCCGCTGTTACATTAAATTATTCGTAACTCTGATAATATGATTACATTCCATTGTTATAATAATAAATATTATACTCTGATATTGTATTAAGAATGATGTAAGCTTTATTCTCTCATTTGTGATCCTGATGGAAAAATATGGATTTTCAGGTTCTCCCCTAGGGTGTGCCCGACGGGACCGTGTAATTTGGTGTCCTCCCTTGAGTGCTTAGTGTCTAATGGAAGACGAGCACTCCTGGGAGGCATTAGATTAGGCGGTTCTGCCACAGTGACCACCCAGCTGTGCACCAAAAAACTGAATCTCTAGATAAAAGGGGCGGTGCACCGCCGCACCTATGGTGGTGACCATGACGTTGCCCCCCTCTGCTGCCTCAGCTCTCTGCCGAAAAGTGACGGTGGCATCGGACACCCTATGGCGGTGCACTACTATGCCAATGGCGGTGTACACCAGTAGGGACGGTGACCACCCCAAAACTGCTGCTCTAGGCCACGGTTACCCTGTCACTAGACAGGCCATGGCGGTGCACCGCCCTGCCATGGCGGTGACTACCCCAAGGCAAAAACCTCTGTTAGATGCGTTTATGATTCTCGATTCGATCCACACGTAGTCTAACACTCCTTTGCAAGCGTTGGACACCCTCAACATATTTTCCAAAAACATGTTAGAGCCAAGTTAGCATTTGTTGAAATATTTTCAATAAATATTTTCGCTTGCTCTCCGAAGTGCACTAGGCCTAAATGCAAAACATGAAGTCCAACACCTAGTGGCACTAGATGACCGAATTGTCTAGTTAAGAACCTCTCTTAATAGTACGGCCATCTATCCTAAATGTGATCACACTTTCTATAGTGTCTTGACCACTAAAATAAAATCCCTAATTATAACTTTGCCTTGATCTCCATAGGGTTTTATTTTTCTCTTTCTTCTTTTTCAAGTTGAGCATTTGATCATCATCACATGTGGCCATCTCATTATTTAATGTGATCAACATCATCATTTGAGTGCCACCATGCTCCTCACTTGGATTGCACCAACCTAGCTCATATCATCACTCATGACAAAGGTTAGTGCTTATGTTTCATCAATTATCCAAAATCAAACTAGGGATTTCACTTCCCCAATGTCCAAGCCATGGCTCGAATCCCTACGTTGGCTGACCAGTTTTCTTTGCTTCAAATCCTACTGGTTTCTGTCAAAAAAACACTAGTCCAACGGTTTTATACCGGTTTGATTGCTTACCAGTCTTTTACGTGGACCAAACGGGCTTGTGCTTTGGTTATGGCTTTTCGGTCGCACCCACCAGTCAGGTCTGGTCTAAGGTGGAGAGGGGCACAGGGATGGAGGGCCTCTCAGTAGGGAGGGGTTCACCAGTTAGTTGCACCTGGCCAAGGGGCCTCACCATGGGAGCCGCACCATGCAAAGGCCCCTCTCTATGGGAGTTGTGCCACGAGCGAGAGGGGTTTCGTTGGAGGTCTCCATTGGAAGGGGTGTGCTGTCGGGGGAGGGGAGCCGCTGGGAACGGTGAAGGACGTGGCACGACATCGGATGTGGAAAGGTGGACGCAATTCCGTATGCACACGGGAAGGGAATTGACTGCAACTTTCATTTAAGAGCATGTAGGGTCCCTAGGAATAAGGGGTGAGAGGGAGATTTAAGCGGCCTCTCATTTTTAGGGCTATGCTAGGGGCTCTTCTAGAGCTTTTTTTTCCTATCAACCTCAAATTTTGTTTTGAGGGCTCAAATTGGGTTATGCTAGAGTTGCTCTTAGGCCGTCGGCCGATGTGGTAGGATAAACCATTGTGGGTGTACAATGTAACCTTGTCTTGGGCGCATGTTTGACGGTGTTATCTCACATTTCCACAAGTCTAAATTAACCTGTTTTGTTGCACATTTTGGGAAGATTCTGACTCCACCTAAGGTGCTCAAGTGTGAAGAAACAAATTTCGTTTTTTAAAAGAAATAGTTGATGTCAAATATTTACACTACATTGGCACTTTAGCACACAAGAACAACTATGATTTGAGAGAGCAATACATAGAGATATTAGAAGATTTTTAGTAATTCATTCCTTTCACCATCCGCACTTATTTATTATTTTATGTGAACAAGGTAACATTCTACAAATGATATGGATATAACCGTGCACATGGAATTAAATATTTCTATGATATATTCATAGAAGTGTATATCTAAGCAAAGATAACAAATAGTGAAAAAATAGTCCTTTTGTGACGAGAATAAAACTATATATATGTAAGCACATTTTTTATTTCCATTTTTTGTTTATTTGAAGGACAACATGATTTTAGTTTTAGTAGCTTATTCATTATGTTTCCATTAATGTCCAAACGAGATCAATGTGAAACTAAGAACGTTTTTTTTTTGTTGAGGTAGTCGTGTTGTTTGCTGGACATTGTTACATATATCTTTGATCTGGAGGTTACTTAGTACTTGGCGACCAAATTTCACATCATGTTGGAACTTCTGACAGTAAACTTGGAATGTCCCTACTAAATGTTTTGGCTCATCCAAGAACATCAGATATTTAATTCTTTTTTGGGCAACTGGAGAGCGCAATTTCTGAAAAATGGATATCATGATGCATCAAAAATTCTATGAATAGTAATATCAGAACTTCCAAATAGCAGTAATTCAACTTTCCACAAAATAATTATTAGGATCACAGTGCAGAATAAAGAAACCGGTGAGAACTCGATGATACGTACTGCCTCGGTCCCTTTTTAACTATTGTTGTCACGTATAGACGAAACGAGTCGAATATATTTAACTTTAAGTAAATGTATAAAAGGGATTACCAATATATATGGTATATAATAAGTATTATTAGACTAATCATTAAATATATTTTTATAATATACTTATTTAGATATAAATATCTAGACGACACTTTAAATTAAAAAGGGAGAGAGAGAGAGAGAGAGAGAGAGAGTGGTTCTTGCCCAGGCGATGGAAGTGATGGAAATCAAAATCATATCATTATGATATCTGACTCATGCTCATTTTCCGGAACGTTATTATTATTATTTACTAATTATTATTTTACTACTACTTCTGCTGCTATTATGACTGCTACCAGATAAGATAGCTCTAAGACGCTGGATAAGTCCGCACCAGCCTTGAGCCCATGTAAATGGCCCTACAAGGCCCCGGTCAGCAAGGGCCTTTTCTTCTTCCTTTGCCCCCGCCCCCCAGATTGCGCGGTCTCTCTCCCTCCCAGCCTCACTCTCGGCGACGACTACGCCAGGTGCCCAGGTCTTCTCCAGGTCCAGGTCGCTGCAGCCCTACACCAGTTGCCCTGGTCTTCTTCGGACTCTTCGCCGGCGACGAGCACAACCTGGTACGCCCACCCTTTGGTCTCCCCTTGCTGTTTCCTGCTGTGCGAAACCGAGCACCCAAACCCTAAGTTGCTATTTGTATTCGGATCTGATCTACTGGGTCCGCCCCTGATTTATTTGGGGCAGTATTCCTCTCATTTTTGGCAAAAGAGGAAGTCCAGCCAGATTCTCTATTCTCCCCCCTGATTTCCAGCAGCTTCCAAAACTTTCTAAAGAAACGAGAAACAAGAGTCTAACACACAGCTCGTGATCCTTTGTGCCAGGGCAGCAGACGGATGGCTTCGTCGGTACCGGCGCCATCGGGGTCGGTGATCACCGTGGCATCGTCTTCTTCCTCAGCAGCCGCGGCCGCGGTGTGTGGCACGGGCTCGCCATGCGCTGCGTGCAAGTTCCTGCGCCGCAAGTGCCAGCCGGACTGCGTGTTCGCGCCCTACTTCCCACCGGACAACCCGCAGAAGTTCGTGCACGTGCACCGTGTCTTCGGCGCCAGCAACGTGACCAAGCTGCTGAACGAGCTCCACCCCTTCCAGCGCGAGGACGCCGTGAACTCGCTCGCCTACGAGGCCGACATGCGCCTCCGCGACCCCGTCTACGGCTGCGTTGGCGTCATCTCCATCCTCCAGCACAACCTACGCCAGCTCCAGCAGGACCTCGCCCGCGCCAAGAACGAGCTCTCCAAGTACCAGGTGATGTACATGATGATCATATCGTCGACATATCATCCATCTCACACCGTACCACATGTTGTAGATGAGCGAACGTGGCTCGCGTCGGCCGCTAATTCCTCGCTCTTCGTTCTTCCTTGCAGGCGGCAGCGGCAGCTTCTGCGTCCACGCCGCCGACCGGGCCGCAGGCGATGGCAGAGTTCATCGGCAACGCGATGCCGAACGGTGCGCACAACTTCATCAACATTGGACACTCGGCGGCGCTGGGCTCCCTCGGAGGCTCCGCCACCGTGTTCGGGCAGGAGCAGTTCGCCAACGCGCAGATGCTGTCCAGGAGTTACGACGGCGAGCCCATCGCGAGGCTGGGGATCAACGGCGGCTACGAGTTCGGGTACTCGACCGCGATGGGCGGGTCTGGCGCTGTGTCTGGCCTCGGGACGCTCGGCATCAGCCCGTTCTTGAAGTCCGGTACCGCCGGCGGCGACGAGAAGCCCAGCGGCGGTCAGTAGGCGGTCCATGTGATCGATCCATCAATCTTGTCAGGTTTGGTTTGTTTTGCATGCTGCCTGCACAGTGTTTTAGTCTGTTTTGCCTTCTGCTTCCGAGTAATTCTCGCGAGTTTGCTTCCGAGTAATTCGCGAGTTTGGTGGACTACGGTTAGTCCGTTTTCTTTGCTAGATGCACAATCATGCATGACTAATAAGGGTTTCTGCATGATGCTAGTTGGAGCGTTCTTGTTCAAACAAAACATTGCACAACTGTTTGGATCTATATATTATTGATGACTAGGTGCATGCATATGTACTTGAGCACCAGAGCTTTTCTGAACCTCTGATCAACAGAATCCAGCATGTGTTTTGTCAAACTGTTTTGCTTTTAGATCGGGTACTTGTTAGTATCCATGCACAGCACACGGTGTGGTGAACAAATCGCTTTTCAGATTTGTGTTGATCGTGTGGTGAACCTAAATGAACAGCTTCAGTTTTTTTTTGTTTTTTTTTATAAGGGTGCTCCTGTTAAATAGTTGAAACAGAAGAGACAACATCGGTTAGCAAATCCCGGTGAATATCACTATCTCTTGGCACTGTCCAATTTTCGACAAGTCTTTTTTAAAATATATAAAAAAAACTGTCTATGAGCACACAGAATTTGGTGGACGTGCATATCATCAATCATCATATATCATATATGGTGGCATGCCTAGTGTCCTGTAGGTGATGAACTTCACATATATCCGCTTGCATGACAATGTACTAGAAAGTTTCCTATGCCAAAATTAAGCGACTCGTATCAAGAGCACGAACGCACGCACGGGTGTTCTTGTGTGAAGTACTAAATCCGTTCCAAATTATAGTTCGATTGACTTTTTTGACTCAAAGTTTAACCACTCGTCTTATTCAAAAATTTATGTAAAATATCACTTCTTTTGTTGTGGCTTACTTTATTAACAAAAGTTCCTCAAGAATGACTTAAATTTGACTATGGTTGCATAAATTTTTTGAATAAAATGAGTGGTCAAACTACTTGGGGTAAAAAAAAAGTCAAACGAATTATAATTTGGAATGGTATCAGTATAACCAGCTAGCTAGCTAGCTCTAGCCCGCGACAGTATTATTTTGTTTCTCTAGGAAAGAACTGGAACAATTTATTTCTTTTTTTTAACATAAAACTTTTAGAGAACTGCAATTTTATTAATGAATTTATAAAGTTATTATAGCTTGTATAAAAGCATGGTCAGCTCGCTACTAACACAATTCCATTGGAATGTGCTATCGGCTTGAACTGTACTAATATAAGTACCCACAGGCCACAACATAGAAGCTTCGGTGTTGAAATAGTAGCAGTATAGTTTTTGTCTATTCATAAGTGGAAAAAATATACAGTCCGTGTCAACCCTGCATTTAGCATGCAGTTTCTGTTTATAACAGTTCGTTGAACAGTTCCCATTTTTTGTGTCTAACAATCATGCTGTCTACATTTCAGCCATAGTACTCCATTTCATAGCCATATTGTTACGGGGTTTTTTCAGCTACATACCAGCTGATAGACATTTGGAATTGTTTTCTTTCAGGTTACTGACGTGAAGAAACGAAAAAAAAAATCCATGAAGTGCTGAAGACTAAGTGGAGTGCAAGGATTATCCTAAATGTCCACCGTTAGGACGGAGGGTTAATTTTCAGCCGATTTTACATGAAGAGTGCATGCATGCTTATGTTGTTTAATTAATTAATTGCTTGTTTGTTAATTACCACCTCCATCCCTCTAGCCTGCATCCACAAGATCGTCAGATATTTCATGCAAGCATCCACACATGCGTCTTATGTTGTTGCTGTACTGCAAAAAAAAAAAATGCATGCTTGTCCTGGACTTTTTTCTTCTCGGACGACTAGCGCCCCTTTGTTTGTAGTTTCTACTACTCGATCTCTACTCCATGTATTGCTAGGTTGGCTATACTATGAAGTTGACCTTTGAGAAGGTGCCGTTTCTTATATGAAGACCTGATGGATGATGCATCTGTGATTCTGTGTGATATATACCGCTGCTGCGTGTGTCTTTGTTTTGACTTGTGCTGAGCTACGTTGGATTGAACAAGGCATGCTAATGGCCTAGAGAAGCTAGTAGGCATATGTCAGGCAGGAAAGATGTAATATATCATTGCATGCATGGAGATGGAGATCCTCACTACTACAAGACTCGACCTCGGCAGGCATTTATGCGCTCGCATGCATCTCTGATCTCTCTTCCTGCTACCTCCCCCGGCTGGTTTTGCTTGCAAGAGAGGCCAAAACGGCAGGAGACTATAAAGTCTCTCTGCCCTGACCATCTCTCTGAACCTGAATCTCATTTCTGCTTCTTGGTTGCAGCACCGTACCACTACTATTGCGTGGGCGCGCATATGATCCTAGATAGGGCTAGGCCTCGTTCACTTTGCAAAAAAAAGTAAACCCGATGAATAGTACAACTTTCGTCTTATTTGGTAAATATTGTCCAATCGTGGACCAACTAGCCTCAAAAGATTCATTTCGTGATTTCCAACTAAACTGTATAATTAGTTATTTTTTTTACCTATATTTAATATTTCATGCAAGCGGCTAAAAATTAATGTGATGGAGAGAGAGTGAAAAAACTTGGAATTTAGATGACATCTAAACAAGGCGCTAGTCGATGCTAGGAGTAGACGGCATCGAGTGGCAATGGCACGAGCTCCACCCCTCGGATCGAGAGCCATCAAAATGTCACATCCTGATGCGGTACTGGTCAACCCAGATTGCATTGCATGCGATCCATGTTTTCGTGGTGAACCCAAAAAAGATCCCAGCGCTCAGCTTTAACTGGTAGGTTTAGGGAACGTGGGCAGGGCTAGCTAGCTACTCCGTAGGAGGAGGAGTAGCGCAGCGCATCTGCAGCTGCCTAAACAGCATCATCAACACCTGTAGCCAAGCCATCAGAAAAACAGGACTAAAAAGATCGTAATGGTGGTAGCATCATTATTGTAGCAAAGCAAAGCATGCCGCGCGCATGGCAATGGCAAGCTCTGCGCGCACCGCGCCGCGCTTGCTTGCTTGCTCTATTCCATGCATGCATAAATGCTGGAATAGTTGCCCTGTGCAGGGGCGATGATACGTTGCACGAAGCAAGCATAGCATCGAGGCATGGCACGGCGCATGCATGCAACATGTATCGCGGCAGCAGGCAGCTAGCAGCACACTAGGGAAAAAGCTGTTGCTGTGCGGAACCAGTGGTTACCGTCAGGGCAGCTGAACGATCGATGCCGCCGTCTCTCTCTCTCTCTCTCTCTCTCTCTCCCTCCGTACGTGCCTTCTGTTGCCTGAGAGTGCTCCTGCTTCTTAGCGGTCCGTTCGTTGACCAACGTCGGGTCGGCTGACTGAAAATCGATCGGGGAATACTGCTGTTTGACACGGCACAAGGCATTTTCCACGCAGTGACACTGTGCCAGGACACAACGACAGCAAAGGGAAACATGAGAGGGAGGGACGGGAGATGCTGCTATTAATGGCGACTCCACCCATCATCTCAATGAATGCGAGAAGCGCGGGCAGGGTCGCAGGCCGCCCAAAAATGTCGTCCTGCAGGGAAAATTCAACTGTGATAAGCGTTCTCAACTAAACCGTAATTTTTTTTTTTACACATCCCTGCTTTCAAAATTGCAGTGCCCGCCTAAACAAGGCCCAGCATATCGTCCTGCAGGGAAAATTCAATGCAATCCCACAGCACAGTCGCGCATTGTCTAGCATAGGGCATAGCAATGCCACAGCACAGTCGCGCATTGTCTAGCCAGTCCAGCCCCCTAGTCGCTCGCAGACGCGCCAACAGTGCCATCTCTCTCTGCTTCTGGTTTTGGTAATAAACATTTGTCAAATCCATTTTGAACTGCAGTAAGTAACATTTCAGTAATCCACTCGAATTATTGGAGTGTCTTTTCTTTCTCCTCGTATATATAGGAAAAACCAGCACAGTGACACTTTCAACAGTACCTGTAAATTAAATATACTATACTCCTAGAGATAGAGATGCTACTAATGAACGAAGTGGCATGCCCGATGAGAGGCGATGGAGATGGAGACGTACGTACGCTGGCAAGTTTCGCACGGACAGAGACATGCAGAGCCCAAGGGGCACAACACTAGGCGTGCACAGCACAGGGGACTAGGGGAGACGATGCCTGCGTGCACTGCCACTGACGAGCACTGTTGGCTAGCTGGGGACTGGGGGCCGTGGTACAACGTACAAGTACTCCTCCTCTCGCTCCCTTCCTACTCGCATTCATTCGTCAATTCAATTGGGATGGATCGATGCGGGAGGCGGCAGAGACGGAATGGACTGAACAACAAGCAGATTGTTGCAAGAGCCAAGGAGGGAGGGAGGGAAGGCCTGAAGGGGACGCGCCGCGCCGCGCCGAGACGAGCGCAGTGATGGCGGGCGATCGGCCGGAGGGGCCGGCGGCAATGATGACGATCGACGACGGTGGCAGCGACCAGCGCAGCACAGTGCGGGCGTACGCGCAGCTGCAGGGGTCAGGGGCAGGGTGCAGGCGCAGCGACAGGGAGAGAGGGAGGAGGAGATATCGCATCATCGGCGGGCGCGGGGCTCCGATGGATGGATCCTGTGCCGGTGGTGGTCGCGCGTTAAATGCGAATGCTTCGCCGGCCGGCCTCTGCGCGCGGCGTCCCCGCGAGGCCTGGTGTGGCCACGCCACGCGCCTGTTGTGCCTGTGCCTGCGCGCGGCCGCCCTCACACGTCTCCTCGCTCGCTCGCGCAACCGGCCGGCCGCCGGGCGGGCCCCAGCTGCTCGATCAGCTTTCTGCTGATTTGAGCCCACCGCGCGGCGCCAACATCCCTTTTGCCGCCCCTCGTGCCGTCGTCCAACCAGCGGAGTTTCTGGGCCGTTGGATCGAAACGACGGCCCATCCATCATCCATGCCGCCGCCGCCACCGTCGTCCCTCTCTCTCCTCCAGTCTTGTCTCGCTCTCGCTCGCCTCCTGCCCCTGCCTGCCTCGGTCCAATGGCCACTGTTGCCACGCACGCTCGTTCGTCGCTTCCCCCGTTGTCTTTGCGTTCGTCGGCTGGCGGGCCACTGTACACACCTCGGTGACCGACGACTTGACGACGGATGGGATCGGTTCGGAGCAGCAATGCCTGCAGCGCTCGGTCCAAGGGAGACTACCGGGCTACTCCTACCTAGTACCTACGGAGTACGCAAAGGCCCCTACCCACCATGGACGCGTCTCGTCAGGCACTCACAAACGTGCGGCGGCGATCGGACAGGGGATCGTCAGATCATCCACGAATTTACGCGTTCACTGCACCCGCCTGCCCGTGTGCCGTGTGCCAACGCTTTCGGTGAAAACTGGGGCGTTGAAAACATCAGATACTCCTATATAGGAGCGTGATGAGTACTGCTAGTGCTAATGATGATGCTACTGTTACTATAGGTACCTGCAGAGATAATTCCGGTGGCCCGCGGCGCCGGCCGACACGCGGACACCTACTAGTAGTACGTGAAGCTAGTGATCTCGGCGGTCGCCATCGTGACTGCTTTCGTGGACGACGCTGCTGCTGCTGCTGCTGGGTGCGCCGTCTCTCGCACTGTTGTTATAAGCAGCAGTACTAGGCCTTGTTTAATTGCAAGTTTTTTTACCCTCTCTTCATCACATTAAATCTATAGACACATGCATGGAGTATTAAATATAGATAAAAAATAACTAATTACACAGTTTGATTATAAATTACGAGACGAATCTTTTGAGCCTAGTTAGACCATGATTGGACAATAATTATCAAATACAAACGAAAGTGCTACAGTGCCAAATACTGATTCCTAACCCTAATCTAAACGAGGCCTTAGATTGCAAGTTTTTTCGCTCTCTCTCCATCACATCAAATCTTCGGACACATGCATGGAGTATTAAATATAGATAAAAAAATAACTAATTACACAGTTTGATTGTAAATTACGAGACGAATCTTTTGAGCCTAGTTAGACTATGATTAGACAATAATTGTCAAATACAAACGAAAGTGCTACAGTGCCCAATACTAATTCATAACCCCAATCTAAACGAGGTAAGGAAATCTCGTACATAATACTCTCAGCCGGTTGTTATCCACATCAACCGGCCGGCTGAGTATCAGTTGCTAATCTTGGATCGGAGCTGGAAGGGATGCCTGCTCACTGCTGAGCCATACCATATATCCTTCCTGTCGACTGTCGTGTGTCGTCTTCGTCGTTGAAGCATTCCTCGTCCTGGCATTTGACATGCACTGGTTCCACTTCAACCGTCAGTACTCATGGTGATCATCACTCCTCGGGAGAAGTATCAGTGTACCAGCAGTAGCCACAGACGGCAGGACTGGACGGAGGCAATTGTGAAATGTTTATTCCTGCAGGGAGGGGAGTGGACAGGATGGTCTCCAGCTTCCACAGCGATGCTGCCTGGCCAAGGTCCTTTTTGATATGCCAAGCCTAAAAATTAGCCCAGGTATATATGAAAATAGGTCGAATATAGGCTAAGAAGGGTTAATAGACTCTAACCACCGGTTAGCTCTCATTAGTCCATAATTAACCTGTATTCAACATTTCTATTTGGTATTTTCATTGATATATGGACGAACCGGTGGGCCCAAGGATGTAGACAGTACATAATTACCGTAGTAATGGACAAAGCCACCGATAGATTTTAGTCTATTGCAAGAGGTCAATATGGGTCTGTTTGGATCCACCCAACTAAAGTTTAGCTATTTAAATTTCAAAACTAAACTTTAGCCAGCTAAATTGAATCCTGTTGAAGTAGCTAAACTTTAGTTGGTCTTTTAGCCGAGTCGTTTAGCAGTTAAACTTAGCTAGCTAAAGTTTAGTTGGTGGATTCAAACAAACCCTATATTCGACTTCCACATACTCATACATATACATACCCAGCAATTACTGGTTGGTGGTGTTTTTGCTCTGAATCCCATATCTCGTTTCAATAGTTTTGCCTTGGTGTCATTCATAATTACTATTTAAAATATTTTTGAACCAACTATCTATATGGCCCATTAGCTCAGTTGGTTAGAGCGTGGTGCTAATAACGCCAAGGTCGCAGGTTCGAGACCTGCATGGGCCATATTTTTTTTGTTTTATTATTTCAATTGAAAGTTTTTGTTTATTTTAATTCAATGAATTTGTTTCTTTTTTGTTTTATTATTTCAATTGAAAGTTTTTGTTTATTTTTAATTCGTTGAATTTGTTTCTTTTTTGTTTTATTATTTCGATTGAAAGTTTTTGTTTATGTTTGTTTTATTCGTTAAACTTTTAGCATGTTTCTTTTTTTTTTGTCTTATTCGAATTTCGAAGCTTTTTGTTTATTCGAATTTCAATTGAATTTTTAGCATGTTTGAACAACATTTTTGCTAATGCTGGGAAGCGCTGGACGTCGCTCACCCCATTCCGCTCAGCGCGCTTTAGTGCTTTACGACTTCTAAAAAAACAGCGCCGCTCACCATCTCCAACACAAGGGCCGACCGTCGCGGACTTGTCTAGCGTGACGGTGCCGCACCTAGCCCCTTCCCGTGCTGCTCTGCGCGCCCGCGCCATGCCACCATCCAGCGCGGACCCCATCCACCTCGCCTGTCACGGAAGGGGAGGCAGGGGAGGCCTGCACCCCTATCTACCTCACACCGTCTGCAGGAAAGGGAGGCCTACGCTAACGTAGTTTCCCACCAGGTAGCCGTGGGCTGCCGGGGACGGTATCCTTTAATTGTTTCAGGCGTTTTCAGACATGTCACAACTTGCAAGGCTATGTTTCAAGTGTTTTAGTTGTTTCATATGTATGTTTCAAGCATTTCATACAGATGTTGCAAAAATAGATCGGGATGTTGCATATGCTGCGGTGGTTGTACACGTATGTTGCAAGCATCTGTTCCCAATGTTTCATCGTTTTTTCAGACGTATGTTACAAGTTGTTTATCTGGATGTTGCATATGTTACACACATATGTTGCAAATGTTATATCTGGATGTTGCGTATGTTTGCAATGGTTTTCAAGTGTTTTTGCAAGTGTTTTAGACACATATTTTAAGTGTTTTATCTCTTCTTTGTATGTTGCAAATGTTGCATCTGAATGTTTCAAAAGTAGATCGAGGTGTTGCACATATGATGCGTGTGGGAAGCGGGAGGAGACGCGAGCGGTCCCCACGCACGGTCTGGCAGTGTGGCCTCGCTACTGGGGCGCTCACTCACAAGTCCGATGCTGCTGGGTGCTTGTTCGCTCGCCGCGCAGGCACCGTCCGATGCTAGTGTCTCGAATCGGACGTCTGGGTGCTAGCAAATCTGCAACATTTTTCTTGTTATATTCAGTCCTACCATAACTACATGCCTGTAGCCACTGGGCTATCGTGTACATAAGGGATTAAGGGGCTTTTGTTGAACATTATTTTGAAATTTTGTCCAGTTTACAGAGATGAATCAATTACCGATTCTTCAAAGATGAATCAAGGAACTTGTGTGCTGTACCGGTTCTAAACCCTTCTCTTTCTTCTAAAGATGATTCAAGGAACTTGTGTACTGGTTCTAAACCCTTCTCTTTCTTGTAAAGATGATAAAATCAATGATGAATCAAGTTTGCTAATGTGGATGGTATGATCGACAAGGATGAATCAAATAGTTGTCTACAATTAGGTATGGAGTACTTATTTTGTACCACATCATACTTTTACCATGTTTATTGTACAAACATGCATAAAAGTGAGATATCTTATGGATTACTCCCTCCATTCTAAATTATCCCACGTTTTGGTTTTCTAGATATATTGTTTTTACTATGTATTTAAATATAATGTATATTTAAATATATATAGCAAAAGTTAAGTGTCTAAAAAATGCCAAAACTTTTATACTTTGAATGGAGAAGAGTATTATGCATTTTATCAGTTGCCTATTTGAACTATCGGTATGTGTGTTCATTATGAATTACGCACTTAGATAGTGGCTCTAGGTGTGGATTTTTGCCGGCTCCGCCACCGGCCAAAAACATGTTGTTGACTCAATAGCCACCTCTGCTTTGGGAGGATATGGTGAAAGATTAACTGATGAAGAGATGGAGGAAGTGAGCAAGATCTCAAGTCGAGAGAGGAAGGAGACTTGGCAGGATGGCGAGAAGACGTTTGAGCAGCGTTCTGATGTATAGGCTGAGGCCGTTTTGGTGTGGACGTGTGGATGTCTATTGGAGTCTTCGCATTCTTTAAGTTGATATAGTTTGGTCGCTGTCAGTACTGCATTGAGCCAGTAGCGTTTAGGTGGTTGCTTCACTTTGTTGGATGTAATGCTGTCGCTCAAACTGGTATCCCCAACGTAAACCACTTTTAAAAAGAAATATCAACTCTTTTTTTATGCAAAATAATATCTACTAGTTTGACGATGTTAAAACCAGTATGTACGCAGATTGCATGAACTGAAGCCTGAATCTGAAGCTCTGTTATAATTGTAAATGCTGCGACGTATACGGAGTCTGAACCAGTGATGATAAAATAGTGAGTTAACCACAATTGTCAAATTGAGAACGCTACGGCACCACAAAGTGTATGTGTATCAAGTCAGGTACAAAATGCCATTTTGCCCCACTTACAACCAACTAATAGCACAACAAACGGGTACAAGCTTAACAATTACACAACTAAGAATTCACCATGGCCTCAATAGCAGCAGGAGCTCCAAACACCACTATCGGCCATCTTCCATGTCATCCCAATCAATCTCCAGACATCCACGGTTAGAAGTATACAAAAAATGTTTGTGCAGGAAACGACTGCTTCTGACCTTTCGAGTTTCACACATGTCATTGTCCTGCATTGCTCTTCGTTGGTTTTGATGTTGTTGGAGATGATGGAGGCTTCAAGTCAGCGTACTGCACACAATAAACTCAGAGGCTTGTAACAGCTTGTACAGTTGTATAATAGTTTTTGTGGTCACTGGTCAGTTTGCATCATAAAGAGTGAAGAAACAAAGGATATAAATGGGTGTAGATATCTAAAGGGAAGTCTGTCATGTCTCTACTTTATGTCAGCAAATAGCATTTGCACTGGAATTCCCTGTCCTTGCCTGTTAGTAATTTCTGTGGACCTGAGTCAAGCCATTTATGTGCCTTCAAAGTGCCATTATCAGACTTTCAGAGTTTCAGGTAAACATAAATTTAAGCTTTAATGATTCACTCAAAATATGCCTCGTGCTGTCTTCAGTTAAGCCAGTAGATACGTCAATAATTTGAGGTCTTGACTCTTGAGTTAGGCATGTGGATTTGGTTGTGGTAGCTTGGGCTAGGGCTACAAATTTGTAATAGTTGTGGTATGATGTCTCTTCTATGAATAGGTTGAAGCTAGAACTCTTTCCATTATCTTAAAAAATATATAGCTCATGCTGTGATAACCATGATCTAATTCCTTCCTAAAGTATTCACATATAAAGCTTTGAAAATAAATAATACAGTCATAACTCTAGCCTAGAAGCATATACCAAATGTAAAAACCATGGCAGTTCTTCCCGGAAGTCTCTTCATTATCTTAAAAAAAATGGCCGTGCTATCATTAACATGATCTACTTTCTTCCTAAATATTCGTAACTACTATAGTCATAACTCTAGCCTGGAAGCATACCAAATACGAAGGCAGTGGCAAGTTCTTCCCAAATTATTTATCATTTTAGATGGATATGAGTCAACTATTGCTTAGTAGGTCTGGCATTGCTTTAAGTGTGATAGCTGGAGATAACATAATTTCTCAATGGAGTTCACTGTCAGTACAAAAGAAAAGCAGTAAGACGTGTGTGAATACTGGTGCCATTCTGAATCATATAACAAATGATTACCAGTTGGATGTAAGAAGAAAAATCTAGAATAAACAGGTTAATTTTGAGTGTGGTGGTGAAAAGGCAAAAAGAATCATACATTTGGATATGGGGATAATGGTCTCCTAGTTGCATGTTTTGCAGCAGTTGTACTTCCATTGGAATTTTCATAAACATCTTTGGATTCATCGCCTGTATTGACTACAAACCTGCTTGGAGGAGCAGATGATTCCTCGCTTCCCTGCTGCTGACCATATGTTCCATCATTGCTTGCATCTGTGTGAGCTAACTTTGCACCCTTCTTTTTCCTCGGGAAAACATGAACAGATGGGGGAAGATAATTTTCTTGAACCGCCTAATGGAGACGAAAAGACTTAGAAAGGAAAACAAAAATGAATTGTATGCTATTCCTCACACAATAGAATGATACCTTACCTGCCACCCTTCTGGGCCTCTCAAGCCCCCTTTAATCGCATAGGATTCCTTAAAACCATTCTCGACCAGTAGCTCAGCAACTTTCAAAGAATTACCATCAAAGCTACCTTACACAGCATAAATTTAAGTTGGTAATGTGGAGGAGAAAAGCTGGTAAGTGCTACTAGATGGCAGCATGTCAAGAGACCAAAGGTTCTGAAGGAAGTTAAATATAGAGTACTCTTAAATATAATAATTGCTTTGGCATGAAGTAAACATATAGCAAATCTAAACGAAAGCTTTCATTAATCTTGTTGAAGTAAAAAAACCCAGAGCGGTGAAAAGTTACATGGCATTGGTTAGGCTGATTTTTTTTTAAAAAGGAGAATAATATTTCTTCTAGATTTATATATATTTTAATCATATGTAAATTAGAAACTGATTGGATAGAAAAGCCAATAACAAATCCCCCTCCCTATGTTTAAGTCCCAGCATCAGAAACAGTGAAATTACAAATTGTGACTTAGTGGTGTTCCCAAGGAATTCTTCATTGTTCCAGAGAATGTACACACCAATCACGTGTATTTACCAAGAATTTTGCACAATTCGGAGTTGTAAAATCAAAGAGCCATTTAGTTTACACAGGACACAACTATATGCATTTTATTTACTAGAAGGTGTACACCTTAGAGTACACACCTAACAGTATGTACACTTATCTTTTGCAAATTACGGCTCAACTGTGGTAGACACATTTATTATCGTATATTGTGCAGTTGCATTTGAGGCCAAACCCATTCAATGTACAGAGACATAAGACATTGCATCTGGTACTTCAGGTTAATAATTCAATCAATTTTCCATGTAGCACTCACTTGTCAAGGACGCAGACGACGGTGTTCGTCGGTTCTGGAAACCTCGCTAGCACCTCCTTGACAAACCCCTTCTCGTACTCCTCGTCGAACTCCACCTGCACGGTGCTCTTGTCGACAAGCTTCAGGTTCGGCGGCGCCATGAACCGCACGCTCTTGCCCCGCCTGATGTCCAGCAGCTGCGCCTCCGGCACGTCGCGCAGCTTGCGGAACGCATCGATGGCGCTCACGGGCTTGTACTTCTTGAAGACGTACTCCTGCACGAGCGGGATCACCACTAGCCACACGAACACGACCCCAGCCACGAAGAAAGGGTTGCGGTTGTTGAAGTCGTCGATTGCCATCACGATGGACTCGAGGCTCACTTTCCCGTCGCCCTCCGCCGCAAGGGAAGGGAGCGGCCAGGACGCGAGGGCGGCGGTAACGGGGACAAGGGCGTCCCGCCAAGGCGCCGCCTTCGGCGCCAGGACTGCGGCCTTGGAAGCGCTAGTGGGGGTGCGAGGAACCGGGATTTCGGAGGCGTTGGCAATCTTGGCCGCATTGGGTAGTAAAAGTTGGTTCTTGCGAGGATTTCTTGGGGCATCGAGAGGATTTGGGTGGTGGGAGATGGAGATTCGGAGGAGCGAGCACTGCTCTTGGAGTCGGAGGAGAGCCATGGTAGCGCGACTGCGCGAAGCCTGAGCTCTGTGCAAGGATAGCAGAGCTCCAGGGAGCTAGAAGATGGATTGCCCACGAGCCACGATTTCAGCAATTCAGCGTCTTCAGGTAGCTATCCGATTAATATCGAAAAAGGGAACTAGATATATATGGGCCTTGGGCTTTGACAATAATAACAAATTTACAAGGAAAAAGCCCACGATACCTTCTTTATCTTTTGCGATAGTCAGCTTTGCCTCCTGATCCTGAAAACCAGAGAAACGACCTCCCTCATCTATCCAAACCATGCACATGACCCCCATTCCTGGTTTCAGCTGTGATTTTGGCTTTGTTGGCGCCACGGTGGATATGGGCCAAGCTGACTCAGCCCCAGGCTAAATAGAAAGGAAGAGGTCCCGTGAGCCAAAAAAAAATCCCCCCAAAAGCCGGAGACGACGCCCCACGCCGGAGATGACGCCCACGCCGGCAAACGGAGAAGGGGAGCAGCGGCGAGGCGGTGGGATCTAGGCGCTGGTCGGGCGCAGCGCGCAGCGCGCAGGCAGGAGCATTGCCGCTGCTCGGGCACCGGTCGCCGCAAGCAGTGAAGCACAGGATTTGTGCTGACCAGGGTGAGCGGTAAGGCACAAATGGATCTGTGTAGTTTTGAGTTGTTTTTGTTTCGGATTCCTTGATTCCCTTGGAATTCGTGTTATTTAACTAGTGATTGGTACATCTGATTATGATTATAGCCTTTGCTTTATAGTGTTCGTCATATTTTAAGGCCAACAGGCGCCTTTATGTAGCACTTGTAGTCATATTTTAAGCACTGATGTTGTTTATTGGACCGATTTGATCAGTACTGAACCGCATAACATGTATGTTTTGCATGTAGGCTTCAGGTGCTTAGCAATGGATGGTTGTGACTTGCTCCCTGTTCGGTTCCATTTTAATGGAGAGTTTGTGAGGAAAAGCGATAGACTGTTTTATGATAGAGGAACTGAAGCTATGTCTTTTATAGACCGAGATAAGATGTCACTGCCTGAAGTTGTTGGTCATCTCCGTGACCATTGCAATGTCAAAGAAGGCACAATGTTGCATTGGCTATTTCCAGGGACAAACATGAGTACAGGCATAAGAGCTCTGGTTGATGACAAAGTGTGCCAGTACATGTCTGACAACACTACTGAAGATGGTGTTGCCGATGTGTTCGTTGAAAATCACGCGCTGGATGCAATAGTTGAAGCAAGTGAGTATGAGGGAGACATGGAAGCTGGCTCAGAGGATGATGACATAGAAGATGAAGATCTGCATCCTTTGGCTGTTTGGAGAAAATATGAAAGCAAAGAAAAAGTAGATAAGCAAGTTGCCCTTGTTAGAGAATTTTATAGTAGTCCAAGTAAAGGGAAAGAACAAGCAAAGCACATGCCTGGAGAGACAGCGAGAGCAAGTGAGCCTAATGTAGAAGAGAAGTCTGACACTGACAGTGAGTACATGCCTGGAGACTCATGCAGTTCAGGTGATGATGAAGAAGCAGACCAAATACATAGGAAATTTAAGGATTTCAAGAAGAAGTTCAAGAGGGGTGAGGCAACAAGCTTAGATGATGTGATATATGAGGGTGTTGCATCTAGGCCTAGAACTGGGCAAGATGATGAGGATGATGGCAACTGCACTCCATATGTAGACAGTACTGATGCAGAATCTGTTGATGAAGGGCAAGGTAGCATGCATCCAAGATTTAACAAGAAGAATCCTATTGTCAATTTTAAGTTGGGAATGAAGTTTAGTTCTAAGAAGTAATTCAAGAAGGCTGTAATTAAACATGGCTTGGATGAGAGAAAGGTTATTGTCTTTGCTAAGGATGATCCAAAGAGGGTGAGGGCCAAATGTGACTGGAAAGGTTGTCCATGGATATGTTTGTTGTCAAATACTTCTAGGTCTGATAGCTGGCAGATATCTACATTTATAAATAATCACATGCGTCCACCAAGAAGAGACAATAAACTAATCACCTCAACTGTAATTGCTAAAAAATATAAGAAGTTCATTTTTGCCAACCCATGCTGGAAACCTGGGCATATGTTGCAGACAGTTCAAGAAGAAATGTTTGCCAAAGTTTCTATGTCCAAGCTAAAGAGAGCAAAAGCACTAGTGATGAAGAAAGCATTGGATGCAACTAAAGGGCAGTACTCTAGGCTGTATGACTACCAGATGGAGCTTCTCAGAAGCAACCCAGGAAGCACTGTTATTGTTAACAAGGAAGATAATGTAGAGCCTCCTATTTTTAGAAGAATGTACATATGTCTGCATGCTTGTAAAGAAGGGTTCAAAGCTGGCTGCAGGAAGGTTGTTGGGTTAGATGGTTGTTTCTTCAAAGGAGCAACTAATGGTGAACTTCTTTGTGCTGTTGGGAGGGATGCTAATAATCAGATGTATCCTATTGCTTGGGCTATTGTGGACAAGGAGAACAATGAAAATTGGGATTGGTTCTGTGATCTGCTCTTTAGGGATGTTGGTGTGCATGGAGAAAAGGAATGGGTTTTCATCTCAGACCAACAAAAGATAACCTCCTGTTAATCTTTTTTGTTGTTTTCACAGTTCTAAACATGTGATGGTAGATGCTTTATAATTTTTCCAACTTGTGCAGGAAATTCTTAATGCAGTTAGCAAATGGGCACCAGAAGCTGAACATAGAAACTATGCTAGGCACATTTATGCCAACTGGAAGGAGTTTCCCAAGAAGAACTACCAGAAAAGGTTTTGAATGTGTGCTAAAGCACCTTGCCTTATGCTTTTCAACTTGGCAAGAGCGAGACTAGCACAAAAAACAGAGAAGGGGCACAAGCTATTCTGAACACTCATCCACAGCATTGGAGCAGAGCTTGGTTCAGGTTGGGCTCTAACTGTGACTCAGTAGATACTAATATTTGTGAGTCATTCAACAAATGGATCATTGAGGCTAGGTTCTTTCCAATAATCACCATGCTAGAAACAATTAGAAGGAAAGTAATGGTGAGGATCTAAGAACAGAGAACTAAATTAGGGAAGTGGACAAGTGTTATATGCCCAAACATCAATAAAAAATTAAATGTCTATATATCTTTGTCTGCACACTGCCATGACATCTGCAATGGGGAAGAGAAATATGAAGTTGAGCATTACGACAATAGGTTCACAGTGGATTTGGTATCAAAGACATGTTCATGTAGGTATTGGCAATTGTCTGGACTTCCATATTGCCATGCCATTTCTTGTATTTTGTTCAAGACCAACTGCCTAGATGAATATGTGGTCGACTGCTACTTTGTGTACCATTTCAAACAAACATACAACCATTGCTTGAATCCAGTTGAGGGTATGAATAGCTAGCCCTCATCTGATAGGGTACCCCTTAGAGCTCCTGGTTATGTGAAGATGCCAGGCAGGCCAAAGACTGAGAGGAGAAGGGAGCCCACAGAAGTTAGAAAGGCCACTAAAATGCCAAAAACTGGAACTGTTATCAAATGCAGCAAATGCCACTTGCCTGGGCACAACAGGACAACATGTACCAATATAAGTGGAGCAGGAAGTTCACAGGCAGGAGGATCTCAGTCAGCCGGAGGTAGCTCACAGCCAAAAGGAAATGAGTCATTTGCAAGATCACAGCCAACAGGATCTCATTCGGCTGCAGGAAGTAACCAAAATGCTATTGTTGTGCTGTCCAACACACAAAAGAGCAACACAAGCGGTACAAAAAGGAGTTCCACAACTGATGTATCTACTGCACAGAGCAACAAAAAGGTAAGTTTACCTATATCTCAAAGTTTTAACTTATGCATCTTGTATTTTAAATTCATTCTTCGAACATCATGTACATCTTGCTTCATCTGACTTATGTAGGCAAAGGCAACAAACTCACAGAACATCATCAAATCAAGTGCACGTGCAAGGGTTTCAACAATTCCTTCTGGGTCAGTTACAATAAACCTGCAAGCTAGAGTGCCCACTTCCAATGTTAATTCTAGTGTGCATGTACAATTAACTGGCGGGACTGCATCTGTGACTGTGTCAGCTCAAGAACCGGCCAAGAAGAAGCCCAAGCCTGCTCCAAAGCAATCTGGAATTGCTCCACTCCAAATGCTTCCTCCATGGCAATCTGATAGGCTGTGATGTGTACAGTCTGCTGGGTGTATGCCAAACTTGAATAATTATGTAGGCAGGAAACTTAAGTTCTGTGGTTGATTACCTTTTATGTATGCCAAACTATGTGTTATGCCAAACATCTGGCTTTTATCTATTTGCTACTTATGCCATGTATGACAATTATTTGCACTTTTATCCATTCGTCAGTGTTGTGTTATCTGTGAGTACATGCCTATGTTATCTGTATGGTTCCTGCATAGTGCAATTATTTGCCTATGTTATCTGACATTATTATGGTGTATGCATTGGTTCCTGCATAGTGCAAATATAAGATTCAATATGTATTACTTTGTTTCTTTTCTAGCACGACAAGAGACAGCTTGTTGGCAAAAAAAAGAAGGGAATTTGATTCATGCCATTACAAAGGGTAACATCCTGCCGATGCCGGCAAACATTGACTACTTATACATTTGCATCACAACCAACACAAGAAGAATGGCAGAATTGAAACCTAACAACACTAGGGCAGCAACACCAACACACATCATCCAATTCAAATGTCATTGCTTCTTCTTGCCTCCCTTCTTGGCCGAAGCTATAGTCCTCCTGTGCTCATACACACCAGCAACTTCTTTCTTCATCACCTGTTCATACATCTCAGCTTGCACACTATCATCTGTCATCTTCAATGGATGGTAATGACACATCTCAGATTCTGGAAGCATCCCATAATTAACAAGAAAGTTGGCATATTCTTCTTCGAACATGTAGAAATCACAAAGAGGAAACTGCAATGCTAAACCAACAGAATAAATCACAAACCCTAAATTTCAATTACCATCGGTAATTTCAATAAGGAAACCAAACCTTTTTGTACTTCCTCGGGCATTTGAAGAACCTTTCCATTGGGTGCTTGTCTGATTTTGACAACAGCTCTAAAATCCTCCCCATGCCGCAGTAAGGACACCAGATCAGCGGCAGCCCACTCTCTCCTAGCGGTGGCTCTCCCGCGAAAACTGGCTGCGGCAGGAGAACACGCGACGTGCTAGGGTCCATGGGAGACGGCGGCGAGCAGGTGCTGGAGGCAAGGAAGAACTAGCGTCAGCGGCGGGGTGGCTAGGGTGCGTGAGCAGGGGCCCGCCCGGGATGCGCCTACGCGCTGCGCCCTGCACCCGACCAGCGCCCAGATCCCACCGCCTCGCCGCTGCTCCCCTTCTCCGTTTGCCGGCGTGGGCGTCGTCTCCGACGTTTGGGGGATTTTTTTTTTTGTTCACGGGACCTCTTTCTTTCTATTTAGCCTGGGGCTGAGTCAGCTTGGCCCATATCCACCGTAGTGCCAACAAAGCCAAAATCACAGCTGAAACCAGGAATGGGGGTCATGTGCATGGTTTCGATAGATAAGGGAGGTCGTTTCTCTTGTTTTCGGGATCAGGGAGGCAAAGCTGACTATCGCAAAAGATGAGAGGTAAAGTGGACTTTTTCCAATTTACAATTGGGTCTTGTGTGTAATCCGTGGGCTTTCCTGTGAACATAGGCAGATAACTTCTATAATACTCCCTCCGTTCATGAGTAATTCTTAAATTTCAAGAAGTCAAATAAATTATATGACCAAATAAGTATCATTATATTAGTTATAAAATATATTTTCATGATAAATTTATTTTGAGACATAAATACCAATATTATTTACTATAAACTTGATTAAAATTGAGCTAATTTGACTTAGCACGTTTTCCATAATTACGTTCTTTTGTGGACTGTGCGGTAAGTTGTTGTCCATTGCAAGTGCAACGGCCTTACGGGGCTATCGCAAGTCTTTCCAGTTCAATCTGGACAACGGAAGATGGATTAAATTTGGGCCATGAATGTGTAACTGATGAATCGTTAGGGACTACAGTTGTGCTCTGGTCACTTCTGATCTCCCCATCCACTAAAAAAAACCCTGATCTCCCCATCCTGCCGCCGCGGAAGACCACGCACTGCAGCAACGACTGTGGTGGCGGTTCCTCGGCTCCGTTTTCCACTAATAATCACAGTTGTACTCAGATTTTCAGTTAGTTGTTTTAGATTGTCGTACACATATTTTATACATATATATTTTCTTTCCTAAACCATTTGGCTATAAGGATTTTTAATTACCTATAAGTGGATCTATTCATGGCCACCCAACACGACTCGTCTAAAAAAATTCAACCCAACCCAATCCACCGACAAGTCGGGTTGGGTTAGGGTCTAGATTTCAATCTATGGCCTGACCTAACCTAACCTGAGAAAGCTTGACCCAAAGTGCGAAAGTTTTTCCAGTCTAACTCAAATTTGACCTCACTCCGCGTTTGATCAGGTCAACTCCTAATGTGGACAAACTCTTTTCTACCTAGAGGGAATAACGTGAACTTTATACTTTTTTGGAAGTCGTCGCCGAAAAGAATGTCACATAGACCAGCGTTATGCCTAGCTTGGGTCAAATAATGTTTTTCTTTTTTTTTTCTAAAGTGACACTTTTGCCATAAATTTTATTAGAACTTTAGAAGCAGAAAATAAAACAAGGGGTGACTTATGTTTTTTAGAAAACTGAGTCCAAAAACTCTACAACTAGAGGATACATGCCACACTACCTTCAAAAGAAACAAAAAAAATTGTATTGACAAAAGCTCCAAACAACTAACTCGTGTTATATCCGACAAAGTCACTAGAAGAAACGAAAAAAATGACAACACATGCGACCAAACAATTCACTCATAAACAGAATCGAGTAAGGACTTGCACAACATAAACTCCTAGAAAAAAATAAAATTGCCCAAAGCACAACTAAAAACCAACGAAGATGCAAGCATCAACATGCAAAACAACCTTAAGCCTCATATACGATCTTGTTCTTAAAAGATTTTCTTATTTCATTATTTCTAAACACCTACCACCAACAAAGTAGGTTCTTAAACTGTCTATGGTCTTGCAGTTCCACTTGCCAAATTTGCATTGTCTTTCTCTTAAGTCTTAACTATATCCTCAATAGCCTTGAGTAGCAAACCAACTAAGGCTTTGTTTGGATGCGTATGTACTCAATCCACATGTGTTGGAGTGGAATTGAACTAAATTCCATTCCATTCTACTCGAACACATGTGGATTGAGGTGGATATACATGTATCCAAACAAGGCCTAAATGAATGGATGGATTGAAGAAGCACGACGAAGATCGGATCGGATTTGCTTGAGACACTCAACTTGCTTGCATGCTGAGCTCTACTGGCGGTGCCACCTTGACCTTGGAGGTTTTCTTTTCGTCTTTGGTCTCCTTTCTTTATTTATGCCCACGAGAGTATACAATGAAGACTGGAATTTTATGTTTAAATAAAAAGAGAGTAAGTTTCAAGCAAATATGATGAGGCAGTGAATCTTGCCTAATTTAATTACCATTCATTCACATAGCAACAATATTCTAGCCTTATAGACTGACAGCACAAATAAAGAGATTCAAAACGAGTTGTTGTGTCACAGGCACTAGGAAATACATACTATAGTTACACCACGGCTAATAGATCCAGTGCATATATTGTGGGTAGGTGAAATTGTTTGAAACTGCCCGTTTTGCTAAAAAAAAACTTGTTCACAGCTGGACCACCAGATCTCAAACTCAATTTCCACCTTGGAAAACATGTTATTTATATAATTTTCACTATTAAGGACATAGTCCACCCATAAGCGTAGTGGAGCACACTGCATCCATAGCCCTGCCACAAGCATAGCCATAGTCAAGCACACTGTAACTAGAATATTGTTTCGGACAAGGAGTGACTAACACCCGTGATTGAGTTAAATGCACTAGCGTCCACTGAACATTTATGTGTATGCTACTTAGTTAGATCTATAAACTTTCAAATTATATTTCGGAACCACTTATGTTGTTTGCTGCCTTTTTCATTTCCTTGGTCGACAACCTTAACCCGCCGTTCCGCTCCATATCAAGAGCCCAGCTGAGTGCGCCACCAATACCCCCTACACAACACTTGTGGCTTCTGACGCATGCCTCTAGGCTCTGCCACATGTGAACCTTGCCATGACTACGTTAGATTCCACGCCATTTAGCGTGAAGGGATGTGAAACCACTAGCAGCGTGCCGAGGTCGGACGACCACCTAGTGCTCTCTGCGGGGTGGGTCCATGTGGCTCTGGTGCCATGACAAGCGTTGTGGCGACTGCCTTCGTGCTCCTCTCCTTGTCCTCCATCCTTGCACCGCCGCCCACGCCTAACATTGTCTCCCTCCCTTTCCCCATGCTCCCCACACCAACTTTGCCCCACTCCCTCTTCCCTTGTCTCCAGCCAACTCTGCCTACCTCCCTTTCCCCCGTCTCCCCCCCCCCCCCGCCTCCCCGCCTCAAATATCTGGTGGCCAAGAAGGGCCCACACACGTTCTGCGATGAGTCGTCTATGTCCTAGTCAGTGGGCCAGTGCGTCATAGACCGGGACACGAAGCGCGTGGAGTTGCTATAGACGGCCTCGACCTGTGGTGGTCGTAGGGGGGGAGGGGGGGTTGATGGCGACGAGGTTGAGGCCAGAGCCATGCAAGGGTCCGAGGGGCGACCATGTGTTGCTGTGGTTCCTCAAGAATAAGCTACACAGGGCTAGCGCGCGGTGTGGCGAGGCCCAGGTCGAGGACAACAGCGTTGCCCTTAATGCTTCTTTCACTCCTGCTTGTATCGTGCTCCCCTCGAGCTCCAAGCACACATCCATCTCTCTTCCTATTTTCGTTTTTATTGTTTAGTACTTCCATTTGTAGTGATATACTTATATTCATATAAGAAGCAATATACAATGCCCAATTTCTCCATATGGAAGTTGTCTTACTAAAGTTAAACTCTTCCGACACACAAGTTCCTGAATGCCACCCTGCCCTATTTTGAACCCTAGAACTACTTTAGGTGCTTTGGTCCCATCATCAACATGCAAAGATGGTGTGAACCAAGGCCCGCTAAGAAGCGCCATAACCTTGAGCTTATACTGATGTACGTCAATTGGGCTTCATTCGTTTGTTCTTTGCTATCCGGCATCACGAGTTCGTCACCTGCAGAGGGTTCCAAACCCTCAGCCAGTGATCTACGTTCATCTACACCACCACTGACGACTGCGTCACCACCGGAGGCGCTGATGGCGACTGCTACCACTGATCTGGCACATTTACTTATGTATTTCCGCATTAGATGAGTTGTGGTCATGTGTTAGACTAAGTGTTAAGATCCTGTGTACATGTGCTACATGTTTTATGCTAAGATTGGATTCAAACACTCTGAACACTCGAGACAAACAATGTTGCTTACTTGGAGAGGTTGTTATCTGTAGCAACTGTAGAAGCTTTGGTGTGTGTAGACTTGTAGCTATGCAGGGTTAGGTTGCCACCTGTAGCAACTGTATCAGATCAGCCTTGTCAAATGGTGTATAGGAATAGGATTTTAATTGTGCAGTGTTGTGTACGTTTTACTGTGATTGTACTACTATGGTTAGTTTTAGAACTGCCGCTAGCAGCTGATGAATGTTTGTAACTTGTAAGAATTGATATTTGACCTTAGTGGTGGAAGAAAAATATAAAAATCACATCGTCCTATCCTTTTACCATTGTTTTTGTGTGCAAGGGCTTCTGTTAGTACAAATTTAAGGGATTCCACAATGATGCTATAGTTAAAAGTGTGGTTCCCAATACAAAGAAAAGTAAACTAAAAATACTAAATGCTGAAAAATGGTTACAGAAGGCTAGAAAAGAACATAGCCAACCATTCCTTGCGAAGGTCTGGGCTACGCACAAGGAAAATCTTGCCTTCGACCTCATTCTTCAGAAAATACTCGAATGCAGTGATTGACGTCCTCTCATTGTAGGCTTGTAGCTGCAAGCTGTAACCGCTTTCCACAAGTCTTCAGCAAAGTCTCTGGGCTTCAAGGTGTTTACAGCATCTATTAGTTCTCCAATCTTCAGAACTAAGCAGCGGATAGCCGGATATCCTCATTAGCTATCTTCTACTCCATGGGATCTTCAGATATCTTACTATCGTCGGAGTGGGCCCTCTTCAACTGAATTTCAACTAAATCTTCAGATATCTCAGGGGTTGTTTGATTCTTCACATCGAATGTTTAGATACTAATAAGGAGCATTAAATATAAATTAATTACAAACCAATTACATAGATGGAGACTAATTTGCGAGACGAATTTTTTAAGCCTAATTAATCCGTCATTAGCACATGTTACTGTAGCACCACGTTGTCAAATCATGGACTAATTAGGCTTAAAAGATTCGTCTCGTAAATTAGTCGTAAGTTGTGCAATTAGTTTCGTAATTAGTCTATATTTAATGCTTCATGCATATGTTCAAACATTCGATGTGATAGGAATCTTAGGAGCTCATGTAGAAACCATGCCCTAAAGCTGTGTTTAGTTCGCGAAATGAAAATTTTTGGATGTCACATCGGATATTTCGGGAATGTCGGAAGGAGTTTTCGGATACTAATAAAAAAACTAATTACATAGCTCGTCTGGAAATTGCGAGACGAATTTATTAAGCCTAATTAATCCATCATTAGCACATGTTAGTTATTGTAGCACTTATGGCTAATCATGGACTAATTAGTCTTAAAATATTCGTCTCGCGATTTTCAACTAAACTGTGCAATTAATTTTTTTTCGTCTATATTTAATACTTTATGCATATGCCGCAAGATTCGATGTGATAGTTTGAGTTAAAAAAATTTTGTAACTAAACGGTCCCTTAGCAGTCGTCGGAGCGCCGCCGCCTCCCCACCATCAGCATATTTTACACTGCCGGCCAAAACCACCGTCAGTGCAAGTTGTTTTTTTACCGCGAAAAGTATTTGATCAGATCGGACACGTGTGTGTGTCGTGCGTCACGCAGGGGTTACCATCAGCATATTTTACAGCAGGTCGGAGTCGGAGTCGGAGTCGGAGTCGGACTGAAGTGAAGATTCCCGCCGGTGTTGCCCTCTTCCGACTTGGAGTCGATCACGATCAGGTTCGCGCCAAAATCAGCTGAATCCGCCGACCTTGCAGCTTGCATTGCATCACGCGCTATATATAAATCCCCATCGTCTCGTCTCGTCTCCAACTACAGCGCGTCCGATCCGATCCGATGGCTTGCTCGGTCATCCCGATGATGATGCCTGACGAGATGTTCCGCCGGGTCAGTGCCGCTCCGCAGCACCAGCTGAGGATGACGGCCTCCGTGCCGGTGGCAGCTCCAGCGCCGGCGCCAGAGGAGCTGCGGCTGTCGGACCTCGATTGAATCGGCGACCTCGTCGAGGGCGGCTTAGCCAGGGTCTGCAAGGCACGCCATTGCCGCACCGGCGCGGTCTTCGCGCTCAAGCTGTCGTTCGACCCGGACCCGCTCATCGTGGAGGAGGAGGCCGAGGTGCTCCGCCGCGCTGCTGGGGCGCCGCACGTCGTCGACTTCCACGCCCTGCTCCGCGGGCCCGGCGGCAAGGGCGCTTTCGTGCTGGAGTACATGGACGCCGGGTCTCTCAGCGATCTCCTGCGGCGGCGCGGGGGGCTGGGAATCCCGGAGACAGCCGTCGCCGAGGTGGCCGCGCACTGCGTCGTGGGGCTGGCCCAGCTCCACTCCCGCGGCGTCGCGCACCTCGACGTGAAGCCCGACAACCTCCTCGCCAACACCCGCGGGGAAATCAAGATCAGCGATTTCAACCTTTCCAGGATCCTCTACGGCGGCTCCGGCGAGCGCCTCCAGGTCCCCATCACCGGCGGCACTAGGATGTACTTGAGCCCCGAGCGGTTCGCGCCCAATGCCCGCGCCGGGCCGCACGGCGCCATGGCGGCAGATGTCTGGGGTCTCGGCGTCACCGTCCTGGAGCTCTTCTTAGGGCGACTCTCCCTCTTGCCTGCAGTACAGAAGCCGTCTGCTGAGGAGCTGAAGCAGGCCATCTGCGACGGAGAGCCCCCGTCCGTGCCGGAGGATGCAGAGGCGTCGGCAGAGCTGCGCGGGTTCGTGGCGGCGTGCCTGCACAAGGAGCCGGCGCGGCGCGCCACAGTGGCACAGCTGCTCTCACATCCACTCGTCGCGCGGCGCGACGTGGAGGCGTCAAGGCGCGCACTGCGGGAGATCATCATGGACACTCTGTAGACTGTAGTAGGTTAAGGAGAAGCAGTTGGTCTGTGTAACGTGATTATTAATATTAACTGTGTCTCCTTGCTGATTTGACTGTTCAATATATTTTTTTTACAACCGGTGTCCATTCAACTTGAATGCAAATTTTTTTGCTAGCAACTGGACCTGGATGCATTGCAAGAATGATTTTTTTTCTCGATCGCGCGAAAGATTTGCGCATTTTTTATATTAAGAAGAGAAAGCAAAGTACAATGGGTGGGCTCTAAAGATGATCAACAAAGCATTTGTCCCTCCCCACTACCCTGAATCAGCTATCTGACTACTTGCTGGATTAAGCAACCCAGGCCTTTAGCCCCGGCTTCGACCCAAAGCCCGGCTTGGTGCCTGATCAACGCCAGCAACTCTAGCAATTGCGTAGCTGCTCCTCGGAAGCATCTCGCATTTCTTTCCTTCCATAACTCCCAAGCGATCAGTGCAAATATGGAGTCTGCACCTTGCTTGCAGCTTCCCGTCCACTGCGCTCTCCAGATTTGCCACCAGTCCAGGATGCTGTCGCAAGAATGAATTTTGATTATGCTTATTGCCTTATTCTATGTGCTTATGGTTTCTTGACTAGTCATATCCATCACCGAAGATGAAAGAAACCTCATCATGATCCTAAATAGGCCTATTCAGCAACCATGAATCCTTCGAGTGATCCTTCATTGCAAAGAAAACAAACAAGTTCAAATATGACAGTGGCATTGTACCGAAAGGCACGAGAAGGGACTTAGGCATAAGTAGGATCTACACTAACGTATTGTCACTACCATTTATGGCATAATGTTGGTAATCTTCTCGTATGCTTATATACTTGCATATATAGATCAAATCATTTATTGATAGTAACATTGTTACTGTTTTATAAGAGGCAGGAGAACAAATTTATATGAAATCAAATATGCAAGAGTACATACAGAATGCTACTTTGCAAAAACACCAAAAGTGCTGAAGAATTTTCAACATCATCTCATCACGTGCTTGTAGCTTATGCTCGCTATAGCAGCCCTCTCGCGTGCGTACAGCAGCTACGCCCGGCGGCGCGTATCAGAAACGATGACATGGGGGGAGCATGCTCGGCTCTGGCGGAGCGATAACAAAGTCCGGTCGAGCGAAGAATGCCCGCTGTGGCTGCTGCGGCGGCGGCGGCATGTCCAGGTTCATATCGTCAGCGAGTTCGTCGGCCCTCTGAGTCTGAAGGTTCTTGTGGGAGTCCCAGCGCTCGGCAGAAGCGGAGGACACGCGAATGTTGGGGCGCCTGCTGCTTGCCATGGACGACGACGAGGAGGCTGGGCTTGTTAAATGATGAGATATTCAATTAGGAGTTGATATGCTCCGGTGATTGTAAACGTGGTGATATTATCCCACAATTGTAGCTAGGGTTTGTTGTAGTCTAACTGCTTCATGTAATCCCTGTACAATACCTCTATATAATGAAACACCGAGAGCCCTGAGGGGTATCTCATTGCTGCATATTTCCTTATATGGTATCAGACGCCTTCTGTTCCTAACGGACATCGATCCGATCTGCATCGCCTCCTTGCAATGGCGGCCTCCTCCTCCATTGCGCCGCTTGCTTTTGGCCTTCTCCCCGTCGTCTCGGAGAAGCTCACCCGCGGGAACTACAACATGTGGCACGCCACCGTGTTGTCTGTGCTCAAGGGTGCTCGCCTCGCTGGTTACATCCAGAACACGGCTGCGCCCCCATCTTCGTTCCTCACCGATGCATCTACATCTCCTGCGGATGGCAAGACGGTGGACCCTCAGCCCAATCCGGCGTATGAAAAGTGGGTGGCTGAGGACCAGATCGTCCTTAGCTACCTGTTCAACTCCCTCTCCAGGGAGGTTTTCGGCCAGGTCATGACGGCGACCACAGCGGCGGAACTTTGGGCCGCGATTCAAGATCTTCATGTTTCGCAGTCGAGGGCGCGCGTCATGTCCACGCGCATGGCCCTGACCACGACGTCCAAGGGAACGTCGTCCGTAGCCGAGTTCTTTGTGAAGATGAAAGGCCTCGCCGACGACATGGCTTCAGCGGGCCGCAAGCTGGAGGATGAGGAACTTGTCTCCTTCATCCTCACCGGCCTTGGCGAGGACTTCGAGTCCATCGTGACCGCCATGGCCTCTCGCGTGGAACCGATCTCCGTCAACGAGCTGTATGCCCAGCTCATCGCCTTTGAGCAGCGCAAGGAGATTACCAGCGGCGGGTCGCAATCTTCCGCTAATATGGCCGCCAAGGGTGGTCGCGGGGGAGGGGGGAACTCCCCCAACTCCAACTCCAACCAGTCTCGCGGCCGCAATGATGGTGGCCGTGGAGGTTATCGTCGCAGTGGCAGTGGCCGTGGCAATGGTGGCCGTAGCAACGGTGGTGGCGGCGGCGGTGGCCGCAACTTCCTTCAAGGTGTCTTCTGCCAGCTGTGTGGGAAGGAGGGCCACACGGTGGTGCGCTGCTTCAAGCGATTTGACGCCAATTTCACGGGGCCACCACAAAAGAGCGCTTCGTCCGCAAGCACGACACCCTATGGGGCGGACACCAACTGGTATGTTGATTTCGGCGCAACGGATCACATAACCGGTGAATTGGAGAAGCTTTCCTTCCGCGACAAGTACCGTGGCGGAGAACAAGTGCTTACGGCCAATGGGGCAGGTATGACAATTAATCACATTGGTCATAGTACTTTGCGTTTCCCAGTTCGTGATATCCATTTAAACAATGTTCTTCATGTTCCGAGTGCAAGTAAAAATCTTGTCTCTGCTCATCGTCTTGTTAAAGACAACAATGCCTTTCTTGAACTTCACCCACGCCATTTTTCTCTTAAGGACCAGGTGACGAGGAAGACACTCCTAGAAGGGCGATGTGAGGGAGGTCTTTATCCATTGAAGCCACATACACAAAATCATTCTCCACCGAATAAACAAGTTCTTGGCGCCTTCAAGCCTTCCACCTCCTTGTGGCATAGTCGCCTAGGTCATGCTTCATCACCCGTTGTTCAGAGGATTCTTAGTCGTCATAAGCTTTCTTTTTCTAGTGATTCAAATAAAAGTATGATTTGTGATGCGTGTCAGATGGGGAAAAGCCATCAGTTACCCTATCCTAAGTCAAACAGTGTGTCATCCAAACCTTTTGAGCTTGTGTTCACTGATGTATGGGGACCGGCACCAATCTCGGTGGGTCGGCATTCTTATTATGTCAGTTTTATTGATGATTTTAGCAAATTCACCTGGATCTATTTGTTGCGTTATAAGTCTGAAGTTTTCCAATGCTTCCATGATTTTCAACACATGGTGAGCGCCAGTTTGATCATAAAATTCTTGCAGTGCAGTCGGACTGGGGAGGAGAATACCAGTCCCTCAATTCCTTCTTTAAGTGCCTAGGCATTGCTCACCATGTTTCTTGCCCACATGCACACCAACAAAATGGATCCGCTGAACGCAAACACCGCCATATAGTCGAAGTCGGTCTCTCCCTTCTTGCACACGCATCCATGCCACTAAAATATTGGGATGAAGCCTTCCTAACAGCTGTTTTCATCATTAACCGCCTACCGTCTAAAGTCATCACTAATGATACACCACACGATCGTCTCCTTGGCACTCCTCCGGACTACTCCTTTAGAACCTTTGGATGTGCGGTATGGCCGAACTTGAGGCCTTACAATGCTAAGAAACTCCAATTTCGTTCTATACGTTGTGTTTTCCTTGGGTATAGCAACTTACACAAGGGTTTCAAGTGCCTCGATCCCTCTACAGGTCGTGTGTATGTCTCACGTGATGTGGTCTTTGATGAATCGGTATATTCTTTCTCTCAGCTCCATCCTAACGCCGGGCCCCGTCTCTGCGCCAACCTTGAACTCCTACCCGATGCACTTAAGAACCCATCACCTGAATTTGGGAATGCTCAGGTACATGATCAATGCTTGGTTAATTCTGACCCCACTAATGTTGTGTCAAGTTCTTCTTCCTCTCTGGATGCAACAGGAACAAGTCCGGTGGAAAACGGCGAAGAAACAAGGGCATTTGAGCGCTATTTCATGTGCTCCATGGATTCGGCGCGTCGCGACAACGCCGGCACGCCCTCCGGGGCGGATTCTCCTGCTCCTCGGACTGACGCAGGATCGGAGGCAGATACAATCCCGGTTGCGTCCAGGTCGGTCGCGTCCGGGTCTGGTCCTGCTGCCTCGACTGCGCCCATGGCTCTCGGACCGTCTACTGGCACACCGAGTCCCGATCTTGATCCCGGTCTCGGTGCCACCTCGTCGCCCGTGTCTTCATCGATGTCAGGAGATCTTTCTTCTGGATCCCCTACGGCTACTGCTCCTTCAGCCTCGTCTGTGCCAGCTACGGTTGCTCCGCCTCCACATCGTCATGGCACACGGTTACAACATGGTGTCACCAAGCCCAAGCAATACACTGATGGCACAGTGCGCTGGGGTCTTCACAGCTCCGTTGATGCAGCCGAACCAGCCAGTGTTAAAGCCGCTTTGCAAGATGATCGCTGGGCTTCGGCCATGAACAAGGAGTACACTGCCTTGATGAACAATCGAACCTGGCATCTGGTTCCTGCACCGAGAGACAAGAATATCATAGGGAGCAAGTGGGTATACAAAGTCAAACGGAAAGCTGATGGCACAATCGATCGGTACAAGGCACGTCTTGTTGCGAAGGGTTACAAGCAGCGTTATGGGATTGATTACGAGGATACCTTCAGTCCAGTTGTTAAGGCTGCAACCATCCGCCTTGTCTTGTCAGTGGCAGTCTCAAAGGGTTGGTCTTTGCGCCAGCTGGATATACAGAATGCCTTTCTTCATGGTGTTCTTGAGGAAGAGGTCTATATGCGTCAGCCTCCGGGATACGAAGATGAGAAACATCCAACCTATGTTTGCAAACTGGATAAGGCTCTTTATGGTCTCAAACAGGCTCCACGTGCTTGGTATGCACGACTTTGCGGCAAGCTGGTTCAGCTGGGGTTCACACGTCCAAGGGGGACACATCTCTGTTCTTTTATCACAAAGGGACAGCTACTATGTTTGTGCTGGTGTACGTTGACGATATCATTGTGGCGAGTTCATCTTTGGCAGCAACCAAGGCGTTGCTCACAGATCTTGAGGCCGAGTTTGCACTCAAGGATCTTGGTGATCTCCACTACTTTCTTGGCATCGAGGTGAAGAGAAGCAGTGATGGCCTGGTCATGTCTCAACAGCGGTATGCCACTAATGTTGTGAAGCGCGCCAACATGTGGAATTGCAAGCCGGTTGACACCCCTATCTCTACAGCCGAGAAGCTCAGTCTCACTAAGGGTGACAGTCTTGGGGAAGCAGACTCCACCAAGTACCGGAGTGTGGTTGGTGCTCTTCAGTACTTAACGCTCACCAGACCAGACTTATCCTTTGCGGTGAACAAAGTTTGCCAATTCCTTCATTCACCAACGACAGTGCATTGGAGTGCTGTGAAAAGAATTCTGCGCTATGTCAAAGGGACTCTCACGATGGGTCTGAAACTACGGAAATCCAATTCCACTCTTGTAAGTGCGTTCTCTGATGCCGATTGAGCAGGATGTGTTGATGACAGGAGATCAACGGGGGGATTTGCAGTGTTCTTTGGGCCAAATCTTGTGTCATGGAGCGCTCGCAAACAACCCACAGTGTCCCGTTCTAGTACTGAAGCCGAGTACAAGTCTTTAGCCAATGCGACGGCGGAGATGATGTGGATTCAAAGATTGTTAACAGAACTTGGTATATCACACTCCCCAGTGGCTCGGTTGTGGTGTGACAACATTGGTGCTAAGTACTTGTCTGCTAATCCAGTTTTCCATGCCAGGACGAAGCACATAGAAATCGATTTTCACTTTGTGCGTGAACGGGTGGCGCAAAAACTGTTGGACATCAGATTTATTAACACTGGTGATCAGGTAGCTGATGGTTTTACAAAGCCTATTTCTGCAGCAAAGTTACGAGAATTTAGATTCAATCTCAACCTTGTAAGTGGCTGAGATTGCGGGAGGATGTTAAATGATGAGATATTCAGTTAGGAGTTGATATGCTCCGGTGATTGTAAACGTGGTGATATTATCCCACAATTGTAGCTAGGATTTGTTGTAGTCTAACTGCTTCATGTAATCCATGTACAATACCTCTATATAATGAAACACAGAGCCCTGAGGGGTATCTCATTGCTGCATATTTCGTTGTAGGGCTCACCGGTTTCTTGCGCGCGTCCCACCTCTCCTCAGAGTCGGCGCGGCTGCTGGTTCTGCTTGCCGAGGAGGACGTCGCGCTCTCCTTTTTGCTGCCCGGGGCTGCCGCTCTTGCCCGTCCATGGGCGGACGCTGGCCACCTGACGACGATGACGACGCCGGGCTGTCGCTGCCGCCTGGTTTGATCCTGTGCGCGTCCCACCTCCCGACGGTGTCGGCACAGCTGGGCTTGGGTCCTTGGGAGACGAACTGGCAAGGATGACGGCGCACGGCGGCGCCGGGATCAGCGACGACCGGATCATCGTGCACTTGGGCGGGGTATGGAGCAGCCCGGGGAGAGCCGCGAGCGCCATGGCAATGCACGCGCGCAACGGGTATCGCCATGGATCGAACGAAGAAGAGACACCGTACCTTACCAGAAGCGCCGTGAACGACCGTCAGAATGGATTTGGGAGCGCGGTGCGATCTACCAGAGTAGACGAAGCGGTGAGATCAGGAGACGATGCAAGTTACTGGCGTAGAGGTTGCTTGCGCGGCGGCCCAGTCGTCCGCAGTCCGATCGACTTCTCGAACAGGCCGGCCATTACTTTATCTGATTGTGCAAGGTGTAACTGTGACAGCGCGTCGATGGAGAGAGATCGAATCCGACTAGGAGAAAAACGGCGTGGCGCCCACGCGTCTCGTAGTCGTTGCTCAATGAATTCGGCCTCCGACTCCGACTCCAATTCACCCCGACGAACACTTGAGAATTCGATCGAATTGCCAGGCATCCCTGGGGCCTATATATGTCTGCTGCGCGCTGCTACCGGAAATCATCTCACCGATCGTCGCCTCTCTGTTTCATCTCCTCAGCTCACTTGGCGCCGCGCCCTTGGCCTTCTGGTGTGCGCGTCTCCGTCTTCGATCCATGGCGATCCCGGTCGCCCGCGTGCACCTCGCCATGGCACACGCGGCTCTCCCGGCGCTGCTCCCGACCCCGCCCAAGTGGAAGATGTTGCCGCTGCTCCCGACGCCACCGTGCGTCGCCGCCGTCCTCCCAAAGTCGCTCGCCAAGCCCAGCCGCGCCGACTCCGACGAGAGGTGGGACGCACGCAAGACGACCAAGCCGACCAGCGCAGAACCCTCAGCCTCATCATCATCATCAACAACAGGTCCTCGTTCCACCGGCAGCGTCAGGAGCAGCGCCGGACACGGATCCCCGCGCAAGAACGTGACCTCGCCGCCGCCCAAGCCCGGCCGGGCTGACTCCGTGGAGAGGTGGGACGCGCACAAGAAGGCAGCGAGCCCAGCTTCGTCGTCGTCGTCTTCGTCTTCACGCACGTCTTCCCTCATAAGCAGCAGCAAGTGGCCAATCAGCCGCGCGACGTCCGCCGAGCGCTGGGACGTGCACAAGGAGCGTCCTCCGCCGCAGGCCGACCAGCGGCTCGACGACTGCGAGAGCAGCAGTACTGGCAGCAACGACCTCGACACGGAGGAGATACTATGGAAGCCGCGGGCCATGTACGCTGGACCGGGCTTCGTCGTCGCCGCGCCGGAACCCGGCATGCTTCCCATGCCAAACAGCGTTCTTGGTTCGCGTTGCATAGCTGCACCGCACGCACTAATGGGCTCCGGCTGCTTTGTTTCTTCAGCTAGCAAAAGCAAGCTTCTGTACTACACTCTTTGTTTTAGACGTAGCTGAGATGTTAACAGTTAACGATGTTAGAAATTTGCTACTCGTATGGTTAAACTACGCTACCGTTTGTATGGTTAACTCTTATACTTAATTACAAAGATGCTCAAATCTTTGCATATATTTGAGAAAAACGATGATTGAATTTGCAAGTTTTCTAGTGATCTTGTAATTTGAGAGGGTGTAACCTCGCGAAGAATATGGATGTGGCAGTTTCTGAGAGTTTCGGGAAGTGGTTTCTGCCCTAACTTTTCGAAACTTCCAACTGGGTTGATTAATATTACCACTGTTGGACCGGCGCGAAGAGGTTTACCTCAGCAACTAACGACAAAACAACACATGTCGTGATCGCATTAGCTGCAATTATTTTAGAGTAAACAAGTCACAAGGGGCCTGAGGTAACGCGGAAGCTTAGGAGCAACAAGAGTTACCATATTCCCGAATGAAATCAATTAAAGGATTATTATATAACTTGTAACAATTAAAAATAGAATTCTACCGGGGCAACCCATCGAAACACGTCTCAGCAAAATTTTCGATAGTCTCAGTCGCTTGAAACATTAGTGTAAAAGCAAAGCAAATCCGCAATTGAATGCAATCCAGCCCAAAATTGCAAGTCATCAAGAAGATAAACGAACATATTCTTTTGTACTGTGTTGTAACTTAAATTTCTCATCTAAGACCTGGACTTCTTCTTCCTGGATTTGTTGCTAGTTTTTGGCTGATCAGTATTTGCCGCTGGTGTCTTGGATGAACTAGTGGTTTGGTTTCCTTTTGAGGAACCACCAGCATTGGTAGCCGCTGTCTCCCTAGACACAGCTCCTTGAGCACCTCTGACCTGAGCCCTCTTATCCTTCCTCTTTGGACGGTAACTGGATCTCTCTCTCCTGGGTAGCCATCTCTCAGGATCTGGTGGCGGCCCTGGGTTCGCTGGATCAAAGCCTTTCGGGTATCTAGGCTTGCGCTTCCTCTTCTTAGCCTTTTGCTTCTTCACTTCCTCAGGAACATCTACCTTCATGTCTTGGGGCCCTTCAACATGCCTTGCACCAGATGTCTTCTCCAAGCTCTCAACATTAACTCCTTTGAGGCCTGGCAATGGCTTCAGCTTCTTCTCGTATTGTTCAGCCTTCTCCAGGTTAGTGCGTGCTGAAGTCATCACTAGCCCAGCCAAAGCTTCAACACTTCCATGGCTCTTCACAAGTTCCTCGTACAACAAACAAGCCTCTTCATCACGTCCATGACTGAGTTTAAATGCAGCAGCCTCCCGTGTTAATATATCTAATTTGTTATACTCAGTGATGGAATTCTTCCACCAGTGGATAGCAGAATCAAGTACAGAAGCTGCAGCATTGGAGTCACCTAGGCGCTCTTTAAGAACCACTAATGTAGCAACTGTTGCAGGCATGTGCTGGATGTCAGGTATTCTGGATAGTGAGTCAGCAGCAAGCTGAAAATGGTTGGCATTAGCAGCAATCTGAGCAAGTGCAAGGAGCAGCCCTTTAGAATTCTCAGGATGTTTCTCAGCGTACTGGCTAAGAACATCTTCAGCTTTCTGAACCTTCTTTTCTTTCACATGAACAGCGGCTTGAAGTAAAACAGGGAATACGCTATCTGGAAACATACCAAGCAGTCCACTGACCAACTCATGTGCCTTGAGAAAAAAAAAACAAGAACGGAAATGAGCAATCATTGAGAGGATCACGAAAACGCCCACCCAAACAAATGAAAGGGGTATTGATGATGATAATTTTCCAATGAGGTGATCATATAAACACATGTTTTTTTAATGCAAACGTCATTTTACAACCAAACATACGGTATATTATATTGACCATGGTCATTTTACTCAAGGACTGAACAGACAATGCTTAGTTCAGTTATACGAATTTGAAAACAAAATTTGTAGGGCCTTGCCAAAATGTCAGGAAAGAGGTTCAGGATGAGCATGCAACAAACCCAATTTAGCAACATACATGCTACTTTGCAATCCAATGGCAACTCCTAGTTTCTTAACTAAAAAGGAAAAACTATTTTGATATGACTCGTCACTCATCATTCATGCCACTGCTAGGGTTAGAATTATAATAACTTTATCTGAAATAAGGTTTAGAAATCTCACAAGTATGAGAAACGAAATTCAGATAACAGAATGATCCCACTACACCACTCATTTTCAAATAGGTGATTTCTTCACAAAAGAGAAGCAGGAGAGGAATGAAATTTGTAAACACAAACCTGACCAGTTTTATTTGCATGGAGCAGTAGAAGAACACGTGCAGAATACAGAGTTTCTTTCTGCCTTGGGGATAACTTGAAGTCAAGGTTTTCAACAAGATGCAACTGGTTTGGAGCTGTAGTTGTTCCAATAAACCGATCAAGCTTCTTCAAGCTATCTGCAGTATCTTTTGTACCTTTTAGTGAAATAAGGTTTGTTGTTGCCACAGCAAGTGATGATGGATCAGCTGACAGCCTGTTTATCATATTAACATAGGTTTGCATAGCTTCTTGAGATTGTCCTTGTAGCTGAAAATATGATGAAGCAATCAATAGAATAGTGGTTGACTTTATGTAAGAGAGTTTCTCCAGATTTAGTTACCTGCTGCACATAAGCAAGCTGAGCAGACACAGGAGCTAATTCATATTCAATCTCCGTGTCACCATAGTCTTCCACCATAAGCTCTTCTTTCCCAATTCTGCAGAGCAAACAAGAGGAAATTATAATCCAGCCAACTGTTTACGCATAAAGGCCGAATGGCCTTCATAATTTCACTAGCTGAGGCATCTCCATAAAAAGAATATCTGGGATTGTGTAGGAACATTTTTGCCTTTTCTTATGGAAACAATTAAACTAGTTAACTATTGAGAAAAGGAGGTTTTTCTTGAATTCAATCTAACAATGTTAGAAGGTTGTGCAAATGAAAGAATTAGTTCAGTAAACTGAAGGGACACATTCATTTTAGCAACCACTACACCAGGAAACTCACCTTTTAGCCAAGTCCAACTGCTCCTTAGCTTCAGAGTACTTCTTGTTTTCTATCAAGGAGCAAGCAGAATTGTATGCGAGCTCAAAGCTACGAGTATCCCTGAGTGCTCTCGTGGTAAGATCAACCTTATGCGCCTTCATAGCTGCCTGCACCTCAGAAGCCCTTCCAGCAGCAACCAGAGCAGCAATGATATTTATCTTCAGATCCATTGAGTCAATTTTAAATTTCTGAAGCTTCTCATAGCTACTCATGCAATCATTCATTCTTCCTAGCCGGTAAAAGATCTGGGATTCCAGCTGGAGAACAGCTGAAGTTTCTTCTTGACCTCTTAAAAGCTCCAGAGCTTCTTGCAGTTTGTTTTGCCTATAGCAGCAGTAGGCCTGAATGGTAATAATAATAATAATACTTAGTTTGATCACACAGGTTGTTTTTAAATAACAAAAATAACGCCCTAAGATCAGATTTGGCAAAAAAGTAAGCGCATGGTTATCCAACACTACGTTATAATTCAAATTTCTACTTAGATGAAACAGACACCACAGAAGTAATTAACTTCTACGAAACGCGAGGAACAGCACCGAATAGAGAATGAGTCTAGTCATACTTCAACTTCAGCATACAAAATACTGTTTCAAATGCAACAGGATCAGACTTAAGAATTCACACAGGTATTATAGACCATAAAGTTAATGAGTGGAAGTGTGGAATTAAAAGAGTTGGCCCTGTCAAGGTGGGTTAAGCTAGATGTGTAGATATTATACGAACAATAGTTAAACTGGGGAATGTTAGAACAGCTAAATAAATATACTAAACATAAATTATCTCTTGTGTTCAACCCGAAGGATGAGCGAATTACTTCATATTTAAGTCAACAAAGTGTTGCAGCATGACATGAAAGCTTATTCTCGTTCAGCAGTTTCTACCAATATGTCACAGGTAACTGCGTGCGTGATTTTCCACTACCTTCCCACCCCTCGATGTCATTCTCCTAACATATGAAAATAAGTTGGGCAGAGCACAGAACCACAGCACGCAATGCAACGATTACGCTGAATTGCATGACCTCAATAGCAAATTTCACTGCAGAGTCACCAACATCAGCACTAAACTACATTGGAGGAGTTCATCAAGTGAAAAATTCCGTTTCAATCACACAAAACAACTGATTTATTTATCATAGGACATAAACCCATACAGATCTGGCCACTCCCGCATCCTAACCAGAGTCTAGTTCCTAGTGAGCCAAGCAGGGATGGGCGAGCAAGAGCAAGTGAGGACAAGTCGCGTCACCTTGTAGTAGCTGAGGTCAATCGGGAGGCGCTCGGCGGCGCGGATCGCGGCGAGCGCCTTGTCGATCTCGTCGGCCTTGATGTATGCCACCACCTTGCATCGCACCGCGTCCTCATCCCCCGGCGCCGCCTTGAGAACTGCGGAACCAGTGGGAGTCAGATTCGAACGGGGGTTAGGGCACGAGACTCGGGACCGTGCGGGGGGAGATGGAGTGTTTGACCTTGGTCGGCGACCTTAGCGGCCTGTTCGAAAGCACCGGCCTCGATGTGGCGGTGGAGCGAGGTGAAGAGGTCCTCGACGGCTACCGGCTCCGCGGCGGCGGCGGCGGCCGCCTTCGATTTGGGCGGCATCGCGAGACGCGAGGCGTGGTACGCAAGGGGGAAGGGAAGAGACTGAGAGCAGCCAGCACGCGCTGCGAGAAAACAAGTTCGCCTTTTGCCAAAAATCCGTCAACGTTTTTCTTCTCTTCGTTAATCAGTAAACCGTGCTCTTCTCTTTCTTTTTTTCTTTTTACGTTCCAACGAATACTTCATCCGTTATTTTTACACGTGATATTAGCTTGGTCCTAAATCAAATATTGGTAACTTTGATTTGACAATCAATTTCAAAAAACTTATACTCCCTTCATCTTAAATTATATATGTTGTTTTGGCTTTTCTGTGTTGCTATATATCTAGATATAGACTATAGCTAAATATATATTAAAAACTATATATCTAAAAAAACAAAATGATCTATAATTTGAAATTGAGGAAATACATGTTAACAACATAAGATTTATGCCTTTAGATTTACTACGACAAATACTCTATGATACATAATTTACACGTTGTAAAACGACATGCATTTTATAAAATTAATGGTCAAAGATGAAAACATTTGACTTAGGACAAAGCCAGTACGATATGTAAAAAGAAATGAAGCGAGTACATATTAAAATCAAACTTCATATATTACTAGATGCGAGTTGTTCTAACTCGTAAGAGCACGGCTCACGAGTACAAATCACATATAAGGCACGAATGGTGCGCCCAATATGTATTGGTATCAAACTTCGTATTGATTATCGCTAGACGTGAGTTATTCTAACTCATATGAATATGGATCACGTGAGTTCGGGTTTCATATAGGACACAGAGTGTAAGTGCAGCTTGGGAATTAAAAAAAAACATAACGAAAATAAACTCTCCACTGTCTGATAGTTTAGGAGGAGGTGGAACAAAAAAAGGATATTTTTTTTTCTCTCTTTAGTATAGATCAGTGTTCTAAATAGAGGAGTAAGGCATTTAGCGATCTCCCCCCTTGAACAGTTAATAGCATGCTAAATCAGGGCTATAACGGCTAAATTGCACTGCATAGGAACAAATAGTTTTAGCCTTTACGTATGCTTTCCGAAAAAAAAACAGAGGTGACTGACTTCTTTCGCTTTTTTTCCTTTTGTTTTGATGAGGAAATTCCTTTATTTTTAGTTTATATATAGAAAATAAAAAGGAAAAGCCGTCGTGGGTTCCCGGCCTTGATTACGAGGGATTTGTACGAGTAGGCCAGGTAGGCCAGGCCTGGCCACGGTGCCCAGCGCGAGTGAACAATCCTTAGCCCATTAAGGCCCATGTGAATCCTGGTTGGGCAATCAGCCTGCTATACGTGGGCCTAAAAAGAATTTCTGCAGTCCCTATCTCCCGTTCTCTGTTCTGCTTCCGTTACCCCTGCACGTGCAAAGTGGTGACTCGCGAGACGTGTCAGACACCGTTTTACACCTTTCGACCCAAAAAACGAGAAAAAAAAAACTAGCAGCCTATTCGGTTGGGACTAAAACGATCATATATGATCGTGAATTATTACTGCTGGCTGGTTTGGTGTGATGAGAAAAAAAACTGTTCTAGCTAAAAATTTACGAAATCATTTACGATCAAACGAACAGGCTTTAGACGACGATACGGTCACCGTTGAGGCGCGGCGAGTCGGTGCTGGCGCAGTGCCGAACCGGACTGGGAGTTTCTCGTTGTCGTCGTAATAGTACTTCCCTTTTGTCAGGACTTTGGGTTCTCGAGAATTACGTGACGTTTATGTTTATCCAAAACCTCGGCAAGAAGACGCAAAGGGAAACTGTTATGAACGACCCGTCAGAGCCACCGTATCGCGTTGAAGTAGCTAGTGAGACGGTAACGCAAGAGGATCGGCTGACCTGATTTGATCAGCAGCACCTCTTTTCTTTTCTTTACGACGACAAGTCTCTTCTCCCCTAGCGCCTGTCGCTTTCCGGCTTTGGCGCACTCGCGTCGAATGGAAACGGAGGCGAAACAACGGCTGCACTGCAACCGCAGCCGGATCGAGTCCACCGATTCGTCCTGTCCAACGCCGGGTCAGCATCGATCGCCTTTTGCCATGAGAGAATGGTGAAAAGAACTCTACGCCTCGTCACAGAATCTCAAGTGTTTCTGAGTTTCTCGAAAGCTAACCTAATGCTAATAGCGGGGACGGAGAAGACCAACCATGGCGTGGCTAACACAAGGGTGAAATACACTCAATTCACACCTGGCAGAGCCAATCTAGATCGTTTCGTTTATCTCGATGACTCCTAAAAGCATTTTCACAGCAGAAATGGAAGCAGAAGAGAACATAATATCCGCTGAAAAACCTCGGATGAGTCACGGAGGTTACATCGAAGCCAGCTGCTTGTGTTAGGTGGCCAGTCTATCGCGCAGTGAGTGCTGGCGTGGAGCTGCTACGACTGTGGCGCATAATCACCTCGTCAACACCACCACCTAAACCTTGAGAACAACGTGTGCCTTTTCTTTTATTTATTCAGTACAAGCGTGGATTGGAAATCCTAGTCAGCTAGACCACGGCGGACGCCTGATAGATTGCATCGGCAAACTTCCCACTGAATTCTCGAATGTCTGTCTGTTCCGGCGGCAACCATCCCATCGATGAGCTAGGCGACTTCAACGGTGACCTGCGCTCCATTTGTAATGATTTCTTCTCTGCATTATCTGGAAGCATGAGATGGATAGTTGGATACCCTATCTGTTTAGAGTTCAGACACTGTAATCTAAATAGACTTGTAGCGTCCACTTGGAGAGAGAGAGAGAGAAGACGATCCCATCAGGCCATCAGCCTACTTGCTTACCTATGGCTCAACAGAACCTGTCACTGATAGCTAGTGTTTAGATTTAATCACGGGTTTAGCTTTCTTTCAGAATAACGGTATCATTGGTGCAGCGACTACTGGGTTGATTTTATCCAAAACGGATGTTCTGGAAAGAATAATTGTATATGCGAAACAGATGATGCTTCCACTAACAAGATTCTTCTCTCGTTTTTGCTTTGATTGCTACTTGTAACTGCTCAGCTGTCTTCTTGCCAATGCTTCGCTCGCTTTCCACGTTTGCAGTGTGACAACTTGCATTCAATGGAAGATGCAGCGCTCAATTTAGGCATGTTTCACTGTTTGGATCACGGCAGATAAATGGAAAAAAAAAAAAACAATTTCAATTGGTATTGGATACAAGCTGTAGTTCTGATGTATTCCAAAGGACAGGATAATCTTTGCTTGCCGTTCATTTCCATCGCTATTACTGTCAGTTGACTGGAACCAAGCACCACGTTTCATCAACGGCCTGTTTGTCCAAACAATGCCCCCTCCGTCTCAAAATAAATCAATTCCTAGAATCCGTGCAAGTCAAATTATCTTAAATTTGGCTAACTTTATAGAAAAAAAGCACCATCTATGACATAAAATAAGCATATTATGAAAATATATTCTATGGTACACCTAATGATACTAATTTGGTGTCATAAATCTTGACGGTTTTTTTTTAGAAATTTGGTCAAAGCTTTAAAAGTTTGACTTAATACAACTTTAGAAATCTATTTATTCAGGGACGGAGGGAGTAGCCTAGTAACTTTTGGAAAGTTTATCTGTTTTTAAAAGCACCGTTTCATTTCAAAACTGGGTTAGGTTAGGTGTCTTGGCTATGTAAGCCAAGTCCGCTTCTATGAGAAAAGGGCAACACAGGTAAACAGATAGCACCACACCTTACGACATGCATCTAGATGAAGCGATATAAATTATTTGTTTAACATATCTATTTGTATATAAAATACTTTGAGGATGACAGTCGAGAAACTCGGATCAAGGGAAAGGCATGGACAACCTTACTGTATTTTCTTTTTTTTTCTCGAATACGTACGAGTGTGCATATCATTGTATTAGAAGAAAGAGTTTATAATACAATACAAGAGTTCCGCTCCTGATCGTTAGTTTTTGTGCACGCTACATTGTGAAATAAAACGTTCCTAATCCATGGCTATCTTGACGATGTCCTAGCCCTGCCCCAGTGCACGTAGCCCGACTGCTCCGGCCTGAATCCATTGGTCAGCTTCGGCTATGTTAATTTCAAATGATGCACTTGTAGTTGAGGCTTTATTTATTTATTTATTTATTTATTGGAAAGACCTAGAGTTCAGGCTATGTTAATTTGGTGCTAAAACAAATAGGTACGGATCAAGTATGGAGCAGTTGCCTAAACGTTAAAGAAAGAAGCTACAAAAGAAGATAATGTACATCAAGCTATAAACAAGATAAATTTACATCTTACAAAAATCATGGAGTTGACCAATCTCACTGTATGTATATTTGCTGGTAAAGAAACATTTTGTTATCCATGCCAAGTCTACAGCAGAAACATGCCGTGGCGAATCAAGCTTCCCTGGGGCTCGACATCGGCAGCACGTCAGTGAATTCAATCAAGATCGTAATAATCCCATATATGTAAGCCATCCTTGGCGTTTCAGTTTCAACGCTGATGCTACTTGCTACCCCGTACTGGATAAACCACTAGAACAACTATAAAACCTTATCAGGTTAAGTCGTTTGTTCTATTCGAGGTGCGGGAGACCTCAGGATCTATTAGGCGATTAGCATATGTTAAATACTTATTGAAATCATGTGGCGTTCATGTGGTCGTTGCACGTCATCGGCAGCACGGCGGCATCTCGATCAATCACGTACCCTGTATAGAAACAGAGCAATCCATCGTGCATTTTGCAAGCGGAATCGAAACATGTTGGGTTGTTAGGTGTTCATGTTGTCAGCAGATTCCATTGGTTGCGAAGTTAAGCTGAGATCCAATCCAAAGATCGTGCCTCTCATTTTGTATGTAACCTTGAAGAGAATTTGTGGTCATTCAGACCAGAAACTTTAGAATGAACCAGACGATGATTGAGTTTGAGTTCGTGTTGCTCAGCGGGGGATGCTTGTCAAACTTGCCTATCGGAAGAGACGACATGGCGCATTGGCATTGACTGGTGCAAATCTGGAGAATACGCCCGCCTCAAATGTACCGTATTTAGTTTAGCCTCTAGAAAAACCTGATGGACAAAGGAGTATGGCGATGGCGTCAGGGGTCGGGGCACCGTTCGAGCTGACTTTTCGACGCTACCTGATCATCAAAACTGACTTAAACAAGGGATAAAGACACATACTCGCGGTCTGTCATCACTCATCACGATCCTGACTGTATACTATATTTTTTTTTCCTTTTGTAATTCCTCATGATTTCTTTGTCCACGCCATTTTCTCTTCGACACACACGACACAAACCCTACCGAAATGATTAGCCAGACCCTGAGATTCAAGGTTTTTATATACAACATATAAAAGTCATCAGAGGTTCAGTTTGTCATCATATATCAGGCAAATGTTTCAATGGTAACTACGTACTCCCTCCATCCCAAATTATAAGATATTTGACTTTTTTGGCCCCAAGTTTGACCACTTGACTTATTCAAAAAATTATGCAAATATAATCAAATTTAAGTCATTCTTGAAGAATTTTTATTAATAAACCAAACCACGACGAAAGAAATAATATTTTACATAAAATTTTGAATAAGACGAGTGGTTAAACTTGGTATAAAAAAAGTCAAACGTCTTACAATTTAGAATGGATTGAGTAATAAGGAAATAGGAAACCAGCCAGCCAGAAACATCGTCAGCTTGCAGCAACAGAGAGCTACATTTACCTAGCACTAGCAGTGGCCATCCCAATTTTTAAAAAACAATTTCAAAAGGCACACGAGGTACACATTCCACTAGCTGGAAACTGAAAAAAAACCATCAGCTTCAAACGGTGTCAGGCACAAGCAACCGGAGCCAAAAACACAAACGGCACACCAGGATCGGAGGCGATGGACCACACGCAAGAAACCAGCCAGCCGCCGGGTCAAGCGACGTTTGTCTCTGAACCCGTCTCCGGAGGCTGAGAGTGAAATGAAACCCATGGAAAAACCCGTGCATGTGCAACTCAACTCACCCCACCCCGCCTATAAAAACAACGGAGGCGTCTCGCTCACCAGTCGCCACCACCGAAGCCAACCACGCCGTTTCTCCAGCGAGGAAAAAAGAACCACCCAGTGACTCCAACATGGAGGGGCTCATCCCGTTCATCTACAAGGCCATCAAGGAGCGGCGGACCCGGAGCCACTACTCCCGGTGCAACTCCACCGGCTCGTCGCGCGGCGGGTTCTTCGGGGACCGCGTGGAGGACAGCTCGTGGGACCAGCAGAAGCAGTGGGAGCCCGCCGCCGCCGGCGGCAAGGTGATGACGACGGCGGAGAGGGAGATGGCGCACCGCCGGCACCGCTCCCTGGAGGAGCTGGCGGGGAGGTGGGTGCCTCGCCCGAGTGGCGGCGCCGGCCGGGCGCGCCGCTGAGGGCCCGCAGCGTCAGGATCTTCTCCTGCATCGGCGGCATGTGAGGATGCACCCGCCGCCCGCGCCGCGTGGTGTGCATCGTTCCAGGGACTGGCGGAGGGTTTGTTTGGGAGCGTCGCGCATGCGCGCAGGGTGAAGGGAGTAGTTTGCTCGTGCTTTTTTTTGCTTAGTTCGATCGGAGGTGGTAGCAAGGAGTAATTGTGCAGTGGATGTAGCCCTGTCGAGTGTCGATGTTATACAACCAAATTGTACATATATACATGTGGATTTGTGAAGATGCAAAATTGCAAATGATGGTTTGCATGTCCCTGTTTCTGTTTCCTTGAGGATGCAGGAAATTATCAAATCAAGTCTTGCACAAAATTCGAAACGAACGTCGTGTATTCAGAGGCGGCTCCTAACAAATGACCATTGCCCCGTTCGCTTGGCTGAAAAAACCGACTGATTTGGTATGAGAAAAACACGGTTCTAGCTGAAAAAATAAGCTAAAAAATACGGATTATAAGAGAAACGAACAGGGTCAATATTGTAATGTACTGGGGGGGCGTAATTAGATGGAATTTTAAAATTTGGATTCACAATCTATGCTATGTGTAAAACTGCAAATTGACTTGTTACTCTTACTCATCTACAGTGCTGGTGACCAGTTGGAAGAGCAAGTGAGCCAACCATCAAGAATTGGCTGGAGGGATCAGATGGCGCCGGGAACATCAGAGTTGGAAGCCTCAACTTCTCTGTCTTTGATAAATGTAATTCAGCAGAGTAGTATGCAGAGCAACGAGGGGTCGTCAGGGGTCGTCAGAACCTTATGAAGTGTTTTCTGCTTCTAGTCGTCAGGCGTTGTTGTTGGCGGGCGCGCCTGGACGCTTTGTGCTAAACTTTGTTTGAATGCTTTATTCCTAATAAACAGGAGAAACCTCTTTTCTAAAAGAAAATACTAACCGCATATACAAAAATATTTAAAATGTTGTGAATTATACACTTATGTATATATGGTTATCACACTTAGAGGTGTCATCTCGTTGCTCGGTCCCTCTTAATCAAAATTGCTAGTTCCGACACTGAATCCAAGCAGGCTGTTATGGTCTATATATATCGACAGTTATACTTACTGTTGTTAAAATCTCGTGTGTGTTTTGCTTCAAATTTATGACATCGTGATCATATCTAGAGGGTATATAATTCTATAAATCTGATCTTACATAAAGACCTCCGATTTGGTTTAGAATTTATGAGAAGCGGGCATCTTGCTGCCCGTCCGCGCGCGGCAAACGCCACGGCTCAGGCGCAGCGCGTGTTGCTGAAGAAGTTGGGGGTGCCGGTGAGGGATGATGCCCCTGGGCCGAGCTGGAGGGGTTGGTCAAGGCGGCGTTCCGCGGCGACATCACGGCGCGCAAGAGGGTCGCTCTCCAAACTTTCCTGGAGGGGAAGGTGGACCTGGTGGCCATGGACCTAGACGTGGTTGGGGTGGACGAGGCCCTCAACTGAGGACTTCGTGCTGTCTGCTGCTATGTCGCACCTTGGTTTCTTAATGTCGACGAACTTTTCTTGTTTCAGTTGGAACGTGCGCGGCCTCAACGATCGTGCGCGTTGTAATGTAGTCAGGGAGTTCATTGGGATGGAGAAGCAGCTTCCAAAATTGTTGCGAAGAGGTTTTGACTCTCTATTCTTCCTGGTGGGATGGCTTATATGGAAGGAGAGGAACGCCAGAACTTTCAACGGCGTGGGGCGCCTGGCGGCGGAATTGGCTGCGCTTATTCAGGATGAGGCTTCGTCGTGGTGCCAGGCGGGCTTCACACATTTGCGGCTGCTGCTGTCCGTTTTGGGGGCTTGATCCAGCCTGCTGCCCGCGCTAGTCGCAACATGTAACTTGGTGTAATCCCCAGTGTGCTCTGGTGTGGGGTGGGGTGTGTGTTTTTGGTAATCAGAGTGTTACCATGCTTGTTGTTTGTTCTAAAAACTTCTGTTCTGCTTAATGAAATACGCGCTTTGGCGTGCTCTAACCGTCTGTTTGGTTGTGGGATCAGTGGGTTGGAGTGGCTCCAACCCATATTTTGGGGACGGCTTCAACCTTTGATTTGTTTGGTTGCGAGAATGGGTTTGATCCGTCTTCTGTTTGGTTGGAGGACTGAGATGGGGTTGGATCCATCCAATTTTCTGTTTGGTTGGATGGATTCAAACAGAACCTGCATATGGTCACCTTTGCACTGAAATGGTGAGGTTACCCTCCTCAATTTATGCAACACATAGCAATATTTGTGCTCAACACATAGCAATATTTCATATGCTTGCACCATGCATCAAAGATCAGCACACAAAATAATATAACAGGCACATATAAAAGTCTTGGCCATATTACAAATAAAAGTCTTAGGCCATATCCATAGGCACATTACACACTAATATCAAGTCTTATGCTTGCACGATGCATCAAGTTCAAGCCTTACACAATATATAGCAAGTTCAAGGCTTCCACATAGCAAGACACAAGCTTACTTAGACCACAAATATAAAGTTCTATGTGGTACTAACAAAATAACCATCCCATGACTACAACTTACCCTTACTGCCCAGGGTAGTTGTCAGCAATGTGCTTTGCAACCCAATTGAATTTATGTTCAAAAGGCAAGGAGTTGAAAGCTCTAGCTATGTGAGGATGTTGGACCAAGTAGGAATGGTAGAAGGATAATGAGTCGAATTGAAACTACCACTCATAGCCATCAAGTTGTCATACAAATCATCCGGCACATCATTGTCGTTTTCCCTTTCCTTTATCGCCTTTGGCTAACTTGGTACTTCCCCATTTAATTGCAGCAACCAATGGATCTTGGTCAGTCATGGCCCTCTTCTTGCCCTTGTCCCTCTTCTTAGGATTGGTGGCCTTGGTAGCCGATGAAGTTGCCGCATTGTTGTCTTCATTTGCATTCCTATCACTCTGTACCTCCATCCTCTGCACCTCATTGTCCCAGTCATCTGTACTGTCTTCCTGTGTACCTAGAGGCACACCCGAGTCCTTTGCAAACTTGCCTGTAGCCATGGTACTTCCAAATATTGTGTGCATCTCCTCAAAGTGTTGAATAGGCTTGTTTAGAAAATCAGCATCAGACTTGTGATCCTGCAATATATGTACAATTTTAGCAACTACTATTATGTGACAACTAATAATTCAGCAACTATTATTAGATTATTATATGTGAGAACTAATAATTCAGCAAATACCTTAATATGATTGTTGTAGTGCTCATCATCAAGAGTTATAGTGAAGGTATCTTCATCCCAACCAACAGCACTCAAACCACGAAGGTCACATATTTTACGAAACTTCTTTTGCCATGTCTTAAGGTGATTCTTAACCTGCTCACCATCACAAGACAATGCCAAATTTCTCTTGAAGAGCCTTTGCACACCATTGTAGTGAACCATCTTGAAGGTGGATGAAGTCTTGGTGCCATTAACCACTAAATTGGCAAGGTATTCGAGCATGTAGGCTGACCAAGTTGAAGTCCAAGTAGCATGTCCACTAGTCCCTGCACTACCCTCTGCTTCCATTCCCCTACAAAATAAACAATGCAATATATGTCATCAAATAATAATGCCAACAAAGTAGCAAACAACGTGGCAATCAAATATCTGTAGAAATATGTCCTCAAATACAATTTCAGCCCTCAAATACAATTATTACATTGTCCAAGAAAAAAATATACAACACATATTACATTGACCGATACTAGTTTCCATGGCTTTGACGATCTGCCCACATTTGGGCAGCCAGGCCTTCCCTAAAAGCTAGCATAATGGCATTCTCACTTGCTGTCCCAGCATATGTGGTGTGCTGGGTGTCCTCATCGTTGTCACTTGGTATATTGAATTCATCACTCCCATCTTCAATCACCCAATTATGAATGATGCAGCAAGCAACAACAATATCAACTTGAGTTTCATAAGGAAAAAAGGGAGAGGCATCATCAAGTACTTTGAATCTCCTTTTTAGTGCTCCAAATGCTTGCTCTACTATGATTCTCAATGAGCAGTGCCTACGGTTGAACAATTCCTTCTCATTTTGCACCGGATTCCTCCCCCATTCATTCAAGTGGTATCGTACACCCCGAAAAGGGGGTAAAAATCCTGGTTTGGCTCCATATCCAGCATCAACTAGGTAATATTTACCTAACATATGATGCATAGTTAGGTTACATCTCAATGATCCATTAATTTTGATGAACAAATTTATGGACAAGACATAGGTTCTTGTATTACCTTGTGGCACACGAAGGCCACCCTCACGTGTTAAAGTATCACGTAAAACTAGTGCGTCATGTGTTGTCCCCTCCCATCCGGCCAACACATAGGTGAACTTTTGGTCAAAATCTACGGCTGCCAGTACATTTTGAGGACAATGCTTGTATCTACCACGAAAAGCATGCTGCATTTCCTTTGGAATAGTGGCTCTTATATGTGTACCATCAAGTGCTCCTATACAATCCTACGTGATGTTCAAAGAAGTCAAGATTAGGTCAATTAGGTTTGGCAAAAAATAAACTTAGAATATGACATAAGGTTGAGCTTCACACCTTAAAGTATGGATACCACCTTGGGTCTCCTTCAATTTTAGCTGGAGTGTCCAATGAAGGGGGCCTAATATAATCATCTCGTAGCTCACCAATAGCATGAAGTACTTTGTTAAAATAACGACTGACCGTTTCTCCGGATCTACCAAAATTGGTTGCAATTACTCTATTCCTAACATTGTGCCCCACAGTATACAAAAACATTGCCACTTGCTCCTCAACACACATATGAACGGTATCTTCAAGTAAACCACGATCTCTAAACAACTTACAAAACCTAAAGAAACGTGCTTTGTTCATTCTCAAAGATGTTTACACAAGTTGTGTCATCCTTCCAGATTTTGTCATTGAGGTATTCCATTCTCTTCCTATCCCTTTCATATATTGGTGCATAAGTAATCCCTTCCTTCTTGCAACTCGTTTTCTTTTCCTAGACCGAACAACAATTGCCATGACACACAACAACCAATGTGCAAAGAAGAAAAAAACAAATGCCTTGAGCCTCATTATTCATCTACATACAAATGCACACAATCAAGCACAAAGAAGACAATCAATATAGATCGTAGGTAAAAAGCAAATATTCGTAAGCGCACCCCATCCAATTCCATATAAGAGGTAACATGGTCTTAAAATTCATGTAGTTTGGTTCAAAATTACTTACAATTTAAGTCTCGAGCACAATATACTCTTGAAAGACCATCCATAGTTTGTTTCTATTCATAGGGAAAGGGTGCTCCTAACCATCTAGGCGTTGTACGCAAACGGTCATCAATCGCATCAATGAAATCGCTATGAAAAAGTAACAACAGAACAAGACTAAACCAAGACTCACCGCGCAGGATCCGGGGCGAGGGGGTCGACTGGCGCCTGTCCGGGCAGATGATGGGCGACGCAGAGGGCGGCGCGACCAAGCGAGAGATGCGAGCGGCCCGTCAGAGGCTCCGCTTGCGGGCGGCTCCTCAAGCGGACTGAGGCGCGCGGCGGCTCTCCTCGGCGCCAGACGGACCAGGCAGGCACAGAATGGACTAGGCGGGCTTTGCCAGCGATGGCTGAGCCAGCCACACGACCCACAAGCGAGATCTGGGGGTCGGTCTTTGGCGGCGGCGCATCGATGGAGCGATCGAGTGGAGGGGAGGTGAAGGGATAAGGTTTGGGGAGGTGAAGGGATAAGGGGTTACTGCAACAAGACGTGAATTTCTCAACTGAGGCGGAGCGTAAAAAAAACGCGCCCAAATTGGCGGTAACGTTTGATTATATATGTATAGTGGCTACCTGTTAGTCCGTTCGTGGGCCGTGGGCCGTGGGCCGTGTCTGTAGGATCTAGTCCTACCAGGCCTTGTGCTAACGCATTCCATGTCCGACTGTCCGTCACAAGACCAATTTCACTGTTTTTTTAAGAGAGAGACTCCACTGTTACTGTATCACAAGACGTGCGTCGCGTACTGTCCCAGGCCACAGTGTGGGGCTGTGGGCTGGGCTTAATTTGCACGGACAAGACACTTCTCCGTGAGGAAAAAGGTCCTGTGATTTCGACTCCTCACAATCGCAAGGCTTGACCATGAACTGAACGCATGCATGGGCTGGAGTTGGGCACCCGCGGGCCGCGGCCGGCGCTGACAAATCTGGGAGTGCCCGCCTACCTGAAGCCGCCGCAAACCAACCGGTGGGCGGTGGAAGTGGAACGCAAACGCAACGCAAGGGGTGGGCAAACAGCAAGGACGGCGCGCGCGTGACAACTGACAGCCCCGCAGCGAACCAACTCTTGTGGAAGCAGTGGCCACGGCCCACGGGGCCAAGGACGGACCCCGCAGCAGGAAGACGAACGCGGTGGGTGCGTGCTCTCTGCCGGCCATGGTAAACTTGCCGGCTGGGGGCTCGCCCGACACCGGCTGCTACTCGCCGCGGCCACGAGGGGACGCGTAGCCGGAGCCGGACCGGCCCCCTCCCTCCCTCCCTCGCCCGCCCCCAGCTGAACTGCTGGAGAATCTCGATCTCCCCGGGCGAGCCACAGGACGCTGGTCTTGGTCGGCCCGAACGCGCGCACGTACGATCCCGATCCCGTGGCCGAGTCCGCGAGACCTGCCGTCCGAGCCGCACGCCCCGCCCCGGCCCACCGGCCGTGTCACCAGGACGTCTGTCTCAGCGTCGGTGGCCCGCGTCCTTTGCACCAGCAGCATCACATATCACCTTGCCCCCCGGTGGGTGTTACTGTTCCTAACAAAACCTCGTCACAGGGGAGGAGGCGGAGCCGGTCAGCCAGCAGAGGGCCAAGCGCCCGGCACAAGGCAGGGAAGGAAGGCATGCAGCGCGGGCCTGTGATTGCACGGTATGTGGGAGCCCACCGAGCCTGGCAGGCCCAGGCGTCACTGTCGAGGATCTCACGCATCTCGAGGCGTATCTCACGCATCCGGAGGGATTGACGCCGTGCAACCTGAAAAGGCTACAGCTCCGTCACCAATCACCCATTCATGCCATTTCCAGTTTTCCACCAACCGGAGGAAGCGAGGGGTGAGGGCGGTGCTCCAGCTGTATTTGACATGCGGGAACTTTTATCTATCTTTACATTTTTATTACTGTAAAACTATACTCCGGCTCCCTCTTCCCTAAAATCCTCGTATGATCCTTATCAAATTCCCATGTTCCAAACATGTTATAAATTTTCCTCTCCTTTTTTCTCCGGCTCCCTCTTCCTAAAAAGAGTCATTCTCGTTTTCCAAAAAGTTAACAACTTTTCAATTTAACCAAATTTATTTAACAAAATATTAATATTTATGATATATAATTATTATTATTAGATATATCGTTAAATATATTTTTATAATAAATTTATTTGGAGATATAAATGGTGTACGTATTTTTTATAAATCTAATCAAAATTAAAAAAATGAGTACATCGTACGGATAGGTAATTGATTGTGCTCCTAAAACTGCGCGTCCCATGTTGTACGGCAGGACACTTGGAACGACCGGTGGTCATGGCCTCATAGACACACGACCGGTAGCAGGGGTGGCCGGGCAGGGGGAGGGAAAGCTTTTCACCGTAGGTCAGGGCCAAACCCTAGCCCTTTTACGCCAAAAACTCAAGTCGCTGCCACTGCACTGCACCTCGCCTGCCTAAATGTTACCGCAAGGAGCGAACTGAGACGTCTTTTCCTTTTCTCTTGCGGTCTCGCCAGAGGAGAGGAAGGAATCCACAGCACCAAGCTCCATTCATTCTTCCACAAAAACTCTCGTTCTCTCTCACCTCGGACTCCAAATCTCCAACAGCACGCTTTCCTCTCAGTAGAGTGAGTAGCGAGCTCCTCTTAGCCTCTCTTAAACCCTAGCGAGCTGTCACCTGGAGCTGCACGCGGCCTCTAGCCCGTGGTGGGCAATGTCGACGTTCATGCCCCCGGCGCCGCCGGCGGCGCCAACTCCGCCGGCGCTCCTGGTGCCGGTGGCGTACGCCACCGGAGGCGGCACGCCCGTGGGAACGGCAGGGAGAGGGTCGTCGTACGGCCCGGTGATCGCCATGCTGGCCGTCGTGGCCGTGCTGGCGGCCGCCGCGGTGGCCGTGGGCCGGCTCTGCTTCGGGCGCCGTGCGCACGGCCACCCCGGCGGCGGCGCCCACGACCTGGAGGCCTGGGTGGAGCGCACCTGCGGGCCCTGCGTCGGCGCCACCGCGCTCACCGCCCAGGAAAGCCGGGAGGAGGGAGGCGGTGCTGGGGCAGCGGCGACGGAGTCGGCGCTGGCGCCGGAGGGAACGGAGCGAGGAGAGGGTAGTACCAGCAGCGCGTAGCGTGGCGTACTGATACGAGCCTTGTAAATTGTCTCCTCATCAGAACATGGAACATGCCATGCAGTCGTTGCTGTCGGAATTTTTGGAATACTAATCTCTGTGTATTCCTCTGTTTGGAAGCGATGAATGGTGGTGTTGGTGATGCTGTTGAATGTGGCATGCACAACGGAATGGATTTGATGTTTTGGTTTACACGCTCATATACTGCCTGATTGAGTCATTGTTGCTGGACGCGTTTTCCCTTTCTTTCCTCGTTCGTTCGTTCCCGTTCGTTCGTGCACTGTTTCAGCGGTCGAGGCCTGGCCCTGGGGCGCTGGCGCGCCACTGTCGTCAGCCACTGCCCACACTGGCACTGGCAGCGTAGAGTGAAGAGAGGTGTTGCGCTTTGCTGTGTGGTTCGTGTCCGTACGCGGTGGCACGAGCGCGCAGGGAGGGAGGGAGAGGGGGCGCGCGCGTCCCGGCGCTTCTGTTTGGCATCTGGTTGAGTGGCTAGCGCTAGCCAGCTAGCCATGGGTGACAGCCTGCTGTGCAGAGCGCCACATGAAGACGAGGTCAGAGGGCACAGCTTGACGAAGTAGTCTAAATGTAGATGGGTTCCTAAACAGTAGTCCATAACTATATCTATTGCTACGATGTAAAATGTATGTTCAAATAGTGTATAGATGGCGGGAATCAAGGAAGAGAGATGGAGAGAGAGTAATATTTTTTTTTATTATGGGTGGTCTATGGTCCTGTTCACTTCTCTTATAATCTGTATTTTTCAGCTTGTTTCTTTAGTCGGAATAATTTTTTCTCTCATAACAAATTAATCGAAACAGTGTTTTAACTTATTTTTTCAGCGAAGCGAACGGGGCCTATAGATTTATGGGTAGTTTTTGTTATAGACTACTCTATGACTAGTTCCACAATATTCCAGATCGTGGTGAATCAGAGTCACCCACAAAGACAAGGAGTCCTGGACATCTCTAGCTTCCAGTTCCAGATGATTCGTTTTACGTTAGCTCAACGCAGTCACCATTCACCAAGACACGTTAATTGCAGGCATGCGATTAGGACTGGGACTGGGGCTGGGGCTGGGGCTGGGGCTTGGAAGGGTGGGTGGTGCAGCTGAGAGACCAAGAGTTGAAGAGGTTCGCCTCCCTCCGGGGCTCCAACCGCAGTCCGCAAAAGAGGCTACGGCCATGTTTAGATTCCTGAAAAATACACTAAGCAAAACAAAGATTTTCCGTCACATTAAACTTGCGGTACATATATAAAGTACGAAATGTAGACGAAATCAAAATCTAATTGCACAGTTTGGTTGTACTTTGCGAGACGAACGTTTTGAGCCTAATTAGTCAACGGTTCGACAATTATTACCAAATATAAACGAAATACTACAGTATCGCTACAGAAATTTTGCCACTCTAAAGTTTAGGAACTAAACGTGGCCTACATTTGACGCAGTTCAAATGGTTTGTGATTCTACCAGCAGTGGAGAATTAAATGTCTGCTCCCAGTGATCCAGTCCGATCCGAAGAGTACCGTGGTCCCTGTGTTTTTTTTAACATTTTTTATAAACTAATTTTAAATCTGTTTTATTTTATTTTTTCAAAACTAACACGTTTGTCCGCGTCTATTTCCCTGGCGCGGCGAAACGCCTGTGCCACGCCATATATGGTGGGGCGGCGAGAGGGATGACGTGGCGATGACCGGGACGCTGACCGATGATGTGGCAGGGTCTGCCGCGCCACAGATATTGGCGCGGCAGTGACGCGCCCTAATCGGTAGCGCGGCAGAGCCGGCTCAAGGCCAGCGGTCCAGTCCCGCCGCGCCGCGCCACGCCCTGCCCACCACACGTACGCCCGCGCCCGCCAGCCTGCCCGCACGCGGCCGCCCGTGCCTGCCGGTTGCCGCGCCTGGTCGCCTGCCTGCCCGCCACGCCTGCCCGTCGCGCCTGCCGCCGGCAGCGGACGCATGTCGCCCGTCGCGCCGGCCGCGCCACTCTCGCCACGCCCGCCGCGTCGACCGCTCCAAGGATGCCCGCCGCGTCCGCCACCGCCCTCACTGGCCCTCACTGTAGTTCAAACCTCGCTGAGGTGAAATTGGTGCCTATTTTTTCATAATCAAAACCCACATACCTTCTTGGTTGGTTGAGTTTTTATCATTTAAATTATTATATACTTGTTTTGTTACATGAAAACATTAATCCAAATGAACATTTTACTCAAGCATATATTAAAAGCACTAGAACCTCCAAAACCATGCACAACATTGTCGATATCGTACTGCTATCAGCATACATAAATCGTAAAACTTAGTGACCAAGGAGGTAAACTTAGTGACCATGCAGGACGTGAAGGCTATCTTTGGCCTTCGGTTGAGGGGACTTCCAGTGACAGGTATAGTTGACAACGATCACTGGAGGGAGCTGGTGGCTCAATTCACTGGCTTTCTTCCACCGGACGATGAGGTTTCCACGAAAAATAAGTGAGCAATTCAAGCCTATCTAATACTTGCATTGGTTTCCTGCAGCCATCAGGTCTCATTTTCTTTGGTGAATTTCAGGAAAAGTTCCAGTGTTTCATCGTTGTGGATCACAAAGCGCTTTGATTACTTGGACCCACAAGCTGATGAGGCTTAGATCGACAGGTTCACTAGAGTGTGGCTCTGGCACTTCCTTGGTGCTTTTCTATTCCCAGACGTCTTGGACAACACCATCAGCTGGATCTTTCTTGACATACTATATCAGCCGTGGGATAACATAGTGGCGTACAGCTCGGGCAGCGCAGTCCTGGCATGGACGTATCGACAGCTATGCGTTGCTTGCCGTCACACCTCAGGGTATGCGAACCTTGGGGTTGCTCCTACCTACTTCAGGTTTGGTGTTGGAAATGATGGCCCATTGGGAGGCCCTTGTTACGGGTTTTCTGTAAGTACTTCGGTTCACTATATTCTTCTAGACAGTTACATATGATAAAATTATTAATGGCTAATTCATTATCGTGTTCAATGCAGCATTGGCATGGGCAGGATATATTGCATACAACTCTGTATCTCTGGACGCAAGCAGAGTTAGTTAGAGGGAATGTGAGGCGCAAGTACAGGGAGTACACAAACTGTCTCGACGTCTTGACACAGCACCAAGTTACGCTCTCTTTACTATCATACATGTCTCTTGTTCGATGTACACTGTATCACAACCTAACTCAATTACGAAATATTTGTAAGTGCAATCAAGCACTATTGTGGATTTTGGCATTGATGACCATCAAATTAGAGGACTAATGAGATTTATCGAGATGACAAGCAGGGAATCGAAGAATGAGGATGATGTATAGGTTGCAGGTGTCCTAATTATAACAGGTGGCTAGACCTAGCTCAAAGGAGGTTTAAATTTTTTTATGTTTTGAAATTGAGTTTAGGAAAAGTCGTACTATTAAGAGGGATTTTAGACAGGTGGTCAACTGTTGAACCAGATGCTCAAATTCATAGATTTACATCCTCTCACCTAGTCAAATCAGCCAGTCAAATTTCATATCATATTATCTGTTTTGGCTAGGGCGGCAGTTACTCCCTGTTAAGAGCGGCAGTGCCGCCCTTAACCGGGCGTTGGACCCAAGGGGTATTTATACCCTTCAGGCCCGGCCCACAACGGTCATCTTCTTCACTGAGTCATTCTACTCGAAACCAGACAGAACTAAAGCTCACCTCTCTCCTCCATTGTTGCTCCTCCATCCTTCAAGCTAATCCTTGATTCCAACCATCAAAACTTGAGAGAAAAGGCAGCAAAACTCGATTGGAGAGAAGATTCACTGATTCCCAAAGTCTAAGAGCATTTGGTTCATGTTTGACCGGTGGTTCTAGGGTTTGTTACTCTTGGAGCTTGCTCCTAGCCGGCTAGGCGTCGCCCTTGTGCTTACCAACTCGTGTGGCAGCCTTGGGAGGTTTCTAACCTCATTCAAAAGCTAAGAAATCACCCCTCACTTCAAGAGTTCACTCTCTTTATTTAAGAACGAGGGGAAGGCAAGCTTTTGTGGCAAGCTCAAGCCTTTTGTGGCTTCCTCAATAACGTGGACTTAGGCAAACATTTGTAGTGAGCTGAACCACGGAATAAATCTTGTGCCTCGCGTGCTTCATCTTGTTTACTTGCTGGTTTAGCTCATTGCTAGCTATTGTTAGGGTTTAGTTGCTCGATCCACTTTTGTGTGGAGTTTCTGTGGTATTCAGTCTTCGAACTGGATCTTGTATTTCTATTGTAGGATTAAGCAGCTAGTGGGGTCAGGTTCATCTCTGTAAAATCTTAGCTATATTAGATTTATTTTCGTATAGCGGCAGTGCCGTCCTATAAGGTCGACAGTGCCGCCCTCTGTTCTAACAGAGTTTTGAGTTGAATTTTTATAGGCCTATTCACCCCCCTCTAGGCCTCCTTTATCTTCCTATAGATGCTACAAGTGGTATCGGAGCAAGGTTGCTTCGTATATGCTTCACTGCGTGAAGTATGGAAGAAGGAGGAGGTTCGAGGACCGTTCACGATGCGGACTCAAGTGGTGTGCACGTCGAGGATGTCGGTAGTAGCAGCGAGCTGTCCATGTCGACAGCAAGTGACACGACCATCAAAGAAGCCAAGACCACTTATGCCGAAAGAAGAAAGGCAAGAAAAGAAAGAAAAGCCGCCAAGATCGCAACAAGAGAAGCAAGACAAAAGAAGAAGGAAGAGCAGCGACTCAAGGACAAGAAGAAGAGAAAAAAAGCTAGAAGAATCACAAGAGAAGCAAGAGCTAAGAGAAGGGCAGCAAGAGCTCAAGAGCAAGAGAAGAATGAGTATGATGCATCATCTACTGAGCTATCTAGTAGCTTGGATGATGGAGATGATGATGTGTCATACCATGCTTCAAAAGATAGCAAGAAGGTGAAGAGCAATGACAAGAAGGAGGATAGCAAGGACAAGGGCAACAACAACAACAAGAACAAATATGCCGCCGTATCCTTCAATTATTCTTATTTATCTAACCATAACAAAAGGTTATTCATCAATGTACCCGCGGACAAGTTGCCTTATTTTGAAGGGACAAATTTTGCCAAGTGGAAGCACTTGATGAGTAACTATCTTGTAGGTCTCCACCCCGGTCTTTGGGAGATCATGGTGAATGGACTACAGCCACCGAAAGATCCTAAAACACCAACAAATGAAGATCTAGCTTCTGTCCATCTGAATGGCCAAGCCACAAGTATTCTTCTTAGTGGCTTAGATGGAAATGAGTACAACCGAGTGATGAATGTCAATGTTGCAAAATAGATTTGGGATACTTTGCATCTAGCACATGAAGGTGTTGATAAAGTAAGGAAAGCAAAGATTGATTTGTTGATGGCTAAGCTCAATAGGTTCGTGATTGTTGATGGAGAGGGGCCACAAGAGATGTTTGATAGATTGATGACCTTGGAGGGCAAGATTAGAGGCTATGGATGTGATGAGCTTGATGATCACAAAGTGGTGAAGGTTATGTTGGAAGCCTACTCACCAAGAAATGAGACCATAGTCACCTTGATTAGAGATAAGAAGTTTGAGCACTTCACACCAAATGATGTGCTTAGAAGATTGTTGACATTTGACATGCAAAGAGAAGAAGCAAATGAGAGGAGAAGACTTGGTGAGTTGCAAGCCAAGCTAGAAGGCATGAAAATCAAGGAAGTAGCTCTCAAGGCCAATAAATCAAGCAATCAAGGCACCTCCAACAAGGCAAAGGGCAGCAAGCAAGCATCAACAAGTCAACCCAAGGAAATCAAGTTAACTCCATAAAATGATGATCCAAGTTCATCCTCAAGTGAAGATAAAGATGATGGGGCTGATTACATGAAGATTGATGACATGGCTTTGTTCATGAAGAGCTATCACAAGGGGCTGAAAAAAAAATTGGTATAAAATAGTGCAAAGAAGGTTCCCAAACAAGAAGAAGATAACTTGCTACAATTGTGGCAGTACGGAGCACTTCATTACCAAATATCCCTATGACAAGAAAGAAAACAAATACAAGAGGAACAACAATGAAGGCAAGCATGAACACAAAAAGAGATACAAGCAAATGAGAGAGGCACACATTGGGCATGAGTGTGACTCAACTAAGGAGTCAAGTGAAGAGGATGTGAAGGTTGCAACCGTGGCCATTCAAAAGCCATCCTCTACACCAAGGCTCTTCAACAGCATATCCGATGATGATGACCACCGCTCCACTCACGTTTGTCTTATGGCAAAGGGTGAGAAGGTAAAATGAAGAGCCAAATCTCCTCCACCTCCTAGTGACATCTCTAGTAGTAAACTTAGTGATTCTAGTGATGATGATACTAGTGATGTTGAGAAATATGCTAAATTGACTAAAAAGTTGGATCCTAAGATCAAACTCTTCATCATAAATCTAATGAAGGAATTAGAAAGTGTCAAAGCCGAGCTAGCTGATAGAGATGAATATCTTGAGGAAACCGAAAAGATGTATATTGGCTGCAAGGAAGCTCTTGAGTTAGAGAGAAGTGAGATGGACTCTTTGAACAAAGCCTTGGCCGAAGAGCAAAGATAACATGCTCTCACAAAGAAGACAAATATTGCACTCAATGACAAGTATTATGTCTTAGTTGAAAAGCACAACAAACTTGAGAAGCAATATAATCTTCTAAGCGAGAGCACCCCACTTTCCTCTAACACAAATGACACTTCTATTCCCTCCACTAGCCAAGGATGTGGAAAATACTATAATCTTGACTTAAATATTTATTCCACTAACCTTACAAACTTAGAGGTTATGAAAAAGAAGATTGCTAGGCTCAATGCTATGTTTGGAAAAAAGTGCATAGAAGGCAAGAAACCTGCTGGTGGCAAAGTTGAAAAACCAAAGAGGCAACAATACAAAGGTGGAAGAAATCCACGCATCAAAGATGGGGCTTGGGCACACTCATGGAGGTAAAACCAATGGGAGAAAGGTAATCAATGGATATGAGTGTGTTCAGATCATGAGCAAAGAGCAGGAAGGTATAGATAGGTCTGCACAGATGGTGGCACAAGGCCAGCCCAGAGCAGCACCGCAGCCTATGGGCGGCAGTGCCGCTGTGAAGGGCGGCAGTGCCGCCCCCTATAGAAAAGGGAAGACCATCTCCTCCTCCTCTGCTCATGTCAAGCCCAAGAAGAAGGTGTCTCATCCTGAGCAGGTTGTCCAGAAACCAAAGAAATCTATCTGGGTCACTCCAAATAGATATGCTTATCAACCAAAGGCAAAAGCACCTCAACAATGTTTGAATTCTAACTTTGTTTTACAGCACAACAGCAAGGGGGAAGTGTTTGCCAAGTTTGTTGGCAATGGTCGAAATGTTTATCATAATACTTTCATTTGGGTTCTTAAAGTTCTTGTGACTAACATGCAAGGCCCCAAGATTATTTGAGGACCTAAAACTAGGAACTAAACTAGTGTTGCAGGCATACTCCTCCGGTGGGTCAAGTTGGGTGCTTGACAGTGGCTGTACAAATTATATGACCGGAGAAAGGAGTATGTTCTCATCATACTCCCCAACTATAAATTCGGATGAGAATATCATATTTGGTGACAATTCAAAAGGGGGTGTGATTGGACTTGGTAAAGTAGCTATTACACTTGATCATTCGATTACAAATGTCTTACATGTTGATTCCTTGAAGTACAATCTGCCGTCCGTCTCTCAATTATGTGAGATGGGCTACAATTGTCTCTTCATAGATAAGGGTGTGGAAGTCTCTTAGAGGGAGGATTCCTCTATTGTCTTTACGGGTTGCCTTAAGAACAAGCTTTACCTATTTGATTTCAGCAAAGGGAAAGCTAAGCTTGAGACATGTTTAGTGGCAAAATCTAGTATGGGTTAGCTATGGCATCACCGACTAGCTCATGTTGGAATGGGGAGCTTGGCCAAACTCCTAAAAGATAAACACATCCTTTGACTAACCAATATTCAATTTGAGAAAGACAGGATTTGTAGTGCTTGCCAAGCCGGAAAGCAAGTAGGTGTACCTCACCCACCAAAGAGCATCATGACCACCACACAATCGTTGGAGTTGATTCACATGGATCTCTTTGGACCGGTCGACTACCTAAGCATCGGGGGTAACAAATATGGTCTAGTTATTGTTGATAATTATTCCCGTTTTACTTGGGTGTTCTTTGTTTTTGATAAGTCCCGAGTGCAAGAGAAAGTCAAGATGTTTGTGAGAAGGGCACAAAGGGAGCTCGGTCTTCCTATCAAGAAGATAAGAAGTGATAATGGGATCGAATTTAAGAACACTCTAGTTGAAGAGTTTCTTGATGATGAGGGCATCAAGCATGAGTTTTCAACTCCTTATACCCCTCAACAAAATGGTATAGTAGAGAGGAAGAACCGTACACTTCTTGATATGGCAAGAACAATGCCAGATGAGTACAAGACGTTGGACCTCTTTTGGAGTGATGCCGTCAACACCGCTTGTCATGCCATCAACCGTCTCTACTTACACAAGAAACTCAAGAAGACTTCATACGAGCTTCTAACCGGTAACAAACCAAAGGTGTCATACTTTAGAGTGTTTAGGTGCAAGTGTTTTATACTTAACAAAAGACCCAAAACCTCTAAATTCACACCTAAAGTTGACGAAGGCATTCTTCTTGGCTTTGGATCAAATGAGCATGCCTATCGTGTCTTCAATAAAACCATGGGTAGAGTTGAAGTCACGGTAGATATGACATTTGATGAATCAAATGGCTCTCAAGTGGAGCAAGTTAATTCAAGTGTTGTAGGAAAGGAGGATCCACCATGTGAGGCAATCAAGCAAATGGCCATAGGTGACATTTGGCCACAAGAAGATCAAGTCACTGATGATGAGGATCCCTAGGCTGTTGCTGCACAAATTTACGCTGACGTACTCCATCGACAAGGGCAGCACTCACCTGCTGAACATCAACAGGATGACAATGCCGCTCATGAGGGCGGCAGTGCCGTCCCATCCACCTCAGCAGCAGCTCCTTCAACTCCTACTCCACCACTTCAAGGGCTCAACCTGAAGCCTATCTTTGAACAAGAAGAGGCTGAAGGTCCAGAAGAAGAACAAGGAGGTGTTGAGCATCCAAGGCTACATCAAACTATACAATAGGATCACCCCATTGACAACATCTTTGGAAGCATTCGGAAGGGGGTAACAACTCATTCACATTTAACAAATTTTTGTCAATATTACTCGTTTGTTTCCTCTTTGGAACCTCTCAAGGTAGAACAAGCACTTGGAGATACGGATTGGGTCATGGCCATGCAAGAAGAGCTCAACAACTTCGAGAGAAATCAAGTGTGAAACTTGGTGGAAAGGCTCAATACCAATGTCATTGGTACCAAATGGCTCTTCCGCAACAAGCAAGATGAAATGACATGGTGACAAGGAACAAGGCAAGATTGGTGGCCCAAGGCTTCACTCAAGTAGAGGGCTTGGACTCTGAAGAAACATATGCACCAGTGGCAAGACTTGAAGCAATCCGAATGCTTCTAGCCTTTGCTGCCCATCATGACTTCAAGCTGTACCAAAAGGATATCAAGAGTACATTCCTCAATGGCCTAATACAAGAATTGGTGTATGTAGAGCAGCCACCGAGGTTTGAAGATCCCAAGTTCCCCAACTATGTCTATAAACTCCAAAATGCGCTCTATGGGCTTAAGCAAGCACCAAGAGCATGGTATGAATGCCTTAAGGAATTTTTGCTCAAATAAGGCTTTGAAATAGGCAAAGCTGATCCTACACTCTTTACTCACAAAGTTGGAAATGATATATTTGTGTGCTAAATATATGTCGATGATATAATATTTGGTAGTACTAACCATGTGTATCCTGATGAGTTTAGTAGGATCATGACTAAGAGATTTGAGATGTCCATGATGGGTGAGCTGAACTTCTTAATTGGATTTCAAATCAAGCAAATGAAGGAAGGGACGTTCATTAGCCAAACCAAGTACACCCATGATATGCTTAAAAAGTTCAACATGGTGAATGCCAAGCCTATCAAAACTCCCATGCCAACCAATGGACATCTTGATCTAAATGAAGAAGGGAAAGCCGTAGACATCAAGGCATACCGTTCCATGATCGGCTCTTTACTTTACTTATGTGCATCAAGGTCGGACATAATGCTTAGTGTGTGCATGTGTGCTAGATTTCAAGCCAACCCAAAAGAGTGTCATTTAGTGGCTGTTAAAATAATCTTGAGATATTTAGTACACACTCCTAACCTTGGCTTGTGGTATCTCAAGGGCTCCAAGTTCAATATACTTGGCTATTTGGATTTCGATTATGCCGGTTGCAAGGTAGATAGAAAAAGCACTTCACGGACGTGTCAATTCCTTAAACGGTCCCTAGTGTCTTGGAGTTCAAAGAAGCAAAATTGTGTAGTCCTTTCCACCACCGAGGCCGAGTATGTTGCAGCCGGTGCTTGTTGTGCTCAACTACTTTGGATGAGGCAAACCATTCGTGATTTTGGATGTCAATTCACCAAAATCCCACTCTTGTGTGACAATGAAAATGCCATAAAGCTTGCAAACAATCATGTAAGCCACTCAAGAACCAAACATATAGACATCCGACATCACTTCTTTAGAGACCACGAAACCAAAGGCGATATCGAAATTCGTTATGTGAGCTCCGAAAACAACTAGCCGATATCTTCACTAAACCTCTCGATGAGTCAAGGTTTTGTGCTTTGCGTAGTGAGCTCAATATACTTAATTCTTATAACGTGGTTTGAAATATGGCACACCTCTGTTTGACAACCTAGCAACATAGGAAAATGATTAAAAAATATATTATATTGTGTTTCAAAACCATTTCAAAAGTCCAACTAAGTGTTATGACCATTGTTTGTATTGTTGATTACTTTCTGGTCATGATATTTAGATAATATATATCCATATCTGAGGCAAAGAAGGTCATAGAATTTTAGCGTAATCCCTGCAAAATTGGCAGGGTGGCAGGGCTATTCTTAATGGCCGGCAGTGCCGCTCTCTGAAAACTGGGCCATTTTCTGCCAATTTTGGCTGGGTTGCAGGGCCCAATTTCTTCTATCTATTTCTTTCTCTGGCCCCCAACCTAACTCTTCCCTTCTCTCCCAGCCGACGCCGACGCCCGTGCTCTCTTTCTTTCTATCTCAAGCACGTGCCGCCGCCGTTCCTTGCGGCCTGCCACCTCGACAGTGCCGCCCCTGCAGCCGGCCGAGTCTCCTCATCGCTGGTCACTGCAGGAAGCTCCTGGCCAAGCTGTTTCTCCTCTTCTCCCTCCACTCCATCGGTTTGGAAGCAAGGTGAATCCCTAACCCCATTCGATCTATGCAATGTGAAGGTTTTAGTCATGGATTTCAGTTTCTAGGGGAGTATGAAGGGTTTAGAAAGGTTTTTGATGGTTGAATCGAATTGATTTTGAATTTCACCGGTTGGATGATTTTGGGGAGAGCGGCAATGCCACCCATGGGACCATTAATGGCACCCCTAGTAGATTCTAACTGCTATACTCAATTTCATAAATCCGATGAAGTTCAGAATGGATTGGATTCATTTATCAAAAATTGTTTCTAAAGTTTTTCATACTCAATCTTTCAAATCCATGGCTAGGGTTTCATATATTTTTTATTTAGACTGTGATTATGAAATTGTGATGATGGATTGTCGACGAAATATGGTGGGCAGTCTACCCAGGGGTATGCCCAAGGTAGTATATTGTCGGCAGACAGATGCGCAAGCTACGAACAAGACGGTGACGCAAGATTGGACAACCCTGATTTGGCATGTGGTCGGAGTGTGAGGTGCATGACCTGTGCATACGCAGATGCGAACAAGTCAAACCAGGGGGGACCTACCGATCACCCGTAGCGTAGAGAGCAGATCCCATGCACGCATTGAGAGGAACCGGAGACAGGGCCTGCTCCAAAAACCCGTGAAGGAATGGTGGGCGGCTTTGACTGGCTAAGTTAGAATAACCATAGAATTCGAAATGACACAATCATAGTGGTCGGAGAAATCATAATAGCTTTATTGAAGTAAATCAAAAGTACAAGAGAAGTACATATCTCAGTAGTTAAGCATAGAAACACCTAAGCTTATCGATGTGCCATGAATTTGGTACGTCCGTACCGTCTAGGTGAGCTAACCTGTAAGACGTTGGTCGTGTGACTTCCTTGATCATGAAGGGCCCCTTCCATGGAGTTGCAAGTTTATGGACGCCAGCCTGATTCATCTTCCACTTGAGGACCAGGTCCCCGACCACGAAGAACCGCTCCTTAACGTTCTTGTTGTAGTACCTGCGCAGAACAAGCTGTACGTACGCAAGAATCGAGCCGCTTCTCTTCTACACTATTCACTTCTAGCTCCCTCGCTTCATTGGCCTTGTCTTCATCGAAGTTCTCTACCCGTGCTGATCTGAAGGCTATATCTGCTGGGAGCACTGCCTCAGCACCATAAACCATAAAGTATGGTGACACGCCGGTATTACGACTGGGCTGGGTTCTGAGGCCCCAGACCACGGCTGGTAACTCTTTGAGCCATCTTTCGGGTGCTTTGTCGTTTTCTCTGTACATCCTCTTCTTCAATGCGTTCAAAATCCTACCGTTTGCCCGATCGACCTGTCCATTAGCTCTCGTGTGCGCCACCGAGACGTATTTTACTACTATGCTCCTTTCATCGCAGAAGTCCTAAAAAGCGTTCCCGGTGAACTGAGTACCCAGATCAGTGATGATGCTGTTGGGTATGCCGAAGCGGTGTATGACCTGGTCGAGGAACGTAACAGCCTTTTCTGAGGATGCCTGTACAAGAGGCAAGTACTCTATCCACTTAGAAAATTTGTCGATCAGTACAAAGACACATGTAAATTTCCCAGGAGCCGGTTTGAATGGCCCGATCATATCTAGTCCCTAGCATGCGAAGGGCCAAGAGGCTGGTATTGTCTGGATCTCATGTGCTGGTACATGGATTCTCTTGGCGAAGAACTGACAACCCTCACATGCCGGACTAGCTTCTCTGCATCAGCTACCGCTGACGGCCAATAGAACCCTGCTCGGAAAGCCTTACCGACCAGGGTTCTCGAGGCTGCGTGGTTGTCGCAGGAGCCAGAGTGGATTTGGTCTAGGAGATGTTCGCCATCCTCCCGGGTTATACACTTCAACAAGATTTCCTCTTTTGCGTTCTTGCGCCACAACTTGCCATTGACGAGCAGATACTGCTTACTGCGACGTATCAAGCGCTCGTTTTCTGTCCGATTAGTGTAACCGCTACCATCTGTCAGGTACCTGATGAAAGGTTCTCTCCAGTTGGGCTCATGCGTGGTCGGAGGTTGCTCAGTGGAGCTCGATGCCGGAACCATAGCCACCAATTGCATGTTTAGAGGCTTGTCGACCATGGGATCTTCCTCCTCGATGGAAGGCGTGAGCAGGTCTTGAACAAATACGCCATGTGGGACTTTAGCATGGGATGATCCTAACTTTGACAGCGCATCTGCTGCTTGATTTTTGTCCCGGACCACATGTGTGTACTCGATGCCGTAGAACTTGCCTTCCAGCTTTCTGATCAACTTGCAGTATGCATCCATCCTTTCGCTGGTCGTGTCCTAGTCCTTGTTGAGTTGGTTGATGACCAGAGCCGAGTCTCCGTAGACATAGAGACATTTAACACCGAGCTCGATCATGCGCAAACCATGTATGCATGCTTCGTATTCAACTGCATTATTAGATGCTAGGAAATGAATCCTGAGGACGTACCGGAGCTGCTCCTTGGACAGTGACACGAAAAGGACTCCTGCTCCTGCACCGTCGATGTTGAGAGAACCATCGAAGTACATCTTCCAATACTCATCGGGCCCTTGAGAGGTAGGCGTGCTTAAGTCTGTCCACTCGACAATGAAATCGATGAGTGCCTGAGACTTGATTGTAGTACGGCTTGCGAATTCCAAGGAGAAGGGGCATAGCTCCATTGCCCACTTGATGATGCGCCCATTCACATCCTTGTTACTAATGATGTCTCGCAGAGGGTACTCAGTCATGACCACCACACGATATCCGTCGAAGTAATGTTTCAACTTTCAGGATGTTATCAGTATGGCATAGATCAATTTCTCGATCTGTGGGTACCTGGTCTTGGAGTCATTGAGCACCTCACTGATGAAATAGATTGGTCGCTGTACCTTGTAGACGTGGCCGGGCTCATCGCGCTCGACCACCATGGCAGTGGAGACAACACGATTAGTTGTCGCAATGTAAAGCAGAAGTGTTTCATCTTCTCTGGGAGCAGTAAGGACTGGAGGTGACGTAAGGTATTGTTTTAGCTGTGTGAAGGCAGCGTCTGCTTTCTCCGACCACTCAAACTTCTCGGATGCTTTGAGCAGTTTAAAGAACGGTAATCCCTTTTTGCCTAATCTTGATATGAAACGGCTGAGAGCAGCCATGCATCCGGTGAGCTTCTGAACATCCTTCACCTTTTTGGGCGGCTTCATGTCCAAGACAGCTTTGACTTTCTCCGGGTTAGGGCGTATGGCGTCGTGACTGACGACGTTGCCAAGTAGTATGCCAGCAGGAACACCAAAGATACACTTCTTTGGGTTTAATTTCCATTGGAATGTGTTAAGGGCTGTAAAGGTGCGTTCCAGGTTGTCAACAAGGGTATGTGCTTCCTTGGTCTTGACAACTACATCATCAACATAGGCCTCGACGAGGTCATCTTTTATCTCATCTTTGAGGCAGGCCTGTATAGCGCGTTGGTAGGTAGCCCCTGCGTTCTTGAGCCCAAACGATATGGTCGTGTAGCAGTAGGCGCCGAAAGGCATGATAAAAGATGTCTTGATCTGGTCATCCTTTTTGAGAGCGATCTGGTGATAACCAGAGTAGCAATCGAGAAAGGAAAGCAACTCGCAACCAGCGGTTGAATCTATAACCTCGTCTATGTGAGGTAAGCCGAAGGGGTCCTTAGGGCAGTGTTTGTTGAGATCAGTGTAATCAACGCACATTCTCCATTCATTATTATTTTTGCGTATAAGAACCGGGTTGGCTAACCACTCCGGATGATACACTTCTTTGATAAATCTGGTTGCCAAAAGCCATGTAACTTCTTCCCTAATCGCCTCCTTCTTGTCGCGAGCGAACCGTCGTAGCTTCTGCTTGATAGGTTTGGCCTTGCCGTTGATATTCAAGGAGTGCTCGATCAAGTTCTGAGGTACATCGGGCATGTCAGCAGGTTTCCATGCAAACACATCCACATTGTTCCTCAAGAACCTGACGAGCGCATCTTCCTATTTGGGATCCAGGTTGGCCCCAATAAGGGCTGTTTTGCTAGGATCGCTGTCGACCAGCTGGATCACCTTGTGCTCCTTGGACTTGGTGTTCTTGCGCGGAGCCTCGAGGTCTGGGATCTCCAGGTGGTCGGCCGAGGTCTTCTTGGCGTCGAGCATGGTCTCGGCCATACGAATAGAGAGATCGTGAGCCTCTGCTACTTTGAAGCTATCGTCCTCGTAGGTATAAGCTGCGTATACATTGCCCCTGAGAGTGAGAACTCCTTTCTCGATAGGCATCTTCAACACCAGATACCTGTAATGAGGTATGGCCATGAACTTGGTGAGCGATGGTCGACCCAGGATAGCATGGTAGGTGCCGTCAAAGTCAGCGACCACGAAGTTGACATAGTCGGTGCGGAAGTGGTCTGGGGTCCCGAACTGCACAGGTAACGTGATCTGCCCGAGAGGTGTATTGCTTTGTCCGGGGAGAACACCCCAGAACTGTGCCTCCTATGGCTTGAGATCCGCCTGGGTTATCTTCAGGGCTGGCAGACTGTTCTTGAACAGTATATCGATGGAGCTGCCGTCGTCAATCAGCACTCTGTCGAATTGAACTTTGTTGATACAAGGATCAAGGACCAGAGGAAAACGTCCTGGTTCAGGTATTGCGGCCCATTGGTCTTTTTTGCTGAAGGAGATCTCACGGTGAGACCAAGGAGGGAGCCATGGATCGGCGATGAGGTTGTCGGTGTTGGCCACATTCAAGCAAGCGCGGGCAAGCAGCTTGCATTCTCTCTTGGTCTTGATGGACACTTTGCCTCCAATGATGGTGTGTACGCGATCGGTTGGCTTGACATACTTGCGACGGGGATCTGCGTCTTCATCGTCGTTGTCCTCGTTGCGCTGTTCCCCTGCATCATTAGGCTTGTCGGACGTATCCGGAGCCTGTTGACGCGTGTAGATAGACTTGAGAACGCGGCAGTTCTCCATGGTGTGGTTGGACTTGGGATGGAGCTGGTAGGGCCCTTTCAATGCTTTGGCATAGTCTTCTTCGTAGTTACGATGTCTGCCCCCTTTCTTGACGGTGTTGACTTCGCCATCGTCTTCCCGAGCACGCTTGCCCTTATAATCGTCACGGCGGTTACGCTACTGATTACGTTGATCGTGGTGGTCGCAGGAGTCGTTGTGCTGGTTGCGGCGGTCAAAATTGTCGTTCCGACCACGGTTGTCGCGGTAGTCGTCGCGTTGTGGGGGTGGTTGGAGCGGGGAACCCTTGCTGCTTCTTCGATAATTATCTTCTTAGCATCATCGGCGTCCGCATATTTCTTGGCGGTGGCCAGGAGCGCTGTGACCGATTTAGGCCTCTTGCGAAGGAGCTTGTCCCTTAGAGCATCGTGGAAGCGGAGGCCAGTGATGAAAGTCTCGATTGCCTCACTGTCGGAGATTGACATGACCTTGATGCGCATCTCCGAGAAACGCCGGACGTACTCACGCAGCGGCTCATCTTTCCGATCTCGAATCCGCTGCATATCATATTTGTTGTCGGGTTGCTCATAAGTGGCAATGAAGTTGTCGATGAAAGCTTGCTTGAGTTCTTGCCAGGAATCGAAGTAGTTTGCCGGCAAACTGACCAGCCATTGGTGACCTGCATGACCAACAGCGACTGGAAAGTAGTTAGACATGACGTGCTCATCAGCCATGGCTGATCTGCACGTGGTTTCGTAGAGCATGACCCATAATTCAGGGTTCTCCTTGTTGTCATACTTATGAAGTTTTTCGAGCTTGAAGTTCTTGGGCCATATGACTTGGCGAAGGTGCGGAGTGAACTGCTTCAAACCCGGCGGGCCGTGGGCAGTATCATATTCCATACGGCGATAGCTTTCGTGAGGCGCACGATCGTTTGCTCTCTGGTTGATGCGATCGCGCAGATCGCGTCCTCCGAGGTAATGGCGAAGATCGTTATTGCCATCGCGGTGATCTCGGTTGCCATCTAGATTTGCCTTGCGACCATGGTTATCACGGCGATTATCACGGTTGTCTCGGCGGTTGTCGTCCCGGGCGTTGCGGCGGTTGTCCTCCCGACGGCGGTTGTCATCTCGACCACCATCATGGCCACCGTTGCCGCCTTGATGGTTGTCTGATGGGTCGTTGTTGCATGAGCCACGTTGGTTGGGTGGTTGTGAGCGACTTGAGTACTAGCGACTTGACTCTACTAAGACAGATGGAGCCCGAGCTTGATTTACAATCTCTGCGGTCTAGGCCATAGCGGCCGTCAGATATGCTTGTATTTCATCGCGAACTGCCTGAGTTTCCGGGGTATTGGGTAGCCGTTGCATTGTCGCCATAGCAACGGCTACGTTGGCGCTTGGAGTCCTAAAGACCTATTTGTCCCCCACCCTGTCGAAGGCATTGTTGAGGTCGTGTGGCTGGACCCTTATGCATCGTGCCTCCTCTTCTGCTTCGGTGTCGATTTGTCGGCGATTAAACCGATCAATATTGCGTGCTTCGCGTGCAGTCCTTTCCTGTTTGGTTTCACCAACTGCTGGTGGTTCGTCATTGCTGACAACGTTGATCAAATCCCCTCGTCTTGGTGGGAAAGACGGGAATTGTGGGAATCCCGGGGCGTGGTCTGGGATATCTAGATCGTATTTGACGCCTTCATCATCGTGACCCTGGAGCTCAGTGTGGTCGGAGGCATTAGATGCGATGCCAGACGAGGAGCTGGAGTCACCCTCTTGGACTGTGTGGATGGATCCTTCTTGATAATCCTCAATTTTGATCATGTTGACGAAGTTGCGTTGTACATTATACTCGTAGTTGGAGGCAGCGTTTCGCAGGCCGTAGGGTTGGGCCTGGTAGTTCTCCGTCGAGGCTTCGTACTCGGAGAGCCGGAGACCCATCGCGGAGGCTGGTCGGCGACGAGCGGAGCGCCCTTCAGGAGTAGATATGACCACGAGATCTGTACCAAGTCATGCAGGACGACTGGCCCGAGCTGGTCGGGTAGATCTGTTGTGGGAAGCGGTTACCTACTCATTAGGTCCTTGTTGAATTGAACTTACCAGAGCTAGGGTTTCAGCAAGTTTGGTGCCGACCCGATCGATGGAGTCGAGCAGGTCGGTGTTGTCGATCTGCCTCCTCTTGTAGCGGGGAAGCGGACGATGGGTTGTCGGCGTGGCTAAAAGCGATGCGAGCGTGGTCGGAGCCAGATCCACCATGGCTAGAGCTAGATCTACCGTGGTCGGAGCCGTATCCACCGTGGTCGGAGCCAGATCCACCGTGGTCGGAGCCAGATCTTCCGTGGTCGGAGCCGTATCCACCGTGGTCGGAGCCGTAGCCGATGCAGGTGAAGTAGCGGTCGACGCAGATTGAATCCGCGCCTCCTCCGTGATCATGGCGATGAGGTCGTCGGAGCCGGTGGTCCAGGTGATCTGACCGATGGTGAACGTGAGGCCGTTCAGTGTAGCCATGAAGCCGGGGATGATGACCATCTTGTTTGCTTGGAGAGCAGTACGCACACCTCCTACCTGGCGCGCCACTGTCGATGAAATATGGTCGGCAATCTACCCTGGGGTATGCCCAAGGTAGTAGATTGTCGGCAGATAGATACGCAAGCTACGAACAAGACGGTGACGCAAGACAAACACAAGGTTTTATCTAGGTTCGGCCTCCAAGAAGGCGTAATACCTACGTCCTACGTCTGATTGTATTGTTGTATGTCAATGAGAGGTGTTTTTTAGAGGGGTCCCAAGCCCACCTTATATAGTCCGGGGGGCAGGGTTACAGATCTAGAAACTAATCCTAGCCAGTTACAATTGCCATAGGTGGTCGGATAAGGATTCCTATTCTAACCGTCCAGGATCTTGCTTGATCACCAAATCCGTCTTGACTCCTTGTGTGGGATTCCAAACAGGTTGGCCGGGCCTCGCGTCGTCTTTAGGTGGACCGGACCCTCTGATCTGGGCTGGCCCAAGCCTAGCCGTAAGGGTATAGGGGTTAATACCCCCACATGGATAGACACCGTTGGAAGTAGGATTTAGCCTGAACGAGAAAGGTGAAAATGAACTAGTGAAGCAACTGAGGGCGGCAGTGCCGGCCTTAGGGGGCGGCAGTGCCCGCCCTACCATGCTGATTCCAACTGCAGCAAAGCTTCCTGTGTCATTTTAAAAATTCTTTTTTTTGTTAAAACCTGCTTGCAACTGTTTCTAACTCATTATCTTATACAGTTTCTTATCAAGTCTCATTTAATTACATAGATGGACCGAGTAAAGAGGAAGGTGATGTCAACTAAGCAAAAGGTCAAGAGGGGCAGGGGATAGGCAAGCTATACTCCTAGTGACAGAAATCTTGATGAAGACCTTGCTGAAGAAGAAAGAACTCAAATGATGGGAATGACAATTCATGTGTGGCCTGATTCTCCTCTGCACATTTCAGAGTTTGATAGCAGCTACATGAGAGATAACACTGATGTATTCAACCTTAATCCTCCCCAAAATAGTGACAATCATAAGGTCATCGATTATTCCGTGAGTTGGAAGAAAACTGGTGAAGATAGAGAGATTGATCCTTACTCTTCTAACAAGTCCAGTGGCATCGATTATAGATTTTGGAATGCTTTTCAATCTGATTTTTTATGCCACAGCCATCCTATCCAAGTCAAAGGGCAAGATCAGCAAGATGCAGTATATTGATTTTGGTGACTTGGAGAGCAGAGATGATCATCAGTTTGCTACAGCCATCAAGACCTATGACCGCTTTGAGATGACAGATATCATGAGTTTCAGGTATGATTGGAACAGGAAGATTCTTGCACAGTTCCATGCCACTTACTATTGGAACAGGGAAGTGGATGAGCTTCATTGGATGACTGATGGGCGACATTATCGCATTGATTTTGTCACCTTCTATCGTATTCTTGGTTTTGGACACATCCACAGGGGATATAAGAGGGTTCATAATGAGCGTCGTCTTGAGCCAATGGAAGTAAGCTTCATGTGGGAGGATCAAAATCTTACAGTGCCTGATTGGTCAAGGACCAAGCTCAAGAGCTTCTATTACATCATGAACAATCTTTTCAGGATCACTCTTAACCCCAAAGATAATGCAACAGATTTGAATGGCTATATCACTAATGTGTTATCTAGGATTCCCAGTAGTGAAAAGTTTAATGTTCCAAGATTTATTTGGGTTGAGCTAGCATATGCCATGAATGATGGGAGGAGATCTTTGCCTTATGCTCCTTACCTCATGGTTATGATTGAGAGGGTGACTGTCATATGGTTCCCTAAGAATTGTGAGCACATTGTTTACAAGATCAGAAAGACCCATGGTGGCTTAGGGGGACTTGGCTCAACTACTCAGCACATTGATTCTGGAGGATTTAGAGATAGTGGGGCAGCAGGCTTTCGCTCTTCTGGAGCTGCACATAGAGATATTCCTAAGCCATCTAGGGCTAGGGAACAAAAGAAGAAGTCAAAATGGGGGAAGATGAGTGCATGGATGAAGGCAATCTTTACTCATTGTGTATATGCTTCACAGACTGCTTATGAGGATAGAATGGAAAATAGGGAAGCAGTGAGGCATGCTAGGGAGATGGCAGGGCTGCCACCTCAGTTTTCTAACTTGCCTCACCTTTCTTCATCTAACGAAGAGCAGGATCAGCCACATGAGCACAGTGATGAACAGCCAGATGATCAACAGCATGGGCACTCATATGAGCGTTTCAGTCAGTACTACGGGTATCCACAGGGGTAGCATTTTGAGGAGCCCCCAAGTCAGCAGGACCTTGGTGCAGAGATTCACCCTACAGAGGCCGATCCACAGGTTCAGGCAGCTTTGTTTCGCACATATTCTAGGACACCGCGTCCTTCGACGGATCAGCCAGGGCCTTCTACTTCAGCTGGGGCAGCACCTCCGTGACGTTCAGCACGCTTCACTTCACACACCCATGTCACCGGATGTGCCTGCGTCGACTCCGAAAGTGATGAGTGACTTCTCTTCTTTTTCTTCTCTTCTCGGTACTTGATGCTAAAGGGGGAGAAAATTAGAGGGGTCAACAGATTTTCGACGCCATGAGTTATCTGCAGCTGCGCTTTATGTCCAGATCCGATGAGAGTAGTTGTTAGGTTGTGAGTCTGAGAGTCGCTCAAAACTCTATTTTATGAAATATGCTACTTTGTGACTTAATTTGCTTCGGATATGGACATGTATTCATGATTACTGTTTTAGCTTGTCATATTCTGAGTTTAAATTGTTTTATATTTATATGATCTGCTGTAGGAATCTGATTGCTACCTAACTGATATAGTCAGGACGACAGTGCCGCCCTCTGGGGCCGGCAGTGCCGCCCCGTGCTGTATCAGCCGGGATCTTGTGTGCTTGAACTGATATGACATGTCATATGCATCATGTTTACTCCTATGACACCTTGTTCAACACCTCACAACAGGCATGGATGTAGGGGGAGGTTCCCATCACACCTAAAATGTGAATTGTGGTCTTTCATGCCAAATTGAGAATTGAAATCTCTATTCACAGTTTTAGGGGAGGCTTCTACACCAATGGTTCAAAAATCTCAGTTTAAATTTCATATCTTTTGTAAGCTCTAATTGGGTTGTCATCAATCACCAAAAAGGGGGAGATTGTAAGTGCAATCAAGCCATATTACCGATTTTGGCATTGATGACCACCAAATTAGAGGACTAATGAGATTTATCGAGATAACAAGCAGGAAATCGAAGAATGAGGATGATGTACAGGTTGAAGGTGTCCTAATTACAACAGGTGGTTAGACCTAGCTCAAAGGAGGTTTAAATTCTTTTATGTTTTAAAATTGAGTTTAGGAAAAGCCGTACTATTAAGAGGGATTTTAGGACAGTTGGTCAACTGTTGAACCAGATGCTCAAATTCACAGATTTACATCCTCTCACCTAGTCAAATCAGCCAGCCAAATTTCATATCATAATACCTATTTTGGCTAGGGCAACTGTGCCGCCCTTAACCGACCGTTGGACCCAACGGGTATTTATACCCTTCAGGCCCGGCCCACAACGGTCATCTTCTTCACTGAGTCATTCTGTTCGAAACCAGACAGAACCAAAGCTCACCTCTCTCCTCCATTGTTGCTCCTCCATCCCTCAAGCTAATCCTTGATTCCAACCATCAAAACTTAAGAGAACAGGCAGCAAAAATCGATTGGAGAGAAGATCCACTAATTCCCAAAGTCTAAGAGCATTTGGTTCATGTTTGGCCGGTGGTTCTAGGGTTTGTTACTCTTGGAGCTTGCTCCTAGCCGGCTAGGCGTCGCCCTTGTGCTTGCCAACTCTTGTGGCAGCCTTGGGAGGTTTGCAACCTCATTCAAAAGCTAAGAAATCATCCCTCACTTCAAGAGTTCACTCTCTTGATTTGAGAACGAGGGTAAGGCAAGCATTTGTCGCAAGCTCAAGCCTTTTGTGGCTTCCTCAACAACGTGGACTTAGGTAAACCTTTGTGGTGAGCTGAACCACGGGATAAACCTTGTGTCTCACGTGCTTCATCTTGTTTACTTACTGGTTTAGCTCATTGCTAGCTATTGTTAGGGTTTAGTTGCTCGATGCACTTTTGTGTGGAGTTTCTATGGTATTCAGTCTTCGAACTGGATCTTGTATTTCTATTGCAGGATTAAGTAGCTAGTAGGGTCAGGTTCATCTCTGTAAAATCTCAGCTGTATTAGATTTATTTTCGTAGAGCGGCAGTGCCGCCCTCTGTTCTAACAGAGTTTTGAGTTGAATTTTTATAGGCCTATTCACTCCCTCTAGGCCTCCTTTATCTTCCTGTATATCCTATAATGTTCAGGTGCATTGGTGTCCTTGGGATGCTTCGGAGCTCCAGGACTATCTGAGTCCTGTCACTAGGGATGACTCAGACGAGTATCGCTGCAACGTCCCTCTTATTTTTTCTTCCACGTGGTCGAGATTCACTTGCCCATCAGGGTTTGCAGGCAGTTTGGAAGAATGACAGGCTATCCTCCACCACTTTATTCTACCAACCAAGAATTGCATGGGTGCGTTATCGATTAATAACAAAGCTACAATTCAGAGGTGTGTATGGTACAACTAACAATCGTTTTGTTGAAGATATGACCGCTGGAAAAGGTACAAGACCAAGGATTGGCGCGTGACACACAACACGTACATCCAGTTGAGGCAGACCAGGGACCGGCAGCCGGTCGATGCGGGTCCCCCACACGGCGAGCACACCTTCGACAAGTACCCGCGGTGGCTTCATAGGTCTACGATGACACATATCAAGCCCCCGTACACTGAGGAGACGATTGACGAGGACGACGAGGAACATGTGATCAAAGATGTGTACGACGTTGTCACTAGAGACGACACACAACTACAGAGAGCCCCGCTTCAAAGATACATGGTAAGATACTCGAATGGTATAATTTGTTATCCATTTGGTATTAAGTATGTATACTAAAACTGCCCAACTGTGTTTCTGTACCCAGGTGACATAATTGTCAAGGCTATCCAACGAAGCAGCGTTTTGGCTTCACGAGTCTAGAGGGCAGAGGCCAGGCGTTCTCGAGTCTTTTGTGGAGGTAAACATAAACTTATCCGTTCTGAAAATATTTCTTTAGTGTATATGTATTTGGGAAATGCACTAACTTTAACGTCTATTCATGCAGAAGGTGAAGCGGAGTTGCAGGAAGCTAGCTTAGAAGTTGAGCTGCATGGACACTCCTTGGGTGGAACCCGATTACGCGACGCGGTCGGGTGCCACGCCTTTTGGCTCTTTGAGGACACCAGCCGACTCTTCTTAGCCGGTGACAGGTGTCGCTTCTGTTGTGCGTACACCACCACATTATAGCGCTGGGAAGGACCCTGCAAACGAGGACGACGACAACGATGACCCCCGGGCTTCCGCATACAGCACCACCAGTGGGACCCTTGGCAGCAGGACGAGATCGGCATGTGTCAGCTAGGTGGTGCCCCGCTTGGTACCTAAGGAGCCTCACATGTAGTAACAAGGTAGTTTCTTTAAATACGTAGGCTCCATAAACTAATGATCATAAAGATTATAAGTAATCATGCATATCATATACTTGCAGGGTACGAGCCGTAAGAACCAGCAACGCGACCACACCGACGTTGGCTACACTCCCAATGTCTTGCCTACAAATCCAAAAAGACAGAGACGTCCGATGGATCCTTACACTCCTGAGACTTAGTTGGTTATGTCGAACTTATGTCGAACGAATATTATCGTCCGAAACTTGCAGACTCATGAACCAATGAAAATGTTATGTGACAACTTGCGCACGGACTCCATTTATTTGCTTCATATTCGTTTCAATGTGTCGCGACAGCACTTATAGTTGTTTACAGCACCGACAGCAGCTCTCGTTCAATTGCAATTGAGGTTGGTCGGCTTCTGTCTGCGTCCAGATCCTGCCGCGCCCTGGGCCTTGGCGGGTCAGTGCCGCGCCGTGGGATATGGCGCGGCAGAACCTAGGCTAAGGGTTACGTGCCAAACATGACTCATGAAAAAAGAACGCTGGAGTAAAGTGATAACATTATTGTTATTTTACATTGATCTGATGCTAATAACATAAATTACACGCTACTATTTTAAAATACATGGGAAACATGCAAGATATATATGCCAGCCAATCGTATTCGAAATAATTTCACTCGATTTTATTCGTTTTAGAAATTCTCAAAGCATTTGCTATTATTAAAAAAACTTGGATGCATCGGAGAGCGACAAACGGATGGGTCGGAGGGTGACAAACGGATGTGATCACTTAAGATCGACCATGGGTAATCCGAGTACTTGATACATGGGTACAATACATCAATAGTTTAAATGGAAAACAAGACAACACAATGAAAGTTCTAGTACATAGCTACATTGATCATTAATAAAGTATGGAACTAATAGACGACACAATCAAAAACACTCATTTAGAAACATACTGAGTAAGCAACTCGTTATCCGATATTTATCTGGCTCTGCCACGCCACCGATCAGGACGTCGTCACTGCCACGCCAAGATCGGTGGCGCGGCAGACCCTGCTACATCACCGGTCAGCGCCCCAGTCGTCGCCACGTCATCCACCTCGCCATGCCACCATGCATGACGCGGCACAAGCGTTTCGCCGCGCCAGGTAAATAGACGCATGCAAAAATGTTAGTTTTGAAGAAAAAAACAAAACAATGTTAAATTTAAAATTAATTTACAAAAAGTGTTAAAAATAAAAAAAAAGTCCCTGATACCTCGGTGCAAGAATCGATCGATGCAGCGCATCCCATACTATGGTGCTTTTTCTGACCTCTAGCTAGGCTTTCGACACCCATCCCTCAGTCGGTAGTTCAGTTTCAGGTCTGTTAATCCAACTACTAATAATCAAATAAGTATGATTGGACGAACACACAACAATGGTTACCGTAGGTATACCGCTACTATATGTCTATAGTTACTCTCTCCGTAAAAAAACCCCGCAATTCTATGGCTCTATTCGCTTGAACTACTTTAGCAGTATTTTTCAGCTACGAATAGTATTTTTCTCTCACAACAAGTCAGTATAAGCATCAGCATAAGCTAAATTTCAGCGAAACGAGACATGATTACAGTACCATTTAGCATGATTAGTCTGAGCGTGTTTTGGTTCTAGCTTACCATTTGAGCATCGAACGTACGTACCCTTTGCTATAGTCCGTTGGATCATTAGTTAGTGTTAAACAAACTAGGAATATAAGTACACCGCTCTGGAGCTTAGCAATGAGCAGGAGGCTAAACGCCATCAACCTCGTGACAAAGGCCGCTGTTTTAGCTTTTGGGAGCCCGGGAAAGCGGAGGGATGGAGGGAGTACTTGCCTTTTTGAACGGTTGCTCCTCCACTCCTCCAGCAGACCCGTGAACGGCCAAGGCGAACCCACCCGGGCCGGCGCCATTTCGGCACCGACAGGTTGCACAGCAGTAATTGGTACTTGTGCATGCTTCGTTCGTCTCTCAGGGCCTAGATTCCAAAAAATTTTGCGCAGCTGTCACATCAAATTTTACGGCACAAGCATGGAGTACTAAATGTAGAAAAAAAAATTAATTGCACAGTTGGGTGAGAAATCACGAGACGAAACTTTTAAATCTAATTAGTCCATAATTAGACACTAATTAACAAATACAAACAAAATGCTACAGTAAATCAAAATCCAAAAAATTTTAGATCTAAACGGGGCCTCAATAACATATATATATAACAGTTCTCCTTGTCTATCAGCCTGTGTTTAGTTCCCCTCCACATTCCCAAAAAATACTACAGTATCTATCACATCGAATTTTGCGATACGTACATGAAGCATTAAATATAGATGAAAAAAAAACTAATTGCACAGTTTAGTGGAAAATTACGAGACGAACGTTTTGAGCCTAATTAGTCTATGATTGAACACTAATTATCAAATAAAAATGAAAATGCTACCGTAGCCAAATTCCAAACTTACACCAACTAAACACGGGCTCAGTTCAAATTGAATGCCAAAGCTGCTTCATAGGAGCAAATTGCAGAGAGAGTAGTACTACTCGAGTCATGTGATGAGTGCTAGTAGGACTGTAGGAGTACAGTACTCGTCGTAGTAGTAGTAATTGAGAGGTCCTGGGCCCGCCAGCCTGCAGTTAAAGAGCTGCATATATATTCAGTCAGAACTCAGAAGACAAGCTGGCAGGCCCATGGAGGGCCCTGAGTGTAAGCAAGCGCCGAGGCCGTAAACGATCGTATACGATTTGATTATAAACTGAAAGAGTATTTTTCTCTCACATTAAACTAATTAACAGTAAATAATCCATCGTCCAGCCAGCCCAGCCGAACAGTCTGTGCATCGGGGCCGGACCGTGAACGCGATTCCGATGTTACTAGGAAGGACCGAAGGACCAGCATCCAGCAGTGCTGGGTCAGGGCGACGTCAGGAATGCAGCAGGGCCCGGGCAGGAAGTTTTGTCTGGACGCGATGCATCCAGGCATCATCCAGCCATATCTGGTCCAGCCTCGGCCTCTCTTCCCTTGGGCGTTTTTTTTTCTTCTTTTGCAAATTTTGTTGTGCGACCTGTCATCCCATCGCTGGCTCAGCAAATCCGCCGGTTGCGGTTGGTGCTCGGTGTTATGGGCCTTGTTTAGATGAGGCCCAAATTGCAAGTTTTTGTAACATATTGAATTTAGAATCTAAACAGGCTGGGTGAAAAAAATTTGGGCTGGGGTGGAAAATTTTTCGGCCCAGCCTCGGGGCGCACACTAGACGCCCTATACCCCTGAACCCCGCGCCGCTCACCCCCCAACCCTATCCATTCGGCCGCTGTCTCCCCCAGCTCGGTCTCCCCGCGCCGCCGCTGTCTCCCTCCGCCGCCGCCGTTGTCTCCTCCCCCGCCGTTCGTCCAGATGTGCCGTCCTTCACCACAATACACACCATCTCCCTCTCCCTTATCCTTTTACCAGCACCAGCTCCTCTCGCCTTCGAAACCCTAGCCGCAGCAGACGCCATATAGCACCGCCGCCGCCGCTCTCTCCTACGCCAGATCCACGCCGGCCTGAGCGAGATCCACCCCATCGTCGGCGAGATCCAGCGTCGTTGTATCCGTCGTGCGCTATGGAGGGGTTCAACGGGGACGGCAACGACGGCCACCAGTTCAACGACGACGGCTACGCGTCCGGCTTAGGCGGCGGATTCAACTCCGGCTACGGCGTTGACGGCTTGAACTCCGGCTACGGCGACGCCGCCTTGAACTCCGGCTTCGGCGAAGGCGGCCACACCAGGGACTTCCTGTCCCAGCCGCTGTCGTTCTCCGCCTCCGGTGCGCACACCTCCGCCGGCGCGCCGCCTCCTGGCTTCCCGTCTTCGAGCAACCCGACCCCTAGCCAGCTGAGGCTGGATTCGCTTGACCTCAACGGCAGGTAGTCCTGGGCGGACATGCACGCCTACCAGGGAATCCTACAGTCCGGGGGTCAAGACGGCGGCAGCGGCAGTTTTGCCCCCCTGCTGTGCGCGTGCCTTCACTCAGCGGCAGGGGTTCACTGGGCCTTCGACCGCCTCGCGGGGCCTCTAGCAGCGGTGGTGCCAGTGCCGTCCCTCCTCGTCAATGTGGCTCCGCATCTGGCGGCGCTAGCGGCTCCAGGGGCCGCGGTGCTCCACGCCGCCGCCAGGAACCGACTGCCGACGACGACTTGCCTCCTCCTCTGGTTATTAAGGCAATTAGGTTATGCATTATTTCAGAGCCGGCTTGACAGGGCAAAGTGGAGTCCTTTGCACATAAGGTCTTCTGTAAGCTGTACTGTGAGCAGATTGACCTCGGCTACTGCAATAGGGGTCAGATGAGCAAGTGGGGTTGGAAAAATATCACAGAGGAGTACTTCAAAGCGACAAAGTTGGTTCATGACAACGTAACCTTTGGCAGTAAGGTCCGAGAACTAAAGAGGGAATGGTCAGCCATACAGAAGCTGCAGCACAAGAGCACAGGATTGGGCCGTTCTGCTGATGGTTCTGTCGATGCTACCGATGAATGGTGGGAGGAGAACAGCGAGGTACACCTTATTCTTAGGTTTCCACAACTCCTAAGTTATCTTCGTACGCTTTCTGATAACCTCTTTGCTACATTCCAGGACAAGGAGTGCCAGAAGATGAAGGATGGGCTTCCTGAGTACCTCCCAGAAATGGACAAGATGTTCCAAGGCGTAGCAGTGACAGGGGAGAGCGCATATGTTCCTGGCAGACGCAATGGCCCACAGTACATTAGCAGTGACGAAGACGAAGATGGCGACAACGGCACTCCACACAGCACTCCACAGAGCAGTGGCAGCAAGCGGAGCTTTAGCAGCATGAGCACTCACAGCACTGGTACCAGTCCTAGAAAGAAGTCCAAGAGCCCAGCACTTCGTCAAATGCAGAGCAACATGAGGCAGTTGAACATCATGATGGAGGACAAGGCTGCACGACAATCCCAAATCTGGGCCGACAGGCAGAAAAAAGAGGATGACAAGGAGGAAGCAAAGAAAGCCAGGAGGAAGCAAGTGATACAGATGGCCAAAGATTTGGTGGCAACTACGGGAAATCGTCACTTGTGGATTGGAGTCCTCAAATTAGCCCGTTCTGAATCTGACATGGACACCTTTGAGGACGCAGATGAAGAAGGAAGAATAGTCCTCCTTGACCACCTCGCTAGGGTCGGCAACTAGACCCTCTAATTAATGCATGAACCTGTGTGTGTGTTTGTGTGTGTTAACCTGTGGCATGAACCATTTGTTGTTGTGAACTTTATTGTGTTGTTTCTCGGTTCATGAATGTTTAAGTGATGTGGTACAATGGATGTGTGCTGTGTGAATGTGAGAGTTTGTTACATGTGCTAAGGTTAGGGTGCATCATTATGTTTGGTTATTGGAATATGTACTGACAACACTTCATTTGTACCAGGAACCTCAACAACTTGGTGCAGCGCTGGATGATGATGATGATAGGAAGCAGCAGTGGGAGGAGGATTTTTTTGCCATGTTGGCAGAAGATGATGACGACGAAATTGCATTGATATATGGTATGTATTCTGAGTATGCCATGCACCTTGACAAGTACTACAATAGGGCAGACTATAGGGTGCCAAAGATGAGTGGGTTGGAATGGGTAGAACGGAAGCTATGCAATGAAACATCCTGCTACAACATGTTTAGAATGACCCCAGATATATTCTATAGTTTGCATAATCTGTTAAAAACTAAGTATGGCCTGAGAGACACAAAGAAGTCCACCTCTATTGAGGCTTTAGGGATGTTCCTCTGGATTCTAGGTGCTCCACAGTCAGTTAGGCAAGCCGAGGACAGATTTGAGAGATCACTAGGCACCGTCCACTCGATGTTCTATAGAGTGCTCAAGTGTGTGATCAAGTATGTGGACGATATCATTAAACCTAGGGACCCAGAATTTAGAACAAGGCATCGAAGGGTGATGAACCATTGGTTCTATCCTGAATTTGAGGACTGCATAGGAGCTATAGATGGCAGTCACATGCCTTGTGTAGTGCCTGTTGATAAGTTTGTACAGCACTTGTGTCGTAAGGGCACGACAACCACGTAATGTCATGGTACTTGTGACTTTGATATGATTTTTACATTTGTCCTTACGGGATGGCTCGGCTCTGCTCATGACATGAGAGTGTTCGATGATGCCATGACTACATGGAAGGATGACTTTCCTCACCCACCAAGGTAGCCACCTAACTGTTAGTACATTTGACATTTCTAATTGAAGTATTTAACACTTACAGTACATGTTCTTTGTAGGGAAGTTCTATGTCGTGGACTCAAGACGCATAAACCGTCCAGATACACGCTCAGTACAAGGGAACCATGTACCATATTCAAGACTTCCAAAATGTCACAGAACCACGAGGTAAAAAAGAGATATTCAATTATGCCCATTCATCTCTTAGAAATGTCATTGAAAGGGCATTTGGAGTTTTGAAAATGAAATGGCGCATATTGTTGCAAATCCTTTGCTATCCTGCTAGAACGCGCAAACAAAGATTATAGTTGCTTGTATGGCTTTGCATAACTTCATAAGATTGAGTGGCCTCAACGATGTTGACTTTGGGTGGTAGATGAAAATGTTTCCTATGTGCCGCCAGAGAATCCTCGTTTGATCGACTGAAATCGTTGATGCCCCCGACACGAAGATCGTGCATGATGAATGAGTTTCGTGATTATATTGCTGAGCACCTGTATAATAGGGTTGTGAGGACTCGTATTTCATTTGTAATTCTTGAGAACTTGTAATGTTGCTTGTGGAGGACTTGTATTTTAGCTTTATTTGCTGGGAAGTTGTAATAATGTTGCTTGTGGACCGTAATAATCTGTGGGTCTCATTAGTGCTTGCAAACCTGTTTTGTGTGTGTGTCATATGCATGCAACGATAGGATGCAAAAGAGCAAAATGTAAAGGATGCAGTACCATGCATGGGACATGCAAATCTTTGAATAAATAGGGGCAATTTTGTCTTTGACCAAGCTTATTTATTGCAATACAAAGAGTTGGAATTCTGAGTTGGGATAAAAACTTTCTAACCGCTGGTGGTTAGAAAAATTTGGGTTAGAAAAACTTGCAATCTAAACAAGGCCATGACTACGAACGAGTTGCTCTCAGGGATCGCTCCCATGACGGGAATCGCTCCCGCTCCCATCTCCCTCTCTCGTTTGAACCGTCGGCGCCATGGACGGCTGTCGCAGGAGATTTAACTTTTTACCATTATAAGAATCGGCAGCTCCTGATATCTCACTCTAACGGCTGGCAATACGAATTTGGCACGCAACGAAGAGAAGAGATACAGAATTACCATTTTTGCACTCATGGCACGACAGCGCGTCAGTTCGGGTGGGATCCGAGTCAGCACGGGAGTGGCAAATGACCGTGGCTGCCCCTGGCCTGTGCTGCTAACCCAGCCGGTGCATTCTCATAAAAAAGAAGAAGAAGAAGGTGGACACAGTGGCCGCCCGGGACCTGGACGGGAGCTTGTCGGTGCGGGCGTGCTCGGCACCGACGGCGAGGGCGAGCTCTACTCGCGCTGTACGCGCACGCAAGGCCTTGGCAGAAGCGAGCACGACCTCTACTCGAGCTCCAGCCATGGGGGAGACGCGAGCTCGAACATGGCGAGCGCAGCACGGCCGCGGGCGAGCTCGGTCCTGGCGGCCATGGTGAGCGCAGCACGGCCACGGGCGAGCTCGGCCCCGGTGGCCCTGGCGAGCTCAGCGCCGACGCAGACAGCCCCAACGAGTTCGGCCCCAGCGGCCATGGCAAGCTCGACGCTGGTGGCCATGGGGAGCTCATCCCCGACGCAGGCTGCCCCGGCGAGCTCGTCCCCGGCGGCCATGGCGAGCTCAGCGCCGACGCAGACGGCCCCAGCGAACTCGACCCCGGCGGCCATGGCGAGCTCGACGCCGGTGGCCATGGGGAGCTCGTCCCCGACGCAGACTGCCCCGGTGAGCTCGTCCCCGGCGGCCATGGCGAGCTCAGCGCCGATGCAGACGGCCCCAGCGTGTTGGGCCCCGGTGGCCATGGCGAGCTCAACGCCGGCGGCCATGGCGAGCTCGTCCCCACCACCCTTGCTGCCAGAAACCACCGCGCCAACCTAGAACGCAGCAGCACCTGCACCGCCGCCAACAGCCTCCCGGCATTCCTCCACCCGACGCCATCACCCTGCAGTTGCTTGCCGCGCGCGGATGTCATAGTCGTTGCCGACAATGCTGCGGTGGCGCGACCTTCCTCGGCATGGGTAGTAGTTTTGCTTCCGTCGTCCTCCACCGTCGTCTCCACTGCCACGCGTCCATTTACGGTTTCGACGGTGTCGCGGTGGTGGTGCGGCTCGGCACGGCGGCCATGGCAAGCTCAATCATTTTCTCCGGCAACAGGGGCCGTGGGAGCAGCAACGGGCAGGGGCAGCCACGGTCATTTGCCACCCCCATGCTGACTCGGATCCCACCTAAACTGACGCACTGTCATGCCACGAGTGCAAAAGTGGTAATTATGTATCTCCTCTCTTCGTTGCGTGCCAAATTCGTATTGCCAGCCGTTAGAGTGAGATCTCAGGAGGTGCCGATTCTTATAATGGTAAAAAGTTAAATCTCCCGCTGCCTACGTGTATCTCCCAATGACATCCGTGGGTGTATAAATATACATCACAGATCAATAAAAGAATTTAATGGTTTAGTTGCTATTACCATGTTTCATTTACATTCCAAGTTTCACACGTTATCAGCACTTGACGCTTGCAATCTGTGCTCTCAAGAGGGAGTCCAGAAGAAGGCCGGCATGAAGGAATAGAAGGCTGGTGAGATCGAGAACAGAGAAGATCCAAAGGTACCATGCCTCCACTGTGCTACATACCTCCGGCGATTCTCGTCGTTGATCTCGTCTTCTTGATTCTCCACCGCGCCATCAACATGGGGAAATTAATTTTGAGGCCCTCTTACCTCAAAATTTATGCCGAACCTCTAAAGTTCCTTAAACGCATTCAAGGTGACATATGTGGTCCCATTCAACCATTGTCTGGGGCGTTCAGGTATTTCATGGTTCTCATAGACGCATCTACACGATGGTCTCATGTGAGTCTCCTCTCCACGAGGAACCACGCATTTGCTAAGATTGTTACACAAGTTATCAAACTTAAAGCACAATATCCTGAACATCAAATCCGATCTATCCGAATAGATAATGCTGCTGAATTTTCCTCACGCGCCTTCAATGATTATTGCATGGCCTTAGGGATTCAAGTTCAACATCGGTCCCATATGTTCATACTCAAAATGAGTTGGCAGAATCTCTCATCAAGAGAGTGAAACATATTGCAAGACCATTACTACATAATTGTAATCTACCAACATCTTGTTGGGGTCACGCAGTCTTACACGCTGCTGACATGATTCAATTGCGCTAACTGCATACCATGCAATCTCCCCGTTGCAACTTGTACGTGAAAATACACCAAATATTTCCCATATGCGGAAGTTCGGTTGCGTTGTATATGTACCGATCTCACCACCGCAGCGTATATCTATGGGCCCACACAGGAAATTGGGAATCTACATGGGATATCAATCTTCGTCGATTATTAAATACCTAGAACCCCTTACAGGGGATGTATTTACTGCCGGATACGCTGATTGTATCTTCAATAAAAGATCATTTCCCGGTATTAGGGGGAGAAACTGAAAACCACAAACAATGCCAGGAAATCAATTGGGATGCCACAGGCATCTCCAATTTAGATCCACGTACATCTGAAACTGAACTTCAAGTTCAAAAGATCATCAATTTGCAACACATTGCAAATAACATGCCAGATGCATTTGCTGATTATAAGGGTGTTACAAAATCCTATAATCCTGCGAGAAATGTGCCGGAAAGAGTAGAGGTACCAAACAAAACTACTCAACTCCCAAATAAGAGGGGGAGAAGTATGGCTATTTCCACGGATGCAGCCTCTAGCAAGCAAAGGAAAGGGAAGAACAAAATTCCCAACACAGCAAATGCAACTCAAACTCATGTTGAGAGACACCCTGTGGAGGTTCAATCTTCACCTCCCACATCAACAGTGCACTCAATTACTGATGTTGGGACATCGGAACACCCTGATGCAATCATATTGGAAAATAATGATACATCACAAATGGTGCGTGGATTTTTTATCAACTACATTGAATCTGGAGAATCATATGACAGAAAGTCTACAATTGTCGACATCTATTTCGCTGAAGCAATTGCGGAAATCATCCAAAATGATCCAGATCCTAAGACCATGGCAGAGTGCAAAAAGCGCTCGGACTGGAATCAATGAAAAGATGCAATTCAAGCGGAATTGTCCTCTCTCCAAAAGAAAGGTATTCACTCTTGCAATACCTATACCTCGTGGAATCTTCCCTGTGGGATTCAAATGAGTTTTCGTCTAGAAATGGAATGAGAACAGTGAGGTTGTGAGACATAAAGCGAGGCTTGTAGCACAAGGGTTCACACAGGAGATCCGGCATTGATTTCAATGAAACATATTCTCTAGTTATGAGTGGAATGACATTCCGATGTCTTATATCTTTGGTTGCTCAAAATCGTCTATCTATGCAGTTGATGGACATAGTGACCGCATATCTATATGGGTCACTTGATTCGTATATATATATATATATATATATATATATATATACCGATGGAATCTCTATAGCACATTAGAAGGCAAATCGCAACATGTACTGTGTAAAGCTTTAAAAGTTACTCTATGGCTTAAAGCAGTCAAAGAATATGGTATAACCGACTTAGTGAGTTCCTTCTGCAGAAGGGATACACTAACAATGATGATTGTCCATGTGTCTCCATCAAAAAGTTCCAAACAGAATTTTGCATAATATCAGTGTATGTTGATGATTTAAATATCATTGGCAACCCACAAGATATTGATGAAGCACGCAATCATCTAAAGACGGAGTTCAAAAGAAAGGATTTCGGTCAAACCAAATTTTGCTTAGGTTTACAACTTGAGCACCTTCCCATTGAAAATTTAGTGCATCAATCTGTCTATATCCAGAAAATATTGGACAAATTTAATATGGACAAATCATATCCCTCCAAAACTACTATGGTTGTTCGGTCTTTAGAGCTAAAGACTGATCCATTTAGGCCACAGGATGATAGGGAAGAGATTCTGGGACCTCATTACCCATATCTCAGTGCCATTGGAGCTCTCATGTATCTTGCAAATTGCACCAGTCCTGATATTGCAATTGCAGTGAACTTGCTAGTTCGACATAGCGCTGCTCCTACCAAACATCATTTGACGGGAGTAAAACATATCCTCATATATGTAAATGGTACGAGAGATCTTCGATTATTTTTTCAAAGGAACTCAGACTCCAATATGATTGGATACACTGATGTCGGCTATTTATCTGATCCCCATAATGGCCGATTCCAGACAAGCTTTGTGTTCTTACACGGAAGGAGAACCATTTCATGAAAGTCTTTAAAACAGACTCTTGTGTCTACCTCCACTAATCACTCTGAAATAATTGCACTATATGAGGCCTCAAGTGAATGTGTTTGGCTTCGCAGAGTGATCAACCACATACAACAGTCATGTGGTATTGGTGGCATTGATTAGCCAACCATTATCTATGAAGATAATTTTTCTTGTGTTACACAGATAGATACAGGCTACATCAAAAGCAACATAACCAAGCATATTTCTCCCAAGTTGTTTTATCCCCATGAGTTAAAACAAATGGCTGAAATATACATCTTGCAAATCAAATCATGTGATAACCTCACTGATTTGTTCACTAAGTCCTTACTAGCTTCCTCATTCCAGAAATGTGTTCAAGAAATTGGTATGCGACGACTTTGAGATTTGCAAGGTTCAGGGGGAGAAATCTCTTAGATGTTGCCCTATCCAAACCATCATATTGCACTTTTTTCTTCGTATAATTTTTACTCTCAAGGTTTCTCATATGAAGTTTTTAATGAGGCAATATTAGGATAAGCATATGTCGTATTTTCTGTTTTCCCAGCGAGATTTTGAAGGAGATATCAATAACATATATTGTCCTCTAAACTATCTATGAGTTTTCTCCTTCAAATGTTTTCTCATATGAGTTTACAATAAGGCAATAATCATTATATAATGTATAATCACTTTCTCCTTATTTTCCCATTGGGTTTGAAGGAGTTTTTATTTCTCCTCGTTTTTATCCTACAGCACTTTTTGGAGGATTAATACTATTCATGGATCTCAAGATGGATTCGATCAAAGGAGGAGTGTTACGACTACGAAAGAGTTGCTCTCATCGGGGAACGCTCCCATGACGGGAACCGCTCCGACTCCCATCTCCCGTTCTTGTTCGAACCGGCGACGCCATAGGCTGTGTTCGGCTAGCTGGCCGGCTGGGGTTGGGCTGGCCAGCGCACTCATACTGGCACTGTGCACGTGAACAGTATTCCCGGATAGAAAATATTTTTTCCTCACAACAATCAGTCGGAACAGTATTTTTGCTTATTTTTCGGTCCTGCCGAACACAACTATAGACGGTTGCCTGCGTGCATCTCCCCATGGCGTCTATACATGTGTATAAATATACATCATAGATCGATGAAAGAATTTATTGGTTCACTTGCTATTACTGTGTTCCATTTACGTCCCAAGTTTCACGCTCGGAAAAACATTCAACTATCACGTGGACTGCCGGTCCTAATCTGAATCCGGATCTCTCCTCTCTCCAGATTTACGCACAAAGTTTCATTTTCAATGCGCTATGGATGGACTGCCGGTCCTAGTCTGAATCCGGATCTCTCCTCCGTCCAGATTTATGTACAAAGTTTCATTTCAATGTGCTATGGATGGACGCACTTGCATGTTACACGCTGACACCTTTTGAGCATCTTACTCCCTCGGTTCCATTCAAAATGCAATATTCTTAGTTACTCCCTTCCTCCCAAAACAAGCGATGTTTTTGATTTGTTATAAGTCAGTTTAACCAATTTTTTTTAAAAAAACTACTAATGCTTATGATACTAAATAAGTATTGTTAGATTTATTATGAAATATATTTTTATATTCTACCTGTTTGATGTCATAAATATTTATATTTTCCCATAAATTTGGTCAAACTTGAAATGATTTGAATTATGACAAACCTAAAACATCATTTATTTTGGAACGGGGGAGTACCAAAGAGTCAAAAAGAAATTTTAAGTTTAACTAAATTTATGTAAAATATATATAAACATTTACAAAACTACTAGATTAATTATGAAATATATTTTTATAGCAAAACCTATTTTATGATATTAATATTGGTGCTATTTTCTATAAATATAGTCAAACTTAAAAAAGTTTAATTTGTCCAAAATTTAGAATTATATTTTTTAACAGAGTATGGAGCAAAGACAACAAAAATACCATAAGCTTTTCTCTATTTATACAAAGATAATCAATTTTTTTATAGAATTAGCATCGGAGCAAGAACATGCTCCGCTCCGAATTTTACAAGTGCCCAAACGAGAGATTTGGGCATCGTTCTGGCCATCCAGTGCAGAAGGCCTTCATAGGTTTAGGTAGCATGCAGTACACGTCACGGGATGTACTCCTGTCCAAGCACTAGGCATGCGTAGCTAGCGACGACGACGACCAACTACTCACGGTTTGGAGGGGGGAAAACGAGACACTCGGGCTAGGAACTTCATGATACATCTGTACCGAGCACAGTAGTACAAATCTTTGAGTTGAGATCCCAGCTGTGTCGCGATCACGACGAGAACATTTCGATTTCGTTCCGTCTATCTACGTAGCTGCGGTCAGCGCGTGCCGGGACGCTTTCACGCCGAATCGGTACTTTTCAGCTTATTTTTTTATCCGGAACGGTATTTTTCTCTCACAATAAATCAATCAGAAGAGTGTTTCGGTTTGTTTTTTCAGCGAACCGAATGAGACCGATAATCAGGACGTAGTTTGGACCATGCTGCGTGCGCAACGCAACCCCCGGCACGCCACACCACCCGGGAAGCTTCGCCGTTCGAGTGTTCGGTTGGTGTGGTACACGTCATCCGTCAGCAGCCACGAATGCTGGTGCACACGCCATCCTGTCTCGTGGGACTGATCGGTTTCTTCTATTCTAATTGGCGGCTTTGATCGATTCGGCGAGCGGGTACCACGTCGTCGTTCGTCCATGTGACGCAGGTGTGACCTTTTCCACCGCCGCCGTTCCCGATCGCAACGTACGGTCGGGCCGGAAAAAAGGCACGCCGGCCATGGCCAAAACGTGAGACGCGTGCGTGCTCCAAGACTGTTTTGGGTGGTGTGATCATGTGAGGAAATTCTACTACGGCCAGTGGGAGTGTTTAGATTCTTTGTAAACAAGGATACGCTAAAAAGCGACTTTCGATCTCTCACTATCTCAAATTTACCTTTTCGATGGAATATGTTCGAGTAGGAAACAACATGCATGGTGCTCATTCCAGCATTTGGCATGGGATCAAATAATCAAGTTCCATGATGGTTTCAATCCACCCGATCTGACCAGTTTACTGCAAATATAATCCATAAATACTATACAACACACATATGTTTTAGCAAACAAAAAAAAATTTCTCTCTGTCTCCGTCTTTTTTTTTAACTGTCTTCTCGGCCTCGAGGACGACTTCTTCGTGCACTCCCGCAGCGGCGTGACCAATTCGGCTTCCACGGAGGACCAGCGCGCCAGCCAGCTGAAGGACAGCCCGTCCTATACGCGTATACACGTGCGGCCGGAGGACCGCCCATCGGACGTCCGATTTGTCCTTTTATCCTTACATAGAAAAATAATTATTTCTTATGATCTGTGATCTTGTGATTATCTGGAGGTAGAAGAAGACTTGAGGTAGAAGAAGGCTGGAGGTAGAAGAAAGACGAAGATTGTTGGATCTTAATTCTATGGTGAAAAAAAATTCTGTGTCGAAAGTACACAAAAACCCATGGTTGTATAATAGACATACTCATATAATATACCTCGATCAACCAAAAAATAATCCTCGCTAAACTAACCTGATTCTAAACAGCCCAATTATATGTACGGCGGCCTAATCCTCTCCACCACCTCCACGTACGGGTGGGAATGGGATCAGCGGGACGAGGAGCCGACGGCGAGGTGGCTGTGCGCGTCGAGCGGCACGAACGCGAGCGCGAGGAGCACGGCCAGCAGGCCCACGGGCACCAGCAGCAGCAGGAACGGCGGCGGCGACAGCGGTGGCAGCACGAGCGGGAGGAACGCCAGCGACACGGCCACGAACAGGAACGCCAGCACCAGCTCCGCGGTGAAGTAGCCCGGCGGCGTGGGCGGCACCGGCACCGGTGCCCCCGTTCCCTGCTGCGGCCGGCCGCGGTGCTGCTGCTTTTGTTGGTCGACGGCACCGTGCATTGCGCCGCCCCGGTGGTGAGGGTGAGGATCGCCTCTCCTCGCCGGCCTCCGGTCCATGGCGAACGGATGAGGCTGTACCGCGGCTGGTGCTTGCTGCGACGGGATCAAGAACCAGAGTTGAGCCTCAGAGCTGCCGGCCACAAAGCTCATTCAGGATTTCAGACAGCGAGTTGATCTCTCCGAGAGCTTTTCTCCGATCAGCAGGTGAAGGGAAACCAGTAGATAGACTAGCTAGTCCAAGAATAAGAAGGGAAGGCTGCCAAAGAACGGGAGCTCGGTAATATACAAGTCGGGCGGCTGCTTGGTTGCTTGCTAAGCAGACGCAGACGCAGACGCAGACGCAGACGCAGCAGGTTCGTTGAACGATGTGGCGGAGTCATGGCTTAGTAGGAGCAGAGCATGTGCGTTTTTTCGCTCGGCGAAGCAGCACATTTGACCGGAGCTGTACCCGCGGAACCTCGTATTCCATGAACCGTCAGACGCCACTGGGTCGTCGTGACCGTACGGCGGGTTGTGTTGTGTGAGAGTGATCGGTCTGGTTTAGTTCCCAAAAGTTTTCAACATAAACTGTCACATCGAATCTTGCGGTACATGTATAGAGTATTAAATATAGACGAAAAAAACTAATTGTATAATTTGGGTGGAAATCGCGAGACGAATGTTTTAAGACTAATTAGTCCATGATTAGCCATAAGTACTACAGTAACTAACATGCGCTAATGATGAATTAATTAGGCTTAATAAATTCGTCTCGTAGTTTTCAGACGAGCTATATAATTAGTTTTTTATTAGTATCAAAAAACTTCTTTCGACGTTCTCAAAACATCCGATGCGACATAAAAAAAAATTTCCTTTGACGAACTAAACACAGCCGAGACGACAGGGAGATCGGCTTGGGGATCACGAGTGGTTGCCCGAGAGATCCTGGACCCCGGCCGCCGGTGCGGGTGCGCTGTATGTGGGCGGCGGTGCAGACGTGACGTGCGGTTGCGCAGCAGGGGTACGAACATACGAATGAACTGCATGCATTTCAGGAACGGTGGTGGCAGGAGTGGTCGCTGGTCGGTCGCCGGCGTGATGGTTGCGTTTGCGTTGCGGTCTTTCGGCGGTGTGGGATGCCGGTGCGTGGTCGTTGGTCGCCTTTTGGCTTGCCCAAGCTCATGCTCATCGACCTCGCGTGCCGCGAGCCGGCCGACAGGTTCGGCGTCGGGCGGCTGGCGGCTGCCTGCAGGTTCAGTGTTCCATTCCACTGTTTGGAGAGTTCGTTCGTCCCCCCCTGCATGAGAACAACATACTACTGCCTGCCGTGTGCCGTCGCAGTATGTATGCCCCTCCGGATCATATCCCCTTTCTACTTAAGTAGATAATCATGGATGCTGATAATCATGCATGCATGATGCACCCGAGACTGGTTTGCCGATGCTGATAGCCTGAGCGGTGGAGGGATTAGATTTGATTTTTAGGACTCCGTCTCTCCCAAAATAATATCAATTTCTACAATCACTATGAGTTAATTTAAACTCTCTTGAATTTTATCAACACTATATAAATTTATACTGGTTCAACCAACAAATCCTACATCTAGTCATGTTCCTTAGCACCCAAAGCTCAAGTTTGCAGGAGAGGTTCTAACTTCCAACTAGAGGTGAGAGAGTTTGAGAAAGTAGAAGTTAAAGTGTGTGAAAAAAGGGTGTTTCTAGTGCGTGAAAGATGAACTCCTATCTTGCCTTGGCCAAGAGACATAAGGATACATATGAATAATATGATCACGGCCCTAAGGAATAGTGCTAGTTGTTGCGCCGCTTGACGTGTTACATCTCAGAGAGAGGCCTAGTACCAATGTCATGGCACGTCAGGTGGCGTGGAAGTCTTCCTCGGGCAGGCCTATTGTTGCGAGGTGAAAGCAGCTACAACGGTGGCCCGTTCGCTGGTCTGAAATTTGGCTGAAACTGACTGGTTTTGTGAGAGAAAAACACTGTAGCGGCTGGTTGATGAACAGTGTTCTGTGAGTGGGGTTAGCCGGCTGGTCTGGTTTGACCAGACCAGCGAACGCGCCCTTAGTGGAAAGTATCATCACAGTGTTACTCTCTCCGTCCATAAAAGCTTTCGATCCTAGCTTCGCTGAGGTAAACTTAGCAGATCGGAAAAATGCCTCGTTTACCCCTACTTTGGTACACATCCTATCATCAAACTTAGCAGAGCTGAAAATTTTCTCGTTTACCCATACTCTGGTACACGTCCTATCACCTTCGGCTAATTTTCATTTGCTCCGAACTAGTACTCTCGGATGAGCACACACAGCTATGTGGACAAAAATGAATGACAGTACAAGTAAAACCCATTGTACAACTACTCTATGAAGCTGTAGTTGCATTCTTTGCCGAACATGTTATGGGTTCTTTGCCGAACATAGCATGGAGGCTAGAATTACATGTTTATGCGGACAGAGGGAGTACTATATAGTAGGTGCTACATTTATACATTGTTACAGTCATCTATCGCCCCACAGGTTCGCCACAAATTCAGGTATGACGTATCACGTCAAATGTGGGGAATCATAGACATTGTTGATGTGGGTAACTAGCACTACACCACAACCTTTAAACAACGACTGATTTGAAGTTTGCTGAAAGAGGTGTACAACGATGAACAATCAGTTGCTAAAGGTTATAGCGATGGACCCTGCAGTTACTAATGAAGCCGTCGTTATATGTATACAGCGACGGACATTATCTTTAGCAACAGACAAGTTCGATGGTCTAACTTTTAACGACCGACAACATGTTAGAGCTTTTAGCGACCGACAGTTCATCATAATAAAGAACTTTTAGCAAGTAACATTCCTTGGAGCTCAATAAATAGAATACATTTGCTCGTCAATAAGGGACACGTAGTTGCATTTGAGATGTGTAGCATCTTCGGTTTCTCAATTATGCTTTATTGTCATTTTGAACTCTTATCGTACGTGTATATGCATACTTCTCTATTGTTCAGACTGTTTGCTCATATATTGTCAGGCCGGTCCTTTTGCTTTTGCTCTCATGACGAGATTTGCTCTTTAGTTTGTATACCTTTGTCTTCATTTGGAATTTTCCTATAGACTTAATGGCGATATGTACCTCTACTTCATCTCGACTATTCTGTCTGTCCTCTTTGAAAGGATAAGACACCTCTAGGTGGCTTGAATTAGCTTTTACAATTTATTTAAATTCAGGGTGTAAAGTTTTAGATGTTACATGGGGTATCGTATGGGGTGTTCGAATACTAATAAAAAACAAATTACAGAATCCATCAGTAATCCGCGAGACGAATTTATTAAGTCTAATTAATTCATCATTAGCGTATGTGTTACTGTAGCACAATATTATCAAATCATGAATTAATTAGGCTTAAAAGATTTGTCTCATAAATTAGTTATAAACTATATAATAAGTTATTTTTAGTGTATATTTAATATTTTATGTATGTGTTCAAATATTCGATGAGATATAGAGTAAGCTAAAATGAACTGCATGCAACTCAGGAACGGTGGTGGCAGGAGTGGTCGCTGGTCGGTCGTCGGCGTGATGGTTGCGTTTGCGTTGCGGTCTTTCGGCGGCGTGGGATGCACAAGCTCATCAACCTCGCGTGCCGCGAGCCGGCCGACAGGTTCGGCGTCGGGCGGCTGCCTGCAGATTCAGTGTTCCACTTCCACTGTTCGGAGAGTTCGTCCCCCCTGGATGAGGACAACATACTGCCTGCCTACCGTCGTCGCAGTATGTATGCCCCTCCGGATCATGTCCCTTTCTACTTATGGATGCTGATAGTCTCAGCGGTTGAGGGATTAGATTTGAATTTTAGGACTCCGTCTCTCCCAAAATAATATCAATTTATACAATCGCTATTAGTTAATTCAATTTTATCAACACTGTAGAAACCATACTAGTTCAGCCAACGTGTTCTACGACAGCATGGGATATTCATGTTCCCAAGCACAAGTTTAATTACACAAGTTAATTTAATTTTTTTAGCTCAAGTTTGTAACAGAGGTTCCAGTTAGAGGTGAGAGAGTTTGAGAAAGTAGTAGTTATAGTGTGTGTGAGAGAAAGGGTGTTTCTAGTGCGTGGAAGATGAACTCCTGTCTCGCCTTATATAGCCAAAAGACATAGGGTTATATTACATATGAACGTATGATTACATCACGACCCTAAGGAATGGTGCGAGTTGTGCTGCTTGACGCGTTCCATAGAAAGAAGCCCATACCCACGTCATGCAGGATATGAGGTATCGTGCTGTTCGGCTGATGGTTTCTGTGACTGATAAGTCAACTAAAGCTAATTTGTTGTAAGAGAAAAATACTGTTCTATCACTGATAAGCTAAACCGGTAAGTTTAAGCGAACTGGACGACATCGCCACAATGTTACTATACAGTGGCAGTACAGTTTTGTCAGGGGACATTGTTGCCGTCGCTTATCCCCCTCGTAGGTTTGCCACGATGCAAGAATGACGTATCATGTAAAATGTGGGGAATTGTTTACATGATGAGGAAGGGTACCCATGGTACATATGTTCGTCAATAAGGGACACCTAGTTGCATTTGAGATGTGTAGCATCTTCAGTTTCTCAATTATGCTTTATTGTCATTTTCAGCTCTTATTGTATATGCATACTTCTCCATTGGTCGGACTGTATTTGCTCATCTTGTCATGCTACTCCTTTTGCTTTTTTAGAATATAAGTACTCCCTCCATCCCAAAGAGAAAGACATTATGGGATATGTGCAGGCCAAATTTTCTCAACTTTGATTAGGTTTGTAAAAAATACGTACAACATTTATATCTCTAAATAAGTTTATTATGAAAGTATATATTCAACGATCTATCTAACGATACTAATTATGTATTATAAATATTAATATTCTTTTATATATAATTGGTCAAAGTTAAAAAAAAGTTGATTTCTCGAGAAGCGAGAACGACTTCTACTTTAGGACGGGGAGAGTATATCATGTAAAGTTCACTTATATGCCTTATGTCTTATTCATGCTCTAGCATGAATATTATTAGAAATTAAATTGTGGAATTCAATGAGACGGCTGAGAAGACTTAATTTTTTCACGAGATATCAAGTGCCGGTACTCTTCACTAATCCTTGTTGAAGCACTTAAAATATTTTAACGAATCTATATAATTTTTTATATACTAAGCATAACATTCCCGTATAGGAGAATCGTTAATAAATGTTTAGAAAAAAATATATTGAAGATCCACTTCAAAATTATCATATGTTAAAAAGGAAATTATTTATAATTTAGGACAAAAGTGTTATAGCTTTACGAGAAAAATAATTTCTATCTTCAATAAAAAAGATGTTCTACTTTAATAAAATATAGAAAATATTCCATATGCCTTATTTGAAAAATGTATTAATAATTATATTTATTGTTTCACTTATTCTAAAACAATGTTCCATAGAGAGGCTAAATACAAAATCAAGAAGAGTAATAACAAAAATGAAAAGAGTGAGAAAGAAAGAAAGAAGAAAAAAATGACAAAACAAATGGGATGAAAAAGAACGGCCCAGCAGAAGGCCCGTTCGCCGTTCGGGCGCGCTCCTCCTGGGCTGGACAGCCCAGGAGGCCTGGACTGGGCTACCGCCGCCCGCTGATCCGTTCACTTCACCCCGCGTCCGCTGTCTCGGTCCCTCTCTGTGCGACGACTGGGTGGGGTACCGCCGCCGCCGCCGCCGCTGCCGCTGCCGCCCTACGCCAGGTGCCGAGGCCTTTCTGTCTTTTCACCGGCGAGGCGGCGACGATCACTCAGTAGGTATTGGGCCCGCAGGGCGCACGCCGTAGCTGCACTGTCCGAGCCCGCGCGGCGACCCTGTGCTGGGCTGCTGGCAGCGGCAGTGGCAGGCGCACGCCAGCATCTTGGCTCCCGGTGGCCGCGTGGGTCAGCAGCAGCCTGGAGGCCGCACGCACGCCGCAGCCAGGCTGCCAAGCAGGGGGCTTTGTGTTGCCTGATTGGGTGATTGCCTCTGTTCCTTGCAGTTGCCGATTGCAAATTTGCAATAGAAGAGTACTGGCTGAGGCTTGGTATTATTGGACTATTGGTAATTCCCCATTCCCATTCTCAAATTTTAAGGTATTTGTACAGACTCTTGTCTCTGTTCCTTGCCAAGCAGGTGGCCGAATGAGTTAAATTGGCGAGGTCAATTTTTGTAGAGTTGATCGAGACATTAAAATCCTTTTTTCTCTTGCTACTATGCCACCCAACCATTAGTTAATATTTTTTAATCACTTTCATGTTTCCATCAGTTATGTTGTGGATTTAAGTATGAAATCAAATATCATCTAAATTTATGCATTTATTATGAGCTAGTTTTGTTATCTATCGGTATTAGACCCCGGACCAGTGGTATATTTACCCAATACCGATGATACATATACTTGGATAGTGGCCCTAGACTTCAAAATTGACGAGCTCCGCCACTGGGTATTCCCACCCCTTCTACTCCCTGCCTGTTGTGTGAAATTGAGCACCCAAGTCCCAACTTAAAGCTATTTGGCTATTTTATGCTTGCTTACTTTGAACTTTTTACAAAAATCATCGGGTGGTCCGCCCTGGCTGCAGCAGCCAGCAGCAGCAGGAGGAGGACACCATGAAGCTTGATGTGAACGCCCTTCGCTACCTCTCCAAGGACGACTTCCGCGTCCTCACAGCAGTCGAGATGGGCATGCGCAATGTAAGATCCCCAATACCCTTCACCTCGACCTTGCATTCCGTTACATATTAAATCTCCGGTTTCTGTGACTTAAGTTTTTTTTTTTTTTTTTGGGTGTGTGTGTGTGGACTTGTCACAGCATGAGATTGTTCCGGCAGAACTTGTTGACAGGATTGCCGGGCTGAAGTAAGATTTTGTTTTTGTTTCCTGCAATCTGTGGCTATGCTGAGGATATGCTTGCGGTTACTAGTTTTAGATGTTAATTGGTTGTATGTTATCCAAATCATTTTTTGGGATTTAATTGCAATTTTAGCATGTTGATGATTGGAGGTAGTACTGGGGTGTTTGGACCTTGCAGGCTTGCACAGTATGCAATTTCTTTGGTTCTGGTTTGCTATTCCACCTTGTGGTGCACAGAGTAGCATAAAATCTCCATCTTTCCGCTTATCCTTTCGATAGGCAAAAACGAAGATATGTTTTCTATTAATTTTGTATAAACATCAATATGCTGAAAACAATGAATCTGAAAACATGGAGGCTTCGGTGCAGCTAATGTTACTCTTAGTCTTAGTGATGTTTAATGTTGGTCTAACCATTTAAACAAATGTCAAATGAAGCTATTGTTTGCTGAGTGGAAAGAATTTGTACTCCGTGTCAGTGGAATATGTTCTTATGCTTTATGAATTTAGGCATGGAGGCACATACAAAGTGCTGAGGAATCTTTTGAAGAACAAGCTAGTGCATCATGGTGCCACTAAATGTGAGTCATTGGCAGTTAATTGTGATTATAGAATTTTGGGTTGCTAGTGCAGTAGCACTTAGCTCCAAGTCTTTATTGCTTTATTGGTTCCGTTCCATACAGATGATGGATATCGGCTCACCTATCTAGGATATGACTTCCTTGCCATCAAGACTTTGGTTAATCGAGGAGTTTTTGCTTCAGTTGGCCGTCAGATCGGTGTTGGAAAGGAGTCTGGTATGTTGTGCACTTGTGTTCATAGTGTTTGTTCTTTGTTTTAGTAATGTGGCAAAGACACATGAAGTTGTTTCTAATATCTCTGTGATACGCAGATATATTTGAGGCGCCACAGAGGATGGTACAGTACTCGCCATGAAGCTTCATAGGTTGGGCAGGACATCTTTTAGGGCTGTGAAATCTAAGCGTGACTATCTAAGGCACCGAACGAGCTTTAATTGGCTGTACCTCTCACGACTTGCAGCCTTGAAGGAATTTGCCTCTATGAAGGTACTTTTTTCTCATTCTATTTCTTTTAAGTTTGTTTGGTTAATCCTTGACTGCTTATATCTCCAGGCTTTAGGGGACCATGGTTTCCCTGTTCCAACTGCTGTGGGTTGCAACCGGCATTGTGTGATCATGTCACTTGTGCAGGGATATCCTCTGTAAGCATATATTTGTCAACTGTGGATTCATATTAGTTGAATAGTATGTTCTGTCAAGCAGATCCTGATACAAGTTGCTTTATGCTCCGTAGTGTTCAAGTGAAAGAGTTACAAAATCCAGATGATGTTTTTGACACAATTCTTGGTCTTATCGTTCGTTTGGCAGAGCATGGACTGATACTTTGTGACTTTAATGAGTTCAATATCATGGTATCTCTTCCTTTTCCTTTCTTTGTTTGTGTTGATTTATAAGTTTTATATCCTTCGTACAAGTAAAACTTCTCTGGATAAGATACTGTGGAACAAGACTTTTTTGTGGCAAACACATGAACTGTATCCATTTGTTTGAATAATTTCTAGGTGCAGCTTGCCAGCGCTTAGTTTTGTGATATTAGTAATACAATTCAACTACATATGGTAATGTTTTTTATTTGTCAGTGTATAGTTAAATTCGTTGATGCCAATGTCATGCAGATTGACGATGATGAAAAAATTACGGTTATTGACTTTCCACAGATGGTATCTGTTTCTCGTCGTAATGCCCAAATGTATGTAGCTTACTCAGATAACTAATGTGACAGTGTCATGTATGTTTTTTAAGAAAAATGATTTTGGTTTTGCAGGTTTTTTGACCGAGACATTGAATGTATCTACAAGTTCTTTAACAAAAGGTTTATAATATATGCAAAAAGGCTTCAAATCAGCCTAATTCGGTAGAATCCTTTTTCTTATTGAGATTTCCTTTCTTCCTGTTAGGTTCAATCTGACGTCAGAGAAAAATGAAGAACAAGCTGGATCTGAAAGCGATGATGAAGGGAACAGTAGACCTTCCTTTCTGTCTGTGAAAAAGGCTGCTGGTTCCTTGGACAAGGAACTAGCTGCCAGTGGATTTACCAGGAAAGAGCAAGTGGAGATGGAGAAGGTAGGTCAGATGTTTCTGCAAACTTGTTATTCATGCATACATTTATAGATTGTTTTCTGGCTAAGCTCTCTGATACTTTTTTTTTTTGGGGCGAACTTTCTTACAGTACATTGAGGAAGATGCTGAAGGGCATGATTCCAGGTCAGATGATGACGACGAGGTCGGTGATGCTGTGCCTTCGGTTTCCTTGAAGATAGACCACGTACGTCTGCCTAGCTAGTTAATTTGAATATGTGCAGACTGTACCGATAGTCAGGCTAGTCTCTGGTCTAGTTTTTTTTTTTTTTTGAGAAACTAGTCTCTGGTCTAGTTAGAAGACACTGTTATTGAAGTATATTTGGGCTGTGTCTCTAAGGATGGTTCTGATGAGCCTGATTGTAATCTTGCCTCAAGGGATTCAGATGTGCCTGGAACTTTCTCTGAAGAGGTTAGTCATCTATCCATCAGAGTGAATAAGCAAACTTTTAATTGCATTTTTCTTACATTTTTTCACTGCACAGCATGGAACAAGTTGTAGCAGTGGGACCAGATTGGAAACTCCCTCAGGTGGCAATGGAGATGCTATGAAACCACTTGAATCTGGGGGCAAGGTGCTTTCCCAGGAAGATGACGATAACGATGACGACTCATCAGAAGATGTTGATGAAGAAGAAGATGCTGAGCTCACGAAACAATTGAACAAGCAAAGGAAAAAGGCAATAGCAGCTTCCCATGGGCGGAGAAGGCCAGTGTCATCCTGGAATGCCTACAAGGACAAGGGTAAGGGCACCATAAACTCCAAGATCCAGAGGCAGGCGTGCAAGTGGTGATGGTTGAATGTCTGCAGTGCCTCTTTGCGGCAATGCTGAAATAGATGAAGTGTAGGATTTTGTATGGCTGTAGAACCGAAGGACCCCTATACTAGAATCAACTCTGGCTTTTTGTTATGTCGTATACCTTTTGTACACGGTTCTGATGAGATCCTCTCAGTGATGCTTATGGCTACTAACTGAATATCTGAGAATACATGTTTGGGAGCTGCCTAGTCAGCACAATCCGGCTTCCCTGTGTGGTACTCCCTCCTAAATTATAAGACATTTTAGCTTTTCTTGATACATTAATTTTACATGTGTCTAGGTGCATAGCCAAAGTTAGGTGAAAACTTCTTATAATTTGGAATGGAGGGAGTAGTATTTACTTGCTCAGCGGCGTCTGTTGCTTTTTCATGTTTTTTCTTCTTCCTTTCACAATGCAACGCAGCCCTGGTAGCGCTCAGGCCTCAGGGATGTGGTTTCTGCCTTTCTGGCCTTGCGCGCCTGGAGCGCGCGAGGCGTCTCCGATCTGGCCTAAACACATCGCCTCCATGAGCACAACACTACAGAAAGCTCCCCACTCCATAACACGCCTCAAGCTCAAAGTTAATCCAAAAAAGCATACAAATCATCATAGGAGTATCACACTGCACCACCATCTGGCTAAACAGCCATACAACATATGGCTCGCTTACAGAAACACTGCATCTTCTGACGCTCTGCCGGGCGTTTGCTACAGCGTTCAGAGCTTCGGGCCCCTGTCCTGTAGCTCGGCCGCACTGGCTTCACTCCCGTTGCCACCGGCACTGCCTTCTTCAAGAGCGACAGCTCGTCTCATCAGTTCGAGCCTCGCAGATGGATGTGCCGATGCCGATCCGGCCGCGCCAGTGCTGCCATTGCCATTGTTCTTGAGCGCTTTCCTCTTCTTGGCCTTCTGCGCCCAGCCCACGAGGCTCTGCTGCACGTGCTCATCGAAGATCTCCTTCTTGAAGAAGGTTCCCATCTTTGCAAACAAGAAAAATAGTTCAGACCATGTTTCGAATAGCCACAATCCCCAAACGGTAGTCAATTTGAAAGTATAATAGCACGCACCTGCGTGACAATGGCGTACAGAGGCAGGGTGCTGTAGCTGCAGAGGAGCTGGATGATGGCCCTGCAAGGCTAACATCATGAGTCTGAGACACATTGATGGCTCTTGGACTGTTCGAAATGGGATGAGTAGCGAGACAGAAGGTCTGCAAATTACCCCACAACGAGCCTCGGCACAATGAAGGGGACGTGGTCCATGATGCAGGAGTTGAAGCCGTAGGTAGTCTGTCAAAGAGAGAGAAAAGAAGCTGCAGTAAGCCTTCAATCTTGGTTCTTCAGTAGTTTTGTGGAGTTTGGTTGCACTTACAAGAATCCAGAAGAAGAATGCAATCTCAAATGCGTTCTGGAAAAGGATGAAGTGGATCAGGTACAAGACGATTTTTGGTCGTCCAAACCAGAAGTGGTCATCTGACGGATTCACGACCAAGTCGCCCTCTATTGCGGAGTGCTTCTCGGCGACCTCTTGAGCCAACTGAGTTATGACATGCTCTAGCTTGGTGCCAACGGCCAACAGAAGCTGCAAGAAGCAAATAAAGAAGTGTCCAGTAAGTTCACAGTCTCGTGTCAAGGGCGAAATTCAAAAGTGATATGAAATTCCTCAAAAATGAAGTTTGCAAGTTCTCAAGAAACTCATTTAGTTATAAAGAAACACTTACAAGAAGGGGAATGAAAGAGATCCAAAAGTATGTATGCCAACCTGTGGATTTGCAACAGATATATAATCATCAACACTGATGTACTGAAGAGTACTAGTAGTTTACAGTAAATACTAGTAACCTACAGTAAAGAAGCAGTGCTAAAGCAGCTCTGTACAGAATTAGAGGCTTAAATGATTCTTTCAGTGAGATTAAACTCACCATTGACGTTCAGCAACATGAATACCACAACGAATATCCACAAGTACCAGCTACGAGAGGTAAGAAAAGGCAAGATAGTTAGGTTCACCAATTATGCTCAACAACTGTTGGTACATGAGCTGGAAAATGTATGAATTTGCTGACTGGACTACCTTATGCCAACCACCTTCTTAAAGTCAGCCTCCAAAGCTCGCATCATGTATCTGTGGAAATCAAATTTTGGGTTTGCCCTACAATGTGTCTGCAAAGGAAAACTGCCACCTGCTGTAATTGAGAAGGGAACAAAAAAATAGTTTTTTCTTGTGTTATCCCTACCGTGATGAAGCCAAGTCGCATTGTAGTGTAGTCCGATTTAGTAACTGACCCATAAAACTGCTTAACAAAAGAATGCTGAAAGTAAAAGCTTAATGAGTTGGTTAAACTTATACTTGATGATTAGGTACTTAATAAAAATGAATGAATGATGCAATAGTAAAAATTTACTCGTTAATCATTCAAATGCATTTTGGTTTGGGACGATTTCTTAAAACATTGTTAGTAAGTTATCCAATATAATCCAACTGATAAGTGGAGCTGTGTAAGAGGGACAAGAGGAAACAACAACATATAGAAAGGTTGCACAAGCTGGTCAGAAAAGCTAGGTAGCCTAGTCTGTCTAGCCCGAACTAGATTGTATGATAAAAAAGAATAGTGTAAACTTTAGAAATTAATTCAGCTGTCGTTCGGACTGAAGATACACTATTTTGACTGAAAGCCACATGCGATCCATTTCTTACCAGCCAGTTCAACATTGTGGAATCTCTGCCAATACCCTTGAAATGTTCCCTGATAAATTCAGATTGATGCACATCGGTCACCTTCCTAGGCCCTGTAGAGATCCATAGGAATGTACCAAAAAGGGGAGCCTTAATTTTATTCATTAATTAACATGAGCATTAACTTGTTTTAAAAGGACAGTTACTACTTGCTACCAGACCACAAGTACTCCCATATCATTTGAACAAAACATGAGCAGCAAACAAGACACTACTACCATTTTCTGTAGCACCCTTCTGAATTTCATCCTCCCAGTGTTTCCATTGACGAATCTGAGTAAAAGATGGAACTAATTAAAGTTAAAATTACATGAAACTAAGATTAATCTATGCACGAATGAATGAAATGTCATCGATACTTTACCCTTGCACTTCCTAAAAGCATAGTCAAAACACAGAAAATCACATGTGCAATGGCCAGAATGAAAATGAAGATATGTAGCTGATGTAGTGCTTCAACTGACAACAAAGGAACTTCTTCCTGTTGACAAATATGCTAGAGTTAGAACTAAAATCATGGTTGCCTTGAAACCTTAACTCTGCTACTCTATAATGTCACACATTTCAGATTTTGAAAGAAAAGTTTCAATCTTATAGAGACGGTATCCTAAGGAAACATCATGATCATTGACAAGTATTTGTGTTTCCTGTACTATTAGCATCGATCTAGCAAGGCAAGGACAACTAATCTCACGACGAAATTGTGACATAAGTTGCTATTTTCGAATGGAGAAGCTGTAAGAATATACTACTACTTACACTAATTGGCCATCCTTTTTGGCTACTTTATTTAGGCTCCAAATAGTACTACGGCGTAAAACTTGCACATTTTCCATTCTGAAATGTTCCATAGTAGTTGAATCACTTTAACTAATTAAAAATTCTAAAAATTAGTGGACTTCCTCTTCGGAATAGAAATTGTCTATTTCTACATAGGGAAAGTTGTGTGCAATGAAAAATGCAAGCACGATTTGGGATAATTCTAATTGGATAATAGTAGCCAATAAAACTGCACCTGGGGTCTGGGGAAACCCACAGCGTTTTCACCTTGTCTAAAATGGCAACTGGGAAAGTAAAGAAAGATCCCGCAACGTGATCATTGATGTAAGTTGCCGACTTACATCAAACACGAGACATGATATTAATGATACAATCTGGAAAATTCAAGTTGTTTTCTCAATGATTGGAAGCATAGTCTGTTATAACAAGCATCAGATGGACCACCAAAGTGCAGGTGTGATTCGTCCACCGACCTTCTTTTGGCAATGCTGGGCCATGGGCCCGCCCTCCGCAAGCAGACGCCGGCGAGTGAGGCCTAAGATTCCGGCAGCAAGTCCATGCGCCTCCGTGGGGCTCAGCTCGGCCTGCTTCTTGGCGTTATGGCATGGGAGCATGTAGATGCTCCACTCCTGTGGAATGCACGTCCTCTGCATCACTCCTTGGAACACCGTCAGCAGCAGGGAGATGAACCCCAGAAGCATCAGCTCTGCAAAATTGAAAATAGCATCGGAGAACTCTACTGTAAGTCACTGAAGATGAACAAAGCTCCCCCTTTTCTGACAGTGGTAGGAGCGCATAAACCTCAGCTTCTCCAGAACAAAACATCACCTGAAAACGGGCTGAACGACAGAGAAAAAACAGATCGATACCTTCTTTGACCTTGAGGAGAGCCTCGAAGAGCGCCTTCTGGTTCTTCGCCTTGAACGTCTGCCAGCCATCGCAGTGGACAGTGGACACACACCACCAAGGTGCGGCATTAATTCAAGAGGGAGATGAGGAGCGAGGCGTTTCGATGCTCAGGAACACACGCAAGGAAGAATCAAAATCGGTTACCTTGCCAAGGTAATGCAAGCACCTCTCGGCGGCGAGGGAGATGACCACGATGAGGGAGCAGACCGCCGCCACGATCCACGTCGGCGTGAACTCCAGCGCCGTCGACTCCGATTCCCCGCCGCCATCCGCCATTCCCCTCCTCTCGACCGGCCGCCCCGGCACCTCACCACGGGCACGGTGTCCTACCTGCAGCTGCAGGTGCGCAGAGCGGCGCGCCGCGGCTCCGGGCGGGGGCGGCAGTGGTGTGGAGTGGAGTGGTTCGCCTGGAGCCCCGGGCCGGCAGTGAGGTTTGGTTTGGTTTGCTCTGCCCTGAGCGCGGCGCGTTTTCTTGTCGTTGGCCCAATACTCCAACGTACCGGTTCGAAATAACGCGGAACGCTTTAATGTTTGCACTAACTAGGCCGGGCAGAGGCTGCTGGCCTGGCGCGCGCGCGGTACCGTCACGGCGGCTGCGGAAGCACGGCGGGCGTCCGTCCGCTGGTACGGGCACCGGCAGCGTCAGCGGCGGATGGATGGAACGGAGGCCGCCCAACTGCTTGGCGCCAGTAGCACGGGTCCGAGTCGTTGCATTGTGAAAGATGACCACGGCTCCTGTTTCTTGTGGCGCCATGGCGTGTCCCATTGCTGTTTTCCGTGGCTGCTCCCTGCTCACGCACAGCACAGGCGACAAGACGCAACGGGGGCGTCGGTGAAGTGAAGGGCTGGCCGCTGGCTGGCCAACCACGCCGAAAGAAGAGAAAAGGCTGGCCCTTGATCAACGGTCACAAACTTCATTCTCTTGTGCCGTGAGCCGTGAGAGAAGAAAAATAAACATAGACACCGTGAATAGTACGGGTACTCACTACTCAGAACGGAAAGTTGGGAAGAAATTCAGTGGCTAATCGATAGGTACGCAGCAGGTGACAAGTAGTAGCTCTGTAGCTGCTGATGGTCCTGGCAAAAGGCAACGTAGGACAATGGAGCCGCGAATTGAATATCCCGGACAATGGAGCAGAAAGCACGGAGTTCTCAACAGGCGCGCTCCATCACTCAGCCGGTCATCTATCATCTGTTCAAAGGCCAAGGGCCTGCACGGCTGCACCTCGTTTTGTTGAGTTGTAAACGACCCACCTATAAGAACAAAACTAGGGTGTTTCGGTTCCTGGGTGTTGTTCATAGTTGTTTTCGTTTGTTTTTGCTGTGTGCTTGGTTGCTTCGATCAGTGAGTAGAAGAGCTATTTATAAGTGTTGGAGGCTGGAAGCTGATGGCCAGAAGCTAAGTGCAGAGAAAGTTGAGTAAATGTTGGAAGGCAAATATAATATGAGACTCTTTGATACCTATTGTCGATGTTTCGAGTTACCAACTAGTAAATTTTAGTATTACGCGTCTGGCTCGAATGATGTGTTTAGAGGACACGAGGTTTATAGTGGTTCGGGCAGAAAATCCCTAGGTCCAATTTGTCGCTGCTGCTCGTATTACTAGCACTAAAAGTTTATAGTAGGGGTTACAAACAAGCGAGAGAGGGACATGTCCCAAGTTTCTAATGTACGTGTGCTCCTAAGGCGTGTTAGGACGTGTGTTTTGATGACTACAACTGTGTAGAGCGGTGAACCGCCGTCCTCTCTCCTAGGATGTCCTGCTTTCCCTTTTATAGACGAAGGGGAAGAGCAGGTTACACAGAGAGAAGAAGGGAGAAGAGCCAAGGAGAGGAAGGCTTCCAGGACCGTCAGACCTTTCTTCTCCTTTATGCAGGTCCCGCCGACACTGCAGATGGTGACAGGGACGGCTCCACACTAGGCGCCTGTTCGCCGCTGATGCCATGCCCCGACGTTGTCAGCGGGTCGTGACGTCCCATTCCGTCCCGGCGGGCGACGCGGCGAACCAGCGTGCTAGTCAGCGATCGTTCAGGGTGTAGGCAGCATAGTGACCACGCGTCCATCACTGTTGGTGATGTGAGTTTCCTGGAGTGATATGTCGCGGGCACGGGTCCTGTTGAGATGTGCCCGCTCCCGGCACGATGCCAGAAGTTTGACGTTGGGTTGTACTTTCTGGCCCGTAGTGGTTGGCGGTGGTACGGGCTTCCATCAGGAGCCGCGCTTGAGGGGTCGGGTGAGACGGAGCCCCCGACCCAGAGGTCGGGCAAGGCGGAGCCTGGCCCTAGAGGTCGGGCGAGGCGGAGCCCACGCACCTAGGGGTCGGTTGGAGCTGTAGTCGCGCTCTTGACTGCTCGGATGAATCAATGTTGATGACCATTAGCTCCTCCACTTCGAGTACCCTAGTATTGGCCCCCGACACTAATTCTACTTTGTTCCTTGAAAACATATCTCTCTTTTGAAATTTAGAAATATTTTTGTAAGAGAACATGGACTATCCTATTCATCTCTTTTTTTTGGAGGCATTTAAGTACCCATTGTTTTTTAATATCTCAGACACTTGTCTATTTTTTTCAATTCTTTTCTTTTTCTTTTTTATGAATAACTTTTACATAGCCCATGTCTCTTCTTTGTAACAAAACTTTTGAGAGATAACAACAAGAACTTTGGAGCATTTATTTGGTGGATGTTAAAACCTATCAAGCATATTTTGTCTTCACTCCCAGTGTAGAAGTAAAATATTTTTATGTGGATCTAGATGGAAGGCATGTTTTTGTGCCTATCTCCAGTGTAGGAGTAGTGCATATTTGGGTGAAGTGTAAGTGATCTTGATTTTAAGAGCATGACAAACCTCTCATAAGGGTCAACAAAGCTTGACAAAACTCAATGCAAAACAAGCAACATATAAGCGAAAGTTTTCCTAGCCTAAAGAACATGTATGGCTCTGATAGGAATTCAAGCTTTGTCATACAGAAACTCATCATATAGCATTTGAGTTTTCAAAAGATACATCTCCAAAATTTTAGTGTCACTTGGAACAAGATAAATGTTGGCGGTCTTTACCGATCAAATCCGACCGCCAATTAAGACATAAAAAGAGGAAAAATTAGCAAACTTAAACACATATGCATTTACTATTAACCAAGTTTCACATGTATTTGAAGAACATTATTTTGCAGGTCACAAACACAAATACATGGAATAATTCATCGAAAGGCATTATTCGACGCTGATTTGCGCAAAGAAACAAGGGAGACGCCCATCAAATCAATTCAACTGGGGCAAAGCACCACAGGAAAGCAATCCTGGTCCAGCCCACGGCCTGCCAAACGAAGGCGGTGGCGAGAGGCCACGGTCAAGGGGCGGCCGACCCCTAGGGGTGCCCGACCCCTTGCTAACACTGCTCAGCCCCTCCTTCGACAGGCGGTGGCATGCTTTCATGCTATGGCGGTGGAAGCCGAGGACACACAAAGAATAGCCTCGTGCACCACCTAAGCTCCTATATAAATAGAGGGGTACCCCCCTCTCTAAACACACTTCACTTAAGCAACACCTCACTCTCCTCTCTTAGCTTTACTTTTAGTAGTTGTATTAGAGCAATGCAAAGCTACCTTGGAGAGCTTGGCTCCTTGAAAGAAGAGACCTTTGGGTATAAATAGAAATATAAGTTCTTCCAGAGCTATGCTCTCATCTTACATTTATAGTCATACATATGAACTACAGTATAATTGTTATGTTATAATCTTGATGTATGAACTAGTCTATAGTTTGTATGTCATGAGAGTAGCATACATGACTTTATACTTAACAATTCATATAACTTATATAATCAGAATTAGAGCAAAGTTGAGGTGGTGGTTCATTGTGCCGCTAGGTGTGCCTAAGTTCTTTACCTATCGATCCGTAGGGTCGGGGACCCAGGGAAATTTGGGTAGTTTCTGTATATGCAAGCGTGGTGTTTGGGTATAGAGAGATAGGTGAATGCATTGTCCCTTTCCACGGTTGAGGGGTAGGCAGCAGGTGGTCATTGCCCTGTCCGTCCCTTGTAATCCCACACGTTCGACTGGGGTGTAGAAGTCTAAATTGTCACATGAGGTTGCTGGCAGACCAGTACTCGGTGGCCTCCCGACCTGCTTCGCACTTAGCCCTAAGACTAATTATGTGACTTATATGATCATTAACTAATCTTTGTATGACTATACTAGACCAATGCCTGCTTGGCTTAGATTATTCTTTTTATTCTTTCTCTTTATTTTATCCTTTGAGGAATGTCAAGTGTGTGTCCACTATCTTGAAATCACCGTTCTTACCCCTGTTATAAACATTGGTGCACTTGCGAGCATTATTATTCAAGTTCATATCGATACTAGGCTCTTAATCAAATGCCTTTCTTTGAGAAAATATAAATAATGATACCCTGAATACTTCCGGGTGAAATGTTACAATGATAGCTCCATGCACTTGCGGATAAATATCTAAAATTGTTAACGAACTATCAAGGATATTACTTAGTGATATTGCTGATCACTAGTGATGTTGCTAAGTAATACCAACAAGTACTTCTGGCATAGTTGCTAGGAATACAAACCTAGTAGCTACGCTAAAAGTGCCAACAATAAACAACAGCTCAAACCTTTTCATATCATATCCGTCAATTAGATCAAGCATATGTTACCCACGAGTTTCAAGTTTAGAGTAAATCCTTATATCAAAACAATTTTATCCAAAACTCAGGAGAATTCAAGACTGAAAACTAGGTACTCCAAAGGAATTACAACAGAGCAACTATTCACCATTTTCATTTTAAGAGATTATCATCAGAGTCCCTTTTTATTTATTTGGCTCTTAAAAGAAATTAAAGCAAACTAGATACACTCTTTTTATTTTGTTTCCATATTTAGATCACACATTATAAATATATATATTTATATAAAGATAACTTTTTATTTCATTTTCAGTTATTTATCTTTTTCTAAAATATATAAAGCAAACTAAGAATAAAAAAACAAATACTTATCTAGATACACGGGGGATGCCTTCTCCCCAAGTTGGTTGTTGTCGTGGTTGCTCAACGAGGTGGCCGAATGTGGAGGTGTTGGAACAGAGCCTCCCAATTTTGATTTTTGTTGTTGCTGTTGTTGCTGGAGGTTGGCCATCTCATGTCCCATGCTTACCTACCATTATGTGTGATTATGTAACATACCTTGTATGGCAGCATTTGTCTCTTCAATGGTTGGGAGTCTATTGTTGAAGCGGTGGTAGGTCTTCTAAGAGTCATGATACCCTCAGCCAGAGAAAGACATGTGTCCTCCCTGATGCCCACTTGAGGTTGCTTCATAATCTTGCCCTTGGTAGTTGTGAAAATTCATTGATTGAGTACTTCGGTTCACTCTTGAAGATGAGGATTCTTGAGGTGGCGCCTCCAGCAGTGCTATCTTGATTTTGAATTTGATTTAGGTTTGATAGGTTCATCCTTTCTTAACTTGTTCCTCCTTGTTCAACATTTCGAAGTCAACCATCAGTAGTGGAAACTAGCGACATCTTCTATGAATTATTATTACCGGTTCAGAACTTTCATTTGTAGAATTTAGATGATCGATTCCCCCACACTTTACTCAAAGTGTGTTCTGCTCAAAAAGACAAGGTAGAGATAAAGTGTATGGGCTCTGTTTGTGGAAAAACACAACAGAACCAAAACTTATTTATTCTTCTCTAACCTTATGCACATCGAATCATGTTAAGGTTGACGTTATGTGCATTGTTCATATTGTATCAAACTTTACATAATTATGACTTTCTTCCAAGGATAAGATATGAAATATTTTAGCTTATTTGGTTAAGACTATAAGATCAAGAAAGTGGTGCTATGAACAAACTTAAGGAATAAAACATGTTGAGTTAATCAGGTTGAATCCGATAAAGTTGTAACTCAAACATGGTTGTTTCTTTATTTATGTGAATACCAAGATCAAAGGGAAGCTTTTTAAATAATGATCATTTACTTTAGAATGTTACCTTCATCATTGGAGCGTGATGACACCATGTGACGAAGGTAGATGACTATGGTGGTCTTTTCTTCGTGCTTGAAGCTTTCCTTGCTTGAGCTGTTCATAAACATCTTGTCTTCTATATTGTATTCCTTTCTCATCCTTTTATCATGCCATCCTTTTGTCCTTTCTTTTATGGATCTTAGCACTTTGTTTGGACCTTCTGCTCCTTTTATTATTTCTTCTCTGCAAATGATTAGTAGACAATACATATCCGAAGGAATATACAAATGATTCAAAGTAAGGGTAGTGTTGTCATAGAGCTAAAGGTCATCCTCTATGCTATAATAGAGTTGGTTTTAACAATTTAATTAGCACAGAATGTTTATCCATGTTTTAAATAATATGCCTTTATTGTTCACCACTACTTTAAATTTTCAACGAGGTTAAGGCAAAGATGTGTGAAATTGTTTTGAAGAATTCCTCAAACCTTGGTTTGTTTCTACAAATGATCTCCTAACATTTCCCTATCTGTACAACCGAATTCTATACAAGTATGTTTTGATCCAATGATTATGTTCAAATAGTATTCCAAAGCATACTTATAATAGAACCTCAAGAGATTTATTTAGGTAGAAACAAGAATATGTATGGTGACCCAAAGGAGCATGATTATTTAAATTTTTACTTGTCAGAGATTTACCAAGTTGAGTTCATCATAAAGGTAGGGATGACCAAGACAAAATAGTAACATGACGTGAGATGTTTTGAAAAACTCCATCCCCCATACTTGAATTTTGCAAAATGCAGAATCAAGTTTGAATGATAGAATTCTCCTATGAATGTGATTCTATGTTGCATAATGCTTGGTTGGATATACCTTATGTTTTCCTTCTTTTGCTGAAATGATTAGTGACAAACATGCCTGAAGGAGGCTTATCCCATTTACCTGTTGGCGAGAGCTCGTAGTCCGTTAAGCAGGACATTTCCTTGTATTAAGCCTCAATCTTAGAGATGAGGATACGGACAATTGCATGCTCTTCTTCCATCAACCTTTCTTGATTTATGTTGATTCTTGGTTGATGAGTTGATGTTCATTGGAGATGCGAACTCAAGTTTCTCCTTGATTGTCTAGCGGTGTGGCGAAGAGTTGTTCTTCTTTGTTTGTCGGTGATTCGCCAGCCGTCTTTATGGTCAAAGAAGCAACCTCATTGGTACTTGTATGTAATCTTCATCTCAATGACTTAGGGATGTTGTCTTGCGACCATGGTTGCGGCCTTATGAGACACCGTCGATAGACCTCCATTGATTACTGATGTTTGTTGATACGAGGATGCATGCCATGATGTAGTGGTATTTGTCATCCTAGTCCTTGCTGTCGATGTGCAAGTTGGCCTTTTCGAAGGTGATGAAAGTAGGCATATTCTGGACTAATATGAGGTGGGTTGCATCTTGATTCTCATCATCATCCTAGCTTGAGTCTTGGAAAGGCTCAATGCTATGTTGTCTTCGACTTTGCTCATGTCCTGTTGATTTGTCCATCCACTTTCTATGAGTGAGTGCTTTTTATGACACTCGTCTTCTTCATTTTTGTTCCATTACTGAAGTGGCGGTTTGGTTTGGGTTTGCAAGTTTATACCAAACCATGAACATGCATAGCTTTTATTGATTTTTCCTACAAAATGTTAGTGGACACATACCCGAGAGAATACAATAAATTTGAAACATGGGTTGTTGTCCATAACTTTTGAAATTTTCCTCTATACTAATGAAAGGATGGTTTTAGGATTACTTTTGTAAAGATTTTGTTTATTAGCAAATTTTATATGTTTGCTGCATTCTAGCATGGTTCAAGGCAAAGATAACTTGCAACAAGAGATAAGTGAATAAACCTTGATACTCACAGTTCTTCCTTCCATGAAGAATAAGCTGTGTCTTCTTTGCGCAAAGTTATTTGAGTTCATCACATGCCCTGATTCATCTTTTGACTTACCCAGATTGAATTTGAGAGTTTTCTGTAGGGGTTAGTGCAACAAAATATCCAGTGTCTACACAAGCAACTTTTAGTTTAATAACCAAACTAGACTCCATGTCTAATTTTGATTAAGGAAGAGTTTCAACCTAAGCACCACGCTTAATTTAAAAGCCAATGGAAGTACGTTGAGTACTTCTAAACCAAAGCAAACTATAGCAGACAAAGGTAGCATGAAAGCACTATAGAGATTTATTCAAATAGGGATGAGAAAGGGCATGATCATGGTGAGTAATGTATGTTTTTTAAAGATCCAAGCAACTTGGATGTATGCAAGGAACTAAACATGTTTTGGATTTGATATGAGAAAACTTAGACTAAGCGAAAGTATATGCATGGATTATTCAAAGCTAAGGATATGGGGCTTCTTCATCTTACTGTTGCAACTTCTTCAACAGATGATTTTCCTATAATTCAATATGTAGATGACACTTTGATTATTGTAGAAGGGGATGCCAGGCAATTATTTTCCTAAAAGCTCTGTTGAATAGCTTCTCCATGTCCACTGGCCTCAGGGTTAACTTTAATAAGTCAATAATGATTCCCATCAATGTTTCAAAAGAGAGACTGAATATTTTGGCAAATACCTTTGATTGTTCCAAGGAAAGCTTGCCCTTTACTTACTTGGGTTTGCCCTTGAGCATTGCAGGGCCAAAAGCACAAGACTTCTTGCCCATGGTGAATAAGTGTGAAAGGAGGCTGTCTGGAATCTCTTCTTTTTTGAATCAGGCTGGCAGAATGCAACTAACCAATGCTATTTTTTCCTCACTACCGACCTTCTTCATGTGCTCCTTAGCTCTACCCAAGGAAGTCATCAAACAAATTGATAAGTATAGAAAGCATTGCCTCTGGAGAGGGTTAGATATAAATGCAAGAAAGCCACCAAAAGATGCCTAAAAATGGTTTGTGTGCCAAAAGATGAAGGAGGGCTTGGAGTTATAGATATTGAAAAGCAGAACAAGGCATTGTTGATCAAGAATCTTCACAAGTTCTTTAATAAGGTTGATTTGCCATGGGTAAATCTCATTTGGGAAAAGCATGATAGAAATGGTAAACTACCTTCACACATCAAGAAAGGATCTTTCTGGTAGAGAGACACCCTGAAATTGTTACCTGAATTCAAAGCAATTGCCAGTCCTCAGGTGCAGATGGAGAAAGCTCATTGTTTTGGCAGGATAATTGGGCTCACTAGCCTCTTGCTATCACAACCCCAGAGTTTATACTCATTTGCAAAGAATAAGCATATTTCAGTTCATAGAGCTTTCAATGAAGAAAATATTGTGGATCTCTTTCAGCTGCCCTTGTCACAACCAGCTTTTCTGTAGATGCAGCAAATTCAGCAACTGATACAATCCTTGCCTTTAACTAACACTGATGATAGATGGCTCTACTCTTGGGGGTCTAGTAATTTTGATTCAGCCAAAGTGTACAAAATTTTGGTTGGTCATGAAGATATTCACATCATCTATAAATGGCTTTAGAAGAGTCGGTGCCAGCCTAAACACGAGTCTTTTTTTTTGGCTTTTGATCAAAGACAGGCTGAGCACTAGAAATCTCCTAAGAAGAAGGAACATGCACCTAGATTCATACAATTGTGTTCTTTGTAACATGCTAGTGGAGGAATCAGCTCACCGTCTCTTCGTGGACCGCTCATTTGCAAGAATGTGTTGGGATATACTGAATGTGGACATCCCCTTGGATAGTGACTTCCCAAACCTAGCTGTTGAGATCAAAGAGCAGCTGAACACATGGTTCTTCATGGAGGCTATCATTCTCTTATGTTGGACCATTTGGATAGTGAGGAATGAGCTTATTTTTAAAGGAAACGGTTTGAATCTGGTAGAGTGTCGAAGAGTGTTGCTTTATGAGCTCAGTCTTCTCAAACACAAGGTCAAGCCAAGACACCAAGATCAATTTACTTCATGGATTCAAAATCTAGGATAAGCAGCTGGCTGACCCTCATCTTTTTTGTTTCCTTTTTTCGTTTCTTAAACTACCCCTTTTAATCTATTCTAGACTAGCCTTGCCTCTTTTTTTCTTTTTCTGCTTTTGTACTGAACTTTGACCATTTTTTTAAATAAATGCACTGTAGGGGCTTTGGCCCCTCCAGATTCGTCAAAAAAATAGAATGCAAAAAGTAGATAACTACTCATTAAGTTTAAAGTCTATGAGCAAGACTATATCGCATTTCTTGATCATACTTACCATGACTCATAGGATAGAATTTGTGAGTAGTGCAACGTCTGTTTCCATCACTTGAGATGTGATTTGAATTCTTGTGTCGTCGATCTTTTTCTCCAATCTATACATGGTTAGAGAATATATATGTCTATACAAACCTGTGAGATGGCAGGGTTCCAGTGTTGATGGATCTTGAATGTTCAGGCACCTTAGGGTTCTTCAATGTTTCTTCTTTTCTTATGCAAGCTTGCCAAAAGGTCGAAACGACGTTTGTTGTCCTCACTATTCCACAATTCAATAGAACAGAGGTAATCCTACTAAAGCTAGTGGTATGTTAATGATCTAAATCTTTACGCCAATTATTTTTCTAGCAATGGCGTAAAAAATGCTTTGTTGGTATTTATTAATGCAAATAGAATATAAATGATTCCACAAGTGCATAGAATATCATTGTATAATTTTACCAGGAGTATTCTATGTATCGTTATTTATATTTTTACCACAGGGACACAATGGAGTAAAGATTATTGAATATCAAGGGGGTAACTACTAATCAACATACCAGCATAGCTAGAGTATGGGTTAATGTAATGATATGAATTTATGTATAATGACACTCAAGAGATAGACCACTAAGATAATGTAAACTAGTTAACTCGGAGAACAACAGGTGAGGTAGATTCCTGTGACATTCTTATTACATGGTCAAAATACAACCAACTATAGCTAAGACTAACTCTACTCTTGTGCACTTCGAGACGCCGCTTAGACAGTAGAGCACCACAAAGGATAACTCTACTAACGCGACTACGGTCCTACAATTTAAGAACCTGCTCACTTTGGGTGGACTACAAAGGATAGATGGGGCTATCACCTTCCGCTACTACCACACAGCCAGGGAACAGGGTGTACTCACAGGCAGAGCATTGTATAAGCACCAATCTTACACGAGACTTGGCTACTTAGCCTAACCGGTAAACTAGCAAGCTAAGCGCTCTATGAACCCGCACACATAAGTTATGATAACCTTAACTAAGCAAGATGTATATTCAAAGTAAGCATAGCCATGTAGATAAGAATATGATAAATTGATAATAAGTCTTACAGTATGTAGAAGTGAAGATATAAGGCTTTGTCGAGCCTCCAAGATTAGATCCGAAACTTGAGCATGAGCCCAACTCGACCCTCACTCTCGAGCTACTAATCTACTACATTAGAGAGTTCTAGACCTAATCCTTCTGGTGTGTGTTGATCCAAACGAGAGATATAAATTAGGGTTTTAGGATAGCTCTAGGGAGGGGGTAGGGGCTGCTATATATAGGGGGTAGCATCAATTTAGGACCCTCAGATCAAACTGACTTAAAAGAACGGCATAGATGCAATCCCTAAGGCGGGGGAGAACCGACGTAGCAAGACGGAGGCTGACAGGTGGACCCATAGGCCGGTCGGCCTCACCTGGCGACGTCTCGCCCTCTGCTTCGGTGGTTTGCTTTCTGGTGCCTCCTAGAGTCTTCTAGATTTGTTTTCGTCGTGGATAATTATGATTAATTCTGACGTTTGGGTCCACCTTGACAGTTTTCTAAATAAATCCTCATGCAAATACAGATTCACCAAAACTTATAGAATTTATTAGTTTAAACCCCTAGACCTATGTTTAGTGATGAAATTAAGTATATATGCATGATATGTTGACGTTTATAATTGATGTTAACGATCGTCAATAATGGTGAGGAGGTGGCCGATCATGGTAGGGGGCATGTGACGGATGAACCATGGAAATCGAGGACGGGTCTTGGCCCCCAATGACGATGAAAGCCTTATGTTTGGTTTTGGATAATTGAGACAACCAAGTGGACTAACCCTATGCTCTAGTGTTGTTTATGAGATAGGTTAAGTCCATACCCAAGGTGGAGCAAGGATGGCACTCATGGTGATGGAGATGGCCAATTGATGATCAAGTGCTCCAAACTCAGAAAAGAAGAAAGAGAAAAACAAAATGCAAGGGCTCAAGGCAAAGGTATAAACTAGGGCATTTTGTTTTGCTAGTCAAGACACAATAAAGTGAGTGATCGGGTTTTGAATAGACAGTCGTACTATAGAGAGGGGAACTCAAAGTGAAATGTGGTTATCTAAGTACCACTAGGTGAACTAACTCCATACATGTGCATTAGGACATAGTGAGCTCATGAAAACCATTTGAAAATGGTTTGAAAAATGCTAACTCACGTACACAAGTGATGGAACAACTTGGAGCTAGCACATTTGCAAAGGGGTTGAAGAAATAGAGAGAAAGAGCTAATCGCAGAGCGTTGGACCATGAAAAGGTCAAGCGTCGGACCAACCTAAGGTTGGGTCCGGTGGCTTACCCTAACCGCATAGACAAGGCAGAGAGCAACGCGAGTGTCGGACTCGAGAGAGGGGGCTATCGGACTGTATGATAACATTGTTCATCATCCGACGACGTGCACAATAGACAGGGCGTGAGAAACATGAGCATCGGACCCTGCTGGATGGTTTGACAGCCACCGTCGGACTAAGGTCCAACTCAAAATCAGGTTCTAGAACCTCTCTATTCCATGTCAGACTGTATGGTCGTGTTGTTCTGACAGTCGTCGGACGGCGGTGCCTCAGACGCGCAGAGTCGACCGTTTGATAGCGCCAACGGCTATTTTTGAAAAGGACATGTGGCTTCACGAGGAGGCATCGAACCATGGTGCACGCAATAGCCCCTATAACCGAGCATATGAATACAAAGAAGAAGCTACTCCCAATGGATGTAGGGCACCACACGTGTCCGAACTAGTATAATTATTATGTCTTGTGTGCTACCCATTTGATTTGTCTTATGTTAATAGTTGCTAGGTATTGCCAGAGCTAATTCTTCCAACAGTTGGCGCGCCAGGTAGGGGGGCTTTCGCGTATAGATCCATTTGTGTTTTAAATGGGTCTCATCTTCAACTTCGGTGATGACGTGGAGATGCAGCCAGTCGAAAAGATCACCTTCGGCAACCTGGACTTCATCGCCGATCAATTCAGGAACCTACCCGAATCGCCCGCGGAGGAGGAGGAACAGCCGTCCCCGGTCTGCGCATTCATCGCTAGACTGGAGGAAGTTATAGACTAATTTATCTCACTCAATGGAAACAATTTTGGTTTATTTTTTTTGAATTATTCACTAATTAATATTGACAAATTGTTAATTTTTATATGTTTCAAATTCATCATAAGGCTTGGAAACATGGGGTAGGGTTTAGAGAGAGGTGTGCTATGTTAGTGGAGTATAGACCTTCTCCCGAGATTGCCACAACTCCACTGGTTGGATCCACATAACTTCCAACATGTTGCTTTTGCATCAGTGACTAAGGTGAGCTTATGTCCTTTACGATGATGTGTAAATGTCGCCATAGTGCCAAATTTGAATTCATATTGAGATTTATGATAGCTTATGTTCTATGCTTGTATTTTGCTTCTCTGGGTTGAAAAGCCCTACAAATTTCAGACTTATTTGTCTGTAGAATTACGTTCTATCGAGTTGGAAATCCAAGTCTGCTTTAGGGCCTGCTTGGAACGGAGGGATGCAAACACAGGAACGAGAGAAAACACAGGAATGAGAAAGGAATAGAGGTGTAAAACAGAGGATTGGAAAATATAGGAATTTTGTAAAAACGAGTGTTTGGAACACAGAAATTTATTCTTAGGAGTGAGTTCGTAAGCGACAGAGCCACAAAGGAAAGATTTCCCTGAGCTCGGAGCTCATTTTCTATTTCCTCCAAAAGTACAGGTTATTTTGTCTTTCCTATGGAATGGTTAGAGCTAATTCCTTTGTTCCAAAACGGTGTTACAGTGAAGAAAACTATAAGAATCAGAATCCTCCATTTTTTCTACGTTATTCCCGTGATCCAAACAAGCCCTTAAAAGCGAAAAAGAACAACATGAAATCCAACAGTGTGTTTTTTGTTACTCTATGTATTCTTGACCATTAGATCATCATAAAATTTAGTGGTGTATATTCTTCTCTTTTTTGATTAATCTCGTAATTTCTAAGCTCTCTCGACGAACATGGTGGCTCCTCTTAATACTGTTGTATTAATATAATAGATCTTCGGCTAAGGCCTTTGGCGGATAACCTTTCAAACAGCTAATAACGAAACTAAAGCCCAGCTTGGTATAGCTCAGCTTCGCTAGTAAAGTAGTTCTTTTTTGCTTCATCTTCACGAGCAGCTCTACCGGTGAAGCTGAAATTGTTCCGTAGCAAAACAACTTCTCCTAGTAGACAAAAGGAATGAAATGACCATAATGTCTTCACCTTTTTCCTCTCCTATTTTACTTGCTTATCTGCTTGGGCTTCTTCCCCATCTCTTCCCGTTCGTCTGCACCCTAATAGCCCCGTTCGGCCTCGCCCGACGGCGGCTCCTCTCGGTGGGGCCGAGCCCGCCCTCTCGGTAGCAGCCGAGCTCGCCCACCCGACGGAGGCTAGCCCGAGCCCTACGGTAGCTGCGCTCGCCTCTCGGCAGGGGTCGCACCCACAACCTATGACCGTCGAACCCACTCTCCCAGAGGGGCTGCCCCCGCCCCCGCCCTGGATGACGGCCGAGGCCGCCTATCCTGACTTGGTGGCTCCACGCCGATGTCCTTCCCATGGGGGAAAATCCGACCTCCACATACGTTGGGCCCACATGTATGACAAGTATGAGATGAAGCTGGAAAAGACTATTATTTTTGTCTTCATCCCACCCGATTTCTATGTGAAAGCAGGTTTTCAGGAGCTTCACCATGAAGCTGTTTTCAAAATACTCGTTTGGCACAAAACAACTTCAAAAAGAGCCTAAATGAGGTTATAACTGCTAAATTACTCTCTCTGTCTAAAAAAAGTGTCGCTATGAAATTTGTGATAGTCAAACTTTTAAATTTAACTAGATTTATACAATATATTAACAATATTTGTATCTCCAAATTAGTTTATTATAAAAAATATATTTAGCAATTCATCTAAGGATATTAATAATGCACTATAAAATAATATTTTTTCATATATATTTAGTTAAAGTTAAAAGTAATTGATTTTTAGGTTGTTTGGGAAGTGAGAATGACTTTTTTTATGGACTGAGAAATTACATTACATCAATCTAAACGGGCATAGATTCTCACGGGCCAGGCGACATGGAGGAGTGAAGCGGGCCCGAAAAATTCCCGAGGGTCAGGTGGCTCTCCGGTGGCAGATCAGCCGCGACACGGCCTTCTAGCATGTCCACAACAGTTGGCATGCTGGGCCGCAAGGGGCCACCATCACCACCGCCTCCACCTCGCCCTCGTCGACGCCCGCCATGGCAGCGTCCACCACCTCCATGAGTGCGCCTCGCGCCACCCGCTCCCGCACGACGTACGGGAAGAAGTCCCGAGTGAAGCCTGACTCCGACGCGCCCGCCGCGGGCTCGAAGTTGCGGCGCCCGCCGACGAGCTCCAGCAGCGTCATGCCGTAGCTGTACACGTCGGACTCGGCGGACAGCGCGCTTACCCACACCTCGGGCGCCATGTACCCCGGGGTGCCCCTCCCGCGGGTGTCGACGCTGGTCAGGTCCCGAGCGAAGGACACGGAGATGCCGAAGTCCGACACGTGCGCCCGGTGCGCGCCGTCGAGGAGGATGTTGGCCGGCTTGATGTCCAGGTGCAGGATCTGCCGGTGGCACTCGTGGTGGAGGTACGCGAGCGCCCGGGCGACGTCAACGGCCACCTGGCGTCTCGCCGGCCACCGCAGGCGGCGGCGCCTCTCCTCGCCGGCGAACAGCCACGAGTCCAGCGACCCGTTCTCGAAGAACCGGTAGACCAGGTACCGGCCCCGCGCAGGAGGCAGTAGCCGAGGAGCCGCACCAGGCTGCGGTGCCGCACGCTCGCCACCACGGTGACCTCCGCCAGGAACTCGGCCTCGGCCTCGCCGCCGCGCTGGTCGCCGGTTATCCGCTTCACGGCGACCGCGGTGCCGTCGTCGAGGAGGCTCCGGAACACCTCGGCAGAGCCGCCTCGCCCCACCTTGTACCGGAAGTCCTCGGTCATGGCCCGGATCTCGCCGTACGAGAATTCCCGCGGAAGCTCCGGGATGCGGAACGTGGCCTGCTGGTGCTGCACGGGAAGGGTGAGCTCCGCTGCCGCAGCTTGTTCTTGAGAAAGGATCACAGGAGCTAAAGAAGGCAGCTGAAATTACAGAAATGGACGACATTCGACAGGGCGTCAGGGCCTCTAAACTGCAGCAAGCCTTGGGTTCGCGAAGAGGAGGATTACGCTCTCCAGAATTCCAGTGGCACTACAAACAAACAACTGGAGCATAACAAGAATCTGGATGACATAATTCTGATGTAGCACGAACTACGCATAATCTATGCTTTGAACAGTCAAGTTCTCATGCATCCTGCCGTAGTGCCATTGGCCTCAATAAATAAAAATTTACTGGAGCACCATTGACTGCTGCTGCTTCTTCCAGCAGGAAACATCTCGCTAAACTTTAATCTGACAGGAGGCAGCAATCAATCACTACCACTACCAGTTCGTCGTACTTATCGCAAATGATTGGAGTTAAAAACGTACACACATTTCGTTGCATGATGATCAGGTAAACGCGTCATCCGTCACGGAAGAGCTACCACTTGGAAAAGCAAGAATTTTTGAACGCGGGTTCAGGTCTTCAGGACGACTTCAGTTCCAAGCCGTGCACTTGACATCAGCTGTTAGACGGCAACTCGCGGGCATGGGGCGTTGCTCGTCGGCCGTCCGTCGCACTGGGCTGCAGTGCGTTGTCGTCGCTGCAGTATTGCGTAATAAAGCCCGATCATTCGCCCATTTCACTGAGTGCAGTGCAGGCGTGTAGCCTAAAGGAAGCGAGTAGGCCGGCTGGGCTGATTTTCACACGCTAGACAAATAGGTAATGTGGCCCAGTTTAGGCCCAGGGCCAGTGTCCTCCCATAGTCCCTTCCGACCGTGCCCACAGAGGAGATGCACTCGTATGTCTTGTAGGTCAAACACTACGGGTTATAGAAGCTTCGCCGAGTGTCAGGGGCACTCGGCGAAGCCCAAAAACACCCGGTAAAGGGTTACACTCGACAAATTCTTTAACGGCAAACGCTAGTTTGCCGAGTGTTTTTTTGTCAGGCACTCGGCAAAGATGTTGCCGAGTGCCCAAAAAACACTCTGGCAAACTCTTTTTCAAAAAAAATAAAAAAAGGCACGCCGACACCACGCCCGCACCACCTGTCGACGAAATATGATCAGCAGTCCACCGAGGGGGGTGCCCGTGGTGGTAGATTAACGGTAGACGGTGCGTGTAATCAGGAACCAGATGGTGACACAAGGCGCAGAGACAACGATTTAGACAGGTTGGAGCCGTCTGATCGACGTAATACCCTACGTCATGTGTCTTTGGTGTATTGTATTGAGATGTATATAGATTAACCTATCCTCTAGGGGACCCTTGTCTCTCCTTATATACTCCGAAGAGACAAGGTTACAAGTAAAGTATCCAATTTGGTACTATTACAATATCTAGTACAACTTGTAATCTTGATGTGCACGTCTTAATCTTACGGGCCAGGCCACCTCGGATGGTGCGGCCCATGTACCATCTTGTGGTACCCGGGGTATATCCCCCACACCACTAGCACCGCCGCCGCCACCACCATCCACGCCGCCGCCACCATCCACGCCTTCCGCCACCATCCACGCCTGCCGCCGCCGCCGCACCACGCCCCCATATCACCGCGCCGCTCTCTCGGCCGGGGCTGCAGCTGCCCTGCCCACGCCACTGCACCTCCGCCGCCTGGGTGCGCTGTCGCTGACCCCCTCCTGGATCTCGCCATTGGGGGAAAGGAGGGAGGGAGGGAGGGGGCGGCACCGGCCGCTGGATCTCGCCGGTGGGAAGGCGGCGCCGGGAAGCTGGAGGGGAGGGGCGGCGCCGAGGAAGAAGGTAGGGGAGGGGGGAGCCGGGGAAGAAAGGAGGGGCGAGATCTGGCGGGGAAGAAGGTAGGGCCAGATCCGTGAGGGGAAGAAGGGAGGAGGGAGGGAGGGGCGGATCCGGCGGGAAGGAGGGAGGGAGGGAGGGGCCGGCCGGCCAAGGGGAAGAAGAAGGGGAAGGAGGGAGGGGTCAGCCGGCCGGGAGAGGAGGTGAGGGAGGGAGGGGGCGGAGGAGGAGGGATCTCGCCAGGCGGTGGAGGGAGGGGGGGGACGGGAGGAGGGAGGGAGGTGCGGGAGGAGGGGGCGGTGCGGGGGGGGAGGGAGGGCGGTGGGTGATTTTAGGGGCGGGTGGATTTTTTTCTACATTTTTTTTGCTTTTGCCGAGTGTTATTTTTGGACACTCGGCAAACCTCCCTTTTTGACGAGTGTTTTTTTGTGACACTCGGTAAACCCCCTATTTACCGAGTGTTTTTTGTTTGACACTCGGCAAACCCCCATCTTTGCCGAGCGTTTTTTTGTCGAGTGTTTTTAGGATAGTACTCGGCAAAGAATTTGTTTGCCGAGTGCCCGAGGGAATACACTCAGCAAACATAAAAACACTTGGCAAATTTGAGGTTTCTGGTAGTGAAAGCCACACAACAACTGGTAGGAAACCAAAAAAACATGCGCTTCATATGGAATAGCGGGTTGTCAAATGGAACATATTGGCCCACAGGGCTTGTAATAGCGTAGGCGCAATTGAGAGTAGGAGAGGGAAGCGTATGTGTGTTGTCCCTTGTGCCGTGGAAGAGAAATGGAGAATCATCGGGAGCTTCTGTAGGCGGCGGCGACAATGTCCTGTTACTGTTAATCCAGATATCGTAGTGGTAGTAGTAACGGCAAATATATTATATTGCTACACGTCAATGCAGACATAGGTTGTGAGGTTGTCACATACAGTGTCTCATATGATTTTTGATGATGTGGAAAAAATAGAGCTTCACAAAACAACCGCCCCTTATATGAGATAAAATTTAGGACTATGGGAGACAATAATTGCACCAATGCATGAGTTGTTGCCATGCGCCTCACAAAATTCCTTTTGCTCTAAACATAAATGAAGAAATTATGAGCTACTTTAAGATGCACTCAAACAACAACCATCCCATACATTGTCTATTAAGTCATCTTAAAATTACGTGTACTATATAACAGTCTATTAGACAAAATATCAATGTACTTTTGCCCTAACACACGAGCGGTGGTGAGGAAAATGGGGATGTGCCGATGTGGACACGCACGCGCTGACGCGTAGAATAGGGAAGCCGGAATCTAGCGTGCAGTCACGGCATGCCGCGCGCGGCGCGCCGTAACTAACCTGGGGCATGCATGCACCACCTCTGCCCGCGAGCAGAGGCCGCGCCTTCCCTCGGATCGGATGCGTACGTGCGTAACGCCGATGTCGCAGTTTCCGGGCTCCCGTAGTCCCGTCCCCCGATGATCAGTACCAGATGATGATTGTTGCATGGTCCCTGACTGCCCAAACAAAAAGCCCTACTACTCCTACATGCATCACCAGAAAGAAAAGTTGTATGATGGCACCGATTGATCGACCGATGATCTACTGCTACTGCTACTAGGTTGGAGTAGGAGGAGGTAGCGCACGCACGCGCGCGCGCACACACACACACATGCAGTTGCAGCAGCTTGGATTCAACGAGCTAATCATGCGCCATGCAACACGGCCGCGGGAGCGGGACAGTAACCGCGCGCGTGCGCAAAGGCGTGCCCTTTATTACCCTGAAAAAGCTCCCTTTTCTCCATCCTAAACCTGCGCGTAGCTGTAATCATCAGAGCCGCTGGCCTGAATCCGATCCGGCCGGCCTGGCCGGGCCGACCCATGTACACGCGCGCGCGTGGTGCAGTGCAGGAGAGATAGTAGCGCGCGTGACGGCGTGAGTGAGAGATGAGATGGCCAGGCCAGCGTGGGCCAAAAAGCGATCGAGATCGAGAGGCCGCCCGCCGAGCGATGGATCGCCTGCCGCTGCCGGGGATCAGAACGGTGTATCAGGATCGATCTCAGTTGCGCGGAGGTTGTGGTGCTCGGCTCATCATGGCGCGCCTGCGTCCCTGTACGTGCTGCCCTGCCCATGGATGGATCATCACCGCGTTCTCACCAAAAGGGATCTTTAGCACGGGCGCGTAAGCACGCTGCACGCGCGCGTGTGTAAAGCATGTACGGTTATGTTCCGATCATCCATGATACATGGCAACTAGTTGCTTGTTTTATGTCCAAATGTTAGCTGATGAGACCTGAGAGCAGTACTAGGCCGTGTTTAGTTCCAAACCAAAAATCCCAAAAAGTGCTACAGTATATCACATCGAATCTTCCGATACGTGCATGGAACATTAAATGTAGACGAAAAAAAACTAATTGCACAGTTTGGTTGGAAATCGCGAGACGAACGTTTTGAGCCTAATTAGTCCATAATTGAACACTAATTGCCAAATAAAAACGAAAGTGCTACAGTAGCCCAAATTCCAAAATTCGGCCAACTAAACACGGGCCTAGCATTGGACATTGCACCATATATATGCATTGTCATATATACTGTGTGCGCTCTCCTCCTCCTCCTCCCAAATTAAGCGGCCGCTGTGGAGTGCAAACTACAGCACACACCCGTGTAACCGTTCTGTCAGAAACACTGGTATTTTTGTCTACGAAAGCAAAAACACTCTGAAATTAATTAACACTAGCTAGCTAGCTAGGACTAGCTAGGAGTACCCCACATATACCTACTACTAGTAGTATATATATATGTATATGTCGTCCCTAGCTTTTATTCGCCTCACCGTCCGCCGTCCGCCGCGCCTTTGTGGTAGTACGTGTCCGCGTACTCATGTCTTCTGTAAAAGAACGATACATCTCTTTTTTCTCCTGACCACGTTACGAATCCAAACACACGTACATGCATGTACGTTCACCTATGAATGTACCTCTAAATATCTCTAGAAAACTAAGTTATCGGATCTTGAGATTGCTAGAGTTACCACAAACGTCGTAATGTTGTTCCTCTGACTGCTCCCCTGCACAAATATGTTAATCACTTAATGATGATGTCATCCACCAACGTTAGACATAAGTGCTGCTTCCTTAACTCGTCGATCCGCTTTTCAGAACCAATCACATGGCATCTCTGTACAGCCCAGTAATATTGTATATTGTGTCTCGCATCACGTTTGCCATCTAGAATTTGCATGTTTATATAACTATAGATCTTTCCAAATATGTTTATGTGTGTGTGTGTGTGTTGTATCTCCTCAAAAAAAGTATGATGCAGCACTGATCACTCAAAGTGTATGATGAAAACAATAGAGTAAAGACCTTAAAAAAAGAAAACAATAGAGTAATATACACTGTCGGTTTTGGTTTGAGGTGTCATAGAGAGGACCCTAAACAATCAAAATGCATATCTAGGTCTCTAAACTTACTAACCGTACGAGCTCTAAATCATCATAACTTGAGTGGATTTGCCTGTGTGGCATGCTAATTGTGATGACATGACACCAGCATGTGGGGGCCACCGCCCAGATGCTAGTACTAGAGAGAGATGAGGTTGGCATGTGGGCGCCGCATTTTGGTGACATGTCATCGTGCAATCAGCATGCTACGCAGGTAGATTAACTCAACTTTTGGTGATTTTGATCTCATGTAAAACGATTAGTATGTATGTTTTGGGACCTAGATGTGCATACACAATATGGTACTAGTATATATGGTTCTACATCAGGGACTATGGAGTGTCTACACTACATTTGATTGAATAGATATGATGGATTTTAGCTCATTAATTAATTTGGATCAGCACATATCGTGCAATGCACTCATCTGGAAACAAATTAAACCATTAAGTGGATTCAAGTTCACATTAAGTTAAGTGGATTCAAGTTTCATTCAACTCTATGTTGACATTTTGGTATTTAATAATTTGTGTTATATATGTATAATCTAGCAAAAATTATGAATAAAATTCTTCATGAGGGGTCGTCAATCTTGGCAGGGGTATCATCCTGGTTCCAAATATTGAAAATGTTATTTTGGGTCCTTAGACTTGGCTTTAGGTGTCATCCAAGTCGCCAACTTAGGAAATACAATTTTTAGGTCTCTAAACTTCGCTCTGAGTGTTATCCGAGTTCAACAGGTCTGAACTACTCCCTGTGAACATAGCATGTTAGCCATGCTTGACATAGGCCCATCATGTGGGGCCCACATATCAGCACATCTCTCATTTCTCTTCCTTATTTATCTTCCACCCACTCTCATTGTTGTCGCCTACAAACCATGTTGGTGACCCACTTTTTCTTCCTTGTCATGCTCTCCTTCCCCTTGATGCCCCTGCCCACCCTATGGTAGGAGCTAAAGCTGTGACCCTCATTCGTCGCTAGAGGGATAGATGAGAGGTGAATCTAACATGTGGGTTTCTGATGTCGATTCATGCCAACACATAGTACATGCTACATTGTCACATTAGTACAGGGGTGAAGACCCGTTTGGACTCGGATGACTCCCGGAGCCAAGTTTCAAGGTCCAAAAATGGCATTTCTTGAGTTAGGGGGCTTGGATGATAGCCGGAGCCAAGTTTAGGGACTCAAAAGTGCCATTTTCCATGAGTTGCTGGATCAGGATGCTACCCCATGCCCAGTTTGAGAACCGCCAGTCATTCAATACACAATTCCATTCACATTGGTCAGTACATTTGTTATGCCCAATGTATGAGCAACAATTTACTTTTTGATTGCACAGGTCTTATAATATGCCGTCATGTTACTCTTCTTTCCTTTGATGAATTGTCACACTAATAAACTTTTGCAGGTTAGGTAAACCTAAGATATGCCAAAGAATCCCCCGTGCAAGCGCTTACTACATCCAATAGTTGTTCTTTGACTGGGTTAAGTTGATCTGATGCTAATACGTCATCTCACAGCTGGCATAATAACAAAGAACATAATTCAAAAGGTGCCAGATAAAACAGATCGACAACTAGCTAGCTCAGCCCTACCAAAGTAGACTGCCGTGTCCAGTCCATCAAAAAACGCCGTCCTGTCTTCAGAGAGAGACCAGGGAGTCCACACAGTATAGCAGCCAAACTCCAACCATGGCTGATCATCACTAGCTCAGCCCATGACACACAAGACAAGTTACGTACAGCCAGCACGAGCAGACAAACTAAGAGGAATAATCATTTTTCTACAGTTGTAATTCGATCGGTGGCTAGTCCTACCCTGACAGAACACAGAGGCAGAGCAAAAAGACAAACCCTGCTATCACATGATTGTCCCCAAACTCGTTCGATAGATCCTCACCTCTCTCTGACACAGTCCTGCGTCTACAGAGACCACCAGAGAGAGGGATGCACGCACACTCGAGACGAACCGACCCAGCATGCAGCCCCAGCAGGTCCTCTCGCAATCATTCCGAGAGGAGGCAATCTCTGCCACGGTCTTCTCCCAATCATGCAACCATCCGGCATTATTTCATGTGCAGTGCAGTGTCCAAAGTCAGAGACAGTTAGGCCTCATTTAGATTGCAAATTTTTGCAACCTGGACACTGTAGCACGTTTCGTTTATATTTGACAAACTTTGTCCGATCATAGACTAACTAGGCTCAAAAGATCCGTCTCGTGATTTACAACCAAACTATGTAATTAGTTTTTTTTTACCTACATTTAATGCTCCATGCATGCGTTCAAAAATTGATGTGATGGAGAGAGTGAAAAAATTTAAAATTTAGAGGCAATCTAAACAAGGCCTTATTAAAAAAGAACTACGTACTTTTGACTCGACAAACATTCGCAACTACTAGTACGGTGTACCACATTCCTGTGCATTACCATGCCCTGAGACCGTCTCCAACAGTTGATCCATATGGACATCTAAATTTAAAATGGGTAGCAAGAGATCCAAAATTAGCTTTCAACAAACTCGTATAGATATCACCTCTCTGACACAGGAGAGAGACCACCAGAGAGAGGGATGCACGCACACTGGACGAACCGACCCAACATGCAGCTCCTCTCGCAATCATTCCGAGAGGAGGCAATCTCTGCCACGGTCTTCCCCAATCATGCAACCATATGGCATTATTTCATCTCTCCTTATTAAAAAAGAACCCATTTGCTCGAAAACATTCTCTTTTGGATCCTGTTGTTGGAGAGGATGTCGAGTGAGTATTGGACCTTCTGACTGTAGCGCTACCCAAACGTTGAATGAGTCTTGTATTTTAGTTGTTGTTGTTGGAGATAGTCTGAACTCTCGAATCCTGATGGTTCATGGATCGAGTACTACTAGACTGACTCACTGACAGCAGGAGTAAAATACTGAACGGAGTACTACTGAAAGTACTAGTAATCAACTGTCTTCAACGTAAAAAAAACTAGTAATCAACTGTCACATTACGACATCGATCAAAGTAAAGACAATGTCATTATATGCAATTCAGTATGAATTACATACAGCTTATACTACGTACTACTATCCTGAACTCTTGATCATACTACTAGTACAAGTTGGTATGATCTAGGGCCTGATTAATGGGGTATAGTTGTCTACACTGATTGTTTCCTCAGAATTTACCGTGAACAAATTAACCGGGAGAGAGAGGGAGAGAGAGAAATAAGATCTACATGGGCTGTAGTAGCTGTACCATTTAGGATCGTAATGCATGCGGCCGGCCGCTCATGAGCGCCGTCACTTGAATCCGCCGGCGCTGCCATAATCTCTAGCCGCCGCGTCGGGGATCGGGTTCCAGTCCCAGATCATCTTGTCAGATATGGCGGCCAGGGACATGGGTAGCGTCCCGAGCGCCATTGGCGGCTGCTGCGACGACGGCGTCGGCAGGCCGGGGAGGAAGCTGTGGCCGTGACCGCCGCCGCCGGCCTGGTGGCTGAAATACGCCGGCGGGCCGTGCACGTGCCCGACCAGCGTGCTGAGCTCGTCGATGGCCGCGGCGGACCCGGACCCGCCCATGGAGGCCGCGTTCACCAGGCTGAGCAGCGAGTACGTGGACGCGGCGAACGCGTAGTCGTTCGCGTTCCTGGACGACGACTGCTCGTACGACGACGACGACGACACTGCCGCGGTTCCCATTCCAGCCTGCTGCTGATCGCCGGCCGCCGCGCCGGCGGCAGAGCTCGCCGTGGACATCTGTTGGTAGCGGTTGCAGTACGGCTTCGTGGGGAGCTGCTGCCGTGGCGCTGCCGCCGCCTTGCTATCGCTGTGTGCCGCCGCGGCGTGATTGTTGTTCCTGCAGATGGCCGCGGGCGGCGACGTGCACTCGCCGTGGAGAAGGTGCATCATCTTGGACGGGGTCGTGGGCGGCGTCGGCGTCGACGACGACGACGCCTGCTTGTTATCTTGCTGCTGCGCCGCCATGGCGCCGCCGCGGGAGGGCGTCGAGCGCGCCGAGGCGTGAACGTGATGCCCATGGCCGTCGTCGATCCCGGTGCGCTTGTACACGCGGCACAGGGATATTTCGGTCTGCAGGAATGCAAATTCGTCATGGGCACGCATGAAGATCGAGATGCCATCATGCTAATGCTGAGCGACTAAGCTGGAAACAATAACGACAGAACAAGTGCGAGCACAACAAGTTAATTAGAGGAACTGCAGTAGCTGGCTAGGAACCAGCTAGATAGCCAGGCTCGAATCGGAAATGCAGAAAAGGAGATGCTACGAGATGATGGCTTGCCCCCAAAATTTAGTCAAGATCTCAGTGATTACATCTAGGATTATGGAATCTAGAATTCTAGGGTCACAAACTCTCTTGCATGATAGCATCTAGAGGTGAGTATAATCGATCAAATAGGGTGCGTTTCTAGGTATGTGTTGTGAGGTCAAATATATGAACATCGTCATTGCTCATGGGTTCATGGAAGGAACAGCAAAGATATATATGCCGGCGAGAGAAGATGAACAAACCCTAATTTATATCTAGTACTAGTAGTTTCTCAGAGAAGGAGGCACTTGCGCCATTCAAGGGAAAACCAAAGCTGGGAGCAAAAATTGGATAGACCAAAATTAAAACCCCTCAAAAACTAACCCACCCCAAAGGACCAAAGTATGTAAACCCAAACCCTAGCTCCTGACGACCCATCGATTCGGTGGGAAATTAGCTGGTTTCACGGGGCCAATCGAAGGCCATGGTGCACGGGATGAGCATACCTTGTGGTAGCGGTCGGTGTGGTCGGGCGGGAGTCGGTACTCGTTCATGATCCAGCTGCTGCGGACGCCCTTGGGCGCCTTGCCGGAGTAGAAGACGAGCGTCTTCTTGAGCCCGATGGGGCGGCTGCTGTTGTCGGCCTTGATGGTGCGGTCGGCGCCCGTGGCCTTCCAGTAGCCCGACGCCGTCACCCGGTTGGGCCTGTCCCCGTTCCGGTACTTGCGGTCCCTCGGCACGTAGAAGAACCACTCCTTCTCCCCAATCGCGGCCATTGCTGCACATCCATCAGCCTTGATTAATTTGTTTCCCTTGATCGATTTCTAGCATAAGGTTAGTTAATTCTGGTCGGGGAGAGATCGGAAGGGAGAGAAGATCGAGCGAGCGCGAGTAATTGGTGTCGCGAGTGTAAGCTATCCGCATCAGACAGGGACGAGACGAGACGGACCAGGGAGCTCCCATGGGTCGTAGCGGTAGAGGTCGAGGAAGGTGATGAGCTCGACGTAGAAGCGCTTGCCCTCCACCTTCCGGCGGAGGTAGAACTCGATGAGCTCCTCCTCCGTGGGGTGGAACCGGAACCCCGGCATCACCAGGTCGTCCTCGTGCGCGTCGCTGCCTCCACCTCCACCTCCACCTCCACCTGCCGCTGCCGCAGCCGCCGCCGCGGCAGCCGCGGCGCCGCCGTGGCCGTTCTCGTGCCTGCTGCTGCCGCCGCTCATGGCCGATGACCGCGTCCGTGTACCTCGTCGTCTACCGCTGCTGCCCCGGCCTCGGCTGCTGCCTCCGCATATCTTTGTGGTACCCCTGACTGAGCCTGCCTGCTGGGCTGCTGCTCGGTCGCTAGGGCTAGGTAGTAGCTGCTAGATATGTGCGTAGGTAGCTAGCACCGTAGCACGAGCACGAGCGAGCTCAGTGGCTGCTTCCTACCTCTGGGAAATTTAAGAAAAGGAGGCGTCGCTCGCTGCTGCTCGCGGTCGCGGGTGCAAGTGGGGGAGGCGAGAGGAAAGGATAAGAGGGTTAGTATCTGGGGCAATATATATCGACCAAAAATCAGCCGTGCCGGCCGCTCGCCGATCGATCGGCCCGGCCGACGAGTGATTGCAGCTAGTCTTGATCGGCCCCGGCCGGTCGGTCTCTCTAACCACTCGTCTACACCCACTCTAGCGGGGAGCACGCAGCGCAGCAGGCGCACGCAAGGCGATGAGCGAGGCCTGACGCCAGACGCCACGCGCGCGCGCGCGCAACGGGAGGAGGTGGAAATTATGAGTCGCGGGGCGGAGGGGACCCGCCGGAGCGGTGGAGGGAGGGACAGCGACAGTGACGGCGGAGCGAGTTTAATAGTGGGGGGAAAGGGACGGCGCTGTGGGCGGTTGCCGCCGGCAGGCATCAATCCACCCATTCCATCCATCGCCCTGGCCCCGGCCGCGCGTGTCTTCTATCTTGCCGGGGGCCGGCGCTTTCCGATGATGAAATACAAGATACATACACACACACACGGCGCCGCGCTAGATTGATTCCGATCGGGCCATTGTTTTCTTCGTTGATGTGCCCGCTCTCAGTCTCTACACGATAGCTACGACTACAGTAATCCTTGTTGCCAAGCATCTCGTCTTGTCACGTAACCTACATTAATAGTACTACTATTAGCTGCCTTTTCCACATGTTTATGTACAAAACGGTGACAACCCGTAGAAAAGGAAGCACAAAAGGCCATACGCACACATCTTTTCGCTACTCGCTCGCTACAGTGTCCACCAGTGTGCTTGTTGTTGCTGACTTTAATTGCGAGGGCGTGCTGCATGCACGGAGTGATGAAGTGAAATCTACCGGGGTTTCTCAGAAAACTCGCTCTCCTGGATTCCAATCGGATCCCCTCGTCACGCGCTAGCTTGCATGCTTGAATTGGGTAAGCAGAACGGCATGCATGAAGCCACACAGACACAGTGCAGCGTGTGCGTGGAATTGGGCCGGGCGCACACCGCGATGCTCTTCTGAGACATTCCTTTCGACGGCCACTTTATTTGGCGCTCAAAAGGGAGCTACAGGTAAAGCAGATCCAAAACCAGCAACTGTCTCTCTGCACGTCTGCGACTGCATGCATAGTAGTATATTATTTCATCAGCTGATACTGATAACTCTAGCTAGCTCGCGTGGACGACATTTATGCATGGACCATGAACGAATCATGGGTATGCGTCCATCGTATCCGTAGCATGAGGGATAGGAGTGTTGATCTGCGAAGTGACGAAGTGGTGAGACGAGACCAGATGTTTCCATTGACTTATGGACGGAGATGCCTTGAGCCAGGGAAATGATACAGCATGAATTCATAATAATAATAATTGGAAGAGGGCTCTACGTGTCCCGGAACAGTACGAGCAACTAAAGCACTTAGGCCCTCCACAGTGTGTTGCTAGCTAGCGTGATGCCAAAGAGGAGAGAGAGGATTGAGGCATCACTCGTCACAGTACAGGAGGTGATGCTAATTTCTGCCAATGCCCAGAAATCCAAGAGCAAGGCAAGTACTTGCGCCGGTGCCAAGTCAATAAAAAAGTACTTCGTCGCTCATCCGTTTCACTGTTGCTCACCCTTGGAGGTTCGGCAACGCGGTCATGCTTTGACTCTTCAATAGAGTTGGAATGACTTGTAATTAGAATGAATGGAGTACTTATTCATCTTGTTCGCTGGTTGGTTTCTAGACTGATAAATCCGGCTGGTACTGGTTTGTTGTGAGAGGAAAACAATGTTGGTTGGCTGATAAGCTCTGGCTGAAACCAACAAACAAACGAAACAATTGATTATGTTCCCCCCCACACACACACACACACCACCACAAGCTGGGGTATATATATATATATATATATATATATATATATATATATATATATATATATATTTGAACAAACAAAGATGGAAATATTTACTCTGACCTTTCGCAGAGAAGGATCGATCAGAAATTCAGAGTCAGTCAGGACAGTGTCGTCGAAGAATGGCGTATTAGCAAGTTGCAGAGGAACTCGACAAGGCGGCATGTCCATTCAACTGGTGATGGTGAATGGCCATGGACCATGGTCATATATGAGTGATTGCTACAAGCCTTTATTCGATGGGCCAAAAGAAAAGATCAGTAACAACATTGCTACAATGCTACCAGCGTAGCTGCTGCACACACAAGCCGGCCGGTCCCTACATATATACCACCAAAGACAGCTTTAGGAGGGATGAGATGGTTAGGCCGTTTTTATCCTACTGCCACGTCCCATCTACATGCATGTGTGCCCACGGGAAACGAACGCTTCGCAAGAAGTTTGTGCCTCGTGACAGACATGTAAGACCCGCCGTTTGATGCGATTTCAGAAAGGGGGGAACAGCATGTAGGGCTCGATGCATGTCGTCTGCGTACTCTTCCTAGCTACTGTCATTTGAATTGTGAACCTCTTCTTTTCTTTTTATCTTTGGGGACAAAATAAATGTTCTGAACACTGCTGAGTGACCACTAAACTATCTATATGCTATAGCTGCCAAGAGTTACATGCATGCATGCACCAAAAACTATCCCAAAAGTTTAATTTGAGAAGTTAATTAACGCAGGAGATCAAAGTAGCTAGAGCGCGCTTGGCACTAACGGACTAACGGAGTAGTTGCTACTACTAGAACTGATACTAGCTGTCTGCATGTATATATGTACATTTCATCAGCAGGATAAATCAGCAGCTGGGTTGTGTGATTATATATATTCGGTTCATCATGCATGCATGGAGATGGAGAGTCAAGTGAAGCCCGTGACTGCAATAGATGCCACCCAGCTACCTCATCGATCAGAGAACAAGTAGTCCCCATTGCGGAGCCTTTTATTGTCGAATAGTTCTTTCGTATCTCTATCGTTTTCATGGATGGATCTTGGCCGGCGTGGTTGAGACCACACACACAATGTGTTTCAACAGGACCTTTTTACATTGATTGCAAATCAGCGATGGGCCGTACGTACACTACTGGGGCTAACAAACTTGGGTTGGAAGCTGAGACGCAGACGATATACATGTCACACCACTCCACTCCAACACCATATATTTATCTCTACCTTTTCTAGCTTTTACACTGGTTACACAACTGGTCTATCCTCCAGAAGCCGGTGCTACAGGGTTGGTTGGGGCAATGTGGCAACAGTTGGCGCAGGTCGCCGTCTTGATTATCACTAGCCTTATGGAAATTATCTCTCTTTGTTTATGGCTATGTGTCTTAGGCAAAGGCCAGAATAATTCTCAAAGTCTTATATATCATCTTGATGTAACATTTGGAGAATTTAATAATTTCTTCAAAAAAATCGAATGATCAGTTACCTTATTAAGGTAGGGATGTCAATAGGCCCCCGATCTTTGATATATTCCTCATGGAGAACTCTGTTATTAAGGGGATGAGGATGGATCCAATTCTCCTCCCATGGGGATTTAAACAGGATATGCGTGTTCATTGTAGTTTGTCAGCAAGTGTCCACTTGTGCTATTTGTGCTAAATCAGAAATGCCGTCTATATTCCGTGATGTCGATGCGGGGATAGGGATGGGGACCAAATCTCCCCCGCGAGCTATTGTGGGGCAAGGATAGAGAGAAATTCCTCGACGGGGAATTTTCCATTGCCATATCTACCTTAAGGACTTGTAACTTTATATGATCATTTTCAACACTCAAAAGCAATATTACCACGCAAAAAAATACAAAGAGAAAAGAGTGCCCCTTTGATCCAAGCCACACTACAATAGAGATGATACATCTGTTTTTTTTACGTCTACTAGGTCAACACCGGTGTTGTAGTATTTGTCCTACTTCTAGAATTTACTGGTGGAAAAAACAAGGACGCTTTAGCATCGTTCTGTGACATTTTTCCAAATGAAAATGACTTGATGAAATGTTTCAATGAAACATATATCCACATGAAAAGACAGAGCATAGTATATAGCTACAAATCCCTGAGATTAGACGTGATTTAAGTGTAGTTCAGTTGGTTAGATTCCTTATGGTGGAATCCACATAGGTTCAAGTCCTCAATTTGTCACCGGTGCTCGTATTTTCCTAGATTTATTCCACGACTCATTGGCACTATTTTTTCCAATGGAGTGCAAGTGTACCTAGGTTTATCGTGGTGGTTCAAGTCTCGGCACAAGTGCTCGCATTACTTGTGATGGTTAGTAACATATGCATATGTTTTTGTAAACATGTAAGTGGATCCTAGAAATTACAGTACTACAATCCTACCAAGCCAAAAGATATCAACTCCACTATATATCTTAAATTCCAAGTACCCTGATCCTATACATGAAAGTTGCATACAATTAAGATCGGTAGGATCCTGTTCCGACATAATGATTGACATCAATGACCTTACATGATCCGGTTGTGATGAAGTATTATTGCGATGGATTGATAATAATGTCAATAAGTCCACCTAAATTTACAAAAATAATCAATTAAAAAATATTTTGTAGAATTCAAGAGGATCAGATTCTACGATTTGAGGAAAAAATGATTTTACCTAGCTAGAATCCCAATCCTAACAAGTTATTTAAGACGCTACCTAGAATCCTGATCTTGACAAGCTTTTTTAGGTCCATTGTCATATGCACAACATCATATAAAACAATAGATTGCATTGAAAGTCTTTGGAACAACACCAAGGCACTATCCATTGGTTGAAAGTGAAATTAATTTCTCATGTGTTAGCGTGCAAGTAAAAAGTCAGATAACTGTGGCTATTCGTCCTTTTTCTTTTGGATTGTGTTTTCTCAGTTAATTAATAAAGATCCTATTGTCTCGTTAGCAATTCTTTCATTTTGTCTGCGCTGGAAAACTATATACATACTTGTGTAAAAAAAGAAAACTGGAGGCGAAGAAAAATATCTTGCTCCTGGTACAGTAGTGGCCGATGAAAAAGTCAAGAGTTATATATATTTGATGGTGACGAGCACCGACCTAATCTTTGCTGAGCTTAATTTACACACACACACACACACGAGCTTCTTGAGCATCTAAAATTGTGGTTGTGGCCACTTTTGATGAGACAAACATCGATATGCAGTAAGGGGTAAAAGCAGTAATTCCATTTAATTTCGACGGGTACTGGCACTATGCACTGCAGTCAAATTAAAGATCAGTCCAAGAACAGAGACATGGTGGCAGGCAAAAGACACTCGCGTACTGACAAATTACGTACTGCAGGGATGAAGCAATTAAAGAAGCCCCCCTAAACTAATAATTAATTAACTGGCGCATCACTGTCAGAGATTCCATCATCCATAGCTCTGTTCAGTGTCGACGATGTGCATATACACTTAGGGCATGCACAGCATGGGGGCCCGGCCTCGATTGTATTATTGCACGTACGGTGTACTATGTAGCTCCTCGTGAAAGAAGAAACAACAAAGCTGCTAGCTACTAGTAGAGGAGTAGAGAGACAAATCTGATATGATGGTTAAAAACAGAGCATCTGATGCTGTCTGACAGTGGTTATTCTTCCGATCCGGGCATGCCGTCTCTGCTGCTGTAGCGAAAACCTCAGCCAGAATGTACGGAGCCATCCAACAGTGCTGTCTTTGTATGGTCATGCATGTGATCTCGGTGCAGTAGCTCGCTTTTGGCTCACTCAACAAATCAGTCGTACAAATCAGCACAGACGGTTTATAGATCAGCCGAGCAGAGCCTCAGGCTGTCACAGTTGCACATGCATGCATATATACACAGTACGGGCGTAGCATGTACATGCTTCTAGGTCTTCTATAGATCTACCGCACGTCGCTAGCTACTCGATTCGTACATACACAACTGCAGCCTGCAGGCTCTAAGAGACGCGCGTCTCCGTGGATGCATGCACTCTGCGTAGTATATACGTGGATTCCTCCATGGACTGGCGTGTCCCGGCACGTACACGTACGTGATGTACCCGCGTATGTATACAGCAGAGCCCATTATTTGCGTGGAAGAAGGGGATGAAGGTGCATTGGCGTGTCCCGGCATGAAAAGTACGGCGACGACGGCCGATGTGTCTGGTGGTCCAAAGAATTAATCAGTGGGCGAACAATTCTTCAGACGGCACCAGGAGCAGACAAGCCTGATGTGATAGAGAACTAATGGATTCATCATTCATATATACTCCTATTATGCAATAAAATTAATTAGACGACTGCATGCAGATCATGAGTAAGAGAAACAATATGAAATGAGATCCCGTGGGGCATGCATGTAATGGACTTCTTGCCACTTGTTAGTTGTGCCATTCTATTGTGACTCCGTTGTCCGATTTGCTGGATATCGATCGTTTTCTCGTCATGGAAAACTTAACTGACAGAGAGTTCATATGTGCTGCACACACAACTACTACTTCTCATCATGGTTTCAACACAGCTAGCAGCTCTGCAGCTGCCGGTACATGTTGTGTGAATGCAGACGCAACGCAAACACCACTCATGCAGCAGCTTCTTTGCTGTGCGTTCACAGGAAACTGGGTGGACTTCTCTGTCAAGAAAAATGGGAAGAGGTTAAGGACTTGTTTAAATCCATGGTGCAAAGTTTTGAGGTGTCACATCGGGTGTCACATGGAGGTATCGCATGGGGTGTTCGTTACTAATAAAAAAACAAATTACAGAATCAAGAAGGTCTTGACTCCAAGACGTTGGGTGCAGTAGTGGTAATTTAATGCCATACATATTTTTGATAGACTTCCAGAAAGCTGGACCCAAAGTGCATTGAGTTAAAGCATGGTAAGTTGTATCCTCTTCAGTTGCACAGTCTAGGCAAAAACTTTAGACATCTATGTCTCTTGGCCAGGTTTGCATGGACAGGAATATAATTATTGATAACACGTCACCAAAAAACTTTAACCTTTGAGGGAAATTTTAGTTTCCAAAGGTTTCGCCAAATTGGGTTGTTTTCACTCCCTGAACTACAAGCAATGTTATTTTTAAGAAGGTCAACCATTCTTGAATTAGAAAACAATAAATGATAGGCTGACCTTACAGTATACATACCGTGCTTTTCTGCACTCCAAGCCCATGTATCTTTGTCAAGTCTTCCAAGAGGAATTCTACTCACTGCATTTTCATCATGAATAACGAAGTTATCCCGAAGAGCTTCTGTGTTCCGGGACATTCCATCCGAAGATAAGAGCTCATGAGCCTTTTCGGATTGTGCTTCCATCTTTCTATAAATAGGCTTTAAAGCCTGGATTGTTGGGAATCCATTGATCATTCCATATATTAATTGTATTTCCATCTCCAACTCTTTTGATGAGGCTTTTTTTTTCTAAAACTTCCCTTCCTTTTAAAATTGACTGCCATGTGTGAGAGCTTCCTCTTTTCTTCCTTGTTGTCATGAAAGAGCCATTATGAAAATACTTTCCACGTAGTATTCTTGCACAAAGGGATTATGGTCTAGTTAGTAATCTCCAGCCTTGTTTGCCTAACATAGCCAAATTGAAGAGGTGAAGGTCTTTGAAGCCCATTCCACCTCCTTGTTTAGTGTAAGCTATGTCAGTCCATTTCCTCCAATGCATTCTCCTTTTTTCCTCATCTCCACCCCCACTAGAACTGAGATATAGCTAAAGTAATTTTCTTGCAAGTAGTCTTTTATGGTTGAAAACAACTCATCGAATATGTAGGTATTGATTGTGCTACAGCCTTGATAAGAATTTCTCTACCTGCAACACTTAACTTCTTTTCACACCAGCCATTTACCAGATATAGTATTCTACCCCGTCAAAATATGGGCGGAGATGGGCCATGGTTCGTCTCAGCACCGGCGCGCCTGGTCGTCGTTATCGGCTCAATTTGTTGGACATCCCTCCGCTTTTGTGCTTGATCATGCATGTCACAAATGACGGCGGTACAAATGTCAACGGCATAAGCATGGACGCTGCGGTCGCCAGAGACAACGCACCTGCACACGGCGCATCATAAACCCATCCAAAATACATGGATGGAAAGATAGCATAGCATACAAGAGCTTATCATCACACAAATGTTAATTAATAAAAACTTGTGCAATAAAGGAATTAAAAAGAAATAAGTATGTTGTAGGTGCATGTTTAAGTTCACGAAATATAACTATTCACATATTTATTTGTCTATTTAATTTTCTAGTGCTCCATATGTTGTGTCTCCCTCAATAAATTGAGTTCTGGTGAACGGATCATTGATTTTAGTTTTCTAGTGCTCCCTATGGTGTGCTCACATGTTTTTGAGCAAAGCTGTCACCCTTCTTTATTCATCAGGATAACTAGAACAAACTCTATCAGGAGGAGCAACAAACCAAACATGTCTTCCTACCAAAAAGTTTGCAGAACTCCTAGTTAAACAATGAGCATCAACATTTGAGTATCTGCCTTCATGAACAAACTCCACCCTTGTGAAGCTTCCCTTCTGGGTCTTAGATTTTCAGTATGATTGGCCCGTACCTCCCGAAACCCTCACCATGGATTCTTGCAACTGCATTGACACAATCGCTTGCCACCCGGAGGGTTTGGAGGCCTAAGTCACTGGCCAGAGCCAAGCCCTCGCGGCACGCCACCACCTCGGTTATTTCCGGGTCAGCGCAGCACTCCAGGACCAACGCCGAGGCGTCCAGAAAATTACCATCCTCGACTGTGTTCGGCTGGCTGGCTGGCTGATTGCCGGCTGGCCAGCCACTCACAAAATCACTGTTCACGTCCTGTCAGAACATTATTTTTCTCTCACAACAATCAGCCGAAACAGTATTTTTCAGTCCTGCCGAACATGCCCCTCGTCCCTGGCCACGGCCACTTCTGAGGCCTTGCTTGAATTTTTGGAGATCGCCGCATTCACATTAACCTTCCAAAACCCCTTGGTGGCTTGATCTATTGCGGTGCTGGATCGCCCACCACTCACTACTGCTTGGTGCTTGGCTTGATCATCTCCAATTCGCTAATGAACCGCTCCACAAAACTATTCGTCGAGAACGGACTCTGAAAGTTGTTCTCGAAAAATGCCTGACGTCGCGCGTACCAGATGGCCCAAAGACGGACAACCATCCGTGTGAGCTCTTCATGCTTGAGCACCGCCATCATCTCTGCTAACCAAACTCTTGAGTCCGGCATTTTTGTTTGGCATATAAAAGCGGTGAGATCCTCCTTCTCCGGTTTGGGTTCTATAAGCAATCCCACTTCAAGTCTCATTAATTTTGACACTGCAAGCCCAAGATGGACCTTGACGAGCCTACTAAAACCTTTGAGCTAGTCAGCCCAAGTAGTCTTGGGCCCTTCTACGGTTTTATATTCTTCTCCTTTAGCCTAATCTCTGCGAATAATCAACATGGGCAAAAAAAGAAAATCAAAGTGGAAAATGATAAGATTATTGTATATAAACAACATTATTGTGATGTCATACAAATGTTTAGAATATGGAGCTAAAAGTTTGTGCATAATGCGGGTTAGAAACACTGTGACACAGATCTGATCCTAGTAGAGAAAGTGGAGTAGTGATCAATGAAAACTCGCACTTCGTTCATTTTTTTGGTTCTCGTTCTTTGCACATTCAAACAGCTATGGACAAAAATAGGGTTGCAAAGGTCATGTAGAAAATTTTTCTACAAATTTATGTAAAAAAACTATATTGAAAATGTTATGATAAGAAGTTATGGTGATAAGTTCTATCCTGTAAAATATTATGCACGAAAATTATAACATTGTAACTTTCTAAATAGAAAGTTGCAAAAAAATATTTTTTTTAAAAGTGTGATGGTTTGCTGGTTTTTAACATAGTATCGCTGATTAGTGGAGTCGGAGATCCCGTATTGAGTCCATTCTCTAGTGAATCGTCTTCACCAGTTTACCAAACAAAACAAGGCCTTGAGGTTATGTTAACTCACACAAAAGCAGCAGCTCGGAAAAAAATGGAGCTGGTTGAAGGATAAAATGCTACGGTAATCTGTGTTTTACCGGACAATAGCGCAAGAGGGACAATAGTAAACTGCAAATTGGGAGATAAAATGCTATGGCAACCGCGAAGTCCACGCATATGGCTGAGGAGATACGCAAAGGACACCCCAAGACTCTCCTGCATGAGTGCAGGGTTGTCCATCCTTTCTCCACTCATTTCAACTCTCAAACACAAACCATCCACTGCCATCCGGATCGTTGATACTAACAGGCAATTTTATATCCAAATGTAGCAACAATAATAATGCTCCAACGCTGTTCACATATCACTTCTGTTTACGCAACACTAACATGACATGGTTGAATACTGAGTTTTCTAGTCCCAAATGCCTGTAAAACAGAAAGAAACCGGAAGAACTTTTAGTGCGATATATATAGATGAAAATGACAACCAACACGCACTCTTGCATTGCATGAACTGCAGATGGGCATCATGGAAGGCTATCCAAGAAAACCAAACACCCAACACCACCAGTCTCTGATGGACGCCACCGCCGGCGCCACCAGCAGCACCACCCACGCACCTCCGGCGCCTCACCATGCCACCGCGAAGAAGAGGCACCACTCTGGCCGCACCAAGATCATCCTCCTATTCGTCGTCACCAACTCCATCTCCATCCTCCTGTCCGTCTCCTTCTCGCACGTCACCGGCCTTGGGAGCGGCGGCGACGGCGGGGGCGACTCCGCGCTCGACTTCGCGTTCAGCGTTCTCTCTTCCAGCCAGAGCCTCGCCGTCGACCTCCACAACCGCATCGAGGCCACGGACGCGATCATCAAGCGGCTCATCTCCAGTTCCGGCAAGATGAAACGGGACGCGCCGCCGCCGAAGCTGACGCCGGACGAGGAGCTCACGGTCGCGCTCGGTCCGCACACGCTCCCGTTCGGCTACAACCCGAACCTCGCCTCCGACAAGCTGTACCCGGCGGTAGGCGCCGCGTGCCACCACCACCGCGACGAGCTCAAAAAATACATGCGGTACAACGTGAGCGGCGACTGCCGGTCCGACGCGGCGTTCGCGGAGCGGCTGATGCTGAAGGGATGCGAGCCGCTGCCGAGGCGCCGGTGCCGCGCGCGCGGGCCATCCGGGTTCCCGGACCCGACGCCGTTCCCGGAGAGCCTGTGGGTGATCCCGCCGGACAAGTCCGTCTCGTGGGCGCCCTACGCGTGCAAGAACTACTCGTGCCTCGTGGACCGCGCCCGCCGCCCGGGGAGCAACGACCTCGACTGCAAGGCGTGCTTCGACCTCGCCGGCAAGGAGCAGCGGCGGTGGGTCGGGCAGGGCGGGGACCTCGACTACGACATCGACACCGTGCTAGCGTCCAAGCCGCGGGGCACGATCCGGATCGGCCTCGACATCGGCGGCGGCACGGGCACGTTCGCGGCGCGCATGGCGGAGCGCGGGGTCACCGTGGTGACCACGACACTGGACCTCGGCGCGCCGTTCAGTTCGTTCGTGGCGTCCCGCGGGCTCATCCCGCTCCACCTCGGCGCCGTCGCCGGGCGGCTCCCGTTCTTCGACGGCACCCTGGACATCGTGCACTCGATGCACGTGCTCGGCAACTGGGTCCCCGGCGCGGTGCTGGAGGCCGAGCTGTACGACATCTACCGCGTGCTCCGGCCGGGCGGGATATTCTGGCTGGACCACTTCTTCTGCACCGGGAAGGAGCTGACCGAGGTGTACGTGCCTATCATCGAGGGTGTGGGGTTCCGGAAGCTCCGGTGGAACACCGGCAAGAAGCTGGACAAAGGGCCCAACGCCGACGAGTGGTACATCTCGGCTCTGCTCGAGAGGCCCATGATGTGAGAGTGCTAAGAGATCCGGAGACGGAGCAGTGCGGTGATGATAGTGTTAACGGGAAGAAGTAATAATGGTAGATGTGATTTGATGTGAAACTGTGTGTTTGATGTTTAACTGTGATTTGATGTCAAAACCGCTCCATATTGAATGGTTTTAACAGTTAGGGTACTAGCATTAGACGGTTTTATAGTTAAAGGTCAAAATTAGACGAACCCAATAGTTGATGGACCAAAAGTGAACTTAATCCTTATTTACTTAGTAGTAATTTCTTGAAAAAAAAATCTACATAACCCTCAGACATTTATCCCCTTTACCCCTGAACTATGAAACCGTGTATTCAACGCACTAAATTTTCTCAAACCAGCTATCTAACTCATTCTAGCGGTTTTGACTTCTGGTTTTGTTGACATGGCAATCCAAGCTGGTTTACATTGACATGTTGGCGCTCAGGCCCACACGTCATGGATAGGGGAGCTCCTCGGCGCGCTCCCACGTCGCGAGGTCTCGGCCGATGGCCCAGGCGTTGACCATCGCGAGCATGTGCGTCGGGACCCCAGGATCTCGGCGTCCGCCAGCAGCTCCCGGAGCACCAGCTGCGGCACCTGCGCGTGCAGCCGGAGCGTCTCCTTCACCACAGCCTTATTAAGGTAGTCGAGCTGGGCGACGTGGTCCTCGTTGCCGCCGCCGCCGCCGTGGGTTGAGCCGCTGGCCGCCGCGCGGACATCGTCCTGGGCTCTGCGCATGGTGCACTGGTGGGTGCCGCCATGGCCCATTCCATCGCCCTAGTTGTGGTGTCAGTGCCTCCCGCGAACATGTCCGGCCGAGTGCCCACTACGCCGCCCGTGGTTTGATTATACACGAAAGAGATCGATCAACTACTACAGATGCATGTATAGATAAAACTGAAATTATATCTTCACAGAGCTTGCGTGCGGCGACGATGGGGCGCGTGCCGGATGGTGCCGACCCCGTGACCTTGCTGCGGCGCCCGATGGCCATAAGCTATTTGTTGCGCCGCTCGTTAGCTCGTGCGCTACGCTACGCTCGCTAAGCCTGCGCGCTCGAGGCAACTCTCGCTGGTTGGACCCGCGCCGCCAGTCCGCCATTCGTCGGCCCTGCGCTCACAGCTCGCGTCTGCTGGCGTGCTGGCCATCCGCCAACGCCTGCTAGCCGCCTACCACTGCTCGCCTCCGGGACGGGCGGCGGCGTGTCCTGGAATGCCGCCGTGGTTGCCTCTGCCCCGGCGCCGCGCGGGTCCTGGAACACCGGCTGCTGCTGCGCGTACGCGGTCGATGGCTACCCGCGCGGGTCCGTCACGACCTGGAGGTGGGGGGCGACGGGATCGAGTTCCCGGTGTCGGGCGCCGGCGGCGTCACGGACGAGCGCCTGCGCGGGTTCTTCGCCGTGCTCTCGGCCGCGCCTGCGATATCCGTGCTCTCGAGCGCATCATCTCTGACAGCCGCAGTGAGGAGCTCCTGGGCGGCAACAAGAGCTGGGCAAGGAGTACCAGCGGAGCCGCAAGTGTCTCTGCATCGGCATCATCATCCTGCTGCTCCTTGTCCTGCTTGTCATCGTCCTGCTCGGCATCGGCATCGTCATCACATCCAGCAGAGCAGCCGCAAGTGTCGAGCCCGGAGTTCGTCGCGCTCACCAGGCGGATGGCCCAGGAGCATATGCGCTGCGGAGAGGCTTGACCAAGAGCCTCCGTGCCGCCGCCGCGAGGGTCATGGCCACGAACGAAAGGGCCAAGATTCGGCGCTAGGCGGGCAGACGGCGGTGCTCGGAGAGGCCGTCCGCGGCGCGTGGCTGAGCGCGGGTCATCCAGTCGCGCGTATTTTGGGGCCAAGGGGTCTGACAGCTGGGCCCTGTCGCCAGCATGTCTTTGACTGCTAGGGTGGAGTGCCACGTAGGCAAAATCAGGTATCAAAACCAGTCAGGGAGTAAAATGACCGGTTTGGTAAAGTTTAATGTGTTGATACCTGATTTTGTAGTCTGAGGTTAAATAAGTCACTCACCGTACGTCCGGGAGTTATTTAGATTTTTTTCCTAATTTCTTGGGTGTCAGGCATCCTCTTTTATCGATTCAAGTTTGGAATATTGGAAGATTCAGAACCGCATCGGTGGCCTTTGACTCTGCACTGACACGCTTCTTCATTGTGTATGGACAGTAGTATGGTGTATGCTGATTGTTTTCCATATAATAACTGAAAATAAGAACCTCTTGATGTTCTCCCCGTCCAAGCTCGGCAAAGGGTCCGGCAAACAGTGGAGGCCACGGCAGTGTCAGTGAACATGATCTGCAGAAAACGCGAAATCAAATAACATTTTAGTCCCGTTCGTTTCGCTGAAAAAACAAGTCGAAACACTGTTCCGGATAATTTATTGTGAGAGAAAAACACTGTTCCGGCTGAAAAAATAAGCTGAAAAAGACGGATTATAAGAGAAGCGAACAGATCGACACAAAACAGAGCTTTTTGAGGAAGGAAGCGGGAATCAGATTGTTGATGCTATGGTAGAACCGAATCAACCTTTCCTGATGTAAAAGACGGGTGACCCCCTTTGGTCCAAAAGGGAAAATGTAAGCCATGTATGACAATCACTCAGAAACTAACATTGACCGAGATGGCTAGCCTAGATGGAGAATGTGATGCGAGGTCGGGAGAGAAGCTGCGCTTCGAAAGTTCGGATGTTTGGGTCGGGTCGGGAGGATGAAGGGGAACCAGGGGGAGGGGACCTGAGCAGCTAATCTACCATTGTCGAGCTTCCCTGCTTCAGTAGTTGGCTTTGGCCCTCTGTCGGTGTTTCGAGTAAACACCAACTAGTAAATTTATATTTGTTGTGCGTTAGGCCCGGATGGTGTGCTAAAGGACACAAGGTTTATACTGGTTCGCGCAGAATGTCCCTACGTCTAGTCTGCTGCTGCTCGTGTTATTAGCACTGAAAAAGGTTCATAGTAGGGGGTACAAACGGTCGAGAGAGGGACAGATCCTAAGTCTCTAATGGAAAGGTCGAAGGGGCGCTGAGAGCTCGGTTGCTGCTCAGCTATGTGTTATGTGGTGCGTGGTGTGTAGGATTGATCCATCCTTTTAGCAGGGTGTCATGCCCTCCCTTTTATAGACCAAGGGGGAGCAAGGGTTACATATGGGAGAGAGGAAAAAACCAGAGGTAGAGAATGTCCTTCGAATGTGTCGGGCCTTCTTTTTCCCTTGAGCCTGTCCTGCTGACACGGTAGACGGTGTCAGGGATAGCACGTTCGCTGATCCTGATAGGGCCATGCTCTGGCTTTGTTCAGTAAGTAGTCACGTCCCATCCTACTCCGGCGGACGGTGCGGCGTGCCAGGGTGCCGAGCCGTGACCCTACGGGGAGCAGACGGGGTAGTGACCATACGTCCGCTACTGTAGGTGATATGAGTTCCCTCCTGGATTGTAGTGGTTGTCGTATGCTTATGTCAGGATCCGTGTCTGAGGGCTGATGGCGGCGACCACAACACTATAAGACAAAAGTCGGCGCCTGCAACACTGTTCGGGCTCTGTCATGCCTGGAAGGACTTAAAGCGCCCGTCCCGTCATATCTTGACGGTACTTTCCCGTAGGCATGCAGGGTATGGTCCTCGGTACTACGGTTGACCTGAGTGTCCAGTCTTACCCTATGCTTGTCATTATGAAGGAGCAGGGTGCAGACGTCGGGCGAGGCGGAGCTTGCCCTCAGACGTCGGGCGAGGCAGAGCCAGCCTCGGGACGTCAGGCGAGGCGGAGCCAGCCATCGGACGTCGGGTGAGGCAGAGCCCGCCCTCAAACGTCGGGCGAGGTGGAACTAGCCCTAGGACGTCGGGCGAGGCGGAACCAGCCCTGGGACGTCGAGCGAGGCGGAGCCTGCCCTCGGACATCGGGCGAGGCGGAGCCAGCCCTCAGACGTCGGGCGAGGCGAAGTTTGGCCCCAGACGTCAGACGAGGCAGAGTCCAGCCCTCGGGGGTCGGGCGAGCAGAAGCCAGTCCCCGGTCATCGGGCGAGGCGGAGCCAGTCCCCGGTCGTCGGGGGAGGTGGAGTCTGCCCCCAGACGTCAGGCGAGGCGGAGTCAGCCTTCCACCGTCGGGCGAGGTGGAGTCTGCCCCCAGACATCGGGCGAGGCGGAGTTCAGCTCTCGCGTGTCGAGCGAGGTGGAGCCAACCCTCAGGGGCCGGTTGAGGCGCGGCCAACCTTCGGTCGTGCAGGTAAGAAGTGCAGTTGCATTCTTGTCTGTTCGGAAGCATCAACGTTTGATGGTTATTAGCTCCACCTTATTGGGTACCCCAGTATTAGGTCGCCGACAGTAGCCCCCAAGCCCCAAGCCCCTGGGTGATTCAGACAGAATTGCCCGGGGTGATTTGACTTGCCAGAGGGTACGCGCGAGCGCACCCGATGAGTGTAGCCCCTGAGCCCCCTGGGTGATTTGGATAGAATCGCCCAGGGGGTGTTTTGACTTGCCAGAGGGTGCGCGCGAGCGCACCCGACGGCTGTAGCCCCTGAGCCCCCGGGTGATTCGGATAGAATTGCCCGAGGGGTATTTCGATTCGCTAGAGGGTGCACGCGAGCGCCCTCATCGGGTGTAGCCCCCGAGCCCCCGGGTGATTCGGATAGAATCGCCTAGGGGGTAATTTGGACCCTTCGCTGGTATGGCTGTGGGATTTGGTGTTTTGACAACTGGATAGCTTAAAGGGAACCCTGGTATCCCGTTCGTGGGGATTCGTCCAGGGTCAGCCCGGTTGAGACTCGATTGCAGATCGAGACTCCCTTGACGCTCGTGCGCCTGAGTTTTGGCCGCTCGCGGGCCCATCCCTTGTTGGGACGGCCGTCGAAACTATTGGGCCAGCCCTTAAACTCCTGGGCCTAGGTGGGCCGGAGAAATGCTTTTTGACCCGTATTCCCTTCTGCGGGAAAAGAGTCCTGGTCCGCCCAGGAAGGCGAAATGTCCGGCACAACTTTGGTGGGAAAGGATAGGGATTGGGGGTGCATGTCCCGCGTGGTGACGTGGTGGCGAATCATGGTAGGCGCGGAGATCCAGGCGGACGGTTGCCTTCCTCGCATCCGTTGCCCCTATAAAACCAAAGGGTTCGCCCCTATGGTTCCATACTTTGCCTCCTCACCTTTGCATCTACAACCTCCACCGCCAATCGCCTGAGCCTCCCACACCCGCATCGCAGCCGTCGTCAAGCTCGCATCTATCCACCCCAATCGTCTAATGGAGGCGTGGTGCAGATCTAATGTCACCCTCTAGCACCTGGAGGGCCTCGTTCGCCGTGGTCGTCTTTGCACGCGGACCACCGCCTAGGAGTGGTGGCTGCCCGGCAATGAACACGCGCCGTCGCTTTCATGAGCGGGGATTCGCCACCCCCGCCCACAAGTTCCTTCAGGGGCTGCTGAATTACTACAAGGTGGAGCTGCAACACCTTACTCCCAATGGGGTCTAGCACATTGCGGCGTTTGTCGTCCTGTGTGAGGGGTTCTTGGGGATTAGTCCCCACTTCGACCTATGGTGGTATTTCTTTGTTGTCACCCTCTTGAAGAAGCGGGAGAAGAAGCGAGAGTTGAGAGTGCCGATGGGATGCGCCGGCATCTCGCTCCGCAACAACCGGGTCAACGAATACCCGTCGATGAGTCTGTCGACCTCCAACAAGAGGTGGCACTCGCATTGGTTCTACGTCAAGAACAACTCAGCCGCCCCTTACCAGCGTTCACCGGACTCCTCATCGAAGAGGTCCCGGAATCGTGGAGGTTGTGGGGGTCCTGGATAAAGACAAGAAAAAAATCTAGGACCATCTCACCGCCCTCTAAATTCTGAAGGAGAGGGGCGTGAAGGGGTTGGGGATCATCAGCGCCGACCATACACGGAGGGTGGCGCCGCTGATGAGTCACGCGCTCCCCCTATACCTGATGGCGCCCGGAGCATCACTCGACGGGACGATGCTTGTCGATGAAGTGCTCTCCACCTCTAAAGTGGCGCAGCACATCAAGGAGGCGATGGAGCCTTCGAAGGATGACGCCGACGTCGTTCTTGATTTCGTGTAGCACTCCTTGATGCTGACATTTAGATAGCGGGACCAGCCAAAGAGGCTCGTCCTTACGGACCATGTGGCCCCACTGCCGAAGGACCCATTCGTGGCGGCGATGAATCGCGCCGCGGCTGAGTGGGAGAAGAAGACGAAGGAGGTCGAGAGGAAAAAGAAGCAGCGAAAACTGCAGGCACGGGAGCAAGGAGAGGACACAAACAGTGATGACGATGATGACGACGATAATGAGGAAGATGACGAGGTAGTCGCAGACACTGAGTAGAGTGACTAGGGAGGCGAGGACGCGCTGACAGGTACCCACTCATCAATGCAGGGACCCTTCCCGTTCCACATGAGGGAAGGTGTGGCCGCGAAGCCGGAGGAGACAGGCCGGACCGTCGACCCGTCCTTAGAACCATCAAGGGCGGGTGGATCTGCCACCGCTCCCGAGGTGCTAGCGGGAGTAGGTGGACCCATCGTCGTGCCCCAAGAGCCAGCGGGGGCGGGCGGATCCGCCGCCACACCTAAGGTGTTGAGAGAGGGGAGTGGCTCCACCGCCGTGTCCCTAGATACGAGACGGGCGAGCCCCTCGGCCCGAGAGCAGGGGATGGGATCAAAACGGTCCTGCCCCTACGAGGTGGAGCAGGGAACTGGGGGTTTGTCCCTCAAACGTCTCCACCACCCAACAGCGCCAGCGTAAGTTGCTGATTCCTCTGTTATCTCTGTTTTTCGCTATTTTTCTTTGTTTTTTATAGTGACTCACGCCTTTTGTTTCTTCTGTAGTGCCGGGAGACGGGTCCGATGGGGCACTTCTATAGCGCTAGCGCCCAAGAAAACCATCGCCCGTCAGGCAAGGCGAGGGCCGCCGTCTGACGTCGCTCCCATTTTAGGCGAGAGCGGAGCCGGCGTCACAGCCTCATCGGCCGGTCTGGCGCCGCCCGCGGTGGTGCCCATGCCCTTAGTGGGTCAAGCGGTCGGCGAGGCTGAGGGGGCACCCTCGGAGGTCGCCGCTCAACCGGCGATGGAAGTGATGCCGCTGCCAACGTCGATGCGGGCGAAGCTATCGGCCGCACCCGTTGCGTCGACCATGGCGGGCGCGGCACAGCCGAACGAGGTCCCACCGACGGGGGTGGAGGTGATGGTGGCCACGAGGGATGGGTCATAGCTAGAAGTTGTGGTGGCGACGCTCGAGGCAGCGGCGTGTCCCGTGCTACCGACGGCCCTAGAGACGACGCCCGTCGTGGGTAGGATCGAGGGGGTCATGGCCCAGGGACCCTCGGACACTTCGGTGGTTGCTGAGGAGACCGGTAGGGAGTTGTCTCTGGTCCTGCCATCGGAGGGTCGACACCCACCCATGTGGGATAAGCCCCCGCTCTGGTGGGTGAGTCTGTGTGACCCATCGTTGGGACTCTTCACCCTCGACGATGACGCCGAGGGCATGGAGCGGGAGAAGCTCAGCGAGGGGTTCACGCCCACGCTGGAAGCTCTAAACCAGGTCAGTGGCGCCCTTCGAGACGTAATCATTCCCACCAGCTGGGTATTCACTTGGTCTTGCCTCTCGATCTCTTTTTCCTTCATCTATTTTTGTTTTTTGACCACCTCCTTTTTTCAGTCTCTTATTGCTCGCAGCCGGGAGAAATCCTGGTTCCTTCATGAACACAAGGAGGATTGGGACTACCTCATTGATGAGGCATGGCTGCATAGGGACATGATCGCCCAGCTCCAATAGAGGGTGGCCGAGCTAACTCCCCTCGCCATGGAGGCGGACAATCTTCGACGGCAGGTGGCCGAGGCCCGTCGGGATGCGGAGGACGCTGAGAAGTCTTTTGATGAACTGTCAGAGAGGGCGCGGTGGGATCAGGAGGAGGCTACCAGAGTGCGGAAGGAGCGGGATGAGCTGCTCCAGCGGGATGCCAAGACCCGCCAGCGGATCATTGACCTCCTGGCCATGGCCGAGAAGGAGCGGGATCTTAGGCTGGTAGCCGAGGAGAGGTCCGTGGCCCTGGAGCAGAGGGCGAAACTAGACGTCGAGATGGTCGCCCGGCTACGCACGGAGCGAGAAGAGCTATGCCATACTGTGCAGAGGCTCTGCTTGGAGCATGACGCGACCTACGAGGAGCGCGACCAGGCCATCCGAGAGAGCGACGAGGCGCAATAGAGGATCAGCTCCCTCTAGGCCGAGCTGGAGACCACGAGAGCCCAAAAGCTGGAGGCCGAGGGTGCTGTTGTCGGACTAGATATGGATCTCACCAAGGCGAGGAGTCTTCTTCTAGTGGAGAGCGACAAGCTCGATATCCTGAAGGTTGGCCTCGGTGTAGTCTACGACGACCTAGAGGTGGTGCAGGCGTAGGGGACTAGCTCGCTCACGGCCCGCGCCGCAGATATCACGGCGCGGGTGCGCCAACTAGAGAAGGAAGCTCTTCACTCAAGGATCACCCAAGCCTTCGCCGTTGCCCGCTTGCAATATGATGACAACATCGATTTTGAGGCGATGAGCCTTGGTTTCGTGCCAGGTTATGAACCCTCCGAGCTGGATGACATAGAAAAGATGGTGACTCCTTTTGCAGAAACCCTGGTGAGCAAAATTGAAGATATGGTTCTCCCCGAGAGGGGGTAGTTAGTCGAATGAGTCTGATGGACATTTATCTGTAATCTGTGGACAAGTGTTGGCACTTTTGTTTTTTGAAAACAGATTCGCAATTTCGTTTCGTTAAACAAATTCACATTTTTGTTTCATTTGATTGAACTTGCTTTCTTCCCTTTTTGTATTCGAAAAAAGGTGCTCATGCAATCCGACCCTTCCATTTGCTAAGGCCATAGGGCCCAAGGTGTATAAGAGGGGAATTTCGATTATGCTGGTGAGCAAAGTTACCATAGCCGTCGGGGCATGGGTTTTTTGCAGTATTACCAGGCATGCTCGGTTATTTGTTTCCACAAACCTTGCCGCTAACCTTAACGTGAGGAAGAGGTCTGACGTAGTGACTGTTTCAAAAAAGAAGGTATTTATACCTTTATCAGCCCCTGAGTGAGGTTCGACCCCTTGCGGTTGTAGGGGTCGGATGTCACTGGAGACCGAAGAGAAGATAGCAGAACTACTCTTGTATTCGCACGTACCCCTTCCTTAGGATTTTAGCTATCGTTCTACAACCGTGTGTTCGGTCTCATTGCAAGTCCGGCCTTCCCCGAGCCCCCACGTGTGGAGGGGGGTCGGTCAAGGGTCGACTCATTTTTATGACTGTCGCCCCGTCCACGGTTTTCACAACTAGAGGGGTTGAGGCGACATCACTTGCCTCGATGGCTAAAGTAACGCGCTTGATGAGCTCGCTAACGGAGATGTTCGAACAGAATCCAGTCCCGTCGCTCGTGATAGGGTCGGCAAAGCCCTCGGGTGGCATTCCGTTGTTGCTTAACCCGCCTTCCAACAGATTCCCCCTCAATAGGGATTCTATGGGCTCGGCTAGAGGCTGGATTGAACTAGAAGGTTGAGATGACCCTATCCGCCTCTATGTGGGTTGGGCGAAGGCCACTGAGGCTCATCTGCGTTTTCTCCCCTGACTCTTGTTCGACGCGAGGCGGCCTTGGGCCCTTCATAGGCCAGCCTTCGAACCTCGGTCTCTCGATCTAGGATCGAGCGGCTTGAGCCCCTGAGCCCCTTGGGGGTCTGATAGGGGTTTCCACAACTGGAGGGGCTGAGCTAACGACACTTGCCTCGACGGCTATAGTGTCGTGCTCAATGAGCTCGATAACGGGCACGTTCGTGTGGAATCCGGGTTCATCATCCACTGACCGGGTCGGCATAGCCCTCATGTGGCATTCCACTACATCTTAACCCGCCTCCCAACAGATGCCCGAGCTGTTCGATATTCTCAGGTGGCCCATTGGCCTCTCCTCGATGGAGATTCTCTAGGTTTGTCTCGAGGTTAGAATCGAACGAGAAAGGTCGAGATGTCTCTGTCCGCTTCTGAGCGGGGTCGGGCAAAGTCGTTGGGGCTCATCTCGGTTTTTCTCCCCTAGCTCTATTTGACATGAGGCGGCCTCGAGCCCTTTATGGGCTGGCCTTCAAACCTCAGTCAGTTGCCGCTCATATCAAATGAGGCGACTACCGCTTCATGACGTGACGCGAAGCGTTGAGATGCAGCAATTGCATATGCAACGCTTGAATATATGGAATGAATGTACGATATAATGGGAATGAAAGCGAGGGTCGGTGATGTTACCTTGGTGGCATGAGCGATGGGAAGCTCTTACTGGACATGTCCGTGTGGAGTTCGGGTCCGATATTTGCGACGGGGCTGTTGTAACCTGCATGAGCATCGCAATTTTTTTTGTTTCTATCTCTCGACAGCGATCCAAGCCATTCGATTGACTTAGGCGACCTAACAATCTCGAGAAGGAGATTCCACAGGCAGACCCCTATGAACCCTTCTCGAGAAGGCGGATGCTAAAGCTCGGGGTGCGGGGAACTATGAATTCGATTACGCTGGTGAACAGAAGTGCCGTAGTCGCTGGGGCGTAGGGTCTAGTGGTTCGTCCAGTTTTACTCAAAGTTTTACACCCGCACATCGCGCCTCCGGTTTTTAAATGTAAGGAGGGGTTGGGCGAAGAGAATGTCTAAACAAGTAGACACTCTCAGTAGCCCCTGAGCGATGTCCTTCGCCCCTACCGTTGCTGGGGTCGGATGCTCGGTAGTAAAATTAACACGTAAAGTAAGTAAACAAAGGTGCTTATCTTTCAGCGGTCGTTCATTCGGTGTTCACCTGGGCCATCCGATCGACCTAGGATGCCCGTTGTTCTCCCCTTGATGCAGGTTCTGTCGTTGGGTTCTTCCAGGTCCTGCCTGGGGAAGCGGAGAGCCGCCTACGTACGGTTGTGCCTTGTTTCTCGTGCTGACGTGTGGTAGTGGTGGGCCATGCCTAGGCCATGTCCCGTTTGACCAGGCATCGTCTCGTCGAGCAGGGCGCGTCCCTTCGGTCAAGACGCGTCCCCTCGAATTCCCATCAGCATCGAATTCTCACCTGCATTGAATGGGGGAAGGGAGAGGGGTTTTCGCCCCAACCCTTCACCTTTCTCCAACTGCTGCGTCTCCTCCTTAAATAGGGGAAGGGAGAGGGTTCTCGTCCCATTGCTCTGCCTATTATTGAGTTGCTACCTTTCCTCCTTTTTCCTTCTCGCTGAGCGCGTTCGCATGTCGCGGTGGTTCCTAAGTGAGAGAGGGTAATGCGAGGGAGAGGAGAACTCATAGATCCGTTCGTGAATCCGGAGAGTGATGTCGAGCTAGAGGTTGTCCAACGTAGATGAGCTGGTGTTGGCCGCCTTCACCGAGAAGGGGCCACATCCGCCAAAGGAGGAGGCGCACTGGTGGGTGTTGAGTGTCGTCAGCTTTGTCGTCGTCTGTGAGGCCTTCGTCGGGATGGAGCCGTACGTAGGTTTCTTCCGGCGAATCTTCCCCGAGCGAGCCTTATCGGTGGGGAAGCCACCTAGGACTACACCGATGGGGGGTTTCACCCTTGCAACCACTCGGATCGGCTAGTTCATGGAGTTTGATGAGATGTCAGAGACATCCATCAGCCATGGCGGCGATTCTTCGGTGGGCAGCGCCCCCTGTCTAGGTGCCATTGTTAGGGTTATGGCTGATCATGATGGCGTAGTCCCTTGATGTCCTAGCGGAGACACCACGGTCACCGATGTGATGCTCGATGTTGCAGACGACGGCGCCCTCAAGGATCCCGCGGAGCAGTAGGACATTGCCGATGGAGAGCGTGGCGCAGCGACCGTAGTAGTATTTTGAGTAGAAATGGTCAGAAAATATAATCGTTTAAGTTGTGGGAAAGCCCCCGTGTGAATAGTCTTTTGTATTCATAAATACATCAGTCCCTTTTCGTGATGAAATCACTTTATAAGCGATGAATTTGTGCAAAAATGAACAAGTTCTTAAATTTTGTTATGGCAAACAACTTTTCAACTCTTCTCCCTCTTTTTGTAAAAGAGGTTCAGTGCCTTCCGACCCTTCCCGTAGTTAAGGTCGCAAAAAACTCAGAGTGCGGGCGAGCCAATTCTGATCATGCTGGTGAGCAAGGAGACCATAGCCGCTGGAGTGTGGGTTTCCCACAGTCCTACCAATTATACTTAGAGTTTGTTCTCAAAATCCTAGCCCTTAGGACTTACCATGAGAAAAGAGGGAAAACACAGAGAATGTTTGTAAGATAAACGTATTCATACCATCCCCCGAGTAAGGTCCGACCCCTTGCATTTGCAGGGGTCGAATGTCACGAAAAGTCAGGGATTTTGATGACAAAACTGATAAGAGAAATGTTTGTGTTTATTTAGGGGTAAAAATGACGTAGCTGCTTAATGTTCCAAGCGTTGATGAAGACCTCGCCGTCGATGGTTTTCAACTTGTAGGCGCCTGGCCGGAGCACTTCCGTGACGACGTACGGCCCCTCCTAGGGCAAGGAGAGCTTGTGGCGGTCCTTGTTGCTTTGCACGAGGTGGAGAACTAGGTCCTCGATGTTGAAGGCTTGGTCCCGCACCCATCGGCTGTGGTACCGTCGCAATGCCTGCTGGTACTTGGCCGAGCGGAGGAGGGCGATGTCACGAGCTTTGTCTAGCTGGTCCATGGCGTCTTCGTGGGATGCCTCAGCTCCCTATTTGTCGTATGCTCTGATCCTTGGCGCTCCATAGTCAAGGTCGGTTGGGAGGACGGCCTCAGAACCGTAAACCATGAAGAAAGGCGTGTAGCCAGTGGCTGGACTGGGGGTTGTCCTTAGGCTCCAGAGCACCGTGGGGAGCTCGGCGACCTAGCGTGCGCCAAATTTATTCAACTGATTGAAGATCCTAGGCTCGAGGCCCTGTAGGAGCATGCCATTTGCGTGCTCGACCTGCCCGTTCGTTTGAGGGTGCGCGATGGTGGCCCAATCGACTCGGATGTGGTTTTCATCGTAGAATCGAAGGAACTTCTTGCCGGTGAACTATGTACTGTTGTCTGTAATGATGGAGTTTGGTACTCCAAAGCGATAGATGATGTTGAGGAAGAATAGCATGGCTTGCTCAGACTTGATCGCGGAGATTGACCGAGCTTCTATCCATTTTGTGAACTTGTTTATGGTGACAAGCAAGTGGGTGTATCCTTCGGGTGCCTTCTTGAGAGGCCCAACCAGATCGAGCTTCTAGACCGTGAAGGGCCACATGATGGGGATCATCTAGAGTGCCTAGCCCAGGAGGTGAGTTTGCCGAGCATAGTACTGACACCCTTTGTAGGTACGCACGATCTGCTCGGTGTCGGCTACTGCAGTGGGCCAGTAGAAGCCCGGTCGGAATGCATTTCCAACCAGGGTTCTAGGCGTGGCGTGGTGACCACAGACCCCTCCGTGGATATCGCCCAGCAAATGCTTCCCCTGTTCGATGGGGATGCAGAGTTGCAGGATCCCTATGTGGCTTTATTTATAGAGTTCACCCTCTACAAGAACAAAGGACTTGGCGTGACATGCGAGCCATCAAGCTTCTGTCTTGTCCGTCGGCAGCGTGTCATGGAGTACGTAGTCGAGGTAGAGTGTTCTCCAGTCGACCAGAGGGTCGGGTTCTGTCGCTAGATCCTCTTTAAGCTCCATGACCTCGGGGCCGAATGGAGCCATCGGTTGGTTAGCCCCCAAGGCTAGATTGGATGGACTGTCGTTGGCCTGCTCCAACCCTTCATAGCGCATCGAGGGCTTGTGTTGGTCGCTGGCAAAGACACCTATTAGCACCGTCTCTCAGCTGAATGTCGCCTTCGCAAGCGTGTCGGCCACCTCGTTGAGGCGCCTTGGGATGTGATTGAGTTCGAGGCCATCGAATTTGTCCTCCAGCCGTCAGACTTCTTGGTAGTACGAAGCCATCTTGGCGTCATGACAGCTTGACTCCTTCATGACTTGGTTGACAACCAGCTGGGAGTCGCCTCGGATGTCAAGGCGTCGGATGCCCAACTTGATGGCAATGCATAGGTTGTTGATGAGCGCTTCATACTCAGCCACATTATTGGATGAGGAGAAATGGAGACGAACCATGTACCTCATGCATACCTCAAGGGGCAATACGAAGACTAGCCCTGCACCGATGCCCTTCTTCATCAGTGATCCATCGAAGTACATCGTCCAGTACTCTTGATTGATGACCGCCGGTGGTGTTTGGACCTCGGTCCGTTTTACGATGAAGTCAGCCAACACCTGGGATTTGATTGCCGTTCGGGAGGCATACATAATGCCCTGATCCATCAACTCGAGCACCCACTTTGCGGTTCTTAACTTGGCATCCTGGCTTTGGACGACCTCACCAAGGGGGAACGACGTCACAACCGTCACCAGGTGTGACTTGAAGTAGTGGCGTAGCTTCCTCTTGGTGATGAGGATGGCATACAGGAGCTTCTGGATTTGGGAGTAGCGAGTCTTAGAGTTGGATAGTACCTCGCTGATGAAGTACATAGGGCGCTGCACCTTGAGGGCGTGCCCCTCTTCTTCCCGCTCCACTACCAGGGCGGCGTTAACTACTTGTGTGGTGGCCGCTATGTATAGCAGAAGGGATTCTCCATTGGTTGGAGGAACCAAGATCGGGGCCTTTGTTAGAAGCAGTTTGACCATGTCAAGTGCCTCCTAGGCCTCGGATGTCCACTCAAAGTAGTCGGCTTTCTTCAGAAGGTGATAAAGGGAGAGACCTCATTCACCGAGGCGCGAGATGAATCGGCTAAGTGCGGTGAGGCACCCTATGACTCGCTGAACCCCCTTTATGTTCTGAATCGGGCCCATCCTTGTGATGGCTAAGATTTTCTCCAGGTTGGCTTCGATGCCACGCTCGGAGACGATGAAGCCGAGCAGCATGCCCCTCGGGACCCCAAAAAGACACTTCTCGGGATTGAGTTTGATGCCATTCGCTCGGAGTTTCACAAAGGTCTGCTCAAGATCAGCAACGAGTTGGTCAGCCTGTTTGGACTTGACCATGATGTTGTCAACGTAGGCCTCAACGGTCCGCCCGATGAGGTCTCCGAAGCATTTGAGCATACAACGCTGGTACGTAGCCCTAGTGTTCTTCAAACCAAATGGCATTGAGACGTAGCAGAACGATTCGAAGAGGGTGATGAAAGATGTCGCGAGCTAGTCGGACTCTTTCATTGCAATTTGATGGTACCCAAAGTACGCATCAAGGAAGCAGATGGTTTCGCACCTCGAGGTAGAGTCGACTATTTGGTCTATGCACGACAAAGGAAATGGATCCTTTGGGCACGCCTTGTTGAGACCCGTATAGTCAACACACATCCTCCATTTCCTGCTCTTCTTTCATACAAGGATGGGGTTGGCTAACCACTCCAGGTGGTATACTTCTTTGATGAATCCGGCCACCGAAAGCTTTGCTATCTCCTCACCGATGGCCCTGCACTTCTCCTCGTCGAAGCGGCGCAGTCGTTGTTTCACCGGCTTAGAGCTTGGTCAGATCTTTAAGGTATGCTCGGCGACTTCCCTCGGGATGCCTGGCATATCCGAGGGTTTCCACGCAAAGATGTCTCTATTAGCGCGGAGGAAGCCGGCGAGCGCACCTTCCTATTTGGAGGAAAGCGTGGTACCAACATGCACCGTTTTTCCCTCGGTGCTCCTGGGGTCTATGAGGACTTCTTTAGAGTCCTCTGCTGACTCGAATGACCCAGTCGACTTCTTGGTGTCGGGCGCTTCTTCGGTGACCTCCTCCTTGAGGGTGGCGAGCTCCTCGGAGGCGACGATTGCTGCGGCGTGACCGCAGCACTCGACCTCGCACTCATACGCGCGCTGGAAGGAGGTGCCGACGGTGATGACCTCATGGGGGCTCGGTATCTTTAGCTTGAGGTATGTATAGTTGGGGACGGCCATGAACTTCGCGTAGCATGGATGTCCTAGGATGGCATGGAAAGTTCTGGGGAACCCAACCACCTTGAAGGTGAGGGTTTCAGTCCTATAATTGAACTGATCCCCGAAGGTAACGGGCAGATCAATCTGCCCGAGTGGCATGGCCTGCTTCCCGGGCACGATGCCATGGAAAGGTGCTCGGGTTAGGCGAAGGCGTGTCCGATCGACGCCCATCTCGTCGAGCGTCTTGACGTACATGATGTTGAGGCCGCTGCCTCCATCCATCAGTACTTTGGTGAGTCACTTCGGGCCGACGATCAGGTCGACCACGAGCGGATATCTCCCCAGGTGCGGGACGCTATCTGGATGGTCGGTCCGATCAAAAGTTATGGAGGACTCTGACCATCGAAGGAAGGGAGGTGTGGTCGGTTTGGCCGTATAGACCTCATAGTGCGCGACCTTCTAACAATATTTGGAGTCGTAGGCCGCTGATCCTCCAAATATCATAAGGCAGTCATCCGGCATTGGAAAGCCATTGTCCTTCTCGGCGTCGTCCGTGGTGGGGGCAGGGTCCTTTTCGTGCTCCCCTTGGTTGGAACCTTCAGACAAGAACCACCGCATGAGGCTGTAGTCCTTGAGCAGATGCTTAACCGGGAAGGCATGGTTCGAGCATGGCCCCTCGAGTAGTTTTTCGAAGTGGTTCGGAGTGCCCTCCACGGGCTTCCGACCACCCTTGCGGTCAGTAGGGGCCACGAGCGAGTCCTCATGCCGTTGCTTCTTGTTCTTCCTTTTGGCGGAATGGTTGGAGGTGCCTTCGCCGGCGCCCTCGTCCCGCCTTGCCTTGCCCTCGAGATGACCGAAGATTGCTCCGACTGCCTCTTCTTCTAATGCGTGGCTGGTGGCCATATCCAAGAGTTCCTTGGTGGTTCGCAGGCCCTTGCATCCCAGCTTATGAACCAAAGACTCGCAGGTAGTCCCAAACAGGAAAGCCCCTATCACGTTGGCATCGACGACGTTCGATAGCTCGTTGCACAGTCGGGAGAAGCACTGGATGTACCCATGGAGGGTCTCACCGGCCTTCTGACGGCAGTTCTTAAGGTCCCATGGGTTCCCAGGGCGCTTGTATGTGCCCTGAAAGTTTCCCACAAAGATCTCCTTCAAATCCATCCAACTCTGGATCACGTTGGACGGCAGGTGTTCCAACCACGCTCATGCCGAATCGGCTAAGAACAGTGGAAGGTTGTGGATAATGAAGTCGTCATTATCCGCACCATCGGCTTGGCAGGCAAGCCAATAGTCTTCGAGCCATAATCCGGGGTTTGTTTCCCCAGAGTACTTCGGGATATTGGTTGGTGGCCGATACCTTGGTGAGAAGGTAGCGTTGAGGATGTGCCGGCCGAAGGCCTGAGGGCCTGGCAGGCCAGGGCTCGGGCGCTGGTCCTCGCCGCTGTCGTAGCGTTCGCCGCGACGAGGATGATAGCCACGGTGGGCTTCTTCTCTCGGGTCACCGTAGGTACGTCTATGGGCATCGAGAGTGTTGCATGCGTTGCGGTGGCGGCTGAGACGCTGATGTACCGGGAGCGTGGCGTGTTGCCTGCCGCCTTGTGGTGCTTGGTGGACTAACGTGTCCCTGGTGGGGCGCGCCGAGGTTGTGCGCTGGTTGGTGTTGAGCTCGCGTCATCGAGACAATGAGCTCTTAGCCTGCTGTGCCACCGCACGCTCGAGTAGCGTGCGAATCTCACGGTAGGCCTGATGATCCTCAGGCGTCGTGGCCTTTGGAAGGCTAGGGAGCAAGGTCGTCGCAGCGGTGATGTTTTGGCTTGCTCGGGCGAAGCGAGGAAGGGCTTCATCATCGGCGATGATCCTTCGGTTTACATCACGGGCCATGGCGCATGCGCGCCCACCGTCTCCGCGGCGCTCGATCTTCTGATCGAGCTCCGCACATTCCTGCACAAGCTGGAGTCGTGCCTCCTCGATCTCCTACTGTCGGGCTCTCAGCTGCTCCACCCCCATGCGAGGTGGGACCGCTGTCTCCCCTTTGGTTTTGTCGCCGAGGTTGCCCGTCGGGGTAGCCACCTCCGCAGGGACGCTTTCGATGTGTCCCTCAGGGGTACCCGTCATGAAGCATTCTCGGGAGGGGTGATGGCTCCCCCTGTTGGAGTCAGAGCTAGAGGACGACCACGACCCATCTGTGAGGAGGTTGTGGAGGGATTCTGTGACGTGTTCGATCACCCCCACGAACTCGTTGTTCGTGGGCGGCAAGACCATGCGTTATGCCACAAGGTGGCTAACGGTCGTCGCAGCATTGTAGAGATCGAACGGAAGCGCTGTCGGGGCGCTCGGTATGTGGTGTTCCGGAGAGAGGGACCCTCCTCCAGAAACCATGCCATGTCGTTGGCATCGGAAAGGGTGAGGCGGCGCTGGTCCTCCTTGGACTGCTGGGGTCCAAGGGAGACACCGAGCTGGCACTCAAGCCTCTTGTGGTTGAGGCCGATGGAGGGGAGAGATTGGATGGCGGTGTGAGCCAATGCCAACTCTTCTCCCACCGTGATGATGAAGTCTAGATTCCCGAAGCGCACGTGTGTGCCTAGGACCCAGCTGATACCGTGGCTAGCCATCCGTGGCCTCATGTTTATCGTCAGAACGCACAAAGGTCCCCTACCTAGCGCGCCAACTGTCGGTGTTTCGAGTAAACACCAACTATTAAATTTATATTTGTTGCGCGTTAGGCCCAGATGGTGTGCTAAAGGACACAAGATTTATACTGGTTTGGGCAGAATGTCCCTACGTCCAGTCTACTGCTGCTCGTGTTATTAGCTCTGAAAAAGGTTCGTAGTAGGGGGTACAAACGGTTGAGAGAGGGACAAGTCTCAAGTCTCTAATGGAAAGGTCAAAGGGGCGCTGCGAGCTCGATTGTTGCTCAGCTGTGTGTTATGTGGTGCGTGGTGTGTAGGATTGATCCGTCCCTTTAGCGGGGTGCCCTGCCCTTCCTTTTATAAACCAAGGGGGAGCAGGGGTTACAGATGGGAGAAAGAGGAAAAAACCAGAGGTAGAGAAGGTCCTTCGCAGGTGTCGGGTCTTCCTTTTCCCTTGAGCCTACCCTGCTGAGACGGCAGACGGTGTCAGGGATAGCACTTTTCGCTGATCCTGATAGGGCCGTGCTCTGGCTTTGTTCAACAAGTAGTCATGTCCCATCCTACTCCGGCGGATGGTGCGGCATGCCAGGGTGCCGAGCCATGACTCTACGGGGAGCAAACGAGGTAGTGACCATACGTTCGCTACTGTAGGTGATATGAGTTCCCTCCTGGATTGTAGTGGTTGTAGTATGCTTATGTCAGGATCCGTGTCCGAGGGCTGATGGCAGCGCCCACAACACTGTAAGAGAAAAGTCAGCGCCTACAACACTGTTCGGGCTATGTCTGGAAGGACTTAAAGCGCCTGTCCCATCATATCCTGATGGTACTTTCCCGCAGGCGTGTAGGGTATGGTCCTCGGTACTACGATTGACCTGAGTGTCCTGTCTTACCCTATGCTCGTCATTATGAAGGAGCAGGGTGCAGACGTCGGGCGAGGCGGAGCCAGCCCTGGGACGTCGGGCGAGACGGAGCCAGCCCTCAAACATCGGGCGAGGCGGAGCCTGCCGTCAGACGCCGGGTGAGGCGGAACCAGCCCTGGGACGTCGGGCGAGGTGGAGCCAGCCCTCGGCCGTCGAGCGAGGCAGAGTTTGGCCCCAGACGTCGAACGAGGTAGAGTCCAGCCCTCGGGGGTCGGGCGAGGAGAAGCCAGTCCCCGATCGTCGGGCAAGGCGAAGCCAGTCCCCGATCGTCGGGCGAGGCGGAGTCTGCCCCCAGACATCGGGTGAGGCGGAGCCAGCCCTCCACCATCGGGCGAGGCAGAGTCTACCCCCAGACGTCGTGCGAGGCGGAGTTCAGCCCTCGGGGGTCGGGCGAGGTGGTGCCAACCCTCAGGGGCCAGTTGAGGCGCGGCGAACCTTGGTTGTGCGGGCAAGAAGTGCAGTTGCGTTCTTGTCTGTTCGAAAGCATCAATATTTGATGGTTATTAGCTCCACCTCATTGGGTACCCCAGTATTAGGTCCCCAACACCCTCTCATTCCTAATCGTCTCACCAGACCTAATCTAGCACCGTAGCGAATCAAATCTGCGCGATTGGGATTCGTGGATCCAGTATTTCTCCCTTTCAGGTCGATTGGATGAGTCTCCTCTAACTTAAGTCCTCTAGATGGCCTCAAAGAATGTCATTGTCGTTGGAATATTACAACTGAATTCCTGTGTTCAGACCCCTAACTCTTGTCTGAATCTCTGGATCACGACATTGTATCTGAAGGTTCACAGTGTCGCTATCTGAAAGCTTAGCAAGATCATATGGACCGAAACTCGATTGTTCAACTCCTCCTACTGGATATCAGATGAACTAGAACTGACCAAATTTAGTCAGACACTTGGAGGTTGGTTTGTAATATAGCATGACCAGCTATACTATATCTGTCAACGTTAAACAATAAACTCTACTTGGTGTTTCTTGTTGTTTATCTCAATTATTTCAGCTTGGTTTCTTCAAGATGAGTGACATAGACCTTTCATAATCAGTACTCTCTACATTCCATATTCTAAGCCGTTTTAGCTATTCTAGATGCGGGATTTTTCTTTGTACTTAAATATACACTACTCCCTCCATCCATCCCATAATTTTTGACGTTTTATACTCACTTACGAAGACCAATTCAGAAGACAAAAGACCAATACCCCTAAAAAAAGTAGAGACGGAGATGTATTGAAAAAAAAGAGAAAATATATATTAGGAGAGAGAATGCATTGTGTAGTGATAGTGATAACTATTTGGGACAAAATTTGAATGCTATAGGATCAAGTATTTTGAAACGGAGAAAATATACCTAGATGTATTATAAATTGTAAAGTAATATATCTACATCTAAAAAATCAAAACAATCCTATAATTTAGAATGAGAAGAGTACGTACCTACAGCGTGATCGCTAGGCTGGCTGGCTGGGGTTGGGCTGGCCAGCCTCCTCACAAAAGCACTGTTCATCAGAACCAGTCAGCAGTGCTTCTCTCTCACATAAATGAATCAGCAACGATACGAATCAGCCAACCGAACAGAATACGGATTTGGCGGTTATAAAAAATGAACGTGGAAAAACAAAACCGACCACCTATTGAAACCCTCCTAGTCTACAGTGGACCGGGTCTACTGGCCGTAAATGGACACAGCACGACGAGGACGGCGGCAGCGGCTTTGGCTCTGCGCCGAGCACCCACACAGGGATCAAATAAACCGGGCCCAAATCCTCCCCGAAACGCCAACGAAATTCTCAGCAAATATAAACCCATTCCTCCCCTTCCTGCAACTCCTTTTCGTCTCCTCCACCCCCCGCTCCCTCTACCACCAGGCACCGCGGGACCGCCTGCTCGTCTCGCCGCAGCCCGTCCCCGAGCCGGAACCCTAGCGGCTGCCATTGCCCGCGCGCCGCGCGCCCGATGGACGGCGGGGGCTCCGGGCCGGCGCCCAACGCCGCGCGCACTGCGGACGAGGTCTTCCGCGACTACAAAGCCCGCCGCGCCGGCATGATCAAGGCGCTCACCACCGGTACGCCTCCGCTCGCCCCGCCGATTGGGCCTCCTGATTCTGTCCCGGCTTAGTGGATTCGTGCGATTGATGCGGTGTTTTCTCTTGTGCTGTGCAGATGTGGAGAGGTTCTTCAAGCTCTGTGACCCCGGTGAGTGCGCTCGATCTCTTCGGTTCCTCGCCCGGGGATGGGAATTGGGAGCCGAGTAGGCTTCCGTGGTTTTGCTGCTTGGGTTTCGTTGCTTTGGTGGGACATTGGAAGCTAAATTTGGAGAATTTTCCTCTTTCCCTCACTCGCTCCACACGCTTCGGATTCGAATTATTGGTGGCCTTATAGCTTTCGTTAATGCTGTGCTTGTGCTGGATTGTAGCTTTTCGATTTTGGTGAGAGATTGGGGCCCAAGATGACAGTTTTGTCGAGTGAAAAACGTTTCTTTTTGCGTGTCTGTGTGTGTTGGTTGGAACTGTGGAACTAGTGCTGCCATTTCTTTTGCTGTTAGGTTGTTAGCACTATGGGTGTTGCCATCAATCTTGTATTCATAGCTTGATTGCAGAAAATCACTAGAGATTTTTGACTGATTGGTGCCATGGGATTATCGACTGTCTACTGCGTGCTTGGTTTCTATATGATTGCTTTGAACTAGTATGTCTTGTCTGCTGTTTCTTATGCTACTACGTAGTTATTGGCGCAGTCAATTTACTGGAGTCAGTGACATAATGTGGATTGGTAGTGATTCAGCAAATCTTTTTCTTTAGTGTATTGATGGCACTGTACGACTGGCTGAATGTGTGGCTGCCATTATAACAGTTCCCTTACCAGTGATGGTACAGTATTTTTCTCTCCCAACATATCAGCCGTACAAATCAGCACAAGTGGCTTGTAGACCAGCCGAACAGAGCTGCTTGCCCCTATTCATGTAATTATTATTATTGTGGAGTTTGGTTGCTTCTCATTATTAAATATTATGGCTTGGTCCGCAGTGTTCTCTGCTTCAGCCTTTGCACTCTTGTTTGCAGCAGTGCCCAGTTGGTGTAGGACTAACTTCTATAAGTTTTGATAGCTGCTCGATGATGACATGCCATATCTTGTTATGACTACTAATTCCTTTGGTTTTGAACAGAAAAGGAGAACTTGTGCCTTTATGGCTATCCCAATGAGACGTGGGAGGTGACCTTACCAGCTGAGGAAGTGCCCCCAGAGATCCCTGAACCAGCTTTAGGAATCAACTTTGCTAGGGATGGTATGAATGAGAAGGACTGGCTGGCGCTAGTTGCAGTCCACAGTGATTCCTGGTTACTGTCTGTTGCATTCTACTTTGGTGCACGGTTTGGATTTGACAGAGAAGCTAGGTAATTCTTCTGCTATGATTGAACTATGCAGTTTTCATAATCAATCATTGTTGTTTGTTCCTTCCTATGCTGGCATGTTTTAATCTGAATTTGGCATACTAGAAAGTACATATGCATCTTAATTACATATTTGTTAAGTTAGAGCAACTTTTATAATTAATTTCATATGGAAATGGCTTCCACCTAAGTCTGGGAACAAAATCTTTACACAAGATTTGGTCAATTCCTTAATGCTTTCACACAGTAGTATCTACATTCTGAATTCTGAAAATTTGAACAATATTTTGAATGTTGGGATTATAAAACAAATTATGTGCTGCATATCAGCATACATTTGTAGTGTTGATTGTGTAAAGAAGCCGGGATTGCATTTGTGTATTTGGCAAGTTAAGGTAGGTAGAATACTAGAATTACCATATCGTGGGATTTTGGGTGATTGCTCCTTCCTTTGGCTCTGTTATTATGCTCGTTTTACAATTCTCTTCTCAGTTAGGAATTCGAATTCTTCTACTATAGTCTATAATGCGTATAGGAGGTCTGATACTTTAGAAATACCATTTTACTTAAAAAAATGTTGTTTAACATTTTTTTAATCATACAGAATGGGTAATCATGTGCAATCATTTTACTATCATGTTCAATCATTTCACTCACTTTCTACGGGTAGCAAATAGGACATGGTAATTATATTTTAGCATAATTGTGCCACCACCTTTACCCTGACAATCACTGCATAATAAATGTTGTAATGTAGATTGCATTCCTTCTCTATTCTTAAAATTACATCCAATTCTATCTTTCATGTATAAGGCGAGACAATTGGTGTTTAGAATGGTAAATATATGCAGTAGTGAAAGCGCTCATATAGCAGAATTTGTGTTTGACCCCGCTTCCTAATGCCACAACCGTCATATACTTACAGCATCACATTGTTGCCATTTGCCATAGAAAATTGTTAACCTGTATTTACTGGCTATCAAGTGTCAAATGGAGGAAAAAACTGCAGTGAATGTAAATGTCGCATGCCTGCAGGGATAAACGGTGCTAATATTGATTTACATGCAATTAATATTAGGTATATGCTTAGTTAACTACACTGAAATCAACATTACATAAAGTTCCACGATTACCACCTTGTTCGTATCCTTGCCGTACTAAACTGGACCTTTCACTCTTTGACCTTGCATTATCGATATGTGGTAGTTACTATGCCCTGGTTATTGGTAAACCAACTATAGGCATGCATCTTCACATTGATGTTTGAAAGATGGATTTAATTTGAGAAATGGAGTTTTTAGCACTCAAGAGTAAATACTGCTCTCATGTTGCTTTTTTTTAGCAGAAAATACAGCAGGGGAGGCCCCCACTGTAAGCTTTTAATAACAGAAAAAACACCAACAACTCTGTACAAAAGGAGACACAAAAGAAAGCATGCCCGAGGTGGGCAGCAGAGCTAAACTAGGGCAGCTGTACAAGAAACAAAACATGTTGCTTATTTGGTAACAATATGTGGTTATCTGAGTGCAACATGATGCACATCCAGAGATACTCAAGTACATTTTGCAAATTTGAATTGTGAAACTGTAAACTGGACGTAGAGTGTGAACCATATAATGCACCATGTTACGGAATTAGTGTAGTCGATTGAAGTAAATTTCATGTTTAGAACCACTGAAAATTAACTCATAGCAGCTCCCTAGTAGAATGATCAATTTGGAGTATACTGTTAAGAATTAGGTATTGGGTGACTGATTTGTGTAACTTATTGTTTCCCTTTTAGTAATAAACATTGTCATTCATAACACTTCATTTGTTCTCTCACCATCAATCATAAAGGGTTTACTCCAACTATTTGGCCACTTATTGCATCCAGGTGCGATCGTCTACCATTAGCGGATAGCGACATTAGTTTTAAATAATGATTGCATTGGATAATGGAAGAACAGTAAGAGATAAAAGATAATTTGCTTAATTGTCTGTCAGAAATCTACATAGGCGCAATACATGGATCATTTATGAAAATTGCCAGAGTACATGATCAATATCTACTTACTAGATTATCTCCCCTCCCCTCCTTAGCAAGTATTGTGTAAAAAGAATCTGTTTTCTTCACTGCTGTTGGTGCATGTGGATCTTGACAAAAACATACTCTGCAGGCTGAGGTCTGTTGAACTTTGGCATGTTTAAACTTTAAAGGTGTTTTTTTCATTTCTATTTTTAGTCACTAGTGGTTGTGCTTGTCTATACCTTCCACAGTTGCATTTCTCATGATACTTCATTGTTGTAATGCAGGAGGCGACTCTTTAGCATGATAAACAACATGCCCACAATATTTGAGGTAGTGACAGGAGCGGTCAAGAAGCAGGCGAAGGAGAAGACACCTAACAGTAGCAGCAAGAGCAACAAGCCTAGTTCAAAAGTGGTAAATGTCAGCCACTTTCTGTTGCCACCCAACCTGAATTCTTGCTAATAACACTGACATTGTGTCTGCAGCAGTCAAGAGCAGAGTCTCGTTCAAAGGCTAAGGTTCCCAAAGACGAAGAAGAGAGCGGCGATGACGATGGGGATGAGGAGGCGGAAGAGCACGACAACACCTTGTGTGGAACCTGCGGAACCAATGACGGCAAGGACCAGTTCTGGATCTGCTGCGATAACTGCGAGAAGTGGTACCATGGGAAGTGTGTCAAGATCACACCCGCTCGGGCTGAGCATATCAAGCAGTACAAGTGCCCAGACTGCACCAACAAGAGGGCCAGGGCGTGAGCGACGAGCATCGCATCGGCGACCTTGCTAGGAAGGAAGAAACCACCTCCTGGCGTCAAGATCCCTAGATATGGCGTAGCTCCCTAGTCTGTAAGCCTGCATTTTCATTCATGGTTATTATTATATATCTGTTGATTAGCTGTTCGACCTAGCAGTGTCTAAAACGTGGGCATGTCTCCTGTGCTGAGTGTTGACATGGGACCTCCTCCCTCTAGTCTGTAAACGCTGTCACTGAAGGTACCTCTCAACTGACCATTTCTTCATTGTTGGTGTCGTGCAATGAGTAGTGGCTGTAGTCTTTGTTCCCAGTTCCTACATCTGCTCGTGTGTGCGGAGCCAGGATTTGCACTGGTTCTGAATTGCTGAAATGCGTAGCTTACTGTGTAAGGATAAGGATGTTGGGAAATGGCGAATAGCATTTCCGTGGATCGAATATGATTATCCGAAATCTGTTTTTTTCTCTCTCCATACTATGCTTTGGCTTGCATGTGCAGAGTATTTGTTGTCTGGGGTGGCCTCTGCGCACTTGCGTGATGACTTGAATACTTGATGATGCTGTGCGTTAGGTGAAGATGAATTCGAGGAACGCCCACGCGCCCGGTGTCCGCGAACGAACGGACGGACTGCGCGGTTGGCGGTTGCGTTGTTGCCGCGCGCCATGGTGTTTGGGACTTGGGGTTCCAGCCTTCCAGGGTAACCGCAGCACGCGCATGCGCTTGGGCGTTACGTACCGCCGTCCACAGAGGGCGACGTCACAGGCTCTCGGCAGGGTCGGCAAGTTGAGGTGAACTCGTGGCGCGCCGGCGCACCCATCCGGGCCACCGGCGCCCCGCGTGGCCGTGCACCGTCAGTGCGGTGGTCCTGTGCATGTAGCGCCGTGGCGTTACTAGTGTTGGGCGTTCCCCCGTGTGCGAGCCGCCGGAGCAACAGCGTTATATCCGACTCCGGCCACTCCGGCTGCCTGGCTGCGCCCTGCGCTAAGACCGCACAAGAGGTTCGTGGTCGCTTCGCCCTTGCAAACGGCCGTCCGGCGTCCTCGTTCCTGCTCGTTGGCCTCGCCACAAAAACCTCCACCGTCCGAGCGCATTCGGCGGCTGGCCCTTGACAGAGCACCACCAGCAACGCCAGCAAGGTCGCACCAGGCGTTCAGCGGTTCAGGCTCCGGGCCGCCGAGCACTCGATTTTTTCCAGACCGAAAAAACACGAAATTGGCCAATGTCTGTTCCGCGGGCCGTGCGTGGCCCGGAGACGCCCCCACATGAAAAACAGGCTTCCTCGCCTCGTCCGTCCGGCTCCGGGCCCGAGCCCATAAAAAATCGTTGCCGTTGCCATATCAGATCAACTCCGCCATGGACCCCATCTGGGACCTCCGGTGACGCTCCGCCCACCGCCGCCCGCCCCGCCCGGAAATGGCTCGAGCGCTGCTCCTGCTGCGAGTAGCCCGCTACCCTCCTCTCCTGCCGCAGCCGCTGCCGCTGCTCCGCCGCCACGCGCCCTCCCAGTCCCAGTCCCAGCTCCGCTTCCTCTCCTCCCTCTCCCCCTCGTCCGTGTCCACCAGCTCGGATGCTCCCAGCAACGGCGGGGGCGGCCGCGACGGGGAAGAGGATGGTGCGAAGAGCGGCGGCGGCCACGTAGACTACTTGGGGATGAGTGACGAGGAGCTCATGGAGCAGTGCGACATGGGCACGTTCAAGGCGTCCGGCCCCGGCGGCCAGCACCGCAACAAGCGCGAGTCCGCCGTCCGGCTGAAACACCTCCCCACCGGCATCATCGCCCAGGTAGCTAACGTTGCTGAATTAGCTTTCCATTCTCAGTTACCTCAATCGCTTCATACAATGATTGTTCCTTCAATTTGAATGACTGGAAGGTTGAATGACTGCAATTACGAATCATTTGAACTTCACACAAACTGAACGCTTAATTTTTTTTTGCCCAGTTTATTGTATTGCCTAGGCCTAGCCATCTCGTACTTTCTTTTGTTATTATTGTAGTAGAACATTCGAAGTAGTTCTTTTCTTCTGTGCCTGAAGGGCGGGCCTGGTGCAAGCGGTAGAGTCTTACCGCCTGTGACCAGAAGGTCCCGGGTTCGAGTTGCGGTCTCCTCGCATTGCACAGGCGAGAGTAAGGCTCGCCACTGACACCCTTCCCCAGACCCCGCATAGAGCGGGAGCTCTCTGCACTGGGTACGCCCTATATTTCAGGTGCCTGATGTTTTGTTGTTGTTTAGGCAACATTTAATTTCTCATTATTTGGCTATAGAAAAAAAAATTATGAATTGTCTCTTGTAAGTTATTCTTTTAATTGTACTAGTTGGTTGTGTAAGATTGTTGCCTGAAAATTATAACAACTCCCCTATTTTATTTGTAAAATTCCACACAGGCTGTGGAGGATCGGTCACAACATAAGAATCGAGCGTCTGCTTTATCTCGGCTTCGAACCCTGATTGCTCTTAAAGGTATAAAAAAAATCTAATGTTCTCCAAGTTATGCTTTGTTTCAGAAAAGGAACAATATATCAGTTCAACTAATTCAAGAACCATCTAAGATTATGCCTCCAAATATATTACCATGAGTCGCATACAAATCATAGCCCAGCTTCATAAGAGCTCAAGTGCTGATAATAAGTGGTCTTTTAAGACACTTTGCTTCCATTTTAAGTTCTTATGCTGCCTGATGGATCTAAGTTCCATGATCATTAACGACGTCGTTCTGTCAGTTAGGAGGCTGATAAACCTGGAGGACTACACTCCACCTGTTGAGCTTCTTCAGATATTGCCCCTGAAGTCCACCGTTCGAGGAAAAGATGTTGGCCCCCAGATTGGTCCAAATAACTCAAAATTTTCTCCAGTATGCTCCTGTTTTAATAAGTCAACGCCTAATTCATTATGCATGTGTTTTGCTGTCCTTGGTCCTTGCTATTTACATATTTAAACACCTCCCTTTGTACTTTGTTTACCACTGGGCAGGGAATGCAAGCTTTACTAGATCTGCTGTTTGCTGTTGAAGGTTCTGTATCAGATGCAGCAAAGATTTTAGGGTAATACGTTACTCCCATATTCTACTCCCATATATTCGCTATAGTTTTAGATTCAAGCCACCTGATAGTTATCTCAGTGAACTGTGACTGTAATGCAGCCTAAGCACTGGTGCTTTGTCAAGACTGATTCTGTCAGATGATTCTCTCCGAACGGCCGCGAATGAACTGCGAGCTTCAAAGGTAACTATGCAAATATGTGGCCACAAATGCCTATTCATTGACTAGAGGATAGCACATTCCAAACTTTAGGCTCTAAAATCTGAGTCCCAGGAAAAGCAATCATATCACATAGTAACCTAGGGTACTAAGCTAAGATGTTACTATGAGGTCCTTGCCTAAACAGACCGCTGGTGATAGCGAGGTGCCCAGGTCCATTACGTTGTCTTATACCCTACAGTACTTTAACAAAGAAATTTTAAGCACATTAGATGGCTAGTAATTCCACATTAATGTGACACGCCTTGATTGCCACTTGAGCAATCTTTACTTGCAAGTACAATGTACAAGCACCATCCACCCATATCCAGGACAAGTCAACCGATTTCTACAAATATTAGAGTATTTGGTTTGGAGTATGTCAGCTAAAACATAGGCTAATTATGTTATGGCATCCTTAAGTTCTGAGTGTTGACAAAGCTTTAAAGATTATTCATTTCACTAATTTCCTACATACAATACCCTAATTACAAAAACATCATCATAACTGTTTTATCTTTCTCTGCAGGGACTGAAGCCTCTGAGGTGAAATCCTTAGTAAAATTCTCAGCTTCAAGTGCATAGGTGCCAAGTTCCACAGAAGTGAGCCGCTATGATTTCTAGGGAAAACCTTCGGGGTCTCGTGCTGTTTGTAAGGAATGTTCGTCATCATTTAGATTGCCGTAAATATGGTCAGTAGGCAGCTAATATCTTCCTTGTTTTGAATTACATATACCTCAATGTTCTCCAACAGGGCAACACCACTGAACCATTTTTTCCTCGAGGAATCTTCCTGTTAACCACTAACTCATATTTGCCAGCCAAAAGTTGTTGAGGCGGCTGTGCTGAATTGCTAATTGAATTGGCTGTAACTACCTCATGGGTATACAATTGCCTTATAATTTTGTTTTCTTATCAGTGTTTGATGATGCTTTTAACAAATTGGAGCTCTTAAATTTAAATGCACCATGGATTTGTTTTTAGATTCCATTGAGATTGTGTGAAAACTGAAATTATAACCATAGCTTGAGCTCCAGTTCTTCCGCCAAAGCATGAACTCAGCAGAAAGCGTGACCATTTTTCCATTGATATATATAGAAATAATGACAGAATGTCTACAAAGAGGTCAGCTATCTCGTGTATGAGCTCCATAATTATTTCGGTTTTCAAAACTGTAGAGGTGTGGATGAATGCCGTACTACAAAATCGTACTTGTCTGTAAAATCAGGCAAACAGTTAATTTTGCCTATCAGCTCTACTTCTCATTCATCAGGCGCTCAGCCAGTAGCAAGTCATCAGGAGTAGTCACCTGCAATAAATTCACATTTCACAGCTCTCTTCAAATTAAGCAGTTCAGAACATTATAGTTCAGAATATTATTCTGGAATACCTTAATGTTTGTATAAGAGCCTTCCGTGATATAGACAGGGTGTTTTAGATATTCTACAATGGATACATCATCAGTGACTTCAAGGCCATCCCTGCGATGGCAAAATTAAATCAGCTAGAGAACTGAGCAGTATAACAATATCATAAATTTGATTTACCCAGAGCTAAGAACTAAAGCTAACCGTTTAACAAGCTCAAAACCATCTCTGAGTAAATTGGGCTTCATAACCTACAATCAGAAAACACGCTATTATGAATTATGATGTTGTGATTCCTCAAAAAGAAACCAAAAAAGGGAAAAAAAAGTTTTTTTGGCCTGTGGGAACAGGGAAACAAATAAGAAACATAGAAAGAGGTAATAGTATGATTACCTGTGGAGTTTGCATTTCCCAGAGAGTTTTCCGGTCAAGAGTTTTTACGACAAAAGAATCACTATTGGCCTGAAGGGGATATGGAAAGGAATGTTATATCCCATCCAGAATGCTATTATGTGGATGATAGTTGCATAGCAAGAAGTAAGCATAAGATTGATTGAGCAATTCTATTTGCACAATCATATTGACACATCATCTAGATGGCATAAACACTTACCTCCTTTATTGTAGCTTTCACAGGCACACCAAGAACAGCTGCTCCATGTACTGCAGCATCTTCTAAGACCTAGTCAGTAAAATCAAAATTAACATTATCGCTTGAACAAACTGCAAAGCACTCGTAGCTATCCTTTTTTCCTCTAGAAAGCACAAAAAAACCTGCAGCTTTCAGGAAATACACTTCCTGTGAAATATGAAAAAGAAACAGCAGAATTAAATAAGAAACTCCAGAACTACTCTAAGGGTAGAGCAAAAAATGTCAAAGCTGGATCAGTTATTTTTGGCAATATTCCACGCAGTCAATGTATAGTAGATCTGCAGTAAATATAAGTTGCAAATTGCAGGTGAGAGTTATCAGCAGGTTCATGGCTGGGAAAGATATTATTTCAGTGCTTCCAAAGAAAGAACAAGCTAAAGCAACCATCTGATTACACATACGATGATATAATTCATGCTGCATCATGGACAACAGGAGTAACCTTTTTTACATCTTCAGAAGAAACTAAGGGCCTCGCAGAATCATGGACACAAAGTAGTTCCGAATCCCCATCAATTTCCTGCAAACAAGCAATATACATAAGATCTATACGGTATTTATGCACAGGAGCAGAAGGAGCAATAGATACAAGTGATTTGCCACTGACCTGAAGTCCATTAAAAACGGAGTCCTGTCTCTCTTTTCCCGGGCGTGCAAATTTAAGAGGTATTTGCAAGTTCTCAATAGAACCTATGGAAACGGATAACAATTTAAGACAATCAGAGTCACAAGTGTATCATGGTTTGAATGTAGTCATAGAAACTGCTGCCTCTAATACACTTTAGATAAAACCATAGCTAAGTCAATAAAAATAGAATGAGTGGAAAATATTGCTACCTTCAAATACATCACTGTAGTCTGGTTCACACACAACCACAACTTCTTTGACTTCCTTCAGTTGGCAGAATGTTTTCAAACTGTGGACAAAATGTAAGGATTCCTGTGTCCACATCAGCTTGCTGACTTGAGGAATTCAAAAACTTTTATACTAGAGAAAGGAACCTGTGCAATGCAATTGGTAGTCCCAGTAGAGGTAGATACTGCTTTGGCATACTTGCCTGTTAAAAAAGAGGGGCAGAATTTAGACAGCAGTCAAGCATTGGAAGGACACACTAAGTTCGCAGGCTAATGCAAATTTTTTACAGTGCTCAGTGAAACATTTCGTTGCGATTCAGCTAACAATAATGACTTTTTTTGCTTAACTCAATTCATTTGTTCAATAGAGCGCACAACCTTGATGCATTACGTTTCTTGTACTTTAAATTAGTGTTGTTCAAAGGCACCATTATCAGTGACTGAAGAACTGAATTGTTATGGTGACCTTATTGTCCCCAAAATGATCAAACTGGTGAACCTAACCCAAACGAATGCACAATAACTAGAGAGCATGTCCTCGCACTGTTGCGACCAAAAAACTGAAGACACGTTTGAAGCAGAAGAGACATGATACCCCCATTCTCTTTCCCTGGCCTCCGGACAAGAGGATCACCGAGACGCTCCTCTCCTTCACAGCCACACCCTGGCGAAAAAAAGCTCATGTCAGCGGTCCCCCTCTTAGTCAACAGCGCACACGCCCCGCGGCTTCGGATAGCCACCGCACCTGCTCGCCGTCGGCTATGGAAGCGCGGATTGCCGGATTCGAACGCCTCGTGTGCCGCCTAAGAGCAACCCCGTAGCTCCCACCTGACAACAAGCCGCAGCAAAATGAAGGTCTCTCTCAGTGTGGTAGCATCTACGAGCAATCCAATCGGAATTCGCTTGAATTTTTCACACAGATGGCTGCGAGTGGCCCGGCATTTGGACGGAGCGAACTCCTAAACAAACGGAGAAGTGGCTTCCTTACCCGTCCGAAGGCGGCGGGAGGCTGGGAGCACCGCAGGCGCCGGGAAAGGCGCCGGCGGTGGCGGTGGCGTCGCCGCAGGAGGGAGGCGCGCCTGGAGACGGAGGCAGAGGCGGAGCTCCATCTCGGAGGCGCTGGCCGCTGCGAACGCGAGGCCGAGGGGAGGGGTGACGACTGACGATGGTCTACAGAGAAGCGACAAACCGGAATGGAGGCGGAGATGGCAGCATCGCCTGTGCGTTGTGCGCTTCGGTCAATCCACGCCGTCCACATTTCCGAGTCACAGGACCGTACTCATCTACTCTCTCTGTTCAAAAAAGAGTATTTTTTAAAACATAAAAAAGAGTATCTAAGATTTAAAGATTTCATGTACCCCAAACTTTTTAAAAATAACTAGATTTATAAAAAATATTAGCAATATTTGCATCATGCTCCGTAGGCTATACAACTTCGTACTCCCTTCATACCAAATACTAATTTTGTTTTGACTTTTTTTATACATATTTTTGTATATAACTAAACACATAATATGTCCTAGATATATAATAAAACAGCCTATAATTTTTCTATGCGTATAGAAATGTCAAAACAGTCTATAATTTTAAACGGTGGTAGTAACTGTTTAAACATTATACTCCCTCCATCCAAATATAAAATATAATCTTGATTTTCGAAGAGCTAGGCAATTCTTGATTTACTATATCTATATGTTGACACAAAAATGTAACGATGTGATCAACACACAGCAAGCCGGAAGATCTGAGTGGAACGAGACCAGAGATCTGCTTAGCTTCAACACAGAACTAGTCGATTCTGAAAACCCAACGACGTGCCAGTCAATTTGACCTGCAATTGACAAGGAGAGAAAATCTTATCAGTAATTTAAGGTGGAACATGTCGGTGTTGCACCAAACAGTTCCAAATGTACGGCTAGATAGCCGATTCAATGAGGCTATCGACTAAATAGTCGATATCCAGCGTATCCATGAAAAGAGTATAACATGCGAATAAATCGACTGTCTAATATAAATGAATCTATAAATAGTTTGAATCTAATCTATTATCATCAACAATGAGGTTCGATCGAATCGATGCAACTATGATAATGATAACAAACTAAAGCCAAAGAATCTATAAAATCATCTATATGTTGATAGATTTATGAAAACATGCTATATGCGTGAGAGTATAGGCAAATCGGCTAAAATAGTCAATGCAGTCATAGCAAATAAATAAAGTACATATCTTGATCATGAACAAGACCACTAATCGATAATTTCTAATCTAAAGTCTTACCGGTGAGGTTCAACCGGATCGATACAGCTATGGTAGTGTCATTAGATTAGATCTCATTAACTAGTGAGTTTATTCAAGATTAAAACATGTCTTTGGATGCATACTATATTTGACTAGAATAGAGATAAAATAGTTGATCTAGCGGAATTAAGCCATCAATTATGAGATTTGAAGCGTGACCAGATCAAAAGATGACCAATTGAGATGATATGATGCCGATCTATCTCCATCTCAATCGAGTGGTGAATCAACCAAAAACAGCAAAGAAATCTTACTAATCTTAGCAGATTCAATAACTGGTGATATTGTATTAAACAATAAGTTATTTAACACAAGATCGATAACTTTATCTATATTATGATTCGTAAGAGATCAATCAGGTGATGCAGCCTTACAAACTACGATACAGATCGATAACTAACTTATATTATGGCTCATAAAAGATCAATCAGCTGATGCAGCTTTACAAGCATAATACAAGTCGTGACGGTACTCACAAGCAAGCTAGAGGTCGATCAGTCGATGCAGCTCTGTTTGTTGAAGAACTCGTCGAAATCTACAATACTCCTACTCCTAAAGCGATGGCGAAAGTCGGAAATGTTGTGTTGATTGAATGTCCGTCTCTTTTTACAATAACCAGGGTCTAATATTTATACCTAGAACCTAAACATGAATCCTGCTCAAATACGACTCATTATAATTCTTGGAATAAAAGAAAACTTCCTAACTTAATAATAACTTGGACCCTAATTTTTCTTATTCGTAGAGTCCGACATATCTCCCTAGCGATACTCAAGTATAGCCCATTGACGCCGTCTGCTGACGTCATCCATAAAATAGTCGATTCTGACATTACATCTAAATCAGCTGATACCGATTCACATCCAATCAATTCCTTGATGATACAATCCTGGAAGCTTCGAGTTCCTGCGTTCTTCTTTCCAAATTTTGGTGTAAACACATGCCCCCTAATTTCGGGATAAAAATAATTTTATTCTAAAATTCCTATTCATCTGTTCCCCGTGTTGCAACCGCTCATTCCAAAATAAACGCATGGTTCCTGACTTCTCGGGCTAAATTCTATATAATACCCCAACAGTATCATTTCCAATTCGCTCGGCCTACTTACTTTCTCCTTCTTTCTCGAACAAACTTCAACAGCCAAAGCCGCCATCGTCAAAGCCTTAACCCTAGCAAATCCTCTGCTCCACCAAGCTACCGTTCAAGTAACCTTCATTAGATTCAGATCCATTTTGGCTACAATAGTAACCAGCAATCACGTTCCCGAGGTATGCCTTTAAACTTCTGTCTTTCAAGTGTTAGCCGCTACTCTATATTTTTCCTTTATCTTAAATTCATCCCAATTGGTTTCTAGAAAATGAGGAACGAAATTCTGATTCCATCAGCTGTTGTTCCTAATGCCTATTATCTTGGACCCATGGGTGACTCTGATCCATCCGATTTCATCAATCAAGAAACCAACCGAATTCCCTTCAAACAATCTATAGTAGATTTGTCTTCTTGGAACACCAAAACTTTTTTTAGAAATTGGCCCAAAATGCTTAAGGGGTGGAGGGATTGGTTCCGTAGGGTATCAGAGAAAAAGGTTGGAGATTAGAAAATTTATGACTTAAATCAATGCCTGACACTCTCACTGTCTAAAATTGAAAGGAATGACTCACTTCTGATTTCTGCATCTTACTTTTGGTCCAACACTTTGAATACTTTTGTTTTTGGTCACGGTCCAATGACCATCACTTTGACCGATATTTACATGTTGACTGGCCTTAGAATAACAGGATCAATGCAACCCTATGATTTCTTAAATGCTGGGTCGATTGTTAGCCAAAATATCAGACTGCAACGGATGGACAAGCTATATTCTGAACCATATTGGAGATGGATCGATTGTTGATGAAAGAGAGCATGTAGCTTTCCTGAACATGTGGCTGGAAAAATTCATCTTCTGTGGGTCATCTTGCGGACCAACTTATAATCATAAATACATGACAGAACGTCTAGCAGCCGATAATAAAATCCCCTTCGGAAAATATCTGTTAGGGTCTGCTTATCACCGGTGCACCAAGTGTCCATTCAATTACTGAAAGATGAACAAGTGTATACCATCAGTGGCCCTTGATGGTTAATACAATTGTGGCTAAATTTTTACATGTATAAAATTGCAAGACCCAATCTTAGGAATCCGAGCTTCCCTTCTTCCAACTTTGCTGAAGATTATAAAGGAAAAGAAGGAAGAACTCGACAGTGTATGAATTATGGTGAAGCTGCATCAGCCATAACAGTTGCTGTTGATATAGGCTACCTTTCTAAGAAAATTTTCAAAGGGTTTGATGCAAACATCTTGACTTGGCTGCCTTATGATGAGGATGAAGACAATGAACTAGTTCTGCTAGTCAAATTTCAGTTTAAAACATGTTGCTTAGATGAAACAACTGCTGCAATGTTTAGTTGTATTATCAAACCTTGTGTACTGCTAGCCGAATTTTGCCATGGCCATGGCAAAATGGCTACTAGTTCTTTTCTCCCAGATAACCTTCCAATTTATGAATTCTATAATCCTTTTATGGCCCATCAATTCGGCCTTGGTCAACTACCTCCTCGGCTATTCTTTAGGAACACTCTAAAGTCTAGAGAAGGTATTAGTGAGATAATGGAAGCTTTGGATAAAATAGTTGATCTAGCGGAATTAAGCCATCAATTATGAGATTTGAAACGTGACCAGATCAAAAGATGACCAATTGAGATGATATGATGCCGATCTATCTCCATCTCAATCGAGTGATTTTGTTATAATTAAGAAAACATTAATTATAACAAGATCGATAACTGGTGAATCAACCAAAAACAGCAAGGAAATCTTACTAATCTTAGCAGATTCGATAACTGGTGATATTGTATTAAACAATAAGTTATTTAACACAAGATCGATAACTTTATCTATATTATGATTCGTAAGAGATCAATCAGGTGATGCAGCCTTACAAACTACGATACAAATCGATAACTAACTTATATTATGGCTCATAAAAGATCAATCAGCTGATGCAGCTTTACAAGCATAATACAAGTCGTGACGGTACTCACAAGCAAGCTAGAGGTCGATCAGTCGATGCAGCTCTGTTTGTTGAAGAACTCGTCGAGATCTACAATACTCCTACTCATAAAGCGATGGCGAAAGTCGGAAACACTACTAGAAATGTGCTAATCAATGACGATTCCCTCATGACGATTACCAAATTCATCACAGAATGCTAGCATTCTATGACAAAATTTGCTGGTTCGTCATCAGTCACAAGTGACGGAGGTTTGGCAATAAGAATAATGACGAAAAGGAAAAGATCATCATACAATAACAAAAACTAAATCGTCATTGATTGTTTGGCTCTTGTTGCACCTCGAGGACATGGCGTCGTAGTCCCACCATTGGGTCCCACTTCGAGGACGTGGCTATGCGGACCCACCTTCGGGTCCCAACCTCGATGACATGGCGATGCGGTCCCACCAGCTAGGCGTGCTGGTGAACACGTGGCGCCCGGGCCCATGGTTGAGGTCAACCAGCTGCCTGCCCCTCCCTTTATTTTTTTTTGCAAAAAATTGCTCCTCCTCGAGTTCAAACCATGACCTCCACGGTGAATGGTGGGAGCCTTACCACCGAACACACGCGCTTTTATGATTGTAAGATACATTTTTTTCCTTTTGTGTTTGAGTAAATGTCGATGACATGGCGTGCGGTCCCACCAATGGACACGGCGTGAACACACGTGGTGTCATTGCCCACGGCCCACCCGACTCGAAAGAAAGATTCCCTCCTTTTTATTTGTGCAAAAAGGAGGCCACAACAGGTTCGAACCTAGAACCTCACGGTTAATGTGTAGGTGTCTTACCACCGGAACGCATAGCCATTCATGTCTCACGACATACATGTTTTCCTTTTATCTAGTCATTATGTGATACTTTGTTTTTTTTATGGATTGGTTTAATGGGCCCGTACATGCATCATGGCTGATCGCGAGGACGTCGTCAGACTGGCGGCCGATCGCAGATATCGTCCCCCTCGCGACCAATCGCGAGGGCATCCATGGTCCTATACCCAGCGTCGAGGCATCCCCTCGACTTATTAGCGCGCCGTCTTTGGCGAAGGTAGCAAAGCGCCGAACAGCACGACACACTTAGGACACAACAAAGAAACATCGGCGAAAGCAACTACAGATCGGCGGCAAAAATGGCGGCACACAGCGTGAAGCGAAGCGGCACCATCGGCGAGTAGAGTCACAAGGTATGCATGAGCGAGGGATCGCCAAGTACAAGGTTTGATTTGTATTCAATCTTTTTCTAAATATAAGCATGTCTTTGATATGTTTTAAATTTTGTTGAATTTATTCTTTGAATTTAAGGATTGAGTACAAGGTTTATTGTCTTTGTCAAAAACAGATGGATAGAAGCTGGATTTTTGGGGCACCATTCACACCTGCATATGTGAAAGGAGTTGAAGAGTTCATGCAATTTGTTAGTGAAAGATACCCCAAAGACATAATGGATACTTTTGCTCGTCGTGAAGGATGTCTAAATCAAAAATGCGCCTCAAAGATGATGCAAGTGACCATATACACATTTATGGAATGTCATTCACGTACACCGGTGGATTCATCATGGGGAGTCGGCGGATACTGAAGTGGTTGAGAATTTGGAGCAGCAGGTCGAAGGAAGGGATCATGACTTTGGGATACATGTGGATGTGGCCGATGATGACTATGATGAGGATCACAGAGTACCAGAGATGATAGGAGAGCTGTATGCTGCGGCAGAGGCAGAGGGACAACAACCAATGTTTGCAAGAGTCCTTGAGGATGCAAAGAAGTCATTTAGCCCGGGATCTAGGCACTCAAAATTCTCTTTTCTGGTGAGGATGTTGTATATCAAGTCTCGTTATCGAATTGGGAATACATCATTTTCCGCGATGATCAAGTTGTTGTCAAAAGGATACCCTCAGAGTGAGTTGCCAAAATCATATGATGATGCCAAGAAATATCTTAGAGAATTGGGTCTTGGCTGTGAAAACATCCATGTGTGCCCGAACAATTGTGTGTTGTTTTAGAAGAGGTATGCTAAAGACAATGTGTGTCCAGTATGCAAGGCATCTAGATGGCAAGATGAAACTGGGACCAAGAGGGTTCCACACAAGGTATTGAGGCATTTTCCACTTTTGCCAAGGTTGAAAAGAATTTTTGCTTCAAAGCGAACTTCTGAGGAAACACAATGGCACCAGAAAAAGAGGACACCAGTCAACAATGTAATGAGCCATCCAGCTGATGGGGAAGCATGGAAGGATTTCGACAGGAGAGAAAAAACCTTTGCATCTGACCCGAGGAACCTGAGGCTTGCCTTAGCTACCGATGGATTCAATCCATTTGGCAACATGAGTACCCAGTACAGTATGTGGCCAGTGCTTCTAACACCCCTGAATCTCCCACCATGGGAATGCGTGAATCCAACAAACTGCTTTATGGCATTACCCATCCCAGGTCCAAAGTCTCCAGGAAAGGATTTTGATGTGTTCCTTGAGCCCTAATTGAAGACCTGATCGATCTATGGAAGGGTGTCCGCACCTTCGATGCATGTACTGGTAAGAAGTTTGACCTTCGCGCTGCCGTGCTGTGGTGTATACATGATTATCCAGCGCTGAGCACGTTATCAGGGCGAACAACAAAAGGGTATTATGCATGTATTCATTGCGATAAGGATCCGTTGTCTCGGGCAATAAGGAATAAGATATGTTACATTGGACACCGTCATTACCTTTTTTAGGGACATGCATGGCAGAGAAGCTTGGCTTTCGATGGTAAGCGTGAAAACAAAGATGAGCCAGGCAAGTTCACTTTGGAGGAGGTCCTAGAGGAGCTAGAGAAGGTGAAAGATGTCAGGCCAGGGAAGCATCCTGACATTACTAGGAATAAAAGGAAGCGCAATGAGGGTCCAAGGATTTATAGCCGCAAAGTTGGGTTGTGGAGATTGCCATACTGGCAACATCTAAAGCTTCCACATAATCTCGATGTGATGCACATAGAGAAAAACATATGTGAAAACATTCTTGGCACATTACTCAATGTACAGGGCAAGACCAAGGACACAACCAATGCTAGGCTAGATTTGTATGATATGGGCATAAGACCTGAATTTCACTTGCAGCAGCATGGCAACTCGGTCATTGCTCCACCTGCTCCGTATGTCTTGGGAAAGGATCAGAAAATTGCGTTCTGTAAGTTTCTCAAAGGTATCAAGTTTCCTGATGGATATGCAGCTAACCTAGCAAGATACATAACTGCAGATGGTTCGAAGATCCAGGGAAAGCTGAAAACACATTCTTGCCACATACTCCTGCAAAGAATCATACCTGCTGGCCTAAGAGGACTGGTGAGGAAGGATGTATATTAAGTAGTTGCAGAGATCGGGACCTTCTTCAGGGAACTATGCAGTAGAAATCTACGGATTGATGTTGTGAAACGGCTGAAACAAGAAATTCCATTGATCCTATGCAAGCTTGAGAAAATCTTTCCACCTGCCTTCTTTGATGTCATGGTGCACTTGGCCGTCCATCTTCCTGATGAGGCACTGCTTAGAGGACCTGTTCAGTACGGATGGATGTACCCAATAGAAAGGCGGCTAGGCACTTTGAAGAATTTTGTAAGCAACAGGGGTAGGTCGGAAGGATCAATTGCTAACGCATATATGGCAAGTGACACCTTGACTTTTTGTTCTAGGTATATGGAGGATATTGACACTACATTTAACCGTGATGATGGTAGTGCTGGAGAGGTGCCATTGCCTGATGACATCTCTGTTTTTAAGCATGGTGTTACTCTTGTTGGATCTGATAGGAGGCAGTACATTGATGATGTTGTCCTGAATAAGTTAGTCTGGTATGTGCTAAATAATTGTGCCGAAGTTGAGGAATATGTGGAGTAAGTTTTTTTAAAAATTTTAAAATATTGTTATGACTAAACTTTGCCCTGTAGCTTGTACAGGGCCGATCTAGAGGAGCAAGGTGCACGTGATGTTGATAGAATGGTTGAAAAGGGATTTGCAAAGTGGTTTAAGTGCCATGTAAGTCACTACACATTGTGTTTGTAGGTTCAGTACATGAATTAGTATCCATATGTCTTTGCTGAACTGATTACTTTTGTTGCAACAGATTGCGAACAAACTCAAGGAGAATCTAGAATCGGTTAGCGAAGGACTGTGGGCACTGTCATGTGGCCCAGATCTGCGAGTTAAGACTTGTGCAGCTTGCAAGGTCAATGGAGTGCAGTATAGCACTATGGATCGTGAGAAGTTCCTTCTGACACAAAATAGTGGTGTACTGACTGAAGGTTCACATAATGGGAAAGACGTAGATTTTTATGGAGTCCTTAAAGAGGTAATTGAGTTGGAATATAACTCGAATCTACAAGTCCGTTGGACGGTGGTTCTATTTCGATGCGATTGGTTCAATCTAGAAGGCAAGACGAGAGGCCTCCGAGATGACAGACATTTCAAATCCATCAATGTGCAGTCATTATGGTACAGGACTGATCCTTTCATCTTAGCGACTCAATCAAAAAAGATATTTTACCTGCAAGACACATCTTTAGGTAAAGATTGGCGAGTTGTGCAGAAATTTGAACATAGGAATATTTATGATGTGTCTGAAAAAGATAAGGACAGTCATGATGTGCATCAGGATGAGTATGGTTCTGATACTGAACATGTAGTGCAAGCAGGTGCTGAAAAAGAGGTCATGCAGAATATTCAAGGTGGAGAAGCCACTATAACTGAAGGAAATTTAGAACACCTTATAAAAAGCAAGAAGCAACCTATTATTCATGAAGATAGTGAGGATGAGGAGGAAGATGAGACAATAGAGCAGTATTGTAGTGATGGTGGCAATGAGAACAATGGTTACATGTCCCTAGACGATGAAGATGATGATCTCTAGTATGGACCTTGACGTACTGTTTTTATTTCTAGTATGGACCAGTGACATGTCCCACTATTGTTTTGGTTTTCCCAACATTTTTGTATTTATTTTGTTGGCAACAGAATGCTTTTTCAACCATTCAGGATCTGTTATTGCAACATGATTATCCTAAATTCTAGTATGGACCTATTCTTTTTTTGCCTTCTCTATTTTCATTTACATATGCACTGACTATTCAGAACATGCTTGCCAACATGCTTCAAGGATGATACAGAGCTTAGTCTGTTCCTTGCAACCAAACATGTGCTGCGTTATAGCTTAGTCGAGCACATCTGTTGTCCCCTAGCCAACCCATCATAAAAGCCACAGAGATTGACGTTGTAACACATTCAAATTCAGATTCAAACTCAAACACGCATTCAGATTTGGGCTCACATTCAGATTCATGATCAAACTCAGATACATTCACATTTGGACTGGGAACTCAATTCCATTGATCAGTTACAATCTACATAATTTACAACAGTGGGAACTCTATTTACATATTTCACAGCTATAATTTACAATTCAGATTTGGCTTCATGCTTCGGGTTGGGCACCTCTATTCAGATTGGGCTTCTGTACTGGGGATACTAGCAAAATTCAGAAGTAATAACCAGTCCTATAAGCTGAGAGTGTGCCAAGGTGAGGACTCCTCCATTGCATTCTTTGCATTCAGTTCTTACACGGTCTTTGAATGTTGTTTCACCAATAAGTCAATCAGTAAGCTTTAGGTCACCAGCGCCATCGTTCGCCTCTCCACAGAATTCCTGAAATGGGCAACAATAGAACACTATCAGCTATCGAATATGACAAAGCTATGTAAGATAAAACTTTAGCATACAAGTTTGCTCAATAAGCACACCACAACATTTGAATGAACTGATCCTATCTGGGTACCTTAAATGACATCCATCCAACCACAAAATCCAACAAGGTTGCTGGTCCAACTCTAAATGAACTAATTGGAACTGATAGCAAATTAACTAATTTTTCGTGGTTGCTGGTCCAACTCTGAATCACATCTAAGAATCCTATCTGGGTACCTTAAATCACATCCATCCAACCACAAAATCCAACAAGGTTATATACCTGGAGGATTATATACCACACAATCCACATAATCCAACAAGGTTATATACCACAAAATCCACATAATCACATCCATCCAATTCACGGTGATGGCACCGACGCCGGCGCCCCCGTCGTCCTTGCCGGTCTCCTCGGTCTCCAACTCCCTGTCCTCGGGCACGCCATCGACCACCTCGGCGTGGATCCGAGCATAGGCGCGGGCGCCGAGCTCCTCCCGGATGGCGCGCGCCGCGGCGGCCTCGAGGGACTTGTGGGGCTGCATCTTGTCGGACAGCGGCCGCGGGGTGCGCTGCCGAACCGTGACGTCGGGAGCTCGTGGCGGATTGAGGGGATTGGACGGAGGTTGTGGCTGGGGAGCACGAGACGGAATGAGGGGATTGAGGAAAGAACACGGGGATGGAGGGGGTATGGAAAAGAACGTTAACTGAATTTGGTTTAAGTAAAAGTGTGCTCGAGTACAACCGAACATACTTGAGTAGCGCAATGGTAAGGCTCTTTGAGATTCACCCCGAGCTCCCAGGTTCGAACCCTGTTGGAGCCAATTTTTTATTTGCCAACATTTTTTTGTTTTATTTGCCAACATTTTTTGTTTTATTTTTTTCTCTATGGTCCATTTTTTTGTAGATGTTTAATTAGTCTAATATTGCTTCTACTAAAAACAAAGTTTGAAATGATTTTGAGAAAAATGGGCATGCACTAATATTGCTTCTCACATATATCATTGGCACCAGTGAGCCATGTTCATGCTTGTACAAGATGTATACTACCACCTTGTCGAAATCATTTGAAATTTTTATGGGATGTTTATGGAGCCAAACTATGATGTTGTGTGCATCTATGCAATTTTCTGACCAAGTTTGCCTATTTCTGTCATTATTTGTTGGATTAGTGAAGCATAATTGTTAAAATACCTTAAACTAGCTAAAAAATTCTACAAACTTTCATGGACACCTCAATTTGGTGTACAACAAAGAAAAAAAAGTTTCAACTAATTCTGAGAAAGTGGTCATGAACATCCTCACAAGGGGATACATGTCTCACATATGGCCTTGTTGCTAAGTGAGAGTTGTTCATGCTTGTACAAGATGTATACTACCACCTTGTCGAAATCATTTGAAATTTTATGGGATGTTTATGGAGCCAAACTATGATGTTTTGTGCATCTGTGCGATTTTCTGACCAAGTTTTCCTATTATTGTAATTTTTTGTTGGATTAGTGAAGCATAATTGTTAAAATATGCTAAGATAGCTAAAAATTCAAAAAACTTGCATAGACACCCCACTTTGGTGTATGATGTTGGCAAAAAAGTTTCAACTAATTTTGAGAAAGTGGTCATGCACATCCTCGCAAAGGCATACATGTCTAATATATAACCTAATAACTAAGTGAGAGTTGTTCATGCTTGTACATGATGTATAGTACCACTTTGCCAAAACACATTTGAAACTTTTATGTCATGATCATTAAGCAATAATATAATAACTGAAACTCTGGCAACAAAATGTACATAGAAAAATAAAATAATAATAAACACAAAAAAGTTGGAAAAACCAAAATAAAATTGCCTACCCATGGACGCGCCAAAAGGGATTTCCCCACGTCATACCGAAAAAAAAGCCGCCAAAAAGCCGCCATTTCCCCACTCCCTCATCACCCCTATGCCATTCGTCCTCTTTTCCCCCTCATCCCCCCACCCCTCCCCCACCCACCCATTTCTCCAATCCCTAGCCAAGACTCACCGAACACAACCGCCCGCCAAGTCAGCCCTCTCACACCATAAGTCTGCGTCGTCACCGACATCCCCTCTCCCTCGTCACCTCACCCCTCGCCACTCGTCCTCTCTTCCTCCCTATTTCTCCAAACCCTAGCCGGACCACGGAACACAACCGCCCATGCCGAAAGCAGCTCTCGGTCCCCACGAGTTCCGTTGTCCCCGACATCCCCTCTCTCTCATCGCCCCATGGACCTATCTCGCCCCTTCCACCTCTTTCTCGGCCCAACCTAACCCTAACCACCGCCGAATTATGTGTCATCGCCGCACTGGATCTGCTTCCCCGTCGACTTGGGTTCACCGCACCGGGTCTTGTTCCCCTTTGACGACCACCGCCGATGAGCACCTGGTGGCAATGGTGGCAACAAGGGGTCAAGGTAGGAAGAGACCTACAGAACAAGAACAAGGTAAGCGAGTCCTCTGTGCAATTACTAGTCTACATTCTTCAGCTTTTTATGAATGATTGTTCGATGTCTGTTACTGCTTTATTATTGTAGAATGTTTGTTGAATGATGTGCTGCCTGCTAGGCTATATCACAAGTAATTAAAGATGTGCTTACTATCAAAATACCAATGTCAGCTACATGTTATTGGAAGTAATCCCATGTTAGATTCTGGACTTCATTGACATGCTTATAAAATTAGCCGACATGCTTGTGTAGTTGTGTGTTTGTGCTGCTAGAAGTTGAGCTCGGGTAGGACATATTGTACTTGTTCCATAAGAAATTTACACCAACCAGCCTCAATGGAGACAAAAGCTAGGCTTACATAGCTCTAATTTGTGATGGACTACCTTCCTTCTCACCAAGATATCTTTATCCTTGCATAGCTCTAATTTATTAGAGAATGCAATAGTTTTAACCAGATATCTGAGCAGCTTAACTACTAATGCCGCTAACCGGTATGAAGTCCATAAAGAAACGCTTTTCTCCAAGTATTTCACCTGAATAATAAGATCTAAGCTTCGCTATTGATATTTGCTCATGAATCATTTGTCTATTAGCAAGTTCAGTTGATAAATCAACACATTTGATTATCCTTCTTTATTTATGGATTGTTCTTTGCATTATACTACAACAATTGTGGGAACTCATTTAGTCATATGCAAATGCATAGGGTGGCCTTAGCACTAGACTTATTAAGCTTATTTCAGATTTATCTTGGCATTTATGTTTTAGGAAATCAAATTCTTAGCTATCACTAAAAATATATAATTGCATACTTGGTTGCCTAACTATACTTGTGTAGGCATACTTGTTGCAAGAGTTCTGATAGGTATACTTGTGCGGGCATACCCAGACAGAATGATAGAATCAGAGTTAGAGAGGCAATGTGCGGGCATACTTGTTTAATATTTGAGAGAAAATAAAAGATATTATGATCTATGCCCGCTGAATCATTTAGTAGATTAGAACAAACTTATTTCTTGTTTGGTTAGTGTACTGTCTCGAAATATTAGCCATGAATTTGAATTAAGCACATCAACACATTGAGCCAATTTGTGTACATACTTTGAATGTTTCAGTTCACTTTGGTAGCTCTGAATTTTTTCTAGCCATATGCCTATAATGAATGTTTCATATTTCAGTTCTGATCATTATCATTTATCGACTCTTAGTTGTTACCTTTTACTTGTTGCCTATAACCTACCACCTCTTATCCCTTAGCTCTTCCATGCAAGCACTACTAGCTCCTACCTCTTCTCTATCTAGCATCTATTATTACTACTCCTTTTTATTCTCTAATAGACACAATCTGCTTGTTCTTTTAAGAACCTCAAAAAAGCTGAATATGAGAGAAGGCGGGATGAACAAGTGGTGGCGAATGAGAAGGTGTTTGAAGCGCTTCGGAATCCTAACAATATCTAGTGAACTTAGTAATTCTTTACCTCAATCTGCTACAAAGAAGGGGGGAAACCTCAAACAAACAAGAAAACAAGTAGTGAAGATTCGGATACATCGGAGTATCTCCTTGAAAATGATGATCAAGGAGATAGTGATGATGATGAAACCCGAATCGATGCGCAGCCACAACCCACTAAGGTGCTTCTTCTATCTTCAAATTACTAGATGGGGAATATTTGCATCGCATTTGAATGTTTTAATCTGTTCTTTAATGTATGCCCTTGCTTTTTAGATACATATTCTTTCTTTCATACCTGTTCTTTAATATATGCTCTTGATTATTAATGCACATGACTTACTTTATTTTTTTCACAGTCTCCTTCGTGGCCTAGACGGAAAGTCCTCGCTTCAAAGAAGAAGAAGACAGGTCCCAACATGGCGTCGGGAGTTAGGGTTAGTAAGAGAGTGAGGGCACCGGAAGGTTCACAGGTGCAACCCCCTAGGGCCCTATTAAGATCATAAAAAAGGCTTCAACTTTCAAATGAGAGATGGGCGATTGATTGAAGATGATCATACAGATGGTCATGATGAAATACCACAAAGGTTTTCTCTGGTGCAGCAGGGAAGATAGTGGAGCTGGTGGTCGAGGACATTACAATTTGTAGAGGAAGACGGTGGAGCTGGTTTTCAAGACATGACACTTGCTGAAGACAATGTAGCTGGAGAGGAAGGCACTGAAGGCAAGTTATTTTTTCTTTGTCATTGAAATAGGTCATCTTTTTTGCTGATTTCAATGAAACTAAAGCATTTAAATGCAAATTATATGTTGTAGCTCCTGCATAGAGAGCCCCAAGGAGACCCAGGCCACCCACCAAGGGAACACAGCTAGACAGGATGACAAAAGCTATGGGAAGGAGAATGCCCATAGCTGTTGCTGAAGGAAAAAGAAGGCCTCATGAACCTGTTCAAGCAGCCAAGTTTGCATCCGAGGCTGGTGTCATCATTTGGGATAAGGTTCCTGTCCTACCTCATTGGAAATTATACAAGAACGACAATGAACATTACAAAAATTTTGTGGGAAAGCTCTCTGTAAGTGCATTACTGTTTTTATGATAAACTTGTATATCTGCTTAACCTGAATTGACTAACTAAATATGGAATTGTCAAATGACTAGGGGCGCTTGGCCATTAACACTAACGACAAGCCAATAGAGGATGCTTGCACCGATATGCTGTGCTCTGGGGTGCGACAAAGGCGTTATCGGCTCAAGAAGAAATACTTCAATGGTGTAAGTGCAAATGAGATTAGGACAACTTCTCCAGTTGAATGCATGACTGATGAACAGTGGTGGGAACTAGTTGCAAATGGGTATATTCTTTCTCAGTCAGTTTCCAGTGGATCTTATCATTTTTAACCTATGATCTCATCTCACATGTCATTCTCCTTTAGGAAACAAGTGAAAAGAACAAGACTAATCGCGGTAAAGTCAAGTATCATCAGACTACCGGCTCTCGCAGCTATGTGGCACACTTGCATGCATATGTAAGTAACTGATTCTCGACATAGCACTGACTTTGTATCATAAGACTGACAAAACTTTGCTGTAATTGAATCTCTATGAAACAGAAGCATGGGAGGAACAATGCAGAGCCCAGCACAGCGCAAGATGAAGAACTTGATGTGGTGGAGGCCTTCGAGACATGCCATACCAGCTCCAAACATGGTCTAAGTGAACCAGCAAGAGAAGCATTGGTAAGTCCCGACATCTGTTTCGGTGCGCCATTTTGTCCATTAATTGGATAGCATGTCCATTATTAAAATGCATCCTGTTTGGCATATGTGTTCTACACTTTTGCTATGCTGTCATGAAAGTCTGACATGGATACATTAAAATGATTTGTGATTGATTCAGGATTCTTTTTCTCTCAATTATATAGACTGCTGTGAAATTTATCTGCCTTCTCTTATTTACTGTGGTTGAGAAGATCAATAATAAATGGAAATCTGTTATTTGGGAGGTTGATATGTGAACCATTAAGTCCCCTGTAATTTTGCTCAAGTGCTGATGTTCACTGAATGAGAGAAAAAATACTAAGAACATGAAATTTCTGTCTCTTTGCCCCAACCATTGCTCATTAAAGTATAAATTGTTCCTTCCGTACATTGCTATATCTAATTAAGTTGTTCCTTCATTATATGTATCTATCTTTCTACTCGCCATCTTGGGTTCGGTCTTTCTACAATATGCAAGTATCACTTTGTGCATATTATGTTGTCATCCGCTTAATGTCGACACAAACATGAACCTAATATACAATTATCACTTTGTTTAATGTCTTGACACAAACATGAACCGAATATGCAATTATCACTTTGTGCATATCTATCTTTCTACTCTTTTTGCTGCTCACCTCAAATGCTTTGATCCCAAACATGAACTCAACATTTTAATTTACCTTACTTGACTGCAAATAAGATTCCATTTTGCTTGATAACAAGTCGATAACAATCTGCAAATAAAATACATCTTGTGTGATATTTGCACCTCACTTTAATTCAATAAGTATGAACTAATGATGGCTCATTGTTGTTTCAGTCCAACATGGAAGCTTTGAGGGCAAAGACCACTATTCTTTGAAGGAGAGGCGAGAGTATCCATGTGTAGGTTGTGTCACAGACGCTCTCCAAGAACAGCTCAAATAGTTTCAAGAATGTTGGCATCAAACCAAAGGTGGCATCCTCCAACTCAAAGAAAGACATCAAAAGAAGAGCTTGGGAACAACTAGCACCTGAAGCTAAAGAGGTCTTTGTACAAGATGAAATCGATGAGCCCAAGAAGAGAACTCAAGAAGTCAAGAAAAGATGGAGAGGACACAAAGGGAGATGGAGGATATGAAGAAGTCGATGAAGCAAAACCAAAAGGCAATGGAGGAGAACAATGCGCCGCTCAAGCGTATCTTGTCCCCTGAATTCTTCGACATGAACCGTTGCCACCGGGTCTGTGCTACCAAGGGCTCTGTGTTGTCTTCTTCCGGTGCTTGGCAAGGGGTCTATGTTGTTTGGCTGATTTTGTTTAGTCTAAAACCTATGTTGCTGGTGTTTGACAACTTTATATTATTAGTTGTGATAATGTGAACTGAGATCAATCTAGAACCTGGAATGTGATGTCAAGTTAGTTATATATGAACTGAGTTTATTAGTGTTGAGTCAGTTGTATGGTGACTGGATTGCTGGATCTATTAAGTTATGGAAGCATTTAGTCATTTTAATATTATTTGCATTTTGTAAAAAAAGTAGCATGTGCATCTATGATGAAAATTCTAGGTTCTGTGATGTTATTGCAATGTGATCAGTGACGAAAATTTTGTTTTCTGTCACCTTATCGTAATTTTAATCTGTGACGAAGATTCTGGGTTCTGTGATGAAAATGTAAACCACTCACAGGAAGCCACGTGGACTAATCATAGCGTGCCATGTGGCCCAAAAAGCGCCATGTGGACCCACCACGTCAGCTGGCCACGTCACCTGCCACGTGGACGTGCCACGTGCGCAAGACACGTCAGCTGCCAGCGTGGCAAGCGCCATTTGGTAACCTGACGGAGCAGCATGTTATGACGAAAACCTGGGAACATCAATGACGAAAACTCTTCGTCATTGAATGATATCCATTCAGTGACGAAACAAGGCATTTCGTCACAGTTGTTGATCAATGACGCTCATTCCATGACGAATCTGTTTTCGTCACAAGTTCGTCATAGAAGAACTTTGGCGACGATTTTGGAGTCTTCCGTGACGAAAGGGGAGCGTCATTGATGAGCACTTCCCTAGTAGTGAAAGGTTGTGTTGATCGAATGTTCGTCTCTTTTTACAATAACTAGGGTCTAATATTTATACCCAGAACCTAAACATGAATCCTACTCAAATACGACTCATTACAATTCTTGAAATAAAAGAAAACTTCCTAACTTAATAATAGCTTGGACCCTAATTTTTCTTATTCGTAGAGTCCGACACATCTCCCTGGCGCCACTCAAGTATAGCCCATTGACGCCGTCTGCTGACGTCATCCATAAAATAGCCGATTTTGACATTACATCTAAATCAGCTGATATCGATTCTCGTCCAATCAATTCCTTGATGACACAATCCTGGAAGCTTCGAGTTCCCACGTTCTTCTTCCCAAATTTTGGTGTAAACACTATATAAATAAAGTACTAACATCTACGATACCGAATAAGAACCATTAACTTAATTATGAAGTGTATTTTCATAGTAGAACTATTTGAAGTTCTAAAAATTCAACCAAATTTAAGAAAATATTTCAAATAAAAAAAATACATTCATTTTAGAACAAATGGAGTGTTATTATTATATAAATCGTAGGAAATATTTTGGTTAGGGGACAGTGGTGTTTGAGGCTGCGCGATTTTCACATCATATGTGCGGTAACTTGGGTTTTCAAAGTTGATTAAAAATTTGGAATTGCTTGTGGTATTCATTGCATTGTAAGCCGTAGCCCGTTTTCATCAGAAGCAACATAATGCGCTTCTCCAGTCCCCTGCAGACGCCGTCACATATAGGATGAGTGGATGACAAAAGTATTCAACATGTGTTAAACCATATAAAAGCCATGTAAAAGGACGATGGAATTTCTTTCCACGTGTGATGGAATTCAGCGAGGTCCACCTTGGCGTACAATGTGGGTCGTCCAAAGCAAGGTGCCAATCATAAGAAAATGCACCGGCAATCGCATTCAAGCGCCATCAGGGAACTTGACTGACTCAGAAGTCAGAAGAATCGTTTTGTTTGCAAGACCGTGCTTTCCTCGGGATCATCATGCCGTGTTTTAATCGGCTCTCAAGCGGTCAAGCCTCTCGTCTCTAGCACAGTACCGAACACACACACACCTGCTCACCAACGGAGGGGCTCGGAGGACAGGCCTGACAAACATAACTACAAAATAATAACTAAAAGTTCACAATAATACAGCAGTGGCACATGTCCACGCCAGTAAGACACATCAACACAAAGAAGGCTTCCAGTTATTACGGAGCATGTATGTACAAAGTTTGGAGAAGCCATCGACGACATGAGTGATGACTCCTTCACTGAGAAACTGGAATTTACTAAGGGCGCTAAGTTAGAAGCGAAGAGGATGAACAACACTCAAGTGCCGCAAGTCGGCAAAGTGGAGGAAAAAAGAAATCCGAAACAATTCCAAAGACTTCAAAACGAGAAGCTCCGCAGCCGACCAACACGGACGGGAAACAGGTTACAGCAGGAATGGCTACACCAGATCTGATACACCAAGTCTGTGCAGTTAGCAGTTTGAAGTCAACCTCGTTGAGCCCTTCACTCGCGAGTCACGAACCAGCACACCACCTATCCACTGCATGTTTTATTATATGTTCAGGCATTCTTCCTGTTTACGTCGACAAATTCAAACAGAAATACAATCAGAAACTGGAAGTGCACGTGCACCCTACGACGCCAAGACACGAAAGGGATGGACATTACAAATCGTAGAACTCTTGCTCTTCCTGGAATTTGGCAGCTTCGGATTGAAGGTTCACTGATTCACGCCTAGTGCTGGGCACCCAACATATGTTAGTTCAGCTCCTAAGAACTGAGCATCCCGTCTCGTTAGAAAAGTTAGTCTTACAAACATGAGATTGTATCTTCTCATCGATAATAAACTGAAACAGTAGATTCATTGTGGTTTTGCAGCACATAATCGAGCCTTGCCAGGGTTGAGCAGAGATTCTGACATTATCCAACCCTGAAACACAAAACACAATATGATGGACAGGGTTGAGCCTTGCAATGTGGTTGGTTGTCATTGTCAGAACTAACTCGCATATATGATGGACAGGTGCATTTATCATAAAGATAGGGAGTTTTTACCTGTTCCCTAGCTTTCTTCTTGAATGTTGCATATGATGAGGAAACAATTTTGCAAGATTCAGCGATGTGCGCCAGGAAATCCATGTTTCTAGAGTACAGATGCTCTGATCGGTCAGGGTTTGCCTGCTTCTGCTTCTGCTTCAGCCTCCGTGCATGTGATGCATTAATAAAATGCAGTAGCACATGAGCCTGCGCAGCAGAAACACATATAACGAAACCAAAACATATATACCAATTACATCGCAGTGAGAAATGCTTACATGGAAAGCAGCTTTGATGATATCGTCTGATTTTGCTTGGTCCTTGAGCAAAGCATATACTTTATCCTTTGTTGGGTTATATGTTACCATGTATCTCTCATCCTATAATTAAGAGATACCAAATGTTAGTCATACCAAAAGAACAAATTCAAAATGCAAAATCACTTCACATATATGATAGCACCGAGTAGTTTCTGGATATGTTTTTTAATTGATGGTGCCCAGAGAGGGCGTACCTCAAACAGAGGTCTTATGGCAAGAAATGAAGCTGGCTCTTGAAATGCTTCTCCAAATCTTGACCCTGAAATACAGTTGAAATAGAATATAAAAAACCGTCACTAGTATCTCAAGAAAGGAACACCATTTGAATAACACTTGCAATTGCACAAACCTATTGCGACTGGCTCATGCCGCCAAGGTGGATTAAATATCGTCTCCTGTGAGTTTCCTTCCTTCAAGGAGGGAATGTGACCTGCATCATAGAAAATTAAAGAATCAAGAACTTGATAAATACAATTCAAATTTTTGAGTTAATACTTCTAGAGATCTAGAAAAGTCGGAAACAAGTTTCACGCTTGGAATAAGACTGGACTATGTACGAATGAAAAGGGAAAATAAGATTGTCTTTTAAAATCTTTGGACTCCATTTTCAGTATGCATCTTCTATAATCCATAGCACTGCAGCATCGCATTTAAAAAATAAGCAAATTTTCCTACAAGTTTCAGCATTCATCAAAAAAATCTTAGGTGCTAGCTTTTATATATGATATATAAAGCCCTACAGTTTTCAAACGAAATACCACTTCAATGGCCCAAAGAACAATTGAATATGGACCCACCAAGCAGGTATTTAAGCACTTTCCAGAACAATTCGAACATAAGTTTTCAAGTTTGACCTACCAGTTTTAATGAAAGAATCCACTGCGACGGTAAACCTCGCCCTGTTTAGGGTATTCAGCACAACAGATCTCACCTGTTAATCAACAATATCAAATTATTAAACATAGAGTCAGTATAGCTGATACACTAGAGGAATGAAAGCAAACCTCTTGATATGAACTCAGGAGATATCCACAGGATAGGAAGGCAAATGAAGTCACCAGTGAGGGATTCCTTTTTGAGATAAAGATACTCAGACCAGTACCAAGCTTCAGATGTAATAAACAAAAAGGAGTCAGTATAGCTGACAAATCATGTTAACATATGAGAACAATAACATTTGAAAGCAAGCAGAAGCCATTCTGTATTGATTGTAGTGCAGTGAAAAGGCAAACCAAATTTTGTCAAACATGAGCACCTTATACTAACAAAAAAAGGGTGTTTCATGAATATGTTAATTTGGCATGCCACCATGCAACAAGAATGATTTAGAGGTAACAGCATGATTAATTGATTTTTACCAGATCTGCAATGTTCCCAACAGATTCGCCTTTAGCAGTGACATCTCCAATGTTTTCTCCTCTCGCATAGGCCTTATAGATTGGAGTGCGAGTTGAAGTTGATGTAACAGCAGCGACATTCTACATGTTGCATGAAACAGAAAGGATGTTCTTCATCAATACTATTAAAACAGAATAAGTCCAATTTGAAAATGCTGGTGCAGGTGAGGGCAAACCTTTACAACATTGGCTACGCAAGCCATAGGCAAGAAAAACTGAGGGAATGCAGCAGTAGTTAATTCTATCCCAGCTCCTATTTCCAGCAACAGATCACTAGTGTACCGTAACTGCATATGATTTTTGTTTCAGTTCATTTCCGTTATTGATATATATATTATGGGACCAATAAATTGGAAATGGATGTTGAAAAAAGTGAACGGCATGTTTACCTGCTTTAAGTCATAGTCAAACTTCTTTCCTTGACGTGCAAAAAGCATTTTTCCGACTCGCCCAGCACCGTCCTGCGGTACAGGTGCAATGACAACCATATTACATTACAAGCCAGCTATGACATCCACATGATTCCTAAGCATTAAAGTTTGGTATAGTAGGAGAACAGAGTACGTGTTAATATGGCTAATATCTTGTGTGCAACAACAAAAAACCAATAGTTAATGAAGGGTATTCTCTCTGGATAGTTAGATTATTGACTTGAATACATTATGCAGACTGAGAAATGAGAGCTCTGAATGAACATAATATTTTTACCTTGAGGATCCAATTGATAGCAATAGCACCTGGTGTCACCTTGCTTTGAGAGACTCCAACAGAACTCAGCAACGTTCTTGTTGTAAACACCCCCATCGCTCCACCAAAGAAGTGCTGAATAATGAACAAACCATTAAGTTTCAATTGATTTTAGAATACCAGTAAAAGCTGACTGGTGAGCATAAGTTCCACAAAATACCTTCAGAGCCCTCCAAGTCATGTAAGGTACATATGAAGGAGTAACACTGTCTGGAAACCCTTCAGGCACAACATACGATCTTATGAATGCCATTATTTCCTGCAACAATATTCCACAGTATACTTCATTTTTTAAGGTCCGTAATTATGATCACTTGGAACAAATAAGCTTAAATTTCCACATGCCATTAAACAAAATACGGGACTATGGAGAACAAAAGGTCGAGGCAAGCGTGAATTCCATTCCATTTTTTCAAAACTTGGAACATAACGTAGCTCCAAAATTAATACTCCCTCCATCTCAAATTGTAAGTCATTCCAAGAATCTTGGAGAGTCAAAGTTTTTCAAGTTTGACCAAATTTATATAACAAAATAATAATATTTATCATACCAAGTAAGTATCATTAGATTCTTCATTAGTTATATTTTCATATTATACCTATTTGATGTCATCAATCTTTGTGTTTCTCTCTATAATTTTAGTCAAACTTGAAAAAGTTTGACTCTCCAAGATTCTTGGAATGACTTACAATTTGGGATAGAGAGAGTAGTAACATAAGTCGTTATCATATTAAGCTGGAAGTAATTTTCCTAACACTAGATAAAAATAAATGAGGCTCCAACAATCAAGTGGCTGAGAGCCTGAGGCCAACGTCTCTCACTTATCTAGGGCTTTTCCATAGGGACCAACGTAGTGAGACCAATAAATCTCACATCTAAATCAACCCAAGTTTCCAATTCTCTACAGTTCACGAGAACCAACTAAAACAAAAATTAATTCACGGCCTCGGAATTCACGACCACAACTAACTTCCCCAATTTCGTGTCAACTTACCTCGAAATTACCGGGGCTACTCCAATTTTAGTGTGCATCGTCCTATGAACGGGTAAACACATGTATCACAACCCTCGTGCATATGCATACCGATTAGATCAATACCCAAATATCGAATCAGCAATCTGATATATGACTTCTATTTACAAAAACCAATTGAACAAACACCCTAGCAAACCAAACAAGTCTCCCAAATCAAACGCTCGTAACCGCAGCATAGCCATTTTGCAAACTGTAACCAACACCAAACCTAACAGAAAGCCACGATTCCACCCAGCTGCTCACCTCGGCAGGCGGAAGCGGCGACTGCAGCGGCACGGCCCTGACGGAGGCCCCAGCGGGGACGGCGGCCCCGCCCCCGCCCCGCCCCTTCGCGGCCCCGCCGTCTACCACGTAGCTCCACCGCCTCCCGTCCACCTCCTCCAGGCACAGGAACCCCTGCAGCGCCGCGGCGGGCGCCGGCCTCTCCGTGGACGCTCGCGCCTCGGCGGGCTGCGACGGGATCGTGGACCGCATGACATCGCGCACAGCCAGCCGCGTCTCGGGCGGCGGCAGCGTGATGGTCTGCGTGGCGGAGCGCTTCAGCCCCACCGCTGGCGCCATGGCTGCCGCGTCCGGAGGACGGAGGCGACGCCGAGGCCGAGACCGAGGTCGAGGTCGAGGCGTAGTCAGGTGGGCGGAAGAAAAATTACTTGGCGAGTGGTCGCGATGGGCGCAGAGGTGGCTGGCAGTGGTTAGAGAGAGGAGAGAGTTATAAAAGGCGGACGACGCGAACAATGCCAAGATGGAGAGGAGGCGAGCGGCTTTTATGGCCCCGTTTGGCAGGAATTAAATTTTTAGAAAAATGTTCCTGAAAGAAATCGATTATAATTCGAAGCAAGGTTTTTTTTTTCAATTACTTCCTCTATTCTAAAATAAATTTAATTTCTTTTCGATGAGACAAAAGGAGTACACGGTACTCATCTCACTATTATGAGTGGGCGATTTGAAAAAATGAGACTCGAAACATCGGTCGTTTGCAGATTTGACATTGGACCCATATTCATAGACACAAATAGACCTACTTGTCATCCACCCGAGTGTCATAAAAAATAGGACTCGAAACATCTATCGTTTGCAGATTTAACATTGGACCCACATTCATAGACACAGATAGACCACTTGTCATCCACCCGAGTGTCATCATAATCAAGCAGTCAATCTTTCAAGTGTCATTTTTGCAATTTTTTCATTATGAGCACCTCATAAGCACTAAATGTCAGGGACCAATATTAGGATATCCAAAGAGTAGGAGCTAATAACAATCAAGGTTGATTCATCCAAGTAGTCAAGAGCGCGACTACAGCTCCAATCAACCCCTAGATACGCAAGCTCCGCCTCGCCCGGCCTCTAGGGGCGGGCTCTGCCTCGCCCGACACCGAGGCCATGGGCTCCGTCTCGCCTGACCTCTGAGGGCTGACTCCGCCTCGTCCGGCCTCTGAGGGCGGGCTACGCCTCGCTCGAACGAGCTCCGCCTCGCCCGATACCGAGACCGCAGGCTCCGCCTCGCCCGACCTTTAAGGGCTGGCTCCGCCTCGTCCGACACCGAGGCCGCGGGCTCCACCTTGTCCGACCCTTGGGTTTGTGCTCCGCCTTGCTCAGCCTCTGAGGGCAGGCTCCGCCTCGCTCGACCCTTAGGGGCGGGCTCTGCCTCGCCCAACCTTTGAGGGCGGGCTCCGCCTCGGGCGACCCTTGGGGGTGGGCTCCACCTCGCTCGATCTCTGAGGGCGGGCTCCGCCTCGCCTAACACCGAGGCCACGAGCTCCGCCTCGTCCGACCTCTAAGGGCTGGCTCCGTCTCGCCCGACCTCTAAGGGCTGGCTCCACCTCACCCGGCCTCTGGGGGCGGACTCCGCCTCGCTCGACATCGAGGTCGCGGGCTCCACCTCACCCGATCTCTGAGGGCTGGCTTCGTCTCGCCCGACCTCTGAGGGCTAGCTCCATCTCGCCTGACCCTTGGGTTTACGCTCCACCTCGCCCAGCCTCTGGGGGACTCTGCCTCGATCAACCCTGAGGCCGAGGGATCTGTCTCGTCAATGGAGACCCATACCACCGCCAACCACTCCAGGTCCAAACGAATGGGCCTGGTGAAAGGATCAAGATGCCCAAGAGAGAAGTGAATTTGGCTAATTCTAAATTCTTTATAATAATTAAGACCTACACTTATCCCACTTCACCCCTTGTGCTTAGAATGTGTTTCTATTGTTCTACCGTACAAAAGTTTAGCACCATAAGTTCCAATCCTACTCTAGCATGGCAATTTTAGAAATGTAAAGACATGAAATGAATTGGTCAAATGTAAATGCTTAAAGTAAAGAGGAGGAAAGGAACGTGGCGATGTTTTACCGAGGTATCGGATAGTCGTCACTCCCCACTAGTCCTCGTTGGAGCACCCGCGCAAGGGTGTAGCTCCCCCTTGATCCGTGTAAGGATCAAGTGCTCTCTACAGGCTGATTCTTCGACACTCCATCGTGGTGAATCGTCCACAACCACTCACAACTTGAGTTGGGTCATCCACGAGCTCACCGGATGATCACCAAACTCTCAAACACCACCGAACCGTCTAGGTGATGACGATCACCAAGAGTAATAAGTACAAACTCTCACTTGACCACGACAAGCTTAATGAGAAGGGTGGATGCACACTTGCTACTCTCCTTGCACTAATGAGGACCTTAATCTTGGATTCTCAAATCTCAATCCCCTCACTAGGCTCTTGCTCTCACTTGTACTCTCAAGGTGTTGTCCAGCTGAATAAATGGGCAAGAGGCCTCTCTTGGATGAGTAGGGTAAGTATTTATACCCGCTCATTCAAAACATAACGTTTGGAGGCTGAGTCAACATTCTGCGGGGTGACCGGACGCTCCGGTCAGTTATCTCCGCCACTGTATCGGAAAGAGCCGTTAAGTTCTGATCGGACTCTGGCCTGCGTCCGGTCAAGAAAACGCTCTCTAGAACCTTACTGATGTTGACCGGACGTTGGCACCTAGAGTCTGGTTACTTCACTGTTCAGCGTCCGGTCAGTTATCGGATCCTAACCAGCGTCCGGTCAAGAAAATCCCTCTCTGGAACCTCTCTGGAGTTGATCGGACACATGACCCCAGCATCCGGTCCACTTTCACTCAACGTCCGGTCAGTACCAGATGACTTCAATTGATCAAATGAACTGACCGAACTCACACTCCAACATCCGGTCAATCATTTGACCCTACATTCACTTCCAACTCGACATCCTATGTGAATGAAGTTTGCTCCAATTGATCTTATGGCTATTCCTGAGCTACCTAGTACTAGTTTTGATAAGCGTGCACCACACCTAACCTGCTAGACTCACCTAGGTCAAAGTACTAGTCCATACCCTCCTTAATAGTACGGCCAAATAAAAAAACAAAGTCCTAAACTACTCTAAGTGACTCTCCAACACCAAACGACACTTAGAACTAGTTCATCCTTAACTTTATCGTCCATCTTTTAAAAACCGAAACGATTTCCATCGTCAGGGGTACGACCACCATGATTACCCAATCAATTGCCATTACCATGACCTAACTCAAATTATCTCTATAAAACATACGTTGATCATAGTAATCTCGTATTGTCATTAATCACTGAAACCCAACTAGAGGTCTAGATGTTTTCATCTGGGTCAAAGCTCTGACACTAGGGAGGTGACCAAGACGCCCTGATATAACCCGTGGTCGTAACGGGTCATACCTGGGGACTCACATCAGGAACAACATCGGACGTACCGGTGTTGTTCTGTCTAACCCTCGTATGAGCATTGACAGGCGCATGAGCGCCATGACCGGGAGACAACGCCTGCACATGGCCCCAGTGACGGACAGGGCCGCGACGTGGAGCTATCACTGTTGACGTCTACAAGGTCGGCGGGACCTGCGTGAAGGAAAAGAAGGACACGATGATCCTAGAGGACATCTTCTCCTTCTCCTTCTCCTCTTTTCCCCCTAATATAACCCGTGCTTTCCCTTGACCTATAAAAGGGAAAGCAAGACGTCCCATAAGAGGCATCGCAACACATCATATCAATTCGGACTCGAACCCATCAAACCCCAAACCGATCAAAACACACAAGCATACAGCCGGGAAGCAATCGAGCTCTCGGCACCCGTTCACTCCTCTCACCAGAGACTTGGGACATGTCCCTGTTTCGACCGTTTGTAACCCCTACTACGAACTTTCAGTGCTAGTAACACGAGCAACAGCAACGAACTGGACATAGGGGCATTCTGCCCGAACTAGTATAAACCTCGTGTCCTCTTAACACACCATCCGAGCCAGACGCGCAATATTAGAAATTTACTAGTCGATGGCAACTCGAAACACCGACACCAAGTTAGCATATTAGATTGACGAATCACACCATACATCATCGACCACGGGAAGATTAATGACGTTAGGTTTAAAATAAATTCAAAAACCAATCACCTGTATTAACTATTTGACTTAAACTCAGATGAACAAGTTCACTGTAAAATTCGTAACCACCTAGTGAAAGCTCTAGTTTGGTTTTGATAAATTGATGAAACTATAAATGCTAACCTAGTTTATCAAGTGATCATGAGATAGGTAGCACACTCCAAGTGGTGAAGCAAATGAAGATCATAGCATGATGATGATGATGGCATGGTGATGATCAAGTGCTTCGGCTTGAAAAGAAGAAAGAGAAAAACAAAAAGCTCAAGGCAAAGGTATATTTTGTAGGAGCCATTTTATTTTGGTGATCAAGACACTTAGTGAGTGTGATCACATTTAGGATTGATATCCGTACTATTAAGAGGGGTGAAACTCGTATCGGAATACGGTTATCAAAGTGCCACTAGATACTCTAACTCATTGCATATGTATTTAGGATCTAGTGGAATGCTAACACCCTTAAAATATTTGTGAAAATATGCTAACACATGTGTACAAGGTGATACACTTGGTGGTTGGCATATTTGAGCAAGGGTGAAGAAGTTAAAGGTGAAAATAAGTTAGTGTCATATAGTGACCGGACGCTGGACCTCTGGGGGACCGACGCATCCGGCCATGTATGGCAGTGAAGGCGCCAACATCGGTGAATTGGTCTTCATTGTTATTCATTCTTGTGATTGATTGGTTCCTTCCTCGATAAGGCGGTATAACCCTCTTGATTACTCTCTTTACATTTATTGTAAATTAGTTGTCAAGCTCTTTAGTGTAGCTAGTCGTGAGAGCTTGTTTGCTTGGTTGGTGTGGCTCTTTAGTTAGCATTTGAGAGCACACTAACATAGGGTAGTGTTATAGCTTTTGTATGGATAGATACTATCTGACTAGAATTGTGGTAGGTGGCTTGTATTTTGAGTAGGCTAGCGCAACACTTGCTTCGCCTTATATTTGTCTAACTATTTTGTTAAATGTTGTTGTAGAAATTTTATTAGGCTATTCACCTCTACTCTAGTCATTAGAACCTTTTACCTGGTGATTGATGATTGTAATCTTGATGTTCATTTATGAATGAATGAATCCAATCAGTCGAAAAAAAATCGTAACCGTTTGAGCTCGCTTTGTTCGCAATTCAACTAGGTTTCTTCTATTCTAAAATCCGATGCAATTCAATAAGCGTTTCCACACTCTGAATCTCTGGATCGTTCAGTACAGATGTATCTTTTTTTTCGTCAAAACCAGCTTGGTTTGGCGGGGAATTTCTTGTACAAACGCTATAATTCCCCTTGATCTCTACGTGCACCAAACAATTACACAGGCCTGGTTCTCTTTGCAAATTTTTTCAATCCGATGAATAGTACCACTTTCGTCTTATTTGACAAATATTGTTCAATCGTGGACCAACTAGGCTCAAAAGATTCATCTCGTGATTTCCAACTAAACTATGTAATTAGTTATTTTTTTACCTATATTTAATACTCTATGCAAACAGCTAAAAATTGATGTGATAGAGAGAGTGAAAAAACTTAGAATTTAGATGGCATCTAAACAAGGCCACAGTTTATTCTCTCGCCTTCATGGCAGATCAGTACAGCGCACCTGTCATCGAACGTGTCACTGGAGGAAGAGAGGGGACGATAGCCGGGGCCCCGGGGAGGGAGATGGAGGTGGTGGCCTGGTGGGCGAGCGGCGGTTGGACCGCGCGGGTGGAGGAAGCACAGCACTATGGATTCATTCACAGCACTGGAGTCTGGAGGCGGAGAGGCGGCGAAGGGTCAACTCGCCGGGTCCATCATCCACGGACCGCGTGATATTTTCGTGGCGTATGGCCGCTTCGCTCGGCGCTGTGGTCTGTGGCCTGCGCCGTCGACCAGGCAAGGAAACCTGTGTCTGCGCCGCGCGCGGGCGTTAAGTACGAGGTGAGCAGCGCCGTGAATCTATCGCGCGCGTAGCTGTGTACCGTACGGTACTACTGTGGCTGTGTTTAGTTTATGAAATTTGAGAATTTTGCTATTATAACACTTTTATTTTTATTTGGCAATTAGTGTTTAATTATGGACTAATTAGGCTTAAAACGTTCGTCTCGTAATTTCTAACCAAACTGTGCAATTAGTTTTTTTTTCGTCTATATTTAATGCTCTATGCAATATCGTAAAATTCAATGTGATAACTATTGTAGCACTTTTTAAGAAACTTTTTATAACTAAACCCAGCCTGTATCGCAGAGAGATCGACCAAAACGTGAACAAAAGCTACCACTATCGATTCGTTGCGGTTTTTTTTCTCTCTCTTGTACGTACCCGTAGCCGATAACTTGTGAAGCACGCTCACACCATCCGTCACACTCGCATGAAGCCCATGGTATCATCCTCGTTCCGTACCAAGCTGCGAGCCTCGTGACAGGCTCGTCACGTCATGTGAGCGTGTGCCCGTTGTTGCGGATCCAGCCGACCAGCCCCACACCCCAACGGGGGCACACCGCTGTGCAGCCCTCCCGCACGCAGCAAACGGACGGTGGCGCCGCGGTCTAGGTGGCGGGCGGGCAGGCAGAGGCAGCGCCGCTGTTTTTCCCGGCCCGGGCGAGCAGGTGGCCGCGTGGCGAAGCGGGTGCGCCGGCTCCCGTCGAGACGCGCCCAAGTGGCGCGCGCCTGATTTTTTGGTTCCCTCCCCGTTCCCGTCAGCACTCGGCACGCCGCCGTGGCGGCGTGGCGCGGGCTGAGCCGATGGCCGACGCACATCCGTCGCTCTCGCCTCTCGGCTCGTCTGGTCCGGTCGTGGTTGGTAGTTGGCTGCTGCTCATCGGCTTCGCTCGTTCTCCTGTCTGACGCCGTCCAAACTCGATCGATCGCCTGGCGCTGGCTGCTGCTCAAGTTTCACTTGGCTTGTCCGATCGAGCCTCGCACTGCATTGACTCGCACAAGAACCAGGTGAAGTTTGGTGGCGTGGCGGGGTTAGCTTAGCTGCTGCCAGTAGAACCAACTTATTCCGCAGTTTTAGAGCTCGAGTAATGACGGCGCCTGTACTGGGGGCTACTTGCTCGTGTACCGCACGGTTTCGGCGCAGAGCCGTGGTGGCACGGTCAAAACCGGTTTCCGGGCTCCACGCGTTCTCAGATCCGGCGCATTCGGTGTGACTCCGTGGTTCCCTCGGCCCGCACACTTTGTTGTGTGCAACTTGCGGTTCACTTGATCAGGATGAGGATGAACACTGCCTAATTTCTGTTTTGTGTGTGATGACTGTGCACACGTCACGTTGTCCGTGAGCAATTAGAACAAAGCCTCTCTCGGTTTTTTTTTTCTGAAACAAAAACCTCGTTCTCTTTTCTGTCTACTGGTATTGTCTTGGATCACAAGAAGAAGCTACCTCGTAGCATACCCCAAAAAACCCCGAAAAGAATACTCCTCCGTTGGACCGAATGCACACTAGAAATGCTTATTCGATGAGAACTTCGATTAGATTTCTCGGACAAATTAAAATGACTCTGTTTCTTACACCGCATCGTCCAATGTTTTCTTGAGCCGATAATAAGCGATGGAAGCAAGGCAAGAGACGAAGAAAAGCCACCATTTTTTTTGTCACCCTAGAATCGTGTCCATCATTTTTGTAATGGCATCGCTTGGCGTCGGATGGCGGTGGCGGAGCACCGGTCCTCGTTTAGTCTAACGCTAGGCGATTAAACCAAAGCGTGATCTTAACCCTGCCTGCTGTCACCGCGGCGCATGCGGTCAATCGAAGCGGTAATCATCAGTTATGTCATCACTTGTGAACGTAACCGAGAGAGCCCAAAATGTTGGAATCGCTTGCTTCCTGTTTTAAAACGACGACGACGACGTTGTTAGCATTGGAGTAGTGTTTATTTACTGCATTTTATTTACTTCCATTCCATGGTCAATTCAATTCCGCGGGCAGCCGGGCACTGCACCAAAGCGAGTGAAAAACAGAGGAAGTCAAGCCAGACGAACGGCATGACCCGGGCCCGGCGGACGTAGCCGCTAGCCGGCCGGCCGCTTGTATCTGAACCGTACCGAGGCAGTCAACGAACAGGTGCGTGCGATCCGCTGCAGTTTCAGTCTGGGCGCGCCGCCTGCATCTGAATTCTGAACTCTGAAGAACATCGTCCGCGTAGGCATGCACGCACGCACACTGGCGGAGGGTAGTGGAGGGCACCCCCCCTTGCTCCATGCATACCTGCAGTTTTGTTGCCTGTTGCTGCCAAAAAAAAAAATCAAACTGTTGCTGCCGCTATTTGGAGAAGATTACAGGTCCAGGGCTTCGTTTCTTATTGCTTTACCAACGATTGTATCCACGCACGGTGGCCAAAAAACAAGCTGTCCAGAGCTAGCGAGTCTGCCATTGCTCTCTGTAGCAATAGAGGGTCTGTTCGGCTGGTATTAAAGTCGACTGATAAATCAGCTAAAGTTATTTTATTGTGAGAGAAAAATACAAAACTGTTAAGCCGGCTGATTCAAGCGAAGAAATTGCCCCCGCTTGATTTGGTGCTGTGCTCCGCCACTGCGCACGCACGCACCGTTTGACACCTGCAGCCAATTCCAGAACCCATGCTTTGTGAGCTGTGATCCGCTGATGATCGCCACTCTTCCCATTTCTAATCCCTTCATTCATTGATTCACACGCGTGCGTGTCGAGCTGTCGACTGATGGCTTTTGCCGGGACAGAAAACTAAGCGCGCGGCATGGGCATCGCGGGTTCTCGGAGTAGCTGACCTGACCAAGCAGACGCGTCCCGAGCTGAGTTGCGTCGTCTCCATGCCCGAACAACGTGTCGGCACCAGCGGGCAGATGAGTTTTCGCCGGGGGAACTGTATACGTGTGGGCCTGGTTGTGTCCCGATACCACGCGATAGAAAAGAATACTAGCGAGATCTGACAGGTAACAGTATTGCAATTTTTTTTTATTTAATCTTCTTACTTTCTAAGAAACGTGCCTAATTATCAAGGAGACCAGCGAGATCAGTAGGGATTGGTTCACCAAACATCAATGTCATATATTCTTATCGAGTGAGTTTTATAATCATAACAGATTACATCATCTGTGATTCTATGAACTACAAGCATGTTCGTTTCGGCTGAATTGGCTTATAAGTCATGGTTGAAAGTACTGCTGGCTGGTTTGGTGTGAGAGAAAAACACTGTTCAAGCCATGGATTATAAGCCAGATATGAGCGAATAAGCCGAAACGAACAGGCTTACGATTCTGTCATCGCAATCACACGTGAGTTTTCCAAGGAGAAGCCGAGGCATTATATTCATATATATCCATTAAAAAGTGTCCACTAAGGAAGGCAGATGAGTAGTATTGTAAGTCTCTTATTCTTTTTTATACCTATATTTATATTGTAAGTTGTGGATGTTTTTAACTTAATCTTTAAATTTAAGACCTATCATGTTATTTAATGCATATGTATGAAATCACGTTGTAAACTTTATAATGGTTACCAATTTACCAAATGGTTTTTCTTATTTGCATATGAAAATTTTTGAATGGTGTACTCTTTAATAAAATCCTAGATCTGCCATCGATTAATGGTCACTTTCTGCACCTATACACGTCTAGTTTAGGGGGAGTTTGGTTCCATCTCCTAAACTTTAGTCGCTGCCCCCATCGGATGTTTGGGACACATGCATGGAGTATTAAATATAGACTAATTACGAAACTAAATGCATAGATTGAAAACTGTTTAGCGAGGCAAAATTTTTAAGCCTAATTAGTCCATGATTTAATAATGTGGTGCTACAATAACATATGTTAATGATGAATTAATTAGGTTTAATAAATTCGTCTCGCAGATTACTAACTGATTCTATAATTTATTTTTTTATTAGTATATAAACATCATATGCGACACTTCTACGTGACACCTCTTGAATTTTAGTCACGCTACGAAACACCCTTTATTTCGCTTGCCGATTGATGGTGTGGAGTGTGTGTGGTACAGTCATCACGTTGAAAATCGCGGGGAGCTGACGTGGAAAGGAAGCAGATGAGGTGGGGCCCGTAAGCCATCCAGTCGTACACACAAAACAATGGTTCTCTGCGGTCGGCTCTCTGAATGTTTGTGGTGAATGAAGCACGATCGCATACTGGCATGGAATGGAAGGCTCGCGTCAACCGTCAAAACTCAAAAGCAACGACAAGACCCCGCGAGCTGGAAGCGCAGGGACCCCTGCTCAGCTTCGGCCCATATTAGGCCCCGGTTTAGATTCCAAAAGTTTTCAGCCTAAATTATTACATTAAATTTTACGGCACATGCATGAAGTATTAAATGTAGACGAAAAACAAAACTAATTATACAGTTAGGTGAAAAATCGCGAGACGAAACTTTCAAACCTAATTAGTCCATAATTAAACATTAATTACCAAATACAAACGAAAGTACTACAGTAGCCAAAACCAAAAAATTTCGCCAATTGAACGCGCCCTTAGTATCTTTTACTAGACGAAATTTGCACCATAGAATCTAGCCCCTCCTTCCGCCACGTCATCCTAATTCCAAGCCGTTGGATCTCTGGCTGCATTTACACGAACCGTCAGTTCCATTCCAGACCCTCTCCTCCCGTCATCCCTCGCACCCAGGTGGCCAGGCCCGCCGCCGTTCCTCCTCCCGCTCCCCTCCGTGCGCCTCGTACCGTCTTTTCTAGAGGTTTCGATCCCCTCCGCTACCTTCGTTTCCTCCAGGTCGCTCGTCCTCGGCGGCGTGAGAAAATGGCAATTTTGCCATATCAGATTTGGGCTTCGCTGGTTTGCCATCATGTAAACAGGATTCGCTAGGAAGCCATTATGAAACTGGGAAAGCTAGCTGGAATGCCATTCTCTCTATTTCTCTTTAATTTAATTATTTTTTTATTCCAACCAAACTTTTATTTCTGTTTTACCCCTGCCCCACATGCCTCATCCATCATTTCTTCTTCGGTTCAGGCCCTTGGCGGCCTGGGCGGGCCTCGCCGGGACCACCGTCCGCTTCATCGCGTGGTGGTGGTGGTGGCTGTTGTAGTAGTTCTCCGCCAGCGCGGACGCGTCCAGGCATGACCACGCCGACCCCTGCGGTGCGCTGGCCGCCCACATGAACCGCCTGGACGACGGGTCCATCAGCGACTCGCGGAACTCCTTCGCTCCCTCGCAAGGCAAGCCCTGCGCGTGCAACCAAGCAGTTTCAGTTCCAATGCCCAGCAGAGACAGAGAGCAGACATTGGTCATCTGAATGACTGAATGCAAGTGATGATGGTTCACAGTGGTGGTACCGTACCTCTGCCATGGCTTTGATCTTAGCGTGACGCTGTTGGACAGGACGACAACCTTCTCGTCGCTCCGGAGCCGATCTCGATCTCCTCGTCGATGCGCTGCGCCGAAGGGGTCGCGGGCGGGGTTGGTGCGACCGGGAACATGTCGGCCGAGCTCTGGACATGGATCCACCAGCTCTCCGTTGCCATGCACTCCTCGATCCATTGCAGGATGGTGGTCGCCTTTGTTGACCGTGCCCTCCCGCTGCTTCATGGAATCTAACTCCCTGATCACTGTGGAGACAGTAAAGAGAAGCGTAGTACTTCAGTTAGCAACTGCAAGTAGCACACACTAGTAGTAATTCAGTGGGCAAGTGCAAGTAGATCTCTGCCACAATCAAACAGGGGCACGCAATGCAGATATCACAGGCAAGATGGATTAAACCAAGTCGTAAAATGGGAGGAAATAACAATCAAAGCCCGTGAAGCATCACTTAACAGCCTGAAAGGACAGTTAAGATGTAAAAAATGCAGAAGCTAACAGCCCTTAAATTGCTGACATTATAAGCATAGGTTGACTTGTTGAGATGGAGTATTGTATAGAGTATCATAGGCAACAGAATGAATGATGCATGCAAGCAGACATTTGTTCAAATTTCAAAACATTTGGTGACGGGAGCATAACAGAATAAATTTGAAACATTTACAACAGTTGTATTTGCTCTGAACTTACCAATCCTCCAGAAAACGGATCCAAAGCTCAAAATCTCTATGATAAAAAAGGAAGAAAACAACAGAACAATATAACTCATGTAAACAATTGAAGACATGAAAGGTACAGTAACACCCAAAGATATTGAAAACCAAAGAACTGACATACATGTTTAAACTGTAAACCAATGCTATTAGGAAACTCAGACAATGGAACTGACATACCGTTGCCAACTTTACTTCTTCCTCACAATTCGCACGCACATCTCCCTCTGCTCCTCTCTCCTCACACACGCACGCATGCCGGCCAACAGCCCCACCAATCTCATTCTCACGGGGACCAGCCACCGCACCACCCCAACGAGAGCCTACCGCAGCACCACACGCACGCCAGCCCGCCACCGCTGCTCTTGCACGGGCGGCCGCATGCCAACGCCACGAAGAGCATCGCCCCGATTGCGCTTGATGTGCTCAGGTGGAGGTCGGCGATGTCGTGCAATGGAGGTCCGTGATGGGACGGCTCGAGCTGGGGGCGGACGTCTACTCAGTCATGGACGATGGCGCGTGCCTACTCGGAAGTGGCGAGCCGGCGTCAGCCGGCGGCGGCGCAGCGTTGGACGGCCGCGGCAGCGGGGTGGTGGCAGTGCGGCGGTGGGGCTGGCGTTGGGGCGGGCGGCGGCCTGGGGAAGGGCAGCGGCGGTGGGATGGCCAGGAGTAGCGCCGCGCGTGCTGGTGTCGGGGCGGCACAGTGTGCATGGGGCGACAACGGCCTGCTGGTGTGTGCGCGTGTGAGGAAGATGAACAGGATGAAAGAGATAAGGTTTTGAGTTTAGGGGCAGGGGTAAAACGGGAATTAAAGTTTGGAATAAAAATAATGATAAAATTAAAGTGAAATCAGCGAAATGGCATTTTAGTGTGCCCCGGTTTGATAATGACATTCCGACAGATCCCTTTTACATCGTGGCAAACGAGCGAAGCCCAAGGTTGATGATGGCAAAATTCCCATTTTCTCCGGCGGCGTCGGCGCGAGCTGCCTCCGTTGCAAGCACTGGCCGCGGCGGCGACCACGCGGTAATCAACCGTGCCACCCACCGGGCTCTTCCCTTCGTCCGCCCCACCGTCCCCGATTCGCTCTGCCATGGCCCTCGTTCGGGTCGCGATTCCTTCCACAGCACACAGCAACGCAATTCGCGGCCTCGACTTCGGCGGGTGCCGCCACTGGGACCATCGCCTTCCGCCACCTCGTTCTAGCGGTCTAGCCACGGCCTCGATGTGCTACCACCGTAGCCGTCTCCGGCACCACCACTACTGCCGAGCCACGGCCACGGCGTGGTGCTGATGGACGCTCGGTGCAGCTTGGGGCAACGACGACGGAGGCAATGCGCTGGGGCGACGCCCAACTCAGATCCACCTCAGCGTCGCGCTCTGCCCCCATCGTCGACAAAGACGCTGCCAACTCCATTGCACCTTGCCTGCTTCAACTACTTAAGGTACGCCCCTAGGTTGTTCGATGAAATACTCCTTCATAGCTCTGTGACTTCGAGTTCCCTTTCCCTCTCCGCTTGTTTCAATAAAGTATTCTCACTACTGACGCGCATGCTGCGCTCCTCCACCAGTATAGGCGTGTCTTCGGCCAGGCGAAACTCCCCTGACCTTACCATTTCATCAGCATGCTCAGTTGTACGTCCTCGAGCTTGATAGGTGAGGAGAAACGTACAACAACAATGGGAAGGAGGTGCTTCACAAACTCCACCCTTTTTACTCAAACAGAGTGCATGGAGCTGAAACTGTTTGGCTAAAAAATATGAAGCGAAGTTGAAAAACGCGAGGTGGAGCAGTCTCAAACACCCCCTTAAGAGCATCTCCAAGAGTCTTTCTAAATTTCACTCTCTAAATCATCATTTGAAAAGTCATTTCTATAAAAATCGTTTTCTATATCTTTTCACTCTCCAACAGTTTTTCTATATCTCATATGCACTTTAGACAGTCATTCTCGTTTTTTATTTTTGGCTAACGAAAAAATCCGGAACATAAGATGGCTATATTTATATAACCATTTAGATAAGTTGTTGTTAGATAATTTTTTACTAAAATCTCCATTCCTAACATTTAGAATGATAGAGTTGCTCTAATAGTAGCAGTATACCGTTTTCTTATCATTCTTAATAAAAAACGAATATTAGCATATCAGAGTTCCATTTTTCAATAAGCATTAGATTACGTTTGACAAATCATGCATTTTTATGGCAAATTCTAAAAATTAGAAACTCATTTTTTTGGCATGTTCGCTTGGTCGTAAACAATCGTAAATTTCTAGCTAGAACAATATTTTTCTCTCACACCAAATCAGCCAGCAGTAATAATCCACGATTATATACGATCGTTGCCGAACAGGCTGCTGAAGAGTCTGCAGCACCTCCCGTGGAAAAGAATGCTGGCTGATGAGATGGAGACAAGCATGCTGCAACTGCATAATTGCAGCCGATGTCTGTAATCACATCAGGGTGAGTACCACGCTTCCATGACTTCAGTCTGTTGAACTCATCGCAGTGACATGCACGCAACCACACACACAATCTGTTCTAAGCCATGCTTTTATAAGATGATAAATGATGATCTACGACTGATCCTGATTAGTAACATCTTGAGTTATAAAATAAAAGAACTGATTCAAAACTGCAGTCATTTTTACCTCTTGCTTTAGCTATTTTAGTTTTTATTTTTATTTATTTTTGAAACAATGGCAGGAGCTCTGCCTTTCAATTAAGACGAATGAATTTTATATACAAGCAAAGGTAATCAAGCGTGGTGCCAAACACCGTGAAAGATTAGCCCACCCACGCAACACGGTAGAGCACACACTACCATGAGTCATCGTTGCCGAGCGTGGCTGCAAAGCAGCCAGCAGCCCTGACATCCCATGGCAAAACACCGACGACCCATCCTAATATGACAGACCAACGGGTCCGAAGCAGAAGGCTGCAACAGGTCATCGTTGCCGAGCTCAACGGCTCCGCGAAGAGCAGCTCCGAATTCTATGACAGTTATAGGACTTGACTTTGTTTATATATTACATTTTCTTTCATGATTTGCCGAACATGTAAGATGATTTTCTTTCTTCCAGCATAGCAATCGACTAATGAAAGAAGGCCCTAATAATTGTTTCCTATTACAAGTACCTCATTTCCAAATGTAATATTTCATATCCAAATATCAGACCACCTATTATGTTTTTCTGCCATAATATTCATAAGTTATAATGCATTCAACATTCAGTATTTCACAAGGAATTATTAGCTACTTTATCAAATATTGGGCCGTACTGTGCACTTCTCTCGTAGGATTCGACTAACAGACTGAGTATTTACAAAAGGCCAAATATTGGTAGTCACCCAGGTCAAGCCTGATTAGCAGATATTTCTCATTGAAGTTTTAATGAGAGCTAATGATGGCAACATATCGGACTCAAATTGACTTTTCAGGCAACTGATTAGTTTTAGTTTGGAGAAGAACATCCCTCTCAAATTACCGTTCCTTCAATGCATTTCCTGTTTAGAGTACCCTACCTGTGGCAATGATCAGAGCTGAATTGATTGTTTATTGACATGTGAGATGGACTGTATTCTATCAGCCTGTTCGGGAGGCCGTATTGTATCGTGGATTATTTACTGCTGGCTGGTTTGGTGTGAGAGAAAAACACTGTTCCCGACTGGAAATTTACGATCATTTACGAGCAAGCGAACAGGCTTCAAATGTTCCTGTATATGGTTTCAAGAAGTATTACAGTGTTCTGAAAGCTCTAGAATGGTAGCAGTCACTTGCAAACTTGTCAGCATGAAAAAATTGTCAATCCTTTTTCATTCTCAGTTCATGTCATTGACGTTTGAATAATTCTTTAGAGCATTTCTTTCCTTCTTCTGTATGTGTGTGTGATGAGATGACTGTTTGCCGTTCTATAAACCTAACTCCAACTAAACTGCCTTCGCATCGTTTTTTATAGCATTTGCAACTTTACTTTGATCCCTCCTTATCTGCCAGAGAGACAATCCAGAGCAACGCAAAGAATCGGAGTTTTGCTTTTGTTATTGTCATGTTATTTTTTAATGTACAGAGCGACATAGTGCTTCTAAAAGTAGCATTGTAAAATTCTGAACATATAAGGTAAAAACAGGTTCGAATCAGCTGGCACATATGATAGAATTATGATGATACTATACATCTTGTCAGTTGTCAATGTCAATGTACTTGTAGGTTTTTGTTTATTTCGATCAATAGTTGAATACCAATATAACTACAAAATTTGGATTCTTACTGTCATGTTTAAAAGTAAGAACTCGTGTAATTGTAAGCTAATAAACTTCACAACCCTTTTCCTAACTAAGCGCCTAACCCAATTTCATTTTGCTAGGCCATTGCATCAAATACCATTATTTTGGAAGGTATTTTAATCTTCCATGATCAGAGAGTTTACAATCTGATGGACATGAATTTTTTTGTAGACATAGGTTTCTCATTCTCACACAGATGCCATTTAGCTACTTATAAGTCCATATATGCTCAGTTCTCCTTCCCCGACGGCAACACCATATTATCTCAATCTGTTCAGAGCACAGTGAATGCGATGACTGACTATTTGTTCAGTGCTTTTGGATACAATTATAAAACACATAGTGAGTTTTACAAAGTAGGCTTCTTCCTTATAGTAAAATCATGCACACATTCAAAATTCACTTAAATCCTGTTCAAAGTTCAATCCTATGTAATTCAAAGGACTGCAATAGGGGGAAGAATCTAACATCATCTCTTACATCCGTAATCATAAAACAAATTATCAGTCAGATCAATAAAACATGTGTTATCTGATTCATGACGAACATGGGCTATTCTCTGATGAGGGCGCGGCAAAGCCGCGCCTATGTTTCTAGTTCCCTTCGGACCGAAAGAGAGGTGTAGACGAGCCTCGAGTCATCGACGACCTGCTCTCAGTTAAGTGGAGAGAAGAAAGAATCTCGTTCGTTTACTGCCCGGGGGGAATGGACTATAGGAAAGGTGCAGTCACGCTCGACTGAAGTCACGCTCGAATCGATTTCCTGTCACAGAATCTGCTCGGTATTTTTACTTCTGGGGGGAAATATATTCTTTGTTTACTGATTATTTCAGTACGTAGTGTTTAGTGAAATTAAAAAAAAAGGCTCGTGCACTCGCTGAGCTCGGTCCACCCTACTTCCTCATTCCTGCCCTTGTTGAGGCTTGTTCTCTGCTTCTCTTGTCCACTATCAGCTTGACAGGTCATGCCCATAGTGCATCGAAGTGAATGTCAAAGTCACAACCGCAGATGGGCCTCCCGAGAAAAGGAATTCCCCCGAGAAAACAGGCTGTGTGTTTAGTTTTAGTAATTTGGCTATTGTAGTATTTTTGTTTTTTTTAGCAATTAGTGTTTAATCATAGACTAATTAGTCTTAAAACGTTCGTCTCGTGATTTCCAATCAAACCGTGCAATTAATTTTTTTGGGGAGAATTATTTATTTGGCACTGAAACAAACCAGTGTTTTGTATTTGGCACTCGAAAATTTGAACTTTCTTATCTGGCATCAAGTTGAAATTTTCTTTCGTAAATGACACTGCCGTCCATTTAGGGCAGTAACGGTGTCGAGTGACCGGCAAAAAGACATAAATACCCTTTTTGCAGCAGAAACTCATGGTGCCAAATAGGGAAGTTCAAGTATTTTCGTATGGTGCCAAATAGGGAAGTTCAAGTATTTTCGTATGGACGATATTGGCCTCAACTACTTCCCTCATCCTAATCACTGATGTGTAGGCCCCACGCGTGCTCATCGTCAACTGCAGCCACCAGCAGTTTCCGTACGTGTGTACCCATCAACTAATTAGCGGACTGAGATGCTGCAGGCGAACCCCGGGGTGCTACGCCGTCGTGGTGAGCACCGAGAACATCACGCTCAACTGGTACTTCGGCAACGACCGCTCCATGCTGCTGTCCAATTGCATCTTCCGCACGGGCGGCGCCGCCGCGCTGCTGTCCAACCGCCGCGCCGCCGCCGGGCGCCCCAAGTACCGGCTGCTGCACACGGTGCGCACCCACAAAGGCGCCGCGGACGAGTGCTACGGCTGCGTGTACCACCGCGAGGACGGCACAGGCCGCATCGGCATGTCGCTGGTGCGCGAGCTCATGGCCGTCGCCGGGGACACGCTCAAGACGAACATCACCACCCTGGGCCCGCTGGTGCTCCCGCTGTCGGAGCAGCTCAAGTTCCTCAGGTCCCTCGTGCTCCGTCGCGTCCTCCGCTCCCGCAGCGTCCGTACGTTCCCGGACTTGCCGACGACCAGGAACAGCAGGCTCCCCAACAGCTGAGGCACCTGCACGCTCGACTGCCATGGCCGAGAAGGCAGCCGCTCCATGGCCCGCGAGCGCGCGCGAGCAGGCCGCCACGCTGCTGCCGGGCAAGCGCGCGAGCGAGCTGCCGAGATACCGCCGGCGCTACCGTGCTGCTCTCCCTCTCGCTCGCGGTTATACCTTTGCCCGTCGAGTTCTCCTAATTCGAAAGCAACGGCGGCGCCACCAGCAGGTTTCCCTTCCCTCATACCGGTACTTACGCCACCCACCATCCACCTCGCAGCTCAAGAGGGCGACGCACAGGCGCACAACGGAGTGGGCATCGATCTGGGCGGTGCTTCAGCGCGGAGGCGGGCCCATCTCTTTGATGACCGGTGATTTCGCCCACACAGCCTTCACCGGCGCACGGGGCGAAGCAGGCCGAAGTCGAGGTGTGCCACAAGGTCGCAGTGGGCAGGTGCGGCAGCGGCCCCCTCTCTTCGACACCCATGGCCCTCCCCAGATCACATCATTTGCCGGCGCACGGGCAAAGGCGGTCAGAGCCGAGGAGGACCGGGTCGGGGAGAAGGCGCGACGGCCAGGCCGCAGCCACGAAGGTTGAGGGCGGGTGCGGCCTGCACGCCGGCGGGCAGGAGTCGCGCTTGCCTAGGCCTCCAGGCGCGGAGGTCGCGGCACGGTCGCGAAAGCCGAGGACGGTTGCGGCCCGCACGCCGTCGGGGAGGAAGCGCGCTTGCCTGGGCCTCCAGGCGCGGAGGCTGTGCTCCTCGGCGGCGTCCGGTGTCCGCGCGTTCGCATGTCGTATGGGGAGAGAGCACCGGAGTTGGAGAAGGCACCAGATCGAGACAACGAACAAGAGAGGAGAAGGGGAACAGGGGCGGCCTCCCGCGGGGTGGCCTGCTCGCGCTCCGGCCCTGGAGGCAGGGCAGCCTCGCACAGTGACACAACAGAGCCGGGGAAAAAAGGGAAGGAGGTCGCGGGATCTGGGCAGTCCTCTCTACGTAACAGAGGGTACATTAGACATAGAAAGAAAAAACTGCCATAGTGAAGCCAGTTAACTAACGGATGACCAATGAAAATGGACGGCAGTGTCATTTAAGAAAGAAAATTTTAACTTGATGCCAAATGGGAAAGTTTAAATTTTTGAGTGCTAAATACGAAACATTGATTTGTTTCAGTGCCAAATAAACAATTCTCTCTTTTTTCGTCTACATTTAATGCTCAATGCACGTATCGTAAGATTCAATGTGATGACTACTATAACACTTTTTGAAAAAACATTTTGGGAACTAAACACAGCCACACTCTTATTACGTTCGGGCCTGACAGTCCACAGAAAGCCCAATACGACCAAGGATGACATCTGATTTGCCAAGCTACCTTTTTAACAAACCACCAGATAGATCCATCGGACAACCACTGAGTCGGGAGATCCTTGCAAGGACTTGAATGTATTTTTTACTTTTCTCAAGGGTGTCTTTGTAAGGAAGCCAATGTAATACTCTATCGTATATGAAATAAAACCCAGTTCCTCTAAAAAAAAGCTACTTTTTTAACAATATAATGGGGGGAAATAAATAAAAGGGCTTTGGCTTCCATGGGTGATAAATAAAAGTTGCAGCCGTAGATTGCGGGATCATGATGATGTAAACAATTCAAGGAAATGAAAGGCGCCTCCACGTTCGGATGAAGAAAAAAATAATAAACATATTACTATACAACTTTCCAAAAAAAAATTCATCCACATGGGACGAAAATCTAAGGGATCATAATTTTAGCATTGTTATTGCTGGCACCTATCTGTAGTGCTGGCTGCAGTTGCAGCAACTGCTAGTTAATTTTATTATTACAAAGTAATTGTCTGCATCCAGTAGAAAAGTGCATAGTAGGACCTCTTGGTAACATATTTCTTCAAAATTGTAAGACTGAATGTTTGGATAAAACGTATAAACAGAATATGAAGTCAATAAGATAGTGACACAAAGGAAACTTTTTCTCTCAGGTACAACCTCTTGGTACGAAACAAGCCATTCTATAGGAATTTCGTATCATATAATTTATTGGAACCAACTCCCTCTTTTCCAAACGGTTTCATTCATAGGAAATTAGGGTTCCAATCCTCTAGAGTCCCTGTATTTAGATGTACGTGTTTCACATCTCTCTCTCTCTAATGTTCCACTTACATGTGGAGGAGAGGGCATAAGTTTTGTTCCTTTCGTGGTGTTGCTAGTACCTAAGAAACGATATCGTCCATGGCAAAAGAGGACAACCTAAAAGGATCTAAACAATGCCTAAAGGGGGTGAATAGGCATATCTAAATTTTTTTGCGTAATCTCAAAGTCAAATGTTAGTGACAGTCAGAAGTCCCGACAATTTGGGCCGGAACTTCCGACACCCGGAAGTTCCGACGCAAACAGCCAGGAGTTTCGGCACCTACGAGAATTGCACAACAAGTGCTAAAACGAACTTTGAGTGAAAGATATCTTACAACCCCACTCCCTAGTGGTAAGGTGAAGTGTTGGGGTTGCTTCTTTGACTCCAGAAGGTCACCATTTCGTAGATCGAGTCTAAACCCTAAGAGAAGATTTGGGGAGAAAGACAAACCAACTAGAACAAATATGATAGCACAAATCACAACAACAAACAACAAGCACGCGGGACACAAGAATTTATCTTGAGGTTCAGCAACCCCACAAAGGAGTTCCTACGTCCTTGTTGTTGAGGTGACCACAAAGGTTGGAGTCTCTTCCACCTCCTTGCCTCTCTCAAAACAACCACAAAGGTTACTCGAGCTTTCCACTAAGAAATCAAGGGTAATACAAACTTTCCAAGGCTCTTCCACAAGATAAAAACTCTTGGGCGACGCCTAGCTAGCTAGGGTTCCAAGAACCCAAGAGTAATAGACGCAAATCCAACCGGCTTGATGAAAAAATCAAGTGCTCAAGCTTGCCAAAGTGATTCTCTCACTCAATCCACTCTCCTTCCACTCAAGACCCTAGGAGAATCGAAGATTGGACCAAAGGGAAGAGGAGAGGGGTGCCTTGAAAGCTTGGGAGCTATTTTGGACGAAGGTTGGTGAGCAATGAATGAGTGGTTGATGGTTAGAGGAGAAGAGAGAATTATTTATACTCAAAGGCAAATCCAACCGTTTAGATCTGAGTCGGAAGTTTCGACACATATCACTAGAACTTCTGGCTCAACGCAAAAACATTGTTCACGCAGACAGTCCACTAGGCTTGCTCATATATCGTCGGAACTCCCGGCGGTCACCGGGACATTCGGCAGCCGGGACTTTCGGCTTCCGTCGAGACTCTCGACAGACATGACGAGCCAGGCGACTAAGTCCCAAGGCGTCGGGACTTTCGGCGGGAGCTAGGACTTGCAGCACCTAGAACTCCCGACTCCCGTCGAGACTTCCGACGGGCAAAGATGCGCATGCGGCTAAGTCATGAAGTGTCGGGACTTCCGGAGGGAGCTGAAACTTTCAGCACCCGAAACTCCCGACTCCCATCGGGACTTTCGACGGGCGAAGATGCGTAGACGGGCTACGGCTAAGTCAGCAAGCGCCGGGACTTTCGGCACCAAAGTCGGGACTTATGACAACTGGAACTCTCAGCTCACGTCGGGACTTCCGGCTACCAAAAGTCCACAAATTATGTCCAAGTGTTCGTGAGGTGATTTTGTGTCTCTCTTTTGATTTTATTTTTATGCTTCAGCACCCTATCTTCCTCGGACCACCTAAACTTACATCCCTCTTTATAGTACGGTATACCTAAACTCAAAACAAAATAAAAAAGGCTTTGGAGAGCGCTTTGGGTTCGTCCGCTTTTTGCACTTGAAGAATTGATGGGTATCATTTTATCTTAGATAAACTCTTTTAAAGCTTTTAAGGGACTAAAGCTGCAATATATCTCATTAAGATCTCCTTAGTTCCTAATTTGGATGTCATCAATACACCAAAACCCACATAGGGGGCAAATGCACTTTTAATCTCTCTCTTTTTGGTAATTGATGACAACCAGCTTAGGCTTTCTTAAGAATATAAGAATTTAAAGCTTTTGAACCCCAAAATTTATAGAGAGCTCCCCCTTAATATATGCAATGAATTTGAATTTTAATGATGATCATCAACACATCACTTGCATATATTGAGGTAGAAGCCCCCCCCCTAAATTTTGCAATCCGTGGGGTGCAACAAGTGTATGTGAATAAGTGAATATCCGTGAAAAAGAGAATGCAATATGACATGTTATATTCACTCAACAAGTAAAAAATGATGGCCAAGATCTCAAAGTAACAACTTGAAACAACACATGGCCATCTAAAATAACATCCACCATTCACATATAGAGACTAATAGATGTGTAGATAGACATTACTTATCCTACAATCATCCATCACACACATAAATATAGTTGTCCATCACATAGTGCCACCACACAATATAGTTCATACAAGCTAAAAGTTTTAAAGTCTCACAAGCTCCAAGCGACTAACTAACTTATTACAATAAGATCAAAGCCTAACACTCCCATTTGTCAACAAGTGCCAAAAAGGGTAGGCCGCGTGAAAGAAACGACTACTCATCATTGTAGTCCTCATCATCATCACGGTCACCACCACCATCATCGTTGTCGTCATCATCTTCCTCGCGGTACTCCTCATCATCGACATCCATTTGCGACTTGCCATGGGGACGAGGCTGATTGGACGACTCTCCATAGTATTCCTTGCAAGCCTCATCATAAAGCTCAAAAGGGTCACGAAGTGGCTCCAAGGCCCGAGGCGGTGCGGAGTGAATGTCAAGCTTCTGCTCAATGCGATGCATCCTCACTAGCATCCCTTGCTCACGCTCAGCACTAGCACAACAAGCTCCAACACATATACTTCATGAAGAACTTGAACTTGCTGGGGGGCTTACCACTGGAGGAGGAGGAGGACTGAGGCTCCTCACTATGAGCACGGCGAGAGAGTGAAGCACGCGGTGGAGAAGCACATGATGAGGAGCCCGAGTCACCTTTGCCTTTTCCTTTTCCCTTAGCGGCCTCCTTTAACTCCTGCTTTGCCTGAAGTGACATCTTGTTGGACAGCTTGAGAACTTTGTGAGGGGCATCTGAAGGGAAGTGAATGTCGGACATGTGCTCAATGATATGCATGATGAATGGAGCATAGGGGTAGTGCTTCACCACATCTTCACTAGCCACGAAGATCTTGTCCCAAATATAACGACTGATGGAGAACTTGGTGAACTCATCTCCAAAGCAATCAACTACAACCTAGGAATCCTCACAGAGATTGGTAGAGTCACCTATCTTAGGATACAAGATCTAACAAAGAATGTTGTTGAGCACATAGTAATAGGGCTTCAGCCAAACAGTCTTCCCATCAGCACGATGACCATCCAAATACATGTACTGATACTCATCCATAGCAAGAGCTAAAATCTCAGTGATGGCAGTGGAGGTGCGATCCCTGTGGTCCAAGCCAAGAAGGCAAGAAAAGGTAATGAAATCAACCTTGTAGTGCTTGCCTTTGGTGGTCCAATAAATGACATGTGTATCCGCTCGAGTGTCCAAGTGATAGGAGGCATAGAACTGACAGATAATCTCATTGTTCCACGACTTGTGGAACTCCATCAGTGGCTGCAACCCCATCCTCCTCAAGTCATGGAGTAGCTATCATGTCCAAGCCAGGTAGCTTGCTAAGCTCAAAGGTTCTAGCACGCTGACGATGAATCTCAGCCACATGGCGATGATAATCAACCATCAGATGAGGTGTGTAACCTCCAGCTGGATTTGGAGTGCGCTGTGGTTCCCGGATGGTAGGAGTAGGACCATCGAACGGAATCAACCGACTGATCCCAAAGTAACCCGGAGCGAAAGGGATCATGGTGCACACATCATCAGCAATAGTCCATCCTTCTTGATCAAGAGCTTCCTCAGCAGGATTAATAGCGGGCACATCACCCAGGCCGAGAACGAACTCCTGAGTAGCAGCACCAACGGGCGGAGCTAGAGCTTGGGTTTGAGCATGAGCAGCACGAGCATGACCAACTTCTTGATATCTTTATGTGGAGCTTCTTCATTACCTACAATCTCAACATTGACTTGCTCCTTTTGATAGCCGTCGGTTTCATCAAAAGTCATGTCCACCGCGATTTCAATCAAACTGGTGGTTTTATTGAAAACATGATATTTATGTTCATTAGTACCATAACTAAGCATGAAACCTTCATCAACCTTTGGTGTAAACTTTGAGCTTTTGAATTTCTTGTTAAGTATGAAACACTTGGATCCAAAAACTCTAAAGTAGTGCACCTTAGGCTTTTTACCGGTTATAAGTTAGTAGGCTTCAATGAGCATTCGGTTGATAGCATGACATGCCGTGCTAACCACTTCCATCCAATAGTTGATTGGAGTCTTGGATTTATCTAACATTGCTCTTGCGGCTTCAATGAGCATTTGGTTCTTCCTCTCCACAACACCATTTTGTTGTGGAGTGTATGGAACCAAAAATCATGTTTGATTCCTTCTTCATCAAGGAACTCTTCAATGTTGGTGTTCTTGAACTCCGTCCCATTGTCACTTCTAAGTCTCTTGATCTTGACATCAAACTCATTTTGGGCTCTTTTTGCAAACTTCTTGAAGATGACATGTACCTCACTCTTGTCACGCAAAAAGAATACCCAAGTGAAACAAGAATAATCATCAACAATTACAAAACCATATTTGTTACCACCAAGGCTTATATAAGCGATGGGTCTAAATATGTCCATCTGAACCAAATCCAATGGCCTTTTGATTGTCACAACATTCTTGATGGGATGTTTAGCTCCAACTTGCTTTCCCGCTTGGCATGCGCTATAAATCCTATCTTTCTCAAAAGAAACATTTGTTAGCCCAAGGATGTGTTCACCTTTTTGAAGTTTGGCCAAGTTCCTCATCCCACCATGAGTAAGTCGGCGATGCCATAACCAACCCATGCTAGATTTTACCATTAAACAAGTCTCGGGATTTACTCTATTTGATGTGAAATCAACTAGATAGAGTTTCCCTTTTAAATGACGCGTAAATGCAATAGAGGAATCCTCCATTCTATAGACTTCCACACCCTTATCCGAAAGAGACAATTGTAACCCATCTCATAAAGTTATGAAACGAACAACAAATTATATCTCAACGAATTCACAAGTAAAACATTGGAAATGGAATTATCATTTGAGATAGCAATTTTACCCAAACCGAGAACTTCTCCTTTTCCATTGTCACCAAACACAATGTTTCCACTTTGGTCATGACTAGGTTGAAATGATGTGAACATGTCCTTCTCTTCGGTCATATGATTGGTGCAACCACTATCTACCACCCAACTTGTTCTACTGGAGGAATATTTCTACAAAGACAAATCAAGCTCTTATTTTAGGTACCCAAACGGATTTAGGTTTTAGGGGGTTAGTCACATAAAACTTGAGCACCCAAACACTCCTCATAATCTCCTTCCTCTTTTGGGCACCAACATACTTGACTACAATCTTGTCATCCTTGCTCCAACAACACATATAGTCACTAGCATAGCACCGTGGAAGTGGTGCTTGTGGCTTGGGGCCTCGAATTGCTTCATCTTGATTGTCATGTCACTTGTAGGTTGGATCTTTGGAAAGTAGACCTTGTTGTTGGCCTTACATATAAGCTTATCAAGAGCAACGCCCTTGTTGAACGTCACACAAGGCACACCATTGATCATGTTTCTTACATTGGCCTTTCTATCATACCTATTGTAGCCAATGCGTTCCTCGATTGATGGGTGCCTTGATGACTTGTATATAGTCTTGTTGGATTACTCTTGGTACTCGCACCCATTCTTCAAGATCATCTTCAACCTATCAATCTCCTTGTCTTTCTTCTCTAGCTCAATAAGGTTAGTTGCATATGTATTTACATCAATTTTATAACATCTTTTACAACCATTACTAGTGGAGACATTAGAGTTTTTGGTTGCCTTCGGAGAAGTTGAAGTGCTAGCCTAAAGAGTACTATAGTTTAGCTCAAGATTTCGATATTTTTCTTCTAAGCTTGTGAGGCTTTCTTGAGCTATACTCTTCTCATTCTTAAGGCTAGCCACTAGATCATTAATCGAGGAATGTTCCTTAGTCAACTTCTCAATTGAGTCATTGGCTAAAGACAATTAAATGGTTAACTTTTCAACCTTCATCTTTTCCTTGACGATAAATGCTTCAAGTGCAAGGTTCTTGTCTCTTTCTTGAGTGATTATGTCTCCTTGCATCTCCAAGCATCTATTCCTGTTCTCTAATTTCTTTATTATCATTTTTATTTTAGTGTAGGCCTTTTTACCAAATTTCTTTATCATGGTTGCTTCAAGTTCTTCTATGTTCTCATCACAACTATCATACTCATCACTAGAGGGATCGGATGAGACATGTACCTTCTCCCCCTTAGCCATGAGACAAGTTGGAGTGTAGTAGTCGTTGTCGATGAGGTTGGAGATGAGCCTTGGTGATGAAGATAAGTTGGGGAAGAGTTTTGGTGGTGAAGTCAAGTCAGGGAAGATCATGGTCGGTGACGAAGAGTGGTGAAAGGCGATGTTTGCGGCTCCCTTCTTCTTCTTCTTCTTCTTTTCATAATCACTTGAGTCACTATCATTTAACTCCCACTCTTCACCAAGATGAGCTTCATCTCTCTTCTTGCCTTTGTTCTTCTTGTCTTCATCCTTGTTGTGCCTGTGCTTCTTCTTCTCATTAGGACAATCGGCTATGAAATGACCAGTTTGGCCACAATCATAGCAAAACCTCTTCTTGTTCCTTCTCTTCCCATCACCGTAAGTCTTTCGGTTGCTCTTCTTCTTTATAAACTTTCTAAAGTTTCTAATGATGAGTGCAACTTCTTCATCTGATCTTCTTCTTTACTTGAGGAATCATCACTTTCTTCTTCTTCTCTTGACTAGAAGATTTGCCTTCATGAGCTTGAGTTGCCTTTAGGGCTACATTTTTGTTGTATCCTATTGCATTAGGATTTTGATTGTGAGCATTGATTGCATCTTCATCTAGATACTCATGATGCTTGAGCTTTGATAGAACTTTTTGGGGTGTCATCTCATCATAACCAGACCTTTCCATGATCATGTACGCTAACGTGTTTGTAACAACCCAAAAATCCACACACCAAAAATCCCAACTACAAAATTTTTTCTTCAAAACCCCATGTGATGATGAGTGACATTGTAGGAGCCAACCCTAAGTGTTGCATTAGAAGTAACCCAACTAGACAATTTCATGAGCATGGCATGTCATTGTTATCATGTTTATTTAAATACTGACAAATGAAACATAGCATACATTGTCAACTCAAATAGTGATTTGGATTTTCATTTGTTTTATGTAATGTCTAACAACACCTTTAAAGAAATAAACCATAAAGTAGTTATCACTCAAACCAAAGAATAAATGTATATAGAGAAAACTATTTCCATTTTTGTATAACAAAACTACACCTAATTTTTGTTATACAAAATAGCTAAATAAATTCATAATATACACATATAAAAGAATGTTGTGGGCCTCATATCTAAAAACTCCAATGAATAAGGTGCACCAATTTGGAATTCAAATTTCAAACCAAATTTGAATTTAAACAAAGGAGAAGAAAAATAAAATAGAAAAAGGAAAAGAAGGAAAGAAGGCCCATAGCAGGCTCGGCCTGCTCGGCCCGCCAGCGCGCAGCAGCCGGCCAGCCTACTAGCGCGCGTAGCAGCAGGCCGGCCCAACTCGCGCGGCCAGCCCAGCTTGCGACCCAGCACGCCGGTCACGCCCGCGCGCCTCCCCGCTCCCCTTGCTGCCGCTGCCACTGGACCCCACCTGTCAGCTTTCCTGTTCATCTTCTCCACGCCCACGCCTCAACTGCCTTCGCGACCAGAGGCCGACAGCGCTGGCAGGAGCGGACCAGGGTCACGCCCAGGGCATGGCCTTGTTCCCCTTGTGCCGCGCTCACGCAACCTTGTGCCACCGTCGGATGCATCCCATGCCTTTCCACCGCACGATGCCGATCGCCATTGGAGGCATGGTGCTCGGCTATAAAGCCACGCCCGGAGCCTTAACCTCTCCCTCAGCCACCGCTACCGGTTGGTGGCCCAGCAGCCCGCACCACACAGAGAGAAAAGGGCCGAGAAGGAGTTCGGGAGGGGAGGAACGGAGCCACCCACATTCTGCCGAAGTCATCGGAGCTGAGGACGCCGCCGTCGTCTTCATCATGGTCGCAGGTCGGCACTACATTGCCTCTGTCTTCACGGCCACAACCCTCGACTTCACCGCCATCCGATCGCCTTCGACACCAATGGTGAGCCTCGCTGCTAAGACCCCTCCTAGCCCCTGGATGTCGTAGCAGAGCACGCACACGCCGCGCTCCCGACGCCACCGTCATGGCGCGGCCACCGCTTGCGCACCCGGCTGCCTCACCGGACTAGGACACCGCCGTAGCACCACTAGAATGCCCGGAGGGTAGCCGCGTAGCCCGAGACCGTGATAGTCGACCACAGCACCCCGGCCACGAGCACCGAACCTCGGCTGGAGCTTCGCCGTGCACCATCACCGCGTGCGGACTCTGCCACGTCTTTTGGTCGCCGCCGTCACTTGTCCCGGTCGCCCGCTGGCCGTATGAAAGGGAACGGGGCACCAAGACCCTTGGAACGGCCCCTAGCTGCCCCACCGGTGAGCACCGCCACGACCAAGCCACCGACCGCCGTGACCAACGCCCTGGAGAGCCCCGGCCGCCACCTAGACACCACCATCGTGTTCGCCATGGCCTGGGGAAGCTTTTCCCCACCTTAATTGAATGCCAGCGTTGCCGTAGAATCGCACCGGTGAGCATATCACCGGCGGGAGCATGCTGGGGACGGAAGCAGAGGCCTCCTCTCACCGACCGCACACGCCTGCTCTCGGTGCACGTGAGCCAAGCCAAAAGGGAAAGAGGGTGGACTTGGTCCACCATAGACCTACCAACGGTCCATGGACCGTGAACCTAAGTCCACCGTGAGCCACACAGTGCGGGCCACACGATAGACGAAGCCTAGTGGGAGCCCATGGTTACGACGTGGCAGCGCTACAGTTTGCCACGTGTCCGGGCCGGCCCGGCCCAAATCTAGCCCATATCCAGTCCCAACCGGCCCAGTTCAGACCCGGTCCATGTTGATCATTGACTGGTCAATGTTGACGGTTGACCTATCCCGACATGTCAGCGGCATTGACACTTTGGACCCACATGTCAGATGGTGACGTCATGCTGACGTCATGCAGGACCCACACGTCAGAAGCCAACACAGTCGGGGTGACGTCATGCTGACGTCACGATGACATCAGCTGCTAACGTCAGCAGCCCTGGCCCCACACGTCAGTGACCCTGACCGTTGACCATTGACTCGCCCATTGACTTGATGTTGACTTTGACCGGACCCACGTGTCAGTGACCCAAGAGCCCCTGGACCCACCTGTCGGGAACCGATGATGTCATGCTGACGTCAGCTGGACCCCACCTGTCAGCTCATAACTGAGATGATGATGTCAAGCTGACGTTAGCATGCCACTTTGACCAGTCACAGCGTGCCACGTGTCAGCACAGGATTAATTCAGCCTTTTTCATTTTCAGAAATAGATTTAATCTTCGGAAATTCATAACTAATTCATATGACCTTAGAAAAATACGAAACTAGAACCAAAATTCATCTAAAATCAAGCTCTACCCAATGAACCCATGTTTGAGTGTATTTGGCTCTTTTGAATTTTCATTGCTTCTTTGTGCTATTCTATAGACGTCGCTAACGTGACTATAATGCGATCGTTTGTAGACTCGGAGGAGAACCGGACGGATGAGGATCGTGAGTACCGTGAGGAGTACGAAGACGACTACACTGAAGGTGCCACATCCCACCCAACCTCGTAGCACCTATTACGCATGGCTAATATAGAACTGCAATTGCTTTACTTTATGGTTATATTCACACTATGATAGGACTTGCATGGTAGTACGCTTTCTTGATGGCCTTTACCTTGACGCAACCTTACCCCTGCTCACCCTGCTGTTAGGCTAGTCACACGCTTGCTACTATATTTCATTACTTATTACTTCTACTATGCTTGCACTACATTGATGCGTGGTGGAAACTGGTGTTATCTGGACTATGGGGAGAGTGCTGCGTGTGTGACTTGGGTGCGTGGAGGGTGAGGGTTGTGTCGACCAACTTGGAGTATACGACGAGCCTGGGGCAAGTCTTGCCGTGGGGTGCTACCTGGGCAACCCTGGAATGGATACCTGTGGTGGGTAAACGGTATATGAGGTGGCCCTGGGTGTGAACCTGTGATGGGAGGAGCCCAGGGTGGAGGTGCTGTGGTGGCACGGTAAATGGAAACCCTGATGAAGACATTCTGGCTTGGTCATCCCTAAGGGCTTACTAGTACTCAGATTCACCGAGAAGCCTTACGTACCACTCGCCCTATATGGTGCGGGACGGCCGGACTACTGGGTAGGATATTGCCACTACTGCTAGGTTGATAGCGGACAATGTAAGGAGGTACGGGGCGTGGAGGATTTCCCCCACACCCTTCTGAGACTTCATGGAGACCTTGTGGACCCGACTCATGACTCACAGTTTTAGCCACCCCAGACTAGACTTGGGATATACTAGGGCTGAACGGTAGAGTGGCATTATCCTAGGCTAGCAAGCGGCCGGAATTAGCCTAGTTGACGACGGTCAGCGAGGAAGACGGATCTTGTGGTTATGTAAAACCTCTGCAGAGTGTATGGTTTATCGATCGATACATATGCCGACTTGTTGGCTATGGACCTTTCCTGGGTTTCGCTTAAACAAGATAGTGAGATGAGTCCTCTTCTCCCCCTGGGAGTGAGTGTTCGGACGTAGCCAGGGGCTACAGGCCTTGAGATAGTGCCGAGAGGGAGTTGGCCTGTCGACTGAGCGATGGTATGGTTGTGGTATGGTGATGGTATGGAGATGGTGGTATATCGATCCCAGGATCAAAACCTAGCTCTAGAATGGGAATGGGGTGGAATGTTTGTGGGAATGGTGTTAAAACTTGACCCACCGTTATTATATACTTGATATGCTAAAACATAGGAAACCCCAGCCTTATAGGTTCCTTTTGATTATATCCAACTTGCATCCAATTTCTACAAAGCAATGCTCATAGGGTGGGAGTGGCCAGTACAAATCGTACTGATAAATTTTGGCACACAGGTTCTGCTGAGGAGTATAGCTCCGAGGAGTTTGACGGTTGAGGGGTTCATTCCTACGCTCAAGTTTGGCGATCTTATCTACAAGCTGTTCTGAATGAATGCTACTTTTGAATTCCGCCAATGCGGCGATGTAACAATTTATATAATTCTGCACTATTTGTACTCTGATATTATCGTTGTATGGATGTGATATTCGACTGGAATTTGGGTAATATGATCTACAACGGTCTTATTACACTTCGACTCTGTGGATTTCCCTTCGTGGAAATCAGGTCGCTTCAGTTGGTATCAGAGACATACTTGACCATAGGACGAAACCCTTAGAAATGGACGATAGAATAGGACGTGAATAACCCTTCTTTCGGTTATATTCCGACCCTGCATTTACTTCTATGCAAGGCTTATCTATAATTGACCTGCTAACACCTGTTTCCTTAAAACATGCAGATGGCAACGAACGTCGAATGGCTGCCTCTAGGACCGCTACCTCTGGACCACGCCAAGCTTACCTTCGACCTACGTGAGCTCGGGGGATTTGCACAGACCCTCTACCGAGTTCTCATCACATTAGGAGTCCCTAACGAGCTTGTCAAGGTCACCTATACCGGGAAGTCAGCTCAGGAAGGAGGAATCGAAGGACCAGTTGTCACCTCAGTTGAGTTCCAGGCTAGCACTACCTTACCTTCTGTCCCAGCTTTCACCGAGTTGACTATAGAAGACATAGTTGAGGAGGGACTACGAGCTGTCTCACACAAGGCACTTCGTAGAGTGATGAGGGACCACTACGAGCACCTAAAGACGACAGAGTTCCGTCTACTTCCCTAGGCCCTCGACCTTAGCCTTAACCCTAGTGAGTAGAGTTTCGCAGTCGGCAGAGTTATCTTTGCAGAGGAGGACAGATGACTTCGTGTCTCAGCTATCCACTTACTAGAGCAGGACAGGTACGTGACCTAGCTTGAGCAGAAGAGATGCCAGAACCGGGCTCTTCTATGGGAGTACTAGGAGCGAGACTCGCAAGGAGCATAGGAGTGAGCTAGTCTGCTCGAGACAGTTGCCAGGTTACAGGATGAGCTCAACCGTCGTGAAGAAGTCCACAGAGCCGAGGTCACTGACTTATAGGACAAAGCAGCCAACCTAGGCAACAGGAACTGCTACCTCGACAGCAAGGTCTTGGAGTTGCAGAGAGAGTTGGACGACAAGAAGGCTGAGTTCAACCATAGAGGAGACAGAGAGAGGTCCAAGGGGATTGATATGCTGAAAATCCAATCTCAGAACAAAACCATGACCCAGGAGCTAGAGGAGTTCAGGAAGAAGGCCATTCGCAACCAGGGTCACCTGATCGAGGCACTCAGACAAAACGAGTACCTACAGGACAAGTGTGAGAGGACCTGGCAGGCTTGGCAGAAGTCTGACAAGAAGCGCCTCAGGGAGATGAAGGGTATGTGGGATCAGCTACCCAAGGAGATTCGCAGCAAGACGAAGCCTAGGATAGAGGGGTTTGAGTTAGCCCCGACTCGCCTCAACCTAGACGCCTGCCCTACCCTACCTGGAGCCAAGCCTACTGAGGAGCTCGCCGAGGCCTTGAAGTACGTGTCCCGACTTCACAAGTCTGACGAGGAGATCGAGGTCGAGAACAGTCGTATCCCAGCTGCAGTGTACGAGTTAGAGTAGATGACCATGCGCGGTCATGAGTCATGTCAGTGGCTTCCAGAAGTTGTACCCCATGATGTACCCCTTATGAGATGTATTATGGGACACTATGCATAGTACGATTCTCGCACATCTTCAAGTGTAGCTACTGGAGATGATGCTATGTAATAAAACTCATGTAATGAATGTTTTGAATCTTATTGTATCTTATGGATCTTATTGCTTCTTTGTAATGAGAGTTGGATAGTATAAATGTTTTTCTTTAAATCGTCAAAATCATGTAATCATATTGAATTATAAGCACTTATGGCACAAGCACTAAAATTCCTATGATCCGTATTGCAGATGCCGAACCACCGATCTGCTCGCCTAATGAACCGTGGATGTGCGCCCATCCCCGAACCAGCCGAACCCAACGGGGGCCGTGGTGGAAACAACCGTGGCCATGGCCGTGGCCGTGGACGTGGAGGGATACCCTTCAACCTGGAGAATACCCCACTGCCTGCCGAGGAGAACATTCCACCACCACCACCACCGAACCTGGCAGAAGTGATGGCGCAGCAGACCCAGCTGCTTGCAGCCCTTGTTGACAGGGCAAACCGTCGCTAGGGAGGTCAGCAGAATGACTTTCAAAGGAAGCTGGAAGGATTCCTGAAGCTAAGGCCACCCACCTATGATGGCACTGACCCTGACCCACTTGTAGCCGATGACTGGCTCAAGGAGATGGAGAAGAAGCTTGACCTCACCACTTTCACCGACGATGAGTGTGTTGGAGCTACCACACACCAGCTCATAGGTGTAGCACGCGCCTGGTGGGACAGTTTCAGTGATTCCCATGAGGACCCTACCAACATCTCGTGGGATGAGTTCGCCGAAGCATTCACTGAGTATCACATTTCCAAGGGTATCATGGAGGCTAAAGCTGAGGAGTTCCGCAACATCAAGATGGGAAAGGACAAGGTGACTGAGTACACTACTCGTTTCACCAACCTTCTGCGCTATGCACCTTCCTATGTTGTGAACTCTGAGAAGGATAAGCTCTACTATTATTGCAAGGGACTTAACCCACACATCAAGCTAAAGTTTGGCGGTATTGAGAGTAACATGTTGCGTGCTCTGGTGGATCACTGCATCTAGATTGAGAAGGACCGTACTGAAGCTGGAGAAGAGTACAGGGAGAGGAAGCGTAAGCCTGAGGAGTCCTTCTGTGGCCGTGATCGCAAGAGGATCCACAGAGATGCACCCTCCAGGGAGCGCTCATGCCACAACAGGGATGACAACCCTGGATCGAGTAGGGGTAGTGGAGGCTACACCACCAAATACTCCCGCCCTGCTCAGGATCGTTACACCCGGGACCGTTATGCTCAGGACCGCAACACTCAGGACCATTTCAACCATTCCCGCTCTATGAATGAACGCCCAGCACAGAACCACTCTGCACCAAGCTCTAGAAACTGAAAGGCACCCACGCCAACCCCTATAGGCGGTGCGCCTTTCACCTGCTTCGCTTGTGGCCAACCGGGTCACAAAGCCGCTGAGTGCCCTCAGAACTCAGCTGATCAGAAGTCTCAGTTTAAGGGATCTGCTACCTGTGGACGTCTCAACCATCTGGACGCCGAGGAAGCATAGGCTGCCCCTGACGTTGTGTACGGTATGTTTTTAGTTAATGGCAATACTGCATCAGTTCTATTTGACTCTGGAGCAACTTGTTCTTACATATCATCCAAGTTTGCACGAGAGCATGACCTGCTTGTAACCCCACGTGGAAAGCCTATCATCACCAGCTCACCTTTAGGAGACCTAAAATGCACCAACATCTGTAAGGGAGTGAGTCTCACCATTGAGGGTCTTATCTTTAAAGCCGACCTAACCCTGTTACCTTCCACTAACCTAGATGTCATCTTAGGCATGGATTGGTTAACCATTCACCGAGGCATCATATCATGTTCACCTAGATACGTCCAAGTGACCCACCCATCAGGCCAAGTCATTAGATGTGAACCCCAGTCCGGAAAGTCCACCTCTATCCTATGTGCCCTTAAAGCAAGTTTAGAATCACAAAAAGAGGAGAAGACAGTTCATGATGTGCCTGTGGTCAGAGACTATCCTGATGTATTCCCTGAAGAATTATCGGGTATGCCACTAGACCGTGATGTAGAGTTCATTATTGATCTTTTGCCGGGAACAAGACCCATTGCCAAGAGACCCTATCGCATGTCAGTTGATGAACTGGACGAGCTCAAGAAACAGCTTGATGAGCTCATCTCAAAGGGATATATCAGACCTAGTGCTTCACCCTGGGGATCCCCTATTCTGTTTGTTAAGAAGAAGGATGGCTCAATGAGAATGTGCATTGATTACCGGAACTTGAACGTGGTCACCATCAAGAACAAGTACCCCCTGCCAAGGATCAATGATTTACTTGATCAGCTTCGAGGTGCCAAGTATTTCTCCAAGATTGATCTCAGATCTGGCTATCATTAGATGAAGATTCGAGAGAGTGACATCCCAAAGACAGCTTTCGTGACTAGGTATGGACAGTTTGAGTTCACTGTGGTATCCTTTGGACTCACGAATGCACCCGCATACTTCATGAACACGATGAATAAGGTTTTCATGGATGATCTGGATAAGTTCATGGTAGTATTCATTGATGACATCCTTGTCTATTCATCCACCGCTGAAGAACACAAGCATCATCTGAGAACTGTACTTGAGAAACTAGCCCAACATCAGCTCTACGCAAAGTTAAGCAAATGTGAGTTTTGGCTACAGGAAGTTGCCTTCCTAGGCCATGTACTATCAGCTGAAGGTGTTGCAGTTGACCCAGCTAAGATTGAAGCTGTGAAAGAATGGGAACAATCCCGTAATGTGACAGAAGTCAGAAGTTTCTTGGGATTGACTGGATATTATCGCCGATTCACCGAGAACTTTTCCAAGATAGCTCGACCGATGACCAACCTTCTGAAGAAGACTAAGGAGTTTGAATGGACGCCCAAGTGTGAGCGAAGCTTCCAAGAATTGAAACAGAAGCTTACCACAACTCCTGTGCTAGCATTACCTGATATCAGCAAAGATTTCATGGTCTATTGTGATGCATCCCGCTAAGGACTTGGTTGTGTATTGATGCAAGGAGGAAGAGTGATAGCTTATGCGTCTCGATAGTTGAAAGAACACGAGAACCGTTACCCTACTCATGATCTTGAGTTAGCAGCAGTTGTGCATGCTTTAAAGATCTGGAGACACTACTTGATAGGCAACAAGTGTGATATCTACACCGATCACAAGAGCTTGAAGTACTTTTTCACTCAAGAAGATTTGAATATGAGGCAACGCCGATGGCTGGAGTTGATCAAGGACTATTGAAAGGTCCTAATGGCTAGAGGGGGGAGGGTGAATAGCCTAATAGAATTTCTTCAACAACACTTAATAAAAGATTAGACAATTATGAGGCGAAGCGAGTTTTGCGCTAGCCTACCAAAATGCAAGCCACCTACCACAATTCTAGTTTAGATAGAGTATATCCACACAATAGCTATATCACTACACTAAGTTAGTGTGCTCTCAAAGGCTAACTAAAGAGCCACACTAACCAAACTAACAAGCTCTCAGAACTAGTTACACTAAAGAGCTTGACAACTAGTTTGCGGTAATGTAAAGAGTAGGCAAGAAGGTTATACCGCCGTGTAGATGTATGAACCAATCAATCACAAGTGTGGATAACAATGAAGACCAATCACCTCGGAATCAATGATGAACACAATAATTTTTTACCGAGGTTCACTTGCTTGCCGGCAAGCTAGTCCTTGTTGTGGCGATTCACTCGGAGGTTCATGTGCTAATTGGCTTCACACGCCAAACCCTCAATAGGGTGTCGCACAACCAACACAAGATGAGGATCACACAAGCCACGAGCAATCTACTAGAGTATCTTTTGGCGCTCCACCGGGGAAAGGTCAAGAACCCCTCACAATCACCACGATCGAAGCCGGAGACAATCACCACCCTCCGCTCAACGATCCTCGCTGCTCCAAGCCGTCTAGGTGGCGGCAACCACCAAGAGTAACAAGCGAATCCCACAGCGAAACACGAACACCAAGTGCCTCTAGATGCAAACACTCAAGCAATGCACTTGGATTCTCTCCCAATCTCACAAAGATGTTTAATCTATGATGGAAATGAGTGGGAGGGCTTTGGCTAAGCTCACAAGGTTGCTATGTCAATGCAAATGGCCAAGAGAGAGAGCTTGAGCCGGCCATGGGGCTATAAATAGAGCCCCAGTGAAATAGAGTCATTGTACCCCTTCACTAGGCTGAACACGGGCTGACCGGACGCTCCGGTCATATTGATCGGACGCTGGACCTCAGCGTCCGGTCGTGCGATGAGTGCCATGAGTCATTGGCTTCAAACGTCGATCGCCCGATTTCAATGGCTACGTAGTTGACCGGACGCTCCGGTAAAACTGATCGGACGCTGAAGCCCCAGCGTCCGATCATTTCTAGTAAGCTCCCTGAGGTGTATTTCTTCGACCGGACACGTCCGGTCCACCTTGACCGGACACAGACCAGCGTCTGGTGCAATACCCTCGGCACTGCGTAGACCCGTCAGTTTGACCGGACACACGCAGCCAGGGTCCGATGCTTTCAGACCCAGCGTCCGGTCAGAAGACCGACGCCAGCGTCTTCGCGATCAACTCGTTTTCACTTCTAACTTCTTCACCCTTGCTCTAATGTGCCAACCACAAGAATTTGCATCGGCGCAATAGAAAATAGGCATTCCATTTTCCCGAAAGCGCCGAATCCCGACCCAAACCCATCTCAACCCTGCAAACACCACCTCCTTTGTAAATGTGCCAACACCACCAAGTGTATCACCTTGTGCACAAGTGTTAGCATATTTTCACAAACATTTTCAAGGGGTTTAGCACTCCACTAGATCCTAAATGCATATGCAATGAGTTAGAGCATCTAGTGGCACTTTGATAACCGCATTTCGATACGAGTTTCACCCCTCTTAATAGTACGGCTATCAATCCTAAATGTGATCACACTCTCTAAGTGTCTTGATCACCAAAACAAAATAGCTCTTACAAATTATACCTTTGCCTTGAGCTTTTTGTTTTTCTCTTTCTTCTTTCCAAGTCGAAGCACTTGATCATCACCATGCCATCATCTTTATCATGCTATGATCTTCATTTGCTTCACTACTTGGAGTGTGCTACCTATCTCATGATCACTTGATAAACTAGGTTAGCACTTAGGGTTTCATCAATTCACCAAAACCAAACTAGAGCTTTCAACTATGACCTGGAAATTCATTATCATCCGAGAAAAGCTAATGTAGTCGCAGATGCTCTTAGTCGCAAGAGTTACTGTCACACCTTGATCACTAAATTCGTACCACCTGAGCTCAAGGAGGAGATTGATGGTTTCCAACTAGAAATACTACCGCATGGCTTGTTGAATGAACTCCGCATATAGTATGATCTCACAGATCGCATCCGTCAAGCTCAGAAAAATTGTGAGGAGATCGAATATCTCCGTGGTCTGATGAGACTAGGCTACAAGACCAACCACCATGAAGATGAACAAGGAACCATCTGGTTCAAGGACAGAATCTGTGTACCTTCTGATCCAGCCCTGCGAGAGGGAATTCTGTCTGAAGCCCATGATTCTAAGTACTATATTCACCCTGGAGGTTCAAAAATGTATCAAGACTTGAAGAAACACTTTTGGTGGAAAGGCATGAAGACAGACATTGCAGGACATGTGGCACGATGTGACACCTGTAATAGAGTCAAGGCTGAACATCAAAGGCCTGCAGGATTGTTAAAGCCTCTTGACGTTCCCGAGTGGAAATAGGAGAGCATATCCATGGATTTCATAGTGGGATTGCCCCGTTCACAAAAAGGCAATGATTCCATCTGAGTGATTGTTGATCGTTTGACCAAGATTGCTCACTTTGTACCAGTTAAGACCAAGACCAATGCAGAAAAATTAGCAGATCTATATGTTGAGCATATTCTCAGACTGCATGGAGCTCCCTCTAGCATTGTATCTGATCGTGGTCCTCAGTTTGTGTCTCGATTCTAGGAAGCTCTGCATAAGTCCATTGGAACCAAACTTGATTTCAGCACCGCTTATCACCCACAGACAGATGGACAGACTGAACGAGTAAATCTGATCTTAGAAGACATGCTTCGCGCTAGTGTGCTGAATTATGGCTCTGATTGGGAGAAATACCTACCCTATGCAGAGTTCTCTTACAACAACAGCTACCAAGCCAGTATCAAGATGTCACCGTTTGAAGCTTTGTATGGCAGACCTTGTAGAACACCTTTGATGTGGTCTCAACCGGGAGAAAGATCGTTCTTTGATTCCGCTAAGATTCAAGATGTAGAAGGAGTTGCTCAAGTAAAGGAGAATTTGAGAATTGCTCAAAGTCGGTACAAGAGCTATGCTGACAAAAAAAGAAGAGAACTTGAGTTCAATGTGGGAGATTTTGTCTATCTCAAGGTATCCCCGCTATGTGGAACTATCAGATTCCATGTGAAAGGCAAGCTTGCCCCTAGATTTGTTGGCCCATACAAGATTTGCAAGAGGATTGGAAAGCTCACTTACAAACTCGAGCTACCTGAGGAATTGGCGGGTGTACATCCCGTGTTTCATGTATCACAGCTACGCAAGTGTTTGAGAGTGCCCGATGAAGTAGTTCCAACTGATACACTTGACATTCAAGATACACTTGAGTATAAAGAACATCCTATCAGAATTCTGGGTAGAGATACCAAAGAGACCCGAAGCAAGACTATTCCTATGTGCAAGATCTAATGGAGCAATCACACTGAGAGAGAAGCAACATGGGAGAAGGAGTCTGACCTCCGGCTGCGATACCCTTACCTTTTCGAAGAGTACGTTACGCTTTAAATCTCGGGGACGAGATTCTGTTAAGGGGGTAGGACTGTAACAACCCAAAAATCCACACACCAAAAATCCTAACTACAAATTTTTTTCTTCAAAACCCCATGTGATGATGAGTGACATTGTAGGAGCCAACCCTAAGTGTTGCATTAGAAGTAACCCAACTAGACAATTTCATGAGCATGGCATGTCATTTGTTATCATGTTTATTTAAATACTGACAAATGAAACATAGCATACATTGTCAACTCAAATAGTGATTTGGATTTTCATTTGTTTTATGTAATGTCTAACAACACCTTTAAAGAAATAAACCATAAAGTAGTTATCACTCAAACCAAAGAATAAATGTATATAGAGAAAACTATTTCCATTTTTGTATAACAAAACTACACCTAATTTTTGTTATACAAAATAGCTAAATAAATTCCTAATATACACATATAAAAGAATGTTGTGGGCCTCATATCTAAAAACTCCAATGAATAAGGTGCACCAATTTGGAATTCAAATTTCAAACCAAATTTGAATTTAAACAAAGAAGAAAAATAAAACAGAAAAAGGAAAAGAAGGAAAGAAGGCCCATAGCAGGCTCGGCCTGCTCGGCCCGCCAGCGCGCAGCAGCTTGCCAGCCCCACTAGCGCGTGCAGCAGCAGGCCAGCCCAACTCACGCGGCCAGCCCAGCTTGCGGCCCAGCACGCCGCTCACGCCCGCGCGCCTCCCCGCTCCCCTTGTTGCCGCTACCACTGGACCCCACCTGTCAGCTTTCCTGTTCATCTTCTCCAAGCCGACGCCTCAACTGCCCACGCGACCAGAGGCCGATAGCGCTGGCAGGAGCGGGCCAGGGGGTCACGCCCGGGGCATGGCCTTGTTCCCCTTGCGCCGCGCTCACGCAACCTCATGCCACCGTCGGATGCATCCCATGCCTTTCCACCGCACGATGCCGGTCGCCATTGGAGGCATGGTGCTCGGCTATAAAGCCACGCCCGGAGCCTTAACCTCTCCCTCAACCACCGCCGCCGCTTGGTGGCCCAGTAGCCCGCACCACACAGAGAGAAGAGGGTCGAGAAGGAGTTCAGGAGGGGAGGAACGGAGCCACCCACATGTTGTCGAAGTCATCGGAGCCGAGGACGACGCCGTCGTCTTCATCACGGTCGCAGGTCGGCACTGCACTGCCTCCGTCTTCACGGCCACAACCCTCCACTGCACCGCCATCCGATCGCCTTCAACACCAATAGTGAGCCTCGCTGCTAAGACCCCTCCTAGCCCCTGGACGCCATAGCAGAGCACGCACACGCTGCGCTACCGACACCGCCGTCATGGCGTGGCCACCTCTTGCGCACCCGGCCACCTCACCGGACTAGGACACCGCCGTAGCACCACCAGGACGCCCGGAGGGTAGCCGCGTAGCCTGAGACCCTGATAGCCGACCATAGCACCCTGGCCACGAGCACCGAACCTTGGCCTGAGCTCTGCCGTGCACCATCACCGTGCGCAGACTCCGCCACGTCTTTTGGTCGCCGTCGTCACTTGTCCCGGTCGGCCGCTGGCCATATGAAAGGGAACGGGGCACCAAGACCCTTGGAACGTCCCCTAGCTGCCCCGCCGGCGAGCACCGCCACGACCAAGCCGCCGACCGCCGTGGCCAACGCCCTAGAGAGCCACGGCCGCCACCTAGACACCACCATCGTGTTCGCCATGGCCTGGGGAAGCTTTTCCCCACCTTAATTGAATGCCAGCGTTGCCGTAGAATCGTGCCGGCGAGCATATCACCGGCGAGAGCACGCTGGGGACGGAAGCAGAGGCCTCCTCTCGCCGACCGCACGCGCCTGCTCTCGGTGCACATGAGCCAAGCCAAAAGGGAAAGAGGGTGGACTCGGTCCACCGTAGACCTGCCAACGGTCCATGGACCATGAACTTGAGTCCACCGTGAGCCACACAGTGCGGGCCGCACGATAGACGAAGCCTAGTGGGAGCCCATGGCTACGACGTGGCAGCGCTACAGCTTGCCACGTGTCCGGGCCGGCCCGGCCCAAATCCAGCCCATATCCAGGCCCAACCGGCCTAGTTCGGACCCGGTCCGTGTTGACCGTTGACCGGTCAACGTTGATGGTTGACCTGGCCCCACATGTCAGCGACACAGACACTCTAGAATCACATGTCAGATGGTGACGTCATGCTGACGTCACGCGGGACCCACACGTCAGAAGCCAACACAGTCGGGGTGACGTCATGCTGACGTCACGATGACATCAACTGCTGATGTCAGCAGCCCTGGCCCCACACGTCAGTGACCCTGACCGTTGACTGTTGACTCGCCCGTTGACTTGACGTTGACTTTGACCGGACCCACGTGTCAGTGACCCAAGAGCCCCTGGACCCACCTGTCGGAACTAATGACGTCAGCTGCACCCCACCTGTCAGCTCGGAACCGAGATGATGATGTCAGCATGCCAAGTGGACCAGTCACAGCATGACACGTGTTAGCCCAGGATTAATCCAGCCTTTTTCATTTTTAGAAATAGATTTAATCTTTGGAAATTCATAACTAATTCATATGACCTCAGAAAAATACGAAACCAGAACCAAAATGCATCTAAAATCAAGCTCTACGCAATGAACCCATGTTTGAGTGCATTTGGCTCTTTTGAATTTATATTGCTTCTTTGTGCTATTCTATAGACGTCGCTAACGCGACTATAATGCAATCGTTTGCAGACTCGGAGGAGAACCGGACGAACGAGGATCGTGAGTACCGTGGGGAGTACGGAGATGACTACACTGAAGGTGCCACATCCCACCCAACCTCGTAGCACCTATTACGCATGGCTAATATAGAACTGCTATTGCTTTACTTTATGGTTATATTCACACTATGATAGGACTTGCATGGTAGTATGATTTCTTGATGGCCTTTACCTTGACGTAACCTTACCCCTGCTCACCCTACTGTTAGGCTAGTCACACGCTTGCTACTATATTTCATTGCTTATTACTTCTACTACGCTTGCACTACATTGATGCGTGGTGGAAACTGGTGTTATCTGGACTATGGGGAGAGTGTTGCGTGTGTGACTTAGGTGCGTGGAGGGTGAGGGTTGTGTCAACCAAGTTGGAGTATATGACGAGCTTGGGGCAAGTCTTGCCATGGGGTGCTACCTGGGCACCCCTGGAATGGATACCTGTGGTGGGTAAACGGTATATGAGGTGGCCCTGGGTGTGAACCTGTGATGGGAGGAGCCCAGGGTGGAGGTGATGTGGTGGCACAGTAAATGGAAACCCTGATGAAGATATTCTGGCTTGGTCATCCCTAAGGACTTACTAGTACTCAGATTCACCGGGAAGCCTTATGTACCACTCGCCCTATATGGTGCGGGACGGCCGGACTACTGGGTAGGATATTGCCACTACTGCTAGATTGATAGCGGACAGTGTAAGGAGGTACGGGGCACGAAGGATTTCCCCCACACCCTTCTGAGACTTCATGGAGACCTTGTGGACCTAGCTCATGACTCACAGTTTCAGCCACCCTAGACTAGACTTGGGATGTACCAGGGCTGAATGGTAGAGTGGCATTATCCTAGGCTAGCAAGCGGCCGGAATCAGCCCAGTTAACGACGATCAGCGAGGAAGGCGGATCTTGTGGTTATGTAAAACCTCTACAGAGTGTATGGTTGATCGATCGATACATATGCCGACTTGTCCGCTATGAACCTTTCCTGGGTTTCGCTTAAACTAGATAGTAAGATGAGTCCTTCTTTTCTTCCCCTGGGAGTGAGTGTTCGGACGTAGCCAGGGGCTACGGGCCTTGAGACAGTGCCGAGAGGGAGTTGGCCTGTCGACTGAGCGATGGTATGGTTGTGGTATGGTGATGGTGTGGAGATGGTGGTATATCGATCTCAGGATCGAAACCTGGCTCTGGAATGAGAATGGGGTGGAATGTGTGTGGGAATGGTGTTAAAACTTGACCCACCGTTATTATATACTTGATATGCTAAAACATAGGAAACCCCAGCCTTATAGGTTCTTTTTGATTATATCCAACTTGCATCCAATTTCCACAAAGCAATGATCATAGGGTGGGAGTGGCCAGTACAAATCGTACTGATAAATTTTGGCACACAGGTTTTGCTGAGGAGTATAGCTCCGCGGAGTTTGACGGTTGAGGGGTTCATTCCTACGCTCAAGTTTGGCGATCTTATCTTCAAGCTGTTCTGAATGAATGCTACTTTTGAATTCTATCAATGCGGCGATGTAATAATTTATGTAATTTCGCACTATTTATACTCTGATATTATCGTTGTATGGATGTGATATTCGACTGGAATTTGGGTAATATGATCTACAACGGTCTTATTACACTTTGACTCTGTGGATTTCCCTTCGCAGAAATCAGGTCGCTTCAGTGTTGTTCTTATCTCTATAGGTTCTCAACATCTTTTTAGCAACCTTGTTGTCATCTCATTCGGTGCTTCCAAGAGCTCTTATGCGGTTGACGAATACCATAAGCCTATCAAACATAGATTGTGTTGTTTTATTTTGCAAGAACATAAATCTTTCCAATTCACCATGAAGTAACTTAATGTTGCCTTTTCTCACACTTTTATCTCATTCAAATGACACTTTCAAAGTATCCTAAATTTGCTTTGCACTTCCCATTCCATTTACCTTTCTAAACTCATCCGAACTTAGGCCTGACACAAGCAATGCTATGGCTTGTGCATTTTGAAGGAGATTGTACACTTCTTCTGGAGTTATCTCTCTATCTTTATCGGTAGGAATCATCACACCAACATTCATAACTTTCCAAAGTCTTGCGATAATGAGATGTATCTTCATCTTGTAGGACCAATCGGTGTATCTTGTTTGATTAAAGTGAGGTGGCTTGCCAATGTTGACGGAAGGGGTATGTAGAAGTGAACCTTTGATGAGTTGCCCATAGTCGAAGTGAACCTTTGATGAGTTTGCTTCATTCTTGCCACTTGTTGCATCATTCTTCCCACTTATTGCATCATCAACCTTCTTGCTCAATTATTCCTTCATCTTGCTCATCTCATCTTACATCTTTTTCATTTCATCTCGGAAGAACTTGACTTGAGCAGCCATCAACTCTTCAGCTATCTTCTTGGCCATCTCGGTGACGTCGGCTTGCATCTTGTAGGTCTCCGACATTGTTTCTTCTCACGCGGTGAAGCGCTAAAAGAAGACCTTGCTCTGATACCAATTAGAAAGATCTAAACAATGCCTAGAGGGGGGGGTGAATAGGTGTATCTAAAAATTTCCACGTAATCTTAAAGTAAAATATCAGTGACAGTCGAAAGTCCCTATAGTTTGGGCCGAAACTTCCAGCACCCGGAAGTTCCGACGCAAACAGCCGGGAGTTTCGGCACCTACGAGAATTGCACTACAAGTGCTAAGTGAAAGATATCTTACAACCCCACTCCCTACTGGTAAGGTGAAGTGTTGGGGTTGCTTCTTTGACGCCGGAAGGTCACCTCTTCGTAGATCGAGTACAAACCCTAAGAGGAGAGTTGGGGAGGAAGACAAACCAACTAGAACAAATATGATAGCACAAATCACAACAACAACAAATACGCGGGACACAAGAATTTATCCTGAGGTTCGACAACCCTACAAAGGAGCTCCTACGTTCTCGTTGTTGAGGTGACTACAAAGGTCGGAGTCTCTTCCACCTTCTTGCCTCTCTCAAAGCAACTACAAAGGTCGCTCGAGCTTTCCACTAAGAAATGAAGGGTAATACAAACTTCCCAAGGCTCTTTCACAAGATGGACGCTCTTGGGCGACGCCTAGCCAGCTAGGGTTCCAAGAACCCAAGAGTAATAGACGCAAATCCAACCGGCTTGACGAACAAATCAAGTGCTCAAGCTTACCAAAGTGATTCTCTCACTCAGTCCAGTCTCCTTTCACTAAAGACCCTAGGGGAATCAAAGATTGGACCAAAGGGAAGAGGAGAGGGGTGCCTTGAATGCTTGGTAGCTGTTTTGGACGAAGGTTGGTGAGCAATGAATGAGTGGTTGACGATTAGAAGAGAGGAGAGACCTATTTATACTTAAAGGCAAATCCAACTGTTCAGATCTAAGTCGGAAGTTCCGACACATATCGTCGGAACTTTCGGCTCAACGCAAAACACTGTTCATGTAGACAGTCCACTGGCTTGCTCGGCGGTCGTCGGGACTCCCGACAGACATGACGAGCTAGGCGACTAAGTCCCAATGCGTCGAGACTTCAGGCACCCGGAACTCCTGACTCCCATCGGGACTTCCGACGGGCGAAGATGCGTAGGCGGCTAAGTCATGAAGTGTCGGGACTTCTTGAGGGAGCCAGAACTTCCGGCACTGGAACTCCCGCCTCCTGTTGGGACTTCCGACGGGCGAAGATGCGCAGGCAGGCTACGGCTAAGTCAGCAAGCGTCGGGACTTCCGACACCAAACGTCGAGACTTCCGGCTACCAAAAGTCCACAAATTATGTACAAGTGTTCGTGAGGTGATTTTGTGTCTCTCTTTTGATTTTATTTTTATGCTTAAGCACTCCATCTTTCTCAGACCACCTAAACTTGCATCCCTCTTTATAGTACGGCATACCTAAACCCAAAACAAAATAAAAAAGGCTTTCGAGAGCGCTTTGGTTTCGTCCGCTTTTTGCACTTGAAGAATTGAGGGATATCATTTCATCTTAGATCAACTCTTTTAAAGCTTTCAAATGACTAAAGCTGCAATATATCTCATTAAGATATCATTAGTCCCTAATTTGGATGTCATCAATACACCAAAACTCACATAGGGGGCAAATGCACTTTCACAACCTTCTGTAGAGTGTTCCATTTATTTCATTTAAAACTATTGGGGGTTTGGGACCCGCTGTTGCAATTGCGAAGTCGAAGTGAGGAGGATCGCAAGGGTAAGAAATTGATAATTAGGCAATGGAAGAAAGATCAAATGGTATATGACATTACTCTGGAGGGTTAGATTGTCACATCCTTCGTCTAATTGAGTGAAGTTTAATAATGTTGACGATTCCTTTTGTGAGTAGCACAATCAAGTGTGGCTAATTCAAGGTTACGACGGTTACATTCATTTGCCTTTGTGGCGCATTGTCAAGAATTGTGCTTGAGCGAAGGAAGTTAAAGTTATGGCACATGTACATGGATGGAATATAAATACAACTTGCGATGGAATGGATTAACAAGTCAATGATCACCGAGTACGATGCACACAATAGTGGTGTTCTCCATCAACTCGGGCACTCAGCTATTGAAGATTGATCATCCTAGATTAGATCCATGTCGAGTGTTTTGGCGAAGTTTAGAGTTGATAAAAATAGAAGAGTGTAACAAAGTTGTTCATGATTTAGCTCAAACCAGCTAATAGGCGGTTTTATTGTACTCTTTGGCACAGAATACATCTTGTGTGTCCATGGGTTGCTCAGGCTCGATCTAGCTAATCGATTAATTAGCACGTGTTTGGATCATTGCACTAAAAATAGCCTGTCACAGGATAATGGGCTAAACATAGTCTAATCATTATAAACTTCTTTTGGCATCTAAAACCAGCACTACTTCATAGTCACCAGGGTGTTAATACAACACTTTCATCGCCCAAAAAGGAAAAAGAAAAAAGAAAAACCCTTTCACGCATGCCATGTGGTCCAACTGCCAATGTTCCTCATAAAAAAAGAAAAAAAAATGGCCAAGTGGATGCGTCCTACGTCGTCTAACAGACACTCTCTTAATCCACGTTTACGAACATGCGATTGGACCCAGAGGATCGAGATCCAGTTCTCATGTCATGTGCGTGCACGTGATGTAAAAAAATACAAGTGTGTGTCTATAACAACAAAATAAAAATGGAAAAGAGAATTCATATACTGCCATACTGGCCAGATTGCCATCTTTTTATCTAATGAATGGCTCAGCTCGGATATGCTTCTTGGTTCCTATTCATTCCACATCGGAAAGCGAAAACTTCGCTTTACTCGTACTGTTTTCGACGTTGACACTTGCACATGAATGAAGATCAGTGTTAGGCATTAAACACACTCGCTTCCTGAATTCCGTTTCGAGAGAGCGACTGCTCGGCGCTCACTAGCTTCCTTTTTCTAGCTTTTGATGAACTAGACTAGACAAACTCCATCGGTGTTTTTTCTTCCTAATCCAAACATGCATGGGCTCCCTTGTGCAGCCGGTAACTTGCCAGCTTCCACATGCAGACACGCTGAAAGGACTTGCACAGACAATGGCGTGATGGCGTCGCGGTCTCGCGGGCTTTGTGAAAGAAAAAGAGACGTGGCTAAGCAGCAGCTGCTGAGCCCCGAGACATGAGGGCTGAGACCTCTTTCTTCCTTTCCTTCCGGCCGCCTCTTTCTTCCTTTCTTCCTTTCCTTCCGGCCGGCACGGCACATCTCCAGGGATGACGGTCGTCCCGGCGATGACGCGCAACCCTCGCGGGAACGCAAACGCAAAAGCCCCATCCATGCGGCATGCCCACATCCCTGGCAGATAAGCTTCGACATGTTCGTTTCGACTTATTCACTCAGATCTACTCCCTTCATCCTAAATTATAAGTCATTCCAAGAATCTTGGAGAGTCAAACTTTTTTAAGTTTGACTAAAATTATAGAGAAAAACACAAAGATTGATGACATCAAATAGATATAATATGAAAATATAACTAATGAAGAATCTAATGATACTTACTTGGTATGATAAATATTATTATTTTGTTATATAAATTTGGTCAAACTTGAAAAACTTTGACTCTCCAAGATTCTTGGAATGACTTACAATTTAGGATGGAGGGAGTAGCTTATAAATAATATTTTTTTCTCACACCAAACCGGCCAGCGTTACTTTCAGCCATGCTTACAAGCCAATTCAAACCGGCTGAACGTTCCTCCGCATGCATCTGGTTCAAGCGGCTGATGGCTGGCCCCACTCACGTGCCCCACATGGCAGAGGATCTCTCCCGTGAGCCGGTGGCCCCACACGTCGGCCTCCCCCCCCCCCGTTAACCGCTCCGGGCCGCAGGACGGTTTGGTGAGGAGCCCCGACGCCTACGGATTCCTCCACGTCGCGCCATCCGACGGCCGGAGATTCCCCAATCAAATCTCAGTCTCCCACTACCTCCGGTCGTATAAAAACAGGAACCTTCACCCACTTCCCACTTCCCACTTCCTCTCCTCGTCCCTATCTCCACCATCCTCCACCTCCGCATCGTCGTCCTCCTCTCCGGCTCCGCCCCTTACCCAACCCACCCACCTAGCCATGTTCCGGACCTTCACTAAGCTTCGGGATGCAGCGGTGCCGCTCGCCGCCTCGGCGGTACGGCGGTGCTCCGGCGGCAGCGGCAGCAGCCGGATCCGGGCCGAGGCCAACTGCCCGCGCTGCGACGCCCACATGTCAGTCCAATTCTCCCTCCAGCAGCTCCCGGCGCCCCCTCCGGCCGCTGCCGGGGCCATAGATGCCGCCCAGCACCACAACCACGACGGGGCGGGTGTGTGCCCGGCCTGCCGGGGCGCGTTCCTGTTCCGCGCCCAGCGGATCGACCCGCTGCGGGGCGCGTTCCTCGAGATCCCCGGCGGCGTCGGGGCCGACGACGAGGACGCGGAGAGCGGAGGATTCGCTGATCGGATCAAGAGGATGTTGTCGGAGCGCCCGCCCGACGAGTTCCCCCCGTTGCCGCAATCGCCCCCGATGCAGATGCCGCAGTATCCGGCGCGACGGAAGCCGCGGAGGAGACAGAGGGAGGAAGGAGGAGGGGCAGGAGGAGGCGGTGGCGGTAACGGTAACGGCGGGGACTCATCCTCGGGAGGGGAGGGCACTAGCGCTTCGCCTAAGAGGGAGTGGTGGGGTGGAGCCAGCCTCGGCGATGAGCTGCCAACCCCTCGGGAGATGTGCCGGAGGCTTGATGAGTTCGTCATCGGCCAGGCCAAGGCAAAAAAGGTGCCCCGTATGTCCCCACTTCTGCCTTCCTTTTTAACAATGCTGCGAATTTCGGTTAATGTGACTTATTTCAGTTGAGTGAAACGATGCTATAGAGCGTAGGCTGTATGCCTGTATAGCTCAGTGCGGTTTCTTTAGTTCTGAATTGGCGAATTTCGGGATGTTAGGTGTGAATGCGAATCAGTACCCTCCATTGATCTCAATCTGCGAATAAGTTTATGGTTTTCGCGCAGATGGTACAGAAGGAGATGGTTGTTGTGGTAGAATGGTAGGTGCTCTGCTTCTTTGGCATTAAACTGAGAATGTTTCATTAACATGCAGATAGGGGGTGTTTGCTTCGGACCTTGGAAATTGTGTCTGGACCAGGCAGCGATGCCAAACGTTTGATTTTTTGAACACCTGGGGTTGGATGTGCTTGCCTGGCCATGACTCCCAGGAGAGGCTGCGAACCAAACACCCGTAGACTAGGGAATGGGAATGCGCCCCTTTTGAACTGATGTGACTTGTATTATGTGATTTAGATATCTGGTTGGGCTTGCCAGAAAATTGATGAGCTATGATGGAATTTTGCAAATGCGTCACCATCACCCAAGGCAACCAGCACAGTTTCTTCATCATCTATACTAGTATTGGTCTTGTGCCTTTTTTTTTTTTCTAATTTCTGATGTTAAAAGTTATGTAGTAGACTTTGGGTGGTGGTTTGCTACAGATTCCTGTAGTTTCTAGACTTTGTTGTGTAACATGGAAACTAGATGGCTTTATTGATACATCAATAGCTCGATAATTTATTGTCAATGCAACTAATTGCAGAGGGTAATATCCTGTTGAGATTACAGTATGCGGTTATTTTTTGTGTATGAGATATCTGTGTCCTTATGGATAAGTCGTGAACTAAATTAGCAGGAGTTAGTAGTTTTTTTTTTCCGAAGCAACGTCCGAAAAGGTCAGGGAATAGGTGGCAATTAGCAACATGTGTCACCAATTTCCGATGCACTAGTTTTTAGTCGAAAAGAAAGTAATTGGTGACACATGTTGCTAAAGCCGGATTCCTGACTATGCATCCGTTTAAATCATGGAGAGGAGTTAAGTACGTGAAGTCGTAAACGTTCATGCACCATGATCACCATGATCCTTTTCTAAGAGCAAACCATAGTTTTCATATGCTTATTACAGATACTTTTTCCTTGCAGGTGCTATCTGTAGCTGTATACAACCATTACAAGAGAATATATAATGCAAATGTACAGAAAGAGTTAGTCTCTGTCCTTTATCTTACCTGCCTTAGTTTTGCTTTTTTTAACATATCTCTGCAATATCATAAACAAGCTACTAACCTTCGTTACACATTTGCAATTGGCGACTCATAGGGTTGCATGTAAATTTAATTTGCTGATTGCTATGTCATACCTTTTTTTTGTCGCATGTATGTGTTGCTTCTGTATCCAGATCTGCTGCTAATTCTGGGCTTCCTGACACTGGACATGATGATCAAAATATTGTAGAAATAGATAAGAGCAATGTACTCCTAATGGGCCCAACTGGCTCAGGTTCGTATTCCTTTATTTCTTAAAAATTATCTTGCACACCTTCCATGCTTCGAGGATGCTTTGCACATTTATAACTAGAGTTACTATATAGTTGGAGCTGACAGTTAAATCTTTTTCCATCCTATCTGCTGACAGGAAAAACATTGCTTGCGAAAACATTAGCACGTATTGTAAATGTACCATTTGTTATAGCTGATGCGACATCATTAACGCAGGCAAGTTCATTACTGACTTACAAACATTGTTTTCTTTAGAATGTCTTGGAAGAGCCCCACTGAAATGCATTAAACTGATTTCTGAAAATTCTCAAAACATGGCATTGCTGCTAACTTTATTTGTGCGCTTTCACTATTTTAGATTTCTCATTTCACGCAAAATTCTTCAGCATCATATGTTACCACTAGCTTTTATGCTTATGTGAAAACAAATTCTGATCAAGCATCTGTATACTGGGAACTGGCATTTTTCTTTATTATTTGCATCTGTTCCTACTTTTTATCATATTCAGCTGTTGTGGACCTGTGGCTATATTAATTGTATTGAAGCTATATGGAGAAATTGAATATATGCAGTTACACTAGAATGTGTGAGTTCGAGTTGGAACTAAAACTAAAATTTGCTGCATTATTATACAGGCTGGATATGTAGGGGAGGATGTAGAGTCAATACTGCAAAAATTACTTGTGGTAAGTGTGGCTGGCTATTATGTGCCTTTACTCTAGTTGTTGAATTGCCTTTTATCTGTTCATGTAGATTCACAAATAGGGAAAAAAGAAAGGGAAGAAAACATACTATTCCAGGATCCTCATGACATTCTAAATTTTGTTCAGGCTGCTGAGTATAATGTTCAGGCTGCACAACAAGGGATAGTGTACATAGATGAAATTGATAAAATAACAAAGAAGGTACTGATTCTTTGAATGTTTTCTTGGGTAGCTTATTTAGTTTTAAAATTTCTAAACGGCACCATGTTTCAGGCAGAGAGTGCAAATGTTAGTAGAGATGTATCTGGAGAAGGTGTTCAACAAGCATTGTTGAAAATCCTAGAAGGAACTGTAAGTGACTACAATTGCCTTTTTATTTTGTGGCTGCAGAATTAGGAGTTTAGAAGCTATCTTTGATTGATTTTTTTTTATGAGGATCTCTGATTGACTTTAACTGCATGTCAAGTGACTACAGCAGTGATCCTCTGTATGTTGCCTACTTATTCGTATTCCTAATGCAGGTTGTCAGTATTCCTGAGAAAGGATCGCGCAAGAATTCTCGCAATGATAGCATACAGGTTACATACTCTATATGGTCCTTAATGAATACATGCACTGTATATCATATGGGTCAAATTTGGATTCAATTGAATGAAAAAAGTTCTTTAAAATGTTCTTTTTTATGGCATAAGGACTCTGTACTACAGTACATAGTGAGCAGAGGAAGTGTTACCTCAAAAGCATTTTTTGACAACCAGATAAAAACAAACACACTGGTTGTGTTAAAAATGTGCAAGGCATAAATATTATACTCCCTCCGCTTTAAAATATCAGGGGTCTAGAGTTCAAAATTTGTACCAAAATACAAGTATTCTGGGTCCTCAGCCCCCTCTCTCCTTTGACTTTTTTGGTAGCAAATATTGAGATTCCTTTTAAACTTGACTTCACCGAAAACAGCCACTCAGTAATTAAGGAAAATAACAACTGAACTGGCCCCTCCATCCTAATTAGTGAGGGACAAGGTGGTCTGTTGCCAGGATTCTTATTATGTCTGAAAATCGCTTGGATACCTTGTATTTAAGGACAGAGGGAGTTTATGTTTGCCACTGTATTTGCTTAGATATTATGGGCATTGTAAATCCATCATGATACTTCACTGTTTTCAGTGCGACATGCCTGTAACAGAATCTCATGAATCATGATACTGCAGATAGACACGACAGATATTCTTTTTATATGTGGTGGTGCTTTTGTGGACTTGGAAAAGACTATTTCTGAAAGGTATTGCAGATTTCATGTGTAGATAGGTTATTCCAAACAAATTCCACAGAGAAACTGAACTCTAGCTTTTGGCATGAATCAGGCGCCAAGATTCATCTATAGGTTTTGGGGTACCCGTTCGCACGAACATGAGAAGTTCTGGAGCTAGCTGTCCAATGGTTACCTCATCTTTGTTAGAATCTGTAAGCATATGCTAGATTTCTTTTGCATCAATCCTATGAAACAGTCTTTCATGTCTCAATAATTGTTCCTTGCATACTCATTAGCGGGATAATCCAATTGCATTGGCAGGTTGAGAGTGGTGATCTTGTTAGATATGGTCTAATTCCAGAGTTCATTGGTCGTTTGCCCATTCTAGTAAGTTTGGCAGCTCTGAATGAAGGTCAGCTCGTTCAGGTAGCTTGTTCAGCTGGTATAATGATGAAAACTAATTACTCGAGAAGCAGCTCTTACACGATTTTCATAAAAAAGGGCCTCTTGCATGCTGAATCTCTTTAAAATGATTTTATCTGCTTTCAGGTTCTAACAGAACCGAAGAATTCACTTTCCAAACAATACAGGAAAATGTTTAACCTGAACAAAGTGAGCCCACAAAAACTTATTATTGTAGCATATCTTCTTGTATCAATCAATTTTTGATCTTATATTACACCTTTTGGTTCATCAGGTTAGGTTGCACTTTACTGACGGTGCACTTAGATTGGTAGCTAAGAAGGCGATAGCTAAAAGCACTGGTGCTCGTGGTTTAAGAGCCATCTTGGAAACTGTTCTATTGGAGGCCATGTATGAGGTAGGCCTCTTGAACTGTTACACAATAAGATGCAAAGTTGAGCCATACATTCTGAATCTCCTGTTAAGCAGATTCCAGACGAAAAAACAGGAAATGAGCGAGTAGACGCTGTTGTGGTGGATGAGGAGGCGATTGGTTCTGTTGATAGGCCAGGTTGTGGGGCTAAAATTCTCCGAGGGAATGGTGCATTGGACCAGTACATAACAAGAACCAATGTGATGAATTTACGGGTATGATACCTGATGTCAAGCAAGAAACACTAATACCATGAAAATTTGTTATTAAGTTACGACTAGGAGATCAAGATCATATATACTTCCTCTCATTTTCATCTTTGTTATATCCTTGATGGAAATTAGCTCTGAAATGGAGTTTTCCTTTTGCTTTACTAACATCTGCTATCGCGTGTAGGAAACTAACGATGGTTTGGCCGGGGAGCTCGAGGAAGCGTACATGCTGTCTAGAATTGTTAGCTTGTAACTAAAAAGGCTGGAGGAAGCGTATATGCTGAGTTCTGACCAACTTCGAACATCATGTAACATGTCTACCCCAACACAGACAGGCTACTTTTTGCTCACAAAATCACATGTAATCTATTTCCGTTCCTGCTGAGCTCTGACGAGCAGATAGATCCGGAGCACCATTTTCATGTAAACAGGAGTTGCCTTTTGATTGAGCAGCCGTCCTGCGGGGTAAATTGTTGCCCATTTTTTCTGCTGCCCCCAACTGGGCAGCTCGATTGTGGTTGGCAGAGTTGTAAAGATCATCAATTTACTGATATGATATGATAAGGAGGCGCACTTTCACAGGGCACACCAGATCAAGTGTTCCAGGCTTCTCTGTCCGTTGGTAGGTTTCAGAATCTACTAGCAAATATGTTCACCCGTTGTAAGGGGATAATATAGCTTGTTGCATAGTCACTCGACTCGCGGCTTAGAGATTCATTCAATTCAATGATCACAATATGCATTCTGATGTCTAGACGTGTGCTGCTCTAACTAGTATGAGCATGTGAGGTTTAGAGATTTATTTAATGATTGTATATTTCAATTCATCTTAAGATCAAACTCCACTCCGTGTTTGGACATATTGCTCGAATTTATACAGGCATGAAGAGTGTGACAGACCATGAAAACACTGTGTTTTCATTTCATCTTGGATTGGACTCTGCATCACGTTTGGAAACATGTATGGGTATGGAAGAGAATGAATCATTAAGGAAACATGTATGTAGAGATGTTCAAAAAAAACTTTGTTTATCAAAATAAAATTTAAGAAGAGTTTTTTTTATCAAAGGCAGTGTATAGCGTAAATGGACAATGGCACGTTCAGTTACTAGCAGCAGGAGTACTTCGTTACAGATGGAAATGTTATTCAGTTTGAGTTACTGCTTGCTTAACACTCCTTATTACATTGATAAAGGATTAATATAGCTTTCAGTGGTAACGAAGGAACTCTTAACTCAAATTCACGCCGTCTCACATTCAAATCACACTGTACAGGTTCGTCGATGAACCGACTTGCTAATGTGAGCCAGCTGCGGCTGGGCTGGCCAGCGCTCTCACAGTGGCACTGTTCACACGAACGGTGTTCCCATATAATATTTTCTCTCTCATAACAATCAGCCGGAACAGTATTTTAACTTATTTTTCAGTCCTGCCGAACAGTGTTCCCAGATCATTAGGAGGACAATCAACAAGTTTTAGGAGGTGTTTGGATCCAGAGACTAAAGTTTAGAAGATATCACATGGGGTGTCGCATGTGGTGTTCGGATATTAATAAAAAAATAAATTACAGAATCCATCAATAATCCGCGAGACGAATTTATTAAACCTAATTAATCTGTAGCACCACATTGTCAAATCATGGACTAATTAGGCTTAAAAAATTCGTCTCGCAAAACAGTTTCAATCTGTGCATTTAGTTTCGTAATTAGTCTATATTTAATACTCCATACATGTGTCCAAATATGACAGCGACTAAAGTTTAGGAGGTGAATCCAAACACCCCAAAACCGAACATAGCACAGTATAGCGAAAAGTTCACATAGAAAGTCTCAATGGCCTAAACAGCTAATAGATTCCGATTAAGTTGTAGTCCTAGTTTATTACAAGCAGAAGCAACATGAAAAGTTCACATAGAAAACATCAGAACCCTTGCCAGAGCAAATTCAACCTTCCATTTCTTGATGCAATTAAGAGGTAGTAGATACATCTTCTACCAAAGTCTCCTCTTCTTCGTCAAATTTGAAATCTAGGCAAATATGAAAAGCACAATAAGTTCACACACAAGTAACAGGGGTGACATATGAGAAACAAGATATTTGATTCACTTGGCAAGAAAACTTGAAATGAACATGTAGAACTTGATGCACAACAATTTAAGCATGATGTAAGGGGAAAAAACTGATTTGGGCAACTATTTCTATTGACCAAGATCTCAACATTTTGGGACGAACATGTTGCTGATTGAGAACTAAGCAACACATCAATAATTCAGAAATACACAACAAGTTGACATTTTGTGCTCACTTATTTTTTTTAAGCTACACTATCAATACACCTACATGCATAGATTTGTAGATAATATTTTCAGAAACATCAAGAGCATTTATAGACAATTTTTATTTCTTATTTGATAATTTCCTAACAAACTCAGGAGATTCTTCTTTAGCTTGCTTTAGTTTCAAATACGATCACAAACTGCAGAAATGTAGAGAGCAAAACCTACGTTAAGTGTTTGCAGGAAGATCAAAACTTTCAGAACTCCCTCGTCAGCCACTTCAAATTTGACTTCAACAATCTTAAGGTTTTCTGATATTGCAGCAGATCCCTCCATCTGACTGTAGCTTCCAATAATTTCAAACTTATGTTCAGGTCCCTATGGTAAAAACATTCCATCAAGATAAATAGATGAAACAAAATACTGTAAGCAGCAGTTGTCATGCAGAAAATATATGTACCTTGGACAAAATTTGAAGAGTGAGCTTCTCTAGAACTGGCGAGTGTTCAAGAAGACAAGCTAATTCACAGAAGTCAGGAGGCACACACCAATATTCATTTAATAACAAAGTCTTTAACATTCTGAACACGAGGCACCATTTCACATCTCGTTTGAAAATGAACTGGACAAAGTACAAACAAAAAATATCAAGCAAACTTTACAGTGAATTATAATGATTTAAGAACCCACCTAGTGGCAATATATCCAAAACACAAATGTCTGTATAGATGAGATTCATCAATGTTCTACAATCGATATAAATACTGCTGAAGAAATGAGTCATTGACATGTAATATAAAACGGATTAAAGGATGAAATGTAAGTATACCTTTTGGGATTCATCTGTCAAGACAAAAGTCTTAGCTCCTGATAAACCATTCAGAAGCACAGATTTCTTGTTTTTGGCGACATTGGCAGTGCTACCGTTAAAATTATCACCTTCCAGGCCATAACACCCTTGACAGTGCTCATCATCACAATCCCCAGATTCAGAATTATAGCACTCATCCAACACATACAATCAGTGCCAAATCTGACAAATGCCACTGCTAACAATGGCATGCTCCCAAGCACAGGAGTCCTGTCCCATGGGTTCTCTAGCCACAGTGAAATAGTACTTGGGACATCAATTATAGTGCGGATCTGCTCATTGAAGCAGGAATCGATGACACTCAGGTGCTTCACAGATTTAGACGAGATCCTCTTGGCATGGACAAAGTCACCATTGTAGATATATTGATCTTCCAGTCCCGGACAGCCTGATAAATCAAGGAAGCTGTCATTCAATTTTGTGTCGTACAGCTCTAGCCTCCGCAGGTGCCGTGAGATAAAAGGCAGGTTGTCGACATGAAAATTAAGGCCCCTGACATCATTCTCCCGGGTGATACTGAGCATGAGCCGCCGAACTTGACACCGGATGACGTGCCGGATCGTGCACATCGAACAAGAACTCGCAATTGTCGAGCGGGGCGCCGCCACGGAGGAGGAGCAGGTGGTCCAAGAACTCCCGAAGCTCCCCCGAGGACACCAGGTCGTCCGGGGCGCACGGCGGCTCGGGCGCATTGGCGGCGGTGATGCGCAGGCCCGCCGCGCCCTCCCAGAGTTGGCGCCAGCGCCGAGCCAGGACACACGTCCGCACAGCCGGCTGCGCCGGGAGGAAGGAGAGGACGTGCTGCAGTATCTCGTCCGGGTGGGCGGCGAAGGCGTCACCCGCGGCGGCGCCGGCCGAACTGATCGGTTCCTTGTCCGCTGGCCCCTCAGGCATTCCGTCGAACAGGCAGCGGGCGGGGGCGCTCTGTGGGACAAAGTCGCTATAGCACAATATAAGGGGTGAACAGGCGGCGGCAGTGCGAAGAGAAGAATGGAGATCTCCCGGAGGGTACCACCTCACCTTCCTTTGGAAGCCGCCAGCAGGTTCACCAGCGTCGAGGAGTCGGGGAGACGGGAGGCCGAGGGAGGCGGAGGAGCCGAAGACTCGAAGAGGTTGCAACTGAATGAGAGTCGGGGGCAGAGAAATGGGCACTGCACTGCACCTGATGGCATCGATGAATGGTGGGTCCATCAGCACGCATCCAAGTTCAATCCAACGGTGCACAAAAGAATTTCCAGTCCACTTCTGTAGCAACGAGGACATGTTTGATCCCAGCAGCTACTCGCTTCGTCAAAAACGAAGTCACCTACTCCTTCGGTGAAAAAAAAGCGTCGCTACCAAAGTTCATGTTATCAAACACTTAAGTTTGTGTTTGTTTTTTTTTACTATGGTTTTTGACTAAAAGGGATGGGTTGGACTCGGGGTTGTTTGGAACGCAGAAATAAAAAACGGAGGAATAGAAAAAAAAATATATGAAAAATCGTAGTAATCTAAAACAGAGGAATACTTGAAGTTTGATGTTTGGATTGCACGAAAATTTTGAACACTCACGTTTTCCCATGCAATGAGAAAATAGTCGTTGGGCAAGTTATCCGTTGCAGCCCTGCAAGTGCCGTTGCTAGTCTGCATTTTTTGGGTACCCTGGCATTGCTACAGCACCATGCTGCTCCTGCTATATATATAAGCTTATCGGGGCAGTAGCATATTGCATTGTGTGTTGTCCAGCATAATAGCTTTGTCATTCTCTCATCCATCCATCACGACAATAGCATTTCTTTCTATGAATTCAAGCTACCAGTGTAGATCAAAAAATGAAGAGGAACTTTTACTCTTCGTCCTCCCTACCTTACAAGAAGCTAGTTCATCCCAGTCATCACAAAGGCAAGCCATACATACACCAGTCTGGAATGGAGCCACATCAGTCTTATGCCAAAGGCGATTCCATATGGAGAGAGAGATTTTTCGTGCTTTGGTTCGAAGATTGCGTGGAAAAGGACTTGTTGATTCAAGGTATGTCTCGGTGGAAGAGCAATTAGCTATATTCCTTTATGCAGTATCAAAAAATGCAAGCAATCGAGTATTACAAGATCAATTCCAACATAGTGGGGAAACAATTAGCCGTCACTTTGCAGCAGTGCTCAATGCACTTACACAACTCACATGCCACTGTATATGGTTGCCTTCTCCACACCCGCATCGTATATTAAGGCAGCCCAAATTTTCTCCATACTTTCAGGTAATTCAAAAATAGTTCGTTTTCATGTTAGTTTGGTTATATTTACTATATGTAAAGTGGGCCTTTTATATTGACTTCATCATTAATATATATACAGAACTGTGTTGGAGTTATCAATGGCACTTATATTCCAATGACTATTCCTGTTGAAAAACAAGAACCATATAGAAACAGAAAGCAAGGTCTATCACAAAACATGATGGTTGCATGTGACTTCGATCTAAAATTTGTGCATGTCCATGCCAGTTGGGAGGGGTCTGCTTCTGATGCAAGAGTTCTACAAGATGCACTTAACCATGGATTTAGTGTCCCCCTGGTAAATTCTACCTTGTAGATGCAGGCTATGCAAATACACCACAATTTCTTGCTCCATATCGTGGAACTAGATATCACTTACAAGAACAAGGAAGAGCAGGTCAAAAACCACAAAATCCAAAGGAATTATTCAACCTTCGGCATGCACAACTACGGAATATTGCCTTAACTTGTGAAGGTGACTGCAGGTGCACATCAGGAGAAACTTGTGAAGGCAAGCCTTATTGGCATAATGATCCATAACACGACAACTTCTTCCTTCGGCATAACGACCTGTAAAAATATGACAATATTTTAGAGTTGTCTAAGTACTGTAATCACATCCAGTGAAAATAATAATTAATCAGGCTCATATCAACTCACCATCATATAAAGCAAACAGATCATCATAGTACGGAAATGACTTGTCTCGCCAAAACAGAGCGTCCTTATTCCTGCGTGCCTCCATTGTCGCCCAAACATCTGGTGGTGCCGTCACCAGCAAAAACCACTTTCTGGCACCAAATCTTTTATGGTACGATGTTCCTTTTTCACTAGAAAACCTCATCTTTGATAACCCGTGTGATTTTATTGGCCTATGGTTAAACTATAGAGCACTGAAGCTCAATAGAAAGCTCTAGGTGTTAGACATCTTCTCGTCTAATGTGATAGGAATATATTCCATTCCATGACAAAGATAAATCAACGATAATAGTCTTTCACAAAAATGAAGGAGCAATACAAGATTGTGAAGATGTGAATCCATGAGCTTTAGTTGGGCAAATGTAGTTGATCTGAAATTTAGTATTTGGTGAAGTTTTAAAGAATTATTGTCACGACTTATAGTGAAGAATAAATTGATGGCACGGCTAAGGTGACAACACAAACTAAATAGATTTAGTGTTCAGCTGAATTGAGAGCCTGCAACTTCCTATCTATAATTGAGTAATTACATCTATAAAACTCTTGATGCAAATCAGTACATATCTAGGAACTGATGCCAATTGCCAAGCCACAAGTGAAAAAAAAACATAAAACTTACCCAGCTCTTGAATATATATTTTATAATGACACATGTGGTCCACTGAAAAGAAAATGAATCTATAACAGATTATAAGTTTCCAGTTGAATTGAGAGCCTACAGCTTCCTTATAGAGTGCACAGTCATATTTCATAAAATGTGATGCGCTTTGTTCTTGTTTCTCGTTTATTTGTGCATAATAAAATATAAATGATAAGTTGCAGCAATGAATTACCCGTGCAACTTCTAAAATTTAGCAAATGCCAACATGGTTTACATTTTGGGAACTTAACAAACAAGGTATAAGGAAATGGTATTAGAGGAATCTTATATTGATATGAGTATATTCAAAGTGGCTATTGGAAATCATTAGTGTAATATTCTTTAGCACCCACTGTTGTGCTCAGTAATTCTGTTGCTCCTGCATGACACAGAAGCATAAAAGATTAATAAAGCAAGCAACAATTCTGTCAAATAATTAGCGTGGATTTACTGCATTACACACTGACCTTGGATTTCTAGGAGCAGTGCTTCAAACCTTCACGAAAGGCATCAACTACCGACTTTGTCCCAAACACGATATATTTGAAATGAGAGGCATCTGTAATCACAAGTTGACCTTGAGTGATGAAAACTGAACAAAGGAAAAAAAAGTTTGTCATCCGAATTCGTAGAAGAGCAGCCTGATGAACACAAAGCGAAGGCATCTTGTGCGCCGAGAAGTGTTCACTTTGAGGAAGTGGACATGGATTTTGAACTAAGATTACTTGAGTCACATTATAATTAATTAAATATCTTAAAGTATCTTGGGTCTACTACATAACTTGATCAAAATAAATATCAATGAAACTAACTATAATTAGTTGTTGACATGCATGTTTGTTTTGTTTGTTACTTAGTTTGTTTATTAGTCAGCAGATCATTCCACATAGACAAACCACTGAGTACATGGTGTGTATCCATCGCATGCACGTGCAGTGTAAGAGATAAGAAACCAAAAAATTGGCATTAAATCAACCTAAGAAGTATAAAACAGGCTCATGAACAAATCATTAGATGAATTCTCACCTGATCTCAGCAACAAGATTATGAACAGTGCACAAGTGTAGTGTGTTTGTGAATATTGTGTATTGCTAGCTGCTGCTAGTTAACGTTTGTTCTCAAGAGCTTTGTATTCAATGGAAAATAAGTAGTACCTGGAAATTTTGTTTTGTACATGCTACAAAGCTACACCTATATAGATTAAGTACTCTCTTAGCAATAGTCTTTCTTATTGGATGAATAGTTTGTCCTGTTCTAAAGTTCTTCATGCTTTTCTTGATACTTATGTTATATTTTTCTTTCTTTTGCTATATTTTCTTTGCATTGCATATCTGACATGTGCCGATGAAAATGGTTATGAATTTGGAGAAAGGACGGAGTTAATAAAGAAACTAAGCGGTAAACTTCAGAACAACCGCTGTGCAATGGTTGGAACCCTACCAGTGTACTGTTCATATTTTATTTTTTTCCCCAATAGCATCATTGCAGGACTTTCTATAACTAAAATCTACTTGTATAAGTGCAATATTACTTTCTAGATGTCAAATTAGGATCTACTACAGCAAAAACCATATTTTTTATTCCAATATTTCTGGATGCACATTATAGTGAGGCTGGTACTGAAGTCATATCCAAAAAATTGGTTGTGACCTGTATTTTCCCAACTACAAGTAGCAAAGAACTAACCATTAATTAAAGCAGTGAGATTAGCATAATCACATGTCAAGCAACAACTTGACATACACGAGCTGCTATTTTAGAGCCTATTATTTAAACTGTATGTGTAGTAAAAGGTATAAGTATGTATTTTTTGCTTTCGTATTACTAAAATATCTTAAATCATATAAAATAAGTTTTACTTTTTATCTATATATAATTATGTAACCCTATTAAGCAGCATGGTAGTAAGCCTCCACTACAATCTGTAGGTATTGCAGCTGCAGACTCACCTAGAACATAAATAAATGATAATTGCCCTGTTCGCTTGGCTGATAAGCCATGGCTAAAAGTATTGTTGGTTGATTTATTGTGAGAAAAAATATTGTTCGTTGGCTGAAAAAATACGGCTTATAAGTCAAGTGAACAGAGCATATACCCAATATGATGAGTGCATATAAGAAAGAATCTTACATGAGTATGGAAGCCCTTTGCTAAGATTTTAGAAAAGGTAAATCCTATAGAACTTTTTTCTTCCACGAACTCAGATGGAAGAAAAATATAGCATATGCTAAAAATGTTGAGGAGCATAAGTATGAAAACCAAATTGAGAAGATCAAGTGGTCACTATATTTCGACTGTTTCATCACACAGCTTGCAATTAAGCTGTTTCATTATCTAAAAATGTGGAATTTTATATGTATCTTTCCCTGCGCTGTCAAGTAGGACTTGAAAGGGAAACAAAATTACCTTCGTATGTGAACATGTTCTTGCTGACTACTCAGGCACGCGGGAGGTTGAAGGAGTAGTGAATGGGTGTCAAAATCTAGGAGCTCGTCAGCCGGCGTTGCACCTCCGTCTTTACACAACTTGGATCTTCACATGGGCTAGTGTGAGCATTGCTGTCGTCTGGTGTTTAGAGTAAGCTTAGACTGAGTGCGATATTCTGTCAAACAGTAGACACGCGAGGCGTGTGGAGCTCGCGTGTGGACAGGGCGCTGCCGCGCCGCCCGTCCATGTGGCCCTCACGTCGCTACGCCGCGGACTGTTCGTAGCTCCGTGGACCCGCGCCGCCGGCCATCCGCGCGGCCCGTGCTCCACCTTGCCATAGAGCGCGGCCCTCGCTCCGCCGTGATGCGGCCTGTTCGTGTCCGCGGCTCTCGGGCGGCGTGTGGCAGAGTAGAACAACCGGCGACGTGGCAAGCCCCGGGTGTCGTCGAGCCTCGGGCGGGGCGGGAGCACGGACGATGGAGGCGGCGCCGCACGGAGAGGCAACGCATGAGTACGAGCGTGCATCCGTCCGAGGCGGAGGGGGCGAGTCGAGTGGGTTTCAGAGCATTCGTGACGACCTGGTTGCGTGGCTTAACGGGTAGGAGACCCGCAAAGACCACGATCGAATGGTCGATATCGCTTGTTCACCGAATCGGACGGTTAGCAGGCTAACAGACGATGTGGCCCGATCCGCTGCCCGTCTTTTGGAAGCAGGATTCCTATATAGAGATATCCTGCTCCTTTTGTTTCACTTGTGCAATAGAGAACGACAAAGAAAATTTCTTATTGAACTGAGCCACAATACCAGTCCAAGCTTCCTTACTCCATGCATTGTGTGTCCGAAATCTAGGCACATCATGGATTTTTAAGAGTTCAATGAGATATAGCCTCTTCTGGTGATCCCACTTAGCTCTATTCTTTGACGTGCCTATGACAAACATGATGAAAATTCCAGTTTTAAAAATAAGTTAAATAACGAATATTAGAGATCCTACCAGGAGAAAAAAATCTAGAGGCATAATATAAAAAAACGTAAGTGCTATCTCCTTGTGCTAACTGCTAAGTAATTGGAGAGAGTGCTTCCTAGTTACACGCACACAAAAAAATAACATCTATTATTTCTCTCAAAAAAACATCTATTACAGAAACTTAGGGAAAAGATAAAAGGACTCCATAGATCAGATCTTTAAATAGAACATGTGTTGCCGGATCCACAAATTCGGATCCAGATCCAAAACAAGGGCAAAATGAACTATTTCTGAAGAGGAAAATCATATCATTATCAAATTGTACCTGGTTCTTGGTGGATTTCTTGACTTCCCCCAGATTGCTGGACATCAAGCCCCTGCACTGATGGAGTTGCAGGGAGAGACAAAGCGGGGAGAGGGGATTTCATGGGGATGGGCTGATTCGCGGGTGGTGGTTTGCCATCTCCGCCTGTTCGTGCCAGATTTCTCTAGGGTTCAACCACCATGGCGGGAGGGAGGAGTCAGAGAGAGAGAGAGAGGGACGATGGGAGAAAAGGACGAGAAAGATGCTTTCCCTTGAGTCACGGTGGATGTTTTATTTCCCGTGAAACACACATAGCTTGCTGCCTTTCCTCCGGAAAGGAAACTACAAATCCTATGTTCCAAACACAGTCACAGGCTTTCTTTCCAGAGGAATGAAACCCTCCATAATTTCTATGAAAAAACTATGTTCCAAACAGGCCCTCGACCTTGTTTCCAGGGATAGAATGGATCCATTTTTTGTTTGGTTAGAGGGTTAGATCCATCCTAGATTTTTTTGTTTGGTTGAAGTACTAGGTAGAAAAGGATTGAGCATCTGGCAAGCAGGTCCCGCATGTCATTCTCTGGTACTTTCTTCTTCCTTCCCCTCTCCTCTTTCCTCTAGTTCTCTGGGCGCTGCTCCTCCAATCGCAAGCCCGCCCGTGAGGCCCGACACTCCTCCGCTCGCATACGCGCCCGTGCGGCCGCCGGTGCTCCTCCACGCACGCACGAGTGCTGGAGCTCCTCCTCTGTGCTCACGCGGCCATCGGCGTCGCTCCCCCACAACCACACGGCCGCCGACGCCTCTCGTCCGTGCCGCCATGACCGACTGAAAAGGTTCTTGTGTAGTTTTGGTAATTGAGTGACAACCTAGGTGGACTAATTGTGTTTATGTGAGATACACATGTGTGTGAGCAACATATGCCATGAAGGAGGAAATGGCTCGGAGATGTTGCAAAGCTCACACATGTGATGATGGAGCTCATTGCATGTGAGACATGCCATTGGGTCATGTGATCAAGGTGGAGAAGATCAAGACAAGACTTGGCTTGATGGACCGGTTGCAAGCGTGAAGGGCAAGTCAGAGGCTTTGGAGCGATGGACCACGTGGCGGTGAAGCTTGAGCAAGACTTGGCGCCGATGGACGAAGGCAACAGTGAAAAACAAGTGAAGTCAAGATCGATGAACCAATATGATCACGTGATGATATGAAGTAGAACATATCATTGTTGATCGTGTTGGTGCATGTGTTGCATCAACATTGGAGGAGAAGCAATGGAATGCGTAAGGCAAAGGTATAACATAGGGCATTTCATTTCACCGGTCAAGGTGTGTAGAGAAGTTTATGACCGGGTTTAGGATAGATGGCCGTACTATCAGGAGGGGCAAACTTATTTGCATATCGGTCATCTAGTGCCACTCGAGTGATCTAACTTTGCATCGTCACTAGGATCGAGTGGCGTGGCAAGTTGAGTGGCTAATCCTTTGGAAAATATTTATGAAAAGCTAACACACATACACATAGTGGTTTACACTTAGTGGTGTTGGTATATTTACAAAGGAGAAGAAGTTGGAGTTGATGTGGATCAACTCGGTAAAGAAAAGGGTTCGAAACTTCACCGGCAGAGTGTCCACCCGTAGAGTGCGGATAGTTCAACGGTGCCACCGGCGCCCTGTACAGAAAAGACAGGGTTTCATAGAGAGGAGGAGAAGGACTGGACGCTGGTCACGCAGTGACCGGATGCTGGAGTCCTGCATCCGATCAGTGGCAACAGTGAAGGCGCAGGCGTCGGTCTTCGACCGGATGCTGGGTCACTTCATGACCAGACGCTGGGTGGGTGCGTCCGGTCCCGTTGACGTGGCAACATAGAGAAGAGGAGAAGGACCGGATACTGATGCTGCGTCCGGTCGTGGTTGAGTAGCTCTGGTGTAAGGGTCGAGATGGCGACTAGAGGGGGGGTGAATAGTCTTTTCTAAAATTAATCGCGTCGGCTAACCGATATAAATGCGGAATTAAAACAATCGGTCTAGCCAAGACTACACCCCTCTATATATGTTCACTAGCACCTTGCAAAGATACTAATAAAGCAACTAAGGTGCCGGGCTAGCTAGAGCTCTCCTAAACAATTCTAGGAGCAAGGTCACACAAACCTTATGCCACTAGTACTTTAAGTAACAAGGGAACTCCTACACATGCTAGTAAGCAAAAGCACAAAGCTAACTAAACTCACTAGCAATGCTCAATAACAAGGCAACCAATGCCTAATTAGAGAGCGCAAATACTTAGCTACACAAACTAAGCAATGTGACTAACAAGGTTACTAAAACCAAATTAGCCACGCAAGGGAGCTACTTCTATGCTACACAAGCAAGAAGATAATTAGCTAGCTACACAAGCTATCTAATTACAAGAGCAACTACACAAGCTTAAGATATATATATATAAGTAATTGCAAGCTTGTGTAATGGGGATGCAAACCAACGGGAAGAACAAGGTTGACACGATGATTTTTCTCCCCCGAGGTTCACGTGTTTGCCAACACGCTAGTCCCCGTTGTGTCGACCGCTCACTTGGTGGTTCAGCGGCTAATTAGCATCACCCGCTAAGCCCGCACGTCGGGCACCGCAAGAACCTACCCCTTGAGTGAGGGTAGCTCAATGACACGCTTTACTAAAGTTGCTCTTCGCAACTCCCGCGGGGCGAGCACAAGTACCCCTCACAAGCACTTCTCCGGAGCGCCGCACAAGCTTCTTGCGGGCTTCGATGGAGACCACCACCAAGCCGTCTAGGAGGTGGCAACCTCCAAGAGTAACAAGTACCACCGGCTTGCAACACGACCACCTAGTGCCACTCGATGCAACCTCACGATGCAATCACACTAGAATCGCTCACTCACACAATCGAATGATCACTATCAAGTATATGTGTGACAGAGGGCTCCCAAGCACTCACAAGCATGGACACTAAGTCCCTTGAGGTGCTCAGCACCAGCCATGGCCGAGGGCCACTTCTATTTATAGCCCCAAGGGCTAAACTAGCCGTTACCCCTTCACCGGGCAACGGTCGGGCCGACCGGACGCTCCGGTCGTGTTGACCGGACGCTGGACCTCAGCGTCCGGTCGCCCGCAGATGGCCACGTGTCCCGATTCCAACGGTCACTTGACTTAACCGGACGCAGCAGCTTTAACTGACCGGACGCTGAACCCCCAGCGTCCGGTCGTTTCCAGTAAGGTACCGACCTCGACCGGACGCAGCCTGCCAGCGTCCGGTGCATTCAGATCTAGCGTCTGATTAGTTGACCGATGCCAGCATCTTCGCGACTAACTCGTTTTCACTTTTAACTTCATCACCCTTGCTCCAATGTGCTAACCATAAGAACTTGCATCCGGCGCAATAGAAAATAGGCATTCTATTTTCCCGAAAGCGCCGAATCCCGCCTCGCAAGCTCGGCGGGAGGGAGAGAGGGACCCAAACCCATCTCACCCCTGCAAACACCACCTCCTTTGTAAATGTGCCAACACCACCAAGTGTACACCACCATATGTATGTGTGTTAGCATTTTTACAATCATTTCCCAAAGGATGTTAGCTACTCAACTTGCCACGCCACTCGATCCTAGCGACAATGCAAAGTTAGATCACTCGAGTGGCACTAGATGACCGATATGCAAACAAGTTTGCCCCTCTTGATAGTACGGCCATCTATCCTAAACCCGGTCATAAACTTCTCTACACACCTATGACCGGTAAAATGAAATGCCCTATGTTATACCTTTGCCTTACGCATTCCATTGCTTCTCCTCCAATGTTGATGCAACACATGCACCAACACGATCAACAATGATATGTTCTACTTCATATCATCACGTGATCATATTGGTTCATCGATCTTGACTTCACTTGTTTTTCACTGTTGCCATCGTCCATCGACGCCAAGTCTTGCTCAAGCTTCACCGCCACGCGGTCCATCACTCCAAAGCCTTCGACTTGCCCTTCACGCTTGCAACCGGTCCATCAAGCCAAGTCTTGTCTTGATCTTCTCCACCTTGATCACATGACTCAATGTCATGTCTCATGTGTATTTAAGCTCCTTCATCATCACATGTGTGAGCTTTGCAACATCTCCAAGCCATTTTCACCTTCATGGCATATGTTGCTCACACACATGTACCTATGGACTAATTACATATGTATCTCACATAAACACAATTAGTCCACCTAGGCTGTCACTCAATTACCAAAACCAACAAGGACCTTTCATCTGGGAGCTTACTAGAAGTGACTGAACGCTGGAGTCCTGCATCCGGTCGTGATCAAACTGATGCGTCCGGTCGTGGATGGAACCACTCTGGAAACGACCAAACTTGGCAGAGGTGCGTACGGTCATGGCACTATGCTGCGTCCGGTCATCTCTTGACCGTTGAGATCAAACGACTGAGGTTGAACGGAAGCGACATGTGGTGTACATCCATTGACCGGACGCTGGTAGGGTGCGTCCAGTCGATCTGACCGGAGCGTCCGATCACCTGAGCTGTGCCTAGTGAAGGGGTACAACGACTCTATTTTTATGGGGACTATAAATAGAAGGGGTCCCTACCTTGGGTTGGTTGCTGAGCAACTTAGGGAACTTTGTGTCAATGCTTGAGAGTGCTTGGGAGTCCTCCATCTCATATATGCTTAATAGTGATCATTCGATTGTGTGAGAGAGCGATTCTAGTGCGATTGCATCGTGAGGTTGCATCGAGTGGCACTAGGTGATCATCTTGCAAGCTGATGGTGCTTGTTACTCTTGGAGGTTGCCACCTCCTAGATGCTTGGTGGTGGTCTCCGTCGAAGCCTATAGAAGCTTGTGCGGTGATTCGGAGAAGAGCTTTATGAGGGGCATTGTGCTAGCCCTGACGTGCGGGGTTGACGGGTGATGCCAATTAGCCGTCGAACCACCAAGTAAGTGATCGACACAACGGGAACTAATATGTTGGCAAGCATGTGAACCTCGGGAGAAAAATCACCATGTCAACTTTGTTCTTCCCGTTGCTTTGCAATCTCCTTTCATAAGCTTATAATTACTTTTATATACATTGTGCTTGTGTAGTTGCTCTTGTAATTAGTTAGCTTGTGTAGCTCACTAGTTACATTCTTGCTTGTGTAGCATAAGAAGTAGCTCCCTTGCGTGGCTAATTTGGTTTGTGTAACCTTGTTAGTCATATTGTTTAGTTTGTGTAGCTAAGTATTTGTGCTCTCTAATTTGGCATTGGTTGCCTTATTATTAAGCATTGCTAGTGAGCTTAGGAGCTTTGCGCTTTTGCTTACTAGCATGTGTAGGAGCTCTCTCGTTGCTTAAAGTACTAGTGTCATAGATTTGTGTGACATTGCTTCTAGAATTGGTTATGTGAGATCTAGCTAGCCCGGCACCTTAATTGCTTAATTAGGATCTTTGCAAGGTGCTAGAGAACATAGATAGAGGGATGTAGTCTTGGCTAGACCGATAGATTTAGTTCCGCACTTGTTTCGATTAGCCGACGCGATTAAGTTTTAGAAACAACAATTCACCCCCTCTAGTCGCCATCTCGACCTTACAGCGTCTGCTGCTCATTTGCATCCTCACGACTGGCGCCGTCGCTCCTTAGCACAGTGGAGCCGTTGGCCTCAGCTCCTCCGCGCTCGCACAATCACCGCTGCTCTGCGCCTGCGCGGCGGGATGAGGTGTGTTCATCCGGTTTCTTCATTTTGGAGGAATGGAGCCGCACCACATCTACACAGAATATTTCCTTTTCTAGGATAGACCCAACCACCGGTTCCCGAACCAAACACCCAAGAAAATAGGTCGAACCCACCCCAACCCACTTCGACCCCAACCAAACACACGCTAAGATCCTAGAAGATTCTAAGTTCTAACACACAAATACATAATCAAAAACATCAAACATTATTTTTTATCTGAAATCCAAACGGGACACCTAGGGCCATGTTGAATACCTCCGGTTTTTACTAGTTTTTAAGAATCTGGTTTTGAATACTAGGTGAGATTCAATATGCCAGTTTTTTCTACTAGTTTTTATCAGATTCTTAAAAACTGGGAAACTGTTAATATCTAGCTTTTGCTAGCCTTGTGACCCATAGAACAATAAATGAAGTCAGATTCTTAAAAACTAGAGGATCCAAACACCCCACCAGTTTTGCTCAGAACATAGATTTTAGAAACTAAAAGTAAAAATTGATTTTTAAAAATCTGAAACTAATCAAACAAGACTTTTGATTAGGGGGTGTTTGGATCCAATGACTAAAATTTAGGAGGTGTCACATGAGGGTGTTGTATGGGGTGTTCGGATACTAATAAAAAAATAAATTACAGAATTTGTCAGTACTCCACGAGACGAATTTATTAAACCTAATTAATCTGTCATTACCACACGTTTACTGTAGCACCATATTGTCAAATCATAAACTATTTAGACTTAAAAATTCATCTTACAAAGTAGTCGTAAACTGTACAATTAATTTCATAATTAATCTATATTTAATATTCTATGCATATAGCAAATATTCTAAGGGACCGCCAATAAAATTTGTCACTGAGGGTCTGTTTGGAACGCAAGAATTTCATAAGAATCACATAAAAATTTCACAGAAATCAATTCAATTTTATAGAAAAAATACAGAAATAGAAAAAAAAAACTGCATTCCAAAGAGGCCCTGACTTCTTTCTCGAGCACATACCAGAATCCCCTACAGACCCTTCTGCGGTTTTTCTTTTTTGACTGGATGCAGGCGGCCCCCAAGGATCGATGCATCTGGTCCTGTGCCTGTCCGGCTGTGCCCCCTCTCGCTGTCAGAAAGATCCAGCTGGAGCGCTGGAGCAGCGGGAGTCACGCCCGGGGCACAACAGTAATCCAGGAGTGATAAGATCAACCGGACAAGCGAGGGGGGCCGTAGTGGTTTCCACCTCTGCCACAAGAGATTTTTTCTGCGTGCCATTATAAAAGATGGTAATTCCTTGTGTATCTTTAGAAAAATTTAGCGGTTTTCAGTGTCACTACTTCAACTTTTTCAGATCCTCTATGCCACTTCCGTCAGTTCAGGCTCTAACGCCGTCAAACTGCAGGTATGAAAAGACGAAAATGCCCTTAAGTTCAAATATGTTATTAATTTTTTTGAGCATCTTAACGACTTCAAATGAAAAAACTCAAAACTAGAAAGTTGTAGATCTCGTCGAGATCGATAATTTTCATATAAAATTTATTTTCATTTAATTTCGCAAAAAAAATATGATTAAATGAAAATAAATTTTATATGAAAATTATCGATCTCGACGAGATCTACAACTTTCTAGTTTTGAGTTTTTTCATTTGAAGTCGTTAAGATGCTCAAAAAAATTAATAACATATTTGAACTTAAAGATATTTTTGTCTTTTCACACCTACGGTTTGACGGCGTTAGAGCATGAAGTGACATGGAGGACCCGAAAAAGTTAGAATAGTGACACTGAAAACCACTGAATTTTTTTTAGAGGCACACAAATGATTACGATCTTTTATAACGGCACACAGAAAAACAAAAAAAATCTCCTGCCATAAATATAGACCGCCCTTTCCCGCCCTTAAGCACCTTGCCAAACCCTCTTTAAACCCTCGCGTCACTCAAAATTTCTGGCGTTGTTGGCTTCTCGCCGCGATCTGTCCGGGGCAGCCTCGACGGAGGACCCTCGAGCCCGATTTCATAGGTTTCATCTCCGATTTTGAGGTTTTGGGTGGTGGGGATTCTTGGGCTCCCTTTGCTTTTGTTTGACCGGCTCTGACTTGGGAGTGTGTGCTGCTGTCGTTAGCTCACTGGGAGCAGTGGCAGATCTGCTGTTGTTAACCACTACAAAGCCTCCGAATCTATTCGTTTTCGAAAGGTTCAAGCTGGTCTCCTGCAAGTTTTGCTTTTTGGAGCGCGATTTTGGTTCTAGGTTGCTCGATTTGAGCGAGGCTTTTGGGGATTTCTTGGAGTTGGAGGTTCTTGGTGGATGAGATTTGAGGCGGAGGCTTGGCAGTAGCTGCGGTGGATCTGCGGCCTAAGGCGATGTCTTCTGTCGACTCCCTCACCTCCGTCCGGAGCCGCCGCGCGGGGCCGCCCTTGCCCCGCCCGAAGCGTGTCCGCGTCTACTTCGTGGACGCCGACGCCACGGACACCGACGACTCCTCCGGCGACGAGGACGAGCGCGCCAAGCGGCGCGTGCGGGAGGTCATCCACATCGACGTCGAGGCCGCCTCAGCTCCGACGCGGGCGGCGCAGGCGCAGGCGCTGGTGCTCCCGAAGAACCGGCCGCTGCCGTCCCAGGCGGCGCTCGTGCGGCGCCGGGCCTCGGGGGCCGGGTTCCGGCGGCGTTTCCCCGGCGTGCGGCTCCGGCCGTGGGGCAAGTTCGCGGCGGAGATCCGCGACCCGCGCCAGCGGAGGCGGCTGTGGCTCGGCACCTTCGACACCGCCGAGGAGGCCGCCGCGGCCTACGACGACGCCGCTCTCCGCCTCAAGGGCTCCCACGTCGTCACCAAGTTCCCCGCCGAGGCGCCTTCTTCCCCCTGGTCGCGCATGAGGCTCCGTCCTCGCCGGGAGACCCCCCTGGAAACGGTGGAGGGTGCCGGAGAAGAAGACGGAGAGGCTCTCGCCTCGGCCCCGGCCCCGGCCCCAGCGGCGGCGCCCGCGTCGCTGGATCCGCAGGCGGTGGACGGCACCGCCCTGGTCTGCCCGTTCGCGTCGCCGACCTCCGTTCTCCGCTACGCCGCTGACGAGGTGCCGGCCGCACCCGCCCTGCCGGCGTTCGAGTTCCTCTACTCTGGGTTTGGTGAGCTTGGCGACCTAGGCGCGGCGACGGCGCCATCGAAGGCGGCGGCGGCGGTGGAGTTCGACTGCCTGCCGTGGTGGGAGGGCGAGGACTTCGTGACGGCGACAGGCCTCACGGCGTCAGCCGGCGCTGCCGTCAGCGTGATATGACGGCGTCACCTTTTGCACCCCTCCGGGCTCGGGCCTCGGCCTGCCGTGGCGCCGTTTCGGGCTCTCGGGGCGGGAAGTGGCGGGAGACGCGCCGTTTTGGGCGCTCTGGGCGGGAACTGGCGGGAGACGCGTGGGCCGTGGGCGGCCGTGCAGCGGGCCAGCAGCATCGAAGTATAAAAAATTATTATTTTATTTATTATTAATTGCTGCTGCTAGAGCAGTGGCCAGTGGGCTGTGGAGCAGTGACTAGTGAGTGGTTGCTTGTGGCGGCAAGTCCATGGCGTAGGCGTGGCGGGCCCCACGGGCTCTGCTTTCTCTGCGCGGGTGCCTTGAACCGCACGCATCCCGCGTGGAAACGCAGCAGTGCTCTGTTTTTTGGAGTGGGAGTGTGACCTATGACTGTGAGTGTCTGATTGTAATTGCTGGTCTTCGTCGTGAACTGTAATTGTTGGTCGTAAGCTAGCCATTGGTGGCCTTTGATGCATGCCCAAAACGTTGAATGTCGTCGTCGTCGTGAACTGTAATGTCGTCGTGAACTAAAATACTACTCCCTTTTTAACTATAGATCTTACTTCCAGAAAAATCAAACTACTTATATAATACATACTACATATTTTCTATAAATGTTAGATATCACTTAATCTCTTTTCGCAATAAACTTATATAGAGATATCACTTAATCTCTTTTCGCAATAACGCATGGCCCTGTTCGTTTCGTTAAAATTTAGCTTATGCTGATTTGTTGCGAGAGAAAAATATTATTTGTTCGCTGAAAAGTATAGCTGAAGTAGTTAAATTTTAAAAGTTTGATAAACCCGAATATCACTTAAAAAAGAGGGAGCAGAAATGTACCGAGTGGCAACATTCATGTAAATCTCACATCGAATCAGTTTCCAAATGCAGAATATATTATCGAAAATATCTATCATTTGTGCAACGCAATTAGTGAAGCATAAAAAAAACGTGACTATTTCTTAACAAATAGCCTGTGAGAAATAAAACCATTTGTCCATTCTAATCACAGAAAACTATGATGCGTGTGAACATAGTTTCATATTGGCAAACCATGATGCGTGTGATTGCAAAAATATTTTGGTCCTGTTCGCTTGTTTTATAATCCGTACTTTTCAGCTTATTTTTTTAGTTAAAATAATAATTTTCTCTTAAAAAAATTAGCCGAAACAGTATTTCGGCTTATTTTTTTAGCGAAGCGAATGGGGCTTTATCTTTCAGACACTCCATTTTGATTATGAGATAATACTACTAGTGTAGCATAAAAAAAACGTCATGTATTTGCACAGAAATAGCCTTGTAATGTGACCTAAATCAGTAGGTAACACCGCGTCAGAAGTAAGAACCGGAACCAAATTATTTTACTTGGTTAATATCCTGTTTGGTTGCTTGGTTCTTATCTAGCCAGGCTCTCCAAATACAACTTAGAAGTTAGAAGGGTTTGGTTGTTCGCGTTAGAGTCAGTACCTGACTCTCTAGACACAAAAGGCGGTCCGGAGCTTGGCTCCTGAGTAACGGATTTCATTCACATTTTTGGTGTGCTTAACTCACATGATGCAGCGCAGAGTGTCATAATGATGCTCTCAATATATGGTTAATATATATTAAGTGATACTAGTGTATTTTAAAGTAGATTAAGATATTAAAGTAAAATATGGACTATAGAGTGCAGTTACACAAGTTTTTTTTTTGGAACGTGCAGTTACACAAGTTAAATATTATAAGATCTCTTGTTTTTTATTTTATTTTATATAATACGATTTCACGTAGACAACCAAACATCATCTTTTCTCAGCGAGACTATATACATGCAGACAACCAAATAAAAACAGCTTGCATCTCTGCAGCCAGCGAGGGCCTAGTTCACATATGAGGGCTTGTTTAGTTGGAGAAATTTGAATTTTGGGGCTACTGTAGCACGTTCGTTTTTATTTGGCAAATAGTGTTCAAACATGGACTAATTAGGCTCAAAACGTTCGTCTCGTAATTTCCCACCAAACTGTGCAATTAGTTTTTCTTTTCGTCTACATTTAATGATCCATGCACGGGCCACAAACATTCGATGTGACAGGTACTATAGCAACTTTTTGAAAGTTGGGGTGAAACTAAACAAGGGCTGAGAGTCAGGCTCCCCTCATCAACAAACCAAACACGCTATAAATGTCTCGAGATAGCTGTTGGAGCTCTACGGTGTGGAAGCTCCGGTGCTCACTAGAGCTACCTAGTTGGGTATGTTCTTCGTGCAGTTAGTTGGTAACAGCTAGTTCTTGAGAGGCGCTTATAAATTGAGGTTGTGGCCGAGCCTTTTAGCTTTCTTGGCATTCCATTCAAATATCCACACCTATTAGAGCTTAAGAACACACTCCACTCACATAATCACTTGTGATCACAAATTTGTGAGTTGGGAGTGATCTCGTGCATTTGCTTTGAGAGTTAGCATCAAGTGGTACTAGAGGATTGTTGTTGTTGTTGTGGATTTCTTGTTACTTTTGGTCGTTGCCGCCATCTAGATAGCTCGGAGGTAACGAGGTTTGTTGAGCACCGCTTGGTGATTGCGTGGGGGCTCTAGACGGTGGATTTATGAGGGACTTAATGCTCATCCTTGCGAGAGATTGTAAAGAGCATCTCTAGTGGAATCGAGGCTTGTCGGAGTCGATCGGCTCATAAACAAGCGCCCATGTTAGGGCCAAGATTGAGGGCTTGCTAGGTTTGTGGAGGAGCAGCAATCCTTGGACTCGCCTCAACGAGGACGTAAGTTGCCGGCAAGCAACCAAACATCGGGTGAAATCATTGTATCATTATTATCTCCTTTGTGGTTTGCGCTATACTACTCAATTACTTGTTCATCTTGATTGCTTGTGTAGTTGCTTCCTAGAGTAGCTCAATTACTCGTGTAGCTTAATTTGTGTAGGTTGTGTGCTCTAGTGATTAGCTTGTTGTTTACGTCATTCACTAGAATTGTGCAGGAGCTTGCTTGGGTGACTTGCTAATTGCTTAGCCTTGCTCCTAGATTATTTAGGAGGTGCACTTGTTATACTAGGTTTGAGTTGTGCTTATTAAGGTCTCCTGATTGTCTAACAAGGTTGTTAAGTGATGTGCCTTCTAAAGTTTTAAATAGCATATTCACCTCCATCTAGTTATCCTACCATCTTTTTAGTTGTCAAAGACCTTGTATCAAGAAAAGAAAGAAAGAAAATAAAAAACAACTTGTCTCAGAGTCAGCATAGAGCACTTAGTAACGTATGGATATGTTTCATGTATGAACACATTACTGTATAATATTATGCACTTACGTAGTTGTCGTGGGCTAGCAAAAATCTTTATACAACGCTCGTACGCTGCATGCATGGCTTCCTCCTGTCCGCCTTCTTCCTCCCTACGATTAGGGTTAGAATTTTTGGGGTTCCATGGGGGATCTCTATTTTTTTTCAATTTTTTGATAAAGGAAGCTATTATTAAATTCTCAAAGCCTTGAAAATGTACTTCTGGGCTTTGCCTAACAAAGAGGGACATGACCAAGGAGGATCTCTATGTCTGACGGTCTTAGAAGGGGGACGAGCCCTATTGCGGTGGCTAGCTCGGTGGTGGAGGTAGTCTAACAGACGGGAGTGATCAACCATAGCGTTAGGGAAGGGCGTCGATGGGATGACGACAATGAGGTCGCTAGCCGCTAGGACGACGATTAAGGTGGCGGTGGCGGGGTAGCACGGTAAAAGAGAGGATGGAGGTTAGGAAAAGACGGTGCTATGATGTCGTCGGCGGTAGGTGGATCACTAGTGGCCTATACGACGGTGGAGGCTGGTGGCGACGGGGCAAGATAGGATGTGGAAGGAGCGGGTCTGTTTGTTTCGCTGAAATTTGACTTATGTTTATGTTTATGTTTATGTTGATTTGTTGTGAGAGAAAAATATTATTCGTTCGCTGAAAAGTACTGTTGAAGTAGTTCAAGCGAACAGGGCCGAAAGATGAAGAACACATGGAGAAAGGAGAAGGAATCGCGTATTGATTTTTTTTAGCAATGAATTGCGTATTGATTTTTTTTGAGTGGAATGAATCACGTATCCTATCCTATACTCTTATAAAGCTAAACCCCACTAGAGATTTCTCTCAACATGCAAGCTATCCACATCAATAATCCACTAGAACTTGCAATTATAGCCAACTAGCACATGTAATTATAATATTAATCTCTTCATCCACTAACATGCATTTAGCTGTCCACATCGATGTGTCAAACCATGCACCAAAATTAATTTAAGATAGTTTCATTCATATAACTATAAATATAAATAGTCTAATTTCTTTTTAAATTATTTGGAATCCCCGCAACAATTCTCCTAGTTTTTTTTTATCTCAGGTATTCTCCTAGTTGATACTGTTCCTAACGGTCGCGTTGATTAAGAGGCCCGCTTGGGCCGGTCTTATCCTTTGCTCTTTTTCCGTTAGCGGAAGTGGTAAGTGGCAACTGACAAATGGGCCTTAGCCTACGATGCGTCGGCTTCCTTTCCCTTAGCGCGCACGGGTTGCGGGTCCATCGGGCGGCGAGGCGCGCGCGGCCAAGGCCCCTCTCGGCCTCTCGTCTCCCGTCCTGTTCGGTGCGACGGGCCCCCGGAAACCCGGGACGCGCTGGGGCCTGGGAGTCTCGTCTCGAGACGTCTGGTCTGGAACTTATCCTCCGCTTGCTCGGAAGGTTGGGGCGCACTGCGCAGAGCGCGCGCACCGAGCCGGCGGGGAGAGATGTCGGGCGGCAGGAGGAGGGGTCTTGTGTGGAGCCTCCCCGTGGCGAGGTCGGATGTGCTCGGCAAGCTGGGCCCTGCCTTCGGCATCGGCGCCGGCTGCGGCGTGGGCGTGGGCTTCGGCCTCATCGGAGGTGCGTACTCTTCGATGTTTACTCGTCGTGCTTCTAGTGTCGCGGCCATAGACGCGTTCACGGAGCACCATACCAGACCGGCGAACTGGAGTGCTCTCGATGGTTTTGACGGTTGAGCTAAGGGCCCTTATTTCCGGGGTTGGATTGTTTAATCCGAGAACCGTGTATTTTTTGGTTCACTGTTAGAGTTGCAATTTACTGGAAACTTGGAATTGTTGTGATATACTGTCACTTTATTGTTGTGATATACTATCACTTTTCCCCGTGTCGTTGGTGAATATGGAATGGGATTCGGGAGGGAGTTGATTCTCTTAAGGATCAGTCTAGCCAACCCAAAGGAATGGCCAAAGCGTAGGGCTCCGCCTCACTGCCAACAAAGCGTCGAAATCCATGCTTGTTTCTTCTCTTTTGATCGAATGAGAAATCTGCACTTGTTGTGCGCAGAGGCGCCTGTTATAGATAGGATCATATCATTGGATTAGGTGACATGGTGGCATCTTTCCTCTGTAACCAATGACAACCTGTAATGACGATTTGATCTATGTCTAATAAAATTCCAGGTGGGGATCCTTGTACATTCCATAGTTGGAAATCCACTTCTGGATATCCTTTCAGTCTGCAATGACTAGATGATATATAAGCATATGAATAAAATCACACAAGTAATAAAATGCTTTTAACTAAGAATACTCCTATTGCTTTTGTGCTCTAACGAGCTGATGCTTGTAAGCAAGCACCATCCCGCAATCTCAACAAAGCCTATTCTGCATGGTCGAAGGCATCGAAACAGGACGTGGAGTAGTGTGTGCCTCCGGCCCTGATTCCGTGGTTATCCTCAATCACCAAACAAGAATCATCTGCCTCCTTGCGTGGGTGCAGGGGCTTGTGGAAACAACAGTGCCAATGACTTTCTAGAGTGTCATGGCAAACAGAGTAGAGAGTCGTGTGAGTCTTCTCGTTGTATGCATCCCTTGGTGGACCTTAAGAAGTAAGTTGAGGAGAAAAAAGAAGGAACTTCTTCTACTGGTGCAGATGGGTGCTGAAGCTGAATTGACACTGAATATCTCAGAGATCAACAGTTGTTTCATCCAAGAATACAAAGCTTAGTGTTTAGTCATGTGTCCCACTGCTATTCTCAAATTGATTCTATTTTAGGAGTGGGGCAGCAAGTGTAGTAGGTGCAGCAATATATTATATCGTTTTGAGTTCTGAATTCCATTGCAGATATTATTGGATGTACTTGATGGGAAGTGATTGTCATCATTGATGTCTGTACTCTGCTTGTTTTTAATGTTGTGGTTTTGTTTGCTATGCATAATGTTTATTGTGATTGTGAGTAACTTAAGTTATGTCTGTATGTGTTCTTTGGTCTTTGCCCTTTTTATTTTATGTACATGATGTATGTCTCCATTAGAGAATGAAGTGAACTTCACACAGAATGACAGAATAGGTACCATTTCCAAGAACATTGTAACACTATGTTTGGGACAGCAGAATGCATGTTTGTTTGGATGTTCTGATGGATGGTGGAACAAAATCTCCAATTATCTTGCTTTGTCTCTTCTCACTTTTAGAATGGCAGAACCCATAGCCCTGTTTGTTTCCCTCGGGCAAAAGTTTAGCCCTGTCACATCGAATGTTTGGACACATGTATGGAGTATTAAATGTAGACTAATTACGAAACTAAATGCACAGATTGAGACTAATTTGCGAGACGATTTTTTTAAGCCTAATTAGTCCATGATATGACAATGTGGTGCTACAGCAAACATGTGCTAATGACAGATTAATTAGGCTTAATAAATTCGTCTCGCGGATTACTGAGGACTTATGTAATTTGTTTTTTTATTACTATCCGAACACTCGATGTGACACCCGACGTGACACTCCTAAACTTTAGCCCCTGGATTTACTCACTCAGATTGGATGATCTGTTGGCTGACATAACACTGAATCTCCAGTTTTCTTGCTCTGTTTGTTTCTAAGTTTTACATATCTTAACAGGTGCAGGAATTGGAGCTGGATTCCCTGGTTTACAATTGGGATTTGGAGCTGGAGCTGGATGTGGAATAGGAATAGGTTTTGGTTATGGCTTTGGTAAAGGCGTTGCATATGATGAAAGAGGAAGGTATTCGAACATCAGAAGACCATTTCAGAACTCCAGAAGCATTGCATTAGAGTAAGTGGCAGATCCGTTTCATGCTAAATGCAAAGTGCTTCATATCCTGTTATTTTGATTGCATCTTTAGCATTGGGTTTTTTTCTTGTGAGTAGTTTCAATCGACTAGAGGTATCAAAATGTGTTGCCCAAGTTTGCTTTTGGTGATTTTGTAGACACGCACTGTACGCACCGATTTACAACAGTCTAGCACATGCTATATCCTAGTTTAATGAGATTATGTCCCACATTTTTCAGTGAACAGTTTGATATCATGTTTGATGAACTGATGGGGAGCACCAGGAAGCTGATCAAAGCAACATCAAAGGAGATCGACAAGTGGAGGCGGATGTAGAGCAAGCAGAACATATAGGAACTGCGTATAGTCAGAAACCAAAACTTGTCGAGGCACTACACGTGCCTCTGTGTGACTGTGTCCGTGGGTACCAAACTGACCTTTTGCTCGTTTGCTGTTTCAGTGAATATTTTCAGCAATTCATAAGATACGCTGCCCGATACTCTGACCTGTCGATGCTGATGCTCAAAAGCATTAGTTTTCCAGCCATGTGCTGGGGTGCGACACCATGTGATCGCGACGGCGCCTGGAATTGAAATATCACCCACGACGTCGCCGTCGAAACCCTTGTGCGCTTCTGGAGCGCCAGTATTTTTCGCATCGAAATATCTGGCAGGACGTATTTTCTATCGTCGCGCCCATATGTTGACCGAAGCTAGTCTTCTGCGTCTTGTCAACTTAATCATGCTGTTTTGTTTTGTGCTGTGTTTAACAATAATGCTGCTGCCTTGTTGAAGGAAATCCTGATTTCCCGGAATCAATGTTGAACACGATCGCGCCCCTCTATAATGGTGCAAAGTCCAAGCGATTCCGACGTTAGGAGAAAGCGAAATGCAGCTGGTGTTTCAGAAAATTTTAGAATCGGTGTTTCCTACTCCATGGGAGAGGCTGCAATTGATTAGTGTCATTTTAACGCACGCGTCCATTTCAGCTTGTCGAATAAGACGATGGCGAAATCGTCTTCTTCCATACTATGCTACTTGAGGATAATAGAGCTGGTTAGTTATCCTTGGAGTCATAGTCCATTCGTCGGCCATCTGATATTCCTGCAATGGTTTGCCCGTTTGTCCTATCCTGCTCAAGCACTAAAACCAAGCTCTCCATAAATCTCGAAAGGCATGTCAATTTCAAACCAACCAAATCAAACCAGTACTATCGTCTAAAAAAAGAAATGAAACGACGAGAATTTGCAAGACTCAAAGCAATTGCCGATTCATGGGTGGACCACAGAGAAAAAGGTGGCGGGGCAAGTAATCCAGCGAAAGATCCATGACGTTTTACGCGAAGCGGCTGCCCTGGCAAGGTCCCGAAAACGCCCGTGCGAATGATTGAGCCTTTCTTTCTGCTGCCGCACTGGCCTTTCATGCCAGATCGGCTCTGCGCCCCACTTGCAGGTCTTGTAGGCTGTAGCCCTGGGCTGCCCGCACTTTAATGGCCCGAACTGCCGTCCTGCACATGAGATCTTGGCCACAACCTGCCCATGGAACATGGAAACAAAAGCTTGCAGCAAGCTATACAGTGCACCTCCATCCACCATTACATTTGGCACACACAAAACAGCTCAAACTGGGGATTTACACTGATTCCATCCACCATTACATTTGGCACACACAAAACAGCTCAAATAGGGGATTTACACTGATTCCATCCACCATTATATTTGGCACACAAAACAGCTCAAACAGAGAATTTACACTGATTTCAAGTAGATGAACCATGAAGAAGGCACGACGACAACACATATTTTATGAATGCAAAATAATCATTGCCTCAACTATAGCTGTCTGGTTGTCTTGTACTAGCACCACACAAAAGCATCAGCACAGCGACATATTACAACTATCTCAGGTACACCAACGAAACCTTATTATTGTCCGACACATTGAACCCCCCCAGCTTCTAGAGTGACTGGCCAACCGGGCCTTGTTAACTTACCCAAACCAACCAATAATGTTAATAATACTTAGGCAGTCAGAAGCACAAAGAATAAATAATAATAGAGTCAAACAACAAGCCCAGAGACCATTCGTCCAAGCACAGACATGTTGTGTGTCGATAAAGCGCATAGATCATGACAGGCATAGGCCAGCAGCACTGATGATCCCAGCATATGCATCACCAATAGCTTGTAATTGGGCATTGAACCATGATTGATTTGGGGGAATGAAGCTTTCGGAACAGAGATTACCGCCCTGTTTTTGCGCGCTTCATCCCGGTGGAGTTGAAGGGGGACACACTAGGGCTGAGGTGAGGGCTTGGACTTTCCTCTCTCAGTGTGCCATTTAGAATTGCCAGCTCCCTCAGCTGCTGCTTCTTGTAGTAGTCCATGGACTCGTCCTGACAAAAGCTCCAGTTATTAGCTAACAGTATATATCGAAACTACTAAGAGATGATGGCAGCAATGAGCAACGAGGGTACATACAATTGGTTTAAGAAGATCCTCTAGGATGGACACAGCTTGATTTAGGCGCGCATCAACCATATCTACTGGAAACTCTGCTTCCACAAGTACATGCAGTTGTTCATTAAGGTGTTCATACCCAGGTTTATCCCTCAGCTTGTCTTCCTATGAATGAAATCGTACATGTTTTTCAGGACATTTGCATCAAGGTGGGCATGATAAATTGCAAGTATAAAGAAGTAATGTACCAATAATCACTGAGCCATGCATAAGATATAACAAGAAAAACATGGTCATAATATCTTACTCCTTTCTTAGCTGCTGTACAGTTTTTTTTTTTTAAAAAAAAAGAGACCAAGGGTAAATTGTTATCCTTGAAATTCGTTAATGCCTATAGATTTTTTGAGGTATACAGGAAACCCCATTGATGAAATCATACTGTCGTGTGCCGATAGAGAATAAATAAAGTCATTATATAGATGTATCTAAACTGCATGACATAAATACTCACTATGTCTAAAGTATAATAACATTTCTACTCAACTTATTAGTAAACTTTAACTTTGAATGTTCTATTACATCTAAACTGGAAATGAAACCCAATAAAATTTAAATGTTGACATTACATAGTTTTGTGGGTCACACAGTAACTAGTCCTAAATAGTAAATGGATCCTTACTGAGCCCAGATTGCAGCTTGATACTAGAAACAACTCAATCAGTTGACACTAAAAATAAAATGTACAATGTTAACCTTGATTAGAATTCTCCAGAACTCCTCCAATGCCACTATCATAGCATGGCGTCACAATACAAACTTTATGTAATGTGAGAGTGAAATTAACTGAGTACATAACCACAAATCAGTAAGGGCCAGCCACAGGTTTGTCATGATGAGCCATGCAATATCCAAGTTTGTCCAGCCAAAAGTGAAATTAACTAAGTATTTGCTACCTAATAATGTGCAAATATAATGAACTCCTAAAATTTCGCATAAAGGAGTACCGCAACAATACATGGTACATTCAAAAAGTGTCAAATGATTCCAATTTATAGCCAGTGATATCATTACTATCAGAAATATAAGAAAGAACGTGAAATAGTCATTTAGCTACCTTAACAGAGTCTTTCACCGAACCACGTCCTCGAATGTAAACTCTACATTGGGTTGAAGCTTCAACTCTTTTGAGGGAGTTACCTCGCGGCCCCAATAAACGACCAACAAAGTTGTACTGATCAAAAGCAAAGAGTAAAGCATTCAAGATATGGCAATATGACATAGCATATTAAAGAAAGCTAAAAGAAAAGCATTTACGAAAGCTACCCACGTTAGGATACTTGTCCACCGGAACATCCAGCCTCATGACTTTCTTGACAATAGGAGTGGCAGCAAGTACAGGAGCACCATTCCAGCCCATTGATGATGCTTGTAGAACCCCCATATGCTGAGAAGCCTTGAGCGAAAGAGAACATTTGACCGTATTAAGAGAAGGCAGCACTATAAGCTAAGGCAGAATATAAAAGTTTGGTCCTCAACAAAAATATTTCCAACAACGCCTACTCTCATCCATTAATAGTAACAGGACGCTTCATGATTGCCAGGAATAAATCTGACATGGAAAAATAATCTTCACTCTATCTCATGTTATTACAATTTACAAGTCAATATCTATTCTATCGGTAGACCAGACTAGTCGCAACTAGTTGCAGATCCAATGTAAAATGAACAGCATGCTCAAAATCTAAATACGCAAGATCCTACCACCGATTTGCAAATTGTGCTTTCAATCCAGTGACCAGGCAAGCATGTAATACCAAAAGAAAGACAACAACAACAACAACAGATGCCAGAATATGCACCTCTGTTTGAATCCCTGACCAGCCCTCCAGATCCATTGGCTGACCATTCACTGGGTGGCCAGGTAACCTTAATGGGCTACCATGCTCAATTCTCTCAGGATCAACAAAATTATGGTTAGGCGCCATAGAAGATGCGCGCAAAATCTCTGCATTAAATAGAATCAGAACTCAGTTAGACAACTACACTATAAGTCAGAAACAATAATGAGATTAATACTTTGCATGCCACTCTAAAATGGGGCAAATGCAATCTGCTCGGGATTTCTAAATTTGTACAATGACATGAACAACTGCATTGTACCAATGAGATAGTAAACACTCCACTTAGCAAAAAATAGGAATAAGCTGCAGTGAGCCAGTGACCATCCTCAGGATAAAAAAAAATGGTTGACATAAACAGCAGCCATTTACTAGATTGTTAGCAGCCATTTGTGGTTGACATAAACGGAAGCCATTGTCAACTATGAGAACATGAGTTATTGTTTAGAGCCATAACTCAATGGAGCATTACCTTTTCATCACCACAAACAAAGTAAAAGGAAACAGGATAATGGGATACATGAGAAATGAATGAACAACAAAACCCATCCACACACACAAAAATCCTCTAATGAAATCTTATGATCAACAAATAGTAAAATACATGATGATCATAACAAACCCAAGGATACAAAAGTGCAGAGGCGATCATCAAAACTTCACACAAATATACGATTAACTGCCCCAACCTAAAAGACTTGGAGAAAATCTAGACATAGCAACTAATGATAGTGAATGTCTTGCGCCATTAACAAACAAAATAGTTGAACTAATTAAAAAAACTATATAGATTAACAACACTAGTAATGCGTGGAGGCATAGGAAACAAACCTTTGTTCAAGAGCCTGGTACAGAAAGGAAGAACTTGCACAAATGGGGCCAATTTCTGCCTCTCTGCAAGCAACTCAGCCAGATATCTGCCAAACAAGAATCAACGTTAGTATAACAGTAGCCAATACTGAATTTATTATTCACGTGATACAACAGAAGAAGAATAATTTGAAGGATCTAAAACAACTATAATCCCACAGAAATGAAATGTAAAAGGAAGAACTTTGATATGATTTATACAGAACGATCCATCAAATCAAAATTTACATGTGACTATCGCCAATGAGCGATTTATTATACACAAAATTTACACCCATTAGCAGCGAGTCAAACATACAGCTCCTATGTCCCCCTAGTAGCCAACTAGCCCATTGGGGAACAGCAGTAACAAATCTATCAGCGAGCCATCACGCCATCACAAAAAAAAAAGTCCCTATGATTACAGATCACTGCTCCATCACAATCAACAGCATTGATCAAGGGGGAAAATGGCATCCGGAAGTCTAGAATTAAGCGCAAATCTCCACCGCGGCATCAAATCTCGTGCTCCTCAGAAAGATTCCGAAAGGGCAGGATCAAAAACTAAACAAAACTTACCAAGAACAATAGGGAAAGCAATCGTGGAAAACAAATAAAAAAATCATGAACAAAATAGCGAAACGGACACTCACCTTTCTCTTTCAGAGGAAGAATACCTCATAGAATTGAGGGGATGAGGGGAAGAATGAACAGGGGACTGCGAGTATTGCAAGAGGGACGGCGGCGGAATCCTTTCGTCCATGGTCCCAAACAGCGAACACAAGAAACTTCACCACAAGATTTTGCAAGATTGGGGGAAGATACAAGAAACCTGAGAACCCAAAAATCCAAGAACCACGAAACCAAGAATCAAGAAAACCAAGAACAGCAGCTGCTTGCAAGCTTAGGTCCAGAGGCCTATCTTGAGGCCTGTGAAACCTAGAAGACGAGAGAGTTCACAGAGGACCGAGAAAAGGTAGATATATAAGGGATAGATGGGTGATTCTAAATCACAAAAGAGGAAGGTAATAGGTGGGCAATCAGTGATGAGAGCCCAGGCTGTGCAGAAGTTGGCAGCAGCTCTTGTTGGTGTTGGTTCTTGCTCTCCTTCCTTTCTCCTCACCACAGCACACCCACATCAAGGAGAAGGGGTGGGTGGGAGAAGGGAGGAGAGAGAGGAAGAGACAAACCCAAAGGAGGGCTTTGGATTCTGTCTCCCTCCAGTATGATTGAGGTCTGCTTGCGCCGGGAGTTTGCTCTGTAATTTTTCTCCTTTCATTTCAGTCAAGTATATTATTATTATTTTGTTTTGTATTTTTCTCGAGGGCCCTTTACCCATTCTGATACGTGCACCCATCACGGTTCCAAAAAAAAAACCCTGTGATAAACCACATGCTCTGTGCTAGAGACCATTGCAAATATTTTTATTGCGACCATATTGTTCTATGGAGGGATGCTAGTTTGTGCGTGGATGTAATACATTTTTTCGGTATGTACATTTAAAAAAGTTAATTTAATTTTGCATATTGTTAGTCATGCATATACCTACTCTCCGCCCCAAAAAAATATAATTCTAGATTTTGTGGCTGTCAAATTTCATTAAATTTGACCAAATTTATAGAAAATAGTAACAATATTTATGTCTCTGTAACACCCCGGTGTTATGCCTACATCTAGGCACTGCTAAATCATACATGTCATGCATCATCAAGCATCCTAATCCTACATGCATGATCTTGCATATAACAACTGAAACATTTCTTCAAGCATACTCAAACATGTTTGTGAAACGTAAATGGTACATACACTTATTATAGTTGTTCTCGCTTCGATTCTTGCTTACTAGTTATGTAGAAACTGTTGGTTATGCTTGTAAATCATCTAGAATGGTTTAGCACAATTTTTGGAGCAAGGGTTGTATTTGAATTATTGCCAAATTTTGCTTTAAAAAATAATTCCCCAAAATTAGGGTTTTGAGTTAAAAATTTAACTTTTATTCTATAATTTAAAATCTAGATAGAATTGGACTTTGGTCATAAAAGCAAAATTGTAGGGAATTTAATTCTAAGCAATTTTCATTTTTGGTACATTTTCAAAAGAGGTCATTTTCTTGCTCAAAATAATGTTTGAATGGTGGCATTTAAAAATTTCTTGAAAAATAAATTGAAAATCTTCATTTCCTTTTTCCCTGGGCCGCTGCTGCTTCTTCACCAAGACCAAGACAAGTGGCCTGGCCTCCTCCCCTGCCAGCCTCCCACCTCACCGCCTGCTCTGCCTCACCATGCCTGCCAGGCCCAGTTCTCCACACGCCTTTCTCTCCCACACACAAGGCTTGGTCCGGCCATGGCGAGCTTGCCCCCCGTGGCCATGGCTGCTCTGGCTCAAGGCCGCCACTTGGCAGCAGCAAGCCTGTGGTTGCGCACTTGCGCCACGCCCACTCACTGCCCGTGTCCACAAGACCCGCCACTCGCTACTGCACTTCCTCCCTTCTCCTCCAGCCTGCATGAGCCCGAGCCCCCGCTGTCACTGTGGCTCGAGCTCACTGCCGTCCAACTCAAGCACCACCGCACCTTTCTCCACCTCGTGCCCCGAGCTCCGCCTCGCCTTCCTCGGTAGTGTGCTCGAACTTGCTCCGCCTTCCGAGCACAGGTCGGACCTCCTCGCGCCACATCACTGGCCCATGGCATCACATGCATGCACGGCCATTGTGGAGCGCCTTTTTCCTTCCTCTCCCTCGCGATAGCGACCTTTGCCGAGCTCGCTTTCTCCTCGCTGCGTCTCTGCTTTCGCTCTCTGGCGCTGTTGCGTGGCGAGACGGCATGGTCACGGGCGAGAAACGGTGCTGCGCCACACCAGCTGCGCCTTTCGACATGGCGCCGCCTACCGCTAAGCCGGCCAGTAAAGCGGGCTAGTGGGTCGAAGTTCGCCAGCCAGCTCATCCTTTCCTCGGGCCGGTCACAGGCCGAAGTGGTCAGGGCAGTCCGGGTCCTTCGGGCCGGCCCAAAGAACACTTAAGCTTAATTGTTTTTCATTTATTATTTGTTATTTGAAATCAAGAATGGTTTGAAAAATGTTTGGATGATCAAAGTTGCTCCAAATTTGTTGAAACAAATTTTCTAGGTTCCTTATTACCAGATCTACTTGGGAAAATTATTGCATGTCATGTTTGATATACTTTCCTATAGGCTTTTATTTAATCTTGAATATTGCTGATAACTTGAAAAATATGTAGAAAAAATATATAGGCTTCAGAAAAATATGATTCCAAGTTTGTTAATCTTCTTATGTCATGTACTTCTTAGGAAAAATATGTTTCATACATGTGCTGTGGGAAAATTTAGAGGTGTAGTTCAAGTACCTTAAATGGCTGATTTTTGTTATTTTTGCTAGAGAGCAAACTTTGTATAAAACATTCATGTGATAATTTTTGTACAGTCATTATATGCTATGAAGAACCTAGGAAAAATATTAATTCTGTTGTTTGGCACTTTTCATAGTACAAAGTAATTTCATGCTCATTTTCATGCTATAGCTTGTCATTTTTGTGTAGGATGGTTTACTTATCCAAATGCCATGAAATTTTTATGGTAGTCTGTTTAGAGTAGTATTATGCTACTGTAATTTTCTCAGATTTTTAGGAGCATCAGAAATATATGTTGCTATTCAAACCTATTATTAATTAGGGTTTAAGCAAGTGTCGCTTAAGTGTGATTAAGAAATTAGTAAAGCTTTGGTGTATCTTTGAAGCATTTCATAAGATAGGTTAACTTAACATATTAGTAGTAGAAGAGAATGCAGTAGATGACATGTGCTTGTATTATAGTTTCGTGGATGATGTTGACTACCTTGCATTTAAACATATCCATTGCATTCATCTCCTTCGATGCACCGTTTGCATAATCACTTACGCCGCATTGCATCATACAGGATCGCAAACCGAGAACCCAAATCATATAACCGAGGAGCCCGAGGAGCAGCTCGAGGCGCAGCAGCAGAAGTGCCGAAGCCGACGAGGAGGACGCGTGAGGAACTTCCGGAGTGCCCCGATCACCGTCCGAGCTCCTTCGAGAGAGGCAAGCCCCGAGCATTTTTCTCCGGTTTGCAATTAATTAATTAAATGTTTTACTTTAAATTGATGCATTACGTTCAGGAGTTGTTTGCAACCGCTGTTGCATTATACCTTGTTTACCTTTGTATACTATATCCTTGTTACCCCGGTATCCGCAATGAAGTCAATGCTTAGTGGCTTAGACCGGTAGAAGTCGGGTGATTTCCACCACCGCGAGCTATAGGTGGTTACCGGATCTGCTTTGGATGGCTATGAAGTCATGGTATAACTAAGTGTTAAATGAAGTTGAGACCGGCGGAGACTTGCGGTGGTTTTGGACCGTAGTGTTTCCGTCAGGTCGATTATTAAGGACCGACCGTTGTTGGGCCTCGAGTCATGTTGAACGCATGCCTTACATTTAGCCGGGCCGGATAAAGTACCTTCCGACCGCTGAAGTCGGGAGATTTTTCGGCCGAGTAGATTGCCCGCAGCCGCCTTGCGTCAAGCAGTGTGGTAGGACACGGGGCGGGATGATAAGACCAAAGTGCGCCGGTCGGCCCCCGGTACATGTGGTTCTGCAAACTCGAGATACCCGGAAAGTTGACTCGGTGATCAATATCTCACTTTAGCGGGTGAGTGAGATTTGTGTAAGGAATAAATCACCAAATGGTTAGGAATCGATTCAATCGCCATCGCCTCCCGATAGTGAGCACTTGACTTGAGTGACTTCATCGTAGTAAATGTTATGGAACACTTGGACAGCTTATAATGAATATGACGGTATGGAAGTTAAGTTAATGATCATTGGTTATCATTATCCGCTTAATCACATGTTTACTCTAGTATAGGTGCAAATCTAGTGGACAAAGTTAATAATAATTAACTTGGCAATAATGCTTTTAGAAAGGTTCTTGAAATGCTAAAATGCTTCTTTTGCAAATGAGTCACCTACCCTACTATAAAGCCTTTCATAATCCTTGGTGTCATTTATTTTCGGTTATGTCGGGTAAGTCCGGCCGAGTACATTCTCGCACTCGTGGTTTTATTCCCACTTGTTGCGATGATGGGCGATGTACTATGGCTATTGTATCAACCGCCTCTATCCTGCGATGGGTGATGCTTAGGACCATGGGCATGGTCATTCCTTACGCCTCATCTAATGCTTTTGTTGAGATGATCATTCACGGCACTATATTTGAACTCCGTGTGAGTGTGTGTGGTTTTAAACAAATGACTTCCGCTACTTTTTATTTGAACTTGTTTTGTAATAACTATGTTTAAACTCGATGTATCTGTATGCAAACTTTTATGTAATATGTGATTGGTGACCGCTAAACTTATTACGATCATGGTCGGGACACGAGTTGGTTTGAAATCCTTCGTGATTTCACGGACTACCGGGTTATACGGGCTTAAGTTTGTTCAATCGTCCGCTTCTCGTGGATGATTTTCTTACTTAATTTCGTATAATTGGTCGGTTCTCACATTACCGCATCGAGCATGGTTTAGCGTGTTCTGCTCACAAGTGTATTTAAAACAAAAGGCATTTGAAAAACGTGATTTTAAAACTATAAAGTGTGCCAAAGATCATATCCTTTATGCCCGCTAAGGACTTTAGGTGGCTTAATTAAGTAACTCGACTTGGGTTCTTGCATCATATTTCTCTTCGTCAATACTCATACGGCGTGCTATTGTATGAGTGCCACTTGTTTGAGTGGTAATGAATGGATCAATTGCCTCTACGCCTCTAAGTAAGTGTGAGTTGTGAGAGCATGATCGGATACACCACCGATCTAGGGTGAATGCTTATATGATGTTGGAGTAATTACATGTTCTACGATGTTTTACAAAGGTATCTCATGTATGGGTCTTCCGTCTGTGGAGGCGATGCCGTCAATAGGACGATGGTTCGGTAGTTACTACTGCTGTACACGTATCCGGGGATTCGTGTAGAGCGTGTAGATAAAACTTTATTGCTTTTATGCATTCATTGGGAATTGGGCTGAAATGAATCTTCTGCAGTACATAACAACGCTTATCGTAGAAACGATTAGCTACGTATTGAGAGATCGTTGTATGCCACCGAATTCGTCGTTAGAAATTATTTATTCCTAAGTTTGTGAACGCACGTGACGGTGCGTATATACATCATGTTACTTGTGCATCTCATTCATCTCATGCATACCTCCCTTATAAATTGATTATCTCCTTTTGATAAAAGACGATATCACCAAAAGTATGTTTCCCAAGTAATAAGAGAACTTTTGCTACAGATGGCCCGCACGAAGCGACATCACCAGTAAGTCCACCGGAGGAAGAGCACCTCGACGTCTGCTGGGCCCCGAGGGAGCACCGCACCACGGACACCTTCTTGAGCGAGTTTGGCATGCCAACTTTGCTTTGGAGAGTGCTCCATGATGTGGGTACCCAGAGGGTCAAGAGCCGTGTACTCTTGGAATGAGAGCCAGCTTGGCGATGATGGACTTGCGAAGGTGGAGATCACGGTTCCTGCTCTCTGTGATGCTCCAGATTGGGATGGTTGGCATTTGAGTTTGAGGGTCGCACTCACCGTGAGGGTGCAGAGGGAGCAGCCTTCCGTGTCATCGTGGACATTATGAGCAGATTTCCCAAAGAGCTTGCTGCAGCTCTAGCCGGTACTTTTCCTAGGGATGATCCTCGTGATGCCATTTGGGTTCAAATTCTCGTGGAAGTGCATTGGTCGAGGTCCACCGAGGGACAAAGCTAGCGACAACCAGCAATGAGTGCTATGTTCGCCGCCATTAGAGCGTATGAGGGTCTCGAGAGTACCCTCTGGACTTTGACCGGCTTATGTAGTGAGGATAAGCTCAAAGGAAGAAGCGTAAGAAGAGACAGCACGAGCCATAGTTAGCTTGGCTTGCAGGAGCGGTTATCGATATGAACTTACAACAGATCAAAGTGTTGAGAGAAGTGATAGAGCTATGCAATGAGTGCATACGTTGACTCAAGCCAACAACAATGCAGACCGCATGATTGGACAATTGGTCCAGAAAGGAATGAAGCCCGAACGCAAGAAACCTTCATTGCGAGAGAGTCGATGAGCTAGAGGAATACAACGGCAACTCCGCACGAGGAGTTTCACGCGCTTCTACAATGGGGTTGGCCCTTATGCTCCAAGAACGCCACCGGCATGGACATCGACGACGACAACCGAAACGAGCCCGTAGTTTCACCAGAGGCGATGGTGACGCCTCTCCGATCCCGACGATGGCCCCGAGGAATAGGCTAGTTGCCTTGCGCTAGTATCTAGGTCCCGTCGCGAAGACCTTTCTTTTGTTGGCATGTAACCTATCGTATGTTGTTTCAACGTATGAGACTTGGCATGTGGTTGGAACTTGATTTTCGAATGCGATATCTCGAACGCATAAAAAGTCCAAAGTATGTGTAATCGGCAATGTGACCGTATGGATGCGATGTTTGCCATTGAAGTAATTCGATTAAGTGTTGTTGTCTTAATTGGGATGAGATTGTTGTGCCTCTGCTTTATTGCATGAATTTATTCTCTCCAAAATCGATCAAGACGCATAATTTTTCTTCACTCGCAATCATTACAGCTTCACTCAATCGTTACTTGTTGCTGAAATATGCAGATGACAAACACTCGCCAACCCACGATGAAGTCACCGAGCCCGGTGCTAACGGTTCAGGGACCGGTGGTGGTGGAGGAAATCATGGCAACAACAATGAGCCTCCCCATGAACCGCATTTGCCACCTCCTCCCCGCTTTACCCCGAGATGTTTCTCGACACCGCCGGGAGTCGCCAAGAACACGGAACAATCCCGTAAGAACATGGAAGATTTTCTGCAAGCACCATAGCCAACAACGTGCAACGTGGTAACAATCAAGGTGGTGGCATGGGAGTAAACCAATATAGCAGCTTCAAAGATTTCATGGACACCAGCCACCCGATTCAAGGAAGCCACAGAGCCACTCGACGCCGAGGAATGGATCAACACGATGGAAGATAAATTCCGTGTGTTGAGGATGACCGAGGTTCTCGAAACGGAGTATCTTTGCACTTCAATTGCGAGGACCGGCGGGAATGTGGTGGAAGCACCATCGCACCACCTTCCCTCCAAATGCTCGATTTCTTGGAGAGAGTTTGCCGAGGCCTTCCGTGGAGTCTATATTCCACCCGGGCTGACAGAGATGAAGTTGGGAGAGTTTCTGGCATTGAACCAGGGTACCAAAACCGTGACGCAATACCTGCATGCTTTCAACAACTTGTGTCGCTATGCTCCCGACATGGTTGACACAGATGCCAAAAGGATAGCCGCTTTTAAGAGGGTCTCAATCCAAAATGATGAAGCATGTTGGTACCAACAACCGCTGCGTCAGATTCAACGACTTCATCGGATCGTATCAAGCAGAGAAGAATAACAACGCCAAAGATCACAGCCAAGACACGCAAGAGAGCCTTCAAGGTGGGCCGTCACAAGCTAGAGCACCTATGGGAGGTCGTCCTCCTTATCGCCCATCGGCACTGGGCGCTAGATTCGTGCCACCTCACCAAGAAGCCAAAATTTCCGTGGACCTCAAAAGCCGTATAAGATGGCAAGATACCCAACAAAGCAAACCAAGAATCATGGGTACAAGGCGCCTAAGGGAGTCAGGATCTCACCGACAAAGGAGAGAGGACCTCGCTATAACGTGATCAACCCGGTCATTTCTCGAGGTTTTGTCCATACCCGCCCAAGAAGAAGCAAAGCAGACTTATAATGCTAGAGTGCACAGACAACAAAGGATGAAATTCCGGGGAGAGCCCACATCACCGCCGGTAAGTTTATCATCAATGAAAACCCCGCAGCTTGTTCTATTTGATTCTCGATCATCGCATTCTTTTTTATGAGTCAAGCATTTGCACGTAAACATGAACAACCATGCACGTAATTGGGTTATGGTTATCGTATAAGTTCAAATAGGGTGATGTTTTGACCAACCGGATGGTTCGAGGGCAACCCTTGAATTAGGTAGCGGTGAAGTTCCGAGTGAACTTGATAGTTATGCTCGGTTAGTCTTGGATGTCATTATAGGGATGAATTGGATGAAGGATTGGGGAGCAAATATAGATACCGGAGGTCGAGTACTTACCCTTAAGGATCCCCTAGGTGAGGGTACTTTCCAAGTACCATTGCCTAAAAGAATGCACCTTATAAGTGTTACATGCGCTACGGCGCAATATTCCTATTCATCGATTCCTAGAGTGTGTGAATTCCTGACGATTTCCTGGATGAGCTACCCGGTCTTCCGCCAGATAGGGAGATTGAGTTTGGAATTGAGCTAGTCCCCTAACAGCTCCAATTTCAAGAAGACCCTATCGGATGCCTCCAGATGAGTTAGTGAGCTCAAGAAGCAATTAGAAGATTTGTCGAAAAAGGGGTTTATTCGCCAAGCAAGTCCGAATGGGGATGTCCAAATTTTGTTTGTGAAGAAAAAGAAAGAGGGCACGTTGAGAATGTGCGAGATTATAGGCCACTCAATGTCGTGGACCGTCAAGAATAAATATCCCTTGCCACATATTGATGTTCTGCTTGACCAACTATCCAAGGCCAAGGTGTTCTCAAAAATAGATTTGAGATCCGGTTATCATCGATTAAGATTAGGCCACGTGATATACCAAAAACTGCATTTTCCACCGTGATACGGGTTGTATGAGTATCTTGTCATGTCTTTTGGCTTGACAAATGCTCCCAGCATATTTTATGTTCTTGATGAATACGGTTTTCATGCCGGAATTGGATAAGTTTGTGGTAGTATTCATCGATGACATTCTCGTGTACTCCGAGAATGAGAGAGATCACGAAGAGCATCTGAGAACTGTCTTGACCAGACTTAGAGACCATCAATTGTATGCTAAGTTTAGCAAATGCGAATTCTGGTTGAAGAAAGTTCCTTTCCTTGGTCACATTCTGTCAGAGAATGGAGTTTCAGTCGATCCAAGTAAGGTGCAAGAAGTTATGAATTGGAAAGCACCGACCTCGCCCTCGAGATTAGAAGTTTCTTAGGACTAGCGGGTTATTACCGCCGCTTTATACCAGATTTCTCAAAGATCGCCAAACCGATGACAAGCCTCCTACAAAAGGATCACAAGTTTGTGTGGACAGAGGAGTGTGAAGCAGCTTTCCACACTTTGCGGAAACTGTTGACCACTGCTCCTGTTCTAGCACAACCAGATATTGAGAAACCATTTGATGTGTTTTGCGACGCATCTAAAACTGGATTGGGTTGTGTTCTTATGCAAGAAAGGAGAGTCATAGCTTATGCATCACGTCAATTGAGAAAGCACGAGGTCAACTATCCAACACACGATCTTGAACTTGCTGCAGTTGTGCACGCCCTAAAAATTTGGAGACATTACCTACTTGGTAACGTGTGCAATATTTTCACGGATCACAAGAGTCTTAAGTATATCTTTACCCAACCAGAGCTAAACATGAGACAGCGTAGATGGTTGGAATTGATCAAAGATTACAACTTGAATGTGCAATATCATCCTGGTAAAGCCAATGTTGTGGCAGATGCTTTGAGCAGGAAGTCACATTACTTGACTGTGCAGCCATTACTTGAAGATGGATTCGATCTAATGCATCCTGCTGTGTTAAATAGTATTCAGATTAGTTGCTCGTTGGAGGGTAAGATAATAGAAGGCCAGAAAACTGACAAGGGGATATTCCACATCAAAGAGAAAATAAAAGGAAAGCCGTCTCAACACTTTAAAGTGGATGAACAGGCGTGTTGTGGTTTGACAACCGCCTTGTGGTTCCCAAGGATCGAGAGCTTAGGAATAAACTCATGGATGAAGCTCACCGTCTAAGCTATCTATCCATCCCGGAAGTAGTAAGATGTATCAAGAACTAAGATCTCGCTATTGGTGGACCAAAATGAAGAAAGAAATTACAAATATATGTTGCCGGATGTGACACATGTTGTCGAGTGAAAGCCATTCACATGAAACCTGCCTTGGTATGTTGCAACCCTTATCACCCTAGTTGGAAGTGGGACGATATCGATGATGGATTTTATCACGGGTTTGCCCACTACTCAAAAAAAGGACATGATTCGATTTGGGTAATTGTGGATCGTCTTACCAAGACCGCTCATTTCCTACTGTCAAAACCACTTATCGACCACCTCAATATGCCGAAAAGTACGTCGCAGAAAATTGTGAGGTTGCATGGTATACCAAAGACCATAATATCTCGATAGAGGCTCACAGCTCACGGCTCATTTTTGGGAACATTTACACAAAGGCTTAGGAACTAGTTTGATTCATAGATCGCTTATCATCCTCTCGCATGGATGGTCGATCGAACGAGTAAATGCTGCTTTTGGAGGATATGTTGAGAGCCCGTGTATTGTCTTCCAAGGGATCATGGGAGTCATGGTTACCGTTAGCTGAGTTTTCTTATAATAATAGCTATCAAGAAAGCATCAAGATGGCCCCATTCAAGCTTTATATGGTAGAAAATGTAGAACACCATTGAATTGGGTCGAACTCGGAGATCAAGGTATTATGGCATTGATTTTGTAGAAGAAGCCGAGAAGAGAGTTCAGATTATTCAAAGGAATATGAAAGCTGCCCAATCACGTCGTAAAAGCTATGCGCATAAAAAGAAGGAGACCCTTTGTGTTTGAAGTTGGTGATTATGTTTATCCGAAAGTCACACCAATGAAGAAGAAAAGGTTTGGAATCCAAGAAAGCTTGCCATGAGATTCAGAGGACCCTACAAGATCTTGGAACAAAGAGGTCCCAGAGCCTACAAGTTAGAGTTACCCGAGACAATGAGTACAGCTTTTCCCAGCTTTTCCATGTATCACATCTCAAGAAATGTTTGCGTGTTCGGAGGAAAGAATAGAACCTCGAGGTATCCAACTCAAATCAGATTTGGTGTATCGTGAACAACCAAATCCGGGTGCTAGACACTAAGGAACGTGCTACTCGAATAGTGTGGTGAAAACATACAAGATACAAAGGGGATCATCATGATGAGGGAGATGCAACTTGGGAAACAGGAGAGTATCTACAAAAAGCTTATGAAGAATTTTATAACAAATGGTTCAGAACCCAAATCTCGGGACGAGATTTTTATAAGGGGGAGGGCAGAACACCCCCAGTGTTATGCCTACATCTAGGCAATCGCTAAATCATACATGTCATGCATCATCAAGCATCCTAATCCTACATGCATGATCTTGCATATAACAACTGAAACATTTCTTCAAGCATACTGAAACATGTTTGTGAAACGTAAATGGTACATACACTTATTATAGTTGTTCTCGCTCGATTCTTGCTTACTAGTTATGTAGAAACTGTTGGTTATGCTTGTAAATCATCTAGAATGGTTTAGCACAATTTTTGGAGCAAGGGTTGTATTTGAATTATTGCCAAATTTTGCTTTAAAAAATAATTCCCCAAAATTAGGGTTTTGAGTTAAAAATTTAACTTTTATTCTATAATTTAAAATCTAGATAGAATTGGACTTTGGTCATAAAAGCAAAATTGTAGGAATTTAATTCTAAGCAATTTTCATTTTTGGTACATTTTCAAAAGAGGTCATTTTCTTGCTCAAAATAATGTTTGAATGGTGGCATTTAAAAATTTCTTGAAAATAAATTGAAAATCTTCATTTCCTTTTTCCCGGTCATTGCTTTCTGCCCAGCCAGCCACAAGACAGGCCTGCCTGCCTCCGCGCCTGTCAGCCACCTCACCACACCTCGGCCTCGGCCCAAATTGCTCGCCCATGCCCAGGCCTCCACACGCCTTCTCTCCCACACACAAGCCCCCAGCCATGGCAGAGCTTGCCTGGCCAGCGTGGCCGCCTCTGCTCAAGCGTCGCCACCCGCCAGGCAGGCAGGTTCGGCTGCACTGCGCCCACGCCCGCCTTCACTCCGCCTGTGTCCGCCAAGACCCGCCACTCGCGCCCGCACTTCCTCCCTCTCTCCTCCGCTGCCAGCTGAGCTCCGAGCCCCGCCACACCGTGCTCGAGCTCCGCCGTCGTCCAACTCAAGCACCACCGCACCTTTCTCCAATTCCTCGTGCCCCGAGCTCCGCCTCGCCTTCCTCGAAGTAGTGCTCGAACTTGCTCCGCCTTCCGAGCACAGGTCGGACCTCCCCGCGCCTCGCCACCGGCGTCCATGGCACCGCCATGCACGGCCGCCGTGGAGCGCCCTTTTCCTTCCCTCTCCAGCCTCGCATAGCGACCTTGCCGAGCTCGCTTTCTCCTCGCGCGTCTCCTGCGCTCGCTCTCTGGCGTTGCCGTGGCCGGAGATTTGCCACGTGGTCACTTGCCGAGTTGCTGCCACCAGCGCCAGCCTACACATTCCGAAGATGGCGCCGCCTCTTTGCTAAGCCGCCCGGCTTTGCCAGCAAAGCCAGGGGCAAGCTCCAGCCAGCCACAGCTCATCCTTTTCGCTCGGGGCGCAAGAGGCGAAGTAGCCGTGGTCAGGGTCGTCGGGTCCCTTCGGCCGCCCAAAGAACACTTAAGCTTAATTGTTTTCATTTATTATTTGTTATTTGAAATCAAGAATGGTTTGAAAAATGTTTGGATGATCAAAGTTGCTCCAAATTTGTTGAAACAAATTTTTCTAGGTTCCTTATTACCAGATCTACTTGGGAAAATTATTGCATGTCATGTTTGATATACTTTCCTATAGGCTTTTATTTAATCTTGAATATTGCTGATAACTTGAAAAATATGTAGAAAAATATATAGGCTTCAGAAAAATATGATTCCAAGTTTGTTAATCTTCTTATGTCATGTACTTCTTAGGAAAAATATGTTTCATACATGTGCTGTGGGAAAATTTAGAGGTGTAGTTCAAGTACCTTAAATGGCTGATTTTTGTTATTTTTGCTAGAGAGCAAACTTTGTATAAAACATTCATGTGATAATTTTTGTACAGTCATTATATGCTATGAAGAACCTAGGAAAAATATTAATTCTGTTGTTTGGCACTTTTCATAGTACAAAGTAATTTCATGCTCATTTTCATGCTATAGCTTGTCATTTTTGTGTAGGATGGTTTACTTATCCAAATGCCATGAAATTTTTATGGTAGTCTGTTTAGAGTAGTATTATGCTACTGTAATTTTCTCAGATTTTTAGGAGCATCAGAAATATATGTTGCTATTCAAACCTATTATTAATTAGGGTTTAAGCAAGTGTCGCTTTAAGTGTGATTAAGAAATTAGTAAAGCTTTGGTGTATCTTTGAAGCATTTCATAAGATAGGTTAACTTAACATATTAGTAGTAGAAGAGAATGCAGTAGATGACATGTGCTTGTATTATAGTTTCGTGGATGATGTTGACTACCTTGCATTTAAACATATCCATTGCATTCATCTCCTTCGATGCACCGCTTGCATAATCACTTACGCGCATTGCATCATACAGATCGCAAACCGAGAACCCAAATCGTCATAACCGAGGAGCCCGAGGAGCAGCTCGAGGCGCAGCAGCAGGAAGTGCCAGAAGCCGACGAGGAGGACGTTGAGGAACTTCCGGAGTGCCCCGATCACCGTCCGAGCTCCTTCGAGAGAGGCAAGCCCCGGAGCATTTTCTCCCGGTTTGCAATTAATTAATTAAATGTTTTACTTTAAATTGATGCATTACGTTCAGGGAGTTGTTTGCAACCGTTGTTTGCATTATACCTTGTTTACCTTTGTATACTATATCCTTGTTACCCCGGGTATCCGCAATGAGTCAATGCTTAGTCGGCTTAGACCGGTAGAAGTCGGGTGATTTCCTGCCACCGCGAGCTATAGGTGGTTACCGGATCTGCTTTGGATGGCTATGAAGTCATGGTATAACTAAGTGTTAAATGAAGTTGAGACCGGGCGGAGACTTGCGTGGTTTTGACCGTAGTGTTTCCGTCAGTGTCGATTAAGGACCGACCGTTGTTGGGCCTCGAGTCATGTTGAACGATGCCTTACATTTAGCCGGCCGGATAAAGTACCTTCCGACCGCCAAGCCGGGAGATTTTTCGGGCCGAGTAGATTGCCCGGCAGCCTTTGTGCGGGCGCGGTGTGTGGTAGGACACGAAGCGGGATGATAAGACCAAAGTGCGGTCGGTCGGCCCCGGTACATGTGGTTCTGCAAACTCGAGATACCGAAAAGTTGACTCGGTGATCAATATCTCACTTTAGCGGGTGAGTGAGATTTGTGTAAGGAATAAATCACCACCGGTTAGAATCGATTCAATCGCCATCGCTCTCCCCGGATAGTGAGCACTTGACTTGAGTGACTTCATCGTAGTAAATGTTATGGAACACTTGGACGCTTATAATGAATATGACGGTATGGAAGTTACTTAATGATCATTGGTTATCATTATCCGCTTAATCACATGTTTACTCTAGTATAGGTGCAAATCTAGTGGACAGGTTAATAATAATTAACTTGGCAATAATGCTTTTAGAAAGGTTCTTGAAATGCTAAAAATGCTTCTTTTGCAAATGAGTCAGCTACCCTACTATAAAGCCTTTCATAATCCTTGGTGTCATTTATTTTCGGTTATGTCGGGTAAGTCTGGCTGAGTACATTCTCGTACTCAGGGTTTTATTCCCACTTGTTGCAGATGGGCAGATGTACTATGGCTATTGTATCAACTGCCTCTATCCTGCGATGGGTGATGCTTAGGACCATGGGCATGGTCATTCCTTACGTCTCATCTAATGCTTTTGTTGGAGATGATCATTCGCTGGCACTATATTTGAACTCCGTGTGAGTGTGTGTGGTTTTAAACAAATGACTTCCGCTACTTTTTATTTGAACTTGTTTTGTAATAACTATGTTTAAACTCTGATGTATCTGTATGCAAACTTTTATGTAATATGTGATTGGTGACCGCTAAACTTATTACGATCATGGCTGGGACACGAGTTGGTTTGAAATCCTTCGTGATTTCACGGACTACCGGGTTATACGGGCTTAAGTTTGTTCAATCGTCTGCTCTGGTGGATGATTTTCTTACTTAATTTCGTATAATTGGTCGGTTCTGTTACAGTCTCCAGATAAGTTTACTATAAAAATATATTCTATAATTAATTCAATGATCTTATTTGATATCATAGAAAATAGTATTGCCTCTGTTCGAAATTGTAAGACGCTTTGACTTTTTTAGGTGCAGTGTTTTTGCTATGCACTTAGATATATAATATGTCTAGATACATAGTAAAAATAATGTATCTAAAAAAGCTCTTACAATTTGAACGGAGGGACTACTTTTTATATATAAATTTGATCAAAATTTAAATGGTTTGACTCCTAAAAATGATTATATTCTTTTTAGGATGGAGATAGGATATACTTTAAGAATCTAGTATAAGTCTGTTTAGTTCAGTGGTGAGATGTGAAAAAACAACGGAGAGCTATGTGCTATGAAAAAATTGTAAGTTATTTGGTTAAAATAACTATGAAACATATCCACTCTCTTTATTTATCTTCCTTGAAATAGTCGTAAAGTGTACCTCCATTTTCACCCATTTAGCAGAAAGCTGAAAGCCAAAAACAGAGTCTAAGGTGTGAAAATTGTACTGCGCTGAAAATACAGCTTATGGTTCTACCTATTTAGTTGGCGTTCTGATTTTTAGTAGTAGAAGCACTTTTCAAAATTTGAACCAAACACAACTTATGACTACATGAATTTTACAAATCGAGTTCATCTTTGTTTACTTGGCAGTTGGCATGAAAAAAAACAATTGGCAAAACATGAACTAGAAACATGTTTGAGGTCTTCCCACATGTACCCCTAGCCTGGTCGTAGTAAGAAAATCATTGTACTCATCAAGTTAACGGAATCTAGGTGTCCGTTTGAGGAGCGTTGACTCCTCCAACTAACTAAGCGCAACCGCCCCCGTCCCAGCCCCGCTCCATCTGGGCCGTTCATCTCGCGTCCAAGCTAGCTAGTACTAATCACCTCGCGATCGAGTATGCAGGGCCGTCAAACATTTCATTTCAGCACACAAAATTGTCTGCGTTTTTCAATCATTGGAAAGAGCTTATTTTAGCCCTGCGCGGCCGCCGCTTCCTCGGAGTTAGGCCTAAAAAACCACTGAACTTTGTACACAATTGTGAACCTTTTGTGATGGTTTTGTTTTTGTTTCCGCTGCTAGTAGAGTTTGTAATCTCAACAACCAAACTAAACTGGTGATCAAGAGTTGGCCGGGTCATCATTTGGCAGCCAAAATATAAATGGAGTTTCTTGTACACGTATGCACTGGAGACAGACAGGCATATAATATATACAAACAAATGACGCGCCTGCATTAGTATATCAGCACACTCATGACGTGTCAGGGCAGCGGCCACAAGGAAACACGAATTCCAGTTAGGCACCTGGAGACGATCGAGCTCGTTTCCGTTGAACAGCTAGCTATGGGTTTGCATGGATCATCATGACAAATCATGGTTAATGGAGTAGGCTAGCTAGCTTGATCACATAGTCTAATAATATATATTAAATATATATAGGATAATTTATTTAGAACAGCAGCCCAAACATGCATTCCCATCAGGAGAAGCAGCTTGATCCCTGGAGGATGGAGACGTCCGTGCTACTGCAGAAATTGGGTAAACAACAAGCAGAAGATCGAGGATATTAAGTGTTGTAGATTTTGTTTATTAACCGACTATATATAAATAAATTGTTCAGATTATTATTACTGAAAATATTTTTTAAATCTAGGGAATCAAATGCTGCTTCGGAAAACACCAAAATTTACCAGCTCATACACGTTTCATATCGTTCCACAAGGAAATCAAACGCACTGGATGGATGGACTCACTGGATCAAGTACCTCCAAATTTTGTTCAAATTGACGGCTGTAAATTAAAGATAGCCAGATTATAATTGATGGAGTGACCTGTACATTTCCATTCTTCTACTAACCAGGCACACACATCCGTTACTTTCTGAGTTGTCCGTCCAGCTGTGTACCATGGACACAGCAGGAAACCCGTCACCTTAATTTGGGTTTATTATCTTTTTTTTTGTGAAATTAAACTGTCGCCGTTAGCTAGTGTAGCATGATTTGGTGTGGATCCGACTTATTCTTCTCTCAGCTCAGCTTGGGATTTTTTTTCCGGACTTGCACTGTTTCGTGCATGCATGTGTGCAGTCCTTTTCGATGCATCATGCATTAGCATTAACCGTGCCTCGTTTACTGACAGCTACAGATAACAGGTAGGGCGCGCCGGTATTTAGTGGGTGTTTGAGACTGCTTCGCTTCATGTATTTTTGTCAAACAGTTTAAGCTTCACGTACTCTGTTCGAGAAAAAAAAATATGAAGTTGTGAAAGCATTTAAAAAAGTGCTCCATAAACTCTAGTTTTTTTTTTAAAACTGCTCTACGGTGAAGTTTGTGGAGCAGAGTCTGTAGAGCAGTCCTAAACACCCCTTAGTTCTAGTTCTAAATATAAGTACAGCGTTTACTATGCGTGCAGTACAAAATATGGTACTCCTGTCTCGCTTCGTAGACGAGTAGTACATCGAATTGATTTGGCAATGTTGAAACAAAAGAGACGTCTCCAACTGTATTAATTTTTTTTGAAAAAAAGTTTAATTTGGTGATGCGTCCGGCGAAAGAAACATATGGGAATGCTCCTTTGAAACAATTCAATTCATGGATATATATCTATAGCACCCTTGTCATATTTTTTAATTAAACAGAATTGCTTGAATCAAGTCGTCTTCCTAACAAATAGATAAAGGATCTGTTTGGATCTCATGTAACTAATAATTAGACGCTAATAATTACCTGTGGTTCTGTTTGGATCCTTAACTAATAGGTAAGCTGCTAATAATTAGCTGTGATTTTGTTAGGATCCTTAGCTAATAAGTCAGCTAATGTCTTACCTACCACCCAACAAATAATTACCTATTAGCTGGTTTTTCTAAGCTACCAAAAATAATAATTAGTTTTGGATAGATCCAAATGGGACCAAAGACTTCTAGTCTTCAAATCTTTGAATATCGAATTGGCCTATCTAGTAATCAGGAGCTGCCAAATCAAGAGTTTATTTTTCAACCTTCAACTAACACAATAGTCCGATTTCGAACCTAAACTACGAAACAAGATATAGGACATGGACGCCCTCTAACTCTTTTTTATTCAAAGATTCACCATATAACTATTGAAATCTGACAAATTTGGTCCAAGAGTGGTTTTCTATTTTCTAAAAATGAAATCTATATGTTGATAACCTATTTATAGTTATTTGGAACTTTATTTATTCATATATATATATATATATATATTACTCATAATTGTGCTAATCATTTATTTAAATTATCGTTTTGCATTGTATCATACCTGGAGATCGACCAAGAGGATATGGCAGACCATGAGTACACGGAAGAATGTGAAAGACAACACAAACCTCTGGGATGCCATGCTCCACCCTGTGTATGGATCCTATATAGAAATTGTTTAGCTAGCACTTTACTTTATGTTGACGGATTGTGATTGACTAGGTTATATGTTTTCAAACAAGGTAGTGCCTCAAAAATCACGCAATCAACTAGTCATGTGATCAACAAAAAGTAGAGTAAAAACAACAATTTAAATGAATAACAAACATGACTACAAGCAATGAAACACTAAGAACATGAACAAATAAGATCCAAATAGAATACTAACAGCCTAAAAAAATGGTACTAGTTTCATATTTTTTGAATTAAAATATATTACTTATATTTTCAAAAAATATCAGACCATTTTATTGTTTTAGAAAGTAGGCAACCACCTTTAAACTAGTTGAAGGACCAAATTTGTCTGGATATCGAATCAGGCCCGGCCCGCTAACAAACCCAACAGATTTTCTTCGTGGGCCTGACCGCTAGAAGGCCACGCCGGCCAGAAGCGGCCGAATCTACTCGCAGATGTAGAGGTTCTTGGAACGAGAACGAGCGGTTGTTATCATCATCTCATCAGACCACGCAAGGATGCAGCGATGCAGACTATTTGCCCTCAGATTCTGGTTGCAAATTTTGGAGTCAGGGATCGAGAGGCGGTAGAGCTACGCTCCACCATAAGATCGTGCCCAATTTCATGGCATAGAGAAGAAGGGATGTAGCATACATGTGTATATACAAACATATATACAGGCAAATCATCTAGGCACTCAACACCGATATATATATATTTACATAATTATATTTATTCTCATCCATCCACACCGTACATATATACAGTCAATCTATATACTCACGACAATATTGTTTGATAGCTTATATAGTCTGCAACTCTGCACACACAACAACTAGCGTACATACGTACTCGCAGATCGACGCCTTATTTTCTCTCTCTCTCTCTCTCTATATAGCACACATAGCAGCAACCAGACTACCAGAGGCAGCAGCACACGTATGTCCGTGGTCAGAGAACGACGTACGCTACGTTCTTAGCTAGCTGATGGAGATACAACTACGTAATTAGCTAGGACGGTCACCACCCGCCCGTCCGTCAGATTCTGATCATGCATGCGCGCGAGCGCCTAGAGGAAGCCTTTGCCGGCGGCGGCGGAGTCGATCTTGACGTGGTAGCCGAGGTGGAGGGCAGTCTGGTGGTGGTACTCGTACTCCTGCTGGCCCTGGGGCTGCTCCGAGTACTGCGACGACGAGGCAACGGAGGCGGCGGCCAGCACATGCTGCTGCTGGTAGTAGCCATAGCCACGCGGGTCGAACGACGCCGGCAGCGCTTTCAGCTCCGTCGTAGCCCCGCGGACCGCCGCCTGGTCTGCTTCTGCCGCCCCCTCCTGCAGAGCTCGCTCAGCCTCTGCAACCTGTTATTACAGTACAGTACAGTACAAATTTGATCAAGAGAATACCCCTACTCGCTAGCAGCTAGCACTGAGTTCCTGAATCCTGACTGACTGTGTGCCTGTGTTAGTTTAGTGAATGGTCATCAGTCGTATACCTTGGCCCGTAGGAACATGTTTTCGTTGTGCAGATCTGCTTCCTGCAAATATAAATAAGATCAGAGCAATTTAAATAGGAGTCCTATCAACCAAAATGCACACATGAGGAATGATGTCACAATGAGCTTACCCTTTTCTGCATATATTCGATCTCCGCGAGTAGCAGCTCATTCTGAGAAAAACTCAAAGGTGGAAATAAATAAATTACTATCAGGTTTCAAGAGCAAGGTGTCCTTGAATTTGCGATGCCCAAATTCATACTAGCTTTACATTACCTTCTTGGACCGGATTCGGCCAACTCCTCTTTCAAGCCTGCTTTCAAGGCCCTTGAGCTCCTTTGCGGTCATATTGCCGCCAATTGATTCACCCATCAGGTGGCTGGCAAGTATAGTTTACCAAAGGAACAGTTACTTCAGTATATGTCTACTATCCTATGGAGACGATCGAATAAAATTAGAACAGTTACAGGAACTAGTAGTTATTAGGCGGCTCATCACCTGTTTGAATTCTGCAAGGTTTGTATCTGCTGGCGCAGTTTTCCCGCTTCTTGCTGAAAGTATTGCTGTGTAAACTCCAGAGTTAAAACTTAAAAGTAGTTAACATTTGTTGATGCAGATCTTAATAAGCCGATCGATGTGGTGTGATCATAATTTAAAGTTTGCAAACAAAATCGAGAAAATCAAGGAAAAAACAGTGTGCTTACAAGAGAGTTGACATCTATGACTGGAGCTGTTCCTGAAGTGCTGGCAGAGGCTTTCTTGTACCTCTCAATCGTCGACCTTACGCTGATACAATAATGTTGATTACTTGTCAAATAAAATCAAGCTCTTGCTTATGAAAAAAAAGCATACAAGAAATCAGTGTGTACAGGGGATTTGTGTCTTGTGAAATGAAACACATATATATGTTTGTCAGTATGTTATCTATATCTGGCTGAAATATACTAGTTATAGTATCCATACTATAATAATAAGGCCGGAGAGAAAAAGGGTACTTGTTCCACCTAGGCATCAAGCTAGAGTAGAAGAATAATGTATGCAGGAAGCCAGGGACTAATATGCATGTGTAGATATCTGTTTATCTAAAAAAAATTCGCCGGTGACAAAACATTCATTCCAGGTCCAGGCTAACAAGTACCACGTACTACTCAACGTATGTATGTTCAGGTTGTCTTATTACGACACACGTTGCACACAAAAAGATGCAAACAAAGAGCCCCAAAGAAATGCACATCATCATCATTTGAATGGTGAGTCCAGCTCCAGCATAGAGGTTCCCGGTGTAAAAACACAACCAATCAAAGGCGCTCTTTAACTCCTTAGCACCGCCAAGGAAGGAGGGCAGGGAGAACCTACAGTTTCCATCTCCATGCAACATATACTTACTCTAGAGAGAGATTTCTATACAGTGTGCGCATGAAATGAAACAACCTTTTTCAGGGAGCTGAGGGCCATGCATGTGATGATTCATGAGTGCATGGCACAGAATGATAAAGTTGCCCAGGACTAGAACTTGCAGCTGTTCGTGGAACTGGGTCATCCTCATACCACAATATCGCTCGTTTCGTGCATGAACGAAAAAGTGATCGACCAAAGTCCCAGACTATCACACAAGTAGTATGATTCTTTTAATATCCATTGCACAAACAAACGCAGCAGCTACCAAATGTCTACGAGTAGCTAGGCCATGTTTGGATCAGCTAAAATAAGTTGCTAACTGCTAAAAAAAAGGGTTAATTGGATTCATGCCATTACAAATTCTGCGTTTCGGAAAAATACCATTACTATTCGTCTATTTAGAAACATACCATTATAATTCGTGGTCTACTTGAACCGTGCCATTTTATACGCTCAGGACGATGTTGGGTCCACCTGCAAGTCATCGTATTTTAGTATCGTCCAAAGTAACCCTTTCTTCACCCTCTCTTCTCTGCTGATGGTGGGCCCAAACAGTCATATCCATCTTCTTCCTCTCTATTCTCTCCCGTGCACACTCTGCCCATGCCGCCGCCAGCCGCGCTCGCCCCTCCCGCGGTGTCCACCCGCAGTCTCACCGCCAACCGCGCTCGTCTCTCCCGCCGCCGGCCCACCACCATGGGGACGAGCGGGGCACCACTGCCGAGCAGGGCCTCGTTCGCGCACCTCGCCGGTCACACTGTCGTGTACATCGTACTCGTCAGCGCATCTTGTCATCTCCTTTATACTAAGTCGAGATCCTACAAGAAGCTAGCCAAAGCAGAACTCGATCCATCTGGGCACTATAATATATCTCTACTAATGCCTAGAAGACAAGCAACGAGCAACGAGCAACGAGCAAAAAGCAAAAAGCTGCCACTCAGTGGTGGCGACCACGTCCAGCAATACCATCGCATTGAACTTGAACGCATCCACGGCCTCAAGCAGGGGGCACTCAGTGGCGGCGAGCTTCTTCCACAGCGGGTAGCACATCCCCCTCGCGGCGGGCCCGAGGAAGCACAGCATGTCGTCTCGGGCGGCGGCAGGCGCGGGCGAGTGGAGAGGCGAGGAAGAGGGCAGCGTGAGCGGCGGACGCGTCCGCATCCACGCAACAGAGGAAGCGCGCCAGGACCTTAGAGTCGCGGAGGCACGTGAACGCGCCTGGGCGGTGGAGGTGGTGCAGGCTGGCGCTGCCCGTGAACTGCTGGTGTAGGGCCACGGGCCAACGAGCACTGCACGACAACGAGGCCGATGAGCCACACGGACACCAACCCGGCAGTGGGGCTGGCAAGCGGCATAGACGAATGTGGGTGCAGGAGCGGGAGGAGATGGGTTCCGCCATGGCCATGCCATGGGAGAAAGAGGAAGAAGATGGATGTGACAGGCGGGGCCCACTGTCAGCACAGAAGAGAGGAAGAAGAAAGGGTTACTTTGGGTAATACTAGAATATGGTGACATGTAGGTGGACCCAACTTCGTCCCGAGTGTATAAAATGGCATGGATCAAGTAGACAACGAATTATAACGGCATCTTTCTAAATAGACGAATAGTAATGATATTTTTCAGAAACGCAGAAGTTGTAATGACATGAATCCAATTAACCCTAAAAAAAAATCTCTAGCTGATCCAAACAATTCAGCTTGTAACCTGTTTTGAACTATTTAACCACCCTGCTTATATATAAAAAGCTATTAGCTAACTCTCTATAACTATTGCAGCTTATAAAAAGTTTCGCTGATCCAAATGGGGCCTATGTATTTCCACACAGTGGTGAAAAATCGAAATGATCAGTCACAAGCCTGCTTACTATTAAGTCATTAATGTGCTTATCATTACGAGCAAAATGATGGAAAGAAAGTTATCTATAAAGTGTGCTAATATAAATGGCCTTGCTAATTAACCTAAAATGGAGTATTTATCATGAATATAGTTACTGCTGATCGACTATTCAGATCATCACTAAAGTGATTTCAAAATTTAACACATCAGCGATTTTTTTGTGACGATGCCAAAATCCAAAAGGAAACTAGCTAGTTAAACTATAACTAATAATAATGAGTGGAGTTTATGAAAAGAATATCGTTTTATTTAATTTGGAAGGTTCATATAAGTTATAGTTTTACTAGTTTAACTATAACTGTTAGATCCATGCAAACACATAGGTTGTGCCCAAAAATGCATGATTTGCATATACAGATGCATAATCATATATGCTATATCACGTACAAACAGTTTTGTTTGAATTAAGAAGATGTACAGCATAAAATGAAACGGGAATAGCCAATGCAAACCATGACATACTCACCTGTTACTGGAATATTCATATAGGCGACCTCGGCTAGAGAAGATGACCAAAGCGATCTCAGCGTCGCAGAGGATGGAGAGTTCGTAAGCCTTCTTCAGCAGCCCATTCCTGCGCTTGCAGAAGGTCACTTGGCGGCTGGTGGTGTTCTCGATTCTCTTGATCTCAATCTTTCCCCTCCCCATCCTCACGCAGTAATGTTATAGTCTCACAGCTATTCCTTTTATGTAAGTAAATAGTTATAATAAGAACAATTGGGTTCAGTATATTCCATTGTCATATATATGCATGATTGAATCTAGACAATCAACTTCATATCATACAGAACTGATGATGGGATGAAAGAAGATAGTGACAATCAGCAGCTTTTAGTTTTCGATGTAGGAGTAGGATTTAGGGATCTTGGTTTAGTTTGATGTACATGCGAAACTAAGCTGCAACTCAACTTTACTGTCAACTTTACAAATCTAAACCTAAAAGCACAAACATATTTCCGATCCCTGGCATGCGCAAGGCAAGACATCATCACTTCAATTTTGTGCTTATTTAAATGGGGAAATCTTGGTGCAGTGGAAAAACACAAAGCTTTGTCAGCAATTCATGGCTCAAAGGTTCACACATAGCTATATATAGCTACTGCTTCATTCAGTCTTCAGATCAAATAGACCTTAAGAACATGCTGTTTCTAAGAAAACAAAACTTTGTAAAGTCAGCAGAGATCTGAAGGATCTAGCTAGCTAGCAGAGATAAGGAGCTAGCTATCAGAAGAAGGGTAATAACATCCAGCAAAATATATATAGACCCATGGAGATGACATAATTAAGCACTAGCGCACGTAATTCAAGAAGAGAAGCAAGAAAGTTGTTGAGCATATAGCCAGATCTGTATATGGAGAGGCAAAAATAGCAAGTCAAATCCAACAAATTTACACGCGAAAGATCTAGCTACTACTCATCAGAGCCAGAGGCGCCGCGCAGCTGCTGTTGCAGTTCGTTTCCCCGTTGCAACTAGTCGCAGTCGAAGTTCTACGTAGAGCTCCCCATTTGCGGCAAAACTGAAACTGCACTGCACCCCCAAAGAAATAGCAAGGAAAGAACGGAAAAATGGCCAGGAAAAGAAACGAGGGCAGATCCATCATGCATCGATTCACACACACACACACACACACACACACACACACACACACACACACACACACACAGAGCTAGCTAGTAATAAGAACGCATCCACCACAGCATCGCATGTTCTTACCGATCGATCGATGGGCCTGATGAAAGAGAGATGGGGGTTGGAGATGGGATGATGGGATCAAAGCTTGCCGCGAGGCGATGGGACGGGGTGAGGAAAAAGATAGGGCAACTGCATGGAGAAGCCTCGGGTGCAGCGTGGTTTCCTTTTAAAGAAGGGGAGTAGTGGTTGTGTGCCACTGCCTACTTCTGCACTTCTGCTCACTCATGGCGTGTGCGTACATATGCATTTCAGTCCCTTTGATTTCCTCTTTTAATTAAGAAAAATAGCACGTATTACCAATTTAGTGTTGCTCATGGCGTGTGTATCTACACATATTCATTTTGTGGCGTGCACATAAGCACACATTGCACGCCGCACTAACAGCCAACTTTTGCTAAAGCGTTGAATTTTAGGGCACATGTACTGTAGGGTTTAGAACCCATGCATCAGTCACAAATCAAGCTCTAAGTATACATGGGAAACTTGAGAGAGTAATAGGTGTTTTTGCGGAATGCCCCAAAAGCCAAATCTCAGTGTATCTGTCGTGACATTTTTGCTCTACATTTGTTTAAGGCTAAATATATCGCTAATACACGCATTACCGACCTCGTCACTCGATTTCCCCCTGCCCTTTTCATGCCTCGGCGTATTCTCTAACTTAGCGAGTCCCTAGTGACGCCGCGCCTAGGAGTCTTCGATTCTCTTGAACCCTGGAAAACGTTTAGGGTTTGGGTTTTCGGTGGGGGGTTTCACCAGGACATTGATCATCGAGCTTACAAGGAAGGCCGACATTGGTGTGTGTGTGTGTGTGTGGGGGGGGTGTTAGCAAGGCAAGGAGGCAATGACGTTGTTGTACGTGGGGTGGATAACAACTCTATAGATAGAGCCAGCGCTGGGTAACATTGGCGTGAGGCGGTTGTAAGGTGGTTGCTACACACAGAGTACAAGAGCTCAACATATAACATTAGACTGCCCTTCGGTAAGTACTACCCTACCATAGCATGGGTGGGCGCATGTGCAAGCAATGCCAGACCGCCATGGAAGGAGGCAAAGGCAACCAGAGGTAGAGAAATCTACGAAGTGTTGAATATCAATAACTGTAAAAAACAAAATCGACTGACAGTGTCGCATGAATAACTTGAACTAACTACGGAGCTGAAGGTAGAGGAAACACATGATATGCATGATGGATTTTTTTTCTATGACAAGTCTACTAAAATTAAAGGAATGGTAGTCTACTACCTACATGCACGCAGGCGGCCATGCATATGGATCATGGGATGCATATCTTGCTTAGGGCGAATAATGTGGTTAACCAAAGGTAGTGCTGACCAATTCCAGCAATTAACAGGTTGTGCTAACATCATTTCTAGAACTTCCGTCCACTGGTCTTGCTCATTTCTAGGATCGGAGTACCTATATATCCGAAATCAAACTACGAAATTATGGCAAGTCTGGCACTAGCTATTTATATAATCATAAACATAAACTTTATGCACCGAATGTGTAAGGCACGCATACATAATTTAGTGCTGCGCAAGTACTACTAGTTGATGCCTCTCCTTTCCTAGAGGGCTCGACAGATTCAGCTTGCCATTTCGCCACAAAGCTCTCTACAATGCAGAGCACATCGTCATCCTGGACCTGGAGACCTGGAGTGTTTCAAGAAGCAGCTTGCTCGTATTGCAAGGCTCGCTGCAACTTTAGAACCTTTATCTATTTTGAGACGACGGCGCACGTTGATCTCGGCCTCTCAGGTCCATCGGGACCAAAAGACATCTTGTTTCAACCCCCAAGAAAAAGAAATGCAGGGGGTGGTGGCACATGGATTCATGTTCAGGTCACCAGTGCAATGACTGCGACATACAGGGCATGTTGAAATGAGGCGTGTCAACGCTTTGATTTCGACAGAAGATATATGCTCCAGTTTCAAGCACAGTTACAGAACCCCGTTGATATCTGTCCTGCTTTCAAAACCCTGTGACAGTATTATTTTTCTTTATTGCAAAAAAAACTCACTCCATCCAAAAAATAACTACATACTCGCTTTTTAAGGAGTATTTTTTCAGAAAAATAGATTTATAAAAAATATTATCAACATCTTTATCTTCTAATAGTTTTTCTAAAAATATGTATTCTATTATTATAATGATAATTATTGCATATCATAAATATATTAATATATTTTTGTATGTATTTAGTTAAACTTAATTTTTTTACTTCTAAAAAAACAAGTGATTTCTCAAAAAACGAGAGGTGCAACTATTTTAGGACTTAGAGAGTATATCTAAGTATAGCACATGACAAATCATGGTTCTACAAGACACCTCAACTGCTCAACACACACTCTCCATGATTTCACGTCTGGCAGTAGTTTCACTGCACTTGACATCCTTTAGCCAGGAATGGGGGCCACATGAATGTAATAATGGAGGTCAATTGCATCCACCCAACCTTTGCCTGAATCTTGCATAAACTTCCTCCGTTGCTCAGGAAAGAGTCATTGCTATGAATAGGTGCCTGATGTGTGAAGGAATGGACCTTTGTGCTTGGAGATGGACAAGGGCCCCGGCCTCCACCTCCCAGCCCTACCCAATTTATGGGCGCATGTGGGTCATCTGATGCAGTGTGCTCTGTCTGAATTAGCAACTCCATCAGGCAAGTAAAGCTTTCCAAATCAATTACCTTTTGCTTATCTAGAGAGTAGCAAACGCAAAATAGTACTAATACATGGGCAAGATATATTGTGACATCATATGTGTATGACTCCAGGTTTCCATGCCCTTCCATCAGGAAAACCTGTACGTTATTATAAGCCAAGTAAAAACAAGTTAATAGTTTTTTATAACCACTGAATAATTGGGCAATAAATAATGAGGATGGAAGTGCAACACCTGCAAACGCAAGACAAAAAAGGGGAAAGAAATTGGTGACATAGAGTCATCTGGATGGAGACTTTGCTTTCAGGTTGCCATTGGCGAGGGATAGGCAGACCTCCAATGAATGCTTCCTTTCAACAAGTGAATGAATGCATGAACGTGCTTGCTCTTAAAGTGAATGGCACACACTGCAAATTTATAGAGAAAACACTATTTGTGATTGAGTTCTTGTTACTCAGAGATGAAAGTTGCACTTGGTAGTATGATGAGAGACAAATAATTAACATTAATTAAGGAGGGCCTTCTATTTAATTAATTCGGTTATGTTAGTTCTGGCAAACTGATCATAACTTAGTTGGTTGGGTTCCTTGTGGTGGAACCTGCCTACCCGGGTTCGAGTCTTCGACGGCACGAGTGTTTGCATTTTACTGGATTTAACGGGCTATGCTTTCAGTGGTAGGCGACGTCCCATCGTCGAATTTTTTATTTTTAGCCATTTTTTGAAAAAAAATTCACAAATATGCCTCTGGAGGTAAGATTTCAAAATCTGGATTCTTAGCTCTGCGCCATCGTTGCTGGCGCCGAGCTCTTGGGCTCGAAGTAGACGTGGCGGTGATTTGGCAGGCACCTCGGCGCTAGTAACCCTGGCGCCGAGCTTGACGCCGTAGATCTTGGCGCCGAGCTCAGCGCTAGGGGTATTGGCGCCAAGCCTGTCTTACGTATGGACGCCAATCCTTTCTCTCTTCCTCTCCCTCTCTCTCTCGCACCTCCCTCGCCTCGCCCGAGCAGCGCACCGCCGCCGCCGCCCGCGCCCTCTCCCGCCCACGCCCGCGCGCCCTCGCCCTCGCCCACGCCCGCGCGCCCTCGCCCTCGCTCGCGCCCGGCTGCCCTCGCCCGCGCCGCGCCCCGCGCCCGCGCCGGACCCCGCGGTCGTGCCGGTCCCCGCGTCAGTCCCTGCGCCCGCGCCGCACCCACGCCTCGCCCGACATGCCACCCACGCCCACAGCCGCCTTGGCCGCGCCCCGCCGCGCCGGCGGGCCGCACCACGCCCGCGCCCGCCGTGCCGCCCACGCCTAGCCTCGCCCGCCGTGCCAGCCTCGCCGTGCGGAGTGCTGGGCATCCCACTCCCGCCACGCGCCACCGCCATCCTCGGTCATGCCCCCGCCGGCCCCGGCACCTGCAGCGCCCGGCCGTGCACCTGTGACGGGAAGATGCTAGGCCTGAGGATTCACGGCAACGCAGTCACCGGGCAGTGCAGGTCAGAAGGCTGGAGAGCACAAGTGGAGGCCTTCCTTGGGCGTCAGGTTGGCGAGCAAGGGGCTCGCACTTCTGGAGTTCTCATCTCCTGGCTCCGGTAAGAGTTCACACAGTGCCCCGAGGAGGCAGATGAGAGACAATTAGGTACTACTGTAGGGCGTGGATCCTACACCTATTTGTCTGCGTTCTCTTCCCCGACGCCACGGGTGACACTGCGTCGTGGATGTGGGTCCACTGCCTCAGTGACTGGGACCAGGCGGGTCAGTACAGCTGGGGCTCTGCAGTCTTGGGTTTTCTTTACCGGAAGCTTTGCGAGGGGTGTCGTTGGACTTCATCCACAACGTCACTTGGTGGATGCGTGTACCTGCTTCAGTTGTGGATGTGGGCTCGTCTACCAGTTGGCCGTCCCGATGTTTTGGCTCCTCGTGAGTGGTTCCCAAGTCAGCCTCCACGTCGGCAGCCGACATGGGCGTACCTTTGGGACCAGGTTAGGGTTCTGCACGTGAGGTTAGAGCGGGCGTACATTAAGTTCACGAATGAGCTAGACACGCTCCAGGCACTAGGTGACCCCGTCCACCTAACCCTTACACTTCAGGTACCAGCGCTCTTGGTAACAAGGGTAAGGGTAAGACTATGAGGCAATGAGAGTTTGTGGTAGATGTTAGTATGTACTATTATGGATTTTGTAGTTACTTCCTGTAACTATTTAGGACTGTATGGACATTGTGGACTATTTGAATTATGCAGAACATGTTATGTTGATTGTGATGTTCGTTGTGGTTGCATTGTGCTCTTTGGACGATTAAATATTTGGATTATATAATGATGTCTCTGTTTGTAACTATAGATGCTCCTTAAACAAGGAAAACTCTTGCGATTTTTTTCCGTGAATCATTAATTATACTACACTGCAAAAAAGGCACAAATATAGTACACAGATTAAATGTAAATTCGTTAGAACATGTATAGTTCAATCATAACGTAGAGACGCTTTGCAGATGAATCTAGACTTTTCAGTAAGAGTGAACGAATCTAGCCTTTTCAGACAATGAAAAAGACTTCTGACGTGCGCAGACAACCGGCCAGCAAAAACCCAGGTGTCGGGACTCCCGACTTGGGTCGAGACTTTTGACTGTCGGGAGTTTTGACTCACGTCGGGACTTCCGACGACCACAGTCACTGCGCAGGCTAAGTGACTGGGCGTCAAGACTTTCGGCATGAGTTGTGATTTTCGACGGTCGGGAGTTCTGGCTTACGTCGGGACTTCCGACATCAACAGTCACTGAAAAATATTCTATGTGCTCGTGGAGTGCTAGAGTGTATCTCTTTTGATTTTATTTTTATGCTTGAAAACTATATCTTCCTCGGACCAACTAAGTTTGCATCCCTTTTTATAGTGCGGCGGATCCTAAACTCAAAAATAAAAATAAAATCTTTGGAGAGCGCATACTGAGTAATAGCTGCGACATATCTCATTAAGATCACATTAGTTCCTAATTTGGATGTTATCAATACACCAAAACTCACATAGGGGGCAAATGCACTTTCAAATCTTCAGTCTGAAACATACTGTGTAAGCAACTCATCATCCGAGTACCAGTCCTCTACGACAACCTTGTTGCTGTGGCTAGGCTCACCTGCATTACTCTGACCTACGTGTCGCCTGTAGTAAGCGGCCTCCACTTCATCTGCGGCCTCTGCGGCCTGAGAGAAGAACGCGTTGTCATCCTCCTCCGCCTGCAAGCCCGTCTCTGCTAGAGCGATGAGCTCGCTCAGTCTGCCAGTGTCGTCCTCAGCCTCTTTCGCTTGCAAGCCCGCCTCTGCTAGAGTGATGAGCTCGCTCAGGCTGTCAGTGTCGTCCTCAGCCTCCTCCGCCTGTAAGCCCGCCTCTGCTAGAGCGATGAGCCCGCTCAGTCTGGCAGTGTCGTCATCATCCTCGTCCCCCTCATTAGACAACATAATCGGTGATTGAACGTTGCGACCAGCTCGCGTTCTGTGCTCATCTAACTTCTTTTCCTCATACCTTGCACGAGCCATCTCTGCGTCATGGTCCTCGCTGCATCTAATCCCTTCATGTATAAAATGCAATCAGTTAGCAACACGATTATATTACATTTAAAATCAGACAACAAAAAAGGCTTTCAAGCACTCACTGGCACATAATGCAACAACATGCTTATTCAAGACCTACATCTATACTCTTGTCTCCTCCCTTGCCTCCTTCCTTGCCCTCTCCTCCTCTAACGTCCTCCGTCTCTCCAATTCCCATTTGTCAAGCCCAACATCGATCGGGTTACGAATACCACGCTGTCTAGCAAACTCACGCATCTTGTTTTTGTGATATTTAACGAATAGGTTGACGTAGTTAGGTCCATATCCCCTCTTCCGTCCAATTACTTGCCTCCCCTTCAGTTAATCCAAGAACTTAGCTTGACCATCATAATATTCCCACCTGCATTTTCTACTACTCTATTGAAACAAAAAATTATATCATATATGTTTTAGCAGAACAAACAAAATACGATTTCATGTTTACCATAAAAATAACCAACCTCATCATAGTCAACCATATGCCCACAATAATGGCCTATTCCAAGCTCCAAAGGGATAGACCATAGTTGAATTTAACACCACATTCGCACTTGACTGGAGGTGCTTTGTAAATGAACCTTTCTTTCTTCTTTTCCTTTGCCTTTGGTGGCTCCGGCCATTGATTCTTAGGACCATAGAGCCACTCCTTCAAACGACACTTCATAAATCCATACACCTAAAAGAGGAGACATTAGTACACGCACACATAGAGCTAAACATTTAAACAGATACACTTTCCACTTACTTCGTGTTTGTTTGGATACACAAACTCCAACGTATTCTCAGGGTTTATCACAGCTCGATCTCTGCATTCGCACAGAGGAGGTTCTTCAAGTCGTCTAACTGCGGCTAGGTGCTTCTCCTTAGCCTTCATTGGCGGGGGGTTAGGGGGGTGGAACCCACCGCTTGAAGTGCTCACGTGGATGTCTCCCTCTAAACCAATCGTCGAAAAAATAGTGGAAACAATTACTTATATTAAAATGATTGCATATATAGAAGCAACGCGCCGCTGTGTCTGGATGTCTCGATTAAAACACGTGGGCCAGAAAACCACAGTCACAGTTAGGGACAGGGAGGTCAGGAGGGACGGGGGCATCTTTGCTAAACACGTCGGGGTATAATTCTCGAGAACGACCCCATTTTCGCCAAAACTCCTCCGGATACATTTCTTGCATCTAACAAAACGAATGTAATTTAACAAACAAAAATCAAAACATCACAAATTAATATCAATGAGAACCATAACTACAATATAACTAATTTTGTTCTAAGAACCGAAAGCAATTAACATTAAACCCTAAACCTAGGGTTTTCCATTTGATGCACAACAATGAACCCATAACATAACTACATGCACTGTGGTTACCTAGGTTTGCTAGTTTTTCCACGCCTTGGCATCATCCTACAGTTGTATAATACAAATATTAAGGGATAGAATGAAACCAAGTAATGACGATTCTTAGGTTAAAAAATCCGACTAATATATATCGAATCGATGCGAAAAAAAACTAGGAGGAGAGCGAGGATACCTTGCTCTCGAAGATCTACGGATCAAATCAAAGTTTCCAAGGTTCCAATATGTCGATTCGTGAGGTAGGACGAAGTGGGGAGAGAAAAAACCCGATAGGGAGGAGAAAGAAGAGAAAGAAGGCTCGGGCACGAAGGTTGGGGGCGAGGTTAAAACACCACATTGGCGCCATAGATCATGGTGCCGAGCTCGACGCCAGGATCTACGGTGCCAAGCTTGGCGTCAGGATCTATGGCGCCGAGCTGCCTGCCAAGTCACCGCCACGTCTGCGTTGAGCCCAAGACCTCGGCGCCAGTAACGATGGCGCCAAGCAGTGTAAGCTCAGCGGCAGCAACTATGGCGCCGAGGTAAGGGTCCAGATTTTGAAATCTTACCTCTTGGGGCATATTTGTGAAAAATTTTCAAAAAAAGAGCTAAAAAATAAAAAATTTGGTCCCCATCGACAATGAGGCGCCTACGGTGATTTTGTGAATCTTAAGATCTGGTTCACGTTGCACTGTGTAATGCTAAAAAATGTGAGCGTCATCAGATTAATAAACAATATATAGAGTATATAGCATATTTTAAACAGTTGGTCCGGTAGCTCAGTTGGTCAGAGCGTGGAGCCGAAGGTCGCGGGTTCAAGCCCTGCCGGAACCATCTGCTCTTTGTTTAATTTTTTCTTTTTTTTTTCTTTTCACCATTCTTATTTGCCTGCACACCATCTGCTCTTTTTTTTTCTTTTCACCATTCTTGTTTGCCTGCACACCATCTATTTTTTTTTCCTTCTCACCATTCTTATTGGCATGCACACCATCTGCTCTTTGTCTATTTTTTATTTTATTTTTTACTTTTCACCATTCTTATTTGCCTGCACACCATCTGCTCTTTGTCTATTTTTCTTTTCTTTTCATCACTTGCATTTGGTCCATTCTCTGCACACCATCTGTTTCTTTGTTTATTTTTTTCTTTTTATCACTTGCATTTGGTCTGTTCTTATTTGCCTGCACAACATCATGTTATTTGCTGTTTTTTTTCATATGTGCTTTGTCTATTTTTTTCTTCTTTTTCATCACTTGCATTTGTTTTATTCTTATTTGCCTGCACAACATCATGTTATTTGTTATTTTTTCCTTTTTTAATCATCACTCGCATTTGGTCTCTTATTATTTGCCTGCACAACGTCCCAGTTCTTTTTCTTTTTAAGGAAATATCTAATACATTTGGTCTATTCTTAGATGCATAAAAGCAACGTAATATTTCCCTGAACGACACTTAGTTCGTGGTAATGGACATTATTTTCATTTTTGGAAGAAGTCATCCGAAGGCATTTGGTCTATTCTTACCATGTAAAAGCAATGAGTTATGAGATTTAGGTAGTCACTTTTACAATGAGACTACAAAGCCAGCTAGGGGACTATTAAGTATTAACCAATCTATCTGTTGGGTATCAGTATTACGATACCTAGAAGAAGGAAGCTGATGGCCGCGAACGCTAACTCGTCTGGATGGTCAAGAGCGTATTTTGGTATCGCCCGACCCCGAAGGTACGGGCTGCGTCACATCTGACCCCGAGGGCGCGGGCTCCGTCTCGTCCGACCCTGAGGGCGCGGGCTCCATCACGCCTGACCCCGAGGGTGCGGGCTCAGTCTCGCCCTACCCCTCGGGCGCGGACTTTGCCTCGTCAGACCCCTCGAAGGGGGATTCCACCTCGCCCGACGAGGGTCCGTACCGTACCCAACCACTACGGGTCTAAGAGTACGAACCCAGGGTCAAACTTCTGACATCAGAAAGGGAGTAGGCGCGTCTTGACGTAACCCACGGCCATGACGGGCCATACCTGAGGACTCACGTCGCCAACAGTGTCGGGCGTGCGGCGTGCCGGCGCTATGATACCTAATCCCCGTACGACTTCCGACGGGGGTATCTGCTAACCATGCCGCTCGCCAGGATGAAATGGAGCACCACGACCGGCTAACGACGCCCGCGTATAGCGCCAGTGATGAACAAGGTCGCGACGTGGAGCCATCCCCGTCATCATCTATAGGACTGGCGGGACCCGCGTAAAGGAGATGAAGGGCGCCACGACCCTAAAGGCCTTCTTCCTTCTCGTTTTTCTCTCTATCTCTCTCTTTCTCTCGTGTAACATGTGCCTTTCCCTTCATCTATAAAAGGGGAAGCATGACGCTCCACGAAGGGCACGCTGAACGGCTCAACAAGCTCAAGGAGACTCAATTCCATTCGACCTTTTTACTAGAGACTTGGAACCTGCTCCCTCTCTCGCTCGTTTGTAACCCCTACTACAAACTAGTGCCGGTAACATGAGCAGCAGCAGACTGGACGTAGGGATATTTTGCCTGAACCAGTATAAATCCTTGTGTCCTCCGAGCTCACCATCCGGGCCAGACGCGCAAATCACAAATTTACTAGTCGGTGTGTTGACACAAAAATGTGACGATGTGATCAACACACAGCAAGCCGGATGATCTTGACGGAGTGAGCCCGAAGATCTGCTTAGCTTCAACACAAGAATGGTCGGTTTTGAGACCAAAGGCATACTAGTCAATTTGACCCTGCAATTGACAAAGAGAGAATAATCAGTAGTTTAAGGTGGAACGTGTCGGTGTTGCACCAGATAGTTCTAAATATGTGGCTCGATAGCCGATATATAAGGCTATCGACTAAAGAGTCGATATCTAGCATGTCCATGAATAAAAATATATTGAAATAGAAGCAATCGACCATTGTTGAATGATGATGACATGAGGATAATGACCGATATTCATAGATCATGATGATTTAATAAAGGCTAATTAACCAAAACAAATACAATTGTAAAAGCCTTTCGTAACCGATATTCATAGATCTAGCATGGAAGCATAATCTATCGGCTAAAATAGCCGATTCAGGTAGAAAAAGGATTATAGCATGTGAATAATCGACTGTTTAATATAACTAGATTCACACACAAACCAGATCTAATCTATTACCATTAACAATGAGGTTTGACCGGATCGATGCAATTATGATAATGATAATGAACTAAAGCCAAGAAGTCTATAAATCTGTCTATATTTCAATAGAGTCATGAAAACAAACTATAGACGTGAAAGCATAGGCGATCGACTAAAAACAGCCGATGCAGGTATAGTAAACAATCGCAAGACGTGTCTTGGCCATGAGTAAATCTATCAACCAATAATCTCTGATTTAAAGCTCTACCAGTGAGGTTTGACCGGATCGATGCAGCTATGGTAGTAACGATAGATTAGATCTTACTAACTAATAAATTTGCTCAAGATTAAAACATTCCTTTTGAAAGCGTACTATGTACAATTAAGACTGAGATGAAACAACCGATCTAGCAAAACAAGTCATCAAGACTAGGACCTAGGCGTGACAGAGCTAGGAGACGACCAATTAAATATGATGTGATACCGATTCATCTCTATCCTAATCGAGTAAATTATGATATTGTTATAATTAATAAACATTAATTATAACAAGATCGATAACTGGTGAATCAACAAAAAACAGCAAGAAAGACTTGCTAATCCTGGCAGATTCGATAACTTGTGATATTAAATTAAATAACAAGTTATTTATTACAAGATCGATAACTTTGATTAATATCAGTATCTGCAAGAGATCAATCGGTCGATGCAGCCTTACAAATAATGATACAAATCGATAACTAACTTTTACTACAACTTGTAAGAGATCAATCAGCTAATGTAGCCTTACAAGTAATAATAAAAGTCATGACGGTACTCACAGATAAGTCGGAGGTCGATCAGTCGATGCAGCCCTGCTTGTTGAAGAACTCGTCAAGTTTCTACACTACTCCTACTCCTAAGGGTTGGCGTGAAGCTAAAAAAGTAATTGTATTGATTGATTGAGAGATGATCCCTTTATAATAGGCCATACCGTTTATATTTATAGGGACGTGCCTGGCTTTGCGTACAAGAATAGTCTAACTGAAAAAATCCTACCAAGTACAAGGACCCTTCGTTAATCCTAAACTACCAAATAATATCCCCTTGACCGACGTGTGCGAGGACTCCCCCCTATGGTGGACTTTCTCATAGCCTGCATGTGTATCTTCCTTCTAGCCATATGCGGGTTTCCTTCCTTACTTTACATCTCAGCAAGCAAACATGGTGTACTTGGAGTCGTATTATGTGATGCCTCACCATGCCTATGAATATCCATCTATCTAGCTCTCCTCGTTCGACATGTCTTAAGTCTTTGTACGCAGATATGTTATTTTTGCTGAGTATGTGTATGACACCTAGCTGGCCTCATATACGCATATACAAGATACACATCCTTGCTTCTCATCGTTGATGTGCACCTGGACGTCTGTATATGTGTATATTCCTTGATTTCTTTCTCTATTAGCTTGCAAGATCAAATTGATGATTTCTCTTGGATTGATCAATCCTGTATGCATGTAACTTCTTTTGCTTGCAAGCAACCACCGACCTATTTCCTTTCCTGCTTTTCCTCACGTATAAATATCTAGGTCGGCAATAATACTTCTTTTGCACTTGTCCACGTAGGATCTCTATAGTAGATTAATCAAACTGGACTGCGTCTCCTTGCCGAGTATTTGGAATATCAGATAACCTTTGTCTACCCGACAATACATCGTAAATGACTCAACTTAACTGAATATGTGGCTGGCTTGCAAATATGATTTTCATGTCTTTGATATCATCGGTTGATACTTTCCTCTCCAGGGTAAGTTTATCAAATTTTGGTGTCAACATGGTGACTTGAAACACTGACAGTTGGTACGCCAGGTAGGGGCCTTTTACGTGTCTCATCGTCCACAATAGGCCACGGATGGATAGCCACAGCGTCAGCTAGGTCCCGGGTGCGCACGTGCACTTTGGGAGCCTGGATTTCTTCATCACCATGGAGGGAGAGCTGGCGCGGGCTCCTGCCCCCATCCAACTTCTTCGCTCCACCGACCTCGACGCAACCATCGAGGCCCTCAAAGAGCTATAGCTGCATGCCCTGGAGGCCCATGCCCCTGGAAGCGACCAGCTCCTCGGCTTCGATTATGGGAGGCTAGAGCGCCAGCTCGACGCCTTCCTAGGACCCTGACCGTCCTGGGAGGACCTGCACTACCTCACAGTCTCATTCACCAACGTCATGACACAGCTTGTCGGAGGGGAACCGCTTTCCTTGGAATTCCTCACCTGAAGTGCCCCGACAGTGTTACCGTTCGGTCTGCGCAACGCCGCAAGGAAAATTGGTCACCTTGTGGCACAACACATGCACCCGTCCCCCACGGATGACGAATTCATGGGTATGACGGACTACATCATGGAATCTTTTCAAGACCTTCTCGTGGGAGATTCAGAAATGATCTCCAACTCTGACTCCAGCAGGGAAAGCCATCAACCCTCGCGAGAATGATTCATGGCAGTCACCCCCAAGGGACGCGTTGAAAGCGTCCACGAGGGACCCTGACGACGAGGTCGAGGGAGATGCGGGGCCCCGCCTCGCCTATGGGTGGAGCAACTAAGGGCACGACACAAGGAGATAGAGGATGCATGACTCTAGCTGGAGCAGGAGCGTGAGATCAAACGCCACGGAGATGGTGTTTGTGCACACACCATCGCCCACGACGCAAATCAGAGGATCATCGAGGACGACGGAAGCCTCCCGCACTTCACCCGGGCAAGCTAGAACATAGCTGCCACGGCGGCCTTGCTCTGAGGGCTCTTGAAGCCTATGACACCCAAAGACCGTCGGGCCCATCGCGAGATCCACACGCTGCTCGAGTGCACGGTGGTGCAGTAGGCGGAAAGCTCACTGTCTCGGCGATGTGAGCTCGATGCCAGTCAGCGTGTGTCTTTGGGACGACATGGCCGGGATGTATCCATCCACCAGGCGCTGCACGATGGCAGGGGGCTTGCCATGGTCTCGGTGCACGAGCGTCTCAGGCCCAACCGCGACGCACGTAACACCCTAGAGGCCCATAGGCATGGATGGAGGGACAAGAGAGAGGAGGCTGACCACGGCTGCCACCCTCGTTGCGGCAGATGCTACAACAACAGCGAGGACTGGAGCCCGAGCCCTGATCTGTCGGGGCCCTAGGCTTTCGGCCAGCTCATCCTCAATGTGGCTTTCTCGCCACGGTATCGACCACCGACCAACATCTCGAAATATTCTAGGGAAACAAACCTCGGCCTGTGGCTTGAGGATTAATGGCTTGCTTGTCAAGCTAGTGGTGCGGATAGTGATTACTTCATTATCCGCAACCTCCCCTTGTTCTTGACCGATTCAGCACGAACATGGCTAGAGCACCTTCTGCCCAACCGGATTCAAAGCTGGGCGGACTTGAAGGAGATCTTTGTGGGAAATTTCCAAGGCACCTATGCGTGCCCTAGGAACCCCTGGGATCTGAAGAATTGCCGACAGAAGTCTAGGGAAACTCTCTGTGAGTACATCCAAGGCTTCTTTAGGCAATGCAACAAGTTCCCAATGTCACCGACGCTGACGTCATCGAAGCCTTCCTATCCGGGACCACCTACGAGTCCCTGGTCCACAAGCTAGGACGCAAGGGCCCTCGGACTACCAAGGAGCTCCTCGACATCGTGACCAGCCATGCCTCATGTGAGGAGGCAGTCGGAGCAATTTTTGACCACCCCAAGGGCAAAGTGAAGCGGGACGAGGACACCGGCGAGGGCGCCTCCAATTGCCCGAACAAGGAGAAGAACATGCAGTGACACGGGGGCTCACTCATGGCCACTGCCTAGTAGAAATGCAGATGGGCGCCCGCCAAGGGTGCTTCCGACCACTTGGAGAAGCTACTCGAGGGGACGTGCCCGAACCACACCTTCCCTGTCAAGCACCTGTACAAGGACTACGCCCTCATGAAGCATTTCCTGTCCGATGGCTCCAAAAAGGGGGACTAGAGGAAGAAGCCTGAGCTAGTAGTGGTCGACGCTGAGGGGAAGGACGGTGGCTTTCCGATGCCAGATGGCTGCCTCATGATCTTTGGTGGGGCGGTGGCTTACGGCCGATCCGACCACCCATCTTTCCTCCGATGGTCAGAGTCCACCATCACCTTTGATCAATCCAACCACCTAGAAAACATCCTGTAGCCGGGAAGGTACCCGCTCGTGGTCGACTTGATCATCGGCATGAAGCGGCTCACCAAGGTGCTGATGGATAGAGGTAGCGGCCACAACATCATGTACGTCGAGACGCTTGATGCTGTGGGCATTGACCGGTCGCGCGCTTGACTGATCGGGGCACCTTTCCATGGCATCGTACCAAGGAAACAAGCCATACCACTTGGGTAAATCGACCTACCCATCACCTTCGGGGATCCAGCCAACTATAGGATAGAGACCCTCACCTTTGAGGTGGTCGGGTTCCACAGAACCTACCACGCCATCCTGGGACGACTGTGCTACATGAAGTTCATGGTCATTCCCAACTACACTTACCTGAAGCTCAAGATGCCAGGCCCACATGGGGTCATCACTGTCGGCACCTTCTAGCATGCTTACGAGTGCGAAGTTGAGTGCTGTAAGCACGCCTCGACGATTATCGCCTTCGAGGAGCTTGTGGTCATCAAGGAGGGGACCGCCGAGGAAGCACCTGACTCCAAGTAGAAGACTGGATCTTCTGAGCCCGCGGAGGGTGTCAAGGATGTCCTCATAGACCTCAGCAACTTCAAGGACAAAGTGCTGCGCATTGGCACCACGCTTTCCTCCAAATAGGAAAGCACGCTCATCGACTTCCTCCGCGCCAATAGAGATATCTTCACGCAGAAACCCTTGGACATGCCAGGCATTCCGAGGGAAGTCACCGAGCACGCCTTGAAGATCAGGCCAGGCTCAAAGTCGGTAAAGCAGCACCTGCGTTGCTTCGATGAGGAGAAGCGTAGGGCCATCGGCAAGGAGATCGCGAAGCTTTTGGTGGCCGAAATCATCAAGGAAGTGTATCATCCTGAGTGGTTAGCCAATCCCATCCTTGTACAAAAAAAGAATAGGAAATGGAGAATGTGTGTTGACTACACGAGTCTCAACAAGGCATGTCCAAAGGATCTATTTCCTTTGCCACGTATAGATCAAGTAGTCGACTTGACCTCGGGGTGTGAAATCCTCTGCTTCCTTGATGCGTACTCTGGGTACCATCAGATCACGATGAAAGAAGTTGACCTGCTTGTGACTTCTTTTATCACCCCATTCAGATCGTTCTGCTATGTCACGATGCCGTTCGGTCTGAAAAATGCAGGGGCTACATACCAGCGTTGTATGCTCAAGTGTTTTGGGGACCTCATCGGGTGAACCATTGAGGCTTACGTAGATGACATTATGGTCAAGTCCAAATAGGCTAACTTGCTCGTAGCAGACCTAGAGCAAACCTTCACGAAACTCTAACCAAACGACATCAAACTCAACCCTAAGAAATGCGTTTTTGGGGTCCTAAGGGGTATGCTGCTTGGGTTCATCATCTCTGAGCATGGCATCGAAGCCAACCCGGAGAAGATCTTAGCCATCACGAAGATGGGCCTGATTCAAAATCTAAAGGGAGTACAGTGAGTTACGGGGTGCTTCACCGTGCTTAGCCATTTTATCTCGCGTCTTAGTGAATGAGGCCTCCCCCTATACCGGCTTCTGAAGAAAATTGATCGATTTGCTTGGACACCCGAGGCTCAGGAGGCACTTGACAAGGTCAAGGAAATCCTGATGAAAGCCCCGATTCTAGTCCCGCTGACCGATGGGGAACCACTCCTACTTTACATTGCGGCCACCACGCAAGTGGTCAGCTTCGCCCTAGTGGTAGAATGGGAAAAAGAGGGACACGCCCTTAAGGTGCAGCGTCCCATATACTTTATTAGCAAAGTCTTGTCTGATTCCAAGACTTGCTATCCCTAAATCCAGAAGCTCTTGTACGCTGTCCTGATCGCCAAGAGGAATTTGTGTCACTACTTCGAATCGCACCCGGTTATGGTCGTGACATCCTTCCCTCTCGGTGAAGTCATCCAAAACTAGGATGCCACAGGAAGAATCATGAAGTGGGCACTCGAGCTGATGGGTTAGGGCATTTCGTATGCCCCTTGGATGGCCATCAAGTCCCAAGTGCTAGGTGATTTCGTTGTAGAATGGACCGAGATTCAGATGCCACCAGCAGCCATCGACCAAGAGTACTAGACAATGTACTTCGACAGATCACTGACGAAGAAAGGCACCGACGTGGGACTGGTCTTTGTTTCGCCCCTCGGGATGTGCATGAGGTACATGGTTTGTATCCACTTTCCTGCCTCCAACAATGTGGTCGAATATCAGGCGCTCATCAATGGCCTACACGTCGCCATTGAGTTGGGCATCCAACAGCTTAACGTCCGAGGCAACTCACAGCTAGTCATCGATGAAGTCATGAAGGAGTCAAGCTGGCATAGCACCAAGATGGTTGTGTACTGCCAAGAAGTTCACTAGCTAGAGGACAAGTTCGATGGCCTCGAACTCAAACCACATCCCGAGGTAGCCGACATGCTAGCAAAATGGTGTCCGGCCGAGAGCCGGTGCGGACTGGCATCTTCACCAGCGATCAGTACAAGCCCTCGGTACGCTACGAGGCTGATCGATCGTTGGCTCCTTCCGACCCTGAGGTCATAGAGCTTGATGAAGATCCAGTGGCAGAGACTGACCCTCTAGCTGACTGAAGGACACCTTACCTCGATTACCTCCTCTGTGAGGTGCTACCGACGGACAAAATAGAGGCCCGGTGGCTCACACGCCGCGCCAAGTCCTTTGTCATTATTGAGGGGGAGCTCTACAAGCGAAGCCATACCAAAATCCTACAGTGTTGCATCCCCATCGAACAAGAGAGGCTACTGCTAAAGGACATCCATGGTGGGGTCTACAAACATCATGCCGCACCTCGAACCTTGGTCGAAAACGCGTTCCGACAGGACTTCTACTGGCCAACCACGTTGATCGATGCCGAGCAAATTGTGCGCACCTACGAAGGATGTCAGTACAGCGCTCGTCAAACCCACCTGCCAGCCCAAGCGCTCCAGACGATCCCTATCATATGGTCATTCGTGGTCTAAGGGATTGATCTTGTCGGACCCCTCAAAAGAGCGTCCGGGGGCTACATGCACTTGCTTGTCGCCATGGACAAGTTCATAAAATGGATAGAGGCTCGGCTGATCTCCATGATCAAATTCAAGCAAGCCGTGCAATTTTTCCTCAACATCGTCCACCGCTTTGGAGTCCCGAACTCCATCATCACAGACAATGGCACACAGTTCACCGAGAAAAAAATTCCTTCGATTCTATGATGACTTCCACATCCACGTCGATTGAGCCACCGTGGCGTACCCCCGCACGAATGGGTAGGTCGCATGAACGGCATGGTCTTGTGAGGCCTTAAGCCTAGGATCTTTAACCGTCTGAACAAATATAGCGGATGATGGGTTATGGAGCTTCCCGTGGTACTCTAGAGCTTGAGGACGACCCTTAGCCAGGTGACCGACTACACACCTTTCTTCATGATCTACGGTTCCAAGGCAGTCCTCCCAACTGACCTCAACTACGGAGCACCAAGGGTTAGGGCGTACGACGAGCAGGGAGCCGAGGCATCCCTCGAGGACACAATGGACCCACTCGATGAAGCGCACGACGTTGCCCTCCTCCACTTGACCAAGTACCAGCAAGCGTTGCGCCTATACCACGGCCATTGGGTGCGGAGTCGGGCCTTGAACGTAAGGGACTTGGTGCTCTACCTTGTCCAGAGCAACAAGAACCGCGATAAGCTCTCTCCGTCATGGGAGGGACCGTACGTCGTCGCGGAGGTGCTCCAATTGGGCACCTACAAGCTCAAGACCATCGACATCAAAGTCTTCATCAACGCCTGGAACATTGAATATCTACGTCGCTTTTACCCCTAGCCTATGCATGTACTTGTGAAAATTAAGAATGATATTTCTGAAACATGAAAACATTTTTTCTTATCGGTTTCGCTATTTGTCTCCTCAATCTTCAGTGACACCTGACCCCAGCAACGACAAGGGGTTGGGCCTCACTCAAGAGCTGATAGGAGTATATCTACCCAAAAACATTCTCTGTGCTTGATCCTCTCTTATGTTAAGATCTAGAAGCAAGGGCTACTGAAACAAACTCTGAGTAAAACTGGTAGGACCGCAAGAAATCTACGCCCCAGCGGCTCCGGCGTTTTTGCTCACCAGCGTGATCTGGGTTTTTTCGCTCACACTCCGAGCTTTACAGCCTTAACTATAGAAAGGGTCAGAACGCATTAACCTTTTTATACACAAAAAAGGGAGAAGAACCAATAGTCTATTCGGCCAAAACAAAAGTTAAAAACTTGTCTACTTATTACAAGTTTGTCGCCTGGCCTGTCTAACTAATCCCTCGGGGATGACCTCATCCTCGATCTTGACAGATAGGTTCTGCCCCAAGGGGGCCATCGACTCCTCAATCTCCTCTACCTCGGTCTCAGAGTAACCGGGCACGAAGCTCTGACTCATCGTCGTGTAGATCGATGTTCTCATAGTGAGAACGAGTGATCGCATACTGTCGGTGTTTCGGACCGGGGGGTCCTCAACCAACCAGTAAAAGTGAACTGCGTGCCCCTAATCTTGGATGGTGATGCAAAGAGACACAAGGTTTATACTGGTTCAGGCAATTGGTGCCCTACGTCCAGTCTGAGAGATCGGTCTTGTATTCCTTGCACCGAAGTGCTTGTAGTAGGGGGTTACAAGCTGGGTGAGAGAGGGAGCTAGTCCCAGGTCTCGGCGTGGGACGGTGCGAGGTGCTTGAGATGCTGCTCTCAAGCAGCTCGGGAGCGTGGGTGTTACAGGATGTGTCTAGGGCGAATATGGGAGCGCGGTTCTATCATATGTTCTTCCCCTCTCTCCGAGCTATCCCTGGCCGCTTCCTTTTATAACCACAAGGAAGGAGCCAGGAGTACATGAGTAAGCTACACGTGGAGCCTACTGCAATTTTGTCCTATAGCAGCATAGCATTGGGAATGGAGATTGGTACTTGTCTGGCGCGCCGTGCTGGTCAGGTTTGAAGTGGTTGAGGTTGTGGGGGTCCTTGTCGATGTCTAGTCAGTATGACTTCCACGGTCGGAGACATGCCATGCTTTGGTGGACTCTTGACCTGGTGGAGTGCCGAGGCCTGGCAGGTTGTAGCTAACCGCGCCGAGGCCTGATTTGCCGAGGCCCTAGGGGGTATTTGTAGCTGACCGCGCCGAGGCCTGATTTGCCGAGGCCTTGGAGGGAGCAGTTGGGCCTATGCACTGATTCCGAGGCTATAGTGACCCAGTTTAGGTGGAAAAGTGCAGGGCAGGGTAACCCCTGCACCATCAGTTGGGGATGGTAAAAAGGAGATTTGACCATCGTCCCATAGCCCCTGTTGCTATACCCTACCAATCATGGCTGACGTAGCGGGTGCATTCAGGCGCATTAAATGGATCGGACAGCCTGCCAGGGGGATAGTTGAGGCGGAGGCGACGAGGATGAGGGACGAGCCCGGCCTCGGCCAAGGCGGAGAAGGAACAGTACGTCTGAGGCGCTGCCGGGGGGTCTCGGGTGAGGCGAAGAACGAGCAGCTGGGCTCTCCTGCTGTTGCTGAGACTACAAGGACCTGGATTTGACCTTCCACGCCGCTTTGTCCTTGGCGTAGGGGTTAGGTAGCACAGGGCAATATGGGTGTCAGTAGGGAGCACAGTGATGAGCACAGTGGCAGGTAATCCCTACTGCGCCCGGTCCCCTGTCCCGTCGGTCGTTCTGCCCGTACTGTACCCGCGTGCGGCTGACGTTTGTGGGAGTAGTTGGGCGCATTAATCCGGCCATGACGTTTTGTCAGAGGAGTTCGGTCGGGACGGAGGTTACGAGTTTGTTTTGCCGAGCCCGGCCTCGAGCGAATCGGAGAATTGGCATCTCGTCCGAGGCCTTTCGGGATGGGGCCTCGGCGAGAGGGCCTCGATGGGGTGGGGAGCTTTTGGTCTTTCACCTGAGGCCTCGATGCAAGGCCTCAGGCGAATCAGAAAATCTGCTGAGACCTCGCGGTTTGATTTTTGCAAGGCTTAAGCAATATTTTTTATCTTGCTTAGGGTACCCCTTCTTGTGGTATCCGACAGTAGCCCCCGAGCCTCGGGAGGAGTGTGGGCACTCTCCTGAGGTTTTGTCGAGACTTGGCTCGCAACAGCTCCTGTTTGGGATTGTGTTTTGTACTTGATGGTTCCATTGGGTGCGTGCGAGCGCACTCGCCGAGTGTAGCCCCCGAGGCCCTGGAGGAGTGGGTTTACTCCTCCAGGGGCTTTTTTCTCCGTTTGAGCAAAGAGTTTTATCGTGTTCGCCGGGCACATGAGTGCGAGTTCGAGTCGCTGGGACTTAGCCTAGTGCAAGAAGAACCCTCGAGCCTCCGCACGGAGCAAGAGGGCGATCAGTGATTTCCCTGTCTTCTTTGACGCCCCTCGCGCATCCTTTTCGCTCGGAAGGAGGGGTTTGTTTGCCGAGCCCCCTCAGGTGTGAGCCTAGGTCGCTGGGTCTTGGCAAGGTTTGCTGGGAGAGCCCCCGAGTCTCCACACAGAGGGAGAGGGCGGTCAGGAGTTCCCCTTGCTTTTTACGTGACCCTTGCACATCCTTTTCTCTCGGAAGGAGGGGTGGAATATGCCAGGCTACCCTCGGTGGGCGCGAGCGGTGACACTTCCGGTGAGCTGCTATCGATTAAGTCCGAGTGGAGGCCCGTGCCCCATTCGATAGGGGTCAACTAGTGGTCTGGAGATGCACTCCAAAAGTACCAGAGGGCTTCTCTATTAGGTCCCAGGGCCGTTCGATTGGCCCCGGGGGCTCGGCGCCTCCCTACGGTGGGATCCCATTCGGAGAACTCCCTGCTGGTCTCAGACATGACTTAGGGCATCCCGAGCGATCGCTTGCCCGGGCCTCGGCCATGTACGGGCTCGCCCATAGTTGTCCCTGACTCTGTTGTCCTGGGGCAGCTGTCGAAACCCTCGGGGGTCCAGCCTTCGAACCCCTGGACCGTAACGGGCTTGGCGCCCTTTTTGTTGCTTTTTTCCGAATCTATGAGTGTGAGCTTGGGTGGCTTGCTTTCGTCTTGGGTGCAGGAAGAGCCCTCGAGCCTCCGCACGGAGCGAGATGGCGGTCAGGAGTTCCCCTGGCTTTTTATGCGACCCTCTCGCATCCTTTTCACTCGGAAGGAGGGGGTTGTTTGCCGAGCCCTCTCAAGTGCGAGGCTAGGTCATTGGGTCTCGGCAAGGTTTGCAGGGAGAGCCCCCGAGCCTCCGCACGGAGCGGGAGGGCGGTCAGGAGTTCCCCTGGCTTTTTATGTGACCCTCGCGCATCCTTTTCGCTCGGAAGGAGGGGGTTGTTTACCGAGCCCCCTCAAGTGCAAGCCTAGGTCGCTGGGTCTCAGCAAGGTTTGTAGGGAGAGCCCCCGAGCCTCCACATGGAGCGGGAGGGCGGTCAGGAGTTCCCCTGGCTTTTTATGCGATCCTCACGCATCCTTTTCGCTCGGAAGGAGGGGGTTGTTTGTCGAGCCCCCTCGAGTGCGAGCCTAGGTCGCTGGGTCTCAGCAAGGTTTGCAGGGAGAGCCCCCGAGCCTCCGCATGGAGCGGGAGGGCGGTCAGGAGTTCCCCTGGCTTTTTATGTGACCCTCGTGCATCCTTTTCGCTCAGAAGGAGGGGTGGAATGTGCCAGGCTACCCTCGGTGGGCGCGAGCAGTGACACTTCCGGTGAGCTGCTATCGGGTACGTCTGAGTGGAGGCCCATGCCTCATTCGATAGGGGTCGGCTAGTGGTCCGGAGATGCACTCCAAAAGTACCAGAGGGCTTCTCTATTGGGTCCTAGGGCCGTTCGATTGGCCCCGGGGGCTCGGCGCCTCCCTACAGTGGGATCCCATTCAGAGAACTCCCTGCTGGTCTCGGACACGACTTAGGGCATCCCGAGCGATCGCTTGCTCGGGCCTCGGCCATGTATGGGCTCGCCCATAGTTGTCCCTGATTCTGTTGCCCTAGGGCGGCTATCGAAACCCTCGGGGGTCCAGCCTTCGAACCCCTGGACCGTGATGGGCTCGGCGCCTAGTTCCTTAGTCTGGAAGGAATCGGCTAGGGGAATATTCTCCTTCCATCAGCTAACAATGGCAGGTGCGCCTTTTGAGGCGGTCTCTCGGGACCTGCCGTTGTTGCGGTTGGAAGCGATGCGGTGTCAGCGGACAGGACATAACCATCCGTGCGATTAATGGGGAAAAAGTGGGCGCGTGGGCGGTGAAATCAGATCTAGATTTACTGTGCCTGGACTCGAGGGAAACTTCCCTGGTTTCATTGCCTGACCGTTTCGTCCTTTCCCTGCATAAATATGAAACGAGTCTCGCCCATCCCCTCCTTACCTTGCCCGTACTCGCCTTTTCCGCCTTCAAGCCGTTGCCGAGAACAGAGAGCGCCGGGGGGAAGAAGGGAGAAGAGGGAGCGAGAGAGAGAGAGAGAGAGCGAGAGAGACTTACCGCCGTAGCCCTCATTCTCCATCACGCAATGGCCGGCGGTCCTCCTGTCATCCTCCCGGCGGATCCTTAGGAGCCGTCCGACGTGTCCGTGGAGGTGCTGTAGTCGCTCGTCGACGACGGCCTTCTTCGTTCGATCACCGACCCCGACAGACCGGAGTGGATTGCTCCGTTGGGCAAGCTGGAGCCACGACCACGCAAAGGGTACGTCGTGAACTTCGTCTCTTTCCATGAGCGTGGTCTCGGTGCCGGCAGATCGATTCATGCGGGCGCTCCCGCATTACTACGGGGTGGAGCTACACAACTTCAACCCCAACTCCATCATGCAGGCGGCTATTTTCGTCGCCATCTGCGAGGGGTATCTGGGGATTGCCATCCATTGGGAGCTGTGGCTCCACCTCTTTTGAGCAGGGCATACCACCAAGCTGGCGGGTACGGTGGGTACGAGGAAGATGGTGAGGGCCGGCGGCTGCACTCTCCAGGTGCACCAAGACCAGCAGCACCTGTACATCCTGACCCAGCTCGCATCATCCAATCGCCGCTGGTACACCAGCTGGTTCTATCTCCACAACGATGACGGCGGGCTTCCCCCCTACACCGGATGGATCGTGGAGGACTATACGGAGAAGTGGAGGTATGGCATCCCGAGAGAAGAGCAGCCCAAGCCGTAGCCGCTCCTGGACGGGCTAGAGAAGCTGCAAAACCGCTTCCTTACGGCGGCTGTAGTCGTGGCGGCCTTCCACCGCCGGAGGGTGCTGCCGTTGATGGCTCGGCGACGGCGCCTGTTCGATATGAGACCAAATGAGCCAATCGAGGGCATCCAGATGTCTGCCGCCGCCCTCTCTGAGGAGGCGGTTCTACGTCGGGTGAGGGAGACAGTGGATGGGAAGATGAAGAGCAGTGGTCTGACCCACATTGTCATGCGCCCGTCCCGAGGGTATCTCTCCCTGGTAAGTCACGCGCCGCTGTAGCTCCCGAGCCCTCTTTGTTTCTCATCATTTCTCGTTCCCTTATGCGCGTTCGCCGTTCCTGCAGGGGATGAGGGACGTGCGAGCCTCCCCACCACCCGTTCCCGAGGACACGAGGCGACGGGCGATCAATCGGGCGCACGCCGAGGCGCAGAAAAAATGGAAGGACGCCAAGGCGGCCAAGCGCACGAAGCAAATTCTTGAGCGCGAGAAGCTAGATGAGCATAGTCAGTAGCAAAGGAAAGACGGCCTCCCGCTGGAGAAGTCCCCGTCGCCGTCGCTATCGACGGACGCCTCGGACGGAGATGACAAGGGCAAGAGGGGACAGGGTCCCCTGGACTATCTCCATGACGTTGAGGAGACAGGCGCCTAGGGCGTTGGCAAGTAGCCCGGCGCTCCCAGGAGGAGGGGGAGGAGATAGCGCCCTGGGGTCGGCGATCGCTCACCCCGCATCCGAGGCTGACACGCCCGAGCTACGGGCACTAGGGAAGCGTGCCATCGGCCCATCGGGCTCGACGATAGTGACAGAGCAGGCGGCAGCGGGGGCAACACAATTGCCACTACAGGGGGTCGAGGGGGCGCCGGAGCCCGACGAGGGTCGGCCGGCACCAGTGGATGCCGGGGCCGTGCCTCCGCCGCCACCGCGGTCGTTGCAGAGGAGAACCGCGGTGCCAAAGCGGCTGCAACCCCGCTCGAGGTGAGTGTTTTTTCAGTGACGTTCGCATTGTCTCTTGCTCGCTTCATGGTCATCGCTGACCAAGTGGATGTTTTGCCTTTAGTCGAAAGCGTCGGGTGGAGGTGCCAGTCCTGGCGCCGCGCAAGGCACTCAAAGTGAGCGTCACTCCCACTGCTCAACAGGCGGCAGAGGCGCAAGCCACCGTGCAGCCTGCTGTGGCATCGGTCGGGGCCAACTTGAAGGGGTCGGTCGTTCAGGAAGAGGCTCCCAGGGTAGCCACGGAGCAGACGGAGGAGGAAGGTCCTACGCCGCGCGTTGTCGAGGCCCATGAGTCTGATGGGGCCGGGGCGCCCCCAGTCGCCGAGGCCGGGAACAAAGCTGAGGCCCCTGGGACTTCCGAGGCCAAGACGGTTGAGGCGAGTGTGGCGGGCCCGGTGGCCCGGGATTGAAGATGGAGGTGGGGCAACCTTTGGTGCCGCCCTTGGTCCAAGGCCTGCCGCCATCATAGGAGAGCGTTCGGGAGGTGGAGGTTCAGGTGACCTCTCCTGCCGATACTTCTCGGGGGAAGGAGGTGGCGGATGTTGAGGCGGACAGCACCGCCGAGCAGCCAGCTCCAGCTCCTGGCGACGGGGACTCGGCCCTCGCGCGGGTACGACCCAAGCCCCGCGGGTGGAATCACCCGCGTATGTCATGGCTGAGCCGGGACGACCCGAGCGGGAGCCTCTATTCGCCCTCGAGGATGCGGTCGAGGGGGGGCGATGGAGCTCCTTCGAGCAATATCGCCGGCTGGCGGTGCAGTCGCTGCGAACGGCACTGTCCGTTATGGATGATGATTTGCCCGGCGTCGTCCAGGTACGCGTCCTCTTTTCTCGTGCGGTGTTGTCTTGTTCTGAGTCTTTTTGCCATGCATGTCCCCTGTTCTACCTATCCAGGAGCTCGAGGCCTGGTCTCTCGGGAAGTCGTTGTTCCTTCGTCAGGAGAGGGACGTCTGGGACCAGCTTGGGCGGTAGAAGGACCTACTCGCCAGTGCCAACGAGCTTCTATCGGCGCAGAGCATGGAGGTGGAGGACCTCCGCCTTCGCTGTGCAGATATGAACGCCGAGGCGGCCACGGCTCAGGAGCAGGTCGCTCCTTTGGCGGCGCGAGTCAAGGAGCTAGAGGAGGAGCTGACCCGGGTGACCGGCGAGCGGGACGCCCTCCTTTCCTGGGCTGAAGAGGCGGCGGTCTCTGCCAATTCCGTTGCTGCGCAGTTGGTTGAGACAAAGGGCGCCCTGGACGAGGCCCTCAAGGCGGCCGAGGCTTCCCGGGTCGATGCCTTGGCTTGGAAGGGGAAGTTCGAGGGTATGTTCTGCTCCCTTTATTTTGTTTATTTTTCTTGCGCTTGGCCCCCTAACTCTCTGGTGTGGTACAGAGCTAGAGAAGGAGGCCTCTAAGGCGACCGAGGCGTCACGGGTCGAGGTCCAGCGCTGGAAAGAGAAATCCGAGGGTAAGTCCCATAGGCATTTGCCCCTGTTTGACTTATTTCTCTTTCATGCTTAACCTCATCCTGCTCGTTTTGGCGTAGGGTTGGAGAAGGAGGTTTCCCGGGTGGTAGAGGCCTCTGTCGTAGTGCAGGCGACGCTCGAGGCCAAGATCGAGGAGCACGACACGCTGCAGGCCGCCGCCCGTACCACCTGCGAGGCTCTGGCTGTTGAGGGGGCTCAGTCGGGTAGCTCCCTCAGGAGCCGCCTGGCTGCGTTGAGTGGCCAAGTGCGGGAGCGTCTTCGGACGGCGTTGCATACAGGCGTCAAGCGTGCCCTGGCTGTCGTCTCTTTGCACTATGCCGTCAACCTCGAGGCCATCAGCGATGGTTACATCTTGCCTGATGATGAGGAGGAGGCTGATGAGGAGGTCACCAAGCTAATGGAGGCGGCTGAGATCCCTGGTGCGGCGCTAGCCAGTCTATTTGAAGAAGTGGTTCCCCCTACGCCCGCCGCCGATGCAGGAGATCCTGAGCCTTGACCTGGGCCAAAGGGGCCATGTAAACGAATTAAGTTATTGTCGTGTTGTGACATTTGTGGCCGTCGAGGCCTTTTAAAGTATTCGTGCGTACGCTTTTTTAATCGGTTTATATCGTTTTTCCAAGCCTCTGCCTTCTGCATTGCTTCTAGACAAGGTCTGTGCAAACGATTTCCTCGAAACCTAAGCTGCCCCTCCGGCGAAAGGTGGCGAGGGAGTTGCCGTAGCCTAGAGGCGTAAGCAGTCTCACGACTTGGCCGGCGTCTTGCACTCGAGGCGCGCTTTCGGTCCTTAGATTTTTACACACGGCCTGTCAGAGTACGCAAGAGAGTTTGGTGTGGAAATTTATTCGAAAAATGATTAAAAATAGTGCCTAGGACTTAGGGGGTTCCCCCCGAATCTAGCCCCTAAGGGAGGCTCGGTTCTGTAGAGGCAGAGCCGAGTCTCCCTTATAACGTTATTTCTACGTCGGTTCCCCATCGAGGGGGGAGTTTTCTCGAAAAATTAGAATAACTAAAGAACGCTTCTTTAATATATTTCGAGAAACAATATATACAATGCTTGGAGGTTTAAGGGTAGAAACGACGTAGATGTTCTATGTTCCAAGCGTTGGTGAAGATTTCGCCCTTCTCGTTGGCCAGCTTTTAGGTCCCAGGTTTTAGCACTTGGGCGATGATGTACGGTCCTTCCCATGGCGGGGTCAGCTTGTGGCGGCCCTTGTTGCTCTGCCTCAGTCTCAGCACCAGGTCACCCACCTTCAGGTCTCGGCTTCGGATGTGCTGGGATTGATAGCATCGTAGGGCTTGCTGGTACTTGGCTGAATGTAGCAGCGCAACGTCTTGAGCTTCCTCCAGTTGGTCGAGAGCGTCCTCGCGGGTAGTGCGGTTGCTTTGCTCATTGTAAGCCTGTAGCCTTGGGGAGCCATACTCCAAGTCAGTGGGGAGGATGGCCTCGGCTCCATAGACCAGGAAGAACGGCGTGAACCCCGTGGCTCGGCTTGGTGTATTCCTTAGGCTCCAGATGGCCGACGGGAGTTCGACCAGCCATTTCTTGCCAAATTTCTTCAACCGGTTGTATATCGTCGGCTTGAGGCCCTGAAGAATCATGCCGTTGGCACGTTCTACTTGGTCGTTCGTCCTAGGGTGTCCTACGGCCAACTAGACCACGCGGATGTGGTGGCCGTCACAGAACGTCAGAAATTTATGTCCGGTGAATTATGTCCCATTGTCGGTGATGATGGTGATTGGAACTCCGAACCTATGGATGATATCAGTGAAGAACAATACTGCTTGCTCGGATTTGATTTGAGTGATCGATCTAGCCTCGATCCACTTGGAGAACTTGTCAATAGCTACCAACAAGTGGGTATAGCCCCCAGGGGCTTTCTGCAGAGGCCCAACCATGTCCAGTCCCCACACGGCGAACGGCCATGTGATGGGGATGGTTTGGAGGGCTTGAGCCGGGAGGTGTGTCTACCACGCATAGTACTGACATCCCTCATAGGAGCGTACCAGTTTGGTGGCGTCGGCAACCGCCGTTGGCCAGTAGAACCCTTGGCGGAAGGCGTTTCCGACGAGCGTCCGAGGTGCAGCATGGTGTCCATAGGCTCCTGCGTGCAAGTCCCAAAGCAGGGCTTGGCCTTCCCTAGTGGTGATGCATCGTTGGAGGACGCCAGATGGGCTTCGTTTGTATAACTCGCCATCGCTGACGACGTAAGTTTTGGCTCGTCGCGCCAGCCGTTGGGCCTCAGTTCTGTCCGTAGGAAGCACTCCTCGAGTGAGGCGATCAAGAAAGGGGACTCGCCAGTCCGCCCCTCAGTCGGCCTTGGGAGGCCCTGCATCGACTTCCATGGCCTCGGGCTCGGCCGCTAGGGTCTCGGTAACAGAGGGGGCCTCGGGCCCTATGGGTGGCTCGGCCTGTGGGCCCTCTTGTGTTGCCGAGGCATAGTCCATCGAGGGCTTGTGCAGGTCTCTGGCGAATATGTTCGGGGGGACCGAGGCCCGTGTCGATGCCATCTTCACCAGTTCGTCCGCGGCCTCGTTGAACTTCCGCGTAATGTGGTTGAGTTCGAGACCATCAAATTTATCTTCAAGGCGACGTACCAGTTTGCAGTATGCACTCCAAGCTCGATGGCGATCTGCAAGCCGTTGATGAGAGCTTCGTACTCGGCTGCGTTGTTGGAGGTGGCGAAGTGGAGCCGAATTATGTAACACACATGCACTCTGAGGGGAGAGATGAAAAGCAAACCCGCGCCTACCCCGGTCTTCATCAGAGACCCGTCAAAGTACATGGTCCAGCATTCTGATTGGATTTGAGCAGGTGGCAGCTGGGTGTCGGTCCACTCAGCCACAAAATCGACTAAGACCTGGGATTTAATTTCTTTCCGAGGCGCAAAAGACAGGGCCTCCCCCATGAGTTCGACAGCCCACTTGGCTATTCTACCCGAGGCCTCCTAGTTCTGGATTATCTCCCCTAGATGGAAGGATGACACCACGGTCACCGGGTGGGATTCGAAGTAGTGACGCAGCTTGCGCTGAGCCAAGGCTATGGCGTAGACCAGCTTTTGGATATGGGGGTAGCGTGTCTTAGTTTCGGAGAGTACTTCGCTAATAAAGTAAACGGGTCATTGGACACAGAGAGCATGCCCCTCTTCTTGCCTCTCGACTACTACTGCTGCGCTGACCACCTGGGTCGTTGCGGCGACGTAGATTAAGAGGGCCTCGCCCTTGGTTGGTGGTACTAGGACAGGGGGGGTTGGTGAGTAATGCCTTGAGCTTGGTGAGGGCCTCTTCGGCCTCGGGGGTCTAGGAAAAGCGTTCGGATTTTCTCAAGAGACGGTACAGAGGTAAACCTTTTTCGCCAAGGCGCGAGATGAAGCGACTTAGGGCCGCAAGACATCCCATAACTCTCTATACTCCCTTGTGGTCCTGGATTGGCCCCATGTTGGTCACGGTCGAGATCTTCTCTGGATTGGTCTCGATGCCGCGTTTTGAGACTATGAAACCCAAGAGCATGCCTCGGGGGACCCCGAAGACATACTTCTCAGGGTTAAGCTTGATGCCCTTCTCCCTAAGGCATTTGAAGGCGATCTCCAGGTCATCGATGAGGTTACTGGCCTTTCTAGACTTGACTACGATGTCATCCACGTAGGCCTCGACAGTTTGCCCGATGTGCTTGCCGAAGACTTGGGTCATGCACCGTTGGTACGTGGCCCCTGCGTTTCTGAGACCAAATGGCATAGTTCTATAGCAGTACATGCCGAATGGGGTGATGAAAGAAGTCGCGAGCTGGTCGGACTCTTTCATCTTGATTTGATGGTAACCAGAATACACATCAAGGAAGGATAAGGTCTCGCATCCTGCAGTGGAGTCAACGATTTGATCGATCCGAGGCAACGGGAATGGAACCTTTGGACATGCTTTATTTAAACCGGTGTAGTCTACACACATCCTCCATTTTCCATTTTTCTTCCTAACTAATATAGGATTGGCTAACCACTCTGGATGGGATACTTCCTTGATGAATCCGGCCGCCAAGAGCTTCTGCACCTCCTCGCCGATGGCCCTGCGCTTCTATTCATCGAATCGGCGCAGGCGCTGCTTCACTAGTCTGGAGCCGGCCCGGACGTCCAAGGCGTGCTCGGCGACCTCCCTCGGTATGCCCGGCATGTCCAAGGGGCTCCATACGAACATATCGGCATTCGCATGGAGGAAGTCGACAAGCACGGCTTCCTATTTGCTATCGAGGGTGGCGCTGACCCTCAACATTTGGCCGTTGGAGCAGTTGGGGTCGACCGGGACGAGCTTGACAGTCTCTGCGGGCTTGAAAGTCCTGGCGCGGCGCTTGGAGTCGGGTACTTTGCTACCAATTTGGTCGAGGTTGACGATGAGTGCCTTGGCCTCCACGATAGCCTCTACGTATTCAATGCATTCGACGTCGCAGTTGTATGCATGCTCGTATGTGGACTTGACGGTGATGACGCCGTTGGGGCCGGGCATTTTGAGCTTGAGGTAGGTGTAGTTCAGGACCACCATGAACTTGGCGTAGCACGGGCGCCCTAGAATGGCGTGGTAGGTTCCCTTGAATCCAACCACTTCGAAGGTGAGGATCTCCTTGCGATAGTTGGAGCGAGTGCCGAAGCAGACCGGCAAATCAATGCGTCCGAGGGGTCGTGCGCGCTTCCCTGGCATGATGCCGTGGAAGGGTGCGGCACCCCCTCGGAGCATCGACTGGTTGAGCTCTAGGAGCTCCATGGTGTTGGCGTAGAGGATGTTGAGGCCGCTACCTCCGTCCATCAGTACTTTGGTGAGCCAGGTGTTGCCGATAATTGGGTCGACGACGAGCGGGTATTACCCGGGGTTTGGGACAGAGTTGGGGTGGTCCTCTTGATCGAAGGTGATCGCCTCTCGAGACCAGTTAAGGTACTGGGGAGTAGCTACCTCAATCGAGAAGACCTCCCGGCGTTCCCTCTTTCGTTGACGCGCCGTGAGGCACGCTGAAGGCCCGCCGAAGATCATGAAGGCATTATGCACCTCAGGGAACCCGTCGTCCTTGTCGTTGTCTCTGTCACCGGCGCCCTTCTTCCTGGCGTCATCATCGGGAAGTCCGAGCTTGGCGTAGTTGCATCGAAGCATGGTGCATTCTTCGAGGGTGTGCTTTACCGGGCCTTGGTGCTAAGGGCACGATTTCTTGAGCATATCGTCGAATAGTCCGGGGCCTCTGGCGGGGCCTTGGGGATTCCTGCGATCCGTGGCCGCAACAAAATCGGCCTCGAGGGCCTCTTGCTTCTCCTGGCGCCCCTTTTTCTTTTTCTTGGAGAAACGGGAGGCCGAGGCCCCGGAGGCCTCGTCCCTCCGCTTCCCCTTTGCTTCGCTGTCGGGGAAGATGGCCCCGACAGCTTCTTCGCCCGAGGCAAAGTTGGTGGCGATGTCGAGGAGCACGGCCACCGAGGTTGATACGTTCTGGCCTAACTCTCGGACCAGGTCTCGGCAGGAGGTGCCAGAGAGGAAAGCCTGGACAACTTTTGAGTCGCCGACGCTGGGCAACTCGGTGCGCTACTTGGAAAAGCGTCGGATGAAGTCTCGAAGAGACTCGTCTGGCTTCTGGCGACAACTCTTGAGGTCCCAGGAGTTCCCGAGGTGCACGTATGTGCCCTGGAAATTCCCAACGAAGACCTTGACTAAGTCGCGCCTGTTGTGAATCTGTGAGGGAGGCAGGTGTTTGAGCCAGGCTCGCGTCGAGTCTGACAGGAACAAGGGGAGGTTACGGATGATGAGCAGGTCATCGTTCGCACCACCGCTGACAAGCCAGGCGGTAATCGGCCAGCCACAGCTCGGGGTTGGTCTCGCCATTGTACTTCGTGAGATTGGCCGGTTGCCAGAACCGGGCAGGGAATGGAGTGCCGCAGATGGCCTTGCTGAAGACTCTAGGGCCAGACGGCCCTGGAGAAGGACTGTGGTCCTCCCCGCCGTCGTAGCGGCCACCTCGGTGTGGGTGGTAGCCTCGGGCAAGCCCGTCATTATCGTGGCGTGTCGCCTGCTAACCACATCGTGGTCCTCTTGCGCCTCGCATCAGTCGCTGAGGTGGTCGTGGACTGACGGGGCCTTGAGGCGATCGTGCACCGAGGGCCGGTTCGAGATGTTCTCACATCGCTGAGACGCGGAGCTTTTGGCCTGTTGTACTGCGGTGGTTTCGAGAAGGTCTCAGAGCTCGCCGCGGACCCGTCGCCCCTCCGTGGTAGAGGGCTCGGGCATCGCTCAGACTAGCATCGCTAGCTGCGATGTTCTGGCTAGCGCGATTGAAGATTGGGGGTTGCTCACTTGCTTCATCGTTGTTGATGCGGCGGTGCACATCGTGGGCCCTCTGTCGGGCCCATCCACCATCACCGTGACCTTGCTGCTCCTGCTCGAGAGTGTCTCGGAGCTGCTGTAGCAGGAGTCGATCTTGGTCGACTTTTGCCTAGAGCTCATGGAGCTGCTCCAGGTCTAGGCGTCAGAGATCCTCGGGGGCGACATTCACGTTCTGCGCCGCCCGGAGCTCGACGAGCGGGGGTGTGGCATCACCTGCCCCTTGGTGGAGCAGGGAGCGGTTGCCTACCCTCTCACCCTCATTACTTGCCCCTGGCATTCCAAGCCTGATGTGGAAACACTCTCGAGTGGGATCGTAAGTGCTTTCATTATCGGAGTCGGAGTAGCCAAAGTAGTAGTCGCTCGCGGCCAAGAAGCGGCGCATAGCCTCGGGGTCACGAAGCCCGGAGAAGTCCGCTCCGGCCCATGCCTCATCTTCCTCCAAGGAGTCAGTGTGGGTGTGGGTCGAGATTGTGGTGGAGAAGTCGAGGGCGAAGCGTTGGTGGTGTTCCGAGGGTTCTGCGTGCGCGGAGGTGTAAGCGAAAGCATAGGCGGTGGCGATGTTTTTCAGCCCGAAGGGGTACTGGGATGGTGCCACCGCTGGCTCCGCTCCGCCTGAGTTGATTCCTCAGGATGTGGCGGGGCCAAGCTTGACGACAGGACGTCGCTGCGTGTTACCGGCGTCTTTCCCCTGCCCAGGCTTAGGCTAGATGGGTCCCCAGCTAGGGACTCTGTACCAACAGCCAGGCATGGGATGTCGGCGGAGTGCGGCGCGTAGTGTTGAGCTCGCGTGGCGTCGGAGTAGTCTCGCTCGCGTCGTGCCTGGCGAGCGTGACGAGAGCGGCGGCCCGGGCGCCGCCTGCGCCCGGGCTGCCGATGCGTGACGTCGTCACTGGGCGGTGGGGCTCTGGGTGTGAGGAGTACCATATCGTACTCACATCCTAGAGACATGAATTCTAGGCTCCTAAACCAGACCACCGTGCCGAGACATAGTGGGCGTATGGGGTCAGCCATCCGAAACTTGTTGGGACGATCACGCTAACACGTAGAGGCCCCTACCTGGCGTGCCAACTGTCGGTGTTTCAGATCAGGGGGGTCCTCAACCAACCAATAAAAGTGAACTGCATGCCCCTAATCCCGGATGGTGATGCAAAGAGACACAAGGTTTATATTGGTTCAGGCAATTGGTGCCCTACGTCCAGTCTGAGAGATCGGTCTTGTATTCCTTGCACCGAAGTGCTTGTAGTAGGGGGTTACAAGCTGGGTGAGAGAGGGAGCTAGTCCCAGGTCTCGGCATGGGACAGTGCAGGGTGCTTGAGACGCTGCTCTCAAGCAGCTCGGGAGCGTGGGTGTTACAGGATGTGTCTAGGGCGAATATGGGAGCGCGGTTCTATCGTATGTTCTTCCCCTCTCTCCGAGCTATCCCTAGCTGCTTCCTTTTATAACTGCAAGGAAGGAGCCAGGAGTACATGAGTAAGCTACACATGGAGCCTACTGCAGTTTTGTCCTGTAGCAGCATGGCGTTGGGAATAGAGATTAGTACTTGTCTGGTGCACCGTGCTGGTCAGGTTTGAAGTGGTTGAGGTCATGGCGGTCCTTGTCGATGTCTAGTCAGTATGACTTCCACGGTCGGAGACATGCTATGCTTTGGTGGACTCTTGACCTGGTGGAGTGCCGAGGCCTGGCAGGCTGTAGCTAACCGCGCCGAGGCCTGATTTGCCGAGGCCCTGGCGGGTATTTGTAGCTGACCGCGCCGAGGCCTGATTTGCTGAGGCCCTAGAGGGAGCAGTTGGGCCTATGCACTGAGTCCGAGGCTATAGTGACCCGGTTTTGGTGGAAAAGTGCAGGGCAGGGTAACCCCTACACCATCAGTAGGGGATGGTAAAAAGGAGATTTGACCGACGTCCTATCGCCCCTGTTGCTATACCCTGCCAATCGTGGCTGACGTAGCGGGTGCATTCTGGCGCATTAAATGGATGGGATAGCCTGCCAGGGGGATAGTTGAGGCGGAGGCGATGAGGATGCGGGACGAGCCCGGCCTCGGTCGAGGCGGAGAAGGAACAGTACATCCGAGGCCCTGCCGGGGGGTCTCGGGCGAGGCGGAGAACGAGCAGCTGGGCTCTCCTGCTGTTGCTGAGACTACAGGGACCTGGATTTGACCTTCCACGCCGCTTTGTCCTTGGCGTAGGGGTTACGTAGCATAGGGAAATACGGGTGTCAGTAGGGAGCACAGTGATGAGCACAGTGGCAGGTAATCCCTGCTGTGCCCGGTCCCCTGTCCCGTCGGTCGTTCTGCCCGTACTGTACCCGCATGTGGCTGACATTTGCGGGAGTAGTTAGGCGCATTAATCCAGACGTGACGTTTTGTCAGAGGAGTTCGGTCGGGACGGAGGTTACGAGTTTGTTTTGCCGAGCCCGGCCTCGAGCGAATCGGAGAATTGGCACCCGTCCGAGGCCTTTCGGGACGGGGCCTCGGCGAGAGGGCCTCGGTGAGAGGGCCTCGTCGAGAGGGCCTCGGCGGGGTGGGGAGCTTTTGGTCTTTCGCCTGAGGCCTCGGCGTAAGGCCTCGGGCGAATCAGAAAATCTGCTGAGACCTCGCGGTTTGATTTTTGCAAGGCCTAAGCAATATTTTTGGTTCTTGCTTAGGGTACCCCTTCTTGTGGTATCCGACACATACGACTGATGAACGCCAAAGCGAAGCACATCCCTCATGATCTCGCACCCCCAATCTATAATCCGGACAGCGCAGACCGTGAGCGAGCTTGTCTCCTGCTCTAGGGCCAGCTCAAGGTCGTCATAGACCAGCTGGACGGCGACGCGCAGGGTATCATGCTCATCGCTCTCCATCAGGAGGGAGGCCTTCACCTTGCCAAGCTCCTTCTCCAAGCCACGGCTCTTCATCACCTCCACCCCAAGCTTGTCGTCGAGACCTATCCAAGCCACATACCGATCGTGTCAAAAGGTCTACCACGAATTCTAGGGAGAAAGACAACAAGGGAAACCAAATGCTTACCATCCATGTCCGCTCGAAGCTTGCGCACCTCATCATGCTGCTGGGTCACCTCAGCCTCTAGGCTCTAGACCTCTTCCTGGCACTGACCGACCTCCATGGCGAGGCTGGCGGACACGCCCTTAGCCATAACCTTTAGGTCCTTCTCCCCCTCAAGCTCACCCTCGAGGAGGTCAATCCGCTGCTGGGCGTCGGCACGCTCCTAGAGAGCCAAGTCACACTCCGTGCGGAGCCCCTCTATGGCTCAAAGCAAATCATCCTACTCCTTCCATAGCCGCTCGACCTCCATGGTGTCCGCGTGTTCCCTCTCAATCAGGGCCATGAGCTTCTCCTGGGCCTCACGGGCATCATCACGAGCATTCTTCTCCCTGACTCGGAGGTCGGCCAGCTCCCGAGCAGCGCCAGCAAGCACAGCCACCTCCTGACGGGCGGCAGCGAGCTATAAGGATAGCCCCTCACTCTGTCATGTCTCTTCGGTGAGGTAGTCCCAAATGTTCTTCTCGCGACGAAGGAATTTGGACTTCTCCCGGCTGCGAACCATAAGGGATTGTAGAGAGGGCAAGACTTAGAGGCGCAAAATGGGAAAATGAGAGTCAAAAACACGGTCATGTCATACCTAGCCAACTAGGGCGATGACGTCACGCAACGAGCTCAGCGTGGTGGTTAGGGCACGAACCATGGTCCCAACCTCCGTGTGGACGCTCCCCCATTCGCTCTCCTCCGTGGCATCATCAAGGGCAAAAAGCGTCGCCCCGGGTCCTACCAGTCTGCCCACCGGATCTGGGATCCTCTCCACGTGTGCGGGTCGTTGCCCACCCAAACCAGAGACCAGGATGGCTTCGCGTCGATCCCAAGCAGCACCAGCCCCTCTTGCAGCAGCAACTCCTCTAGAGCGGCCCCTCTGGTGGTAGAGGGGAAGGGTGACATGGATGCGGAGGCTTGCCCCATCACCACATCCGCTAAGGATGCCTCGAGTGCGCCCTCTTCCATCCGCCCCGCCGCAGACACGGCCACCTGCATGGACGATGGCTCCGGTTGTGCCGTCTCTGCTTGTGACATCGCGGCCGCACCCATCCGTGCCACGTCCGACATAGATGCCTTGGGTGCGTCCTCCTCCATCCACCCCGCCATAGAGGCGGCCACCTACGCGGATGATGGCTCCGGCTGTGCCATTTCTGCCTGTGACGTCGTGGCCACACCTGGCTGCGCCACATTCACCATGGGTGCCCTAGACGTGCCCTCCTCTGTCTACTCCCCCATGGATGCAGCCACTAGCTATGGCCCTCAGTCGACCCCGTGACCACCCCAGCGCCATTCCCGCTCGCCTCTGGCGTAACTCCAACCAGCTCCTGGCACGTCTGCCGGAGGACAAGGCTCTTCTTCGGTGCAAGCCTTAGGAGAGTCCCACGTCCTCCAACGCTGCAAAGGACATGATGGTCAGTTTATGGAAAAAAATTGTTAGAACGAAAGGACAAAAAAACTCTTAACTCACCTAGACGCCACCGAACGATGATGTTTTGGGGTCGGTCCGCCTGACCCCGTCCACGCCTCATTGGCGCATTGCCGCTTTGAGCCCTCCCTCTGCTCAAAGGGTCTAGTTGAAGCAGAGCGGCCAGCTACTGCTGGCTCTAGGGGCGCCTCAGAAAACCCAGACGGAGCGGAGCGGTCAGTTCCCGTCGGCTCCGGGGCCGTCGAGGAAGTCCCAGACTGAGCGGATGGCTTCATTCCGCTAGCTCTAGGGGTGCGTCCTCCCCTCCTGCCCTAGGGTATGCCACGGGAAAGGCCCCACCTACGACAGAGATGGATCCTTGTCCCCTCCTCCTAGCTTGTCCCATTGGACGGTTGACCTGGAGCCATCTCCTCCTCCTTCTTCTTCCTTCTCCTCCGAGCCTTGCCACTGCCTTCCTTGGTTTAGCTTCGCTCGCTCCTTCGCCCACTCCGTCGCTTTCAAGTCATCCTTCTCCTTCTTCCTCTTCTCATCTACGACATGGTTCACCACCCTCAAGGCCACATGCTCTGGCAGCGGCGCGATGGAGGCCCAAAAGCCCAACCCCATCAGTAGCTCGATGAAGCCCATGTCCGGCCGCATCGCGGGATGTTACAGGATCAGGAACATGGTGTCAGACTCCTCCATCGCCTCCTTGATGCACTGTGTGACCTCGCTGTCGTGGAGCGGCCCTTGGGTGAGCACCGTCCCATCGAGCTACGCGCTGGGCATCATCCCGTACAGCGGGAGGGCGAGCGCCATTAGTGGCGCCACCCTCCTCGCGTGATACGCCCCGATGACATTGGCCTCGCGAAGGCTGTGGCTCTTTAGGAACATGATGGCATCAAGGATATTACGCATCATTTTCTTTTCCTTCTCGGGAGGTCCCCACGACCACACCTGTGGCGCCTCTTCGATGAGGCGTCTGGTGAAGTCTGGCAAGGAGGCGGCGATGTCGTTCTTCATGTAGAACTGCACATGCCACCCCTTGTTGGTCCTTGACAGCTAGTAGGGCATGTACTTAGTGGACCGCTGCCCCCAAAGGTGGATGCCCGTGCATCTCATTAGCACCGGTAGGTCCCTAGCTCCATCCCTCTTCTTGAGCAGGGAGATGGAGAAGAAGTACCTCCACAACTCAAAGTGGGACTTGATCCCCAAATATCCCTTGCACAACGCTATGAAGGTCGCGATGTGTTGGATCCCATTAGGATTCAGATGCTACAACTCGATCTGGTAATGGTGCAGCAGCCCCTGGAAGAACGGGTGGGGAGGAATCACGAGTACACACTCATGGAAGGGCGTGAATGACATGATGTAGTCATCGGGCGGCGCTGGCACCTCCTCACGACCATGCATGAGCCACTCCACCGTGTCGGTCCTCCCACAGAGAAGGCCACGCTTGACAAGGCCCTCCATGCGCGCATGGGTGATGTCGAAGCAATACCACGACTCTATGGGAAGCAAGGGTGGAGGAACGAAAGCTTCGCAGACGGCGGAAAGAGCAAGGGCGGAGGAACAAGGATTTCGCTGGCGGTGCAAAAGCGACGGGCGAACCGTCTGCCTAGATTGACGCGCCTGTCGCGCCTCATCACATCACCTCTCCGAGAATCATGCACATGCCACCCCTAGCCGCTCCTCGAAGGGTGCACCCAGCAGTGGTTTGCCCCCTCGATGGGCCAAAAACCACCGCAGGCAAGAAGGGATACAGAGCTAAAAATGCTCCCACGACCCATTAAGGCCCAGGAGTTCGAAGGTTGGCCGACCGACGGGTTCACAACTGTTCTAGGGCACCTTTAGAGTGAGGGTGGTAAGGGATGGGTCCGCTAGCAGCCGATACTCGGGCGCACGAGTGCCACGAGCATCCTTACTAGGGCTGGACAAAATACTCGTGGCTTGCCAACTCGCTCAACTCGTGGCCGGCTCAGCTCGGCTCGACTTGGATCGTTTTAACTTTTTCACGAGTTGAGCTAGAAGTTTAGCTCGCTATTTTAACGAGCCAGCTCGTGAGCTGCTCACGAGCTGAAACGAGCTGAGGCCTATTAGCCCTCGACCATGAATCTAGAAGATGATGATACTGACCAAGAAGTGTACACCTATTCTATTGATATGTAATCCTTATTTTCAGCTGTTTCATATGAATTTTGATTTTATAATTGTTGTGGTACATTGATGCTGAGATTGAATCTATGGACTTTCTTAAGTTTATGGTGGCAAGCAAGTAGTTAGTATGTTGGAACTGCATGATCATGGATGGACCAGCTATATTGCATGGTTGATACTTTTGATGAACCTGATATGTATTAATCATGTATGGTTGCATAATAGTGGACGCCACCTTCTGAAATTAATGTAGCATAAACATTATAAATATGTGTGTCCTATTTTTTGTAGTAGCTCACAAGCTAAACGAGCCAGCTCGAGCTCGGTAAAAGGGTTGAGCCGAGCTGCACCTCTAGCTCGTAATATTAATGAGCCGAGCTGAGCCGAGCCGAGCTGGCTCGTTAGCCTAACGAGCCAGCTCGAGCTGGACCAAGTCGAGCCGAGCTGGCTCAATATCTAGCCCTAATCTCGACCCACGTTTGGGTCTTGGCCGGAGCACGGTCCATGGTTTTTCTTTGAAGAGAGGCAACGAGCCCTTGGGACCAGTCGAACGGACCTAAGAACTATATGGATTGGCCACTAAAAATCTAGAGTCGATCACCAGCTGACCCATGCCGGACCCTCGTGAACGGGAAGCCAGGGCCCTACTCGAACTAGCTCGTTAATAGCTCACCGAGCACCATGATTCGTTCATTGAGGAAAACATGGCACGGCTCAAGCCCTCTGTTTTATCAAAAAAACACGTGAGGGAGGACGACCACAAGACGAGCTGACCCCTCGATCGGACCCTTGCTATGCGCGGGGGCTCGAGGGAAGTTGGACTCGTAAGGAGACCGAATACGCGGTCGCATGACAATGGCAGATCGATCGGATCCTAGGGAGAGACCGAATACGAAAAGGAATCATGACCCTACCAAAACATTCCACGGCCCACAAAGGGAGATCAAGACCCTCAGAATCCTTCTGTCTGAAAAAGCCTTTGAAGGAGTATCCTACTCCTCCGCAGGCTCGGGGGCTACTGTCGGGTATCAGTATTAGGGATACTTGGAAGAAGGAAGCTGATGGCCGCGAACGCTAACTTGTCCGGATGGTCAAGAGAGTATTTTGGTCTCGCTCGACCGTGAAGGTACGGGCTCTGTCTCGCCAGACCCCTCGGGCGCGGGCTCCATCACGTCTGACCCCGAGGGCGCTGGCTCCGTCTCGCCCGACCCTGAGGGCACGGGCTCCATCACAGCCTGACCCCGAGGGTACGGACTCCGTCTCGCCCGACCCCTCAGGCGTGGACTTTGCCTTGCCAGACCCCTTGAAAGGGGATTCCGTCTCGCCCGACGGGGGTCCGTACCACCCCAACCACTACGAGTCTAAGAGTACGAACTTAGGGTCAAACTTCTGACACCAGAAAGGGAGTAGGCACGTCTTGACGTGACCCGCGGCCACGACGGGCCATACCTGAGGACTCACGTCGCCAACAGTGTCGAGCGTGCCGGCGCTATGCTACCTAATCCTCGTACGACTTTCGATGGGGGTATCTGCTAATCATGACGCCCGCCGGGATAGAATGGAGCGCCACGACAGGCTAACAACGCCCGTGTATAGCGCCCGTGATGAACAAGGTCACGACGTGAAGCCATCCCCGTCATCATCTATTGGACCGGCGGGACCCGCGTAAAGAAGATAAAGGGCGCCGTGACCCCAAAGCCCTTCTTCCTCCTCGCTTCTCTCTCTCTCGTGTAACATGCACCTTCCACTTCATCTATAAAAAGGGGGAAGCAGGACGCTCCACGAAGGGCACGCTAAACAACTCAACGAGCTCAAGGAGACTCAACTCCGTTCGACCTTTTCACCAGAGACTTGAGAACTGCTCCCTCTCTCGTTCGTTTGTAACCCCTAGTACAAACTAGTGCCGGTAACACGAGCAGAAGCAGACTAGATGTAGGGACATTCTGTCCGAACCAATAAAAATCCTTGTGTCCTACAAACACATCATTAGGGCCAGACGCGCAAATCATAAATTTACTAGTCGGTGATTCGAAACACCGACACTATCTATCATCTTAAATTATAAATAGCTTCCAAAGAAGAACTTAAACTGATACATTTTATGATAATTTAATAACTTAGATTAAACCAAAGAATTAATGGTAAATATAATTAATAAATAGTAAGATCTAGAAAAGTATGAGATTACAAAAGAAGAAATATTCATCTGAATTTTCTAATGTTCTAGCAGTTTATGCTAAACCAAATCAATGATCTAAAGGCTCGGGTGAAACCGCGTAGTTCTTACCTACAGTTAATAAATAATAAATTTGAAATAGGAGTAACAACTTAATGAAAAATAACACCTAGATAAAAGAGTACATGTAAAACAAAATAAGTAAATGCAAATTGAATACAAACTATGAAAGTTTGATCTCTCCAAATGAATAGTAAAAATGAAATAAACACTCCATATAAATTATAATTAGTAAATAGCTAAGTTCAAATTTTAAATTATAGAAAAATGGTAATTTGATTCCATTAGAATATGTAAATAAAAATTTAGTGTATTACAAGTTAAAGAGAATAACATATGCTCTCATGAGATAAAAACCACGACATTTATCATATAGATCTAGATGGCAATGTTGTAGTGTGTCCAAAGATGTTATTACAAATGATAAATAAAGAGTAAACTCTTTCTCTTTCTTATTAAGAGGATGGGCTGTAACCCGATTGGTAGCATCCCAGTGGTGAGAAGTCTGGGAGTTCGATCCCCACCTCCCCAGTGGTAAATATTCCTCTCGCTTGTCCCATGCTAAAGCAGAGGTCTAGGTTCGGATCAGTCTTACGTGAGCTATGGTGCCGCTGTGTATAGGTGAGACCAGGAGTTCGGGTGTTTTCCAGATTTTCGTGAGAAGATCATCTTCTATCTTAGGCTACTTTGGAAACTGAAATCCTATTAAGAAAAAAGGTGAAAAATCTATGGGATATCATTTGAATAACTCATTTAGTTTTTCATAGAGTGTTTTATATTCTTGGCATGCCTTCCTCGCTTTCAAATTAGCCCTTAAGCAGAACGCCTGGGAATTGTTTACCCCACGGATCTGAGTTTATTTTCATTCTTATTAAGGGCTTGTTTGTTTAGCCCTCGTCTCACCCAAATATAGTATAAATTAGCACAACATTAAATCATTCCAGGCTCCATTCCGTATGAAACGAACAGGCCTTAATTGATTATTAATTGGAATAGCACAGCTCATTATTAATTGGAATAGCATAATCGGTTAACCACATAGGGACCCAGTGCTTGCGTGTCTATTTCCACTCCGGATCCGAACTTCCGAAGTCCGGACGCCGTCCCCGTGTCCCACCCACCGGCCTCCACGCAGCCACGGGCATGTGGGCCCTCAACCTGAAGGCCGGTGGGCCTTGCCTCACGCCGAGGCATCCCCAGCCGGCGGCGCGGTCCCCGCTGGCCGCCGGTATCAGCTCGCTGGCTGTGGGGCCGACGAGGTGGAGGTGGCAGCCGGCGCGGTGGCCGAGGTTGGCGGTGAGCGCGTCGGGGAGGAAGGGCAACAACGGCCGAGAGGACGGCGACGAGCCCAGGAAGAAGGCCTCCTCTTCTGGTAGGTCCTCTTGGCCGAGCTCCTGATGCTTTGTCGATCTGTGCGATTGGAGCAGGATCTAGGTGATTCGCATGTGGGAAGCGGTCAACGTTTGTAGATTGGGTGCGGATTGAAATTATTAGCGCTCGGTGATGAAATTGTTTGTGGCCTTTGCATCGAGGTCCTGTTGGTTACTGTACGATTTGTGATGCAAAGGTGTACATGTCTCACTGGATTTCTAGTTGTTATGGTGATATGGAATTTGGGTATGTTTTGAGCTCGATGGTTATTCTTCAGGGTCCATTTGGAGTTTGAGACTTTTGGTGCACTTAATAATTGAAAACTACTTTACTGCAGTAGCTGTACTGATCTCGAATTCTGTATATAGAAATCGTGGGGTTCCCATTGCTGCATTTGAATTTTCCAGCCGCAGTGTTTCATTCATGTGTCAATTGCTTAATCAGAATTTTAAGGATTTGATATCTCTACATTTCAGTAGAAAGTACATCACCAAGTGCTACTTCTATGTAATGCATAATTATTAACTTTTGGCTATGCACTGTTGGCATTTTCCATGTCTTGTCTACATCAGATATATACATTATTAAGATACTATATAGTTCTTTGTTGATGTGTCTTAAAATGTTGGGTACAAAGGCTGTATTTGAATTTCCCTGTAGTATGTGTTGCGCTGGTGAATTCTGACACCTCATTTCTGCATGCAGGAAAAGGTGATGCATCTGCTCCCAGTGGAGATGCTGCAAATGGAACAAGCCAAAATCAGGACGAACCAAAATCAAGTGACACAATGTATATACCTAGCAACTTGTCATATTGGCGAGATGTGAGAGCAAGCTTCGTGATTCCAACGTTGGTAAGACCAAACTTTCTGGTCTTTGCTATTTCATCTGTACTAGAAAGTTTGACAAAAGATTTTGACAGGCACCTTCAGTATAGCTTATTTGGCGATTATGTAGGAATGCCGTTAGAATCTAAAATGAAATTTCATAAAAGCTCGGGCTACCATTTTTCCTCAGTTACTTTCATTTGTTAGTGTCATAAAGGAAAGAAGACAATGGGTCAATTTCTGAAGATTGACTTGCACTTTATAATCCCCTAACATTGTACCTACATGTTACAACCTCTGAAACGAACACATGAGACTTTGGAAACTTAAGACTGTCCATGGTACAAAATGTATTTTATTCCACAGTCAGTTTTTCAACTTAATGAATATAATTTTTCTCTGCTGTTCTGGTGTTTCCCTCCTTTTTGGAGAAAGTTGAAATTTGAGACTTGGCCATCCTCAACTCCTCAGTTAATTGAAACATTTTTTCTCACTATCATCTATGTGCTGATCCTGTACTTTTATTTAGGACTTCTTTATGGTTCTCGCTGCAAGTATTCACTATTCCACATTACGTTAAACCTCTTATCTAACGTTGTATATAGATAGACAAAAATGTGAATTTCTTCACCTCAAACAACATCATACTGCTAGACTTGTCTCCATCATGTAGTGTAACAAGATCTTCAATGCCCTGTTTCTAATACATCCCAATGTCTTATGCACATTTTTGTTGTCCCAATTACATTTGACCAATTTACAGATCAGATCCCTTTTTATTCTCCTTTAGCAAAGAGTAGCCTGTCTCTGCCTGAAGCTAATTGGTGTTTTTGTTAAGAAACTCTCATTGACCTGGTCCTAATTATTTTTCCCTAACTTGTTATTTATCATGCATCCAAACCAGGAGCAAACAGATGCAAATAGTCCACAACAGACAGCTCAGGATGGAGCAGTATATCATCTTCCCTGGAAGTGGGCTCATTCTATTCCTATGCCAGAGTCTGGATGTGTGTTGGTCGCCACTGAAGAGCTTGATGGCAATGGAACCTTTGAGAGGACTGTCATCCTTCTCCTAAGACTAGGTTCAAGAGATGCCTACGATGGCCCGTTCGGTATCATCCTGAACCGTCCACTGTACACTAAGATGAAGCATGTGAACCCATCCTTCGGCGAGCAAGCGACCCTTTTTGGTGATTGTTCCCTCTTGTTCGGAGGCCCTGTCGACATGAGTATATTCCTGATGAGGACGGCCGAGGGAAGACCGATCAAGGGGTTCGAAGAGGTGGTACCTGGCATCTGCTTTGGCTTCAGGACTGACCTGGAGAAGGCTGGTGGTCTGATGAAGAATGGCACGGTTAAGCCTGAAGACCTGAAGTTCTATGTTGGGTACTCTGCTTGGGAACATGACCAGCTGCTGAGTGAGATCGATGCAGGATATTGGGTGGTGACTTCCTGCAGCTCAGGCCTGATAACCGACGCGTTGACGATGGACCCCTCCTGCTTGTGGACCGAGATTTTGCAGCTGATGGGTGGCCAGTACTCAGAGCTGAGCCAAAAGCCGAAGCAAGATGGAATGTAAACTTTGTTCGTTTGCATCCTAGCCATTTGGGATGGTCTCCCTGTTACCAATCTGTACATAATTTGAGTAATCCTCGGCTGCTTGTAGCCAGTGTGGTTGCTCTGCTCGATGTAATTGCATGTGGACTGCTTTGACTTGTTTTTACCTAGTGAAAGAACGATGCAGTACTTGAGCATGGCAACGCCTGCCTGCCTACCGGCTGTGCCCAAAGCTGAAACTTCATCTGGTGCGCGTGCTGGCATCTGATGAGACTTTTGATATTATTATGTACGGTATGTATGATTCGGCTTGTGCATGGTCCAGAAACAGATGTTTCAGGCATGCAGCATGCTTAGTGGCAAGCGGCCAACTATACAGTTCTGAGTACCGGTACGATATGATCCGAGCGACCGTGTGCCCACCATTCACCGAAAAGGGATTTGCCTTTGTTTGGTCAACCATGAAGGCACTTCGTTTGAGCCCATGGCATGCTGACTTGCTGAGCGCGTTAAGGCCGGGTGCTTGGGAGATCAGATGGCGACATCCGACATCGGCAGGAGTTCAGAAGGCACCCGGATGCGTTTTTGTGTCCGTGACCTGCGTGCCGGTATGCGCGTGCAAGTCTTTCTATTATCTTCTCGCGTACTAGTACAGTACTCTCTCCGTCCGTTTGATTTTTTTTATCCTCAAGTTTAAATTATTCTTGAAGAAATTTTGTTAATAAAACAAGTCACAACAAAAAAATGATATTTAACACAAATTTTTGAATAAGACGAGTGGTCAAATTTGGGATTAAAAAAATCAAACGAACTATAATTTAGAACGGATTTAGTATCCATCTATAATCTGTTGACCAAACCTTGGTCAACCATCTTGTAAAAATAAAATTGACGTTGCACGCGGTTACTGCTGTGGGCAAGAAGACTGTTCAACTGAACGCTTCTTGATGACTGTTACTGCATCCTCTGTGTCACTGTGCTCCAAATAAGTCCACACCCAGGTTGATGCAGCAGGATACTGTGATGATACATACACCACGCAGTCAGGATTCCAATCGTCGACTTGCCTTCTCTAGAAACTGCAACGCAGCCTGCGGTCGTTTCACAGTCACGACCGAGTCGAGGACCAGAAGTCCAAAACTACGGCAGCCGAGTTGGCTTCACCTCACCTCACCTCACCTCACCGTCAGTACATCGCCGGGGACGGTAAACAAATATGTCAAGGCTGCACCAGCCACCAGCCAAGTCAAAATTAACCGTCGTCAGTTGGGGTTAAATCCTTTTCCGCCTGCCAAAGAACTGTTGCATTTGGTCTCGATGGGTTCGTTTCAGACTCCACCATTGACAACACTGCATTTGCTGATTTGTATTTCCATTGCACGCCAGGCTCAGCAAAGAGCGAGCCACTGTTCGTTAAAAAAGATGTTTTATTGCATCCGCTAATGGCATTGGCAATGGCACTGTTCGTTAAAAAAGATGTTTTATTGCATCCGCTAATTTCAGTACTACCATCTTTTTTTTTTCGGACAGTACTATCAATTTTTTGGTTATATTAGTTACATCAGAATCTCCATGTCATCCACGCTAATCTCCCCGGAGACAGCAGGTTGCTCCCTTCCCGCGCCCGTACTGTGAAGGCTAGCGTGCGCACGGCCGGTGTACGCGTCACCAGCATCCTGATCGCGCGCCCGGGCGCTGACGCCACCGCCGTGCGCGCTGCCGATGATGCCAATGCCGGTGCGATGGGCGTGGGCCAGCGCGGGCGCGGGCGCGCTCTCCCGCGCCGCCACGAGCTGCGCGTCGGCGGCCATGCCCGCGTCGGACGCCACGCGCTGCACGGACCGCGGCGACAGCCGGCCCCCGGCGCCGGCGCCGGCACCGTACGCGGCCGCCGCGCGCTCGGGGAAGTTGAGCGCCGCTACGTCGCCGCCGTTTCCGCCGCCTGGGACGCCCGCGCCGGTGCCGGTGCCGCCGCGGAGGAAGTAGACGGCCGTGTCGTGCGCGACGGCGGCGGCCTCGGGCGTGGCGTAGGAGCCGAGCCACAGGCGCTCCCGCGTGCCGGGCACCCGGATCTCCGACACCCACTTCCCCCACCGACGCCGCCGCACGCCCTTGTAGCCGCCGCGCCGCCGCTCCGAGTCCGCTTCGCCGACCGGCTCCGCGCGCCTCATCATGGCGCGCCGCGCGCGCGTGCTGTCCCGAAGCTTTTCGCTTAGGCCTCGAGCCTCCTAGCTAGGCGGCCCACCCAGCCTCGTGGCTCCGGTCCTCCCTCGTGAGTCCTGGGATGGCTCTCAGCTGACCTCTCTTGAATGAAGGCTTCAAGTTCAAGGCTCGTGACTGGCGTTCGTCCTCGAGGAGATGGCAGTGGCACCGGCACGGGCTGACCTTGGCGGTGCACGGACTGCGCGCGTATTTATAGGTATGGGGATGGGAGGGACTTATGGGAGGTCAACCCCCGAGCAGAGTTGACCTCGCCCCGATATGGTTTTGGTTTTTGAGTTTTGACCTCGAGAAAAAGAAACGAAAAGAAGAGAAGCAGCTGGAGATAGAGTGGACGAAGGCCGGTATGCAATTGCATGGCAGGCAGGTCAGTAGAGGAGCAACGCCAACGCTGCAGACTGCAGTGGGGTCAAAACTTTCAGATGCCCGCCCGGCGGGCCCAGTCAAACTGTGTGCCTCACGGATCAACGGTCCGTCGTCAGAACGTACGAACTCCTGCTTCTACTCGCAGTCATTTATTTTTTCCAGCTTGCTTTTTTCCCCAGAATCCCCCAGATAGGATAGAGCCATGGCTATGTTCGGCCGGATTTATTATTGTTGTGGCTGATTTGTTGTGAGAGAAAAATACTGTTTCAGGACTGGAAAAAGTAGGGCTAATTATGTCTTATAAGCTCAAGCGAACAGAGTCTTGATTTGGAACGTCGGATTCTTTTTCCGAATCCTAGGATGTTCTTATATGAAATTGAGCTGATTTTCAAAAAACTATGCGTTCTAAACGGAGGATAATCTACTTGTTTTCTCATAGGTCGTCTACGACAATTTAGATTTGGGTTTTAAAAATCCACTGACAGCGTCAAAATGGCCTTGCTCCGCCCTGCTAGTTTCTGGAAGCTGGATTCGACGATTGCGTCCTCTCAAAAGCTGACGATCCTTTGAAGCTTTGTCGTTTTGACCACCGTTATCTCTTGGTGCCCAGACCGTCCTTTGACCACCGTTATCTTGCTTGGTGCCACAGCATTCTTCCAGGCCGCCGAGAGTGCATCTTGGAAGTTGGACCCCGTAACCGTCTGGTTTGCCGTGTGGGCGATTGTGATTCTGCTGGGTCCGTGTCTCTTCCACTTTCAGTGACAACTGGTAAAAGGGACGCAGCAAACGCACTATCCACCCAAAGGCCACGTTCATTTCATTTAGGCAAGCGCCATTCACATGACCATACTGCATATCTGAAGCATGGCCTGATTGGCCACAACCAACTTTATTTCCGTGCCACAAACACGAAACGTGTGCAAATAAAAGGAAAACACTGTGCTGTGCATGGTCAGTTCTGAGCTAGCTAGGTCCTCTGGGAAAGCCGGTCAATTTTCGTTCGTAAGAAGATATGGAGTACGGACTCGACGGGACGACACCGTCCATTTCGGCTCCGGCTAGTCGTGTCTTGGTAAAGATGTACGTACTGTTCATATAATATGGGCTTGACCCATATAATATTTAATAAATCAAATAAAACTCTATGGTACGTAACATTAAGCGTTGTATGGTTTAATACCATATGGGATTTTAACTGAACGTTGACTCAGCTTATATGGTTGGAAATTATTCATTTAAATTGAGAAGCCGAGAAAAGAATAAAGGCGTGCGCGCGTGCCCCGCCGTCGCCCGGGCCGAGGCCGTGGCGAGGCGGGCGGGCGTGGCCATTCTTTTGCCACTTAATCCACATAATCACGGGAGTTGCTCCTTTTGACGGTGGAGGCGAACTGATTGCGTCAGTTAACGTTCTTTCCGCTTCCGTTTCTCTGTTTCCTGAGATTCTCCGCTGCCTCTCTTCGTTCCCGTCGTAGCCATATATCCGCAGTCCTCTGTCAGTCTACTCCTTTTGATGGTAGAGGCGAACTGATTGCGTCAGTTACCGTTCTTTCCGCTTCCGTTTCTCCGTTTCCTAGGATTCTCCGCTGCCTCTCTCCCTTCCCGTCGTAGCCATATAACCGCAGTCCTCCGTCAGTCCAGATCACCGTCTTTCGCAGCCGCTCTCGAGAGAAACCACATCTCAGTAGAATTCTGGCTTCCCCGTCCCGTACCTCTGCGCGCACGGAGTAGCGGGAGAGCAGGTGCCTTCAGAACCCTCGTCTGCTTGAGAACCTTGCACGGGGTGTGCGGCGATTAGGTTTTTGGAGAGCGATCCGTGACTGCTCGTCCACGTACGTCTTCTTCCTGGTGATTGCCTGCGGAACATCAGGGCGTCTTCTTCCTGATGATCCGTTCGTGGGACTGCACTGCGAACATCGTCCTGCACCAACTGTGGTCCGCGACTTCGAGCAACGCACTATGTCGACTAGTGCGAATGAAGCCTCCGATGTCCTCGGCATGAGACCCTCCGCTGGGTACAGTCTAATCTTTCTGATTACTGTAATCTACGCTTTTACTGTATTTATCTGTATGTCATCTCTGTATGCTGTAGCGTTCGTTAAAGATATACACATGCATATATATGCCGTCACGAACCTGCTGATATTATTTTTCTGGATTAAACTGATAATGAAAATGTCTAAATATCTAACATTCTAAAAACCTAATGTTAGGCAATTTTCTGTCAGTGGTTTTGCTGCTGCTTTGAAGCCAAATAATTTTGATGGCAAGAATTTCATGATATGGCGTGCCAAGATGGTATTGTGGTTGACTGCGATAAATTGTTATCACGCCGCACAAGGGAAGCCTGAACAGTTTACTCCTGAGGAGGAGAAAAAGTTCTTGGCTGCCGATAACCTGTTTCGAGGCGTCATGATCAGTACACTTCATCCTAAGTATGAGAAAAACTACATATCTTGCACATCAGGTAAAGAGTTATGTGATGCTCTTGAGGCAAAGTTTGGAGTTTCTGATGCTGGCAGTGAGCTGTACCTTATGGAGCAGCTGTATGACTACAAAATGGTTGAAAACCGTTCTGTGGTCAAATAGGCTCATGAGATACAGGCGCTAGCAAAGGAACTAGAACATTTTCCATGTTTGTTGTCCGACAAATTTATGGCCGACGGTATAATCGCTAAGTTGCCATCTTTTTGGAGGGATTTTGCTACTTCTATAAAACACAAGAGATAAGAGTTTAGCGTGATTAAGCTTATTGGATCTCTTGATGTTGAGGAGAGGGCGAGAGCAAAAGACAACCGTGGAAAAGGAGTTGAGTCTTCCGCCGCCAATATGGTGCAGAAGAAAAACTTATTTGCATCTCGTAATAAAAAGAAGAAGAACATGCAAGAAAACAACAATGCAAAGCCTAAACAAACTGCACAGTTTAAGAAGAAAAACAACAAGAAAGGTGGAGGTTACTTTGTTTGCGAGAGTGATGAGCATTGGGCAAGTGCGTGCCCAGACCGTAAATATAAGCAAGAAAAAAATCAACAAACATGGTGATTAGTGAGACTGGAGGAGGAACATCTGGGTATGGTAATTCTTTACCTTTTGTTCTCTCAGTTTGTCTTTCACCTGAGTGGTGGATGGACAGCGGTGCTAATATTCACGTGTGTGCTGATATTTCTTTGTTTACTTCCTATCAGGTCAGTAGGACTAGAGCCCTACTGATGGGAAACGGTTCACATGAGCGTGTTCTTAGTACTGGTACGATCGTTCTGAAGTTTACTTCGGAAAAGACGGTGCTATTAAAGAACGTGCAGCATATCTCCTCCATCAAGAAGAATCTTGTTAGCGCTTCTCAGATGTGTCGCGATGGCTTTAAAATTGTGCTTGAGTTCATTAAATGTGTTGTGTCGAGACATGGAATATTTGTTGGAAAAGGTTATGATTGCGGAGGCTTGTTCCGCTTATCTTTCCTTGATGATGTGTGTAATAAAATGGTGAACAATGTTAATGCTTTGGATGAGTCGAATATTTGGCATTCACGACTTTGTCATATTAATTTTGGCTGTCTCACGCGGCTTGCAAATCTGAATTTAATCCTGAAATTTAACTTAGTCAAAGATTCTAAGTGTCAAGTGTGTGTATAATCGAAGCAACCGCGCAAGCCTCACAAGGCTGTTGAGGCGAGGAACTTGGCACCATTAGAACTCGTTCATTCTGATTTATGCGAAATGAATGGCGAATTGACTAAAGGCGGTAGACGATACTTCATGACATTTATAGATGATTGTACTAGATTTTGCTACGTGTATTTATTAAAAACTAAAGATGAAACGTTGCATTATTTTAAAGTCTATAAAGCAGAGGTAGAAAATCAAGCGTTTGTGGTCCGATCGCGGGGGAGAATATTTCTCAAATAAATTTTCTGAGTTTTACGCGGTGCATGGAATTATTCATGAGAGGATGCCACCATACTCACCACAGTCCAATGTGATTGCAAAGAGAAAGAACCGCACTCTAACTGATTTGGTAAATGCCATGTTAGAGAATACGGGACTATCTAAGGAATGGTGGGGTGATGCTATATTGACAGCATGTCATGTCCTGAATAGAGTACCTACAAAGAACAAAGAAATTACACCATTCAAGGAATGAGAGAAGAATAGATTAAATCTCTCTTACCTGCAAACTTGGGGTTGTTTGGCAAAGGAGAATGTGTCAATAAACAAAATGCGAAAGCTTGGACCAAAGACTATTGATTGTGTCTTTTTTTGTTATGCTATTCACAGCGTGGGTTATAGATTTTTAATTATAAACTCTAGTGTTTCTGAGATGGCTGTTGATACAATCATGGAATCTAGAGACGCTATATTTTTTTAGAATGAATTTTCCATAAAAAATGCACCTAGCACGACTAGTCATGAATTTATAATTTCCCATGAGCATGAAAATTGTCTTCTGATAGAACAAACTGAGGAACCTTATATGCAAAATCTTGAGGAGGATGACACTATAGTCACAAGAAAAAGTAAGAGACAAAGGACTGTAAAGTTTTTTGGTGGTGACTATATTGTGTACCTTGTGGATGACACACCAACGACCATTGAAGAGGCATATTCCTCTCCTGATGCTGACTTATGGAAGAAAGCAGTACGGAGTGAGATGGATTCTGTTATGTCTAATGGAACTTGGAAAATTATTGATCGTCCCTATGGGTGCAAGCCTAAAGGGTACAAATGGGTGTTTAAGAAAAAACTTAGACCTGATGGTACTATCGAGAGGTACAAGGAAAGGCATGTGGACAAGGGCTATACTCAAAAGGAAGGTGAGGATTTCTTTGATACTTATTCACCGGTTGCTCGATTGACCACAATTCGAGTTTTGCTTTCCCTGGCAGCCTCTTATGGTCTTATCGTTCATCAAATGGACGTTAAGACAACTTTCCTAAACGGAGAGTTGGAGGAGGAGATCTATATGGATCAGCCGGATAGGTTTGTAGCAAATGGTCAAAAAGGCAAGGTGTGTAAATTATTAAAGTCATTATATGGCATGAAACAAGCTCCAAAGCAGTGGCATGAGAAGTTCGATATAACTTTAACATCTGCTGACTTTGTTGTGAATGAAGCTGACAAATGTGTGTACTATCGGTATGGTGGGGGTAAAGGAGTCATTTTGTGCTTATATGTTGATGATATACTGATCTTTGGATCCAGCCTCAAAGTGATCGAGGAGGTGAAGGAATTTTTAACTAATAATTTTGAGATGAAAGATTTGGGAGAGACTGATGTTATTCTTAATATCAAGCTTCTGAGAGAAGGTGATGGTGGGGTAACTCTGTTACAATCCCACTATATGGAAAATGTGCTGAGTCGTTTTGGGTTTAGTGACTGTGCACCTGCTCCTACACCTTATGACCCTAGTGTGCTATTGAGGAAAAATCGGAGAATAGCAAGGGATCAATTGAGATATTTTCAGATCATTGGTTCGCTCATGTATCTTGCTAGTGCAACAAGGCCTAACATCTTATTTGTTGTGTGCAAGCTGAGCCGGTTTGTGTCAAACCCGGGAGATGATCACTGACGTGCTCTTGAGAGGGTGTTGCGCTATCTAAAAAACACCATGAGCTACGGTATTCGTTATACCAGACATCCAAAGGTGTTGGAAGGCTATTGTGATGCCAACTGGATCTTTGATGCTGATGAGCTTTATGTCACAAGTGGATATGTATTCTCGCTTGGAGGTGGCGCTGTTTCCTGAAAGTCTTGCAAGCAGACTATCTTAACGAAGTCTACAATGGAAGTAGAACTCACAGCATTAGACACTACTGGCTCTGAGACCGAGTGGCTTCGTGATCTCCTTATGGATTTACCGGTTGTTGAAAACCCCATACGGCTATTTCTATGAACTGTGATAACCAGACTGTGATTACGAAGGTTAACAGTTCTAAGAATAACATGAAGTTCACAAGGCATGTTAAGAGACGACTGAAATCTGTCAGAAAATTGAGAAACTTCAGAGTAATAGCGTTGGACTATGTTCACACGTCTAATAATTTGGCAGATCAATTCACTAAGGGTCTGTCACGTAATGTGATAGAAAGTGCATCGAGAGAGATGGGTTTGAGACCCACTTGAAATTTACTATAGTGATAACTTGTTCTATGTGATCGGAGATCCCATGAAGTAGAATGGTGAAACAAACTAGTAGTAAAATATGAGGAAAGATCCTTAGTAAGACTCATTTCTGATGCATATCTTTCCTATCTGTAAGGCATGTTAGTTTTAATCTTAATGTGTTCTAAGTGGCTTGCTAAAGCAAAGATGTTGTCCTACAGAACATCTTTTGAGGAGCACACCTATATAAGTCAGGTTGCTGGTCACAGTCTATGAGATTTGGGTGATCTCTAAATACTCATGAAAGGCACTGGAGTATGACTTATATGCTTCAAATAGAGAGGATGTCTTTTGCAACAAAGTATCAGCTAAGGACTTTAGTGACATTCACCTCACACAAAACTAGCAATTCAAGGCATAGTCCATTGTTCAGTTGTGATTGAGTAAAACTATTGCTCTAGATGGATGTTCAACTTAACAGTCTCCATCGAAACAGTGGTATATAAAAGAAATGTGGTTTCTGAGACTACTTTGTTACAAACCCTAAAGTTTGGTAGGGATTGTTGGATATAATATGGGCTTGGCTCATATAATATTTAATAAATCAAATAAAACTCTATGGTACGTAACATTAAGCGTTGTATGGTTTAATACCATACGGAATTTTGACTGAACGTTGACTCAGCTTATATGGTTGGAAATTATTCATCTAAATTGAGAAGCTGAGAAAAGGATAAAGACGTGCACACGCGCACGCGCGCCACCGCCACCGCCAACCGGGCCGGGGCGAGGCCGAGGCCGAGGCCGTGGCGGTGGCGTGGCGTGATAGGCAGGCAGGCAGGCGGGCGGCGAGTGGGCGAGTGTGGCCAGTATTTTGCCACTTAATCCACATAATCAAGGGAGTTACTCCCTTTGATGGTGGAGGCGAACTAATTGCGTCAGTTACCGTCCTTTCCGCTTTCGTTTCTCTGTCTCCTAGGATTCTCCGTTGTCTCTCTCTTTCCGTCGCAGCCATATATCCGCAGTCCTCCGTCAGTCCAGATCACCGTCTTCCACAACCGCTTTCGAGAGAAACCACATCTCAGCAGCATCCTGGCTTCCCCGTCTCGTACCTTTGCGCGCATGGAGCAGCGGGAGAGCAGGTGCCTCCGGAACCCTCGTCCGCTTGAGAACCTTGCTCGGGGTGTGCGGCGATTAGGTTTTTGGGGAGCGATCCGCGACTGCTCGTCCACGTACGTCTTCTTCCTGATGATTGCCTGCGGAACATCAAGGCGTCTTCTTCTTGGTGATCCGTTCATGGGACTGCACTGCGAACATCGTCCTGCACCGACTATGGTCCACGACTTCGAGCAACGCACTATGTCGACTAGTGCGAATGGAGCCTCCGATGCCCTCGGCATGGGACCCTCAACTGGGTACAGTCTAATCTTTCTGATTACTGTAATATGCGTTTTTACTGTATTTATCTATATGTTATCTCTGCATATTGTAGCGTTTGTTAAAGATATACACATGCATATATATGCCGTCACGAACCTGCTGATGTTATTTTTCTGGATTAAACTGATAATAAAAATACCTAAATATCTGACACGTAGCGTACTATATATCTAAAGTTTGCCGTTTCTTTTTTCCTATTCCACTCTTTTCAGTTGACTTTCCTCGGTCGTCTTCTTCTCAGCCACTGTTTCGTTAATTCTTCATGTTAACTGTCGTCAATTTAAAACTAAAGTTACAAATTACTCTCTCCATTTAAAATGTAAACCGTTTTAGTTTTATCCTATATATGTCAAACTTCTCAAATTTTGACCTAGTTAATGAAAAAGATACACAAAGATCTACCACATCAAGCTAAATTCATTAAATACACCATGAAATATATTTTGATAGTGCATTTTTTGATATTATAAATATTAATATTATTCTATAAATTGGATCATAGTTTGACAAGTTTGTCTCATTACAAAGCTAAACCAATTACAATTTCAAAAGTTGGAAGTATTTTTTATGTGCTTACTTTAGATATTTGAAGTTTGAACAATAACTTTGTATCAAATATGTTATATAAATATCTTATGAGCAAAAGTATCAGGTCACTTATCTGTGATGAGAGAGAAAGAGAGAGAGATGACAGAAAAATGCTATAACAGCTACAACTTAGACAAGTTCATGTATTTGTGTCAAATGTTTTGTATAAAACGGGTTAAGATGGACTTTTGTGTTATAACCAGCTGTATAGGGAAGAGATTTGTTATGCAACTTTTATATAACCTAGAAAAAGGACCAATGTTGTAACTCGCCACATGTCCACAACCCTTGGGCAGCTAGCGTCATGGTTAGAGGGGAAAGCACCCTCAAGGTTTAAAATTTCACAAATTTCGTAATTTCAGGTGTGTATGAAAGAAAATTCTGAAATTTTGTATTACACTAACACTTATTTTATATTGTAAATATATAACTCTAAACTCATTTTTCTATTGTTTATGTTACATATTTTTCTACCCAATAGACATTTAATTCTAAATCATGCTAATATTTTGTTTAGATCTAAAAATTTTAAAAGTCATATCTTTTGTTGAAATCTCAAAAGAAAATGACAAAGTTTCATGAATTTCTCGGTAGTTTTGATGGTGGTTGGAAAAATTCAAATACTGAAACCGAAATATGTCTGAGGACATAGCTTAGTCTTTGACCGAAGCTCGTTAGAAAGAACCATTCTTTCCATGCGCATAGTCTAGTTATGCTTGTACTCTCTGTCCTGTAAAGAATATCATTCTCATTTTCTGAGAAGTCAAATATTTTTTTAACTTTAACTAAATATATATAAGAAAATATTAATATTTATGTTGTTATCATTAGATAAATAGTTGAATATAGTTTCATAATAAAATTATTTGGATATAAATGTTGCTAATATTTATTTTCTATAAATCATTGGTCAAAAAAATATTTTCTATAAATCTAGTTAAACTCAAACTTTATTTTTCGATGGAAGTAGTATTATGATCCAATATATCCGGCTCTTCCGTCAGTGTGCACGCGCCTACGCGGCTAAAGTCGGCAACATATTTGTAGAGTAGATTGGCGCCCACCAAATTCAGCCAGCCATATGTTCGTTTCTGGCACCAACCCGTAGACACTGATATATAGTACTCCACGAGATAGATATGGCTTGTTGACCGTTTGTTGTTATGTTGTCTTCTACCGTTGCAATATCTAGGATCCACTGATCCAGGCATCCAGCCACGCACACGAGATACTAGAAGGGCGAGAAGATATCAAACTTCAGCTGTCACGTGCTGAGCTGACCACACGTCTTGGAAGAAAGTTTCCTGTTGACTTGCACTCTCGGGTTCTTTGGGATATAGGACTAGATGGTTTTTTTCTTCTTTTTGACGAAAGACCACTTGATGGTTAACGACGGCATGGATGTCGGCCTCAGGGCAGGCAGTTTCTAGGCTGGATACCGGTGACTATTATTGTGCCACGTAAATGTCTCTCTTGAGTCTTGACGAAAAATGTGGTACGACAGCATGACACGGTTGAAAAAAAGAGAGAAGAGTGCCACGTAAAACTTTACGAAACTTTTCCTGATATATGTTGTGAAAAATAAGGATTTTTTCCATAGTTGTGACTAATGGGTGGACTTCTCTTTTTTAATAGCACACGTAGGGTGGACTCCTGTTTTTTAAAAATACTTTTGTGTCACATACGCTTTATAGAGATCACAAGAGATCACATCCGATTGCGTGTGAGAGCAATTCGGCATTGCATTGAGAGATTACTTCGCGTGGCACTAGGTGATCGTGCAGCAAGCATGTGTGTTTGTTATTCTTGGATGTTGCCACCTTCTGGATGGCTTGGAGGTCAAGGCCGTGTGAAGCTTGTGCATGGCTCTGGAGGAGGCATTGTGACGGGTGTTGTGCTCGTCCAGCGGGAGATCGCGGAGAGCAACTCTTGTAAAAACGAGGTGCGAAGAGCGTCAAGAGGTCCAGCCGAATCGAAGTGCTAGATCTCTTGTGTGAGCACTACCTTTGGTGGAGAGAGTGGGCTTGCGGGCCACCACTAGCAAGAGGATCGACGACAACCTTGGGCTTACCTCAACGTGGATCAAGTGGTTGGCAAATCACCGAACCTCGGGATAAAAATCATTGTGTCATCATCTTTCTTTTTGTTTGCAATTTCCTAACACAAGCTTGTATTTACTTGTTCATATATTGTGCTTGTGTTGTTTCTATCTGTGTGGCTAGTTTACTTGTGTAGTAAATCAGTTGCTCACTTGTGCTAATTAGCTTGTGTAGCTAAGTAGTTTACTTCTCTGGTTGTGCTTGTGTAGTGTAACTAGTGAGTAGTGCTAGTATGCTTGTTGTGCTTGTACCTTGTGCGCTTTGCTTACTAGCATGTGTAAGAGCTCTCGTTGTGTCTAGTTGACTAGTTGCATAGATTTATATGACCTTGCTAACTAGAATTGTTTAGGTGAGCTCTTACTAGCTTGGCACTACTGCTAGGAGCACCGTCTCCAATTGCTAACTAGAATAGTCTCCTTCCATAAGCTTGTGCGGAGGGCTTTTTGGCACTGCTCAACCGATATGAAGGTGCAGGCCACATTGCCGGTGTTAAGATCTATCAGGGTGCTCGCTATGCTATTACATAGTATTTTGGATTTATATGAGCATTGTTAGGGATAGGTCAAAAACAAGGATAAATCGGTGGTGTTATTCATTCATAATGCAAATGAATATAATCGTGAAGAGTTGAAACAAGAACTTCAGATTGGCAAGGAAACCATGAATGAAAAATATCTTGGCCTGCCAGCACATGTGGGAAGATCTAAAGGAGGAGCCTTTGCTTATGTAAAAGAACGAATTTGGTAGCGCATCCAGGGATGGAAGTAGAAAATGATTTCACGGGCTGGCTTAGAGATCAATATTAAGGTGGTTGCACTTCTACAAAAATAATTTGTAGCAACGTCTTCCTTTCTCTATAGGAGCGGCTCTATATTGAGTCGTCCCTACAAATGGTTATCAAATGAGCCGTCCTTACAAATGGATTTATAGGGGCGGCCGGTGTTATCAGCCGCCCCTACAAATCGGATTTGTAGGTGCGGCTCAATATTGAAGTACCTCTACAAATAGACGCCGGGTATTAAAAATTAAGCACTAAAATTCAAATTTTGTAAACGACCTCGGATGGAGAAACAATCAAAATGAAAGTTGTAGATCTCAAAAAGTTATGAAATTTTATAGTTGACAACTTTTTGATTTGAAATCATCTTGTCAAAAAAAATTACGTTTGAATTTCCAAAAATTTGAATGTGGTTCCTATGCTGTCACAGCTTCAACGGTTTGGAAAGTTGCAAGCAAATAGAGTTAGCTCAGTTGGTGTAAGGAAACAGCTGGCAGGTTGCATATCGGCCTACAGGGCTCTTCCGAACTGACTTACCCTTTTTGCAGCTCATTCAAATTAACTTGCACGCTGACTTGGCCACTAATCCAAATCCCAGGACTAGCCAAAGCCTCCTGGCTGGCTTGTTCTGATGTATCGGCCTAATCGGCTGTGCTTATTCAGCTGTGGGTATGGTTATGGCTGTTTACAGCTATGTGTACGGTGTAGTCCAGTTTATTTTTGCAGTCAAAGCAGCAGCTGCAGGCCTACAAGTGAATTAATTCTGCAGACAACTTTTTGATTTGAAATCATCTTGTTAAGGAAAAACTACTTTTGAATTTTTAAAAGTTTGAAATTTGAATTTTTTAAACGACCTTGGATGGACAAACAGTAAAAATGAAAGTTGTAGATCTTGAAAAGTTATGAAACTTTGTAGTTGATAACTTTCTCATTTGAAATCATCTTGTCATGAAAAACTACGTTCGAATTTCTTAAATTTGAAATTCAAATTTTACAAGTGACCTCGGATGGAGAAACTACCAAAATGAAAGTTGTAGATCTCGAAAAGTTATAAAACTTTGTAGTTGATAATTTTTTTATTTGAATTAGTTTAGGGCCTCAAATAATCAATTTATGCTCAGTTTTGTATAATATGTGGGGAACCAAAATGTAATGTAGACACAAGCAATCGTGAGGTGCAGTGGTAGAAGAGTTTACGTGCTCGGTCGCGAGTTCGAAACCCGACACACGCAAAGTGTGCAAAAATCGTGAAAAATGCTGCAACGGTAAAGTGAGGGTGTGTGTGGCTGCTAGTGGGGACCTCCTCGGATTAAAAAAAATTTGCTATTTTTTACCCCTTTTTTGTGATTGCTGGAAATTGATTTGTAGGGTGGCTGATAACACCAGCCGTCCCTACAAATCAACGATTTGTAGCCACCCTTTTATAGGGGCGGCCAGCAAAACCGGCCCTACATAGCGTTACCAGCCGCCTTAAAAAGGGTTTTCTACGTAGTGTTGCACAAGCAATTCCCACCTTTGGTATGGGGTGTTTTGAAATAACAAAAACGCGCGTGTGATCAAATTAGTAGTATGTCTGCAGGTTCTGGTGGAATCAACTAGAAGGAAAACACAAGATCCATTGGTTCAGTTGGAAAAAAAATGATGTTGCCAAAGAAGGAAAGGTTGCTGGGCTTCCGAGACATTCACGCTTTCAACTTAGCTATGCTAGCTAAACAAGGGTGGCACATTGTACAGAACCCAGACTCTTTGTGCGCTAGAGTTCTGAAAGCAAAGTACTTCCCAAATTCAAGTTGTCTTGTAGCCCGTCCAAGGGAAGGAATTTCGTATACCTGGAGAAGCATTCTAAAGGGTATTGATACTTTGAAAGAGGGGCTAATCTGGCAAATCGGGGACGGAGATGGGATAGATATTTGGAAGGACCCTTGGCTACCGAAAGACCATACTCACCGGCCGATTACCCCCAAAGGCAGCAACATTTTGCGCCAAGTGTCAGAACTTATTGATCCAATTAATTACTAGGGACTAAGACTTCTAGTTGGTTCGATCACGTTCTAGGAAGAAGATGCGCGGGGTGATCCTGTCCATCCCCCTCACCTCGACATGGGAAAACTCGCTGGCATGCACTATGATCAACGGGGATTGTTTTTGTCAGAAGTGCCTATAAGATCTATCGTAGGGGGGTTGTGAATAAGCAACGTCGAAATGGGGGCACCTCAAGTTCGGGATCGGCAAATCAATACGATGACTTGTGGAGCTCTCTTTGGAAAATGGAGATTCCCAACAACATCAAGCACTTCCTATGGAGAGTGACGCGTAATAGCCATCCCTTCGAGAGCTAATTTAGCTTTCAGAGGCATGGATGTTGAGAGCTCATGCATAGTGTGCAACAAAGATGTTGAGGACGAGGGTCACCTCTACTTCAAATACTCTGTGGCCAAACATTTCTGGGCTGAGCTAGGCGTGGAGGAACAAAGAGAGCGGTTGGCAGGAATCGGTTCCACAGACGAGGCTGTTTGGCATATCCTAGGACTGAATTAAGGAAATCCAATGCAAAATGGCAGTTGGAATGTGGGCGTGGTGGTCCGAGCGGAATGGCATCGGAGAAGAGGGAAAGAGGAGACCGATATCTCTTGTCTCTAGATTAGTGGAATGCTATGTGAGGGAGGTAATGAAGCTAATGAAGAAGGAAGTTAGAAGCGGGGTTCCGGAAGTGAAAGCTTGGCGTAAACCGGACCCTGAAGGTCAACTGTGACGCTTCATTCCGTAAAGAGACGGGCAATGGTGGTTGGGGCTATATTATCAATGACAGTGACGGTGATGTGATCAGGACGGGAAGAGGTCGAATGTTCCACCTGCTGGATCCCTTCCATGCAGAGGTTGTGGCGTGCTTAAAAGGGGTCCAGGCAGCCATCAACTTCGGAATTTCTAGGGCGATGGTGGAAACGGATGCTCTTCTGGTCAAACAAGCAGTGCAATCAAGGCGTGGAGTCTGTCCTCGACGGGAAAATTGGTCAAGAAGATTAAGGAAATAGCCCGTTTGAATTTTGACTCTTTTCAAATTTGCGTTGTCCCTAGATCCTGTAATAGAGCAGCACATGCATTAGCTACTTTGGGGTGGGTGGGTGGGTGTGTGTGTGGGGGGGGGGGGGGGGGGGGGTTGAAGATGAGAATCCCATAGTGGATCCAATTCCTGACCGTATTCAGTTGGTTGTGGTTGTTGATTGTGCAACGCGTGAGTAATGGAATTTTATTCGCTCCAAAAAAAATAGTACAGTACTAGTAAGTAAAATTAGGGTGTGAGAATCGGCTCCGATTCTTCTGAGAATCAGCAAAAACCGTGCCAAACAACATACAGGTGAAACGTTTCTAGCAGGAACAGTTCCAAGTGATTCTCATTTTTATGCCTACGAATGTGAATCACTAGAAATGTGGTTTCGCGGTGATTCTCATTCTGCAGCCATACGGTCTAGTGATTCTGATTCGCCGTCCGAAACGTTTCAGGAGAGAATCTGGATCTAAAACGTTTCTAAAAAAATCTGGATCCCTACCAAACGGGTGCTAGCAATAATACTTTCTGATTGCTTTATCGGGTAAAGTTGACGTTAGGGTTTGTTTGCATGTCCATGTATTTCACCTCAATCCATATGCATTGAGATGGGGTAGTACAAAAATTAGTTTAAATTTTACATCAGTCCACTCCAATACACATGAATTAAAATAGATATACAGGCATCCAAACCGCCGTCACCGGCGAACTGTGCCATATAAAGCTCGGCACCGGTCTTCAACCCTAAACAGAAGACGGGCTTTCGTTGTAGCAGCGTACGCTCTGATCGATCGGTACCTGACGCCCTGATCGAGGCCGCTAAAGCTCTGATCGAGGGGACACGGGAGATTCCCCTTCTCGAAGGTAATCTGCGCGGATCCCGCCTTTCCCTTCTTTTCGACCCCTTTCTGATCCACCGGTCTTCAAACCTAAACAGCAGCGTACGCTCTGATCGATCGGTACCTGACGCCCTGATCGAGGCCGCTGAAGAGCTCTGATCGAGGCCGCTGAAGATTCCCCTTCTCGAAGGTAATCTGCGCGGATCCCGCCTTTCCCTTCTTTTTGACCCCTTTCTGATCCGGGCCTTTCTAATGACCAAAGATGAAAAAGGGCGCGTATAGTTGCCCCCTGAATAACGCACTGTAGCATTTCATTTGTATTTGGTAATAATTATCCAATCGTTGACTAATTAGGCTCAAAATGTTCGTCTCGCAAAGTACAACCAAACTGTGCAATTAGTTTTTAATTTCATCAACATTTAGTACTCCATGCATGTACCGCAAGTTTGATGTGACGGATAATCTTCTTTTTACATACTAAACAAGGCCAAAGATTTCTGCCGCCTTTCTGATCGGGTCTTTCTGACTAAAGAAAAGATGAAAAAGATCATTCACCCGTCCTCTGTGCTAGGTGCAGAATCCAAGAGGATGACATCCGGTTCAGATGGATAGACGTCTGCAACCACCACAAGTGGTGCGACGCCTACAAGAGGATTAAGGAGGCTGCAGTTGCAGCGGCAAAGAAGAAGTAGGCCGCAGTACCAGTCGTAAAGGTAATTTCACGAATACAACAAACCAGTATGAAATTTTGTCAATATTAACAGATACTTTGAATTGATTTTGAACTGTTGAATGGATAGCTGTTGGAAAGAACATGTGACCCATTTTCTGGGAATCTGCCAATAAATTCATATTCCAGTTGCATTTCTCTACCGAGAGAATTGTCATCTGGTTCTCGGACAGTGGCATATTGGGATCTTGGATAGGTTCCTATGTTTCATAACCATTGGTCAGTCTTACTGTTTTGGCAGTAATATAAAATATGCTTCGGCTGTAGATTTAAGAGATATGTATGCAGTGTGGTACCTACCATTTGGTTTGACAAGGGAAGTTGCTGCAGGTAAAGATGGTTGACTGAATGTGACGGAATCTGTATCTGTAATAAAGAATAAGTAATGGGAATTCAGTAGGCAACTGAAATAGGTATTTCTTTTTCATTCTGCATACAACATGAAAGGAATATGTAGTTTGCTAGCTGGGTTGGATGTAGTGACTAAAAATGTCACTAACAGTGAGAATATTACAGTACTTTTTTTGTAAGGCTTGAACATGCCTGAATAAGTTCTAAAAATAACCAGGACTGCAGCATGACTTTAAATAGAGAATTAGAAGAAAATTTTCAAATCCACAACACTTCAGAGCATTGCAAGCTCAGCAGGCCCAGAGCATTACAGATTAGAGAATTATAAGAAAAATGTCAAATTCACAACACATCAGGGGGAGGGGGTGGCTTGTGTGGCTGTGTGGGAGGGGTATGTGGCAGTGTGAGGAGTAACCTAGCCACCCACCCATTATCCTTATCTACCTGCAATTTTTCATGCTCCTGTGTCCCAAAATCCCAACTGTGCTCGCACGCTCTCTCCTGCACCCTGCTTTTAGTTTTTTTCCGTGTTTCCATGCACGCCCTTGTTCCTGCCTGCCCACACCCTACTTGCACAGGTGCCTCGCTGCTGTTTCCACACCGTCCAGCAAGCGCTGGACCGCACAGGGCCTAAACAACGTGCTGGGATCATACTGCCACTTAATCACGCCTAACCGTGTGTTTAGTTATGTTTTTTTTACACAGGGAAAATTGCATATTTACCAATATTTAGACCTCAATCTGGAATTTTCCATAAAAATGCCAAAACGGGAAACTTGCAACTACTTTTCATTTCCGTTAACTAATACCATAAGCTGGGTGCAAAAAGATATCAGACAGTAATAAAATTGGATAAGTACAGGGAAAGATCCAAAATAACAGTAACCCCCTTCTAATCTCCTTGGGTTCTTCCACATTCGGCCATTCCTATGGATTATCTCACCTATGACATAATCCTTGCCCACTAGCCTCCATCTGCTGTGGCCACCAGTCAGTCCCTTGCCCCATGAGCCCCACATGCCATGGCTGCTCAACTGTGGTATGCCAGAGCCTGCATCAGGAATAGCGCATGGGCAAACCTGACAGTGTCTCCCCCTCCCTCTTAACAGCCTGTCAGTGTCCCTCCCTCCCTCTTAACAGCAACTCGCCACCGGATCCAGGCAGGACAAGCCCAGAGCAACAGAAGAGAATGCATAGTGGCAGGGTAGGGGCGACAAAATGTGGTGGTTGGAGCACAAAGGAGTAAGACTTGAGCCCATGGTTTGCTGCAGGGTCAATACTCAATAGGAGGTTGCTAGCGATGGCGGCACGATGCTGCCAGAGTAGTTGTGACAAATGGCTGGTTAGCTCTGGCAGGAGGGAGGAGATGTGGCAGCAGACACTTGGGCTTGATGGAAGAGCTGCGGGCAAGCTCCGCAAGGGAGGCTTTTACATATATGCCATTAAAAAAGTTTGTAATTACACACAAGCCATTAAAAAAATTGACCACACACGAGGGCCATCGTTCTGAACTTCTTTGCTCTCCAAGCCATTCCGTCGGTGTTCTGTTCGTTTTTCACCATTACATGTGGGCCCGGTCATTATAAAGGTCCAAAATACCCTTCTCTCGTCCACACCGCTCGCGCTCGCGTCCTAGGCTGGCGGAGCTCGCACCCGCGCCCCGCAGAGCTCACGCTCATGCTGCTCGGGGAGCACGCGGTCGTGCGGCCATGGCGTCCGGAACTCGCGGGGCGGGGCGCGCAGGGCCAGGGTGGCGCTGGAGGTCTCGCGGCCGACGGCCATGGCGGGCAGGGGCGCACGCGGCCATGGCGGCTGGAGCTCGTGGGGCGGGGCACGCGGGGATAGGGCGGCGCTGGAGGTGTCGCGGCCGATGGCGCGGGACGCGTCCGGCGGCGGGCGCGGACGGGTGCTCGTCGGAGCTCGGCCATCGTCAGTCTCGCCCCTGGCCACGCACGGGAGCGGAGGTGCCGGTCCGACCACCTCCGGCTGCTGGGGGGCGCCCGGGGCAGGAGCAGCGCGCGGCGCAGGAGGTGAAGAGCCCCGCTCGGCGGAGCTCGGTGACCGCCTTGGCGCCACTGCTCCGCGCGGCCGCCCAGCCTTTCCCCGGCCGCCGCGAGCGCGGCCCCGCCCGATTCCTCGCCCCAGCAGCAGCTTCTCCATGGCCTCGCCTTCGCCCCCGACCTGAAGAAGCTGCCATCCGCGCAGGTAGCAGCCCGGGCGGACCTCCGCTGCGGACATAGGCGCCGCTGAGCAATGCTCGCCGTTGCCGCGCCGGTGCTCGGAGCCTCGATGGGAGGAGGAGCGGGCGCGAGCGAGGAAGAGCGGCGGCGCGCGTGCCGGGTGGTCGACAGCGGAGCTCACGCTCAAGCTCGCGGCTGCCATCCCCTCCGTCAGCGCTCGTGCTCGCAGCCGTGGGCGTGCCCGCCGCGCTGTGCTGCCGCACGCTCCACGCCCGGGCGAGGTGCAGGCGCGCCTCCCGCGCCGCCACGGCCAAGAAGAAGGAGATGGCGGTGCTGCTGATGGTGGCCGCTCTGGCCGTGGCCATCCTCAAGGTGACCGCCTCGGTGCCGCTGCTCCGCGTGGCCGCCCAGCCTAGCCCCGGCCGCCGCGAGCGCGAGCGCGGGCGAGCTCCGCCCTGGCCGCGCGCACGAGAGAGAGAGAGAGATTTGAGTTTGAGAGAGAGAGGATAGAGACGAGAGGGGTATTATGGACGTTTTGATTGAACGGACCCACTTGTCGGGACTCCCAAACGGTGAAAAACGAACAGAACACCGACGGAATGGCTTGGAGAGCAAAGAAGTTCAGAACGATGGCACTCGTGTGCGGTCAATTTTTTTAATGGCTTGTGGGTAATTACAAACTTTTTTAATGGCATACATGTAAAAGCCTCATCTACATGTGGTTGGAAGGGGAGCTTGGTGGACACTGTTAGTCCAATGTCAAGTATGATAGGTCAATCCATCAATGAGGTGAAGAAAGAGGGGCATTTATTTGCACACTGTTAGGGGCAGCTCCAATGGTAACTTATGGGCTAGCTCAAAGCATATTATTTCATATTTTAATAGAAGAGAGAGAGAAAAGCTAGCTCTTAGAGCTAATCTCATGCACACATTTCAAGATTATATGAGGATGTCATGTGGGGCTATTCATGTTATGAGCTATGTGCTAAGCTAGTAAGTAGCTCATATTGCTGAGGTTGCCCTTAGTCCAATGGCAAGTATGACATCCATCAACTGCTATTCTAATGGTAAATTTGTAGCAAGACTTTTTCTGGTGGCAAATGTGCAGAATTTAAACAAACAGATGGGAAAAAATGCAATTGGCCCAAACAATAATATCTAGCATAAATATATATGAAATTATGGATCAATAACATCCGTCAGGGGCAGGGATTAATTTACCTTCTACCAGCACCCCAAAATAATCTAAAAAACAAGAAGACGGTTTTATAAGTACCTTATAACGATCTTGTATGTAAGACGTCTTGAATCTCCAGACACGATCAGCTCATCTAAAGGTCAACAGATCTATTGTTAGAACACAACGTGAAGAACTGTAAGAGTAATACGGAATAGATCGCAAATTTCACAGGACCAGAGAGGATTTCTGCATCAAGATGGCATCAAGGTGGCACCTTTTTGAGCTAGGGCGCTAGAACTCGCTAATCAGGAAGACTCGCCTAGGCTGCTAGCGACGGCGCAACAACACATCCGAGAGTATACTGACTGCCTCCAGTCCATCTCTTCCACCGGCGGCACAACACAAAGCTTAAACTTATGTAAAATTTCAGATCCAAATCTATGGTGCCCGCCGCCAGTTCAGCTCAAGGCCGGAGGGAGGCGGACCTGTTCGTTTGGCGATCTGCGGACTCCCAGCAAGTCATCTACGGGACTCAGTTATCTGGTAGAGGTAAAAAATTAAGATTCTGCTGAGAAAAAATAAAACTTTTGCATCAGAGATTGAGTGAACAAAAAGGGTCAGGGGGCGGGGAATTGGGCTCACAAACGCATCAGCCGACGTGAAGACATCGGCGACGGCGGCGCAACGATCCATGCACGAACGGATCAGCTCGATGGCCGCGGCAAGGATCCGTGTGAGATGGGGAAAGGATAAGACGAGGGAAGGAGAACTCAGGAGCCATCGGTTACCGGTTGGTGAGTATTTATTTATTTAATTAATTATTATTATTATTATTATTATTATTATTATTATTATTATTATTATTATTATTATTATTATCAGGCCCCCTTGGCCGTCGTTTCGTAGCCAGTTTGGTTGCCTCCAGGATGGGCTCGGTTCGGTTTCTCTGTTATATATTCGTAAAATAAATAAACCGATGAAATTCAGTTCCCAGAGAACAGAAACCGACCGGTTCAAGATTTTTTTTTTGTTTCCCATTCGAGCCCGATTCTAACCGAACTAACTATTCAGCAGAGGTTAATACAACAAAAGGAAAAGGTTTTAAAGCAAATATAAGACAACAATACCTCTATTTTAGACAATAATTATTGATAAGAGAACAATAGTAGCAATATAATAACACAGCATCATTTCAATGTGAGACATCACAAATAAATCGACATACTATTACAAAATACAAGTGAATTACAATTCATGTACTTTGATTCTTTTGGTTAATTCGATTAACTAAGAGTAGAACCAAAATTACCTCGATAATTTTAGTTTCTCACAATCTGGAGCCAATTTTTTCGATTTTGGTTATTTTGGATCGGTTTTCGGTTTTCAATTAAAAATGCTCAGGCCTAGTTGCATGTCTCCCCAATATATGTTAGTGCAGTGAGTGTCTACGTCTGGTTTGAGAGGGATCCGCCTTAAGGGCTTTCACTATGAGCCAGAGCCGTTTTATGAGGTTTGGTTTCTTCAAAACAGTTCTGGCTTCTCCATTTTTTTAAAAAAAGGGGCTTTAAATGACTCATCCTAAATCATTTGGTAGAGCTTCTTTAGAGAAGCTAGAGCCGGAGAAAAGTCTTATCTTACTAAACATGGCCTTGATATTTGCTTTTTTCGTTCCAATTCAATTCAGTGTAATATATCCCGTATAGGTAACCAATCAAGCGCTTTGTTCAGCACGACATTCTGGCAGTGAACTAAACAAAGACAACTTGCATCCCTGTAGCCTCTCCATGAGTCTGATTCTATTCGAGCTAGGCTCCCCTTAACCGACAAGCAAACATGCTCTAGCCGACACCGGCACACCGTAGGCTAGACAATTGGACCAAACCCTTCCCCCTACTTTTTCTCAAAAGGAATGGGGACTTCTCTTCTTTGCTATACTACTAAGTATTTCCCGTCCCAAAATAAGTCTCGTGGGGGTATAACATCCGATACCCATAGGATTGTACATGGGTCAAGCCGTCAGGAGAGGCCCAGCCCACAAGATCAAACCGCGCGAGGCACGACACAGGTCGGTGTGCGCCGCAAGACTACGTGAAACATCCTTGATGACGAAGGAAGATCCGATCGGATATGCTAGATATCGTATTCCTTGTAAACAAATATCATGTAAATCGATTAGGATAGATTCAACCGGTCTGTAACCAAATATCGTATTCCTTGTAAACAAATATCATGTCAATTTCTTCTCAACTAAACTAGGGACTGGTTTTTAGCTAAGCTGGGAACTGGTTTGGCATGCTAAAATTATAAATTTTGACCCTGGCACCACATGAATGCTTCACCTATTGTCAGGCTCGGGGACTAAGTGGGCATACTTCACCTAGCGGTGAAGTGCTTATTTCTGGGACTAAGTCGTAAGCTCTCTATTTTGGCTCTAAGAGCCACCTTTTGCCTAAGGTATGGATGCTAAGCATCTACTGTTGCATGCGAGGGACTAAGTTCCTCCGCGGTGACTAAGTTAGAGACGCTAAGCGTCCAACTTCGTCGCCCGGAACATAAGTGGGCACACTTCGCCTAAGACGAAGGCTTCAAATTTTTGTACTTGAGCTCCTTACATCCTTCTAGCAAACCTCACGTAAGAGTGAGTCCGAGCTTTGACTCCTAGTTAAACTGGTCGGACGCACATTCTAACCGCTCAGCTCCTAGTTAAACTGGTCGGATACCTGATTCAACAGCTCAGCTCCCAGTTAAACTGGTCGGACGTATGCTCCTGATGACCGGTGACAACTTGAACTGATCGGACAAGCTCGGCATTGCTCAGCGGATACAAGGCGCTCGGAAACTAGTTGTGGAGGTATAACACCCGATACCCATAGGGTTGTACATGGGCCGAGCCGTCAGGGGAGGCCCAGCCCACAAGATCAAGTCGCACGGGAACGACATAGGTCGGCGTGCGCCGTAAGACTGCGTGAAGCATCCTTGATGGCGAAGTAAGATCCGATCGGATATGCTAGATATCGTATTCCTTGTAAACAAATATCATGTAAACCGATCGGGATAGATTCAACCGACCTGTAACCCTACCCCTATGTGGATTTTGGTGTATTGATGACATCTAAATTATGGACTAATAAGATCTTAATAAGATATATTACAGGTTTAGTCCTTTGAAAGCTTTAAAAGAGTTGATCTAAAATGAAATGTTATCCCTTAATTCTTCAAGTGCAAAAACCGGACGAACCCAAAGCGCTCTCCAAATCTTTTATGTTTTGTTTTGGGTTTAGGTATGTCGTACTGTAAAGAGAGATGCAAGTTTAGATGGTCTGAGAAAGATAGAGTTCTCAAGCATAAAAATAAAATTAAAAGAGACACAAAATCACCTCACGAACACTTGGACATAGTTTGTTGACTTTTGATAGTCGGAAGTCCCGACGTTTGGTGCCAGAAGTCCCGACACTTGCTGACTTAGCCGTAGCCCACCTGTGCACCTTCGCTAGTCGAAAGTCCCGACGGAAGTCGAGAGTTCCGGGTGCCGAAAGTCTCGGCTCCCGCCGGAAGTCCCAACGCTTTGGGACTTAGTCGCCTAGCTCGCCATGTCTGTCGAGAGTCCCGACGGAAGCCAAAAGTCCCTGCTGCTGGAAGTCCCGGCGACCACCGGGAGTTTCGACGATATGCGAGCAAGCCCAGTGGACAGTCTGCATGAACAGTTTTTTGCGTAGTGCCGGAAGTTCCGGTGATCTGTGTCGGAACTTCTGACTTAGATCTGAACGGTTGGATTTGCCTATGACTATAAATAGCTCTCTACTCTCTTCTAACGGGGCACCACTCATTCATTGCTCACCAACCTTCATAAAAAACGGCTCCCATGCATTCAAGGCGCCCTCCCCTCTCCCCTTTGCTCTAATCTTCGATCCTCCTAGGGTTTTGAGTGAAAGGAGAGTGGATTGAGTGAGAGAATCACTTTAGCAAGCTTGAGCACTTGATTTCTTCATCAAGCCGGTTGGAGTTGCATCTATTACTCTTGGATTCTTGAAACCCTAGCCGGCTAGGCGTCGCCCAAAAGTTTCCATCTTGTGAAAAAGCCTTGGGAAGTTTGTATTACCCTCGATTTCTTAGTGAAAAGCTCAAGTAACCTTTGTGGTTGCTTTGAGAGAGGCAAGGAGGTAGAAGAGACTCTGACCTTTGTGGTCACCTCAACAAGGACAGAGGAGCTTCTTTGTAAGGTTGCCGAACCTCATAATAAATTCTTGTGTCCCGCATGCTTATTGTTGTTATGATTTGTGCTATCCTATTTGTTCATGTTGGTTTGTATTCCTCCCCACCTCTTCTCTTAGGGTTTGGACTCGATCTACGGAGTGGTGACCTTCCGACGTCAAAGGAACAATCTCAACACTTTATTTTACCACTAGGGAGTGGGGTTGTAACATATCTTTCACTCAAAGTTTATTTTAGCACTTGTAGTGAAATTCTCGTAGGTGCCAGAACTCCCGGCTGTTTGCGTCGGAACTTTCGGCTACCGGAAGTTCTGGCCCAAAGTATCGGGACTTTCGACTGTCAGTGACATTTGACTTTGAAATTACGTAGAATTTTTTTGATATGCCTATTCATCTCCCTTTAGGCATTGTTTAGATCCTTTTAAGATCCCAGCTCATAATACAATCTATCAAAGACACAGGACGTAGGTTATTACGTCAAGCTGACAGTCTGAACCTATCTAAATCGCTATCTCTGTATTCTGTGTCACCATCTAGTTCTATTTATGCGCACCTCCACCGATTCATCTACTACCATGGCCATACCTCTCGGTAGACTGTCGACCATATTTCGTCGACACCATATCTCCTATTTCGAGAAGTCAATCAATCTTAAATTTGACTAGATTTATAGAAAATAATATCAACATTTGTATCTCCAAATATGTTTATTATGAAAAATTTTGTGTAATTAGAACATGTTTGGGATTGCTCTGCTGCACTTTTCCAGGCAACCAGATACAATTCCGCAAACATGACATACCCCTTAATCTAACGATGCTTATATGGTATCACAAATTTTAATATCTTTAATATATATTTGATCAAAGATTAAATTGTTTGACTCATCAAAATATGAGATAGATACATTATTCTAGGACATAGGCAAAACAAAATGCTCTCAGTTCCTCCGCTCTGATCTGTCTCCGTCTGTATTTTTGTTTGCTAGATATATGACCGAGCACATATCACTTAAACCATGAATTTTTGTCCTCGCCTATAGGGGCGCAACTTAGACCAATATATTAAGAAATCTACAAATTTAATTAAATAAAAGATATAAAGTTTATTTCAATCTTTATCACCTATATCGTGTCTACTTTAAGAAATCTAATAAAATTGGTTTCACCTTTTTAAGTACTTGTGTAATTTATTATTATGTACTCACTCCATCCCTAAATAACTATTGTTTTCACTTTCCCAGAAATAACTTTAACTATATATATATGGTACAAAATTAATATCATTTATAGATCGTTGAATTTATTTTCATAATAAATTTATTTGGAGATACAAATATTGCATGTATTTTCTGCAAATCAGTCAAATTTACGGGACGAAAACTAAAAGTGACAGTTATTTCGGACCGACGGAGGGAGTATTTTAAAGTTTAAACTGATTTTATTATTTTTGAAAAATAACAAAAAACTGAAAAACATATTTTGCATTAGAACCCTAAGCTATTTTCAAATCCATTGAGGGCTCATTTGGTTGGGGGTAATGGGAAGCAGGGAATAGGAGTTTAGAGATAGGAATTTATAAATCTGTTGTTTATTTTGTGACAATGGGAGTTCTGGTTGGAAGGGGAAGGGGAGTTTAGAGGACCAACTACCACTAATCAATCCCCTACGTGTCGTTTGGTTGGGGGTAATGAGAAGTAGAGAATGGGGGTTTAGAGATAGGAGTTTACAAATCTCTTATTTGTTTTGTGAAAATGAGAGTTCTGGTGGGAAGATGAAGGGGGTTTAGAGGGGCAACTCTCACTAATCAATTCCCTAGGGGAGGGGTGGGAATTGGGTGGGAGTTATGTTCTTAATCAAACAAAAGTAGATACGCACCGTCCATCATAATTTGTCTTTTAATTTCCCCTCAAGACCCCCATACCAAACAGGATGTGTTTGGCAACTACGTGGGAAGAGGCATAGAAATTAGTGTTGGTAGTTGATAGAGGGAATTAAGGTGGAAAATTGACTTTTAGTCATAATCTCTTGTTTGGCTTGTGAAGGGAAATAAGAAGGGGGGTTGAAGAGGGAATTCATATCCCCTGTTTGGTATGGGGGTTTTGAGGGGAAATTTAAAAGGCAAATCATGATGGACGGCGTTGATCTACTTTTTTTTATTAAGAACACAGCTCCCACCCAATTTCCACCTCTCCCCTAGGGAATTGATTAGTGGGAGTTGGTTCTCTAAACTATCCTTCCCCTTCTCACAAGAACTCTTATTCTCACAAAACAAATAAGAGATTTGTAAACTTCTATCTCTAAACTCCCATTCCTTGCTCCCTATTACCCCCAACCAAACGAGCCGATAGGGGATATGTATTCCCTCTTCAATTCTCTTTCTTATTACCCTTCACGAATCAAACAAATGATTGGGACTAAAAGTTAATTTCTCACCTTAATTTTCTATATCAACTTCTACCACTAATTTTTATGCCTCTTCCTACGTAGTTACCAAACACACCTCTAATAGAGGGGTGTGAATTAGATAGGAGTTAGTGTTTTTAATCAAAAAAAAGTAGATCTGCACCATCTATCATAATTTGTCTTTTAATTTTACCTTCAAAACCCCAATACCATGTGAATTCCCTTTTCAATTCTCCTTCTTATTACCCTTCACAAAACAAACAAAAAATTAAACTAAAAATCAATTTCCCACGTTAATTCTCTCTGGCGACTTTCACCACCGGTTCTCGTGCCTCCTTCCACATACAGCCTGTTCGAGAGGCCGTATCGTATCGTGGATTATTTACTGTTGACTGGTTTAATGTGAGAGAAAAACACTGTTCCTAACTGGAAATTTACGATCGTTTACGAGCAAGCAAACATGCTGATAGTTGCCAAGCACTTCTCTCTCTCTTTCCGTCGTGGTTCGTGTCGGGGGCGTCGGCTGCGGCCGCCGTCGCGATGGTCTTCCTGCCATCTCCGAGTTCCGCGGCGACAACCTCGACTACTCCAAGTTCTGGCGCGTCGGTAACGGCGGGCCAAGGCCGGGGGACGAAGCAGCAGCAGCGGGACGCCGGCGCGCTCCTGCTGCCGAGCCGACTCGGGATGCTGGTGCTCTACGCCCCGGCGCTCGTCGCTGCGCTCGCAGACACACCCCGCACGCTCGCTCCTCCTCCGCGCCCTTCCTTCCTCCAAGTCAGCTACAAGGCCGCGCCCCCTCCTCTGCAGGTCGCGCCACCCTGCTGTTCTCGGTGGCCGCCGCCTTCCGCTGCACCAGCCCTCTCCTATCAGGTAAGGATCTTGTCTCCCCTGATCTCCATGCCTGGCGGCGTTCTGCGCTGATTGAGTGGTGATGGTCGCGTGGGTGTGAGAACAACAAGAAGAAGAAGGGCGCGTCCGCCTGTTCCAGCTGCCGAGGCACCCGGTCAGCTGAGGCCGTCAACGCTGACCTGCTGCAGTGCTGTGTCTGCTCCAGTACATTGACATCTCCCCTTTTCTAGGTAATGGAGGATGTGCAGAATCAATCTCTCATGTTCCATATTTCAGTACGACACTGATCGAGCTTATTCTTGGGTTCTTGTTGTTTTGTCCATAGTTGTGTCTTAATTTAGCCAAACAATTACGATCTGTACATTCTTGGCTCAGTTACAGCGATCTGATGAAGCTAATAGATCAAGTGAATTTAGCCACTTTCAGTTCCAGGTGAAAATTACGATCTAATAGTTCACTCCCAGAGTTCCAGTTCCAGGTGAAAATTATGATCTACTAGTCCCACTTCCGGAGAACTTAACCAAGCAATTATGATCTGTACATTCTTGGTTCAGTACATTACGATCTGAAATCTAGGAGTAGAGATTTGGTAGCCTGTACCTTTTCCTTGTGCCCCAGTGTGAAAATTGGGTTTCAATGAAGAGTGTTTATTGTTTTTATTTCTTAAGAAATTAACGATCAACTGATGCTGCACTGAGCTTAGCAGCTTGTTGCCTTGCCTGCCTACAAGCTGAAAGACACTACTCCTATGTACAAAAAATACAGGATATATTTGTTTTTTAACCAAATAGGATATATTTGTTATTAGACTGAAAATAGGAAGTGTATGTATATGGAATCTCTGATTGATGTGTGTCCATGGTAGTACCTATGTACTGCAACTAGCTATATGCTTGAGGTGAACAGGGCTTTTTGAGACATACACATGGAAATATAAAAACCTGGACTTATGTAGTACACAAGTTTTTGATATGAAGCCTTAATAATAGTACACAAGTTCTTGATATGTCCATTTTCGGAATTTGGCAGGGGTGTCTGGATCTGACACGGGTGCAGGCTATCTTAACTTGGCGAAAAATAGCACTGCTACACTGGTTTCAATAATGGTTGTTTATTTTTCTGAGCATGGGGCTAATACCCCACAATTATTTTCTCAATATGTATCTGCTTACTGCTCCACAAGGCCACAAATGGTGGATATGAGGATGCTAACAAAAAGATTGAAATCACATACACCAGATTTTTCTGTCACTGAATTTTAAAGATGATGGAATGTCAAGGGAAGTATGATATTGGTTGCTCCATATATTCTGATTGGGACATAGTTGACTTGTTACAGGCTGGTATTATAACCAAAACATCAGGGGAGGCTATTAGCCCTCTCCAACTTCAGCCACGAAAAAAGGCACCCAGTTGAGCTTTCAAGTGCCTCTGAGCTGGTAAGAAAAACTGATCAGTTCATCGATGACATTATATTTGAGGATACCTTTTATATGCTCATTATTTCTTTAGTTGTGCATCCTTTACATCACTCATGTTTGCCATATAACATATGCAGGTTGATGATGATTCATCTGCATGTAAATCTGCTTAGAAATGCAATGCAACGCACCACACCAAAGTAATGGGCGACTTGAGATAAAAGTTGCCAATGATAAGGTGCACTATTTGACTAAGGGATTCCTGTTGTCTGTTTCACGTCTTTTAGTTTCCTGATAAGTTCTGTTCTTTTTTCAGGTGGGTCTAATTTCTGGAAAGGACAACTGAACTCTAAATTCCATTCAATCAAATTCTGGAGCTCGCACAGAGGTTACTTGTGTTCTCACTCAGTTTCCCTTCTTGCCACATGTAGCATAGCATGCCTCTTAGTTTTGGATATGGCTTTTGTTCTGTCGAATTGTGCTCTAAATATTTTGTTAGAACACTTGGAGATATTAATATGGGCTCAACTCAGTGGTCCTGGCAACGTAGTGACACAAGTGGCACCAGTTAGCATGGCAACCTGACTAAAGAAACTTTGATACGCTTCTTCTATTTTAATGATCAAGATTGAACAATGTGACAACAGTTTTCCACACTTTGACCTTTAGGTGCGTTCTCTGGGACTCTGGGTCTCTATGTTCCTGTTTTAGGAAGCGTGGGCCAAGGTAATCTCAGGTACTGCCACACCCCTTGCCATTAGCTTTAATGGTCAGTGGCTGGTTGCATTTTGAATGAGGACTAAATGTTTCAATTAAATAACGAATAGCGCTCTGAACTGGAGGAAAACCTACCTAATTTCAGGTGCGTATGTAGACAGAAAGTGCAACTGCTGCTAAGTTTTTGTTGCGATAACTATGTGTCGATGAATTTGGAAACGACTGGCTTTTTCTTTTTTTTTGAAAAGTGAAATGACTGGCTGAAATATGTAATGTAGTGTAGTGCCAACTCCCAAGTACCATCACTATTTGGTTGTTCTTTCCAGTTCCGAGATATTTCATTGGGGGTTTAATAGACGTTTTTTTTTTCTTTTGATTGACAAAACGACTTGCTGGTAACTTTTTTACAGAATCTGATGAAGTTGTCTATGCTTGGCTAGTTGGCTTGCAACAAATTATGCAGATCATTGCACGATATTTTTGTTTTCTCTGAAGGTTATGCAGCTATATTTTATTTTTTTCCTTTACTAATTTTATTTTGTATACAATAATATGATTCGTCTAAGATTCTAGATTCCAAGGTATGACAGTCTTATATTGTGTTGTTTGGCGATGCTGCTATGCCTCAAGTTGCAACTAAGAGCATCTCCAAGAGTTTTGAAAACCCACTCCCAATCTTGATTTTTTTTGGCAGGGTTGAAAAAAACTGCTCTCCAACAACTGTTACCTCAACTCCCAATGTTTTCGCACTTGGGAAAATCAAACGCATCATGAGGAAATATACGTGCGCGTATCGATCACCAATCTAGAGGTGGAAGGATGTGGAGAATAATGACTAGGATAGGGTTCCTAAACTCTAAAAGACTCTATATCTTTCACAATGTTTTCAAGTCGTCCAGTCGAACCTAGTCGCCATGGGACCGACTAGGACGATTAATCACGATTAATCGCGATTAATCGGACGACTTGTACAAGTCGACGGTACCCCTAATCAGTCAGCAGGGACCGATTAGGACGATTAATCGTGATTAATCACGATTAATCGGACGACTTGAAAACATTGATCTTTCATAATTGCTAGGAATAGAGATTTTGATGAAAAAAAATACTCTGCGGCAGCTTCTTTAAATGGTTATCCAAATATAGCCATCTTCTATTCTAGATTTCTCGCCAGAAAAAAAAAAAGAAACGAGAATGACTCTCTACAGTGCACGCAAGATATAGAAAAACTGTTGGAGAGTGAAAAAAACATAGAATGCGATTTTTATGCAAATCTCTATAAATCATGATTTAGAAAGTGAGATTTAGAAAGACTTTTTAGATGCTTTGACGCAAACATACGTGAGAGAAAGAAAGTATGAAAGTGATGAGGGTGATTGGGGATTTTTGATGCAAAATTGTCTTCTATATTTAGAAGCCACGTTTTGAAAACTATCGGAAGAACCTAACAAATACGCTTCCAATAGTTTTTTATCCACTTGAATACTTTTTACAACTATCGGAGATGCTCTAAGGGCATATGTGTGATGAGATATTTGAAACAAAAGGTTGCTAGATTTCTATTATCAATGTCATGAACAATTTTTATTTGGTTGTACAGTTCTCATTTGAAAAATGATGCAGAATGGTTTTTGTTGCCTGTAGCAATGCACAGGTCAATTCCTAGTATATTGAAACTCAGCATAATACGTTCTCAAATTAGAAAAATAAATCTGATATAGAAAATACATTATTTTATCTAGAGTCTTCCATTGCCTTTTCTAGTGACTTTTCTCGATGCATCCTGTGCTTTAGTTGGACAGAGCCTTGTTGAATAATGAAGCCAGAGTGTGGTTATTATTTATGGTTATTACGTCAAATTCTATGATCAACCACACAAATATTGGTCATGCCATAAACTAGTCCAAAACACACATGAAGTGATGAACATGGGTCGTTACATTGTCGGTTACAACATAGGTTGTATGTTAGTCACATTTGTCATGTGTTGAATGTCTGATTTCTTCTTCACAGAGATCAATGGCTTTTATCATATAGCAAGTAACAAGATACCGACTGAAAATCGGATTGATTTTTGAGAAATTGAATTCAGTTAAGATAGGAGAAATTAAGATAGCAATTTCTGAGCGTATGAGAGGAGAACATACCATTCTATAGGGTGATTTGGAAAATTGTGAAAGCTTGGTTCGGTCAAGCTATTGAGTATTGCAAACAAGCTATAGCGCTTACTCTATATTGAAGCACATAATTGGTTGTAGGTTACGAAGTGTTTTGAATTTGAATAAGACCACTCTCCATTAACAGATTTCACTGGTAGTTGTCTGACTGAATCTTTATGTAGTTAGAAAATTCTCTAGGACAACTGAAAAGGACGCAGGAGGACAACTGAAAAGGACGCAGGAGGACAACTGAAAAGGACGCACTACCTGGCCTTGTTGATTACTTTTGCTTGCTTATTTGGCATTAAGGCATTCAAGATGTCTACCGTTTTAAGAAGATAAGTGTGTTAAATCTTTCACTTATTCGCTTAAGTTAGTGATTTTTAAGCAACAAAACATTGGAAAGCATGTGCACTTCGAGGCTGCTACAACCGAAATCTATATTTGTCTGCGTCGGATCACCCTTGTCTCCCGTAGTAACGCACGAATATATTTTCTACTAGTCTAAACAAAGACAAATGACTTATATATATAGTATATAGGCATAAAAACAATTTAATCTGTTGCTAGTTGATGAAACGCTTATCTAACTGCAAAGAAAAAGAAAATAGCCACTACGTACCCTAATTAATTAGTTCTCTACTTCCTGTGCACTGTCATGATCAGTGGGCAACATCCAAAAGGGACAGCACATGAGCTCCGTCATATCTTGGCAAGGACGCATTGTGTCCAGGCTTTGGTTATCCAGGTCGAAGACGTGCAGCAACCCGCCATCCGGCTCCTCGAGCACATTGTGCATGAAGTAGATGCGGTTCCCCTTCAGTCCGTACTTGCTCGCCGACTTGAGCAGCAGCTGATTTGAGTCGCTTAGGAGGAGCACCTTGTCGCCCAGATCGGCCACCTCGCGCAGCGTCGTCGTCGGCCCTGCCAAGTCGTCGAACTTGTACACGCGCACCGTGAGGATCTCGGGGGTGAATCCCTTATGGTAGATCCGGACTACGAACAGCTCGCCGCCGGACGCCGCCACGTGTGACCTGCAGCAATTCGAGCCGTCCACGGGCTCTGGCACAGGAGGTGTGTAGTCGTGGTAGCTGAACTCCGGCGCCGGCGAGAAGTCGAGGAAGCCCAGCTTTCCCTTCTCAAGGATGTAAAACTTGCCGCCGACCGCGCCAGCCTGCTGGATGACTCTCCTCCTGGGCGGCGCGTACGAGGGTGGCAGGTTCACATCGCCGACGTCGTACTCGTGCGTGATCCAATGGGTGTCCCCGACACGGCAATACAGGAACTTGGGCTCGGTGATGTACAGCAGGAGCACTACGCAGGACGGCGCGGTGGGCACGTCAGACAGATAGCACTTCCAGTGGACGGGCAGGTCGTGCTCCATGTCCGGCAGGGCAAGACTCTCGCCGGACAGGGGGTCCCAGAGCCGGGCACGCAGCGATCCCAAACCGTTGAGGAACACCCAGCCGTGAGGGGTGACATGGAAGTTGTTTTCCGACAGCTCTGGCACGACATGGGTGTGCACGCTCATGTCGGCGATGCTGACCGCCGTCTGCCGGCCGTTGGGGTCAAATCCGTGGTCGTACACTAGCAACGGCTTGGAGCCGAGCGGCGGACGACCGCCGTCGCCGTGGACCGACACGCCGACGGTGTCCTTCTCCTTCTCCATCAGAGCTATTGACGGTTGCTTCTCCCCCTTATCACTGCGACGGGATCCCCGGCCCGACGAAACGGAGCGCGATTGCTTGATTGATTCGTCGCGAACGTGCGTAGTGGCGAAACTTGCGGGCAACCTGCAACTGCAAGGCGCTGTTTGGATGCCCCGTCCTGCGGCGCCCGAAATTTGTAGGCGCGCAATAATCCCTAATCTGGCTCAGTGTCCTATGGCGTACGCTGTCCAAGTCTCCAAGAAGACCTCCACGGCTCCACCTGTTTGGCATCAGCGCCGCCCTGTCCGTGTCTGACTCGCGGCCTCGCGAGTGAACATACTAGCCCTTTTTATTTATTTATTTTGTTTATATTTATTTATTTATTACTGTCGTTTTCGTCAGCCGTAATCGGATACTTGCAACAAAAGGGCTATCAGCCGGACATCTGGCTATAGGACGTGTCCAGACGCAGCTTCCGCATCTCGCATCGCATCCCATGCTCGCCCGCATCAGGCGCCAGCGTTCGAAGCGCGCCCCCTGCCCATCTCGCGCCTGCGTGGGAAAAACACATGGGTCCCAAGTTCGCTGCCCCGCCTACAGATGCGCACTGCAGAGGCGTCTGTTGGCCCCAGGCGTCCACATGTCAACCACGGCGGCGCCCTAACAGTAACATCAAATGACTACGGCAGGCCGCTATCCGCCAGCCATCAGCATCCATTGCAATATGTGCAACGTCCGATCTACTTTTAAAATATACAGATGAACTATTTGCAACATACGTCTAAAACAGATCAAACACTTGAAACATACTTTTAAAACATACGTGTATAGCCATAGCAACATATACAACATCCAGATCTATTTTTACAACATCCATATGAAATAAATGCAACATAAGTCCCAAACATATGAAACATATACACTTGAAACGTGCTTATATAGCCGTAGCAACCTATGCAACATTCAAATAAAACACTTCAAACACACGTCTGAAACACCTGAAACACTTGAAAATATACATATATTGTCATTGCAACCTATGCAATATCTCAGGTATACTTTTGCAATATCAATATGAAACACTTAAAACATAAATATAAAACGCCTAAAACATTTGAAACACGGTGTCGTCGGCAGCCACAACCTACCTATTGGGGAACTACGATAGTAAGCAAACTCGCGTTAGGGCGACGTCGCTCCGCGCGCTCACTTCCGTCGTCGTGGCCTGTCGCTCCTCTTGCAATTTGCCCGCACCTGCTCGTGACCCTACAATTGCTACTCCAGCGCTGTCCGCTCGCGGGGGATGAGTCGAGGCACGGCCAGCGATGGGGTGCGGCGCGGTGGGGGAAGGGGGCGGGGCGAATTGGGGCGGGCGGATGGGTGGAGTGGGGATATTTCTTTTTTTGTTTTTAAGAGAGGTTGGGGCTGGTCCGCTGGGCAGGTCTAGGAGCCGCGTCCGACGGGCGGATGCATGTGGCGTATCATTATCGTTTTAGAAAAGACAAAATTTCTGGTGAAAACCCGTGTATAAACATAAGGTACTCGTGGAACTTCTCTTTACGAGATCAAGTAATATAGACTGCAGTGTGTGCTCTTTTTAAAAAAATTAAAATAAAAAGAGAGTCTCAATTTTACGGTCCTAAATACTCCCTCTAGGCTTGTGTAGAATAACTTAGCCGTTGATTTTTGGGGAAATTTCTTGTGTGCCATTATAAAAGATCGCAATGCCCTGTGTGTCTCTGAAAAAGTTCAGCGGTCTTCAGCGCCACTACTCTAACTTTTTCGTGTCCTCCATGCCACTTCCCTGGAAAAAAAATTATTTTTCTAAGATATATTAATCATATCAAATCATATTTTTTTATGAAATTAAATGAAAATAATTTTTATATGAAAATTATAGATCTCGACGAGATCTACAACTTTCTAGTTTTAAGTTTTTTCATTTGAAGTCATTAAGATGCTCAAAAAAATTAATTATATATTTAGACTTAAGGGTATTTTCGTCTTTTCACACCTGCAGTTTGACGACGTTAGAGCCCAAACTGACGGAAGTGGCATGGAGGACACGAAAAAGTTGGAGTAGTAGCGCTGAAGACCGCTGAACTTTTCCAAGGGCACACAGCGCATTGCGATCTTTTATAATGGCACACAGGAAATTCCCTCTTGATTTTTATGGTTATGATAGAAATCCTTTATTTATTTTTCGCGCTGATAAGTTTGAGGTCAGAGTTCGACCACTCACGCTTGAGAGGAGCATTCATACAAGCAAAGCTACGTGATTAAGATGTGTTTGTCAGACATCTAGATTCTTGTAGAACCTTATGGATCTAGATCCTTTTTAAATCACTTGAAAAAACCATTTAGCTGATAGACTACTTTCTGATGCATGAGTTTTAAAAAAAAAGATATAAACAAAAAAAGGCCGTAAAAATAAAAACTTTTTTGGACAAGAATAACTTAAATACTATTTTATTTTAACATGTTGCGATAAAAGAATTATAACTAAAGAATCAAGGAGAAATAGAAAAGCGATGAGATGAGAATCACGTTTCACTGCCCTGACAATCTGGCACTGTTTCCCGCCACCAAAACAGCCCATTGGAGTCGAGACAAGATACATGTTCTCTTTCCAAGGAAAAGAGAGTGCAGACCTTCAAAAGAGTTCGGCTCTGATGATCTAATTTTAAGATAAGAGAAAATTATGGAAGCACTGCAGTAAGTTCGAAAGGAATTATGACTGCACATAAAAAGATGAAAAGGGGGCATCTCCCAAGTGAATAGCTAGGCTTTTGTTACTCGATGTGTTGAATAGAAACACTACATGGTTAAGGGCATGTTTGTTTCAGTTTTATCTGACTTATGTCAGTCAAAAGCCAAAAGCTGAAACAAACAACCTAAGAAGCACGTTTGAGCAGCTCTTCTGGTTTTTGGTGTGCTGGAAAAATCCAACAGCAAAAAAAAGTAGCTTTTAAGTAAAATTAAAAGCCAAAAGCTGTAGCTCAAACAAACATGCCTTAAGTGTAAATTCAAATTTATAATTTTCAAGTAGCAGGCTACTCCACTGATATCATTGTCTTTGAGCAACAAATTGCTTAAGTCAGATTTGTATATATATAACTCAAATTCTTAAAACCCCAGCAAAGCGATGGATCAGGACATTGGCAACCTTCCTTAGAGCGTCAAGTCAAAGAAATGTTGGATGCTGAGTTAATTACACAGAGCCATAGTTCATTTGCATCCCAGTACTCTTGGTCAAAAACAAAGATGGGACTCGGTAGTTTTGCATTGATTACATGAAGCTTAATGATGTTATCTATGCCTGTGATTGATGAATTGGTTGGTGCAGAGTACTTTGCAAAATTGGATATGAAGTTTGGATTTTACCAAATCAGAATGCTGCCTACAGATGAGTTCAAGACAACATTTAAAACACCCATGGCCATTTCCAATTCAGAGTCATGTCTTCTGGATTGACCTATGCGGCTATACCCCCAACCACATTTCAGTGTCTAATGAACTCTATTTTTGGGCCATATTATAAGGAAGCTTCTATTGATATTGATAGATGGTAAGTATTTTCATTTACAGTCCTACCTTGTATGTTGTTCCCTCATAAAAAGCATCTCAAACTCAAACTGATATATCACATCTTATAGAAACACAAAATGGTGGCCAAGTAAAGCTAATGCACCATTTGCTCAAATAAGTTGGAATACTGAGGCTACATTATATTATTCAAAAAAAGATGTGGAAGTTGATCCAGCAAAGATCGATGCTTTGCTCAGGGCACCTGTTCCTACAAATTTCAGTGACTTGAGGGGAATTCTTGGACTTACCCAGTTACTATAGGAAGTTTGTAAGGAATTAGGGAATCATAGCAAAACCGCTGAATATGTTACTACAATAAAACCAATCCAAGTGGTCTAAACCAGCGCAAGTAACTTTTGGAATCTTGAAATAAACTATGGCCACTACTACTGTTTTGCAACAATTTTTTTTCATGGTCGGGTCTTTTACCCGTTTTTCATTAAAAAGAATGGCCAAAAGAAAGGCCAAAAAAATGGTTACAAAGGGCTCACAAGTAACCCTAAGATCACCTGCGGAATCCGGAAGACACAAACGAACAGTAAGAAAACACGAGGGGGAACCTCCACCCCAAGCACCAACCGAGTATGCCTGCAAAAGAAAAATACATCCGCGCAATGGTCGCTAACAGAGGGGTGAAGCCGTGGTGGCAAAAGCATCCACCGGTAGAAAGCCCAGCACATCCGCAAGCGATCGGGTAGCCGCTGCGAAGAAGAAGACGACACTATCCGCAAGCGACCAGGTAGCCGCTGCGAAGAGGACGATCACAGTATCCGCAAGCGACCAAGTAGCCGCTGCGAAGAGAAAGACGACAGCATCCGCAAGCGACCAGGTAGTCGCTGCGAAGAAGATGACGACTGCAGCAACAACAACAGCCTAGGTGGAACGACCAAAGCGAAGAGGAAGCTGAAGCACGGCAGGCAGGCACAGTACAAGCTAGGAGTGTGAAAGCATCTAGGCCCCTAGTTGGGTTTCAGTGATTAATGACAATACGCGATTACTATGACTAACGTGTGTTTTACAGAGGCAATTAAGTTAGGTCATGGTAATGGAGATCGATTGGACAATTACGGTTATCATGCCCCTACGATGGAAATTGTTTCGGTTTTCAAAGGATGGACGACAAGGTTAAGGATGGACTAGTTCTAAATGTCGATTGGAGTTGAAGAGACACTTAGAGTAGTTTAGGACTTTGTTTTTCTTTTGGCCGTACTATTAAGGGGGGTATGGACGGGTAGCTTGACCTAGGTGATTCTAGTGAGTTAGGTGTGGTGCACACTTGCTAAATCTAGCACTAGATAGCTCCAAAATAGCCCTTAGATCCAATGAAGCAAACTTCATTCACGTATGATCGAGAGTTGGAAGTGAATGGAGGGTCAAATACTGATCGGACGCTGGCTCCGGAGTGACCGGACGCTGGCTCAGAGTCCGGTCAATTCATTTGACCAAGATGATTTCATCTGGTGCGACCGGACGCTGAGAGGTGAAGTAACCGGACGCTGAGGGCCAGTATCCGGTCGACTCCAGTAAGGTTCCAGAGAGGGAAAATCACGACCGGACGCGTCCGGTCACACTTTAAACACTGGAGTTCGGGGAGAACTGACCGGAGCATCCGATCAACATGATCGGAGCGTCTGGTCACCCCGTAGAGGCACATAACGGTTTGTTTTTTAGCCAGTGTTATAAATACTTCCTCCACTCGTGTGTGGGGATACTTTTGCTCATTCCAACAGCTGAGAAACACCTTAGAGGGTGTCAAGAAGAGCAAGGTCCTAGTGAGGTGATTGAGATTTGAGAATCCCAAAGAGAGCCCTCATTAGTGAGATCAAGAGTAGCAAAGTGTGCATCCACCCTTCTCATTAGGCTTGTCGTGGTCAAGTAAGAGTTCGTGCTTGTTACTCTTGGTGATCGCCATCACCTAGATGGCTTGGTGGTGATTGGGAGCTTGGTGATCATCCGGAGAGCTTGTGGATGACCCAAGTCAAGTTATGAGTGGTTATGGGTGATTCACCACGACAGAGTGTCGAAGAATCAACCCGTAGAGAGCACTTGATCCTTGCACGTATCAAGGGGAGCTACACCCTTGCGCGGGTGCTCCAATGAGGACTAGTGGGGAGTGGCGACTCTCTGATACCTCGGTAAAACATCGCCGCGTTCCTTCTTGTCTCGTTACTTTGAGCATTTACTTTGAGCAATTCAATTCTTGTCATTTACATTCCTAGAATTGCCATGCTAGAGTAGGATTGGAACTTAGGTTACTAGACTTTTGTGCGTTAGATCAATAGAAACACTTTCTAGGCACAAGGGGTTAATTGGACTAACCGTAGAGTTTAATTATTGCAAAGAAATTTAGAATTAGCCCAATTCACCCCCCTCTTGGGCATCTTGATTATTTTAATTGGTATCAGAGCCTCGTGCTCACGTATTTAGGCTTAACCGCCTAGAGAAAGATGTCTCACGGGGATGGACCTCCTCCTATCTTTGAGGGGGACGATTTTCCTTATTGGAAAATTCATATGGAGGCGTACTTAGAAGCTCTAGATGTTGGAATACTTAGAGCCGCCTCACAAGGCTTCCCAAAACCTAAGGATGCTACACACCTACAAGGCGATGAGGTGAATTATGAAAAATGGAATGCAAAGGCTCGAAACATCATCTTTAGAGGCCTTTGCAAAGATGTGTTCAACCGGGTGAGGAACCACAAAGACGCCCATGCACTATGGTCGGACTTTTGTGCGCTCCATGAGGGAACAAAGAGTGAGCATGAGGAACGCTATCATCTTGTCATGAAAAAGCTTAACTCTTTTGAGATGCTTCCCAAAGAATGTGCTAATAAGATGTATTCATGTTTGAATGTTCTTATAGAGGAAGTCAATGGGCTTGGACTCACTCAAATGCAACCATCCGATATTGTAAGAAAGATTTTGAGTGTCCTCCCCATTGACAAATATGGGCATATTGTGACCGTGCTTCATCAAGGTGATCTTTCCACCGCTACACCGACATAAATCTTGAGAAAGATTAATGCTCATGAGATATATATGCACATCACATCACAAGATGGCTCATCCTCTACTAAGAAGAAAGACAAGGACTTAGCATTCAAAGCTAGTCAAGAGAAGGGCAAAGCAAGACTTGAGTATGAAAGCTCAAGTGATGATGAAGTTGATGATGCAAGTCTTGTTCTCATGGTGAGAAAAACTACCAAGATGCTAAAGAAGCTCAACAAGAGTGGCATCAAGTTTGATGGCAAGAAGAAGAAGAAGTTCTTCACTAGCTCTAGAAGGAAGTCAATCTCTGAGATGGATTGCTACAATTGTGGAGAACTTGGTCATCTAGCACACCAATGCACCAAGCCCAAGAAAGACAAGTTCAAGAACAAGTACAAGGGCAAGAAGGATAACTCAAGTAATGAAGAAGAAGATGAGAAGAAGAAAAACAAGCCATACAAAAAGAGAGATGGCAAGAAGAAGGACTTCCACAAGAAGAAGAAGAGTGAAAAGGCATACATCGTCGGTGATTGGCTCATAGATATTGATTCATCTAGTGGCTCATCCGATGATGATAGTGACAACGAGAAGGTGGCCACCATTGTTATTGACTCATCATCATCTTCACTACCACCACCGCCATCATCCTCTACACACCTATGCCTTATGGCCAAGGGTGAACGCAAGATATCAAATGATGATGATAGTAGTGGTGATGAACATGCTAGTAATGATGATAGCGATAGTGATGATGATGAATATGAATCACCTTCTTATGTTGATCTTGCTAGATTGCTAAAACAATACACTAAGATCATTATAAAGACTAGAGCTAAGAATGAAAAGCTAGAAGCTAAGAATGATTCACTTTTAGCAAAATGTGATATAGCCAAAAAGGCTAGTGTTGAGCTTAGAGAAGCAAATGATGCTATATCATCCAAACTCAAGGAGCTCAAATCTTCTAAGAAAGAGCTTAAAGATAAACATGATAAACTTGAGAAGATACACAATGAGCTCATCACTAGCCATAAGCTAAAAGAAGAATATACTACTCTTAAGATTAATCATGATAATCTTGTCATTGCTCAAGAATTTCTATCCAATGAGCCATATGATGCTACTAACAATGTTGTTAAGATTAATATAGCTACATCATGTGATGATTTGATCATTGAGAGCATTGAGCAAAGTTCTAGTAGCAAGGGCAAGCAAGTGGTTGAGGTCGATGATTATGATGAGTTTGTCAAGCTCAAGAATGACAATGCAAAGCTCAAGAAAGATCTTGAAGAAATCAAAAGCCACAACACTATTGTGCTAGAAACTCTTGATCATGATGGTGATTTGATTCTTGAGAATGAGAAGCTCAAAGAAGAAAACAAGAAGCTCAAGGCAGGCATAGTACACCCTAGGTGGAACGACCAAAGCGAACAGGAAGCTAAAGCACGGCAGGCAGGCACAGTACAAGCTAGGAGTGTGAAAGCATCTAGGCCCCTAGTTGGGTTTCGATGATTAATGACAATACGTGATTACTATGACTAACGTGTGTTTTGCAGAGGCAATTAAGTTAGGTCTTGGTAATAGAGATCGATTGGGCAATCATGGTTGTCATGCCCCTACGATGGAAATCATTTCGGTTTTGAAAGGATGGACGACAAGGTTAAGGATGGACTAGTTCTAAGTGTCGATTGGAGTTGAAGAGAGACTTAGAGTAGTTTAGGACTTTGTTTTTCTTTTGGCCGTACTATTAAGGGGGGTATGGACGGGTAGCTTGACCTAGGTGAGTCTAGTGAGTTAGGTGTGGTGCACACTTGCTAAATCTAGCACTAGATAGCTCCAAAATAGCCCTTAGATCCAATGGAGCAAACTTCATTCACGTATGATCGAGAGTTGAAAGTGAATGGAGGGTCAAATACTGATCGGACACCGGCTCCGGAGTGATCGGACGTTGGCTCAGAGTCTGGTCAGTTCATTTGACCAAGGTGATTTTGTCTGGTGCGACCGAACGCTGAGAGGTAAAGTGACCGGACACTGAGGGCCAACGTTCGGTCGACTCCAGTAAGGTTCCAGAGAGGGAAAATCATGACCGGACGCGTCCGGTCACACTTTAAACACTAGAGTTCGGAGAGAACTGACCGGAGCGTCTAGTCAACATGATTGGAGCGTCCGGTCACCCCGCAGAGACACATAACGGTTCGTTTTTCAGCCAGTGTTATAAATACTTCCTCCACTAGTGTGTGGGGGTACTTTTGCTAATTCCAACAGCTGAGAAACACCTTAGAGAGTGCCAAGAAGAGCAAGGTCCTAGTGAGGTGATTGAGATTTGAGAATCCCAAAGAGAGCCCTCATTAGTGAGATCAAGAGTAGCAAAGTGTGCATCCACCCTTCTCATTAGGCTTGTCGTGGTCAAGTGAGAGTTCGTGCTTGTTACTCTTGGTGATCGCCATCACCTAGACGGCTTGGTGGTGATTGGGAGCTTGGTGATCATCCGAAGAGCTTGTGGATGACCCAACTCAAGTTGTGAGCGGTTGTGGGTGATTCACCATGATAGATTATCGAAGAATCAATCCGTAGAGAGCACTTGATCCTTGCGCGGATCAAGGGGGAGCTACACCCTTGCGTGGGTGCTCCAACGAGGACTAGTGGGGAGTGGCGACTCTCTGATACCTCGGCAAAACATCGCCGCATTCCTCCTTGTCTCGTTACTTTGAGCAATTCAATTCTTGTCATTTACATTCCTAGAATTGCCATGCTAGAGTAGGATTGGAACTTAGGTTACTAGACTTTTGTGCGTTAGATCAATAGAAACACTTTCTAGGCACAAGGGGTTAATTGGACTAACCGTAGAGTTTAATTATTGCAAAGAAATTTAGAATTAGCCCAATTCACCCCCCTCTTGGGCATCTTGATTATTTTAATTGGTATCAGAGCCTCGTGCTCACGTATTTAGGCTTAACCGCCTAGAGAAAGATGTCTCACGGGGATGGACCTCCTCCTATCTTTGAGGGGGACGATTTTCCTTATTGGAAAATTCATATGGAGGCGTACTTAGAAGCTCTAGATGTTGGAATACTTAGAGCCGCCTCACAAGGCTTCCCAAAACCTAAGGATGCTACACACCTACAAGGCGATGAGGTGAATTATGAAAAATGGAATGCAAAGGCTCGAAACATCATCTTTAGAGGCCTTTGCAAAGATGTGTTCAACCGGGTGAGGAACCACAAAGACGCCCATGCACTATGGTCGGACTTTTGTGCGCTCCATGAGGGAACAAAGAGTGAGCATGAGGAACGCTATCATCTTGTCATGAAAAAGCTTAACTCTTTTGAGATGCTTCCCAAAGAATGTGCTAATAAGATGTATTCATGTTTGAATGTTCTTATAGAGGAAGTCAATGGGCTTGGACTCACTCAAATGCAACCATCCGATATTGTAAGAAAGATTTTGAGTGTCCTCCCCATTGACAAATATGGGCATATTGTGACCGTGCTTCATCAAGGTGATCTTTCCACCGCTACACCGACATAAATCTTGAGAAAGATTAATGCTCATGAGATATATATGCACATCACATCACAAGATGGCTCATCCTCTACTAAGAAGAAAGACAAGGACTTAGCATTCAAAGCTAGTCAAGAGAAGGGCAAAGCAAGACTTGAGTATGAAAGCTCAAGTGATGATGAAGTTGATGATGCAAGTCTTGTTCTCATGGTGAGAAAAACTACCAAGATGCTAAAGAAGCTCAACAAGAGTGGCATCAAGTTTGATGGCAAGAAGAAGAAGAAGTTCTTCACTAGCTCTAGAAGGAAGTCAATCTCTGAGATGGATTGCTACAATTGTGGAGAACTTGGTCATCTAGCACACCAATGCACCAAGCCCAAGAAAGACAAGTTCAAGAACAAGTACAAGGGCAAGAAGGATAACTCAAGTAATGAAGAAGAAGATGAGAAGAAGAAAAACAAGCCATACAAAAAGAGAGATGGCAAGAAGAAGGACTTCCACAAGAAGAAGAAGAGTGAAAAGGCATACATCGTCGGTGATTGGCTCATAGATATTGATTCATCTAGTGGCTCATCCGATGATGATAGTGACAACGAGAAGGTGGCCACCATTGTTATTGACTCATCATCATCTTCACTACCACCACCGCCATCATCCTCTACACACCTATGCCTTATGGCCAAGGGTGAACGCAAGATATCAAATGATGATGATAGTAGTGGTGATGAACATGCTAGTAATGATGATAGCGATAGTGATGATGATGAATATGAATCACCTTCTTATGTTGATCTTGCTAGATTGCTAAAACAATACACTAAGATCATTATAAAGACTAGAGCTAAGAATGAAAAGCTAGAAGCTAAGAATGATTCACTTTTAGCAAAATGTGATATAGCCAAAAAGGCTAGTGTTGAGCTTAGAGAAGCAAATGATGCTATATCATCCAAACTCAAGGAGCTCAAATCTTCTAAGAAAGAGCTTAAAGATAAACATGATAAACTTGAGAAGATACACAATGAGCTCATCACTAGCCATAAGCTAAAAGAAGAATATACTACTCTTAAGATTAATCATGATAATCTTGTCATTGCTCAAGAATTTCTATCCAATGAGCCACATGATGCTACTAACAATGTTGTTAAGATTAATATAGCTACATCATGTGATGATTTGATCATTGAGAGCATTGAGCAAAGTTCTAGTAGCAAGGGCAAGCAAGTGGTTGAGGTCGATGATTATGATGAGTTTGTCAAGCTCAAGAATGACAATGCAAAGCTCAAGAAAGATCTTGAAGAAATCAAAAGCCACAACACTATTGTGCTAGAAACTCTTGATCATGATGGTGATTTGATTCTTGAGAATGAGAAGCTCAAAGAAGAAAACAAGAAGCTCAAGGCAGGCATAGTACACCCTAGGTGGAACGACCAAAGCGAACAGGAAGCTAAAGCACGGCAGGCAGGCACAGTACAAGCTAGGAGTGTGAAAGCATCTAGGCCCCTAGTTGGGTTTCGATGATTAATGACAATACGTGATTACTATGACTAACGTGTGTTTTGCAGAGACAATTAAGTTAGGTCTTGGTAATAGAGATCGATTGGGCAATCATGGTTGTCATGCCCCTACGATGGAAATCATTTCGGTTTTGAAAGGATGGACGACAAGGTTAAGGATGGACTAGTTCTAAGTGTCGATTGGAGTTGAAGAGAGACTTAGAGTAGTTTAGGACTTTGTTTTTCTTTTGGCCGTACTATTAAGGGGTATGGACGGGTAGCTTGACCTAGGTGAGTCTAGTGAGTTAGGTGTGGTGCACACTTGCTAAATCTAGCACTAGATAGCTCCAAAATAGCCCTTAGATCCAATGGAGCAAACTTCATTCACGTATGATCGAGAGTTGAAAGTGAATGGAGGGTCAAATACTGATCGGACACCGGCTCCGGAGTGATCGGACGTTGGCTCAAGAGTCTGGTCAGTTCATTTGACCAAGGTGATTTTGTCTGGTGCGACTGAACGCTGAGAGGTAAAGTGACCGGACACTGAGGGCCAACGTTCGGTCGACTCCAGTAAGGTTCCAGAGAGGGAAAATCATGACCGGACGCGTCCGGTCACACTTTAAACACTAGAGTTCGGAGAGAACTGACCGGAGCGTCTAGTCAACATGATTGGAGCGTCCGGTCACCCCGCAGAGACACATAACGGTTCGTTTTTCAGCCAGTGTTATAAATACTTCCTCCACTAGTGTGTGGGGGTACTTTTGCTAATTCCAACAGCTGAGAAACACCTTAGAGAGTGCCAAGAAGAGCAAGGTCCTAGTGAGGTGATTGAGATTTGAGAATCCCAAAGAGAGCCCTCATTAGTGAGATCAAGAGTAGCAAAGTGTGCATCCACCCTTCTCATTAGGCTTGTCGTGGTCAAGTGAGAGTTCGTGCTTGTTACTCTTGGTGATCGCCATCACCTAGACGGCTTGGTGGTGATTGGGAGCTTGGTGATCATCCGAAGAGCTTGTGGATGACCCAACTCAAGTTGTGAGCGGTTGTGGGTGATTCACCATGATAGATTATCGAAGAATCAATCCGTAGAGAGCACTTGATCCTTGCGCGGATCAAGGGGGAGCTACACCCTTGCGTGGGTGCTCCAACGAGGACTAGTGGGGAGTGGCGACTCTCTGATACCTCGACAAAACATCGCCGCATTCCTCCTTGTCTCGTTACTTTGAGCAATTCAATTCTTGTCATTTACATTCCTAGAATTGCCATGCTAGAGTAGGATTGGAACTTAGGTTGCTAAACTTTTGTGCGTTAGATCAATAGAAACACTTTCTAGGCACTAGACATTAATTGGGCTAACCGTAGAGTTTAATTATTGCAAAGAAATTTAGAATTAGCCCAATTCATCCCCCTCTTGGGCATCTTGATTCTTTCAGAGTGGTTTCGACGGATGGTGGCCAACAACGAAGCCTCCAAGAAGGGAATGACGTCCACAGACGCAAATAATGTTGAAGACGCGCAAGAAGGACTTTCGTCCCTGAACCCCCCAAAGACCAGCGCGACGAACTGATCCTTTGACGATGCCTTTAGGAAGGTGGATGGCGCAGGCTGCGCCAGCACTGCCGGCCCGAAGCGAGAAGCTAGGCAGAGTTTTCACCCAAGAGCTTGTTCGACCACGGTAGCTGGGGTGTGCCCTAGACCCAGCCACCGGTCCCCAAAGGCGCAGGCCTCGGCCAAAGCCATGGCCAGCTGCTGCCAGCCTCCAGCCAAACCTGCCCGCCAGCCGAACGCATGAGCCCCCAAAGCCGCCAGACATCGCGGGCATGCAGGCCTAGCTGAGCGCCGGCACGAACACGGAGTGCAGACCCGGCCACAGCCACGCCTCCACCCGACAGCCGCCCCCGTGAGCCTAGAGCAGCGCTGGTGGGGCTGTGTGTGCAACCAGAGCAGGCGCCCCCAGTAGCCATGACCACAAGTCTGTGCAGGCAAAGCAGGACGCCAGCGCGGGTGTCGCCGCCGTGTAGGACCACGGTCGCGGGCGCCACCGTTGCACAGGCCGAGCCGGCCGTCGCCAGAGGGCGAGCTGATCGTAGGCAGAGGGTGCCACCGCCCACCGGCGCGCAGAGGACGCCGAAACCTCCAATCCTCCATAGAAATGCTCCCCCTACACGGATCTGGCGCCTAGGGTCCCTGATACGGCCAAAAACACAGGAATCGAGGGATTTAGGGTTGAGGAAAGGGTGGAGGTTGTAACACTCTCGGTGTTACACTGTTCTGTTCTTGCTAAAACACAGCATGAGCATCGACTTGTGTGTAAATGTGTGTAATATAGGGTATACATCGATATTCGGATCTTGAAACGTTCAGTTGAAACAAGAAACAAATGTTACATTTCATGTCTCTTTGTATCGTTTAGGGTTCTAAGTAATTTTTTATCGAACGGTAATGCTATGGAATGTATTGTCGAAACGTAGTAAGCTGGTTGCCCAAATTTCGTAGGCGATGATGAATATGCGCGGTCGAGAACAAGGTTCGCTAGTTAGTATATCAAATAGCTCAGAAATGAAATTCGACGCGAACCCGTTAGAGGTTTAGTCATTTCTTGTAAATCTGTAAATGGGTCGACGACGCCATGTTCGGCGATTTTTGGAGAGCGATCGGGTTAAGAGGTGGCATGATGTTTTGGCCTAATTCGACAGCCCTAGGTACCCTCTTGAGGGTAGGATGATTGGTTTGACCTTAGAATCGTCGGGTTAGTTTTTGAACGGCTTTAAAATGCGTGCATGTCACCTAGTTTGAACAGGGCCAGCGCTGGCCGCGGTCACCACCCCTGCTCAGCATGGCACCGCTGCTGGCCCGCCCAGCGCGCTGCCGCGCCGGCCGCGTCCTCACTGCCACCCAGGTGCAAGCACGCCCGCGCGCCTGGCCCTTGCATTGCTGGCCATGGTCGCCTGCCACCACGCGCTGGAATGCGGCTCGCACCACCGCTGCTGACGTGCCGTGTCCAGGACGTCGCCCATGCCCTGCCATGCGCTGGCCAGACTTGCCACCGGGTCCCATGCTGTAGCTCGGGCTATCGTGGCTGCCCGGCACACATGCATGCACGTGCACTGCTCCGGGGTCCTAGCAGCTCCACCTCGCCATCGCGTCGCACGGTACCCAGCTTGCGCTGCGCGCCATCCATCGCCACCGCGCGGCACTGCTCCCGTTGACCCGCCATAGCTGTGCGCACGTGGGACGGCTGCCTACTTCGCCATCGCATCAGTGTCCGCTACCACGCTATGCCATTGTCTCCATTGTCCTGCCAGCCTCTGCGGTGATAGCGCCAAACCAGCGTGCCTACCTTCCCCGGTTCCTATGTCGTCGGGCCGCGCCGAGACGGCACGCAGCGCTGGCCAAGCAGTGAGATTGCATATGCCTTCAGATGGAATGAGTACTTAGCCACACGCCACAAGCGTCCATTGTTGTCGCCGGCCGTTGCCACGCCTAATTTGGACGGTTCCATCGTCGTCGGTCGTTTTAAGACACGCAGCCGCGCCATGAAATTCCCCTTACCCCCGTCCACCGTTGTCCAATTCCTTGACACTAGACCTTTGCCCTGCTCTACTCTACCACGTGCGGCCCTAGTTTGCCCTGCTACGACCATCCCAGCGCTGCCGTTGCAGTCTCGCCATCGTCGCCGTCGCAAGGCCTGCCAGGTGCGCGTGGCTAGGTCCATTCGAGCAGTCTCCGGTCAAGCCACCATGACCGGTAAGCACGGGGTGGGTCTCTGTTGCCTATCCGTGAGTTGGTTCACTATAACACCTCTGGTGTTACGAACTTGTTTAGCACCACGATTTAGGCCTAAGCAAAATTTTCAAAACGAGTTTCTCGGATTTTTGCTTAAAACGTACTTGATGCGATGAGTGGATCCGATGACTCAGTTTTGTGGACTCGAATCAACGTCCAAGTTAAATTACTCAGTGCGCAAAGATATTTAGCAATGTCGAACGACGATGCTAGAGAACGATTTGTCCTGTTAGATTAAGCATGAAAAGCAACTTTTATAAATAAAATAAAATCCATTAATAAATAGAACGATATACATATATATATGGCTTTTAATCAAAATTAAATTCGAGCTTTGTTGAAAATTTTTATGTGCCTAGACGTTGCAAATTATTTAAATTAGTAAACCGTTATATATATACACACACACGTTACGACGATAACTCTAAAACAAAGAATTAGAAGAAAGGGCAAACGTACTCAGCGATACTGGTAGCGATTGACTCTACAAGTTGACGGACTGCTCCTTGCTCTGTCTTTTCTTCGCTTGTCTGCTTGCTGGTTGCTGTTGTCTCCTTCCCACTATTCCTCCCCATCTCTGGCTTGCTGTCTTTCTTTCAGTCAGTGTCTCTGTCTGCCGTGTCTCTGTCTGTCTTTGTTTCTCGCTGCACCACTATTCCCTCTGCCAGGCATGCAGGTCGGCCATCCTAGCTGCTGCTGCTGTCTCCTACCCTTGCTTTTTGAGGAAGCCAAGCCGCTACCTGGCACTGCTCTCCATCCTAGCTCCAGTCCGCAGTACCCCGCCATCGTCCGCGTGCTCTCTGCACTGTCTTTTCCGTTCCCCCTGCGCGCACGTGGGTTTGCCTGTCCTGGCTGCGCTGGCTATGCTGCTTGTGTGCGTGCTCCCTCTAGATAGTTGGGCACGACGTCGTCCTTGCTGCTGCTGCACTCGTGCGCCTGTCTGCTGCCCTCGTGCTTCTTAAGCCAAGGATTGAGCTGCTGCTGCGTACTGCTCTCTCCCAGCTCTCGCTCTCTCTTTTCGCTCCAGAGCACGCACAGTCTTGGCCATGAGCTCTGAGCCGAGCTCGTCGTCGTTGTTCGTCGCCGCGCCTCCCTCTCTGCTCCACTGCCATCGCGGCTGCCTTGCGTGCCCCGGCCCCACGCGGTCATGCGATTCCTCGACGCCCAAGCCACAACGCCCCACGTGCCGGCGCCCTGTCGTCATCCGCGCCGGTGAAGCGCTCCTGTCATGGCTGCGCCATCGATGCCGGCCCTCCCCCGCGTGAGCGCACGCGGCGCCCTGCTCGTCCCCGCTCGCCTCCCATTCACCGGAGTCACAGCGCCGCTCCTCCCGTGCCGCGCGCCGGCGTTCTTGTTGCTCCTCCACGCCTCCCACCCATAGCAGCGCCGCCGCCCCTTCCCGGTCCGCTCCAAGCCGCTGCCCTCCCGGGCGTCGCGCGCCCATGCTGCAGCTACTGCCTGGGCTGAGCCCGCAGCCACCCTGAGGCGCCTATGGTCACGCTGTGTTTTCGCGCCCTCCTCACCGGGTGCCCGCAGCACCTTGCCGCCCCTCCCGCGCCGTCCACGCCGAAGCTGCCGCTGCCGGTTTACCACCTTCTATGGTTCGCGCGGGCGGGCTGCCGTGGGCCAGCTCGGCTCCTGCCGCGGTCAGCCCGAGGCCAAGTGGATCCTCGTGCGGCTCACCGGTGGTTGGTTCGCCGCCGCCGTGCTTTTCCCCAGCCCCGTCACGCCGTTCCCGTTGCCGGCCAGTGCTCCCCGTCGGCCCTCTGTTTTGAGGATGAAGCGAGGGTATAAATCCAAGCAAATATTTTATACAGGGTCTTTACTGCGAAATACGTGACTCGTTTGAATAGTGAACTAGATCGTGGGTTGATTAGTTAAAAACCGGGGGACTTTTCTGCAAATGTGCGCGCCTGTGCTTGGGCCACCCTGTTGGGCCGCTCACGTCCGCGTGTGCGCCCCACAGTTTGGGCTACCTTGGCCGCATGGGCCACTACCGCGCGCACGCCTGTTGGGCCGTCTACCTCCGCTGGGCCGCCCGCGCCGCCTGCCTTCGCCTGGGCTGCGCGCTCGCTTTTGGTCTAGGCCAGCTCGCCAGCAGTGGGCCACGCGGAGGCCGCGCCCGCTGCTGGGCCCGTTTTGTGCCGCCGGTCCTTTTCAGTTCTGAAATGCTTTTCTAAAAATTGATTTCTAGTTTAAACTGTAAAATCAATATAAAATGATATATGAATCCAAAAATGGTGAAACCAATTTTGTTAGTCTCCTAAAATCATGATCTACCTATTAGTATAGTTTGTTCACATAGTGTGGCAATATTTTTGGAAGCTATATAATTATTTGAAGGCATTTAATATTGTTAAAATGTGAACTTGTAGGAGTTATTATGGTAAATTGGTAATATTGTTGTATCTAAAATTTGTGCAGTAGGCTCCTAGCAATACTATGTACTCACTGTAATTTTTATAGCTCCAGAATAATTAGTTGCTAGGTAGATAATGATGTCCTATTTCGAATAAAGATTAAACTGATAGAACGGAATAAAGAAATAACTTGGCTTTGTATAACTAAAATAATTGTTGGAAAATAACGTTTTATTCGACAACATGGATACGTAGATTAATACGGTCATCATTAGAACTAGCTTGTTAGCTTGTGAGGCGATCGGGTTTTCTAAGCTTTTTGGCTGTCGTTGATTATTTACATTTATGCATTTGTATCAATGCATATACTATAGGTACAATGATGGATCAACGGATCAACTGAAGGATGATTGGGAATCCGGAGATGGTGTAATGATATTCTCTCCAGGAGATGATGCAATGGGCTTTCTATCCTGTTGATGATGGATGATCTGAAGATGCAGATACTAACTTTTGGTTATATTTTACCCAGGCAAGCCCCGGTGCATAACCCCTACTTTCTGCAGTTTAAATTATATTTGTGCATTAAGTTTTAAGGTGTTGAATGAAACCCACTTGCATATATATCTTTATCCTATGAGTCTTACTGGTATGACAGGATCGTGTAGAATGCTGAGCTACAGGACTCCGGTAGAAGTCGAGTGATTGTCTGTCACTCGCGAGAGATAGAAATATATTACTGCATTATTATCACTTGGAAAATATAAATGGTGGAAAGAAAAATAGTGATCGGGCAGAGATATGGTTTGGGTATTGGTGGGTGTAAGAGGTTCTGTCACCGTGGATGCGGGGCATAGCTTAGTTACACTACTTTCCCTGTCTGTGTCGATTATGGACCGATCGTTGCATAAGCCATCGAGGCAAGTCATAGACTTATTATCCCGAGCACATACTTGGGTATGGGCGCTTGGAAGACTTATTGCTCTCTTGTCATGGGATCCGGCTCTTTTCGGACCGACTGTCAGGGTTTCATTTTGGTGAGGAGGTCCTTCCACCGCACTGAGTCCGGGACTCAGGGGAGGGGGCTTGGAGTCCCATTTGGGATGGGGACCTAGGACCCAAGGATAGGAGGGTGACGGGTTGGTCCTGCTTGTGCCTTGGGCACAAGCAGGGCGTGTGTTTTCAGGGTACCCAGCTGGGGACATTGATTCGCAAATCATCGGGCGATCCGATACGGCTTGTCTTATGCCTAGCACCGTAGTAAGAACTGAAAGATGAAAGCTGGACTGGAAAAAAAGAACTCTGATTGCTTACCACCTGCTTGAAAGTAACACAGGTGCTTACATAGAATGGTTAGTTAATGAACCAATGCGGCTATTAATAAAAATCAAATATAAGGACGTACGCTTAGTAATGCTTCCTGCAAATGCAATAAACCCACAAGCCAGATAGCCCTGTATATCCTTGGAGTCTTTTCTTCTTCCTGTCGGGTAAGTCTTGCTGAGTACAATTGAGTACTCAGGGTTTTATTCCCCCTGTTGCAGGTGACAGGTGGATGCTAAAGCTGACTCTTGTGTGTGGATTCCTCCTGGTGGGCTCAGCGAGGATTCCTTTACGTTACGATCGTAGTTGTTATTTATAATTCTCACCAAACACTTTTATAAATGAAAGTTTCATAATCTGTTGTCGTAGTTTATATATCAATACTTCATCATGTCATTAATAGATGTTTATTTCCGCTGTAACTCTGTTCACGTGTTTATATTCCGCTGTTCAATTCAATTATTCATAACTCTAATAATATGATTACATTCCGCTATTATGATAATAACTGTTATACTATGATGTTGTATTAAAAGTGATGTAAGAAATGATTATGAATGATGTAAGCTTTATTATCTCATTTGTGATCCTGATGACAAAAATGTGGATTTTCGGGTTCTCCCCTGGGGTGTGCCCGACGGAACCGAGTAATTTAGTGTTCTCCCCTAAGTGCTTAATGTTTAATGGAAGACAAGCACTCCTGGGAGGCATTAGATTAGGCGGTTCTGCCACAGTTGTATCAGAGCATAAATGAGGAAATAAAGCTTCAAAAATCTTTTCTACACTAAAATTTGACAACAAATTCTTTTCAAAAGAATAGGACGTTTGCATGCGAAGTTATATAAGTAGCCCTATTACTATGGTTATGTATCCAGGATAGATGGCACTCTGCTGACTTAGATTGGATTAATCAAGTTTCTATAGGTACACTGACTCGAGCATAGTCCGATAGTATCGAATAGCTTCAGGGAGAGGACGATGTGCCAAAAATATGAAGACGGTTGCCCTATATGTTGGCAACAGTGAAAGGACGTATAGGACGTGCATTCATGCATATACTATTTATACATTATAGCGCTCATATTGCTTGTAGATACGTCCCCCATAGGTGTCACGCGTGTCGCATTATGTAAGACTGACGGTCCTTGTTTTCGAGTTAGGTCTGCACTGTGGCTTCGTGCTCCACGTTCGCTCATGGTTCACGCCTGTCGTGACCCACGTCTCCCTGTACCCCTTTATTGCGCTCTTGTCGGACCCTTGCCTTGCAGTCGTACTAGTCAGTAATGGCATCGCATGTCGCTCGCCTCGAACGCGTGGAATTTGGTCGATTCGTTCGTAGTGATCCCACGCAAGAACCCTAGTGGACTGTGCTAGGACCACTAAATGCTCCACCTTTATAAGTAGAGCCTGGCTTAGCCATTGGTACCACCACTTGGCGCACTTTACCTCGCTTAGCTTTTCCTTTGAGCCAGCTTTTCGCTCAGCCTTCCTCACTACCACCGCCAGAAATGGCAGGAGCCTGGATTAGTAGTTACTGCCTAAACGTTGAGGGTTTTTCCAGAATCCTGCATGCCACCCTACAAAAGCTCAGAGTCAAAGATCATCCTGAGTATGAGGGTCGTGAGTATGAGAAGCATGGCACCGATCGATGTGAGGTTACCGTCTACATTGGGAAGAGTGAAGCGTTCCCTGACATCACTGAAGCCTGGAGTGTGACCGCAACCGGGTTTAGCTTTGCCGGCACCTACTAGGTTGTGGCTCGCAAAGCCCTACGGTACCTTTGCCAGCTCTATGAAGAGCACATTGCCTGTACCCCCATGATGTTCTTTCCACCCTTGGACAAGAATCGGTGGGCATGGAGGGCTCGCATGGAGGCTTTGCAAGGGCGGGATGCGCAAGAAGATAGTCCAACCATGGTGCACTTGACCACATACCTGCTTGCTTTGGATGAGCAGTATGACTGGCAAGCCTTGGAGCTGAGGGCGTGCCTTCGGCGCGCTGAGAAAGCCGAGGTCTTCAACCGGATGCTCCAAGTGCAGCTCACCGAAGCGCATGCCAGTGCTGCAGTTGCTGAGAGCCAGGAGACTGCCATGTCAGAAGCCCTGAAGGAGGCTGAAGATCGGCGTGCCCATCAGCTGGGTGAGGCCTATCTGTTCACTAGGGCCAAGCGGAGGACGTTGGTTGATGAATGTCAGGATGCCCTGATCTTGGCGGGGATCCCTATCCACCCGCCTAAAAGAAGGAGAACCAGAGATGCAGAACCGCCAGCACCTCCACCTTCGGAAGTGTTAGAAGCAGAACCCTTGGTTCCTCTCACTCAGCCACTACCACGAGAAGGTGTAGATTAGTTGCCTTGTAATGTTGTACCCGTAGTAATAGTGCTTTTCATCGCTGTCCTCCATATTGTACTCTTGCCGTTGTTATCGTCCGTAGTTGTTGAGATCGTCCGACCATAGGTGAATGCTGTGTCATGAATGGGAGTCTGAATGCCTGTACGTTGTACCCGTATAAGACCGTTCGAAATATGCATTTTGTTTATTTCATTGTGTTTATTGCGTTCATCTACTTTAAGTTCGTTAGATGTGCTTAAGAGTTTTCAAAGGCGATGTTAAGTGAGTTACAAGAGAAGTTGAGATATCAGCAACCCAGTCGTGATTGGAGAACATTGGACGTTGTATCGACTAATTGTGGATGTTCTAGTAGAACACTTGAATCTCTTTAAAACAAATCCGTCGTTGGATTTGAATTCCTTGTCCCTTGTTGTGAAGGGAACCTTTGTTGTTTGAATTTTCCCTTGCAATACTCCCCTTACTCTGTGGTCTATGACCCCACCGCTTTCATGGCGTGTAAATTGGTAGTAGTTGCCTAATTAATAGCTTATGGTGCTGCGATGAAACCGAGGGCTCCATGTGGAACAGCTACCACATGGTGACGCTGCTCGGCACGCGCTGGTATCGAGGTTGTTAACCAAGTACCTTTGCCAAGTTACACCGCCGTGCCACTTTTGCTACAAATAATTTCCTTGGAAATGTTTAGGTGTTCAAATAGGAAATCCACAATAGGTTGATGACATAGTGTTCTCTCAAAGTAAGCAAGAGGAGGTGGTTTTGGAGGAAGAAAGTATGACATGGTTTCAGTCTACATGAAAGACGGATGTGGTCGAGTAAAGGAAAGAAAAACAAGAGTAGTATGGAAAGTTAGCCTCAGATAGTCGGGAGTGATTGTAAAAGCCTGAGTGGATGTCATGTCCCAAGCCCTGTGTTTAGTTGACCATGCTATGCATACTGGGTCGTTTCTCTATGTGCCTTGCAAACGCTGTCTGCATCGGGTCTTTAGCTCTCCGTTCTCGCGTGGCCGCTGCATCGTGCCACACTCGCCGTCCTTGTGCACTGGGTGCTTTTCCTTTTCGCTAGCATCCGGTCGGCTCTCGACTCTCATGCCTTGTCCCCGTATTGGACCCCCTTCCCCTCCCTCTTTTCTTCTTTTGTGAACATGGTTGCCCACACGCCAGCCTCGTTGAGCGGACCCCTCCCCCTCTCCTCTCCTTTATTCCCCCCTCTGTCCCTCGCGTAGGAAGTGCACCATGTTCGACCTTATCTCCCCAGCATGAACCGTCTATGTATCCCATTCATGCCATCTCTGCTTCTGGTGTGTTGTGCCTCACCTCCATTCGCCTCTATAAAATATCCTTGGTCCTTGTTCTTCTTCTTCATCCCATTCCCTCGCATTCGGAGCAGAGCTACGAGATCTAGTCGCCATTGTGAAGCGAGATTCGTCAGTCTGAGGTGATGGTGTAATATGAGAAGAAGAAAGAATTTGATCCGTTGAAGAAGTTCAAGTTCTCTTGGTTAGTTTGGTCTTAGGGTTCACGATGTTTTACTTCTCGGTCGACTATTTCTGGATCTGTTGGAGCTACGCCGTGTTTTGTATAATCATTATCTTGTTGTTTCTCCATTGTCCTCGTCTATCCCAACTTCTGGATTAAGTCTCGGTGGTATTAGGTTGCTCTGAACCATGTATCCCTAGATTCCCGTGTGGTTTAGTATTCAAAGCTGGGTAATCTTTCGTGTAATCCCTGATCTAGGAAATGTAACCGCGTTTCCCCTTCTGGTTCTTGCTTTGAATCTCGGGATGAGATTCTTTTTGAGGGGGGTTGGTTATAACACCCTTGGTGTTACGAACTTGTTTAGCACCGTGATTTAGGCCTAAGCAAAATTTTTGAAATGAGTTTCTTGGATTTTTGCTTAAAACATACTTGATGCGATGAGTGGATCCGGTGACTCAGTTTTGTGGACTCGAATCAACGTCCAAGTTAAATTACTCAGTGCGAAAAGATATTTGGGAATGTCGAACGACGATGCTAGCGAACGATTTGTCCTGTTAGATTAAGCATGAAAAGCAACTTTTATAAATAAAATAAAATCCATTAATAAATAGAACGATATACATATATATATATGGCTTTTAATCAAAATTAAATTCGAGCTTTGTTGAAATTTTTTCTGTGCCTAGACATTGCAAATTATTTAAATTAGTAAACCGTTATATATATACACACACACGTTACGACGATAACTCTAAAACAAAGAATTAGAAGAAAGGGCAAACGTACTCAGCGATACTGGTAGCGATTGACTCTACAAGTTGACGGACTGCTCCTTGCTCTGTCTTTTCTTCGCTCGTCTGCTTGCTGGTCACTGTTGTCTCCTTCCCACTATTCCTCCCCATCTCTGGCTCACTATCTTTCTTTCAGTCAGTGTCTCTGTCTGCTGTGTCTCTGTCTGTCTTTGTTTCTCGCTGCACCACTATTCCCTCTGCCAGGCATGCAGGTCGGCCATCCTAGCTGCTGCTGCTGTCTCCTACCCCTGCTTTTTGAGGAAGCCAAGCCGCTACCTGGCACTACTCTCCGTCCTAGCTCCGGTCCGCAGTACCCCGCCATCGTCCGCGCGCTCTCTGTGATGTCTTTTTCGTTCCCCCTGCGCGCACGTGGGTTTGCCTGTCCTGGCTGCGCTGGCTGTGCTGCTCATGTGCGTGCTCCCTCTAGATAGTTGGGCATGGCGTCGTCCTTGCTGCTGCTGCCCTCGTGCGCCTGTCTGCTGCCCTCGTGCTTCTTAAGCCAAGGATTGAGCTGCTGCCGCGTACTGCTCTCTCCCAGCTCTCGCTCTCTCTTTTCACTCCAGAGCACGCACAGTCTTGGCCATGAGCTCTGAGCCGAGCTCATCGTCGTTGTTCGTCGCCGCGCCTCCCTCTCTGCTCCGCTGCCGTCATGGCTGCCTCGCGTGCCCCGGCCCCGCGCGGTCATGCGATTCCTCGACGCCCAAGCCACAATGCCCCGCGTGCCGGCGCCCCGTCGTCATCCGCGCCGGTGAAGCGCTTCTGTCATGGCTGCGCCATCGATGCCGGCCCTCCCCCGCGTGAGCGCACGCGCCGCCCTGCTCGTCCCCGCTCGCCTCCCATTCACCGGAGTCGCAGCGTCGCTCCTCCCGTGCCGCGCGCCAGCGTTCTTGTTGCTCCTCCACGCCTCCCACCCATAGCAGCGCCGCCGCCCCTTCCCCGGTCCGCTCCAAGCCGCTGCCCTCCCGGGCGTCGCGCGCCCATGCTGCAGCTACTGCCTGGGCTGAGCCCGCAACCACCCTGAGGCGCCTGTGGTCACACTGTGTTTTCGCGCCCTCCTCGCCGGGTGCCCGCAGCACCTTGCCGCCCCTCCCGCGCCGTCCACGCCAAAGCCGCCGCTGCCGGTTTACCACCTTCTGTGGTTCGCGCGGGTGGGCTGCCGTGGGCCAGCTCGGCTCCTGCCGCGGTCAGCCCGAGGCCGAGTGGGCCCCCATGCGGCTCACCGGCGGTTGGTCCGCCGCCGCCGTGCTTTTCCCCAGCCCCGTCACGCCGTTCCCACTGCCGGCCAGTGCTCCCCGTCGGCCCTCTGTTTTGAGGATGAAGCGAGGGTATAAATCCAAGCAAATATTTTATACAGGGTCTTTACTGCGAAATACGTGACTCGTTTGAATAGTGAACTAGATCGTAGGTTGATTAGTTAAAAACCGGGGGACTTTTCTGCAAATGTGCGTGCCTGTGCTTGGGCCACGCCACATGGGCCACCCTGTTGGGCCGCTCACGTCCGCGTGTGCGCCCCACAGTTTGGGCTACCTTGGCCGCATGGGCCACTGCCGCGCGCACGCCTGTTGGGCCGTCTACCTCCGCTGGGCCGCCCGCGCCGCCTGCCTTCGCCTAGGCCGCGCGCTCGCTTTTGGTCTAGGCCAGCTCGCCAGCAGTGGGCCACGCGGAGGCCGCGCCCGCTGCTGGGCCCGTTTTGTGCCGCCGGTCCTTTTCAGTTCTGAAATGCTTTTCTAAAAATTGGTTTCTAGTTTAAACCGTAAAATCAATATAAAATGATATAGGAATCCAAAAATGGTGAAACCAATTTTGTTAGTCTCCTAAAATCATGATCTACCTATTAGTATAGTTTGTTCACATAGTGTGGCAATATTTTTGGAAGCTATATAATTATTTGAAGGCATTTAATATTGTTAAAATGTGAACTTGTAGGAGTTATTGTGGTAAATTGGTAATATTGTTTAATCTAAAATTTGTGCAGTAGGCTCCTAGCAAAACTATGTACTCACTGTAATTTTTATAGCTCCAGAATAATTAGTTGCTAGGTAGATAATGATGTCCTATTTCGAATAAAGATTAAACTGATAGAACGGAATAAAGAAATAACTTGGCTTTGTATAACTAAAATAATTATTGGAAAATAACGTTTTATTCGACAACATGGATACGTAGATTAATACGGTCATCGTTAGAACTAGCTTGTTAGCTTGTGAGGCGATCGGGTTTTCTAAGCTTTCCGGATGTCGTTGATTATTTACATCTATGCATTTGCATCAATGCATATACTATAGGTACGATGATGGATCAACGGATCAACTGAAGGATGATTGGGAATCCGGAGATGGTGTAATGATATTCTCTCCAAGAGATGATGCAATGGGCTTTCTATCCTGTTGATGATGGATGATCTGAAGATGCAGATACTAACTTTTGGTTATATTTTACCCAGGCAAGCCCCGATGCATAACCCCTACTTTCTGCAGTTTAAATTATATTTGTGCATTAAGTTTTAAGGTGTTGAATGAAACCCACTTGCATATATATCTTTATCCTATGAGTCTTACTGGTATGACAGGAGCGTGTAGAATGCTGAGCTATAGGACTCCGATAGAAGTCGAGTGATTGTCTGTCACTCGCGAGGGATAGGAAATATATTACTGCATTATTATCACTTGGAAAATATAAATGGTGGAAAGAAAAATAGTGATCGGGCAGAGATATGGTTTGGGTATTGGTGGGTGTAAGAGGTTCTGTCGCCGTGGATGCGGGGCATAGCTTAGTTACACTGCTTTCCCTGTCTGTGTCGATTAAGGACCGATCGTTGCATAAGCCATCGAGGCAAGTCATAGACTTATTATCCCGATCACATACTTGGGTATGGGCGCTTGGAAGACTTGTTGCTCTCTTGTCGTGGGATCTGGCTCTTTCCGGACCGACTATCAGGGTTTTGTTTTGGTGAGGAGGTCCTTGCACCGCACTGAGTCCGGGACTCAGGGGAGGGGGCTTGGAGTCCCATTTGGGATGGGGACCTAGGACCCCAGGATAGGAGGGTGACGGGTTGGTCCTGCTTGTGCCTTGGGCACAAGCAGGGTGTGTGTTTTTGGGGTACCCAGCTGGGGACATTGATTCGCAAATCATCGGGCGATCTAGTATGGCTTGTCTTATGCCTAGCACCATAGTAAGAACTGAAAGATGAAAGCTGGACTGGAAAAAAAGAACTCTGATTGCTTACCACCTGCTTGAAAGTAACACAGGTGCTTACATAGAATGGTTAGTTAATGAACCAATGCGGCTATTAATAAAAATCGAATATAAGGACGTACGCTTAGTAATGCTTCCTGCAAATGCAATAAACCCACAAGCCAGATAGCCTTGCATATCCTTGGCATCTTTTCTTTCTCCTGTCGGGTAAGTCTTGCTGAGTACAATTGAGTACTCAGGGTTTTATTCCCCCTGTTGCAGGTGACAGGTGGATGCTAAAGCTGACTCTTGTGTGTGGATTCCTCCTGGTGGGCTCAGCGAGGATTCCTTTACGTTACGATCGTAGTTGTTATTTATAATTCTCACCAAACACTTTTATAAATGAAAGTTTCATAATCAGTTGTCGTAGTTTATATATCAATACTTCATCATGTCATTAATAGATGTTTATTTCCGCTGTAACTCTGTTCACATGTTTATATTTCGCTGTTCAATTCAATTATTCATACCTCTAATAATATGATTACATTCCGCTATTATGATAATAAATGTTATACTATGATGTTGTATTAAAAGTGATGTAAGAAATGATTATGAATGATGTAAGCTTTATTCTCTCATTTGTGATCCTGATGATAAAAATGTGGATTTTCGGGTTCTCCCCTGGGGTGTGCCCGACGGAACCGAGTAATTTAGTGTTCTCCCCGGAGTGCTTAGTGTCTAATGAAAGATAAGCACTCCTAGGAGGCATTAGATTAGGCGGTTCTGCCACAGTCACGTTGTCGCGGTTGTGGCTCACGGGAACATGTCCACCGTCGCAGGGAAAGGGCCATCGTCGGGGAGGGAGCTCGGGACAGCGTCCCCGTTCGCCGTATCACCTCCAACCACTGCGCGTTGAAGTCAAGGTGATCATCGACCCCTTAGATAGGAATTGGAGGGTGGGGTGGGGCCGGCATAGCCGCCTGGTGCTCGCGTCGTTGCGCCGGTGCACGCACGGGTGCCGAGGGACGTCACCGCGGCGAAGAAGGGAAATGGGAGGGTGGTAGATGAAAAATCTGTGACAAAGTGTAATAGTGCTCGGGATAGTTTCGCGAATAGAATTGAGAACGGGGGCTCTTTCGCAAAAGAGCCAGCCACACGCGGGTCCTCCCCGCCGTGGGGCGTCGTTCGGCTGGGCCGCGCCGTGCGCGCGCGCGTTGCGCCTAGTTGGGCCGAGCCGCGTGAGTTGGGCCGCTGGATAGGAATCAATTTTCAATTTCTAGTAAATTCGTGAATGTTTATTCAATAATATTTGAGCTGAACTTTAATAAACTGTAGTAAACTCTGTACATGCCCAAAAATTGTGAGACCAATTTTGTTAGGTTCGCAAAAATACCATCTATTTGTTAGTACAGTTAGATGGCAGTTAGCTATGACGGTGATGGCGTCATAAATTCAAACTAGAGAGCTTGGTATTAGGTAGCTTAATAATTGTAGGAATGTTTGTGGTAATTTGGTGATAGATATAGCTATGAAAATTTTACAGTAGTCTCAGTAGATTATTATGTACTTGTTGTAAATTTGGTAGCCCTAGAGTAGGTTAATAAGTAAAGTAGCTATTATCCTTGTTTTATCGTATATAGAGTAAATCAGCATTAGGAGTAAGAATATTTTTAGTTATTATAATAAAGAATGTCATAATTCCTACTTGTTAATAGTAGCAATAGATAACTTAGTACCGTGGTCGGTAGCACTAGCTTAGTAGTTAGACAGATGTACTTTTATTTTAAGAGTTGATGTTGCTATGTTACTAAGTATTGCATCATCATTTCATACATGTAGATCACAAGTAAGTAGAGTTCGTGCCCGTCGACAACCTGGAGTACGAGGAGGTGATCGAGGAGTACGAGGAGGAGATCCTCGTGCAGGAGGGAGCCCCGGGGCCTGTTGGTGCTGACCTTACTGACCCGTCGCCTGCCCAAGGTAAGCCCCGGTGCATAACCCCTATTTTTAATGATCACTAAATATAAATGAGGTGTATTTATGTTACAGGAATTTTATAGAAACTACATGCATAAATATATCTACTTATGAGTCCTACTAGTACAGGTCGAGTAGCTACTATGCTCAGGATATCGGTAGCATGAGTAACCTGCCGTTACACACAAGTAGGTAATAATTATGATCACTAATGATAAAATGTGTAAAGATAAATGGTGACCGGGTAGGGATGTGGTTTAGGTATTGGTGGGTGTAAAGGGTTGTGTCCTGCGGCCAACAGGGCATAGCTCAGTTACACTTTTTCCCTGTCTGTGTTGATTAAGGACCGGTCATTGCATAAGTCTCGAGGCAAGTCACAGATCTATTATCCCAAACGCATACTTGTGTATGGGCGCAGGAAAGACTCGTTGCTCTCTTGTCGTGGATCCAGCTCTTTCCGGACCGACTGTGGAGGCGGGTGGTGGAGGTCCTTGCACCACACTGAGTCCGGGACTCAGGAGTGGGGGCTTGGAGTCCAAGTTTGGATGGGGACCTGAACACCCAGGACAGGAGGGTGATGAGTTAGTCCTGCTTGTGCCTGGGTTACAAGCGGGGCGTGTGTTTTCAGGGTACCTAGCTGGGGACATTGATTCACGAATCGCTGGGCGATCCGGTATGGCTAGTTTTTGGGTCTAGTACCGTAGTAAGAACTAAAAGATGGAAGGAGAAGAAATGAAACTAATTGCTCAACTCTTGCTTGAAAGTAGAACAAGTGCTTATATAGACTCGCTAGTTAATAACTTAATACGTCTGATAATAATAACATAAATAAGGACGCACTATTAGTATTGCTTTCTGCCAAAATAAACCAGCAAACCACAAAGCTTATCTTATTCCTTGGAGTCAGGAAACTATTTACATTAGTCGGATAAGTCTTGCGAGTACATTGTGTACTCAGGGTTTATTTACCCCTATTGCAGGTCGCACTTGAGGAGTACTTTGTGTGGACGATTCTTCTGGTGGGCTCAGACGGATCCTCGTTCTTATCGCTAGATGGTTATTTTAAATTCTGCTGTTTATTATTCCACACTCTGACATTTGGTAATATAATAATGTAATTTCTAAGAAACTCTGATGTATGAAATGGATCTGTATTGTAACTCGTTCGCATTATTAGATCCTTGGGGAAAATGTGAATCTTTTGGGTTCTCCCTTGAGGTGTGCCCGACGGATACCGCACGTTGTAGCCGCTTTCAGGGTGCTTAGTGTCTGGTGGAAGATGAGCACCTCCGTAAGTATGCTATTTCAGGCGGTTCTGTCATAGAGGTAGAGGTGGAAGAGGAGGTGAGGACGAGGAAGGAAGCCTTTTTGAGCCCCCACCCCTGGCCGCCGCCACCACCAACGCGGAGGAGCTACGGCGGCGGCGACCAAGCCGGCGAAGGGAAGGGGGTGTGCTCGGCCGGCTGGGTAGGCACCCTCAGGGAATTTTTTTTATTTTTAACACTTTTTGTAAACTAATTTTAAATCTAACATTATTTTTTTTCAAAACTAACACTTTTGGTCGCGCCCATTTCTCTGGCGTGGTGAAATGCCTGTGCCGCGCCATGCATGGTGGCGCGCGAGAGGGTTGACATGGCGACGACTGGGGCGCTGACCGGTGACATGGCAGGCTCTGCCACGCCCTGATCGGTGGCACGACAGAGCCAGGTAAATACTACCGCGCCCACCCACTCCTGGCCACCTGCCTACCACACCGCGCCAGCCCGCCTGCATGCCCGTCGCCGCGCCTACCAACCACGCCTGCCCGCCCGCGTGCCTTTCGCGCCTGCCATCGGCCTCGCCACGTACTATGGTGCGCCACTCCCGCCGCGCCCTCTGGCCACGCATGGTGGCTGCCTACCATGCCATGGACGCTCGCCGTGCCCGCCACCGGACTCACTGCCGCGCCCGCGCCTCCCGGCCCGATGTATCGCGCCGCCGTCGCAAGGACGAGCGCCGCCGCCGTGAGGACGAGCGCCGCTGCCACAAGGTACTCCCCTAGTGTATTTGTTTATTGAATTGACATTGTTAGTATAGTAAGCTAGTAAAATAAATAAAGTTAGTATAATTAGTAAAGTATAGTTAGTATAATTAGTAAAGTTTGTTAGTTTAGTTAGTATAGGCAATATAGTAAGTTAGTATAGATAATAAAGTTAGTTAGCTTAGTTAGTACATTTAGTGAGTCTAGTTATACATTGTATTTAGTATAATTAGTTGTTGTAGTTAGCCTTGTATAGATTAGTTAGTATAGCTATAGTTAGAATAGGTATTAATATTACTATGGACATTACGTACGATGATTTCGATGACTTGATGAAGTTTCTTGAATTGCTTTTGTAGATGGATTGTTGTGTTAGAGTTTTTTACGGAGGAAGTGTTAGGAGAGAAGATGGTATGTTTGAGGATATGGAAGAAGAATTGGAATGGTTTGATGAACTTCCTAGCTTCAACGGCCTTTGTGTCTGTTTGAATGCAAAGTTTGGCGGTGATTTCACACTAAAGGGGAGGTTTGATACTGGGAAGACTAGGGCACACTATGTCCTCATGCCCTTGCATGACCCTGCTCACTAGTCCTGCTACACTAGGGTGCTCCAAGGTTTCAATGTGCCCATGGCTGAGGTGGTGGTGGAGAATGGATACAGGATGCAGTGTCTGGGACAGGCCGTCCATTGACGGTGTTGGAGGCAATGAGCAAGAATTGGAGGTCGAAGGGGAAGCAGCTCAGGGTAACATGGATTTGGACGATCAGTTGACATAGGAGCAGTTTCATTCAAGTCAAGTAGGTTGTATAAGCAATGATTTTGATGTGAACGAGTTCGAACTAGAAGAGGAGGAGGAGGACAGGATCGGTGATGTAGTTAGCAGTGATTCGGACGATTCAGATGGTGACCAGGGAGATAGACGTGCTATGCCCACACCGGTTGATGCCATGCCAGTACCTTTTTATGGTATGTCATTACCAGTACCAACTGAGGTTTTGCATGCTATCCAGGCTTAGGGTAGACTAGTCACAGATTTGCCAGCAGATGATACCCCCTATGATTCATGGGGCAGAATTAGCGAAGCGCAACAGTATGTTCCACCACCACCTTACACAGCCACTGAGCTTGAGCAACTAAGGTCGATGAACGTACCTTTCAGGGGCGTTTCAAACTAGAGGGATGTCAGCATGACGGATATGACAGTTTATGACACCGGTCACCAGATGTGTAGGAAATCATTGTATGACCATGAGAAAGAAACCCTTAGGAAGGGGATGATATTCAATACAATGTTAGAGATGAAGCTCTTCCTTTAGTACTATGCCATGTATCACCATAGGCCGTACAATGTCACTCATTCAGACCAGGAGTTGAGGTACCATGTAATATGCAAAAACGGTTGTATGTGGAGGTCAAATGCACGAAAGACATAGAGTGATGGCAAGTGGAGGATAAGTAAAGTTGTCGAACCCCACACTTGCCTAACAAATAGGGGGAAGGAAAATCATCAGCAGCACACTGCACGTTACCTTGCCCGTCGTATATTGGGGCTCGTTGATGACAATAACGACATTTCGGTGTCTTCTTTACAACAGTCCATATCTAGATTCGTTAAGTACAATGTGAAGTACGGAAAGGCTTGGCGTGCTAAGCAAATTGCCCTGGCGATTCATTGGGGTAGTTGGAAGGAAGCATACAACAGGGTGCCCCGCATCTTATGTGCAATGCATTACTACAACCCTGGCTTGAAATAGTTTGTGGATACCAGAGGGGTGTGTTTTCGAGACCTGTTGAGGCATGTCCTCTATCGTGTGTTTTGGTCGTTTGTGCAAACAGAACATGCATTCTAGTTTTGTTGGCTAGTCATACTTATTGATGGCACTTTCCTAGCAGGAAAGTACAGGGGCACCTTGATGATGGCTGCTGCTATTGATCCTAAGGACCAGATAGTATCCATGGCATTTGCTTTGGCAGAGGGAGAGAACAATGAATCGTGGTCATGGTTCATGTGGCTTCTATGTGTACAAGTGCTTGGCCCATCTCGCACTATATGTTTGATCTCGGATAGTCACCTAGGGCTTCTTAATGCTGCAGCTGAGCATATAGATGGGTTTCCGCCTCTAGTGCATAGATGCTGCATGAGACACTTTGCCGCTAATTTCTGGCGGCGTCAGAGGAAGCAAGAGGTATGTGACAAGGTAAAGGCTCTATTTTGTGTACGTATAGAGCACCAGTTCAAGGAGACAAAGAGAGAACTAAACAAGATGATAAATGAAGCGGGAAAGGCCTAGTTAGAGGCGCAGATAGAACAGAAGGCTCAGTGGGTGTTAGCATATGACAAGGGGGTTTCAGGTATGGCATCATGAGCACTAACTCCTCGAGTCCTTCAACCGTGTATTCACCGGAGTTTGATCGTTGCCTATGTCTGGAATTGTTGAGTTCTTCTTTCATAAGTACAACGAATATTTTGTCAAGAGGTGAGAACTTGCGCAGAGGAATATAGCTAAGCAGGGGCGTTTTGGAAAGGCCGGAGTAGAACATTTGAAGGAAGCCGAGGAATTGGCCAAGCAGCACACCGCCAAGCCGTATGGACCCCGACGCCATATCTTTAGTGTATAGGGCAAGGGTGGCACAAGCTTGGGCGGTGAACGTTATGGTGGACGAAACTACCGAGTTAATCTTGAAAAGGTAGAATGCAGTTGCAACGTCCCTCAGATCATGCATGCCCCTTGCTCTCATATGATCATGACCTGCAGGGTTCACGGGTACAACTATGAGGATTTGTCATATATGTCACCCTTGTATCTACGTTCGAACACCGTTAGTATTTGGGAGATGAGCTTCGAGCCATACCTTGACCTGACATAGTGGCCACCTTATAATGGTTATGACTACGTGCCGCATCTAGATCTAATGAAGGTAGGGAAGGGTAGGAGGAAGAAGAAGCGACTCAAGGGGGACATGGACGCTATGAGAGGGTACGGCGAAGACATGTATGGAGGGGGAGACTTCAACGAGACCCATGGTAGGAATCTTTGCTCCATTTGTAAAGACCCTGGTCACAAGGCTAGCAGGCATAGAAGATGAGGGCAGCAGGTCCATACATAGACCCTGGTCATATTATGTTCGTATTGCATAATAAGTAGTTTAAATTTTGCAATGTTACATAATGTTAATTTGAATATTGTTAATTTGAATACTCTAACCCTTTGTTTATCAATTTGTAACAGGATGGCCCCTCCCACGCAGCACCAGTTGTACCCCCTTCTTGAGGTGGAGTACGACGACCCGCACCGAGCACACTTCTTGACTGACATTGACGTAGAGGTGCTATTGTCCCACACCGACGTTGGCTACACTCCCACTGTGTTGCCTACAAATCCGAAGAGACATAGGCGTCCGAGGGATCCTTACACTTATGGGACTTAGTTGGTTATGTCGAACGAAAATTGTCATCCAAAACTTGCAGACTCATGAACCAATAAAAATGTTATGTGGCAACTTGTCAACTTACGCACGGACTCCATTTATTTGCTTCATATTTGTTTCAATGCGTCGCGGCAGCACTTGTAGTTGTTTACAGCACCGACAGTAGCTCCCGTTCAATTGGAATTGAGGCTGGTCGGCTGCTGTCTGTGTCTAGGTCCTGTCGCGCCATGGGCTATGGCACGGCAGAACCTGGGCTTAGGGTTGCATGCCAAACGAGAACATCGATCTGCCAAACATGCCACGCCGTGGGCCTTGTTATTTTACATAGATCTGATGCTAATAACATAAATTACATGATACTATTTGAAAATACATGGGAAACATGCAAGATATATATGCCTGCCAACCGTATTCAAAATAATTTCACTCGATTTTGTTCGTTTTAGAAATTCTCAACGCATTCGCTATTATTAAAAAAAACTTGGATGCATCAGAGAGCGACAAACGGATGCGTCAGAGGGTGACAAACAGATGGGATCACTTAAGATCAACCATGGGTAATCCGAGTACATGATACATAGGTACAACATATCAATAGTTCAAAAGGAAAACAAGACAACATAATGAAAGTTCTAGTACATAGCTACATTGATCATTAATAAAGCATGGAACTAATAGACGGCGCAATCAAAAACCCTCAGTAAGAAACATATTGAGTATGCAACTCGTCGTCCGAGTATCAATCCTCTACCACAACCCTGTTGTTGTGTCTAGGGTCACCTGCATTGCCCTAATCTGCCATTCGCCTGTAGTAAGCGGCCTCGCTTCATCTGCGGCCTCTACGGCCTGAGTGAAGAACGCGTCGTTATCCTCCTCCGCCTACAAGCCCGCCTCTACTAGAGCGATGAGCTCGCTCAGTCTGCCAGTGTCGTCCTCAGCCTCCTCTGTCTGTAAGCCCGCCTCTGCTAGAGCGATGAGCTCGCTGAGTCTGCTAGTGTCGTCCTCAACCTCCTCCGCCTACAAGCCCGCATCTGCTAGAGCGATGAGCTCGCTCAGTCTGGTAGTGTCATCCTCATCCTCGTCCCCCTCATCAGACAACATAATCGGTGATTGAACGGTGCGACCAGGTCGCGTTTTGTGCTCATCTAACTTCTTCTTCTCATACCTTGCATGAGCCACCTCTCCGTCATGGTCCTCGCTGCATCCATTCCCTTCATGTATAAAATGCAATCAGTTAGCAACGTGATTATATTACATTTAAAATCAGGAAACAAAAAATGGCTCTCAAGCACTCACTGGTACATAATGCAACAACATGCTCGTCAAGACCTGCATATGTACTCTTGTCTCCTCCCTTGCCTCCTTGCTTGCTCTCTCCTCTAACACCCTCCATCTCTCCAATCCCTATTTGTTAAGCCCAACATCGATCGGGTTACGAATACCGCGCTGTCTAGCAAACTCACACATCTTGTCATTGTGATGTTTAACGAATAGCTTGACGTAGTCATGTCCATATCCCCTCTTCCGTGCAATTACTTGCCTCCCCTTCAGTTCATCCAAGAACTTAGCTTGATCATCATAACATTCCCACCTGCATTTCCTAGTGCTCTGTTCAAACGAAAAATTATATCATATATGTCTTAGCAAAAGAAACAAAATATGATTTCATATTTACCATAAAAATAACCAACCTCATCATAGTCAACCATATGGCCACAATAATGGTCTATTCCAAGCTCCGAATGGACTAGGTCATAGTTGGATTTAACACCATATTTGCACATGACAGGAGGTGCCTTATAAATTATCCTTTCTTTCTTGTTTTCCTTAACCTTTGGTGGTTCTTCCGGCCATTGGTTCTTAGGACCATACAACCACTTTTTAAAATGACACTTCGCCATTGAAAACACCTAAATAAGGTGACATTAGCACATGAACATATATAGCTCAATATTTCAACACATACACTTTTCACTTACTTTATATTTGTTTGGACACGCAAACTCCAACGTATTCTCAGGGTTTATCACAGCTCGATCTCCGCAATCACGCAGAGGAGGTTCCTCGAGTCGTTTAACTGCGGCTAAGTGCTTCTCCTTAGCCGTCATTGGAGGAGGGTTAGGGGGAGGTGGAACCCACTGCTCGAAGTGCTCTCGTGGATGTCGCCCTCTCCACCAATCGTCGAAAAGGAGGTACCTGGGTCAAACTTGTCTGCACCGTCGATCCACTGAAAGAAAAGGCACCTCTCATGGGCCTACACAACAAAATTCCAATAAAATATTAGTAACCTAGTAATACAAATGAAGAAAAAAAAATATACGGAAATAATTACTTACATTAAAACGACTGCATGTGTAGAAGCAACGAGCCGCTATGTCCGGATGTCTCGATTGAAACACGTCAGCCGGACGACCACAGTCACAGTTAGGGACAAGGAGGTCAGGAAGGACGGGGGCATCTTTGCTAGACTCGTCGGGGTATAATTCTCTAGGATGATCCCGTTTTCGCCACAACTGCTCCTAAAACATGTCTTCCATCTAATAAAACGATTCAAATTAAACATCAATCAAAACAACACAAATTAATGTAAAATATAATCATTTGCATTGCAACTCAAATAATATAACCAACACTTATAGCAACAAAAATATACATAGTAAACATACTTCTAACTAAATAATTAACCTTAACATCGACAAAATCAAACTAATATCTTCCTCCAAACCATAGCCCATAATTCCCAAACATAATTTTTCTCCTAATCTTAACTCTCATTCATAATATTTTAATCCACCCTTCAAACGAAAATAAAAAGTACGTCATTACCTTGAACGAGGATGAGGAGGGAGGGAGGCAGCCAGGAAATGGAAGGGAAGAGAGGGAGGGAGGCGGCAACAGAGGGTCGGGCGCCGACAACACTTAGGAGTGGCAGGCAGGCGCGGCGGGCGCGAAGACGCAGCGGACAGGCAATCAGGCGCGGCAGGCAGGCGGGACTGGGCCGCGGACCTTTATCCGGCTCTGTCGCGCCACCGATCTGGGCGCGGCAGAGCCGTGCCAAGATCGGTGGCGCAGTAGACCCTGCCACGTCACCGGCCAGCGCCCCGATTGTCGCCACGTCATCCCTCTTGCCGCGCCACCATGCATGGCGTGACACAGGCGTTTCGCCGCGCCAGGAAAATAGGCGCGGTCAAAAGTGTTAGTTTTGAAAAAAAAAACAGTGTTAGATTTAAAATTAGTTTAAAAAAAGTGTTAAAAATAAATAAAAAACGCGATGGAGGGGAGGGAGTTGGTCTTTTGCAACAAAATCAGTTCATGTGGACTGAATCAGCACAAGTAACTTTTAAAAATAAGCCGTATGACCACTACTATATTGTTTTGCAACTACCTAGCTTTCATGAACCATCTGAGATTGAAACTGATTCCTATGACCACAACTACCTGTATGTAGATTGTACATTTATCACCGCCCTTGCTCAGATCACACGTTACGTGCTGCGTATAGCATGGTTCCTCGCTCCTCCTGCAGAGTGAAGTATGAGCTCCATGCCCTGACCTCAATGCTCAATTGCTCAACTAGGTTACCTTATCACACGGAATGACAGAAGAACCAAACGCAACGCGCAAAACTCACAGATCAAGATGAACACATTACACAAAACTTGCAACTGATACTGAATCTTGTGCTCTGCGACGTGAACGTTGGGGATGCCGTCCAACGTCTTCTCTTTGGGTTGCTACCCAAATATCACCCAAGTCTAGGCGTAGCAAACTATAATTTAGAACGATGGGATAATATATTTAAGAGTTAAATGCACCGGCGGTCCTTGAACTTGTGGCGCTAAACTTGTGGCGCTATGTCATGTAGGTACATGAACTCTGAAAATGCATTTTTGGGCCCCCAAACTTGCTAACCGTGCCAAATAGGTCCAAATCTACTTAAAACGCATCTCTCTTCTCTAATCCCTCTCATCATCCCTATTAACGCTGACGTGGACCTCCCTCCCTCTCATTCTATCTCTATCTCTCCCCTCCCCAACAGCCTCTGCTCCCTCCCCGCATGCGGCCGCCAGTGCTCCCTCTCACGTGCCGCCGGCCACCGCTCCTCCTCCTCCTTCCCTTCCACGGCGGCGCTCCTCCTCCTCCTCACCCACGCCCGGCCGCCCCCCCTCCCCTCCCTTCCCATGCATCGGCGCCGATCTGGGACTACCGATTCAGCCAGCACGCCGCCGAGGCGGTTCTGCTCAGGCGTCTGCGGCGCAAGGATGATGACGACGACGGTGGCCGGCGGCCAACCCCCTGCAAGCACACCATGGCACGAAGGCTGGACACAGAGCGAACTCAACGGCGGCGGCATTCTCACGGCGAGGCTCGGTGTGGCGGTCACGTGGCGGCGAGGTCCTGCAGCTTCTGGAGGCGACGGCGAGGACGGTGAAGATGGCGACGGGCATGAGCAGGAATTGCAACCCGCGCCTTTCACCACGGCCATGGCGGCGTTCGCGCCCCTGCCTCCGCCGCGGAACAGGAGCCAACACGGCAAGAATGCGACGGTGGTGGCCGGCGCGACGGTGGGGGGGTTGGTGGTGCTGGGCATCCGGGTGGCGGCGGCGCTGATGGAGTCGCGGCACGGGAGGAACAAGCGCGTCGCCGGCGACGTGGACAAGGGCGGCGGAGCAGTGGCTGAGGAGGAGGAGCGTCGTGTGCCCACATAGGGCCGCCGTGGGGGGGGGCTCGGCGGCGACGACGGGCACGCATGTGGCCCAGGAGGCGGCGATGCAGGGATTAGGGAAGAGAGGGGGCGGCGGACGGCGGCGGGGGGAGAGGGAGGCGCGGTGGCCGCCGACACGGGGGTAGGGAGGCGTGTCGGTTGGCGACGTGGGAAGAGAGACGGAGGGGGGCGGCCGGCGGCGCGGGAGGAGGGAGGAGGCGGCCGGCGGCGCGGGGTGAGGGAGGAGTGGCCGGCGGCGCAGGAAGGGAGGAAGGAGCGGTGACTGGCGGCACGGGAGAGGGAGCACCGGCGGCCGCGCGCGGGGTGGGAGCAGAGGCCGGTGGGGAGGAGAGAGAGAGAGAGAATGAGAGGGAGGGAGGTCCACGTCAGCGTTAATAGGGATGACGAGAGGGATTAGAGGAGAGAGATGCGTTTTAGAGTAGATTTGGACCTATTTGGCACGGTTAGCAAGTTTGGGGGCCTAAAAATGTATTTTCAGAGTTCATGTACCTACATGACACAGCGCCACAAATTCAACGGCCGCCGGTGCATTTAACTCAATATTTAATGTAGGTTTCTTACTGTATGAAGTAGGAACATAGACTCTTGGATCACGTTACTCCTCATCTCACTCAATTGATCAAACGATATATAACAGGACCATAATTAAGACACAAACAAAACTTGTTTCTACTGACGGCAACGATTACTTAAGAAGTAAAGTAACAGGGAAAGCTATATATCTTGATGGGTAGGCAGCACCCAGAAAGGATTCCGAAGAAGCTCCGGAATGTCTGGGCACGGCCGCACAGCCTCCAAGCTCTGCTCATCCAGGTCGTAGTCTCGTAGATGCAAAGCAGCCCACCGTCCATCTCCTTCAATACATTGTGATTGAAGTAGACGCGGTTCCCCTTGATTCCGTACTTGCTCGCCGACACAAGCAGCTGAGAGTTGGGGTAGCTCAGCAGGAACACCCTATCGCCCAGCCTGTTCGCTTGTTCGTAAACGATCGTAAATTTCCAGCCAGGAACAGTGTTTTTCTCTCACACCAAATCAGCCAGCAGTAAATAATCCACGATACGATACGGTCTCCCGAAGGCTGGGTCCTTCACCTCACGCGGAGTGGCGGCCCCTGCCCCTGCCCCTGCCCCTGACAGGTGGACCTTATAGACACACACCGTCAGGACCTCGGGGCTGAATTCCTTGTGGCATATGTGTACGTCGAACAGCTCGCCACGTGACGCCACCAGGTGCCCCCGGCGGCAGTTGCATCCCTCCGGGAACTCGGGCTCCGGGTAGTCGACGAAGCTCAACTCCGGCGTCGCCTGCGACAAGTCGACGACCCCCAGCTTCCCGGCCTCCGCTTCGAAATAGAACTTGCCACCCACGTCGGCCATCTGCAGGATGACCAACGACCCCGGCGGCGCGTAGTCGGGCGGCGGCAGGATCCGGTTGCCGATGTCGTAGTCGTGCGACTTCCACCCGCCAACACGGCAGTACCGGAAACTGGGCTTGCGGATATCGAGTACGAGAACGTGGCACGACGCAGCGGTGGGCGCGTCGGAGAGATAGCACTTCCAGTCGTCGCCGTACTCCGGTAGCTCGCCCTCCATCGCAGGAAGGGAGACGCGCTCGCCGGTGCGAGGGTCCCACAGGCGGGTAGTGCGCGGCGACGGCCCGGGCGCCACCAGGAGGACCCACCCGTGCGGCGTCACGTAGTAGTAGTCCGCCAGCTCCGGCACGACGCCTGCGTGGAGGCTCTGGTCGCCGATGGCCAACGCCGTCTGCCTGTTGTTGGTCCAGCCCATGATCGTACACGAGCACAGGCAGGGTGCCAAGCGGCGGGCGGCTACCGGCGTCGGCGGGCACCTATCCGGCTATCCCCCATCGTTGATTTATTTGGCCGCGCCGCTTCTTCCTTTCCAACGAGAAAATTGGATATCTGGGACTCCAAATATTGACTCTTCGATCACGTTAACACTCGTGTGGATGACAAATGAGTCTATCTGTGTCTATAAATATGGATCTAGTATCAAATTTACAAACGACGAATGTTTTAAGTCCCATTTTTTCAATTGTCCCCATTCCAACCGGAAGGTGATTGGAACGAGCGGTAGCGTTTTGTAGATGCGTGCGTAACCTGCTCTGCTTCACCCGACCGGCCCGAACTCAAACCCCTGTGCCTTGGAAATTTTTCTCACAAAAAAAAAACTTTCTTCTGTCCCGCCCTCTCGTATCTCCTCTGAATGCCGACTCCAGGTAAAGTACAACTCTTTGCACGTCCGTAGCAAGGATTCTTTTACTATGCTGCGTGTCCAAGACTTGTGGAGTCTTGAGTTCTGGCACATAAAGGCATGTTTAGCAGCGCTCCCTTCGGCTTGGACCCATCCGTTGCATACACTTTTGTCCGTGATTACGCGCCATCGGCGCCATCCTTTCTCCGTCTGCCAAAACTCTTAACTCTCTGTCTCTCGTCTGTGCCAAAGTGAGCACTAAATAATGACACAATATACTACCAAGAGGCAATCTAAAATTAATACAACCTCCTATGCTAGATCGGCCACTAGTATGGCTATTTTTTTCCTTGCCATGCACCCACCTTCCATAATTTTGAACTGAGTTCAGCAATTAGAAGGATCATGTATGTAAGTGCACCCACTTGACAAGTTCTTGAACTGGTTGAGCAATTAAAGAGATAATGTATGTAAGTGCACCCACTTGCCAAGTTTATGGCCCTATTCGCTTTGCTGAAAAGCGAAAGTATTGTTCGCTAATTTATTGTGAGAGAAAAATACTATTCGTTCGCTGAAAATAGTACGGCTCATAAAGCGAATAGGGCCTATGTACTAAATATGCATTTTACTCTTTTTTTTAAAAAAAAAAGAATGAACAAATGAACAAAGACGCCTATCATTCAGAAAAATGATGGATCCACCCTCCCTGCTTGTAATATACACATCTTCTGGTAATGTCAGTGTCTCCCCTCAGATTGTCACTGGATCAATTAAGGTTTGATCCTCTTGCATTCCTCTTATAGTTGAATCGATTCGCAAGTGCCTCCCCTCATATTGTCACTAGATCAATTAAGGTTTGATCCTCAGTCTTGCATTCCTCTTATAGTAGTTTCGATTTGGAAGGTTGACGAGAGAATTCTAAAGAGACCATCTGGGTTGTCTGCATGAACCTGGAAGGAAACATGCAAATAATCAAATCTTTTGGTTTGCACCTTTATAGTAAAAAAAAAAGGCGGATGCCAAAATACCCAGTGTCCAGCATCTTCAAGCACGTGCATTTCAACTCCACCACCCTCATCAGCAGCTAATTCCTTCGCAGTATGAATTCTTTGGAGGTCTTCAAGAGCCCATCTATGCAAACTTCGTTCAGCTTTTAGAAAATTAATATGAACACCCCTTGGTACATTCTCTACAATCCTCCTGAATGGAGCAGCATTCCATTAGTCACACAACGTACTTTCTTTAGATGATCTCAACTGGCATCGCTGAAGATTTACCATAAGTTAGTATCCTCATAAGACTTGTACATCTCAGAGATGCCATTTAGGTCAAAAGTCCATGAGAAGCTTGAAGATGATCGCTGACCCAATGGACTGGTTCAACGTAGATTTGTGGCCACCCACTGAAACAAAGAAACAACACAAAAAAGGAATACATGTTGACTGTTGTTTCATTGGAGACAACAAGATAGAGTAGCCTGAAAGGGCATCTCAATAAGCTGTTAACCATACCCGTGCAACATCCACAGAAAATTGTCCTTTAACAAGTGCATCGACCACCTCCTGTTTTGAAGAAACCTGAATTTCAACAATAAAATGCAAAAGAAAAATGAATCGTAAAGCTGTGACAGGGCACCAAAATGTATTGCCCAGTACAAGTTTTTAAGATACTTCTTAAAGTCCAACCTGCTCAGGCATTCTTCTGAGAAAATAAGTTCAGCAGGGTGATCTTCACCATCTCCCCCGGCACGAACTTTGCCAGGAGTAGCATCAAGAACCCATACCTTTTAAGGAACAGAATACCAAGAAAATAAGCATAAAAGAGAAGAACTAATCAATGCAAACACATTTCAATCACACCAACAACATTCAAAACAAGAAGTAAAGCTCACTCTAACAGGACGAGAAAGTGGTTTTGCAGCTTGTTCTACCATACTCAAGGCCACTGCAAAACTCATATATGAGTACCAGTATACATTTTAATTACTTTTGTTGTAAAGCATGACATTTATAAAAGATAAAGACATATATTAATAAAACCTTTTCCGCCAAAGCTGTGACCAACCAAAACCCGAGGGGTTAGCCTGAGCTGCACTATCTGTTGGATTTTGATGAAGCAAAATATAAGTAAGCTAAAAAAGGAGTGAACAGCCGAGAAATAACAAATAGCACCAAATATAACATATAAGTTTTAAAACAGGTGTAGTGCCATGCCACCAAATCACTTTGTCATTTACTTCATAGTGATGATTATTAAATTACAGGAATCTCAAATCTGCATTTTGACGCTGATGCATGTAACATAACATGAAGGGTTAGGTCTGTCTCCAAATGCATAAAGCTAGATTTGCAATAAGATGAATATGCAGATATTGCGCAAGCACATTGGACACAGATGCAGTTTGTTTTCAAACAAGCTACACATCTTGTTCTATTGATAAAAAATGAAGATTGAAAACATGAGAAGCCATGGGGCGAAGACATAAATAGCTGACGCAAGAAGCTACAAACCAGCTTTAGAACATCAAGAGCAGTTGAGGCAACAGTGTGTGGTCCACGCTTTTTAATTGATGCTGAGTCGCCATGGCAGCGCAAATCAACCAAGAGGAACTGCATAAAGAGAAATGTCAATCATTTTTCATATATGCATTGTAGAGCAATTCCGACCATCGTCAGAACGATAGATATAATGACCTGCCACATTGGGAATTCCTGAGCCAATCTCTTCGCGAAAGATCCTTCACAGACAAATGGTTTGTTAGTCACGTGGTTCACAATCAAAACATAAAAGTATCACGTATGTTCCTATAACAAAATACGAAATGATACACTATGAAGACAAATTATAAGCGCGTATTGAGGACTCCTCATTTACCCCAGTTTTTCCTGCTCCCAAGGATTCCATGAAGAAGAACAGCTGTTGGTGGATCAGGTATTGATTTGTCCATAAACGAATTCCACTGCACCTGAAGTTAAAGTGTTGAATTTGATTTATGTTGATTGCACAAAAATATTTCAACATCAAGCTAGTGTTACAACTAATGACAGATAATTTGCGTGAATGCAAAACTTACAAGGTTCCCTTGAACCAGATCATAGGCCTGCAGATGAACACAAAACATTTGTCAGCACAAGGGAAGAGGACTCATCCCATACAAAAATACTCTGAAAGCTTCCATACCAGAACTCCAGCATGCTTGTCAACATCAGGCTGGTAAGGAATTCTTGTGTCGGCCAAAGCCATTTGAGCACAACTGCATGGAGGGCATCGCAAAGGACTTGAATTCAGACTAGACGATGTCAACAGGCAGTTATTATGGAAATTCTCCTGAAACCAAGAGGCAAAGGTATAATCACAGTGACAAGTTGAGATTTCTGCTGATGATACATAAATCAGACAAATTTGGACAACTGCATTAGCGGATGCCATCATGCAGGCAAGCCAATATTCATTTAATGTCATCTTCAACATTGTACTCTCTTCATCATAACCCTAATTTAAGTTCCAGATCTCCCTCCTTTGCATCATATGTCTGTTTTTGTTCTCTTTTTTTATTAAAAGTAGCAAGACATAACAATAGTGGAACTAGTAAATATGAATAAATGTGGGATCTGAAATATTTAGTTATAGTCAAAGTAAGAAATGATTTTCTGTTTAGAGCCCTCCTTAAAACTAAATAAACTACAATGATTACTACAGCAAACACATAAAATTGCCACAGAAGAAACTAATGACTAGTCACTAGTACGGCCATAAGAAGCAATGCTAATGATTTGTGAGTCCATGATCATCAGTTCCATTACCCCAAAATTCCCTCCATTCTAGTGCCACTATGTGACAAAAAAAGATTTGGAGGCAAATGAAATCGAGGCAATCCATGCTATGAAATCAAAAAATCCAGCTGCCAAAATGTAAGAAATACATCAACAAACAGTTTGTTTACTTGTATAGCAATAGGATTGTACAGTGAAGTGACCTAATTGCATCTGCACTAGGCCGATCACCATTCCACCACCCGCCACCTCACACCCTCAAAATTGCACCAAAACCTCGCGTTTAGCTCCAAATCCAGCAACGCGAGCCGTTAGCACCCATAACCCCACCAAGCACTAGCTCCTACAGCAACCGACCACGACGACTAAACGGAACGCAGCATGATTCTGGGCACCCGGAGCGAGCGCAGGCAGAGCCGTACCTCGCAAGGCCGCGCCGCGCGAACCCTAGCCCCGGGTCGCGGCGCGCAGAGGCTCACGGCTCCGAGCGGAGCTCTTCTCGACGGCGCGGAGAGAGCGCGCGGCGGCGGTGGCGCGCGCGCCGCCGCCGACATCAGATCACCGGGGAGCGGGGTCAGCAAAGGGGCGCGAGCGAGCGGGGGCACGCGCCGAGACGAGCCAAATTGGTGCTTGTTTTCCTTGCAAATAAAAAAATGGTCGGTTTGTTTGGTCAGTTTTGTGGTGTGGAAACGGGCGGAAAAAGGGTGGAGACGGAGAACCCAAAGCACTAGAGGCTGGCGCGCGGGGCCACGGAGTACTGCCAGGTGGGATCGTATACGGGAAAAGTCCTCATGGCGGCGGTGTGTGGTCGGCTGCCGTTGGTCCTCGCGTGCGTCAGCCGTCAGTGCGTGGTGGGGACGTGGCGACCAGACCACAGCACACCAGGGCCATGCTGAATGTCTGGGCCGCGGCCCGGCCGCCGCGCCCGTCCCTCGTCCACAGCTGTTCAAGCGCACAAGGCCCTGCACCGTGCACAAACAGGCCCGGTCCAGCGGGTCTCAGCCTGCCTTGCAGCTGGTATTAACCAAGTCGATCCTGTAGTAGAATTTGCATCAACGCCACATCAGGCAGCCAAGGCTCAAGAGCCGATGCCCGTACAAATGAGAACGGCCGGGCTGCCGCCAGTAGTCTCTCCTCTTGTTTTCCCTGTGGCGGACCGCACGGTGCAGACGATGAGACGACACAGAGGAACGGCGCAAACCAGGTAGGTTGTCGAGGTCAATCGATCTTCGTTCAGAACGTTCGAAGACGAATCACGAATGAATATGCAATGCAAAATCTTCCACAGACCAGTGATTGGGCGGCGATCTAGTAGAAAGGACGACGCAAGGACACAACAAAATGACATGCGTCTAATTTATTCTCTCGTCCTTCGTTTTGCATGTGAATGCGAGCACGGCATCTCGCTGTCGTTCTTGGTCTACTGCGTACGATCGGTCGGTGTTACTGGTAGCTCGTACATCGCATTCGGCTCTCTGTCTTCCTACAAACAGCTGCACCTAGCTATAGAAACAAACAATAATGCCGGACACGGATCTTGCTAGTAAGCTGCAACAAGCAGCTTTCCATGTGCAGATGTGCTAGACTAAATTACTGCATCGATCATGTTGTTTCAGTCTGCTGCAGTGTCTGTCGAATTTTCCTTTGATTCAAAACAAGGCTTGATAAATGAATCCTTCCCTTAATTTTTTTTTACTTTCTTCGCCATCTTCTCTTTGAGAGAAAAACCTGGAGCTTTGTTTCTTTTTTTTTTAATGTTCTCCAAGTCGTATCTTAACCGAAGCAAATGAAAGTCATGCTGGTCCAAAGTGCACGATCGATCCTCCGTCCGCAAGAGTCGCGTCTGTCCAACCGTCCAGTTTCAGCGATAATGGCTTGTGTGGTACACGTTTCAGGGGACCCTGATGGATCTCCATGTCTTCGGTTGCGGATATTCATTGGATAAGCAATGGACATAGACCTCCTCTCCTGCCTGAGCTACCCTGCATGAATGCTGTCTCTGTGCGAACAAAGAAAATCCCAGGAAGGAGAGCATTATCATCATACGAAGTGATCTTGCTATGGAGTATCATCGAATGATACATATGTTCATTTGATACACCTGTTAGGTCTTAGGAGTACACTATGACGTTCAAAGAATATTGTAAGATATATTTGTCATCGCATCTTCAGTCTACTGATTGAAGTATACTGCTGTGTAAGCAATTACATTTTGAGGCTAAGCTAAGCTATGAAGCGTCCCGCATCCCGTGCAGTGATGTACAAGGCTTGCACTGTCTTCTTCAAACCGCTATCTGTACGTGGCACACTGACTGTACACTGTTCTTGTTTCCAATCTCTTCCCATCCCAACTCCCGCTAACTGTAAAAGAAGAAGCTAGTTAACTGTCCACTTCACAGACCAAAAAGGCCGCTGCACTGCACGTTTGTATTCACGGGATGGAACCGCTTCACTGACACATGGTTTATGCTGCCTAATCCTACTTGGAAGCTGGGATTCCTGATATTCATCGACTGTTCAATTCTGCACCTAAAGTACTGGCACGCGGCACGCCGTTTAATTCTGGTGTTCTGCTCCTGTCATCCTGTGATTCAGACCGTTGACGTTCATGGCCTCTCTACACCCTAATGTGGATTAGTTCAGACTGTCCAGGGCCTATGCAGCAAGAAATAGACAACTTGATCTGAGGTTTCAAATGGGACTTTTGAATGAGAGAGATGCTGTGACCCTCGCATGTGTGAGGAATGATGGCGCTCACCCAATTCGCATGGCAAAACGTATCTTTTTCCTGTTTTAGCTTATGATATGGCTCGAACCGTACTGGGTTATAGATAGACACAATGGGAGGGCAAGTAGTAGAACCCAATTTCAAGTACGCAAACATATGGACCCCATTCTTGACCGATGGAAAGGCAAGGCCCAACAACCTATCCCCCATCCTCTGCTAAAAAAAAACTATCCCCCATCCATGCTGCAGACGCCCCCATCTTCTTTTCCTTTTTCCAGGAAAATTTAGATCTGCGCCCGAATATTCCGAGGCGCCCATAAAGTGTCCCATAAAATTTATTTGGACTAACAAATATATTTATACATATATACTATAATTTTAATAAAACCAGTCAGGACTCTTCTGCTCGAAGGAGCAAACGCCCTCGGAAGAGAGTGTGACTGACCAAAATTTAGAGAATTTGTTTCTCCTTTTATTTAATAGTATATAGGTAAATACTCTCTCCTAGAATGTAATTCTGATTTTCTTAGAGTCAAACGGTTTAAAGTTCGATCAAGTTTAAGTAAAATATATCTATAAAATACTATAAATTTGAGGGGTTGTCACACCGCGACTACTGTTCATCCGGCGCGCCCCTGACCCAGATAAGGAACAGTACCACCTCTTTTTTCCCCTCAAAGCGCCCACTGTTGCCCGCGCTTGCCTGCTAGTTAACATTTATGTTACAAAATAAATATCATTAAATTAATGACAAAATATATTTTCGTAGTAAATCTAGTTATAGAGACATGAATGTTAATAATATTTACTACAAATTTAATCAAAATTAAGCTAGTTTGACTTGCATAAATCTTATAATTGCACCTTTTTATGGGCAAAGGGAGTTTACGAGAAAACGAACGAGCGAGATATGGCTCAGTTGTTCTTCTTTGAGTAAAATTCATAGGTTGTCCCTAAACTTGCACAATTGTGTCATCTAGATCCACAACTCTAAAAATTTGATATTTGAGTCTTTAAACTTGTATAGCGGTGTCACTCGGGTCCGAAGCTATCGAATTATTTGGTCTCAAAACTTGTACTGCAGTGGCATTTAGGTCCCCAAACTTGTACATTAACACATTGATGACGCTAACATGGCATGATAATTTTGTGTTCGTGAACAAATTTGTGGGACTAAATGACACCATTATACAAGCTTGAGGATTCAAATATCGAAAATCGAGAGTTAGGGACCAGCGAGTGACACTGCAATACATGTTTAGGGACTCAAATATCAAAATTTAATAGTTGAGGTAGATGACACTGCTGTGCAAGTTTAGAGATTGCTTGCGAATTTTACTCTTTTTCTTTCGTCTCCAATGACACCTGATTTTCTAGCAAATTCGTTGCATTGGGCTAGCTCGAAAAGGAGGATGGGAGAATCTAGCGAGGCCCAGTGCAGTAATGGTAGCCGCCAACAAGCGAAATAGCCAACAGATTAGATTCCCACGGATGGAGGGTGCCTTGGCCCTGTCACGGGCTACCCTTGCATCATTCAGAGGATTGCAGGTAGCCTCCTGTGCATGGACCAAACCGATCGGAAAGCAGCAGTGATCAATGATCAGGCAGCCGCTCGTGCAGCAGCGTAAAGGAGAGAGAGGACGATGGTCGCCCTCACACCACACCTCGTCCTTTCCAAGAGCGCTGCAAGGTGCAGCAAGCCCATCCGTTCGTTCTCCTCACTGACCCGGCGTTCCGTTGGGCACTTGGGTTTCTACTTTCTTGGCAGCTGGGTGCCTGGGTCATGTCTCGTGGCAACATAGCCTTGCGTGATTTGGTTTGGCAGGCACGGCCTAGCTACATGCATCTAGCACGAGCGGTTGGGCGGGCAGCAGTGTGAGCTGAAGCTAGCCTTGCTGATTGATTGATTAGCTGCGTTAGTTATGAACAAACAGTACGTTCACCGGCACTTTTTGGGAGGAGGAGCACGGTGCCTGCTGTCCTGGGTCAGAAGTGACATTTGGACATGGCATCAGCCGCCGTACCAGTCCGGACGACCAGCGCACTTTGATTGACTTATAAGTTGTATTTTTTTAGTTAATAAATAGTATTTTTTTCACACGACAAATCAACCAACGGTACTTTTAGCTATGGCTTATCAGCCAAGCAAACATGCAGGTTTGATCTTGGACGCACTGTGAATTCTGGTTCTGACGACAAGGTTTGACTTTTACTGATGGTCTGACTCTGTTGACCTTTACTGGTCACGGTGACTGAGTGCACGCAGAAGGCCATTGTTTGGTTGATTGATGGGAGATGGCAAATATACTCTTGTGCTCTCGATCCCTGCAAATATACTCTTGTTATCCCTAGCGGATCCCGTCGTTCAGACATGCCTATAATAAAATGCGTAAGTACTCCTAACACTCCATCAGGGAAGATTCCTGCAAGTGCGCGCGCGCATCCCGTCGGTTAGACGCATTTCTTCTTTCTTGGCTGCAAGCCTGCAAGGCCATGTGGCCTTCATGTGCAGTTTGCCCTTGGACGCTTCTCCGGTTCTCCCCTCCGAGCTCACGTCCTCGGTCCTCCTGCATGCCGGCCCATAAGCGTCCCTTGTTGTCACTTGCATGTGGGACCGGACCCGACATGTTGACCCTAGCCAAGGCGCGCAGGCATCCAGTGGGTCCGTGGGTGAGCCGTCACCGATGCTGCTCACACGTCGGATCTGACCAGCCCAATATTAGCTGCGATGCAAGTCGGTAGGCAGTTTTTTGAGTTTTTTTTACTGACGGAAGAAGAGGAATAAGGCCCGGCCAGGATGCATGTCGGCAGAACATCCCCGGGCTACCTCTTAAATCGTAATAACAGGTTACTTAGTAGGAGTACTAGTAATACTACGCAGCAGCAGGAGGCATGTGTAGTAGTGCATTTGACGAGTTTTCAGAATACTGTCCACGACAAACAAACAGAGAAGCCGAGAAGGGCATGCTACTGAACCCGAGACGCGAGCCAATGGGCGACACGCCACGTTATGGGCTCGAAGTATTCCGCGGACGGGCCATGTGACGTCGCGCTCACTGTACCGGACTACCGGTACCACGCTGCTGCTCCGCCTCCATGATTGGGAGTTGGGACTCGTCCTCTGCATCGCGCAGACTCCAGGAAGACTGCATCCACTGGCACGATCGAGGCGAGACCATCGCAGGAGCACGGCGAGCGTGCCTGCACGCTGCAGCTGCACCTGCCGTACTACGGGACAAGATGATGAGATCTTCATCTTCCGCAGCGCTTCCGCTCGCGCGCCTGCCTGTTACGCTGGGGGTCGTGGAGCACGCGGAGCCGGATCGGCGGGGTAACATGGGCGGGCGACAGCGCCTCGTGGCAGAGATGAGCGAGAGATCCATCCACCCATCCCACGGATCGGAGCTGCATGTGGCGCGCCCGGCGACGTGCTCCCGCTCCCGGTCGCGGCTGCCTTTTCCCGTCGCTTTCTTGCTCGCTGCCTCCGTGCCTCGCTGGCAGGTCTATAAGCCGACTGATTTATTAAAAGAGAAAATCGATCACTCCGATCGGCGAGCTGAAAGCCAACCGATCTCACGCTGCTCACGTGAGAGATTAGTGCTTGCCGTGATGCCGGATATGACTTGCATTACATTGCAGCGCTACCGACGCACGAAATGGCTCTGCCGCCGCGTCAAACATTCAGATCTGGAACTATTAAAGGACATGCCTTCCCAAGAATATCTGTCTATCATTGGACGCTAAGTATCTAGAGGAGTGCACTAATTCAAATTGTTCCGTCGAGCACAACCAATGAAAGAACTTGAAAATTCATATTTTTCATCAGAATCATAAACGGGAGGATAAAGCTTATAACATTCCTAGCCATTTCTTACGTCACTTTATTACAACATCAGAGTACTTAAACAAGTTAAATGCAACAACAGAAATTAAACATTTTACATGTAAACGAGTTGATACATTCAGGTTCACAAGTTTTATCTTGCAGCGAAAAATAAACATATGATCAGAGTTACAAGAAACAAAGATTAATCTAATGACATGGTGAAGCATTAACGTAGTGGATATTTCTATACAAGATATGCTAGCAGATTTATATCTTTTCTTATGAAAACCTTTAGTGGGGGTTATAAATAAACACTACGATAGCAGCGTGAAAGGAATCATCTCTGAGCCAACCAGAAGATTTTCATACAAAAGTCAGCTCTAGTATCCACCTATCACCTGCAATAGGGGAAATAAAACCCTGAGTATTTAATTGTACTCAACAAGACTTACCGTCAGGAGAAAAATAAAAGACTACAAAGATATGCAAGGTTTATTTGACTTGCTGGTTTATTGCATTTGCAGAAAGCATTACTAATGGTGCATCCTTATGTTCTAAGTTTTTAGCAGTTATTTTTAGTTAATTAGTTAATCATTCTAAGTAAGCACCTAAGCTACTTTCAAGCATGTGGTAAGCAATCAGAACTATTTTACCATCTCTCATATTCCAGTTCTTACTACGGTATTAGACCATAGCCAAGTTGGTACCGTTAACAGAAACGACGATTCGCGAATCAATGTATCTCAGCTGGGTACCCCGAAACACACGCCTTGCTTGTACTTCAGGCACAAACGAGACCAACCCTTTCACTCCTGTCGAGGGGTCCAGGTCCCCGTCCAAATTTGAACTCCAAGCCCCACACTTGAGACCTGGTGTCAGTGTGGTGCTTAGACCTTTACATTTCCCTACATCCAATCAGTCGGTCCGAAAAGAGCCGGAACCCACGACAAGAGCGCAACAAGCCTTTCCGCTCCCATAAGCAAGTATGTGCTTAGGATAATAAGTCTGTGACTTGACTACCATCCACAGCAACGGACGGTCCTCAATCGACATAGGCGGAACAAATGCAACCAGGGCCTCGCTCAGTTGCCTAACCAAGTCCACATACGGTCCCACCCAGTCTCCAATTATTGTCCATATATATATTCCACATGATGGTAGTATGATAATAGTAACAATGATATCATTTCATATCTCTCGCGAGTGACAGGTAATCACTCGACTTCTACCAGGTCCTATAGCATAGCAATCTACATGATCCTGCCATACTAGTAGGACTCATTGGATAAGGATATATATATACAGGTGGACCTCATTCAACTCATTTAAACTTAATGCACAAATATAAAATAAAGTGCAGAATAATAGGGGTTATGAACTAGGGCTTGTCTGGATAAGATATAATCAAAAGTTAGCACTCCATCATGGTGACACGATCATCGAGGCACTATTTTTTCTACTACTCCAGATAACTCTATGATCCATCATTATTTCTATTATGATATACGTGGATACAACGCAGAGACGTAATTAATCAACGGCAACCGTAACTTTTAAAATATATTTACGTCTCTCACGCTAACAAGCTAGCTCTAATGACTAATGTACTAGGCCACGTATCCATGTTATTGAATGTGACGTTATTTTCCAACAAATTTTTAGCTTTAGACTTTCAAGGTGTTTTTTTATTTCATTGATTTAATATATATATATATATATGAACTAGGGCTCCTTAGCTATCTTAGCAAGCCACTTATTATGGAGATACAAAAATTACAGTGAGCATCTAATAATATTAAGAATTTACTGTGAAATTTTTAGAGCCAGCACTATTACCAATTCATTAAAAAATTCCTACAAGTTTATGAGCGCGTTCGGAGGGTACACTCGGGCACTGTAGCTCGGCTGTTGTTGGATGATTGAATAGTGTTCTGTGAGGGAGAATAAGCTAAAACAAGCTGAAACAATCTGGGACCAGAACAGCCGAACGCGGTGTATATCTTAACAATATTAAGCATCTCAATTCAATTAGATAGCCCCTGAAAATACTATGAAACTATGTGAACAAGATATATTAACAGGTAGATCATGATTTTAAAAACCTAACAAAATTAGTTTCATAATTTTTGGCCAACTACACAAATTTATATAGAATTTACAAGTTTACCTTAGAAACTAAATTAGAAAATGCTTAAAGAAAGGAAAAGGGCCGGCGGCAACCAATTCTGGCCTAGCAGCCCAGCGCGGGGCGCGGCCTCGCGCGCGGCACGATGGACCAATGACGGCCCAAATCAGGAGGCCTGCGCGCGACGGCGGTTTTGTAGACCCCCCGAGCTTTTAGATATTAATACGACTACTATGCGCACTATTCCTACCGACAACGGTTTTGCAACCCAGCCCCTGAACTATCCCGTCTTCACAACGGAATGGTCCCCGATGCCACCGCGCTCGTCGGCGCAGCCTTGGTCGGCACTGTGTGGCTAAGCCGGCCAACTAAGGACCTAATCGGCACATCTAACCGGCCGATGGAGACCTATGGGCCAACGCGCAACAATACGAAGCGGAAGGAAACTCGATGATGCACTACCGAAGTCTATCCTCGACGTCGGGCCGAACCGTGCGGCGGCGCGACCGTTCCGACGGCCTAAGGCACTAATCAGAGAGTATAGACGGCGGGGAAGCATCACAGGCTCACCGCGGTCCGTGCTGAGGTGACAGTTGAAGCAGAGGAGGGTCGAGATGACCTGGCCACGTGCGCGCAAGCCTGGCGGCAATGCTCCGAGGCGGACACCAACGCGTCACCACACCACCGATGAGTACCCTGGCCAAAATAGCACGAGCACCGGATAGAGGGAGTCAAGGCGAGTTCAAGGTTATGAGCAATTGAACTGCTATCAACCCTATGGGCCTTACCCCTATACCTACTGGCTCGGCGGCGCACATGACTGGCGGCGAGCAAAATGCCAAATTGTCGGTCGGTAGTGCTCTGCCGGGCTTGAGGGGAAAGAGACGGTTGGCCGGCTTCCTAAGCTACCCACTGGAGCAAGGAATTAGGCGGTGAAGCTCACTGACGCTAGGAGGGAAGAAGGATTGGTGGTCCCACGCATGGTGCGGTCGTGGAGAGGGCACACCAGCGAGCCCGAGCAGGTTAAGACGGGGCGGCTCCGATCGATGGCGGTAGCACAAGCACGTGCGCACAGATGACGATACATGGAGCCTTGGCGTGAAACACTTGGAATGTAGTGGCAGGACCCGAGCGGGGCTCACCGCCGTCAGCTAGTGGGGCAAGGCAAGGTAGAGAGGCATCACCATCGCCACTGTGATCGGGGCCAGTCGACCTAGACGCGGCGGGCAGTGGCGCATGCTCGGAGAGTCGACATGGCAGGTGAATTGGAGGATGGAGCGAGCGCCACGGTGGCCAAGCGAGGGCAGCCATAGCCACTCACTATTTATTTGCTAGAATTGCTACATGCATTTTAAGCACTTTCTTCATACTTTTCTAAAATAAACCCTAAACAACTTTTGTATCCAAGATTATTTAAAAGCTTTTAAGTACTAAATAAAAAATGATTAGCAACACTTATTTGATTCTTTTATTCACAAAGGACACACCAGGTTCACCTTACCATTTCATGGGAGAATTTATTTTTAAAATCCTAGAAAACATATACGCTAGGGTTTATTAGGCCTTAACCTCAATGCTAACTAAGTCCCCCCTTAAAAGAATCTCATCCCGAGATTCGGCTCAAGAATCAAGAAGGGAGGTGCAATTATATTTCATAGATCTGAACTTACACGGGAGATTGCACGACTTCAAATACTAAACCATTCAAGGATTTAGAGATACATAGTTAAGAACAAACCTAGTACAACCAAAAGCTATAGCATATTCTAACCACAAAGTGGATGTTGAGCATATTCCTAACACTAGGCTTGGAAGCCAAGGAAAGTAAAAAGTGTAGAAAAAGTAGGATACAAGTGCTTTAGCACTAGGCTTATCTATCAATCTCCCCCTAAGCCTTGTGCCGAGCACTGGAGGTGGTCTGCTGTAGCCCAATCCTCTCTCTCATCTCCTGAAACTTGGACTTCCCCAGCTGACTTGGTGAGAATGTTAGCCAGCTGATTAGTAGTGGCAATGTGGCTGGCCTTGATGCTTCCGTCCTCTAAGCAATCTCTGATGAAGTGGTACCTGATATGAATGTGCTTGTTTTTTTCATAGAAGACAGGGTTCTTGGCCAGAGCTAGAGCAGACTTGCTATCCACCTTCAGCTCAACCGCATCCACCTTCCTGCCAAGGAGCTCTGCCAGCATCCTTGACAGCCACAGCGCCTGTGTTGCGGCAGTGGTGGCGGTGATGTACTCTTCTTCATAGCTTGAGAGGGCCACCGCCTTCTGCTTGAGGGACTGCCAGCTGACCAAGCAATCACCGAGGAAGAACATCGTCTTGATTGTGCTCTTGCTGGTATCCATATCACCAGCGAGGTCGTGTCACAGTAGCCAATGAACCGTGCCATGTCGGGGGCCCTTTCGTAGTGAAGACCATAGTCGAGGGTGCCCACCACATAGCGCAGGATTCGCTTGATGGCCTGCAGATGCTCCATCGTCAGTCGCTCCACGAACCGGCTCATGTACCCGACGGCGAACACGATGTCCGGCCGGGTATGGACCAGGTAGCGCAAGCTCTCGATCAACCACCGGTAATGGGTTGGATCAACCTCCTTCATCGTGCTCTCCCACTTAGCTTGAGCTTCTCCTCCATCGGGGTGTGGGCCGGATTGCAGTCTGTCATGCCGCCGAGCTCGAGGATGCGCTTAGCGTAGTGGGTTTGGCGGAGGGCGATCCCAGTGGCGTCCTAGCGCACTTTGACGCCGAGGTAGAAGTAAAGGAGGCCGAGGTCGCTCATGTTGATCGCCTTCTTCATCTGCACCTTGAACACCTCCACCTTCTGCTCTTCAGCGCCGGAGATGATGAGGTCATCGACGTAGACGCTGACCAATAGAACGTTGCGTCCGATGCCTCGCTGATACACGACCGCCGCATGCGCGCTCTGCTTGAAGCCCATCTTCTTGAGTGTGGCATCGAGCTTCATGTTCTAGGCACGCGGTGCCTGGCGTAGGCCATAGAGTGCCTTTCGTAGGCGGTACACCTTCCCTTCTTCTTCGGCGATAGTGTAGCCAGGTGGCTGGCGCACGTAGACCTCCTCCTAGAGGTCACCGTTGAGAAAGGCAGACTTCACATCCATGTGGTGGACTTGCCACCCCTCTTGAGCCGCTAGTGCGAGGAGGACACAGACTAACTCTATGCGCGCCATGGGGGCGAAGGCATCATCGTAGTCGATCCCCTCCTGCTGAATGAAGCCACGCCTCCTGCTTGATCACCGCGCCCAGCTTGTCCTTCTTGAGCTTGAACACCCACTTTAGGGTGATAGGGCAATGGCCATCAGGTAGTGGCACCATCTCCCGGGCGTGGTTCTGCTCGACGGACTTGAGCTCCTGCTCCATCGCCGCCCGCCACATCGGATCACCCTGCGCCTCAGCGTATGTGGTCGGCTCACTGGCGTGCATTAGATGAAGCTGGGCGAAGATTTTCTCGAGCTGGTCTGGTGAAGACTGGTCGCCGAGGATGCTTGCCCTAGTACGGTATCGCAGAGGCTCATCATCATAGTAGACGTCCAGGCAGTCTTCATCGTCCTCCAGTGGCGTGGCATACTCGACCTCCGACTATCCTGCGTGCGCTGGTGTCACAGCGGGTGAGGTAGAAGACGCCGAGGAGGTCAGCTGGTACGCTGGAGAGATCGGCTACGATGATGTAGAGGTTGGAGAGCTCGGTTGCGGTGCTGGAGAGGTCCGAGCTGGCATACTCGACCTCTAGCTATCTTGCGTGTGCTGGTGTCACAACGGGCGAGGTAGAAGATGCCGAGGAGGTTGACTGTTACGCTGGAGAGATTGGCTATGATGATGTAGAGGTTGGAGAGGTCGGCTGTGATGCTGGAGAGGTCCGAGCTGCTACCGATAGGCTGTCGACCACCGCCGATGGGCTACCGAGCTCCCCGAATTTGATGATGGCAAACAAGGCGGAGTTGGTGAAGAGGTCGACACTGGTGATGAAGACCCATACATCGATGAAGATGCACCTTGTGCTTCCTCAGCACCTCCAGCCCACACGCACTCGACGGTGAAGTCGCGAAGCGTGGTCGCCGACCCGTCATCCATCGCCTTGTCCCATGCCAAGCCACGTCCTTCATCGAACACAACGTCGTGTCGCCACGCGCACGCGCCGTGTCGTCTGGTCGAGCACGCGGTAGGATTTAGCCCCTTCTACGTAGCCGATGAAAACTCCCGACGAGCTACGATCGTCGAGCTTACCGACGTGGTTCAGCTCCTTGACGAAGGCGAGGTAGCCGAAGACGTGCAGGTAGCTAACCGTTGGCTTGCGCCCATGCCATGCCTCATATGGCGTCTTGCCATTGAGCGCACTGGTCGAAGAGCGGTTGAGCAGGTGTATGGCGGTCATCACGGCCTCTCCCTGTAGACCGCTGGCATACCGCACTGCTTGAGGAGCGTGCGCGCCGCTGCTACCACCGTCTGTTTGCGACCCTCGACCATGCCATTATGCTGCCGTGAGTAGGGTGCAGAGTAGTGGCGCTGAATACCCTCGTCGGCGTAGTACACCACGAACTCAGCTGCCGTGAATTCGCTGATCGTTGTCCGTGCGGAGCACCGGAGCTTGCAGCCTCACTCCTCCACGGCTGCCTAGTGGCGCTTGATGGCATCCGCAATTGCTACCTTGGAATCACGCAGCATGGCCCGCATATAGCGGGTGGCGTCATCAACAAGCAGTAGGAAGTAGCATCGACCTCCAGGAGTGGCCGATGACACTGGACCGCAGAGGTCGCCGTGCACCCGCTCGAGCTGCTCGGTGACGCGGTAGGAGGTTTGGAGCGGGAAGGGCCGGTGCTTCAGCTTGGTCACCACACAGGTGTCACATAGTTGCTCAACGTGGGGGCGTAGGGCATGCCATGGACCATCTCCTTCTTGCTGAGTTGTTGTAGGGCTTCAAAGTGAAGGTGCTCGAAACGCTCGTGCCAGTGCCACGCTCATCATCCCGGCGCGTGGCAAGATAGAGGGGATGCGCCACCTGTACATGGAGCATAAAAGGTGGTTGCTTCCCCAGTTCACCTTGATGAGAAGACGGCGGCCTCTATCCTAGATACGCAGCACGTCGTCCTCAATCTCCACCCATGAGCAGTTCTCGTTAAGCTATCCGACGCTGATGATGGAGTTTTTCAAGGCCAGGATGTAGTACACCCCGATGAGAAGACTATGCTCCCCTATCTTGGCCTTGAAGATGACCAAGCCGAAGCCCTTGATCTCGACGGCAGAGGCATCACCGAACTTGATGGAGCCCTTCACGCCGGAGTCTAGGTCGAGAAGAACTCGCGCTGACCAGTCATGTGGTGCTTCGCACCAATATCGAGGTACCAGCCATCGATCTTGTCAACGACAACACCTTTGCCGAGGAAGGCGTGGGCACGCGGTTCATCGAGGTGGAGCTCGGCGGAGCCAGCCGACCTAGAAAGGGGAAAGCTTGGACCTTTCACCCCTTCCCGTGTGTCTTGCTGCAGCTCTACGCACCCATGCGCCAGGAACAGGGTGGCATCCTGCTCCTCTGCTTGCGTGATGTGAGCCTACCTACCATGGCGTGGAGGAAGACGGCAGTCCTTGGCCCAGTGGCCAGTCCTGCCACAGTTGTTGCAGGTGTCATCCTGGGTCGCCTTGCGCTCGCCGGCGACATCGCCATCGGTGACGTCGCCATCAGCGCCGACCTGGCCCCGAGGTCTCTTGTCCTCCTTCTTGCCACCACGTGGACGCCGGTGACGCTCCTTGGAGCCGGACAAATCGGATCCTTCCTCTTTCTTCTTCTTATCGAAGGCGTGCCACTGCTCCATCATGTACAACAGCTTGCCTCCGGCGGCGCCCTGCTCGGAGTTCGACGCCTGCTCGTGGTCTTGCACCGCCTTGAGCCTCCCGGTGACGTCCTCAACGGTGAGCTACTCGAAGTCGAGGAGCGTCTCGATCGAATTGACGATCTGCACGTACCTCTTCGGCATGCAGCGAAGGAATTTCTCCACCGTGTGCTCCTCCGTGAGGTCGGTGTCGTCGTCGTGTGCCATCTGTGCCATCAGATTGGTAAGACGAAGGGCAAAGGCCTCGACTTGCTCACCAGGCTTAAAGGCGAGGCCTTCCCACTCCTCTCGGAAGCACTGCAACGTCGCCCGGTGCACATGATCTCCGCCGATGCGTGCTGCGGCGATCGATTCCCACGCTAGCTTTGCCGTAGCCTTGTTGGCGAGGGAGGCGCCAAGCTCAGTGGGGACGGCGACGCACAACGCCTCTAGCGCCCGACGATCATCGTCGTAGTCGATGCCGTCGACGTGAACCGCCTCCTACAGCCGCCGGGCCTGCAGCTTGACCTTCATCAGCCGGCTCCACTCGTGTAGAGTTCGACTTGGTGAGCATCGACCACGGCGTTCCCGCTCTGGAGTCACGGTAGACCGTCTGCGGCAAAGATCGGAAGCGCCGCCGACCACACGACGCCTGGGCCACGATTATGGCGGCGCCCGGCAGCAGCTATCGCGATCCTCCACCGGCTCGGCTCCGCTCCATCTCTGGCGTAGAGTATGGTGGGTCATGCTGCTATCGCACTGGCAGGCGCCGCCGCCGCTTCGTCTTTGTCTCGGTCGCCTTGTGACCGCCTGCCTCTGGGCGGCAAAAGGCGCGTCCACGCGATCGTCGGCTCTGCTTTCATGACAAGCGCTCTCTCGGTTTGGTGGCGGTGGACATGGCGCTCGCTCACTCAAGAACCCTCTCAGTTCTGATAGAAGATTATTGGTCTGATTAGATCTCAGATTTAGATCTAGAACTACCAGAGGGCAGCTTAGCCCTTGGGCGCTTTATTGAATGAAAATGCAATGGCTTGTTTTTACAATAACACTCCCTTAGGCAAAGGGGACTCCCACTTACTACAACATATTCTAACCACTAAAGTGGATGCTGAGCATATTCCTAACACTAGACTTGGAAGCCATGAAAAGTAAAAAATACAGAAAAAGTAAGATACAAATGCTTTAACACTAGGCTTATCTATATCTATGACATATGTGGTCGTCCAATCCAATTAACCAGACGTATAAGGCACGGTTGACGGTTCATTCAAGGTTAAACCCAGCTTTGAGCATCTACCATACCAAGAGGCCTCGGTGATCCGACATTCCAGCCGCTGCATCCCCCTAGTGGACTACCTGCATGATACAGCCTTATCTTGGACGTTAAAAATCTGAGTCTGAGGGGCCAGTGAAGTTAACAAGCTACCATGGGACCCACCTGAATTCTGCCATGTTTGCATTTGAAGAGGAGGAAGATGCTGATGGGGCATGCAGGGCATAGCCACCTTCCATTTACCCTGGCCAAGCAAGCAAGGAAAGGGACAAGATAACTGCTGGCCGGGCCAGCAAGTGCCCCCACAGCAGAAATGGACAAGCTGATGATGAAAAAATTAGGGGCTTAGGTAGGGCATGGCAGGGAATGGAAACGCTGAGGAAGGAAGCCTCTCAAAGGGGCTGTTCGGCTGGCTGGCCGGTGGCTGGCTGGCTGGGCAGCCCCAGGCCTCAATCACTGTTCACAAAGAAAGGTAATTGAATGAACCGTCAACCGGAGCAGTTTATATTTAATTGGATTGGACTGTCACAAGATATAGAATCAATTTTAAAGCATTTGTATCTTACTTTTTCTATATTTTTTACTTTCCATGGCTTCCAAGTCTGAGAGAGTTTTCTATTTGTCATTGTCTCTCCTCCTCTAAAGATAGATTCAATAATTGGGATCCATGCTTGCTGCCTGCCTGTGTCCCTGTGCATCCTTGCTAGTCTTATCCTCGACCAACCTACCTTGGCCTCTCGTGTCCTTGCATTTGCACAGCTCAGAACTGTTCGACTCAAGATTAGTACTATCACGGTATCACCCTAAACAAATGCTAGTGGTAGCCTTTAGCATGTCTTGGTCAATTTGCTGGGCATCATTCGCCAGGAGTAAAAATAGAGGGTTAGCAATTGTACCTGACACCTTAACCAAATACAACCACACTTCATGTCCTTTTTTACAGATTTATTGGTACTGTTTTCACCTTATCACTAAGTAAAAAAATGTTGTTGGTAAAAATTTGAGCAAAAGCCAATGGTGGTACACACTTAAAACAGAAGGGATACTAGTATTTAAGTGCATTCCTGCAAAGTTTTCGCATTTCAAACATGCTATAGACAAAGGTCAAATTCTTTCTGTGCTGCCCTCTATATATGGCTATCATTTAACAATATTTATCCTTTTCCATGAGACCAAATGTTAAACTAACCAAAGGCTTGGTTCTCATCACATAACCATCCGGAAATCACTCGCCCACGCCGGCGTGGGTCCCACCTTCAGAGACGCGTGCGCGCGCGCGGCGAGCGTTATTAGCACGCTCTCCACTCTCGCTAGTGAAAGCAGGAGCATTTCCCTCCCGCGAGCACGCACGCTACGAATCGCCGTGGTAATTGCTCGGCCGCGGCGGCCATTAGAAGGCGCTAATCGCGCCCAGAATTTAAGAGCCCCCGCCTTGGCCTCGGGCTCACGCACCTGCCTACCTACCTGCGTTGTTGCCTTCTTCCGTTCTGCGCTTCGTCCCCCCAGTGGCCGCGCCGCGGCGGCGGCGGCAGAGGTGAACAGCGACCGGCGGGCGAGTGCGCTTCCCGCGGCCTTGTCAGGGCCGGGAGCGGCAGCGCAGCGGCTCACGGGATCCCCCATGCGGCGGCCTCGGTGTCAGGTAATGGAGGATTTCACCCCTATCGTTCTCTCTGGTCTCTGCCTCTCTGGTTCTACTACTAGGGCGCGCTGGGTGGAGGCGTGGAACGGCGCGCTGCTTGGACTTGTAGGATTTGGCAGCTGGTTGTGTGACGAGGAACGGGCGTGTTTGGTAACTGGTGCGGAATTCTGCAATGCGGAGCAGTTGTGTCGGGGTCTGGTGCTTTGATGAGCAGTTCTTGGTATCCTTCCGTTTTGATCCGAGGTGCTCAGTTGGAAAGTTTGGAGATCCAGTTCAAATTTGAACAGGCCTTATATTTCGCCACGAAATGCCCGTCGTCCAAACACTTCCTTAAGTTTTGGACCAGCGACGCGCGATTTTCTCCACTTCTTCTGCGCCGGGGGTCTGGTGTTTGATCTTCTCTTTGTTCTGACGCTGCGAAGTTTCGGATTTCACGACTTGTTCGCCTGACTGTCGTTGTTTCGTAGAAGAAGTTGGAATTATGCACTGTCGATGCTGGACCGTCGATTCAGCTTTTGTCTGACATAAATTTTGTTTTTGAGCGCCGCAGCTCTTCAAAAGTGCTTCCCTTATCTCAGTCTTACCTCTACCTTTCTTTTCTGTGGTGAAGTTTAAATTCCCGCTTTGATCGCATTTTTTAACGGATCTGACGGCTTCTGATGATTACCGACAGTTTCGCCTTTTTTTTGGGCCTCTCTTTCCTATATTTTTTTCACCCCTTCCCATTTCTGCTCCGTTCACTGTCACTGATGCAGCGGAGCTTGGTAGAACATGTCCTGATTTCAGCTTGTGTAGGCCAGAAGCCAAGTTTCTTCTTCTTTTCCCTTGCTCCAAACTGATCGCTCATTGTGTTCCTGTTTTGTTCTGGTAGGGCTGAAAGTTGCTGGATTCTGCATACGCAGTCCTGTGATAAATTATTAACTTCGAGAACCTCAGTTTCAGCGATAGAAAATAGACACTTTCGATTTCGGTGCTCTAGCTGATTCTTTGGGCCACAGGAGTTTTCTTTTCTTTCTTGTTCATTTCACTTTAGTCTGTCTTGTGTTTTACTTGGCTGTACATGTTATCCTTTCCTTTGGATTGCAACTCGTTTGAGTTGTTGGCATGTGAATGGCTTGTTGAGAAGAAGACTGTCGTTCCCGGCTGTATGCCTGCATCTGGTTTCGTGCTTAGGGATCCACCTGCAGCGTGGAAGGTTGGAATTTCGTGTCTGAAACCTTGACCCAAAAGGAAAGGATAGGTGCTGAGATTGAGGGCTTGACGCTTCAAATACAATTGACTCGATGAAATTTATCATGCTATTAGCTTCCACCTTCCAGTGATTGAAAATTCTTTCGTATTAGTGTTCTAGAACCGTGCGCTCTTTACCACGTCTCAGGTGTGGTGTTGTGCAAAAGTTTGAGAACCTTGGTTCCTTTGTCCTGGCTATTATTTGTAGATTTACTGATGCATTCTGAAATCTTAAGACGCACCAAACCAAACAACGCCTTTGAACTTCCTTTTCGGTTTTTGTCATTTTAGATCAAATTTCATCTATGCTGTTATGCCTGGATTTTAAATGTTCTGGCAAATGTTTTCAGGGTTTGCCAGCAGAGTCCACCCAATTATGATGAATTAGACACCCCGTACATAATGGCGACGGAAGTCAATCAAACTTATTTTTCGTGGTCACAAGGAGAACCAACTGAACGGGATGGTCCTCAAGTAAGTTTTTATGGTACATTTTAGTCAATTAGCTTTGTTCAATTTATTTATGCTATGTGAAATTAGCTCATTTGGGGAAAAGAGAGAGAGAGAGAGAATAAGCACAATTTTGTTCTCGGCAACTATTACTGCTAGTATTCTCACCACTCTTTTCTGTTGCATTTCTTTACTTTTGTTAGGGAGTATCTGTATCGACACTTGATCATGGTTCCATTTCCTTCGGAAGATTTGAGTTAGAGTCACTATCGTGGGAGAAGTGGTCTGTATTTACTAATGACAGACGCAATGAAGAATTTGGAAAATTCAATGGTTTAGTCGCTCAGAAAAAGGCTTATTTTGAAGAGTATTACAAGAAGATCAGGGAACTAAAGGCTTCACAGCAGCAAAACCAGCAAACTGAACTTATTCTGGAATACAGTGGTGATGGTAGTGACTCTAGCCAGACAGCAGAAGATGAGCAGGGTGCTGATCTTGAAACTCCCACTGGATCTGGAGCTGCTGTGGATGTTTATGTGGAAGAAGCTCTGCATGAAACTACGTCAGAGCACGGACTGCAGTGCTATAATGACCAAGGAAACGAAAACTTCGATACAGAACTTTCCTCATCCAATCTTTCTTCATCAGGTGTTCTGCAGCAAACTGAGCATGATGTTAGAGGAACTGTTCGTTGTTACAGTTCTACCAGTAAAATGGATGCAGGGAAGCAGAATGCCGGTTCTGTTCATGGTGATACTAGAACAACATATGAAGCTGCAAGGACTCCTAGAAGAATTATTGAGAAAGACTCCAGGCTCAGACACAGTCCCAAGATAATACCGAAATCCATCAAAACCCTTTCAAAAAGTGCTATGGACTACACATTTGCTAGTGAGGTAATACCATTTGTTTATCTTATATATAAAATTTTGCTGCTTTCTACTTCCACACACTATAACCTTCTGAGTAGACATACATACTAGCAGTACAAGTGAATTGGTGTTTATTTTATTCCGTTCTCAACTTTTCTGTTTCTCTGCCCACTAATTTGTATTCAGCTAACTAGATGAGTGCATGTTTTGTCTTGTATGCCCACCAATATGAATTGTTTATTAAGTCGTTACTCATTACACATTTTACATGAATAATTTCAGAGGCCTGGTTCAGTGAAGCCCAATACAAGTATGAACCAGAAGGCTAAGCCGGTGCAAAGGCCAAATGCAGCAGCCCAGAAGATGTTTGGCCCTACAGAAGGGAAGAAGCTTACAGGTTTCAGAAGACCTTCCTCAGCAGGTGCGCAACGGCCCTCTACTGGAGAGCAACATGCCATTGCCAGGGAGAATTCACAATTGCCTGCAGTTGTTTCCACCCCACGACGACCTTCCACTGCTGAGAGACGCCCAGTCACCCGAGATCGTGCACAGAAGCAAGCCAATGTCACCACACCACGTCGACCTTCTACTTCTGAAAGACTCCCTGTCAAAAGAGAGAATGCAGCAAAGCATAGTGATATTTCCGCTGTACGTCGACCCTCAACAGGAGAGAGGCGTGCTATTACTAGAGATAGTGTTCTGAGAATGGATGTGAAGACGCCTAGTAAGGCAAGAGCACCTGTGGCTCATCCGAAGGGTGAAACAACTACAGTGGTATGCTCCAGATCTTTGTCGACTTTTTCAGCATAAGAGTAACTGAATCACCTAATGTGGCATTTGTAGTTTGAAGCATCTTTCTTTGAGGCAATCACTAGTTCATAGCATCTTCATTTGGACTGATGCTTACTCACATGCTCGGTTATCATGTGAAAGCTCAACTCCAGCAAAACTTAACATTTTACTTGTTCATGCAGGGCAACATGAAAAAGGCTGTCACTCCAAATGCTGCTAGAAGTGGCAAGATGGAAACAAAAAGGTTACTCCTACACACCAATTGACAGATTCTTGGAAGTGCTAGTTTTATTTGTCGGATTTTGATTGCATTGTTTCTTTACCTGCTTCATTGAACAGCAATAACAACAGACTGAAGGGACCTTCAGTATTGGATAGCCACTCTACTAGGTCAAAAAGAATGGACTTGCAAGTGTCTGGCAAGCAGAAATCGAGGTGCTAATCTGCATTAATGTTGGAATATCTTATAATGCTTATAAAATATGATTGTAAAAGTTGTCTTTGCCATATTTCCTGATCATAACTTCTGGATTTGTAGTTTTGTTAACCTTCCTCCAAGGAAAATTTTCAGTTCTACTGCCAGAGAACCAGCAGTTGAAACCATTTCTAGGTCAAAAAAGAAAGAGGTAATTGCTCATGATCTAGTTATGATTCTTGCCTCTTTTTTATGCATGTGTCGCACAAAATTGACAGTTTCAACTTTCAACTAAATGTTTACCCTGTTCGCATAAGTAGTTATAGCAGTCGCTATTACTTTGAATAACTAGTATCTGGTAATATAGTGAACTATATCTCAATCCATTCTTTAGAAAAACAATACATTTCAATCCAGGGGCTAATTTCTGTTGTCTGCCGGATGCTGATAAATCCTATCAGTCCAACTGTATGTTTGTTTGTAGTAGCCATAGGCCATAGCAAACACATAAGTCTGATCATTTGGCTCTACTGATGTGCGCAACAGTGTTGCTAGATGCCTGGGTTTTGCATAGTTTAGGGCTCCAGTACAAAAGGTTCTAAGAATCCTTTATCATGTCATAGGTTACCACATGCCACCAAATCTTAGCAAACCATCTTTCTGGAAACAGTTATAGCTGAACTGGGGTAGTGGAAGTAGTGTAAAATCTCGCATCAACAGTAAAATCGTACTCACTAACAGCTGCTGGCAACTTTTATGTAGGGCGTTCAGGCGACAGTGCAATCTCGAGCATCCACTTCAAAGAGAACAACTCCTTTGCAGACTGGAAACTTAAAGACGAGGGCTCCAAATGTATGAATTTCTACACATCACAGTATTCTCATCATGACTTAGAATTCCAATCTATTCATTTATCTCGAAATAAAGCTTCATTTATCTAAAAAGAATGGAACTCAAGATATTCATTTGTTGGTGAGGATGTTTTTGCATCAGATTTGACCTTTTGCCATACTCACTTTTGCAGCCACCAGCACCGCCCGCACCACCTCCACCACGTCGGACATCACGAACGATGAGCAAACCAACTGCCAGTGCCTCATCGATTGGTGGAAGAAAGACAAAGTATGCTACTCATCATGAACACCAAAAGGCCATCTTAGTCTTACTATGCCTCACTGCAATCTTATCAAATACGCGCTTTTCACATCCGTGCATTCTTACCGAGGCCATCTCATCCATCCTATGCAGGACTTCAGCACCACAATGGCACTGATGCAGTGGAGAGCAGAAAGCGTTCAGCCTAGTGGCCTGCAGAACATGATGGATCTGAGTGACGTCAGTACCGGCATTCCTTTGTATGGTGTATCTCAGTATCTGTAAAAATCTCAGTACCTCCATTGGCCCGTCTCTTCCTTTGCAGAGCAGCTAGTCCCAAGTGTAGTCTAGTGTATGTATGTAGTCGCGCGTATCATATCCACCGGTGCCTAGTTTCGTCGTCACAAGGAACTTAGAACAATGTAAATACCTGGAAGTAAATTTGCGGTTTAGCTAAAGTAAGTTCAGCCCAAAATTTGTGAACCTACATGTATGTCATTAGCAATGGAAGCCCTCCTTTTTCAGCTTGTTATTGGCATTCTTTCTTTTCTGGGTTTTTTTTTTTGAAAGGGTTATTGGCAGCTTTGATTCTTCGATGAACCTGAGCTTCCCTGATTTCATCGGTTATTTTGGTTGCCAAAAGGATGGAAATTTCGCTGTGTGATGAAATGAAAGGAGGCACCCCCAGGGGCCAGGCCCAGTTGATGTTCAGTGGGCAGGGAGATCTGGCTGTTTGGAAGCTCAAAATGCTCAATGGGCAGGTGGCTGAGGCTACGACATTCCTGTGTCGCAAACTGCCAGAAGCCCAGAACCAGACAGCACAGCCGAACGGTGTTGGCCCCGTCCCCTTCACGCTTGGCATTTGGCAGGAACAGGGAAGGCCTCCCGCGTGTACAGGCAGCACAGCCGAGCCGACAGGGCACGACCGGGGAGCGTCAGGGCAGGGGCGGAGAGGAGCGACGAGCAGCGCTTTCCGATCAGAAAAGATGCGGGCGGGATCTGAGCGCAGGCCATGTGCATCCCGCGTGCGGCGTGCAGTGCAGGCGGTACGAGGTTGGGGTCGGTCGTCTCCCCAGGACCGCACCGCACGGCGGAGCGAAGGCATCCAATGATACCCGCCTCGCCGCGTCGGCGCTCTCCCCTCTCTCGCCAAAGTGAAAGCCGCTGGCGCGCCCTGCGCCCGCCCATGATTAACCGTGGCTCGCAAGGCTGTGAAAGATTTGAGGGAAAAGGGTCGTGAACCGACGACGACACTAGTGCCCTTGCCTGACTGCCGGCGGATCCCCCACCTCCGTCCAGTGCTGCCTCCGTCGGCGGGCGGAGATCCAGGGCCAGGGGACGTGCGATATATACGTGCGGACGTGCCTCCGTGCGTGCGGCAGACCGCTCGAACCCGTAGCTCGGTATGCCTGCATGCAGCTGCAGCCCGGTTGAACGGATGAATGCTGATCTTGGTCGTGGTCCGATCCTGCACGTTTGTTATCAAAGTGGGACCAAGGACTTCTGCCTCGAGCCAAACAGAACTTTCAACTATACAATTTCAAACCAAAACACAGTAGAAGTTAGTACAGAGATCACCACTTGTTAATTGTTATGCCAGAGTCTGCTTTTTCGAGTTGGTTACCGAGATCTTATTGAGCAACGTTTTCTCGACGATCTCTGCCTTGCAGGGCTTTGTTTTAAGTTTAAATGATACATGCCCGTAATAATGGGTGCACAGTGCATTATCACGCAGAGATCACCACTTGTTAATTGTTATGCCAGAGTCTGCTTTTTCGAGATGGTTACCGAGATCTTATTGAGCAACGTTTTCTCGACGATCTCTGCCTTGCAGGGCTGAAATACGAATAAGTTTAAATAATACATGCCCGTAATAATGGGTGCACAGTGCATTATCACGCAGACAGGCTTACAGTAGTTAAGTGCAGTGCAAGACATAATCAACAAAGAAATGTATACAAATAACATATATGTTCTTTTACCTAAACACATTGCCAAGCGTATTGTGCTGTTACAATTCTTTCTATAGCGATTTCGTTACTCAAATTCAAAAAGTATGTAGCATCCTGGCAAGTACATTATTTTACCCAATTTGAACTTAGGCCATTGGGCGAAAATTAGGTTCATGCAAATCTTTTTGTTGTGTTCTTACACTTGCATGTTTGTTTTTTTCGCATTGATCATATATGATACTTGCATGGACTTGTATATATGTCAGCGCACAAATCTTCACTCTCTCTCTCCCTTTTGTCTATTGTGATACATCCTAATCTATCAAGATGCGATTCCTCTTCTTCAAACATTAGTGTGTATGGATATGAAGAGTTTAGAATGCTAACGACAGGATGAGCCATATTGTATTATGAACCTCTTTGGTAGTGCTTTCAAACTAGCTTCCCATGCTTCAGGTCCAACTTAACTCCGGTCTGCTCCTTGACACGCACGTACGTTTGGCAGCGCTTCATGAGATTCTTCCTCCTCTTTGACTTGGATCCATGATATTGCAACGCTGTCTGCCTGTTTTTGACCTCCACATGAGCCCATGCACATGTCGTGGAGTAGCAGTCAGACATGCATCTCATCGAAGGAGATCAAGCATCGATGGGGACTATATCTAGAGGGAGGGCTGAAAATATGGTGGTCCCATCAGTCCCATGGACATAGGGGGATCACCATCGTCGGCCTTGTGGTATGCAAGTATTCCAAGTGGTGTTAAAGTGGTATTAATTAAGCTGATACTACAAGTGGTGTCAAGTTGGATGAGTTTTGGATGAGAATGTGAGGTTGTAAGGATGTATGCTAAGACATCTAAGCAAGTTTGTGGTAATCTTGGTGCATATGTACTCCGATTGTTAATATTCTATTGCATTTTGTGCTTGTTTTTTATTGTGTTGTCATAGTCAAAAAAGTGGGAGATTGTAAGTATCATGTGCCCATAGCCATGATTTTATTGAGACTTTGGTGATAATGGTGACGACATAATCACTAGAACTAGCGCCATATTCGCTTGGCTTATAAGCCGTACTTTTTCAGCCAACGAACAGTATTTTTCTCTCACAACAAATTAGCCAACGGTACTTTCAGCCATGGCTTATCAGCCAAGCGAACAGGGCATAGCATATGTGTTGAGATATGTTAGATAGACTCTGATAAATCATAGGGATGCAAGAGAAGAACAACGGACCCGAAGACCGACAAAGAAATAGAGTCAAAACGAGGAAGTGTGCAAAACTTGCACGTGCTAGACGATTTGGCAAGCTAGAAAATGAACACGGGTTTTCGACTGGCGGTCACTAGGCATAACTTCAAATGCACCCATCAGACAGTCTGGCGGTAAAGTTCATCGAGTTACATACAATTGAAGTGTTGGACAGACGCTTAACAGAGCTAAGGCTTTGTGAGAGTATTTGACCGTCCGCTGAACAATCTATAGTGAAGCGATGAACCGTGTAAAGAGAAAATTAGGGAACATGCAATATTTTTGGTTAGTCGATATTTAATTTATATAATATTTTAGTAATTAGTACCGTGTCAATTCTATAAATATATGTTTGTTGCAAGTTTAATGAAATTTTTGGCATAATTGTAGCATTTAATTTAGCTTGTAATAAATTGAGTTAATGGAAAGTTACTTTAACTTAAATGAAAGGTGCCATTAAATATCTTATATCACTCTTTATTTTCTTCAACAACGACCTTCTATGCGTGAATAAATACACATTCTCAATCATGTTATTTGATTTGATTTTTTATATGTACCATATCTATACTACTTTATAACTACATTTAAGAAAAGCCTTCGGTTTAGCTAGACGTGATGTTGTATCTACCATGCCACTTACCACTTAATTTTCATAGCTTCAATATCACTTTGATCTATCAACAAGACTCATCAATGAGAACATCATGTCCACTTTATCATCTTCATAGCTTTGTCTCTAGCAGTGAAGGATAGAACCAATTTAAGGTGTGACAAAGTTGCTTCATCTTGATGCCACGATGTGCTTATACAGGCTTCTTTTCTACTTTCATTCGCGGTTCTATCTATCTACTACTTCGATCCTCCTAGGGTTTGTCGATTTAAGCAAATGATACTAGCACTTTATGCCACTAGCTTATTTTCACGACGCTTAGCTCATGTGTTCACCACACCACTCATAGTACTTGGACCGACCAACTCTTCCACGTATCCCGTAACGTTCCAGCTTACTTCTTTTTGACCATTTGTTGTAGTCATGATGACAGTTGGCGATGTGATAGAATTCAGTAATGAAAGTGTAAAAGGGAAGTTGATACCCTTGATTCTAGTATACAAGACGTAACTCCCTCAATGTCAAGCGTCCTATTCGCTTGGCTTATAAGCCGTACTTTTTTAGTCAACGAACATTATTTTTCTCTTACAACAAATCAGCCAACAGTACTTTCAGCCATAGCTTATTAGCCAAGCGAACATGGCAAAGATCAAGAGGAGGGAGTTTAATCACCACGTTTTTTCTTCTTCCAAAAAGGTGCTTCAGTTCCGCCTCCAATTTACTATAACGGCCATGTTTCCCCTCACATGCCATTACTAGATCCAAGCAGCCATGCATGCTAACCTATCCCTTTCCTTCCATGCATGCGTATGAAAAACTTTCCCCTTAGTAACTTTTCTCTCCCACATAGCACCATGCAGTCATACATGGTAACCGCATTAGCTTCACTTTGGCCCCTGATCACAAGCGAGCAAAAGCTACAGATTCACTGTTGTCCTGTTGTCGCATGGAGACGACATAGTCACACAACGCTTGCGCATTGAGCACTCATGACTAGTCGCCTCGCGCTCACGACCAGATGCTTTGCCTATCCTTAAGCCTCCTCCGGCACGTTCTCTGCTATCATCACCTACGATAAGAGAGTGTGAGAGTGAGCAGGAAAGTGGCACTCATTGTATGAGAGATATGCAAGTAGCACGATGGTTGCAAGAGTACTAATACGTATACCCAGCTCGCGTGAGAGGCTCTAATGTTCCTAACAGAATGTGAAAGAGTCCAGCAGTCAGCAGAGCTAAGTGACGATGGTTGCATAAGTATTAGTACCGTAGTACATATACCTAGCTCACGTGAGAGGATCTAATGTCTACTAACAAAACACGAAAGAGTCTAACAATTAGTAATAAATGTTGTTTGCAGAGATAAGTAGCGTATGTGTGCTCAGGAGTCGAGTGCCCTCTATCTTAGGACATGGCAAAAAGACAAAAAATCTAATAATGAAAAATAATAAAGATTATTGCCTACGTCCCAAAATAAGTTATGATTCTAGGATTGGACACGGAAACCAATACAAGATGACAAATTACATAAATACACTTATATTGTAAAGACGTCAGTCTAAGGACCCACACGGTGCTGCTGCTACTGCGCTTGCCATCCATGCTTAGCGCACGATGGACTCTGAAGACAGTGAGATAGATAGCCACGAGACGAGGACTCGCGGAGCTTCCGGAGAGCCTCCACAGTCCAGAGATAGTCTCAGTTGATTCTTTTTCTTTCCTCTTTTGATGAGATCTTTTTTCTTCGTTCCACAAGAACTGGGTGCTTCTATTGTGTTGTCACGCTGGTGTCATAGATGAATAAAGTACCATATATGACCTATATGTACCTATTAATTTGGGACAAATTTTGAATCATAGATGCGCTTTTAGGGTGCCTTTGTTCTTAGCCTCACCGTGCCAGAACTCATCCCGCCACAGCTTAGGGGGTGTTTGGATTCAGGGACTAAAGTTTAGTCCGTGTCACATCAGACGTTCGGATGCTAACTAAGAGGACTAAATATGAGCTAATTAAAAAACTAATTACACAAGAGTAGACTAATTTACGAGATAAATCTATTAAGCCTAATTAATCCATCATTAGCACATATTTACTGTAGCATCACATTATCAAATCATGGACTAATTAGGCTTAAAAAATTCGTCTCTCAAATTAGTCGCAATTTATGTAATTAGTTATTTTTTTAATCTATATTTAATACTCCATGTATATATCCAAACATTCAATTGGACAGGAACTAAAATCCGGTCTAAGGAACCAAACAGCCCCTTAGACACGTTGTGCTGATGTTTACTTCACGCACGCAACTTCAGCATGCCACACACACGCCGCAGCTTTATAGTTCAATTTTGCCGTCTGCACTCGTTGTGGGGGACGCTTTGTCCACCGCAGCCACGGTGAAATGAGGCCAAGAACCAAACACGTATAGGACAGAGGGAGTACGATGTATATCAAGCCATACCGTGAAGAAAGAGCCCTCAGCCACTGCGGTCTCCTGTTGAAGAGCATCGATGTTCAATGCAACGGAAACATAACCATTGGCAAATGCAAGAAGCTTGAAATTTGGTGGAATGTGTTGGTGCACGCACCATTTTTTGGGGTGCCACGCAGGCTCGGGTGGGAGCGACCGAGGCTGGAGGTTCGGCGCCTACCGAGCCGCAGGACAACTGGAGACAGCCTGTCTCGCACCCCCCCTCCTCTTCTTCGCTCTCTCTCCTCCAGTCCTCCCCGCCCCGTTCTCCCTTTCTCTCACGCCGGATCCGGCGGACAAAGCAGCGGCGCGCATACAGAATCCAGCACGGCAGCGGCCGGCGCTGGCGTGCCGCGTGCAGGGTCGCTGTGCGAGCGCCTGCCTCTGCCCTCTGCCTCCCACGCACTCGCCCTTATCATCGATCCTCTCCCCGCTCCCATCCGCAATCCCCTCTCTCTTCCCCCATTCCCCACTCCCGGCCTCTCCATCTCCGTCTCTAGGGCTCCATTCCCCTGCACCTCCGCCGCCGCTGGATCCCACCTCGCCTCACCGCAGCCGCCGCTTCGACATCAGAATCACCGGATTCGGTGGTGTTTCTCGGCTGCCTCAGCTTCCGCCGCCGGGAGGCCCCTGGCGGCGCTTCCCGCCGCCCTCCGGCCTTCGCTGAGGTGATTTGCTTGGAGCTTGAGCAGTTTTTCCTAAGCTTTTCAGGCAACTTCGTTTGGTGATATAGTGCTCACTTGGTCTGGGTTTGAACCTTTTTACCCGTGGGGAACGAGCAAATATGTTGACTATTGGAGTATTTAAGAGCTAACAAGTGCTATTCTTGCTAGTATTTCTGAAATGTTTAGGGGTTAAAAAGTTTCTGTGTTTTATTGCAGAAATGGTAAGCTTTAGTTAGCTGATTGCCTGATTCAAGTAATCTACCAACTCAAATGCCCTAGATTAAGTGCCTATTATTTTAGCTGATCAAGTTATGTACTTCAGTACGGTATTAACTGCATACGTGATCACTAATGGATTTGTCCTGGACTCCTGGTATGAGCACTGGAGGTTTAGGGTATAATCAGCTTAAATCAAATGAAATTTGCGATTGAGGTGTGTGTGTGTGTGGGGGGGGGGGGTTGAAGACCAAAATAGCTTTTTTTTGGTAATATTTAAGTCTTGGTAAATATGTTCTAGTGTTGTCATTAATCTTATACAGTTATTTGTTGAATGCAGTCCTCTAGAAGCTGGCCGTTGCTGAGACTTGAGAGGGCTGCTGCTGAGTATATGGTATTTGTGGGCCATTGTGCTGTCCATGCGAGCGGAGAGCATGCGTGGCAACTGTGCTTCGGGTGATGCCCCTGACCAGAGTAGCTGCCGATGCATTCGGTGTGTTGACAATCGCACTGTTTGTGCTGTTTGCTGCTCTGGGCCTCTTCTGCATTTTCCAGTCGGTCTACTTCAGGTGTCGGATTCGGAGAGGACCCTCCTTCCTTCCGCTTGGCTACTTTAACGGCCCATGGGTGACTCGTATTGCTCTGATTCTGATCACAATTTGGTGGGGAGTAGGTGAGATAGTGAGATTGAGCTTCTTGAAGAAAAAGTTGTTCTCCAGCTTAACATGGCAGAGGAACATATGTGATGTGTACATACTTTCCAATCTAGGGTTTGCAGAGCCAGGGATCTTCTTTGCATTTGCTTTTCTGCTCCATGGCTCGTTACAAAAGAAGGAGCTGGGCACTTTAAACCAAAGATGGAATTGGAAGACCATGGCCTACTTGTTGGCTTTCTGCATTCCAGTGTTCTCGGTGCAGGCAATCCTAGTATTTATTGGGCCGAAGTTTGTTAGAGATGAGAACCATGATCTTGGGAGAAGGAAGATTGCTAAATACTTCATACGGACATACTCACCGGTTGGAGATACCAGTGTATGCACTTACCCATTGTTTGGCACCATTTTTCTTGGACTTGTAGATGCTTTGCTGATGAGCTATGTATCATATGTTGGATCACGGGTGCTGTCCTTGGTTATTAACAAGTCACTGCGAAGGAGGGTTTATCTACTGATGGTGTCAGTGCTCTGCTTCCTTCCTTTTAGGGTGCTTCTTCTCGGGTTTTCAGTGCTGCCCAAGCCAGGAGATGTTGCCTTTGAGGGTATTATCTTCCTGTCATTTTTTATGATGCTGTCCTGCACAACTGTTGGGATACTTTTACTGGTTTACTACCCTGTAGCTGATTCATTGGCCCTCCGAGATATAGGCCAGCGGGACATAGCAGAAATGGTGCCTTATGATGATTACTACTATGAAGGTGCATCACTTGTGGCCAACCAAAGTTTCCGAGAAATCGAGCGGAATTCTGACACTTCAACGAAGCGGGGATCCATATCCTTCCGCACAATGATCAGAGAAGACCAGCTTCAGCAGGATGGTACGGATGAGATTGGCTTCTCTTCTCGCAGTGGTGTCCATATTGGATCACCCTCAGGCTCTTCGCCAAGCGCAGCATTGCCGATGCTCCCTCTCAAGGAAATCCCTAGATACTAAGAAGTATTCACCTGTGCCTTTTGCCCCTCTACTATGTTCTCCCCCTTTTTTTTCCTTCTCTTTCCTCTTACTACCTTAATGATAACAGTTTTGTGGCAATCAAAAGGTTTTTGTAAAGTTTTTTCCCAAGTAGGTTAACTCATCATTAGCCCAGTACTCTAATTCCATTTATCAAAGTAGCAAGTAGCTAGATCTTGCAATGGCTGATGAGCTGTGCTCTGGCATTGGCTGGAAGAGGCTGAGTTGGAATTCACTTTTGGTTGGTTTTGCTGCTCCACAACTCATGGTGTGTCGCTTATTCCTTAGCTGCTCCACAATATCTTAGCCAATAAGTTACACCATGGACTAGGCTGCAATGGGCCTCTGCTGTGTCGCTTATTCCTTAGCTGTTCCTCTCTGCGACAGCTGTGCGACGAGTATATTATATTTGCTACTTGGCCTTGAATTAAAGCAGGGGCTGCCGGATATAAATCGGTTGGGAGATGTCTAGTGGTATATGCTGGGTAAGACCAAGGACCACCACCAAGGCCTTCCATTTCTGTTGAGCCCTTTCTTTTCTATTTGAAAAACAGTTTAACGGTGAAGATATCAAGGTAACTACAAATGTGTGACCAAATCAAGTCAAATAGTAACTGAAGTTTACTTCAAATTGTTTTTCACCCTGGTTCGGTGTATCATTTTCACCTGTATGTTCAATGAATTTGATATCAGTATATCGCTAGATGTGGATGGCCGAAGGGCCCAAGACCTCTGCAATGCTCCTAGCTGACAGACAACCTGTCTTTGCGAGGATTTTGTCGTGAGCTGGCTTGGCGTCCGTCGCGGTTCACCCCCTCCTGTCTTTATGCCTGTTGACTATGCATGCATAGGTCTGCGGATGTTTCTAGTGTAAATAAAAATGTTTATGCGTGATCTAGATGCCCGTTGCCTGGAATCCAAAGCCCTCCCCGCTGGAATTAGTCAACTGGACAAGTGCAGGCCGTGTTATTTTTGCCGTTGGCTTCAGTCCTGCAACAAATTTTCTACTGCACTAGTGTTCCTGTCAGTACATCATCGGATGCCTGAATCGTTCTGCTAGTACTAAGCTACTCCTACTTCGTTCGTCCTGATTTGTTCTTGAATTCTTTTTTTTAACCGGCCGTGCCGCCTCTGTTTTTAAGTAAGTTGTACCACTGCTGCTAAAGTGCATGTGATGTGTGTGTTTTGATGGTCGGGTAGGTATGATTAGTTTTGTGGGGGCTGCACTGTGTCTCTGTGTTTTGATTACTCTTTGGAATCACTTCTCTCTCGAACAGGAGCAAACCAAATAAAGTTACTGGGCAAGCTGCGACAGTGCTTTCACTGACACATGAAGATCCAAACGGGCAAATGTTGCAGCAAGAATGCAAGATGTCCTGCTGGCGCCATGTTTCTTCCATCTTTCTCTTTTGTTTCTCGGTCGTTGAATCTTCCGGGAGTTCGTGATGGACGAGCAGCCTCTGGAAGCTGTCCACCGGCAACGGCCGCTCCAGCAGAGCTCTCAGCTGCGCAATCTCTGCTTAAACCGACAGCCTGTTCGCTGATGTTAAAATTTGGCTTATGCTGATGTTTATGTTGAAATATTGTGAGGGAAAAACATTGTTTTATAACTGAAAAATAATTATGAATAAGCTCAAACGAACAGGGAGCGAGTTAAATCAATTCATGTGGGCGCGCAGCTGGCTGTATTGGACACATGAAATTACCATAAACATCAGCCTCAAATTTCAGCGAAACGGACCGGATCTGCACGTGCATCGGGAGCATCACAGCGTTTCCTTGGCACGCCACTAGCCAACTGGTGGTAGCGCTACATGTATGTGTTTGTCGACAAATCAATCACCCGATGCCGTTCCGTTTGTTTAATCATCGAGCACTCCAAACTGTCCTAAGTGTATGTAAAGAAACGGCGAGTTTTTTTTCTCTCTTGGTGAACGGTGATGACTAGGTGCGAAAACAGAACGGATATTTTCTGACCGTATTCGAGACCGAATCCGTTTAGTGGAGTTCAGATCTGTTCATATCTGAGTCCGGATATTCAACATCTGATACCATATCCGTATTCAAATAATCAAATCGCATATTTATGATGTCGATATCCAATCGTATCCTATCCATCAAGGTTGACAATATCCATATTCAAATTTGAATTCGAGACAAAAATATAAAAACAAATATAATATCAATAATATCCGTTCGTATCCGATCCGTTTTCATCCACAGCGATGACGATGATCCATCGCGTGGTCCCCGGGCTCCCAATCCCAGGTGGATCGCAGGGTGGAATCGTCCTAGTTGGACGCGCATCTCTCCTGCGGAATCGAGGGAGTGTGAGCTTGCACTAGCACGACGCAGCGTCCGGCGGCCCACTCCCCGCTCCGCCACACATGACACAACGCGCGAGCCCGCCGGCGCCACCCATTCCCAATACAGCCCGCTACTCGAGTCTAACCTCCGTATATTTGCGAACGCAAGGGCATTACGGTAACTTGACGTGCCGGGTGCCGCTCGCGTTTCTCGTACGCGGTGTGTGCCTGCCTGCTGCATCGTCTCGTTTATACGAGAGAACGCAACACTGCAACAGGGCTGTCCGTCTCCGCCGCCGCCGCCGCCTCCAACTGCGAGCCGGAACCCTAACCCTAGCTCAGGTACCCTGCTTCGTGCTCCGCAGAGATGGCGTCGTTCTCTGAGGCGCCCCCGGGGAACCCAACTGCCGGCGAGAAGATCTTCAAGACCAAGTGCGCGCAGTGCCACACCGTCGACAAGGGCGCCGGCCACAAGCAAGGTGAGCACCGGGGCCAATCCCTAACGCTAACGGCTCACGCCGAGAGTAGTTCTCTGTACCTGAAGCCTTTGTAGATCGATCACTTGATTTCAAGGGGTGACGCCTCGTTCTGGGTGGCGGTCTGATGGTGATGGAGGCTTCAATTGCTGTGCTTAGTTGTGATTATAACACCCTAGATCACACGCGATTGCATTCCAGATGCACAGTACTCTGGTTGCGAGTCCGAGCTAGTCCGAAGCCCTTCCTTTTGATCTCTAATTTGTCAGGCTCTTGCATTATAGAACTCAAAAACATTGTATGGATTGTGACATTGCGTGGTGTTGTCCAATGTCCACATTAATTAGCCAATAAATCTTTTATCGAGTCCTCCTATTGTATATGCCTGAAGATTTTGAACAGTCATATCGCCCATCCTTGTAATCTATGGACTCTTCAGCTGTTCAGGATACAGCAGTGTCAAGCGCGCGCTGGTTTTAATGTTGTTGTAGCATATTCACTACTTTGACTTGACTTGGTATTCAAACCATCTGAAGCTAGCAATGATAATCGTGTTGATACTTTTCAGGTCCTAATTTGAATGGTCTGTTTGGGAGGCAGTCTGGTACAACACCAGGTTACTCTTACTCCTCGGCTAACAAGAACATGGCTGTGATTTGGGAGGAGAACACTTTGTATGACTACCTGCTTAATCCTAAGAAGGTATGGCTAGCATTGACACTCCCCAAACCATGATAATTTCTTTCACCGTGTGTCACCGGCATATCTTGCATCCACGCATCCGCTATGTATGTTGAATATGTGGCTCCACTTTGTATGTTCCATTTACCTGCTGTAGAGCACATGTATGGAATGAGTTGCAAGCTTTGTGCTCAGTTGGATTGGTAGCACCCTGCAAGCTTGCTCCTGGGATTGCTTATAATACTTCTTTCTGTTTTTCAATCTACAATTTCCTACACATGAATCAGTGATATTTGCTACTCTAATAATCTGGAGTGTGGAGAACAAACTCACTAATACCTGTATCCCATTTTGATGTTGATCTCTGGTTCAGTGGCTTTTTTTGTTCCCACTGCTTCCGTACCCTGGTGTCTGTAGATGTTCATCAATGTAGAATGCTTGCTTAGTTGCTACTAATACTGGCTGTGAAAGGATGAACTACCAAACATGATCCATATAGTTTTGCATACCATTTGTCATATTTGTTCTCTCGATTTGTGTGCTGCCATTGTTTGATTTAGGGCCAATTTCTTAAATGAGAATTTTTCCCTTTGATTTAATATAGCATTGCAGCAATACTAAACTATTGTGTTTTCTCTATGCAGTACATTCCTGGAACTAAGATGGTATTCCCTGGACTGAAAAAGCCGCAGGAACGTGCTGATCTCATTGCATACCTGAAGAATGCCACTGCTTGATGAGGGTGCTGCTGTGGCTCTAAAGATGAAGAGCAGCAATTCTTTTTGCAGTTAAAATAATGATACAAATTTACTTTAATTTGACAGGTTGGATGAACAAGAAAGTTAAGAACTCCAGGTACTGTAACGGTTTTTGTCTATTGTTTGGGAAAAATAACCCAGAAGAGCTTTTGATTAGTGGTTGAAATGTGACACCACCATAATACTTTTGACCTGATGAGCATTCATACACACATTTCGGAAGGTTAAGATACCTTTATTATTACTTTTTCATGTTTGTTTCTCATTTGCTGTTTCTGAAAAGCTATCTGATTTTTCTTATGACTTATATATCTTTTAGGCCTTGTTTGGAGAATGGGCTCTTAGGATCCTAATCCCTAGGATTTAGTAATAAATCCTAAAATTTCTCAGAGCAGTTTCTCTTCTCCTAAATGTCTCTTAATGTTAAGCCAAACTCTGGTAGGAGACTAACTATGTATATGTACTGGGGAAATTGTGACATGGTTTCGAAACTAAAAAATAACTGTGCAACTGCATCTTGAATTTTTATCCATGCCCAGATCGGTTCTATTCAAACTTATGTACTGATGTCCTCTTCTGTGAATTGTCATGCGTGTTTTGACAAAATATACATATTTTTTTTCAACTTGGACATATACCGATATACCTGACCTTCCCATGATACTCAAATTCTAGTGTCAGTGTGTCACCTTTGATGTGTAGGTGTGCTCTCTCGAGCAAGCAAGTCATCGTGAGATGTATCGAGATCTCATGATCAGTTTGCTCAGTGATAGAAATCACTATGGGAGGAGCCTTTTATTTTCGAACCAGTTGGTTGATACGAGACTAGGAACAAGTGCCAAATCCATCATCGCCTCTATGACCAAGGCCTCGTGTAGGTTTACTCTCTCGAGGGAGTCATCATGAGATGTATCAAAGGACGTGTCTGGGACCACTTAAAATTGGATCCGTGGTTGGCCCATCACGAGAATCGACAAAATCACGCCGGAGACACAGAGACCGCCAAATTGAACTAGCGCTCATGTTTTCTGTACCGCGGGTGGAGGCCGCACTACAGATACAATGCGATGGCTAGGATGCGGTCCCAAACACACCCAAAACCTCATGACCGGTTTGGTTGGTTGATACAACTCATAATAGAAAGAGCCTTGTTCTTCAATTCAATCGGTCGATGCGAAATCAGGAACACTGTCATGCCAAAATATACTCCTTACTACACTCTTGCACATGGATTGAAATCAACAAGAACACCTGTCGTGAATTGCGCGGAAAAAAAATCTAAAGTCCATCTCTATGTCAAATGTTGTCCTTGCCTATGCAACGTGTGCGGGCTCTAAATATTTAAGCGCAAACTAGTAGTAGAACAGGTCCAAGTACTCTCAATCCAAAGAAATTATCAGCCGCATACAAATGAAATATGTCAAAAAGGAACAGCCATGTACTGCATAGAAATTCAGCCCGCAAGCCTTCATCTTGTAGGCTGGGCCACCCCTGGCGCAGCCCATATGGCCTGCCGTGGGTATCCGGGGTCATACCCACAGCTAGTCCCGAGCGCCATGCACACAAGCGAGCCTTGTCTCTGTTCATGGCCGTGTTTAGACCATATCATGGACATGTAGTAATCGGTATTGTCACCGATATACGACTATGATAAGTGGATCAGGTAGCTGGAACTTGCGTTCGTCGGAGGCGCCGTAGCGAGCTTCGCCGCCGCCGCCGTCGGCTCTGCCGATCCGTTCAGAAAACGATTACAAGTCGAGTTTTGCTTCCCCCCTCTCGTGCTCTCTTAAAGGGTTACACGGGCTGCAAGCCCAATTCACAGCTACGCAGGGCCGGTACTCTGGGGTTGGGCCTTGGCACCCGCTTGGGCAACACCTTCTCGCCAGCTTCTGAATGCCCGCCTGACGTAGTGCCCGCTTCAGCAGAAACAGTAGGAACTCCGGTAACAGGTATCAACATGAAACATCAACATCAAGTCCGGGATAATCGATCCTGCAGTGTCATATTGTCCCCGCACTGCATTAGGTTCATTTCGCATGAATAAAACTGAGTCTAAATAGTGCTGAGGTGCCCGATCAGCGCCGGCACATCGCCTCCTCCAAACTAAAAAGAAAGACCTTTGGAGCATCTCCGATTATCTCTAAAAGGTCTCTCTTAATATGGGGTAGTACCATATATACTACATCTCCGCCACCCCTCTTTGGCACTAACATGTTGAGCTCATAATTAGCTTCTCTGACGATCATCCATCTCTCATTTTTCTCACCGCTCACTTTGCGCTTTAGCACGAGCATAGCCAAAGCAGTTGTTAGCACGAGCATAGCCAAAGCAACAACTGTTGACCTTATCAAACGCTCCCTCTGTTCTAAAATAAATGCAAACACTCCATCCGTTCCAAAATAGATGAATGCCACTCCCTCCGTTTCCAAAATAATTGCACGTGATTCTTCTCAAGAAATCAAACTTTGTTAAATTTGACTAGGTATCTGTACCTCCAAATAAGTTTATTATAAAAGTATATTTTAGAATCTATAAAATGATGTTTATTACTCATCATAAATATTAATACTTTTGTGTATGTATTTAGTTAAAAAAAAACTTGACTCCACGCATCCTCGACAAGCGAGAAGTACAGTTGCTTTGGAACCAAGGGAGTAGCAAATTGCTCGGTTGGTTTGGTTCATATCGTTCTTTGGTTATGAAGAAATCTTTTTTGGTGGTTTGTGTGAGAGAAAATCACCGTTCCTACTAAAAAATTTACGATCGCTTATGATGCCCACGCCCAAACGAATGCAAATTTGGATGTTGGAGGGGTGCTTCTCATTGGAGGATGCAGCGCTCCGTCTGAGGATTGGCCGTCGATGAGGAGGAGGTAAAGGCGTAAAGCAGATTTTAAGATTTTTAATTGTATTATTTATCTATATAAAAATATTTAGATAATTTTACAATTTATTTTTAGAGTTCTGGTATTTTTTTATCTACGAATCTTTGACATGGCGTCGTCAGCAAAACCATCCAAGATGAAAAACAAATGATTTTGATAGTTGAGAGAGAAAAAAATACCGATTCAACATCTCCAAGAGACTCTCTATATCATTTCTAAATACTAGGAATAGAGATTTTGGTAAAAAAAACTACCCTCAAACAGCTTATTTAAATGGTTATCCAAATATAGCCATCTTTATTTTTTTTTCGCTAGCCAAAAATAGAATACGAGAATGACTCTCTAGACTACGTATGAGATATAGAAAACTATTGGAGAATAAAAAGATATACGAAGCGATTTTTATGAAAAAAAATCAAAACGCCGTAATTGAGGGAGGTAAATTAGTTTTTTTTTTCCTATCGAAACCGAAAAAAAAAGATATTTGCAGACCGACCAAGTAATTGGAATCGCACCTGGAGCTTCTCTATCTGATGCCCCTGGAAGAGACAGACCGCCATCACACTGACAAAAGGGACCCACACTCCCGCTTCCATTTGTTCCGTCCGCGCCCTTCACTGCCCCAGATGGAGCAACGTGCTCCTCTCCTTCCTCTTCTCTCTTCTCCAGCGCCTTCCCGTTCCCCACTTCCTGCTCCCTTATCGCCTCCGCGCTCTAATGGCCTCACACCCCGCCACGCAGTAAACGAAACGACGGGCCCACTCCCTGACGGCTGACGCCCTCCCACGCTCCCCTTCCATGAGGCAGCCGCACCTCTCGCCGCAGCTCTCCCCCTCCCCGGTCCTCTCCTCCCACTTCTCGCCGCCGGCGACGGGGGCCTCGCCCTGGCGGCGGCAGCTGCACCGGGGGCGGGCCTTCCAACCGCCGCTCTCCTCGCTGCGGGAGCCCAACAAGGCCACGCTCCGCAAGGCCTCGCCCAACGTCCCCTTCCGCCTCGGCGGTGGCGGTGGCGGGAGCGGCAGCCCCAAGGACCGCCGCCCTGCGGCCGACGACAAGGAGGAGGAGGCCGAGGGTGATGGCGGCGCCGGGGCACTCACAGGGACGCTGATCGCAGGAGCGCTACTGGTTGGTTTCGTAGGGGGGTTTGGGGCGGCCGGATACGTGTACAAGGACCAGATCAACTCCTTCCTCACGCAGTTCTCAGGGTTCATCGACGGTAATGGATTACTCGAGCTTTGCTCGTCAGCTCGTATTTAGTTATTTGCTTATGCTTGTTTGGGCTTCCCTGATGATGGGATACGAGCGGTTTGGACTTGGATCAAAGCCACTGGACTAAGGCTTGCTTGGTGAGATGATAAGACTGCATGTTTTTTATCGCCAGTTTCAAATAAATGCAAGTCTTAATTAGCTGGGTCGTGAATTGCTGTGACAATTAGCTGAGTACTTAATAGCATTACCATCAACCTTTACCCCTGTAGGGATGGGATCCTACTATAAAGTCGTTGCACTCTCTCTCATTTCAGTCATTTTGTGCACTGCCGCTGTGAGTAACTGTGTTATAAATGGAAAAATAAGGACTGCTGAACTGAACATTTGCATGTCTTCGCTGCTCCTTGTTTGATTGTCATGGAACTTTTGTTCATATCCCTTAGTTGGATTTTTTAGCTAAACTGTTGTGTTCTTACATGGGCAGGCTATGGTCCAGCCGGATATGCTCTGTTCGTACTTGTATATGCAGGGTTGGAGGTATGCCCTAATTTAGCAGCCCTCATTCTTGGTGGTGTTTGTTATAATGGCTTTTTTCGTTTCCATTGCAATAGCTGGTCAACTACAGATACTGATATAAAGTTGAAAAAGTTTTGCCACATGCATATCTTGGGTTGGAGCTTTAGCTGATGAATATTAATAATATTATTTTTCCTTCGTTTCAGGTTCTTGCAATTCCTGCAATACCTTTAACCATGTCAGCTGGTCTATTATTTGGTAGTGTGACTGGTACAATTATTGTTTCAGTCGGTGGAACAGTAAGTACTTCACATCAGTAGCACGTGTTTTGATAATTCTGCGCAAACTTGCACTTACTCACTGAAATTTACTGCTTTTGTAGCTAGCTGCAGCGGTGGCCTTCCTTATTGCTAGATACTTTGCCAGAGAGAGAATTCTTAAATTGGTTGAAGGAAATAAGAAGTTTCTGGCAATTGATAAGGCAATAGGTGAAAATGGATTTAAGGTTGTTACTTTGCTTCGTTTGAGTCCCCTGTTACCTTTCTCCCTTGGGAACTATCTATATGGCCTGACTTCAGTGAAGTTCTTGCCATATGTCTTGGGCAGGTTAGTTTCTACTCTCGTTGCTCCGATTGTGGCATTATCTGTGGATATCATTGAATGTAATTTGTAATTCTAAGCAAACAGCATTTAGTGATAAATTGTCTGTTGTTAATGGCATAGTTTCTTCTGCATGTTTCATGTGATGCAGTATGTTAATGCTTTTCTGGAAGAGTTGTAATTTAAGTGACTAAAGGAATAGAATTTATGACTTATGCGAGTATCACCTTCTTGCTAACTATGCTTGGAACTTTAATTTTGTGAGGGATGATGCCAACACTATAGTTGTTTTCTTGAAAAGCCTTGTTTGCTCTGATATCCACTTTTTGTTATTCCTATGCAGTTGGTTGGGAATGCTTCCAGGTTCTTGGGCTTACGTCAGTGCTGGTGCATTCGGGCGAGCTATAATTGTGAGTTCTTAAACTGCTGGTATTTTAAGTCCATCTTGAGTTAAGGAAAATGCACTGCCAAAATGGCAAAGAGGATTTGCTGTGTAATAACCACATTTTTGTGCCATCAAGGTTTTCAGCTTCTAAGTGCATCTACAAGAGTTTCTAAAATCCACTCCCAATCTTGATTTTTTGGCAAGATTGAAAAAACCTCTCTCCAACAACTCCCAATCTTTCCACACTTGGAAAACCGACTCAATCACGCGGAAATATACACGCGTGTATCGATCGGCCAATCTGGAGGTGGAAGGACGTGGGGAAGAATAAGGAGTAGGATAGGGTTCCTAATGCAAATGTACAAGAGAGAAATAAAGTATAAAAGTGGTTAGGGTGATTTAGAAATAGTCCGGGATTCCTGATGCAAAATTGTCTTGTATATTTTAGGACCGAGATTTTGGAAACTGTTGGTGAAACTCAACAAATGTGCTCCCAATTTTTTTTAGCTACTTGGAAAACTCATTGATTTACCAATTATTTTTTTTGGGAACTATTGGAGATGCTATAATAGCTGCTGGTCAGAGCTATTCCTTACCCTATGTGTACCTCCTGCTCTCCTATATAGGACTTACTAAAAGCAACTGTTTCTGTCCCATGTAACTCGGAGTCTCTCATTATTCTGATGGTCTTTACTTTCTATAAAAGTACCAGCATGACAATTCTTTAGATGTTCTATCATGTAATAATACTTGAGATGTTCACATATTCCGATCTAGACATCTTAGTCCACTTCAAGACATTGCTTTGCAATTTACTTCCTGTTCCTGATTCCATCTTTGCCATAGCAGTTCATACATTTCATGAGAATGTCATTAATCTACTGTTGATAATGAAGTATTCACATAGCTCTGTTGATTCGTAATATAATGTCATCCTGTCTGTGTGAGGACTGATGAGAATATGCAACTGGAACTGGCAAAGTAATATCTATCGATTTTCCTACTTGCATAGCAGCAGAGCTTTTGTACGACTTTTGAAAAAAAAAATGTATGACTGGCTCGAATAATGAAATTGTTTTCTTGTTTTGACAGCAAGATGAGTCGGAAATTGGTTTGGGAGGAAATGGACAGCTATGGACACTGGGTGTTGGGTTGTTGTTTACAGCCATTGCTGCCACTTATGTAACAAGGCTCGCAAAGGTGAGGAACTATTTTTTCATGGACCACATACCTATATAGGATAAGTGGCAATTCAAGAGGATTCCTGGAAAAAAGCATGACATAACATGTTTCTGGTATCCCCCAATAACAAAACTTTTGTGAATACTTGGGGATTATTTGCATGTGTGGTTAATTTTGTACTCTTGCAATTGCTTCAGGGTTTAGTCAATACTGACTGCTCTCTTGCGTCTGCCTTTTTCAGGATGCTGTAAAGGAGATCGACGACTAGAATGGTAGGATGCTCTAGTAGAAAGGGCCCTCTGGATAGTGTACTAGCACATTGTACATCACTGGCACCTTTGGACTTTGGTGCAATCAATTCTAATAGAAATTCAGAGCAATTTTCTGAGGGAATCCTCTCTCTTCTTGACGTGGTGTCGATTCTCATTGAACAGAAATTCCTATTTCTGGATACCACTAATTCGCTGTATGGTGCACATTCGTGCCAGCTAAGAATCTACCAAAATCAAAGAGCCGAGAGCCGACTTCGCCGAATCTCCCTACCAGTAATCACCACAAGAACACTCTCCATCTTCCATGTGGTGGAAACAGTTTGCATCCCTCAAAACAATCTCTCTGCCGTACACCTTGGCGACCATCTTGATGGCAGTGTGGCAGTCGCCACACACTCGGAGGTTCTTGAACACGCGGATGGGTGCGGCCGCTGGCACAGCGAGCAGCCCGAAGGCCACGGCAAGCCTCTCGCTGTGGTACGCCAACCCCCTCTGCCTCCCCTCCGGCGCCTCGTCCTGCAGCGCCCAGTCCGTGTCCGGCACGTACCCCTCGGCCCGGATCCTCTCGGTCATCTCCTCCACTTTGCGGTAGATCTCGGCCGCCCGCGGGTGCCCGCGGTCCTCGACGTGGAACAGGTGCGTGACGCCGTTCACGCCCACCCAGCTGCACCCGGGCTCCTTGGTGACCCCTCTCGCCTTCATCAGCGCGCGGATCCTCGCGACGTCGCCCCATCTCCTGGCCCGGGAGTAGAGGTTAGACAGCATGACGTACGGCACGGCGTCCGCCGGGTCCAGCCTCCACACCATCTCGGCCGCGCGCTCGGCGAGCTCCGCGTTCCCGTGCACCCGGCACGCGCCCAGCAGCGACTTCCACACTGTGGCGTCCAGCTCCGTGGAGCTCCGGTTCAGCATGTCCATGGCCTCGTCCAGCCTCCCCGCCCGGCCTAGCAAGTCGACCAAGCACGCGTAGTGATCCGGTCCGGGAGCGATGCCGTAGTCGGCCACCATGGACCGGAAGTGATCCCGGCCGTCGTCGACGAGCCCGGCGTGGCTGCACGCGAAGAGCAGACCGATGAAGGTCACGTAGTCCGGCCTGCACCCGGACCGGACCATGTCGGCGTAGACCTCGAGCGACCGCCTGCCACGGCCGTTCTGCGCGTACCCGACGATGAGTGCCGTCCACGTGATGGTGCACCGCGCGTGCATCGCGTCGCGCAGCGCGCCGGTCTTGGCGTACATGGACACGAGCGAGTTCCCGACCGAGCGGAACGGGTTGAGCCCGAGGTGCACCGCGGCGGCGTGCACCGACTGGCCCACGTCGAGCATGGTGGAACCCGCGCACGAGCTGAGGACCGCCGCGACGGCGAACTCGTCGGGCTGGACCCCCGCGGCGACCATGCCGTGGTACGCGCGGACGGCCGCGCCGTGGGCGCCGGCGCGCGCGAGCCCCGTGAGGAGCGAGGTCCAGGTGACGACGTCCCGGCGCGGCATTTCGTCGAACACGGCCCGCGCCGCGGCGTCCCCCGCGCGGGGCAGCCTGGCGTAGGCGTCGACGAGCGCGTTGGCGACGTGGAGGTGGGGCGCGAGGCCCGCGTGGAGGAGGAGCGCGTGCAGCGCGGCCACTGCCCCCGGCGGGCCCCGCAGGAGCGCCGCGGAGTTGAGCAGCGGCGGGAGGGTGTACTCGTCGGCGCGCAGCCCCCGCCCGCGCATCTCGCGGAACAGGGCCAGCGCCCGCGCGTACAGCCCCGCGCGGGCGCACCGGGAGATGGCCGCGTTGTAGGCCACCACCCCCGTGCCCGCCGGCAACGCCATCGAATGGCCGCCGTGGGATCGTCAGTTACTACGTACTAGTAGAGTGGAAAACGTGCGTCGCAGCACATTCTTGGCGTGCGCAGGTCCACGGCGGCGCGACTTGTGCAAACCCATCCAGCAGGAGTGCACCATGATGAAGAGGTGACATGGCCATGGTGCAAACTGCACTGCTGGCTGCGGTCAACATCAAGTAGGAGTACTACTGAGAGTGTGCACTCCAAAGTCCAATCGACCAGTACAATTACAGTACCACACGCGTGGGTGGCAAAAAACAGCAACGATGTGCGGCGGCATGCCCCGCGTTTGTTTTGCTGCCGGCGGCCTAACTCATAGACTCTTGCCGACAAAATCGATCTACCGCTGACGACTTCTCTAAAACGATGTGCCGGTTGATTTTCTCCGCTAACTTGAGCAGACAAACGTGTAAAGGCTAAAGGCTTAGCTTGGAAGAGGCGTTAAACGGGATGCTTCAGCCTGTGGCCTGTCCATGACCACCTCAGTGAAAACAGTGAGGCCATGAATCTGCCTATCCAGAAGAAATAAACCACGAACGCCAGAGACAAGCTAGGGATGACAACAACCAGGCCGCTGGATTTATCATTTGTTTCCTCCCCCTTAAAAAACTAACATCATGACATTGCAACTTGCAGGCACTATAGAAAAAAAATCAGGGGCGGAGGCGAAAACTAAGGCCCTGTTCGCTTCGCTGAAAAGACATGGCTAAAATTATTATTTGCTAATTTATTGTGAGAGAAAAAATACCGTTCCTTCACTGAAACAGTACGGCTCATAAGATAAACAAACAGGACCTAAGCCCCTGAACCGCATCCATCATTATTATTTACCATCATTTGACTACGAGAAATCGACGTGCCGTTTTTTGGACATCATTCCTCTCGACTGAGTATTCTTGGCGACAGGAGAGAACTGGGAGCCGTCGACGTGGACAAACTCGTGCCCCTTCATCCCCTTCGTTTCTGGCTTCCAGCGCCACCAGTCCACTCGAAGGGCTCGGTGAACATTATCGCACTACTAGCACGTAAACGCATTGGATTCTCGTTTTGCCAATGATGGCTGCCACGATCTCGCGCTCACTCGACGGCTCTACTCCATCTGAAATCTACCAGAGAAACACTGCTGCAGACAAATCAAACGAGATGAGGGGTCTGTGCTCCGCAAACAAAAAATATCTGAATCTGGTTTTTGACCGCCCCACAAATAAAAGAGACGAAGAACGAAATCGAGTAGTTGTAAAAGAGACAAGGACAATAAAATTCACAGGTTCGCAGCCACCGGCCGCCGCTACCAAGCACACGTTCTGCTTCCGCATGCAGGCCTCCAAGAATCTGGTGGGTTCATTTCACATTTCGCTATCAGAATTCAGAATGACGGCAGATTCGACAATAACAACCGGTTATCAGAAATACTCCGGTACAACCAAGCTAATAAATACGAAAAAATCTCGACAAAAAAAAAAGATTTCGAGTAGAACCTGCAACTGTCTACTACTAGTGTCTAGTGAAGTTCAACTGTAGACGTTCCGTGGTCTTTTACCTGATATGCTGTAAGGCCTTGCTTTAGTTTCTCCTCAAGTTTATTCATCGAATGTTTGACACTTACATATAATATTAAATATAGATTAAAAAATAACTAATTACATAGTTTACGACTAATTTGTGAGAATGATCTTTTAATCCTAATTAGTTCATGATTTGATAATGTGGTGCTACCATAACACATATGCTTAATGATGAATTAATTAGTCTTAATAAATTCGTCTCGTGGGTATTCGAACACCCCGTATGACACCCGATGTTAACGGTCTAAAACTATACAACTGTATTTAAACAAGACCTAAATCTACTCACTGCATTTCCTGCTAAAGTAAAACCCATGTGGAAATCGAATGCCCACAGATTCTGTAAAATTGGCCGGTTTACTGACGACCACTGAATCGCCGATGATGCATCATTCTGATCACTAGTCGCATTGCACAAACAAAAAGGATTCGAATTCCTGACCCTTTATCCCCCCAAACGCCTAAACTCCAAGCAACCGCAAAATAACCACCGTTTCCTTGCAGCCCCGCGAATCTTCGGCCCCCTTCCCCACCCGACACGGCACACCACTCTCTCCCACTTCCTTCCCCTCCGCTCCTCTTTGCCCTCCGAATCCCCGTTCGCGAACCCTAGCCGGCCTCCGCGAGATGGACGAGGACTGGGAGCTCCTCCTCGCGTCCCCCAAGGCGGCGGCCGCCGAGCCGTACTCCGGCGGCGGGGAGGACGACGCCGGCGCCATCAAGCACGACTACTTCGACCTCGGCTCCGACGCCAAGTACCCCCGGAGAGCGTCTCTGTCGAAGGGGAACGAGGAGGAGGGGCTTCTCGGGGCGTTGGACAACGCGAGCTGGGTGGAGCCGGAACCTGACGACCTTCTCTTTCCCGGCCGCGACCGCGCGGCGCTCTGGTCGGACTCGTCCTCCGACGGGGAGAGGCCCGAGGTCGAGGCTACCGATCCGGTGGAGCGGGCCAGGGAGGAGGCCGGGGTCACGGAGGCCGCCGCGGCTGATGTGGGCGAGGGGGCCGTGGCGAAGGTGGGAGGACCGGTCCCGTGGTGGAAGCTGCCGCTGGACGCGCTGCGGGTGTGGGTACTGCGCGCGGCGAGGAGCGCCTGGTCGGTGCCGTTCGCCGTCGCGCTGCTTGGATTCGCCGTGCTCGGCCGCCGGCTGTACCGGATGCGCCGCCAGAGCAAAGCCGTCGCGCGCGTCCGCCTCGTCCTCGACGAAAAGGTGACGCCTTTCTATCCTCTTCCCTGCAAGTGTCTTGCTTTTGACTTGTGGATTTCGCCTTCTTCACACGCTGCTTCTTCCTGAGTCGCTTGTAGAAACTGATACCGAGCTTAGCAATAACTAGCTTACTTGCGAGCTTAGCTGCTCGTTGTGTGTGTTTTCCTTTCACTGAACAAATGATGTGCTGCCTCACCTCACGGTAGCTGTCTGTTTTGGAGATGCTCTTGTGCCGTTTATGCAGAGGCAAATCACATAAGAGAAATAATATAAAATCGATATAGTTTGCCTTCCTACTCCCACAGTTGCATTTGTGGTTGCTTCAACTTATAGGATTTCATTATAGAACGTGAACGGATTATGAATGGCAGAGCAGATGTAAATACCAGAGTATTCCTTGATCGACAATTCAACAAATCATTGGTTCAAATGTTGGGATTAGATGCTCGAAGCGATCCTTATTATCCATGTTTCAGAGTTTTCCCAGATTTCACTGCTTACCACTTTGCGATGCTTATTCTCCCTTAGACTATTATTACTGACTGAAAGTTCTTTTCCTGGGCTTATACGTCTCTGCAGAAGGTCTCCCAATTCAAGGGCCAGTCATCACGTCTGAATGAATCCATGACGATGGTGCGGCGAACTCCTATCATAAAACCTATGCTTCCTGCCAATGGAGTGACTCCATGGCCTGTGCTGGGGCACCTGTGAGATGTGTGATCAGTGACATGATAGAGCTAATAATACAACTGCACCAGCCATGCAGAGACGCTCACCGTGCTACAGGCCGGCATGTTATGCAATGCCCAGCAGCAGATGTACTGGTTGCTTGTAATTTGGAACTACACACTTGTGGAAGACCTTGTAAGTTTCCATTCACGCGGAATGATATTTAGGCCTGATCTAGTTTATGTTTCTTTTGTGTATACCCATGTTTATATTTTTATTTTCTGAATCCTTGTATCATCTATCTTATGTGCTGGAGATGTAAATGATTGAGTACTGAGTACCCATGGTACTATGGTACTGGTAGTGTGATGTATGTGACTATTGCCCATAAATCAATTCACAAGTGGGAGTTAGATTATGTGCTGGGCATCATTTCATCACCTTTGATCTAGTTTTTAGTCACTACATCTACATTTTTGCAGTATATCTTTAGGAAAAGGTTGTGTGGAGTAACCTTACTGAAACTTTGCCTCTGTTTGGACGGTCTGAAAAGTGGGGAAACACAAAGCGCAATGTGTCATGGCTATGATAGATTTATGTTGAAATGCCACTGGTTCCTACAAAACTGGGTTGATCATCCCTTCGTTCAGCATTTGAATTCTCAGCAGCCAGCACTCAAAACAACTGTTCTACAGGTTCTCTCTCGAACACTAAAGCTGAAAACAAGGTTCGTGATTTCCATGTAATTAGTATGAATCTACATGGTGTATCAGTCTAGAAACATTCTTTAAATCCAACAAATCTGGAAGAAACAAGTTCAGGCTTTGGATCTGAGAAAGGGCCCATGTCTTGCCCTCTAGTTTTCGAGCAATGGCATATGCCATATAGCCAGACTCGAAGTCTGCATGCTAGGTCATCCATGCCATAGTACTATCTACGTGATGCTAGGAAAATGTCGTGCTACATGAATTATCAGGGGCAACTTAATTTTACAGCATGATGAATAGCTAACTGCACCGCATGGCTTTATTCTTACGGGATTTATTGAGTGTTAGATGAGGTATGATATCAAAGTGGTCGTGCCGGAGTGGTTATCGGGCATGACTAGAAATCATGTGGGCTTTGCCCGCGCAGGTTCGAATCCTGCCGACCACGCTTTTATTTTTAATATTTTATTTTTTCTTCCCTACTAATCTACTATACACTTTTCATTTCCTCACACTGTTCATGTTTGATTGCTGCTGGTGCTGCTGAGGCAGTTCATCCTCTACGCTTTGTCTGCACTCTGCAGGCATGCCGTCCCTGTGGGTATACATCTATTGCCTACTATGGTAAATAATATAGTTTTTAGATAATAGAAAAATATTTCGGGTGCATCCGTTTTTAGGAAGAGAAATCAATTTATATTATTACATACCGTGGCACACACTACCCAAACATAGTAAAAGTTTATCAAGAGTTCCGTATTAAAAATCAATTCTAAAATTAAACAGCCATCCATGGAATGCTAAAAATAGCACTACCGCCGATTCCTAAGTGCATCAAGATTGGATCAATAGCTTCTTTTGGTTATCACATCGTTGCAATTGCGCCTAGAACCGAAGTCAGAGTATCCCCTGAAACAAGACCTACAAAAATGTATTTATTTTGTATGCACTTGCTAGAGATAACCTTATTTCCTGTGAACCAAAGCAACCAACAAAATGTTGCCGCCCTTGTGAATAAATAGTGTTTATAATTTCTACCTGCTTGATTAGACTATCGGTTGAACATATTATTTAGGTCCTCTTTGGTAGACCATTTTTTTTTGGTGGGGGGGGGGGCTTCTCCACTAGCTTAACTAAAAAAAGCCCTCCCAATGAGGGCAAGAAGTCGAAGCCACCAAAATGTGGTTTTTCCTGGTTTTTCGTTTTTGGAGAAGCCCATGCCCTACCAAAGAGGGCCTTACATTCACATGTGATGAAAATTCCAAGCATAACATGCACAACACGTTAGAGAAATTTAGCAAATTAACACTCTAAAATAGATGTTGGATGATTTATAGGTAACTACCGAAACAACAAACTCCCATATAAGAGTACAAGTACAAGTACAATGGTAGCCCGCAAGTGGTCGTACTGTCATACTTGAACCCATATAAACCCGGTAGTCCGTCGAGTACCACGACGGGTCTCGATAAACGATTTACAACAACCAAGATCGTACATGATTCAACATACATGCCACATGTTACATAAAGTTCACAGATACATTTCTCCATTAGAGTACGAATAAAAGTTATTACAAACCGAGTTTGATAGATAAAAGTGGAAACAAATTAAGTTTGAAAGTAAAGTTTCCAACATAGTTTAGTACAGTGCCAAGATACGATCACGGTCCACAAAAGCATGTAGAAGGATTAATAAGAAGCCTGCCCAAGGCTTACTCCTCATCCACAGCGGGATAGAAGCAACTCTTGCAATAACCATGATATACAGTGCCATCTGCAACATGGGAAATAAAACCCTGAGTACAAGAAGGTACTCAGCTAGACTTACTCGTCATAAACCAGAAATAAAATGACTCCAAGGATTATGCAAGGCTGTATAAGTGGATATAGCTTGACAACATTTTGCATAAAAGCAATTGACTTATTGTATAATTAGAATTCCTTTATCAATTATTTATAACTATCCATCTCTATATTAGCAACTATCCTGTGCCAAACATGTGGTATATCCATTTAAAAGCATACAATAGTAACCATAACAGGTATTGTAATTCCATATTCATTCGAACCATCATGTTCCATAACACAGTTACTACGATGTTGGGACTAGCCAAGTTTCTCACTATCCGGGAGAGACGGCGATTCGAATCGATTTCAACCACCGAATTTATTTCTAACACAAACCCAGTCTACCACCCACGATAGCCTTAGGTCACCTTTTGGTACAACTCAGTACACATTTAGGTGGGTCCGTATCACACCGCATGTCTGGAACACCAGATGCCGGGGCGTTCGAGTGCCTAGCCCGCCTTTTGGGCTCGGTCGATCGTTCCCGGATGGAGCGCATAACATGAAACGGGTTCGCGCCCGAGTTGAATTAATCGGCCTCACGGTCGGAACGAGCTGTCACAGAACCGACCAATTTATAAGAGCGCAAGTACAAAAACAATCGCCGAAACGATCAAATTCTCGAACTTGAGCCCATATAAACCCGGTAGTCAAGCCGAAATCTCGAAGGATTTTAAACCAACTTGCATACAACCAAGATCACGGTAATTCAACATAACATATCGTATGTTACAACATTTCACAGACGTTTGCAAATAGATTACATCATCACAGAGTCAACGTTATTACAAAACAAGTCTTGTAAAACATGCGGAAGCAAATAGTTTAACTCACACACTCGAGTTCAAATACACATACCGGTTTTCTTGATCACACCCAAAAAGCATTCGAGATAAGGGAACAGAGATCATGCCCATGATCTAGTCTTCATCACCGCCGGGTGGAGACAATACTACAGAATCCACGATATAGAAGGTCATCTCGCAACAAGAGGGAATAAACCACGAGTACGGAATGTACTCACTAGACTTACCCGCCATGAAACCAAAATAAATGACACCAAGGATTATGCAAAGCTTATTGTAGTGGATCTGGTTGACACTTTCTTTTTGCGAGAAAAGCATAAGTAATAATGATCAAATCTTAGCACGGACTAGCGGTGACTTTTTAACCATTAACTCGACAACTATATTAGCACCAGTACTAAGCAATCATATTATTAGGGTGCAAACATTAATAACCATATCGGTATTCATTGGCAACCTTATCATCATCATCCATTTAACCATATCGTTAAATTAATTGAATCTACGTTGCTGCTTTGCTCGGTAAGTTCTCACTATCCGGAGAGGCGGCGATTCAATCGATTCCTATCCACCGGAGGGTATTCCTAAACACAAACCCCGCTTCTCCCGTCGGAGTCGCAAACAAGTCACCTTTAGTACGATTCAGAGTCGCGAGTCCCATCGGATCGACATTCTCGTGAGAACCACTCTGCCAAGGTTGTTCGGGACTCTAACCCGCCTTGGACTTATGCCAATGGCTCTCCGCACATCCTTACTACCTCCGTAATGTCGCCATTTGCTCGCGTCCCCCGGCTTTGAGTCGAGCTACTAGGCTTCAGCGGTCGGAACGACTTATCCGGCCACTAAGTGTTAGGTTGCGTTCAACATGACATGAGGACGTCTGACAGTATCGGGTCCTTAAACGACTCGAGGCAAGTCACTATGTTCAAACCTACACAAGACCCGCCTTGGTCTTAATTCATTATTCACATGGTTCTTTTCCACGATAGCAAATATAGCCAACCGTGACCCACCTCATCCTAAAGCTCGCGGTGACAGAAATCACGACTTCTACCGCACTAAGCATGGCTAAGCATATAACCCGTTCTGAACTTAAATAGGATTCCAGTCACGATATCTCTGGACAAGGAAGGATATATAATGCAGCAATTGGTTCCAACCAATTCCTATACTTAATGCATCATCAACAATAAAAGGTACTCAAAGTATTTGCAAAAACATGGGAGGCTTAATATGCTCCGGGGCTTGCCTTTTAGGAACGAGGAAGGCTGGTGGTCAGGGCACTCGGGCAGATCCTCCATGGCGATCGCTTCGTCGACTTCACGCACCTCGGGTTCCTCCTCCCGGTTGGCTCCCTCGAACTCCAGCAACGTCACTCCCTCCGGCACACCTATTGCATGAATGCGCAAGATAAATATCATGGATGCACATGAACGACTGTCAGGGATGCTCGGAGAATGCACATGTTCGTTGTAGTTTGCATATTCCAACTTAAGCCCTATTCAAATCACTTTACTTACCAAGTTTATACAACCTAATGTATAATTGCTCATCTTCAGTTAATGACCTAGCACCTGCACCTAAGCATATTTTCAAGTTAGGCTAACCCCCAAACAATCAACGATTACATTGCAACACATTCAATCAAGCATGTGTATTTCAGCAAATGAAGACAAGACTATATAACGGTACATTAAGCTAGCCATAACTGGAGATGTATAATTCCAAATGACATGAAACAAGACAATCTGGAAAGCTTATGAAATTGTCTACAATTCATTTTTAGACCTCAAAGCACGATTCGACACCTTACCAGCTCGAATTCATAAATCAACAGAACTCTGTCCTCACAAGGCAGAGAGTAAGCAAAACAGGAACCTAACTTTAAACAGCTGTAGTTTCTAAACTACTGGGCCAAATGCCCTCAAATTTTGACAGGAGCTAGATACATAAGTTATCTACAACTTTTGTATTCAACACAAGCACAGAAAACCACATTATCATGGGGAACTTTCCAAAGTCCCCAGATCTGTCCAGCGGGACATAATGCAACAAATAATTGTTAACTTATGATATAAACGCTTGATTGGACAAAACCAACTTTACTGACATATCACACATATCACAAGAACACCAGAAAGTAGGGTGTCCATCACCAAAACATTTCTTTTAATACCTTTCTTAATTTATTTAATTAATTAGGGGAAATAGTAAACATATATGAAAACTGCCCCATTAATTCTACAAAAATTACAGTAGACACTACATGCTCTAAATAGACTACCATAAAAATTTCACAATTTTTGGATCACAGAAACTCAAGATATGATTTAAACAAGTTTGCATGCACTCAAAAACACTTTTTAAGTTCCTATTTAATTCATCCAAAATTTCTACAAAATGTGCTCAAGATTTATTTTTCTTAAATACTAGACCTAACTGTGAGTCTAACAAAATTGGAAGTACTCAATTTGGATCTACCAATTGGGAGTTACAAAAATCACAAATCGGCATTCAAAACTGTATTTTTGAGCTATCCTTCTAATACTCAATCGGCGACAACAGGGTCCACCGGTCAAGCTGGGCCCGCGTGTCACGATACACAGAACAGAGGAGGCAACCCGGCCAGGCGCGGCAGCACGAGCGAGGTTTGCGGGCGCTCCTCCGGCGAAAAACAAGTGTACCAACGTGCTCCCCTAAGCAACCCGCACCGATTGGTACCAAGAACATGACCTATTCTAACCCTAGCCTTGCCGGCCGGCGAGAGCGTGGCGGTGCGCAAAACACGGCGGCGCTCAACGACGGCGACCTGCCATGGTCCCGCTTTCGAGCTCGATGCGAGCTCCGCAAGACCACGGCGAAAGCTTCCTAGACGAACTAAGGTTCCAGATGATGCGGTGTAGGTACTGGCCATGTGCACCGCCAACCAGCGGCGCTCGAGAACACGCCGACGAGGTCCGCGGTCCGGCGTGAATACAACGAATCACCGAACTACATCTAGAGGGTAGAAACTATAGCTAACGAGGGAAGCTTATGCTTGCTCTAGCTAGAACGAGAGACGAGCTGCATGGCCAACGATGATGAGCTCGTGTATGCGGCCATGGCGACCATGGCGAGAAGCGACGGCCGGCCCGTTCATGCATGCACACGTAGTAGCGTCTAACGTCACTCCCTACCCGAGCACCAGCAAGCTAGGAGGATACTAGGATGGTAGAGATCTCAGCGAGAGAGGAACAGGAGATGGGCCACGATGGCGGTCACGGCGGCGGCGTTACGGCCGGCCTCCCGCTCGGCGCATCGCGAAATGTGGCTCACCAAACGGGGCAACATGAGCATGAAGAGGTGGAGATCGTAGAGGTGATGGTGACGGAGCTAAGACCGTGATCAATCGGACAAAGGTGGTGAGGCGAGGAAGTTAGGCGGAGGCGGAGCTCGCTTCGCGAAGAATGGCGGCCAAGGCGGTGTCTTCTTCTTGCCGCTACTGTGAACGGAGAAGGCAACGGAGAAGTGAATGAGGGCAGAGCGCGTGCGGTGAGTGGAGAGGCAGCAGGGCATCGTCCACTTCAAGCCGGCCAGCGCGCGGCGCGGTTAGGGCGATCCGAGCGCGTGGCGGACATGCGGCGGCCGGTCTCTGCTGTCGGTCGGCCATGACCGGTCTGAAGGTCACGTTTCAGCGTTCATCGAGTCCGACTGATAGGCAAACTTTGACACCAATTAACTCCTAAACCGTGCTGATCCAGGTTAAGGTGTAGTTGACAAAGTTGTAGTATCAAGTGAGATCTTCAACTTTGTCAATTGGAGCTCTAGCTGGTTTGGCTTGGTTAGTGAGATACAGTGCTCCAAACATCAGCTCAAGAAACTGAAATTGCACTTAGGACTTAGAAATAATTTCAAGTGTTGAATCCACCTTCAAAGCTGACTTGTGGGACCTTTTTGGGCATGTTGTGCACATTTTCACGAGTTGGTCACAAAATAACATTTGTTCCACATATAATCCTCTACAACTTTGCTTTAGGTTGCTCAGACATGCAAACATCCTAAGCTACACTTTTTAAACAGTCAAACACAGGAGCTCTAGGGGTCCAAATTGGTCAACCATGACTTGGAAACCTAATTAGGCAAAATGATCAACATGAACATTGTTCCTAATGACATTCTAGGTGTAACTAAGTTACTTACAAGCATTTCTAGCCACACCATGCATTGGCCACACAAGAATCAATCAAGGTATACACTAAAATGCTGAAAAACACAAGAAATGTTGCAAATGTTTCATAGTCATGTTTCACATGTTTCCTGATCTTGTTGCATAGTATTAACTAATATTGTTTCACTAAGTGAGTGGCACATGTTGCACTTAAGTGTTGGACACTTTACATTTCATAAAGAACAACACACATGAAATATACAACACGTTGCTATGTTTCGAAATTATGTTTCATGTGCTATAAGTTCACAAAAGGGATGCATGATGCTCATGTTCATGAAATGCAGTGCAAATGTGAAAGCTAAACACCAGGGGTGTTACACGAGTTATCCGGCCAGCTAAGTGAGAGACATGCATTCAATCTTGTTAGAAGCGCCAACAACGGTACGGTCCTTAATCGACACAGACAGGGATAGATCCACACCCAAGACCTCCATGTCTTGTTGCTTCTCTATCGACATCCCGCCCGGTCTCCATTTACCTTAACCATGGTTCTTTTCCACGATAGCAATCATAACCAACCGTGTTCCGATATCCACCTATATCTCGCAGGTGACAGAAAATCACCCGACTTCTACCGGTCTAAGCATGGCTAAGCATATATTCGATCCTGGACCTATACCGGTTAAAGGTGTAATAGCTGGACAAGGAATGTATATGCATCAAGTGGTTCCATTCAATTCTTATAACCTAATGCATCAATTATAAGTACTTAAGTAATCATTTGTAAAATACTAGGAGACTTAGAATGCTCCGGGGCTTGCCTCGCAGAAAGGAAGTAGGGCGGTGATCAGGGCACTCCGGAAGCTCTTTAGGATTCTGCTCCTCGCCTTCGGGAGCTGCGACTTGAGGATTCTCCTGCTGGTCCCCTTCCTCTGCTTCGTCGAATTACAGCAACGTTATTTCTTCCTCCGATCCTAGATGCATGAATATGGCATAAGTATTACGAATGCATATATGTTAACAAGTGCATCATGTTTATTGAGTAGGTGCATATCTGTCGGTGTTTCGAACAAACACCGGCGAGTAAATTTGTAATTGATGCGCGTTAGGCCCGGATGGTGCGCTAAAGGACACAAGGGTTATACTGGTTCGGGCCGAATGTCCCTACGTCCAGTCTGTTGCTGCTCGTGTTATTAGCACCAAATGAGGTTCGTAGTAGGGGGTACAAACGGTTGGGAGAGGGAAAGACCCCAAGTCCCTGATGAAGTGATTGGAAGGACGCCAAGAGCTCTGCTGGAGCTTGGCCGTGTGGTGCGTGTGTGTGTGTGTTCACTTGTTCAGAGTCGATCCTCTCCCCCCTTTCGTGGGGAGCCCTGCCCTCCCTTTTATAGGTCAAGGGGGAGCAGGGTTTACAGACAAAGGAAAAGAGTACTAAGGGCGTAGAAGGTCCTTCGAGGGACCTGGGCCTTCCTTCTTCCCCACGCCTGACCTATCCATCATGGCAGGCCATGTCAGGAGTGAGGTGACTGTAGATCGTCATGGGCCATGCCATGGCCACTGTTTAGCAAGTGGGTACGTCCCATCCCGCCCCTACGGGCGGCGTGTCAGACAGGATTTGCCGAGCCCCGACCCCGAGGGGGTCGGGTGGCGTGGTGACTGTTGGTTTGCCCTTGGAACGTAGTGGTTGTCGTATGTCTGTGTCGGGTTCTTCGTCCGGAGGTTGCGGGCGGCGCCTACAATACTGTAGGATGGATAGCAGGCGCCCGCAACACTGTTCGGGCTCTGCCACGCCTGGAGAGGTCAGGTGCTTGGTTCTGCCACATCCTGACGGTACCTCTCTGCAGGGGTGCAGGGCATGGCGTCTGTCGCGGTGGTTGACCCGAATGTCTTGTCTTACCCTGTAGTCGCCATCATGAGGATGCGGGGTACGTTTCGTCAGGTGAGCTGAACCAGCCTCCGGATATTGGTTTAAGACGAGGTCCGTCAGTGGTCGTTGGATGAGGTAAAACCTAGCTTTTACCGTCGGGCGAAGCGGAGGTGTCCCCCGGCCGTCGGGCGGGGCCGAGCCCAGCCCTCGGGGGTCGGGCGAGGCGGAGTGTATCCCTTGGGGGTCGGGTGAGTTGTTATCCAGCCGTCGGGAGGGGCCGAGCCCCGCCCTCGGGGGTCGGGCGAGGCGGAGCAAGACTCCTGTTTGCTCGGGCAAGAGATACAGCCGCGCTCTCGGGAGTTTTTACCGCTCGATGGTGCATTGATTCCTCCTCTTTGGGGTACCCCGGTATTAGGTCCCCGACAGTAGTCCCCGAGCCCCCGGGTGATTCGGGATGAATCATCCGGGGGGTTTCTTCGATCTCGTTGGAGTTACCTTTCCAGAGGGTGCGCGCGAGCGCACCCGGTGGGTGTAGTCCCCGAGCCCTCGGGTGATTCGGGGTGAATCATCCGGGGGTTTTCTTTGGTCCCTTCGCGGGTAAGGTTGAAGGACTTAATTTTTCGTCAACCGGACATTTTTCCGAATGGGTCGTGGTATTCCGTTCGCTGGGAACTGATTCGAGGCTGACCTAACTGGTGCTTCTGCCCTTGATTTCGGATTGTCCGCGGATCCTTTTTTAGTTGGGCCGGCCAGCGAGCCTCCGGGCCCTAGGTGGGCCAGAGAGAGAGAACAAACCTTTATGACCCGTGCTTCCCCGGGTGGGAAGAGAGTCCGGATTCGCCTGGGGAAGGCGATCCGTCTGCCGAGTTTTTTGGGGTGAAAGGATAGGGACTGCGGGCGCATGTCCCACGACGTGACGCGGCGGCACGCGTGGCAGGCCCGGAGATCGAGGCGGACGGTTGCCCTTCTCGCGTCCGTCGCCCACTATAAAACCACGGGGTTCACCCCCAAGGTTCTGTATTTCGCTCCCCAACCTTTGCGTTCTGAAACATCCACCGCTCATCGTCCCAGCCTCTCGCGCCCGCATCACCACCGTCGATCGGCCCGCGTTCGTGTTCCGGCCGTCGTTGAGCTCGCGCCTGCCCTTCCCCCCTACTGCTGTGATGGAGTTATGGGGCAGATCAAGCATCACCTCCCGGCTTCTGGAGGGCCTCGTCCGCCGTGGCCTTCTCCACCCACTATCCGCCGTTCGGGAGTGGTTGCTACCTGGCGACGAGGGTGAGCCGGTGCCGCCTGAAGGGTATGTCGTCTCTTTCGCCATCTTCCATGAGCGGGGGTTCGGGGTACCCGCGCATAGTTTCCTTCGGGGGCTGCTGGATTATTATGAGGTGGAGCTGCAGCATCTGACTCCTAATGGGGTTCAACACATGGCGGCGTTCGTTGCCCTGTGCGAGGGTTTCCTGGGGATCGATCCCCATTTCGATCTGTGGCGATATTTTTTCACCGTTAGTTTGTCGAAAAGGCGGGTCGGGGGGAAGGAGGTGAATGTGCCGATGGGGTGTGCCAGCATTCATCTGCGCCCTACCCGGTCGAAGGGTTACCCGCTCATGCGTCTGGTGACCTCGAACAAGGGATGGCACTCGCAGTGGTTTTACGTCAGGGATGACCTGAGTGCTACCCTGCCTAAGTACACCGGGCGCCTGATCGAAGAGGCCCTAGCGTCGTGGGGTTGGGGCGTCCAGCGAAAGGACAAGAAGCACCTTGACGACCTTCTCACCGCCCTTCGAGCTCTGATGGATCGGGGCGTAAAGGGGGTGGGGATTATTGGCGACTATCATGCGAGGAGGGTGGCGCCGTTGATGGCGCGTGCGCTTCCCCTGTATCGGATGATGCCTGGGACGTCGTTCGAGGGGACGGTGCTCGTTGACGAGGCGCTCCCTTATTCCGAAGTGGCACAGCGCGTTAAGGAGGCGACGGAGCCGACGAAGGATTCTGCTGGTGGCGTCCTAGACATTGTATATCCGGTGCCCGGACATCCCCCAATGCGGCCGGATCCTGGGTTCTTTGAATTCATAAGCCTTCTTTTTCCCTTGCTCCTTCTTTTGCCAATATCTCCATATTTCTGATTTTTTATTTTCGGGGTGTTCGGGACCAGCCGAGGAGGCTTTCCTTCAAAGACTGTCCTGCTCCGATGCCGAGGGATCCGGCCGTGGCGGCTGTGAATCGCCTTGCGGCTGAATGGGACAAGAAGGCAAGGGAGCAGAAGAAGGCGGAGAGGCAGCTGAAGCAAGAAGCACGGGGTCGAGGGGAAGACGTGAGCGGCGATGATGATGATGATGACGATGACGGTGAGGTAGCCGCCGACGTGGACTGGGGCATCCTGGAGAATGAGGACATGCTGACCAGTGCCAATCCGCCCCTGCAGGGACCCTTCGCGTTCCACGCGGAGGGACGTGAGTTGGTGGAAGTCGGGGAGTCCGCCGCTTCGCACGGCGTTCCGGGCGGGGATCGGTGGGAGGAGGAAGGTGGGCCTGCCGCCGCCGATCCTGCGGTGATGGTGGAGAGGAGCGGCTCTGGCGCTATGCCCCCTGTGGTAAGGGAGACGAGCCCCCCTGCCTCGGAGCAGGGGGCAGGCTCGAAAAGGCCCCATCCAGACGAGTTGGGGCAAGGACCTGGGGGTTCGTCCCCAAAGCGCTTCCGACGGCCAAAGGCGTCCGCGAAAGCCGCTGATTCCCGTGTTTTTTCATCCTTTTTACCTTTCTATCTTTAACCTGACGCCTCTTACCTTTGCGTAGGTTTTTGCGGACGGGCCACTCCCTGGGGCTGGCGCCCAAGAAGAGTCTCGCCATTCAGGCGGGACGGTTGGTGCTGCCCGACGTCGCCCCTGTTTCGGGCAGGAACGGCGCCGATGTTGAGGCCGTGCTGGCTGATCCGACGGCGCCTGTGGTGGAGCCCGCGCCCTCGGCGGTTGTCGAGCCAGCGGTATCTTCCGCGGTGGGCGCGGTACAGCCGGTCGTGGATCCTACACCGCCGACGGGGGTGGTGTCGGAGGGCGGAGCAGAATTCGCGCCACTGGAGACCCAAGTGGAGATGGCCGCGACCACTTCGAGCCCGGTGGGGTTGGATGTTGCCACGTTGGCGTCCGAGGGTGAGAAGCAGTCGGTGCCACCGGCGACCCAGGCAGCGGCGGATGAGGCGAGCCAGACATAGGCGGGCACCGCCGGAGGGTCGTCGGACGTCGTGGTGGTGGCGCATAGGAGGAGGAGGGAGTCACCCCCGGCCCCCTTGTTGGGAGGCATGCGCTCCCCTACGCAGGGGGAGCCGCCGCTCCAGTGGATGTCCCCTCGGGATCCCTTGTCGGTTGCCCTCTCGCTTGACGATCATGCCGAGAGCATGGAGCGGGAGAGCCTTGACCTCGGGATCTCGAGCATGATGGAGGCTCTGAACCAGGCCAGAGAAGTTCTGCGCGAGGTCTTTGTTCCCACGACCCGGGTATCGGTTTGATCTTCCTCGTTGTTTTCTTCTTTCTTCATATGCTTTTGTGTTTTTCGAACTTCTGATATTGGTTTCCTTTTGCAGATTATCGCTGCTCGTAGGCGGGATAAATCCTGTTTCCTCCATGAGCAAAAAGTGGAGTGGGACCGCCTCACCGAAGAGGCCCGGCTGCGAGCAGATATGGCCGCGTAGCTTGTTGCCGCCAAGGAGCGGGAGGCCGAGGCGTGTCGGGACACAGAGGAGATCCACGGGATGTTCGAGGACCTGAAGGTGAGGTCGAAGCTTGAAGAGGAAGAAGCCGCCAGGATTCTGAAGGAGCGAGACGAGCTGCTCGAGAAGGATGCCCAGGCCAGCAGGCGGGCTGTCGAGACCCAGAGCGAGCTGGAGGCGGAGCGGGATCTCAGGCAGAAGGCCGAGGGCGGAACCGTGGCCCTTCAGAAGAAGGTGGACGAGGGCGCTGCTCTGATCGATCGTCTGCGCGGGGAGCGGGACGAGGCGCGTCAGTCCGAGGAGAGACTTCGCTCAGAGGGCAGTGCGGCTCGCGAGGAGCGCGACCGGGTCATCAGGGAGTGTGACGAGGCGCGCCGGGTGGCGGACTCCCTTCGTGTGGATCTCGAAACCGCGATGGCCCAGAAGCAGGCTGCCGAGAATGTCTCCGCTGGACTAAAAAGGGAGCTCGCCCAGGTGCGAGGGGTGCTTCGGGCTGAAAGCGACGGGCACGACCTTCTGTAGATCGCTGTCGGGGGAGTCCTTGATGCCCTGCAGGTGGTGGAGCCGGTGGAGACCAGCCCGCTCGCGGCCCGTGTTGCGGGTATCACGGCGCGAGTGAGCCAACTTGAGGAAAATGCTTTTTGCGCCGGGATCACCCAAGCCTTTACCGTCGCCCATTCTCATTATGATAAGGAGATTAACCTGAAGGTGATGAGCCAAGGCTTCGCGCCTGTTTATGAAGATCCTGAGCTGGACGAGATGGAGAAGGTGGTGGCACCTTTTGCGCGGGACCTGGCGGACAGATTGAAAGAGATGGCTCTTCCTCCGCGGAAGTAGTTAGTCAAAAAAATTAATTTGATGAATAGTTATATGTAATATGCGAACTTAATGTCGGTACTGTCGTGTTCGGACACAGTTTTATGATTTTGTTTCGTGATTTCGTTTCGTTTGATCTTTACCTTCTTTCCTTTTGGCAAAAAAGAGACTTATTTCGGTAAAAGAGAGGAGGTATTCGTACCTTTACCAGCCCCCGAGTGAGATCTGGCCCCTTGTTTTTGCTGGGGTCAGATGTTACTGGAGACGGGTCGGCTCGTTCTGTGGTGTTCCTTCCGTCCCTCTTTCTTCATGTTTGGAGGGATTGGGACGACGTTATTTGCCTCGGTGGCTCGAATGACGTGCCCGATGAGCTTACTATCGGGGTGTTCGGTGAAAAAAAACTGCAATTACAGCCGCTGCGATGGGGTCGGCAAAGCCCCGAAGCGGGTTTCGTTACCTTGGCCCGCCTTCCAATGTATTCCCCCTCGACGGGGATTCTATGGGCTCGGCAGGGGGTTGGGTCGAACTTTTTAGAAGGTTGAGATGACCCTGTCCGCCTTAATGTGGGATGGGCGAAGGCCGTTGAGGCTCATCTACGTTTTCTCCCCTGGCTCTTGTTTGACGCGAGGCGGTCTCGTATCCTTTGCGGGCCGACCTTCGAACCTCGGTCTCTCGATGTCGGATCGAGCGGCTTGAGTCCCCGAGCCCTATTGGGGTCTGATAGGGGTCGGCCATTTTTCGTGCGTTACCCCGTCCTCGGTTTTCACAACCGGAGGGGTTGAGTTGACGACACTTGCCTCGATGGCTCGAGTGTTGCGCTCGATGAGCTCGCTAACGGGTACGTTCGTGTGAAATCCGGGTCCATCATTTGCTGATGGGATCGGTAGAGCCTGCTGGTGGCATTTCACCTTTTTCCAACCCGCCTCCCGGCAGATGCCTGAGCCGTTTCGATGGGCTCAGGGGGCCCGTTGGCCTCTCCTCGGTGGAGATTCTGTGGGTTTGGCTCGGGGTTAGATTCGAACGAGAAAAGGTCGAGACGCCCCTGCCCGCTTCTGAGCGGGGTCGGGCAGGGCCGCTGGGGGCTCGTCTCGGTTATTTCTCCCTGGCTCTGTTTGACGCGAGGCGGCCTCGAGCCCTTCGCGGGCCGGCCTATGAACCTCGGTCGTTCGTTGCTCGTATAGAATGAGGTGACTGCCACTTCATGACGTGACATGAAGTGTTGCGATGCAGCGATTGCATGAGTTTAATATCTGATAAATTTGAAACGAAAACAGGGTTCGTTAATGTTACCTCGGTGGTGTGAGCGACGGGAAGCTCCTATCAGATGTGTCCACGCGGTTTCGAGTCCGTTGTTTACGACGGGGTCGGTCGTGACCTACATGAGCATCGTAATTTTTCGTTTCTGCCTCTCAGTGGCGATTTGAGCCGTCCGGTTGGCTTTAGTCGTCCTGACAGACTCTCCGCGAAGGAGGCCTGCAGGGGGACCCCTCCGAACCCCTCTCGGGAAGGTGAGAACCGAGGCTAGTGGTGCGGGGAACTATGAGTTCGTTTTATGCTGGTGAACAAAAAACACCGTAGCCGTCGAGGCGTGGGGTCTGGTGGTTCGTCCAGTTCTATTCAAAGTTTTTATACCCACACACCGTGTTCCTGGCTTTTAGACGTAAGTAGGGGTCGGGCGAAGAGAGTGTCTAAACAAATAGGCGCCCTCAACAGCCCCCGAGCAATGTCCGTGCCCACGCCGTTGCTGGGGTCGGTGGCTCGGTGAAGAAATTATTGCTTAAAGTAAGTAAGCAGAGGTACTTATCTTTCAGCGGTCGTTTCTCCGTTGTTTTACCTGGGCCGTTCGATCGGCCCGTGAGGCCTGCTGGGCTCCCTCTGGACGGAGGTTTCGTTGTTGGGTCGTCTCACGGTCCTGCCTGGGGGAACGGAGAGTCGCTTGTGCGGGTGCGCCCCGGTCTTCGCGCCCGGTGGGTGGTGGTGGGTCATGCCCGCTTGGTCAGGTGGCGTCTCATTAATTGTGCGGCGTCCTGTCGGTCTAGGCGCGTCCCGTCCATCGGGTTCCTGTCAGCATTGATTTGCCACCTGTATTGAATAGGGGGAAGGCAGAGAGTTTTTCGGTCCCGTCCTTCGCCTTTCCTTATCTGTTGGTCCTCTTCCTTAAATAGGGAGAGGGAGGGGGGTTCTCGTCCGCTTCTCATTCTGCCCCTGAGCCGCTACCTCTTCTCCCTTTTCTTCTCCACCGAATACGCTCGTGCGTCGCGGCGGATCCTGGGTGAGAGAGGGGGTAATGCTAGAGGGGGATACTCACAGTTTCGTCGGTGAGTCAGGAGCGTGATGTCGAGCTAGAGGTCATCCAACGCAGATGAGATGGTGCGGGCCGCCTTCACAGAGGAGAGGTTGCCACCGCCGCTGAAGGAGGGGGAGCACCGGAGGGTGTCGAGCGGTGTTGTTCTCGCCATGGTTCATTGTGGCCTTCCTTCGGCGGGGGGCGCCCCTCATTCGGGCGCGATTGTCGGTGTTGTGGCTGATGACGATGGCGTAGTCCCCGGGTGCCTCGGTGGAGGGACACCACAGTCGCCGGTCGTGATGCTCGACGTTGCAGACGACGGCGTCCTCGAGGATCCTACGGCGCGGTAGGACGTCACCGGTGGAGAGCGTGGCGCGGCGGCCGTAGTAGACATACTGGCCCGTGTACATGCCCTCGACGGCGACGAAGAGCTCCTTCTGGTGCTTGTGCCTGACGAGATTGGCACGGAGACCGCAGTAGTAGTCGTGGTCGATCTAAGCAGAGGTTGTAATCGAATAAGTTTGTGGGAGAGTCCCTGAGCGGGTAGCTTTTGGTCTTGGGAGCTCATTTAGCCATTTTCGTGATGAAATTACTTTGTAAGTGGTGAATTTGTGCAAAGAATGAACAAATTTTTCACCTTTTGTTGCGGCAAACATTTTTTCAGTTTCTTCCTCTTCGGAGGAGGTTTCGGTGTCCTTTGATCCTTCCCATGGTTCAAGTTCGCGAAAAGACTAGGGGTGCAGGTGATTTAGTCCTGATTTATGCTGGTGAGCAAGGAGATTGTAACCGCCGGGGTGTGGTTCTCCCACAGTCCTACCAGTTTATACTCAGGACATCTTTTTGCAATCCTAGTTTTTAGGACTTGTTCATGGGATGAATCAAAAAACTTAGAAAGAGTTTGCAATTTGTAATACGAAATGTACCAGTTGTATCAGCCCCCGAGTGAGGTCGGACCCTTTGTGATTTGGGGGTCGGACGTCACTTAAAGTTCGGGGATTTTGTAAAGACAGAAAACTGATAAGGAAAAGTATGCGTTTATTTAGGGGTAAAAGCGACATAGCTGTTCAATGTTCCAGGCGTTGGTGAAGACCTTGCCGTCGATGGTTTTCAGCTTGAAGGTGCCAGGCCGGAGTTTTTCCTCGATGACGTATGGCCCTTCCCAGGGCGGGGAGAGCTTGTGGCGGTCCTTGTTGCTCTGTACGAGGCGGAGGACAAGGTCCCCAACGTTGAAGGCTCGGTCCCGTACCCGTCGTCCGTGGTACCGTCGCAACGCCTGCTGGTACTTGGCCGAATGGAGGAGGGCGATGTCGCGGGCTTCGTCCAGCTGGTCCATGGCGTCTTGGTGGGATGCCTCGGCTCCTTCTTCGTTGTATGCTTTGACCCTTGGTGCTCCGTAGTCAAGGTCCATCGGGAGGACGGCCTCGGCACCGTAGACCATAAAAAAGGGCGTGTAGCCGGTGGCCCGGCTGGGAGTTGTTCTCAGGCTCCAGAGCACAGCGGGGAGCTCGGTGACCCATCGTGCGCCGAATTTGTTCAACCGGTTGAAGATCCTGGGTTTGAGGCCCTGTAGGAGCATGCCGTTAGCACGCTCGACCTGCCCGTTCGTCCGGGGGTGTGCGACGACTGCCCAATCAATCCGGATGTGTTGCTCATCGCAGAATCGGATGAATTTCCTGCCGGTGAATTGCGTGCCGTTGTCCGTGATGATGGAGTTAGGTACTCCAAAACGATGGATGATGTCGAGGAAGAATAGCACGGCTTGCTCGGATTTGATCGTAGAGATCGGCCGAGCTTCGATCCATTTGGTGAACTTGTCTATGGTGACAAGTAGGTGGGTGAAGCCCCCGGGTGCCTTTTTAAGAGGTCCAACTAGATCGAGCCCCCAGACCGCGAAGGGCCACGTGATGGGGATCATCTGGAGTGCCTGGGCCTGGAGGTGAGTCTGTCGAGCGTAGTACTGGCACCCTTCGCAGGTGCGTACGATTTGCTCGGCGTCGGCTACTGCAGTGGGCCAGTAGAAGCCCTGTCGGAATGCGTTTCCGACCAGAGTTCTTGGTGCGGCGTGGTGACCGCAGACCCCGCCGTGGATGTCGCTCAACAGAAGCTTGCCCTGTTCGGTGGGAATGCATTGCTGCAAGATCCCGGTGTGGCCTCGTTTGTAGAGTTCGCCTTCTACAAGGACGAAGGACTTGGCGCGGTGTGCGAGCCGTCGGCCCTCCATCTTATCCGCTGGTAAAGTGTCATAGAGAAGATAGTCGAGGTAGAGCGTTCTCCAGTCGTTCGGAGGGTCGGGTGTTGTGCCTTCTTCAAGCTCCATGACCTCGGGGTCGGGCGGAGCTGCTGGTTGGTCAGCCCCCAGGGTAGGATTGGATGGGCCGTCGTCGGCCGCCCCGACCCTTTGTGGCGTACCGAGGGTTTGTGCTGGTCGCTGGCGAAAACTCCCATGGGGACCGGCTCTTGGCCAGACGCCGCTTTCGCAAGCGTGTCAGCTGCCTCGTTGAGGCGTCTCGGGATGTGATTGAGTTCCAAGCCATCGAACTTGTCCTCCAGCCATCGGACCTCTTGGCAGTACGCGGCCATCTTGGCGTTGTGGCAGCTTGATTCCTTCATGACTTGATTGATGATCAACTGGGAGTCGCCCCGAATGTCGAGGCGTCGGATGCCCAACTCGATGGCGATTCGTAGGCCATTGACGAGAGCTTCATACTCAAAGAACATTATTCGACGAGGGAAATGGAGACGGACCATATACCTCATTCGGACCCGAGGGGTGATACGAAGACCAGCCCCTTTTGGCGCTTTCTTTCTTCATTAGTGACCCGTCAAGTACATTGTCCAAGACTCTCGATCGGCGATCACCGGTGGCGTTTGGATCTCAATCCATTCTCGCGATGAAGTCAGCCAATACTTGGGATTTGATCGCCGTTCGTGGGGCATATGTTATGCCTTGATCCATCACTCGAGTGCCCACTTCGTGGTTCTTCCTATGGCGCCCGGGCTCGGGACGACTTGACGCAAGGGAAACGATGTTACGACCGTCACGGGTGTGACTCAAGTAGTGACGTAGTTTCCTTTTGGTGATGAGGACGGCGTACAAGAGTTTCTGGATCTGGGAGTAGCGGGTTTTGGAGTCGGATAGTACTTCACTGATGAAATACACGGGACGCTGTACCTTGAGTGCGTACCCTTCTTCTTCCCGCTCTACTACCAGGGCGGTACTAACCACCTGTGTGGTGGCCGCTACGTATAGCAGGAGTGCCTCTCCGTTGCTTGGGGGGACAAGGATCGGGGCCTTTGTCAGAAGTTGCTTGACCATGTCAAGTGCCTCCTGGGCCTCGGGTGTCCACTTGAAGCGGTCGGCTTTTTTCAAAAGGCGGTAAAGGGGGAGACCTCGTTCGCCGAGGCGTGAGATGAATCGGCTGAGGGTGGCAAGGCACCCGGTGATCCGCTATACCCCCTTTACGTTCTAGATTGGGCCCATGCTTGTGATGGCCGAAATCTTGTCTGGGTTGGCCTTGATGCCGCGCTCGGATACGATGAAGCCGAGCAGCATGCCCCTCGGGACCCCAAAAACGCATTTCTCGGGGTTGAGCTTGATACCGTTTGCTCGGAGTTTTGCAAAGATTTGCTTGAGATCAGCAACGAGGTGGTCAGCCTATTTGGACTTTACCACGATGTCGTCGACGTAGGCCTCAATGGTTCGCCCGATGAGGTCTCCGAAGCATCTGAGCATACATCGCTGGTATGTTGCCCCAGCGTTTTTCAAGCCAAACGGCATTGAAACGTAGCAGAATGGCCCGAAGGGAGTGATGAAAGAGGTCGCGAGTTGGTCGGATTCCTTCATCGCAATTTGATGATAGCCGGAGTAGGCATCCAGGAAGCAGAGGGTTTCGCACCCCGCGGTGGAATCGATTATTTGATCTATGCGTGGTAAAGGAAACGGATCCTTTGGGCACGCTTTGTTGAGACCGGTGTAATCAACACACATCCTCCATTTCGCATTTTTCTTTCGAACAAGGACGGGGTTTGCCAGCCACTCTGGGTGGTGTACCTCCTTGATGAATCCAGCGGTCAATAGTTTGGCTATCTCTTCGCTGATGGCCCTGCGCTTTTCCTCGTCGAAGCGGCGTAGGCGTTGTTTCACCGGCTTGGAGCCTGGATGGATTTTTAGGGTGTGCTCGGCGACTTCCCTCGGAATGCCTGGCATATCCGAGGGTTTCCATGCAAAGACGTCTCTGTTGTCGCGGAGGAAGTCAACGAGCGCGCTTTCCTATTCGGGGGAGAGCGTGGTGCCGATGCGCACCGTTTTTTCTTCGGAGCTGCCGGGGTCTACGATGACCTCTTTGGAGCCCTCTGCTAATTTAAACGACCCGGTTACTTTCTTGGCGTCGGGCGCCTCTTCGGTGACCTTTTCCCTGAGGGCGGCGAGTTCCCCGGAGGCGACGATTGCTGTTGCATGGCCGCAGCATTCGACCTCGCATTAGTAGGCCCGCTGGAAGGAGGCGTCGACGGTGATAATCCCGTGGGGTCCTGGTAGTTTTAGTTTGAGGTACGTGTAGTTGGGGACGGCCATGGACTTCGCATAGCATGGTCGTCCTAAGATGGCGTGGAAAGTTTCGGGGAACCCTACCACGTCAAAGGTGAGGGTTTCAGTCCTATAATTGGACCAATCCCCAAAAGTGACGGACAGATCGATCTGCCCGAGTGGTATGGCCTGTTTGCCAGGTACGACGCCATGGAAGGGCGCTCGGATAGGGTGGAGGTTCGTCCGATCGACACCCATCTCGTCGAGTGTTTTGGCGTACATGATGTTGAGGCCGCTGCCCCCGTCCATCAGTACCTTTGTGAGTCGCTTTGGACCGACGATCGGGTCGACAACAAGCGGGTACCTTCCCGGGTGTGGGACGGTATCCGGATGGTCGGTCCGGTCGAAGGTTATGGCGGATTCCGACCACCGGAGGAAGGCCGGCGTGGCCGGTCCGGCTGTATAGACCTCGCGGCGCGCGACCTTCTGACGCCGCTTGGAGTCGTAGGTCGTTGATCCTCCGAAGATCATAAGGGCGCCGTTCGGAGTTGGGAAGGTTTCGTCCTTCTCCTCCTCATCGTCTATGGCGGGGGCAGGCGCCTTCCCCGGCTCCCCCTTGTTGGTGCTCCCGAGTAAGAACTTGCGCATGAGACCGCAGTCTTTGAGCAGGTGCTTTACAGGGAAGGCGTGGTTCGGACACAGCCCCTCGAGCATTTTTTCAAAGTGGTTTGGAGTGCCCTCCGCGGGCTTCCGACTACCCTTGCGGTCGGCAGCGGCTGTGAGCGAATCATCGCGCCATTGCTTCTTGTTCTTCTTTTTGGCGGAACGGTTGGAGGCGCCTTCACCGGCGTCCTCGTCCCGCTTGGCCTTGCCGTCAAGGCGATCAAAGATCGCTCCGACTGCCTCCTCCCCTGAGGCGTGACTGGTCACGATGTCCAGGAGTTCCTTGGTTGTTCGCGGGCTCCTGCGTCCCAGTTTGTGAACTAAAGACTCGCAGGTTGTCCCTGATAGGAAGGCTCCTATCACGTCGGCATCGGCGACGTTGGGAAGCTCGTTGCACTGCCGTGAGAAGCGCCGGATGTACTCGCGGAGAGTCTCACCGGCCTTCTGACGGCAGTTCTTAAGGTCCCATGGGTTCCCGGGGCGTTTGTATGTGCCCTGGAAATTTCCCACAAAGATTTCCCTCAAATCCGCCCAACTGTGTATGGTGTTGGACGGTAGGTGCTCCAACCATGCTCGCGCCGAATTGGCTAAGAACAGTGGGAGGTTACGAATAATGAAGTGGTCATCATTTGTGCCACCGGCTTGACAGGCAAGCCGATAGTCTTAGAGCCAGAGCTCGGGGTTAGTTTCACTGGAATATTTAGGAACGTTGGTGGGCGGTCGATACCTTGATGGGAAAGCGGCGTTGAGGATGTGTCGGCCGAAGGCTTGAGGTCCCGGGAGGCCGGGGCTCGGACTCCGGTCCTCACCGCTGTCGTAGCGTCCGCCGCACCGAGGGTGGTAGCCATGTCTGGCTCCTTCTCTTGAGTCGTTGTAGGCGCGCCTGCGGGCGTCGATGGTGCTGCGCGCGTCGTGGTTGTGGCCGAGGCGTTCATGCACCGGGACTGTAGCGTCTCGCCTATCGCCTGGTGGCGTTTGGTGAACTGACGCATCTTTGGCAGGACGGACCGAGGGCGTGCGTTGGCTGGTGTCGAGCTCGCGTCGCCGAGACAACGAGCTCTCTGCCTGCTGTGCCGCCGCACGTTCGAGTAATGTGTGGATTTCTCGGCGGGCCTGGCGATCCTCGGATGTCGTGGCCTATGGGAGACCGTGTAGTAAGGCCGTTGCGGCGGCGATGTTTTGGCTCGCCCGAGCGAAGTGTGGGAGAGCCCCGTCGTCGGTGAGGATCCTTTGGTGTACAGTCTGGGCAGTGGTGCGTGCGCGCCCACCATCTCCATGGCGTCTGATCTCTTTATTGACTTTCTCGTATTCTCGGGCAAGCTGTTGCCCGGCTTCAGCGATCTCCTCCCTTCGGGCTCTTAGCTGCTCCACCCCCATGTGGGCGCGGGGCGGCTGCTCCTCTCTGGGTTGCCCCGGCGGGGTCGAATGCGGGGGTAGTCTCCTACCCGGAGATGCTTTTGACGTGTCCCTCGGGGGTTTGCGTCACAAAGCATCCCCGGGAAGGACGATGGCTCCCGCTGCTGGAGTCGGAGCTAGAGGATGACTCTAGCTCTTCGGCAAGGAGTTTGTGGAGAGACTCCGTGTCGTGTTCAATCACCCCCCATGAACTCGTTGTCCGCGGGCGTTAGAACCATGCGTAGTGCCAGAAGATGGCTCTCGGTCGCCGCGGCATTGCGGAGACCGAACGGAAGCGCCGTCGGGGCGCTCCGTACGTGTCGTTCCGGAGAGAGGTGTCTCTCACCAGAAGGTCGCACCATGCTGTCGCCGTTGGCTATGGCGAGGTGATGTTGCTTCTCCCTAGACTCCCATGGTCCGTGGGAGACGTCGAGCTGATGCCCAAGCCTCTCATGGTAATGGCCGTTGGAGGGAAGAGATTGGATGGCGGCGTGCGACCATGCCAAATCTTCTCTCCCCGTGACGATGAAATCCAGGCTCCTGAAACGCATGTGTGCGCCTGGGACCCAGCTAATGTCATGGTTAGCCATCCGCGGCCTAGTTTGGAATGCGCAAAGGCCCCTACCTGGCGCGCCAACTGTCGGTGTTTCGAACAAACACCGGCGAGTAAATTTGTAATTGATGCGCGTTAGGCCCGGATGGTGCGCTAAAGGACACAAGGGTTATACTTGGTTTGGGCCGAATGTCCCTACGCCCACCTGTTGTTTGCTCGTGTTATTAGCACCGAATGAGGTTCGTAGTAGGGGGTACAAATGGTTGGGAGAGGGAAAGACCCCAAGTCCCTGATGAAGTGATTGGAAGGACGCCAAGAGCTCTGCTGGAGCTTGGCCGTGTGGTGCGTGTGTGTGTGTTCACTTGTTCAGAATCGATCCTCTCCCCCCTTTCGTGGGGAGCCCTGCCCTCCCTTTTATAGGTCAAGGGGGAGCAGGGTTTATAGACAAAGGAAAAGAGTACTAAGGGCGTAGAAGGTCCTTCGAGGGACTGGGCCTTCCTTCTTCCCCACTGACCTATCCATCATGGCGTGCCATGTCGAGAGTGAGTGAGGTGATCAGATCGTCATGGGCCATGCCATGGCCACTGCTTTAGCAAGTGGGTATTGTCCCATCCGCCCCTCTACGGGCGTGTCGATCGAGATTTGCCGAGCCCACCCCGAGGGGGTCGGGTGGCGTGGTGACCGCTGGTTTGCCCTTGGAACGTAGTGGTTGTCGTATGTCCGTGTCGGGTTCTTCATCCGGGAGGTTGCGGGCGGCGCCTACAATATCAGAGGATGGATAGCGAGCGCCCGCAACACTGCTCGGGCTCGCCACGCCTGGAGAGGTCGGTGCTTGGTTCGCCACATCCCGACGGTGCACTCTCTCTCAGGTGCGCAGGGCATGGCGTCTGTCGCGGTGGTTGACCCGAATGTCTTGTCTTACCCTGTAGTCGCCATCATGAGGATGCGGGGTACGTTTCATCAGGTGAGCTGAACCAGCCTCCGGATATTGGTTTAAGACGAGGTCCGTCAGTGGTCGTTGGATGAGGTAAAACCTAGCTTTTACCGTCGGGCGAAGCGGAGGTGTCCCCCGGCCGTCGAGCGGGGCTGAGCCCAGCCCTCGGGGGTCGGGCGAGGCGGAGTGTATCCCTTGGGGGTCGGGTGAGTTGTTATCCAGCCGTCGGGCGAGGCGGAGTTGTCCTCCAGCCATCGGGCGGGGCCGAGCCCCGCCCTCGGGGGTCGGGCGAGGCGGAGCAAGACTCCTGTTTGCTCGGGCAAGAGATACAGCCGTGCTCTCAGGAGTTTTTATCGCTCGATGGTGCATTGATTCCTCCTCTTTGGGGTACCCCAGTATTAGGTCCCCGACAATATCTCTTCTCGATTATTTAGTTACTACTTCCACAATGCATCTACTATATCACAAAACAGTAGCTACTTGTTTTACTCATAACAGGAGTTCTACTAATCCAAATGCAGTGATCCTGGACTTTCTGGAAAGCTTATCAAATTCTCTACAACTTTGTCATTAACCATTTTTACAGCAAATATCATCCCTATCATGCAACTTAGCAAACTCTAGAATCTGTCCGGAAACTATTCCAATTCACATTATAAAGTAACAATACTTCTACTTCATATAAGTATTCAAATTTTTACAACCAAAAGTCTACCAATAGTTTAAGCATACCAAATACATCTAAGAAAACATAATGGTGAAGCCCAAACTATTTATTTAAATGCCTTTATTATTTTATTTGGACCCATAGGTTAAATAATAAACCTATACCAAATGTGCATCATAAATTCTCAGAAAATTACAGTGGCTTACTAGTGCTATCAATAGACTACTGTAAAAATTTAATGCCATTTTGACAAGTAAAACATTCTATACAAAAATGACAAGGTAGCAAGGCTTGAATTAGCATAATTAGAAAACCCTAGTGAAAAGTGTCAAGCAACAGATTTCCTATTTTTCTTAGCATCCATATACTACTAGGATAACCTCCAACAAATTTCATGAATATTGGATTTCTAAATAATTTATAAAAATTCACACAAGGATCTCCTAATTATAAAAGAAAAATCTATAACTACAAATCTACACATGCACTGATCCTCAATTTTTTACCAGAGTTCGTACATGACAAGAATAGCTTACCACAAAAATTTCATAATTTTTTGAGCATAGGAACTCTAGGTATAAAATAAACAAATTTGCATGCATTCAAAAACCCATTTCAAATCTCTATTTAAATCTTCCAAAAATTCTACTGTAAGTGTCAAGATCATATTTTTCTTAAATACTAGACTTCCTAAGGAACATAACCAAATTTATTTCACAATTTTTGAAGCTACCAAACTGGAGATCTAGAAATTACAAAACACACACAAAATCTGGAATATTTGAACTATCATATCTCCTACTGTCGCTGACAGCCGGGCCCCATTTGCCAGTTGGACCCACACGTCAGCGACGCGAAAACAGAGCAGCGGCGCTTGCGCAAGCTTGCGCGGCCACGGCTCGTCGACGGCGAGTTCGCCGGCAGTGAGGTCTTCACGGTACGACCTACTCGACCAGGCGCAACTTTTGCACTACTTGGCCGGCCCTATCGTCGACGCTAGTGACGACGGCGGCGGCCATGGCGGCTCGGCGAGGTGGGACGACGGCGGTACGCCGGTGACTACCTCGGCGGCGTGACCTAAAGCTCGGACGAGCATCGCTGGACTACAAGGAACCTATTGCGCGCGCTCTCGTGGCCTACAGTGGTCGGGTTAGGTGGGACCACGGCGACAAAGGGTGGCGGCGGAGCTCCGGCGAGGACCGCACGTGGCACGGGAGCTTACCGTGCTTCTTCAGCTAGCAATGCAGGCGCGGTGGGACTGAGGGGGCACTACGTGGCTTCTGTGGTGATAGAGGGGCGACGAGGGCGATCTGGCGCCGGCAATGGCGTCGGCGGCGCGCCTAAGCTACGGTGGCGGCTACGGGTGAGCAAAGGAGGCAACAGAAAGTGAAATGAAAGCACGGGGACGGAGCAGGCGACTTCGGGGCGCTATGTAGGGCGCTGCGGCTCGACGTGGCTGGGCTGATCAGAGCGATGGTGACGCGCGGCCTCCATCGGCTCCACGCGGCGGCCAAGCTCTAGCGCGGTCGGCCACTGACGAACGGCGAGTTCAGACATCAGCATCCCGATGTCAGCCTGACAACGCGATTTGGAGCCGAGCAAAAACCTAATCTGAAGCTTAATAGCGCAAACAACTTTAACAACAATTGTAGCCCGTAGTACCCTCTACAAAATCTCTTAAGAAACCTTCTTCTAATTTGCAACAGCTAGGGAGAAAAATCAGTCCAAAGTTGAGCCTATCAACTGTCATTTAAAAAGGACTTAGAAGATTTTGCAAAGTGTTGAAAACAGTTATTTGATGATATTTGTGAGCTCCAAAAGACTAACCTATGCACCTTATTACCTCATGATCCAAACATAACAGTTGTTCCCTATTACAAATACTACAACTTTGTTTTAGTGATCACATACATGCATAGTCTCTAGCATATGATTCAAACTTGGTCAAACATGTTACATTTAAATGAAGACTTGTTCATGAACTATGACTTAGTGATCTATTTAGCCCTAGCCATGAATACCAAAGTTGTTCATAATGATACTCTAAACAAGTTTAGGCTAATTGCAAGGTCACCCAATCATTTACATGTATCCACTCATGATCATTTGCATATATATACAAGGAAACATGAAATGATAAGAAATGTTGCATATGTTTCAATCAAATGTTTCAAGTGTAAATGCTCATATATGAATGCTTGATGCTCATGCTCATGTTATGCAAGTCAAATTGTGCAAGGCTAACACCCGAGGTGTTACATGGAGCAGGCTCTGTCTCAGGCTGATCCACATATGCTTCAACAGGCGCATAGTTTACATTGCTGTCTAGCATACCAAAGTCACCATCAAAGTCATCATTGATCCTGATGAAGTTGTGCAACGCCATGCATGCAACTATTATATGTGTCTGTGTCTCAGGTGGATACGATGGGATGTTAAACAATATGCGCCACTTCATCTTCAACACTCCAAACGCCCTTTCGATGACATTTCTAAGAGATGAATGCACATAATTGAATATCTCCTAAATACCTTGTGGTTCGGGGGCATTTTGAAAGTCTTGGATGTGATACTTGGTCTGCCGGTAAGGAGACAGAAACCCGGGGCGGTTTGCATACCCTGAGTCCACCAGGTAGTACTTCTCTGCAGCAGTAAGTACCTGTAAGTTTAACAAGCTTCAATTAGAAAACAATATTGAACTAGCAGCAACATGTGTACCTCTAGGCGCCTTAGGGAAGAAATCTCTGTACTTTGTGAGTGCATCATCTAACACTCTCATGTAATGCACTGATCCAGGCCAGCCAGCAAGGACAAAAGTAAAGACCATGTCAAAGTCACAAACAGCCATGACATTCTAGGATGTCTTGCCCTTTCGACACATGTGCTGCATAAACTTATCACTTGGCACGACCACAGGAATGTGAGTGCCATCTATTACCTCTATGCAACCCTTGAATTCAGGATAGAACCTAACATTCTGGACCCTAGGATGCATTGTTGTAAAATCTGGGTCCCTAGGTTTAATGATGTCTGCAGATAGGTCTAACACACTGCTGAGGACTTTGTAAAAAAGGTTGTGCACAGTGCCTAGTGATCTCTCAAATCTGTCCTCTGCTTGCCTAACTGATTGTGGAGCCCCAAGTATCAAAGGAACATTGCTAGAGCCTCAATAGAGGTACACTTGGTTGAGGATGTGAGGCCATAGTTTGTAGTTAACAAACTATGCAGACTATAAAACATTTGGGGACTCATTCTAAACATGTTGTAGCAGGCAGTTTCATTGGCAAGCTTGTTTTGTACCCATTCCTCACCAGTACATGTTGGCTTCCTATATGCAGCTCTATTGCAATACTTGTCCAGATGTATAGCGTAGTCATACGTACCATAGATAAATGTTGCTTCATCATCATCTTCTAGCAGCATTTTCCAAAACTCCTCCCACCAGGCGTCATCATCATCCACTTGAGCATCAACTTGATCAACAACTTCCTGGCCATTGCAATAGAACACACAGACAGTCAGTAAAAAAATGGCTGCTACCCACTATACTCATGCAAGGCTACCTCAATTCAAAGATACCATGACCTCACACAGGCAATCAATATAAAAACAAAAATGAGCTTGAGAACTTAGTTTAACAACCATGCTGCAAATTAAGGGCTTAATGACATTGTTCATCATCACAACCTCGCACATAAAAGACATAGTTCATATAGAACTAATGATCTGCACACACAAAAGACATAGTTCATCATGCCAACTACAGTCACATATAGGTGAAATGCATGGATAGATGGTTCTAGTTTCCGACCCCAGCATAGTGCTTAATGACTTCAAGCCTTGCTTCCACAGGTGTTTCCAGGAAGACATTCCTGGCATCGTCATCTTTGCAGATATTGATCACACCAACCCACAGCCCTTGTATCTTGTGCGCCCCAACCTCTCTTGCTGCAGCCGCAACCAATTTCTGTTCTTGTTTCTTGATGTTCTTCTCCTCATCAAGAGCTGCAACATGCTGCTGCCTCTCCTTCCAGCAGTTTTGCATCATTGCGGTCCGGATCTCATAACTGGAGTTGAATCTGCTCATGTTGGCATCCATGGACCGAACAGCTGCGCTCTTAGACTTCTTGCTGGGAGATGATGCACTGCTGCGAGTGCTACTGCTCCTCTTGCTTCCAGAGCTGACTGGGGTCGCACAGCTCAGAGGGGTGACCTGGTCATGATCTTCTTCTTCTTCGCCGCTGCTAACGTAGAGAAGGTGGCGGCTCACCCCAGGAACAAATGAGGTTTCTCCGTTCACGGCAACTCCGACGAACATGCGGTCCAGTTCATCAATGTATTCTGGCCATCCATCTTTGAGTTCCAGCCAGTCTTGCTTCCCCTACAGTGCAAACACCAACCCACGTACTATCAGAATCAACAATAGATGGGAACCACAGAGCAACAATAGATGAGTACAAAGCTCATGAACCTTGCAATGGTCTTCCCACCACTTGTCAGAAGCAACCACAGAGCCATCTTCTCTTCTACCCAAGCCTGTGGCCTTGTGCCGAAGGTCCTCGATGAAAAGCCAAAGCTGTTTCAACTGTCTGTACTTATGGCCGAACTGCTCACTGTCATGAAGCTTACCAGTCACAGCTCGAAACCTGTCCTGGACATCTTTCCACTCCCATTTGGTCATGTTGCTATTCTTGCAGTTACCCAAATCAATTTGGGTGCAGTAAATCTCACAAAACTTCTTAGTATCATCTTTGTTCCACTTTGCCCTGGTTATCTAATTCTGTGGACATTTTAATGGACAAGCAATGCATGAACAATACCTCGTATGAAACTAAGCATTACAAATCGAGGCATGGAACACGGCAGGGAATAATGTAAACACAGAGGCAGAACTTCGATTCGAGATGTGCAAATGGGAAGCGAGATGTACCGAGACGGGAGGGTTGTTGTCGCCGGCCATTGCATGACCCACGCCGCGACGACGGGCACCGCGTGACCTAGATGCAGGTCAGCGCTGACGATGCACGGGAGCCGTGTGCACCTCACCGCTGCTGGCAGGCACGCGGACGGGAGGGGGGCCCCGGCTACTGCCGATTCCGCCCGCTTGGTCGCCGGAGCGAAGGATGCCTTCGTAGGCGTCGATGTGTGGCCAACCTTCGCTTGCGTTGACGTTGAGCCCAGACATACGCAGCTGGCCTGGGGATGGGATGGTCGACGACGAGAGCGGATGCGGCACGGAGGTGTATGAGTTGTAGGCACCGGATCCGGAGCCCGGCGGCGCCAGGGAGAAGAGGTTCCTTGTGCAGCGGGCGTCGTAGTAGTCAGAGACGTTGTCGTATCCAGCGACGTTGAACTCGGAGCCGTTGCCGGATGCGCCGACGTTGAACTCCGAGCTATTCCCTTCGCCGTTGAAGCCGTCCATCCCCGACGACGGGGTCAAGCACGGTCGATCCGGTGCCGGACGTGGTGGATCCGATCGACAATGGGGTGGATCTGGCGGTGGAACGGTGGATTCTAGCGGAGGCAGCGAGAGGAGCGGCGGGGGAGAGGGAGAGCGGCGCTGCGGGAGAGGGAGCGCTAGGCTTAGAGTTTGAGGAGTGTGGATGAGCTGAGGAGTGTGGATGAGCGACAGAGGATGGGGGCGGTCGTCCACACAATATCGGTCGAATTTGGCCGGTCCAAAGTTTGCAGACCTGTTTAGTTCAAGAAGGCTGAAACACTGTGCAATTCTGGATTCTTCAGAACGTCAGCACTCGTCAGCACTGCTTCCCCTTCCACGAGACGGACCGGCAGAGGAAGAGGGCGAGAAAAGAAGCGAGCCAACCAACAAGGAGCCAAAGAGCCAAGCGTCACGCGCGGCGCGCGCCGGTAGACCCCCGACCGCCCGATGGCGTGCTCGGCGCTCCGGCGGCCCGCGCGACTCGAGCCTTAGCATTTCTTCCCCCCACGGCACCGGCTGGTTTCAGTCGCACCCACATGGCCACATAGTCGCCCGCTCCTCTGCTCTCCCGAATTCGGACCCACCAAACCCTCGCTCACCCAAACCGCCCGCCCTCCGCCGCCGCCATTTCCCCCGACCGCCGTCACCAGGGCAAGGGTTGCGGAGGCGAGGGTGACCCCGGGGTTTTGCGGAGGGTTTTGGGGGTTTAAGTCCGTGCCGCTCCGTTCGCGCGTCCAGGGGACGAAATGATGAGCGGGAAGAGGCAGAGGCAGGAAAAGGACAAGATAGCCGAGGAATGCTGCTTCATTTTCAAGGACATCGGGCACGACCTCCGCGTATGTGACTCTAGGTAAACCTTTGTCGTCCTATATACGTGTGATTCCGCCGCCCCGATAGCTGTATTGATGGTGAACATGCCGGGTTTTTTTGGGGGTTTTTTGTGTCGATCGGTTGGCTCGGCCGCCCCGATAGTTGTACTGATGTTGAACATGCGGGTTTTTTTTGGGGGGTTTCTGTGCGGTTGGCTCTTTTGGTGCGAAAAAAAGACTGGAATTCATCGCGATTGCTCTTTAATCAGTTGCGTAATTTCGTGCTGCTGGCTTGTTCCGGCGTATTTGGATGGCTGTGCGGAATGCAGCTGGGTAGATGTTGGTGCAGCGATTCTGCGTGTGAATCCACCTAGTCCCTTGGGGAAAACGTCTCCTGGTTCATTTTATTTTTCAGTCCAATCGGTTACCAACAGCTTTGCCTGCTAATTTTGCGTCCTTGTCCTTTCCAGGAACTGCCTCAAGGCTTACCATCCAGGCTGTGTCCAAAACAAAGATGAGGGGTTCATGTGCGGTGAGAACTTATACACTGTCGATTTTACCATTCCTATCCTGAATGTGTGGATGCTATGTTAATGTCAAACAATAGTTTTGATTGGCGTTTTGCATCACACATGTGCTGCACAATCATGATGACCTACCCATTCGGTGAACATGACCATGCATCCTAAATGTGAGCCTGGTTTTATGAGCCTGTACAGGGAAAAGTGTTTCTGGTTAATTAATTTGTTGGCAGCAGTATACACTAACATTTCTAGTGTTTTGACAATGCATCATCATCAATGACTGCTACGAAAGGACAATGTCCTTCAATAGTTCTGCAGATGTTCATGTCTTGAAGGCTGGTATGATCTGTTGCAATTAAAAATAGTACCCCCTTCAGTCACAAATACTTGTACTTGGATAACATCATAGTCTTAAGAAGATGTACTTTTCACGAGTATTTTATATTGCAGTAAATTTGTAGAATCCATAAAATTTGTACCGTGGAAGTGTTTTGCCAAAAAAAACACCACACATATGCTTTTCATGTTTCTAATATGTATGTTTTGGAATATATTGATAACCATAGCTTTAGAAAGGACAAAAATTGGTTGTCACTCACGTTCACTTGTTTGTACCTTGGTTATGGCCACATATCCTGAAGTACAAACCACCTTATGAAATTATCCTTGTTCTTTTCTGGACATCTTTTTTTTTTTCAAAGTTATGCTGCTGGACATTTACTTTCAACTGTTTACTATTTTACGGAGCTACCTGTTCCAGCATTATGCAACATGGAACAGAAATACAACTAGCATTTCAGTGCCTGCAATAAAAACTTGTTAACATTAACTACCCAACTTCTTTTGTCTGACAACACATCAAGCTAACCAGGACTTAAATAGTTGCACATACAACAACAACAACAACAACAAAGCCTTTAAGTCCCAAACAAGTTGGGACTTAAATAGTTGCACATAATAAGCATTTTGCGCCTGACATATATGATCATGAATTGTGGAATGTCTGTTTTAACCTCTTTTATGGAAGACGTTTTAGCTTCTATACTCTTGAAATCTATTGTAATTCATTCGTGGGCCTAATTTTGACTTTGTACAATTGGCACATGTGTCCAGTGCAGAGGACGTTCTGATTATCAGTGCCTGTGCTGTCCACTTTACTCGGTTTGCTGTGCCTGCCTTGGAAAAGTAGAATTTGTGCAACTGAGAAAGCAAAATAAGGGATTCTGCAGAACCTGCTTGAACCTGGCTATCGCGATTGAGAAGAATGATCCTCATGAGGTAACTGCATGCATGTACCAACTATTTTTCTGAATCATGATACTGTTCTGAAATGCACTGGAGGCTGCATGCCATTTCATTAAAGAAGGAGAAAAAAAAATCCATGTATAATCCACACAGCCAGACTCACACGTGCATCCAAACCCAACCATCACACACATGGGCCATAGGGGGCTGCAGCCCCCCTTTGTCTAAGGGAGTTTTCTGATGAGCCAGATGTCAGTGTTTTAGGGATTGTATATTTTTTAGCTTCCCATGGCAGTTGCCTGCTGTTGCGTACAATAATTGCTAAGTAAGACAATGTATGTCTGACACCCACTGCTCTCCTGCATTTGCTGCTCATTACGGCTCTCAAGCATTTCTCTATTCTTAAAGCATCAACGGGCATTGTACTGAATGATGTAGGAGCTCATACACAATGTCATCAAATGAGCTTTACATGCACAAGCACGTCATTTCATTTTTCATCTTACTTGCTGGCTTATCTTGCTCATGGACAAAGCACAACCTGGAAGGTAGTAACAGTTAGCTAGGTGTAGCATGAGCATATGGAATTGGCCCCCTCTTGATTTTAGCTCACGCTCCACCACTGATCACACACCCACAACACTCCTAGAACAAGAATGCCATAGTCTAAGTGGATAAAACAACCCAGACTCCTCAAGTACAATATTGGGTCTTTACTAGTCAGTTCTCGAAAAGAGTTTGTTGCTTGCTATAAAGTTTACTTTTATTTTTTCCCCTCCATAACTTTGTTGGATATCTTTGTGGAAAGAATTCCAAACTAGTTTAGATTATATAAAAAAAATACAATTTGACCTCTGCAACATGTTTTTTTTTCTTCTTCTGTCTTTTCTGACAACTGTTCATGTGCATCTCCAGGCAAAAACAGATAACTACGAAATTTTGTTTAAAGACTACTGGGAAGGAATTAAAGATGCAGAACATTTGACATTGGTTGACCTGGAAGAAGCTAGTGATATTCTGAATAGAAAGCTTAACTGTAAAGAAGGAGCGAATTTAGAGAGATTTCCAGCTGTTGATCACAAGTCAGATGAAAATACATCTCCTGATAATGGCGCCAATGATCAAACAATTCCTTTTGACTCTAAGGGCAAACAGATTAAAGCGAACACATCACAGAAGAACAAGTCAAATAAGAGAACCTATGTTGGGTGGGGTTCCAGAGAGCTAATTGGATTCTTGTCAAGTTTTGGAAAGGATACGTCAAAACCTCTTGAAGAACTTGAAATTATTGGAGTTGTCAAGGGGTACATCAAAGAGAAGAAACTATACCAGGACGATAAGAAACTTCGTTTCTTGTGTGATGATAAGCTGCAACCCCTGTTTACGAGAAGAAAAGTGAGATGCAAAATGATCTGTAGGTTCTTGGCAGTTCATCTAGCTTCAAATGCAGTTTCAGAAGATGAAATATTTTGTAGTTCTAAAGATGATGATGACGCCCCAGTTATTAAAAAGAGACCTTGGAATAGTCTGGAGCCAAAGATTGCTAAGAGGGTCTCAGAAAGAAGCAAGAGACATTTTGCCTCCCTTACTCAGAATAATATCAACCTAATCTACCTGAGAAAAACTTTAGTTATTAGTCTTTTGATGAGTCAGCCAGACACATTTGAACAGAAAGTTGTTGGCTGTTTTGTTAGAGTCAAGTGCGGCAAAAAGGTGCACAGCTATGAAATACCTAGAAAAGGATACCTGCTTGGACAAGTAACAGGTATGGATCACTTGCAATCATTCTTTCTTAGGTTTGATGGTCTAGTTCATTTGTGAAGAAAGGAAACAACTTTCTCACGTGCTGTTGGATAAATCTGTTAACAGGCATCAAGAAGTCTGAAAATGAATACAAGATAAATGATACATGTACAAATATTCTCTTATGTGTTACTGGTTTGTTGGATGATGTCAGTATATCAATGCTCTCAGATGAGGACTTAGCAGAGGTACTATTTTTTTTTAATCCAGTAGCATTTTAATGCTATTATGTTTGTTGTTGCTGATGGAAAATTAAATTTACTGCTACATTTGTTCTAAAGTAACTTGTCATTACTAAGTAGTTTGTGCAACATTGGTTCACTAATTCAATATTTAGCCTTTTTTGCCTGAATAAAAGATGTGGTGGAATAATTATGTCTTTTCCCTTGGTAACAGGATGAGTGTGATGATCTTATTTCTTTGGCTGAGAAAGGACTACTGAAGCGGACCACTGTTGTAAGATCATATTCTGAATTTTTCTTCTTTTTAATGCAGTGGCAGTGCCTAACCATTTGAATATGTGGCACTGGTTAGAGTAGACTTATCATGCTGTTGAATAATGATTTCTTTCTTTCACCTTTGACGTCCATTGCTCTAGTGATGAGAATATTTTGTATCTGCACTGCATGTGTTGTATGTGTGTGTACATTTATTGTGAATCAATATTATGGTTCTCATTCTAACATATTCACATGGCTAATTACTAACGCAAATCTGTTGCTGTATCTCATGTCAAACAAATCGCAGATTCTTCTAGCATATTCCAGTGCTAAAGTAAGATAATTCATATACAAATTCATTAGGGGATCTATGATTCTTATGCTCTAAAGAACGCTTAGTACAATACAGGCGCTTGATTTGCAGGGGTAGACTGGCCTTGTCCAGGGAGACCTTTATTTTTGGGATGTTCCCTGGGAGTGTGGTTTGTGAGGGGAAATCTCTATGGCCGGCGGTTAAGCCACAGTCTTGTACATAAACTCTCTATTCTGCTTAATTGAAATGCAGAGCTCCTGCCAGTTCGTTAAAAAATGATCTAGGAAATTTTCCTTGGTTGCTCTTCCCATTGGATGTTTAGAACACTAGCAAATACTGAGGAGTTATGAGGGCAAACAAACCAGATTGTTTTGTTAATAGAAAGGAAATTTACTAGTCCATAGAGATGAAGGACCACAGTAATATTTTCTATATGTTATATGCTAGCTAGTTAGAATGATGGGAAATGTTTTGGGTATTGTGAAGTGTTACTTTGTTTGTGCCAGGTCATGTCATGGACGGTTCATACTCTGTACTTGTTGATAGTCGAGGATCAATTTGTTTCCGGTTTTCCACTACTCCCTTCAGCTTTAAAAAAAAATAAAAATCTTTGGACACTGGCGGTCTTGTAAAGTGTAATGTGGGCTACATGGGTTCATAGGTTAAAAAAGTCCCGTGGGAGCGAATTTTCAGGCTAGGGTTAAAAAAGTCCCCTCGTCTGTCCCACACCAAAGCACAGGTCTAAGGTCCGGCCCCGGTCGTGGTCGTTCTCACATGGGCTACGGTGCCGCTGTGTATGGGTGGGGCAGGGGTTCAGAGGTCAACCTTCATGGGTTCATAGGTTTTCTTGACCTACGTGAGAACGTCTTCTTCTTAATCCAACGCCTGGGGGTAGTCTTACCCCCCGCTGGTCGAGTTTTTTTTTAAGGCCAACCTGTTTACACCTAAGTTTGAACCTGTCAGCTGGAGGCAGGGGTTCAGAGGTTTTATTGACTTGCGTGAGAAGGTCTTGTTCTTAATGCAATGCCGGGGGGCTGTCTTACCCCCCGCAGGTCAAGTTTTTTTTTAAGCCAGCCTGTTTACCTAAGTTTGCACCTATTAATATCTGTCAGCTGAAAATACTTAAAGATAGCATGTCTCCTGTTGCACTTGAGCTTCTAATGCATATGCTAAGCTCCTTTGTTAGTTTTCTGAGTTTGCTCTTTTTGGCAGGCTGAGTTGGAGGAAAAGGTGGCAACAGTACATAAAGACATAGTTAATCATGTAAGTGCACTTGGCAGTTCAGTGAATGGTTATTTTGCTACTTCATGCTTGTGTATGTTGGAAGGAAAATGTATGCAGATAGATATAAATTAGAAGTTTAACAAGTAACTGGTTGTCTGAATCAACTGAAAAGGAGTACTTTGTAACTCATACTGAGGACATAGTGCTTTTCATGGACACGACATAGTATCAATATCAGCATTTCTTTGCTTTGAAACTTGTACACAAATATTTTATTGCTGTTCTCCTCTTTTGCTTAGAAACTTGAATTATTTGTCCACCATACCCTAATTGATACGGCTATTTGTTTTTGGAAGTGCTGTAGGTCTGAATGGCAATATTACCTGCATCACATACTAATCTTTTGCATCTATTAGACAACATTTGATATCTGAAAGCAAAATTTTAAATTCTCATGCTAGATTCAGCTCTTCATTGGTCCTACTATTGTAGTGATATATCCTTTCTTTCCATGTGTTTGTTATATGTGCATCTAATCTTATTGATGAAATTGGCATTTTCCAGTGGATTGAAAGAGAACTTGTGAGACTAGAAAGAAAGATCAACATTGCACAGATGAAAGGGTTACACGTAGAATATCCTTTTTAGACTGACTGTGATCATCATGTAGAATAGTATAGTGTTTCATTTTGTTAATATCATCTTGCTTTCATATTTCACTGTTAGTACTTTAGAGGACCATTGAAGAAACTTCCCTTAAGGTTTCTTCCTTGACGCATTCTTTTCTTACATTCAGTGGCGGAGCCTCGTGGAGGCCAAGCTGGGCATCGGCCCCCCTTGGTTGACTATGCTCCACTGTTATTCCTGTGAATGCATTCATTGTGTAGCATCCGGTTTTAAAAACAAAACCAGATACACACCATATGTGAGCCTAGAAAGTCAAATCTCACATATAGCTACAAATAAGGGTAATATCAATAGATAATGCTTAAATACATAATGTATTAGTGTAAAGAATATAACCTCATAGTATAGACAATAGACAGCGGAAAGACAACTCCAATCTTCAAGCGAAGACTCCAATACCACAGGGACAACTGACTGGTTGATCACAAGTCTAATTCCTCCAAACTAGCAATCTGGTATCCATCCGGGATTTTTGTCCAAATAATTGAAAAGTAAAGCAAGCGTAAGTACATGTCGTACTTAATAAATATAACATGGTGTTCATGAGGCTCAAAAGGTTGACACTGGTTCAACTGCGATTAGCTTTTAATGAGACATCTTTTAGCAATTGGGTGGCATCAAATTTATTCACAAGCCCACGTAAACACATGATCAGTTAAACATGAATAATGAATATCATAAATAATTAACCATTAGTGAGCATCTTAATCATCCATATCATTAGTGTTCATCATCATATCATTAGTGTTCATCATCTGTTCCGTAAATGTTCCAAGGCCGCTCGTGACCGTGAGCACGGTTGATATACTAGTTTTACACTCTGCAGAGGTTGTACACTTTTACTGTGAGTCGTGATTTACCCTTTCGTCCGAGGCGGCCAACCTCTTGACCCACTACCAAGGAAGATCGGCAGGGTTCACTATGAAGCCTTTCAAAGGTTCGTCTAACAAGTTAAGGCCATTAGATTCACTCGACAAATAGATATAGGAACCCCTTGTCGAATGGCACAGTTCCATCACGACTATACACATAAGAGTAGAGGCTGTCCTATACCCGATTCGCCAAGCCATTCTTACGCCAATAAAGGTAACCACTAACAAGCTAGAAAAGGTCCTCATACTGAGCTAAAGCCAGAGCCATATAGCCCTCACAGCTGTACTGTAAGTCCCGGATAAATCACTTACAGACAAGTCCTTAGGGAGAGGAATCTAGAGCACCATAAAAACAACCCAATACTCTAGCCCTCTTGTTCCATGTTACTAAAAATCTTTTAATGTTTATTGCATATTCCATTAGTCAAGTTACAAGATCATGGTTGTAGTTGAGCACTAGCATCATTCTACCCAATGCAATAACCCAAAAGTAACAAGGTATAAGTACAAAAGACTAGGATATCCTTAGTGGCAGTTAAGGTAGACACATGCAGTATGAATTATATGATTAAAGGTATATAGGACAACAAGGAAGATCCCATGCTATACTTGCCTTAAAACACCGATCCTTCGGTAAGCTTTAATCTTCAACGTTCTTCGTGGATTATTTATCTCTTCTTGATCAGAGAAAAACATTGGTGTGAGAGAAAACACACGTTCCCGGTTGAATCTCGATCGTTTACGAGCAAAAACGAAATCATAATCTTCAACGCTTCTTTCTCTTGATCACCACGCATCTCATACAAAATCATAAAGCACCACGCAAGCATCCATACATGAAGCAAACAATAGATCTAAATCAGAACAATACATCAAACCTAAAATCAAGATAAAAAGTTTGTAAAACGAATCTACGTCTCGCTACGAACACACATACGCGAAAAGCACGCTAATCGGAACCACGGTTGTAAAGAAACGACTACAAAGTCTTATATTATAAAAGAAAAGAGAAGACTATAAGCTTGATTTATTTTAGTTGACAAAGCCATGAAAAAGTTATTAGTTCAGACTAGACAAACCATAATTTAATTTTAAAACCCCGAGTTGAAGCTAATCATATCATAACTTATAAAAACTATCACATTCCTTACTATAATCAGGTTAAACTTTGTCTTTTCAAAAGAAAATAAACATGTGAGAGCATCTAAACGAGTTTAGCCTGTAGGCAACATGTTTAAACTAAACAAAATTTTAATTTAAAAGTATATCTAGGTTAGCAATTATTAATATTAGTATACAAAACACCAAAGTAAAAACCTATATTGATTTTAATTATAAAACTAGTTATAAGCATATTAACTAATTTAATTTTTATTTATAACTACATAAGCCAGTAACACGAAAAACGTTAGCACTAACATGTAGATCACATTGACACGAACCTAACGAAATTTGAATGAAGCAAAACGGAATTAAAACGAATAAATGATGGAAGAATTACGAACTCATGGCAGTTTTGTAATTACCTCGTCTTCTACATTATCACGTGCAGATCGTGGCCTCCATGGTCATGGCTGCTGCACAGGGAACTCGCATGGGAGGAAAAGGGCCATGGCCAGGAGCTTGGCCTGCTGGCCGACCGGAGGAAGAGCCCGCACTCGCCCGGCTGGGTCGTCCCCATGGTGCCAGGCAACGCACGGCCGACGGCTCCGCTACTTCGGCTTGGCACAGGAGCTGCAACGGCGGAGGTGGGATCAGTGCTATATGCCACAAGAGATTGAGATGAACCAAAGAATGGCCTAGACGTGATGAACATGCATGCATGGCCGGCAGCAAGGCAGAGATGGTGGCGTGATTGCTTGTGTATTATGCGGTATAGATCATGGTTGGCATGTAGACGTATATCACACATGGAAAGGCAGCATGCAGCAGAGGTAATCAACGGGCATGGTGTAATTAACAAAGAGGAAGGAAAACGTGGGGATGCTTACCAACGAACAACTACGAACGGGCAGCGCGGCGGCAACGGCGGCGGCGACGACGACGAGGCGAGGAAGGAGGAAAAATATAATTTACTATACGAGGGATTTTCCAAACTAGGGACTCCTCATACGGTAGTTTTGGTGTGCTTTGCCCAAGATGTTGGTAAATATATATATGGAGAAAAACTCCCCACATTCCCATCAACTAACGATATGTTAATAATTGACGTTGCACCATCCGTCTGCACTAATGGGCCTAAATAAACATTAAAGACCATTAGTAAATAAATGCATGGGCCTTTAAGATTAACTAGGATTATTGCACATGGACTTTGAGCATTGGAAAAAATGAGAGACTTATTATTTTTGGAATTAATTAATTTCATGGATAAAATAATTCTAGAAAAGTCCATAATTAATATTTAAGCCACGAAAAATACTCCAAGACCTCTAAAAATTTGGAGAAAATTCTCGGAGACACTTTGGAACATGATGAACCCAAATAAAGTATTTGGAGCTCATAAAAAGATTGTTGGGAACTTGGAACATAAAGATTAAGGTGAAGGAGGTAGGAATTAAATTTCAGAAAACAACTGAAAAATTCCTAGAGATAGATATTCGTCTCCTAAACGTATAAAAAAACACACATTTTGCACATAGAAACACGAGGTGCGACCGGCATGAATGCAACAAACACGTTTCTACCTTATGATAAATTTTAAATTAATGAAAATTTTATTTTCCTATGTTTTCATGTGCTCAAAAATTCAAAAATAAATCATTTTAACTCTATTTTCAAAAGTGACAACTTTTGGGGTGTTACACATTGTTTCATGCGATAGAGAGAAGAAAAATATTTAACTAAGAACACAGGCAGTCTGTAGTAGCTAGAAGTTAGAGGCAAGATGAATTAGCCCCTCCTTTGTTTGATGACACGCTCTGCCGTTGCTTACATTGGTGGAACTACTGGACCAAAAAAACTTTTAAACACACCAGCTGAAAGACAGCGTCGTCTTGAAGAGGTTCCAGAAATTATTCTGGATACAGAATACAGAGAAAAGGAAACTGAACTCCAAGTTGCAGCAAGCAACTCATCTCAAGAGAGTAGAGGTGCCAACACTTGAAATTTTAGTCTCTTATAGCACTTTTTCCTTCCTTTGCATTTGTTTCACATTCATAATGGCGCTGTGGAAAACTGAATACCTAAGTTGTTACATGCTCAATCCAAATGGCGCTGTGGAAAAGTAAGCACAGTTAATTTATACAAAATTGAGCTAATTATTTTGTCAGTGCATCATTTTGTTGTGAAGTAACACCATAATTTCCATTACAATTGAAGTAGGCATATATATTTGCCCTTACTACATGGAATTCTGTTCCTACAGGATTGCAGTTGTTCATTAGCTATATTTAGAATGCAAGTATTCAGACAAGTTGATTTGGAGATGATACAGCAAGCCATGTGATATCTGTTTTGAAATATTAAAAGTGATATTTAGTTATGGAAACTTCAGTTTAGCGTGCTGTGAGTTCGATTTATTTAGATTTTATACTTACTACTCCATGGCAACCTATGCTCCCGCACAGGCTAGAATCTTAGGAGATACAAGCATTAGATGTTACTGTTTAATACCTACGACTAATAAAAAATATTTATATTGATTAGCCATAAGCAGCTTATAAGCACCAAACAGGCTCATAATCCTGCAACATGCCACGGAGTAGGGGGCTCATCCAAACTTTTTAGTTTTCCTTCGTAGTTATCCTTCATAGTGTGCTCTGGTATCAGTGTGATTAAAGTATTTGCTTTGGCCATGCTTTGCACTTAAAGTTCGATTGTATTTAAGGATTTCCCATTCTCTTCTTTTAAGACAATGATCCTGCACATTTGAGGAAAAATAAGCAATTTCGCATTCTGCATCTCTAGCCTTTTTCCCTTTCCTACAAGTTATTTTAAACTGAGTATAGACAAAAGTGAAACTAATGGTAGTTTTCCTTGTCACTCTCTTACACTAAGACCTGCTTGTCTTGCTTGTTTTCAGGTGCCACTCATCAAACAGTCGATTCTTTGAATGTTCTCAATGGGGAACCATCAAAAGGTATGATTAAAATCTACATTTGTCTGCCTTAGATCTTTTTTATTTTTGAATTTATATTTTGGGAGGACCCTAGGTTCCGTTACAATTCTCTGTTATCCACCTTTTCCTTTTAAGTAATTTCTATTCTGAACTTTTACTGCTAAATGGAACTAATGTCAAGTTTGGTTGATCTCTTTCTACTTGCTAAGGGCTAGGCTGTGGTTGCTACGCTGTGCTGTTGAATCTACTTAGTTGGGGAAATCATGACTAATTGTAGTAAGATGTTATACTGTTGAAGCTCCACAAAACATGCTATCAACTAATTACTATATCCAAACTTAGAAATAAATTAGTGGTTTTGAATGCCATTATAATGCCATTGGAGGCAAAGACCTGCTTATCTTTCTTGCTCTCCATCTAATACTAAAGCCTACTTACTTGCTTGTTCCAGGTGCTACAGAGGAAATACATGATTGCTTGAACGTTCTTAACAAAGAATCATCAGAAGGTTTGTTTCAAATATGGTGTTTTGAAAATTACGCTACCTGTTTTCCTTTGTTTACCTTATAACTTCCCTTATGTAATTAATCGCTATCTATGGGCTATTTTGGTGATTTCGTCTGCCATCAGCTGCATCTAAGCAAGTTGATGCTACTCGTGAAGCTCCTTCTGAAGGTTCTGTACTGTGATTCTTATCTAGTGCTAACACTTATCAGACAAACAATTTGATTTGTATGTTCATTCAACTTTTGATGTTCCCAAAAACAATGGAACCAGTCTGAGATATATTTTATGTGCATATAAATTTTAATTAGAACTTGATTGAAACTAATAAGGATAATAAATGATGGAATGCTTAAATGTTTTAGGGTCGTTAGTTATATTGAGTAACTGGAATTCTGAAACCAATTGAACACCAAAACCATAGGATCACTTAGTCGTGTGGGTTGCGCTAGATACTAATAGTCTAGCATGGTGATGCCAAGAAACCCTGATAGACCACTGACCACCAACTGTTACATACTTACATTCAATAGCAGGGATAAGGTAATACCTTCACGCATATAATTCATTTGTTTGCATGCGGGTATAATGTTGATAGAAAATTGAATATATTGTCTTTTCTTATGACCAACGATCATGTCAGTTATGAACTGCTTGATCATAAATCCATTTCTTCTGATATGTTGATCCTGTGCAATTAATGCTGCTGGTTTTGGATCTTATGTATTCATTTTATCCATGTAGCTCATGAAGCCTGCCTCAGTGGTGTTACTCCTGATCCTGCACTACATTATCAAATGGACGATGCTCAAGGTTTGCTACTCAACACCTTTGCTAATGTGATGTATCCTTGCAAGATCTTCTAGAGGTTTCTAATATTTGCATGGTTGGCTCCCATTTCTTAATAATTCCAAGTTTGGTCATATTGGTTTAGTGTCAAGTAGAATCTAAATGACTGGGCATTTGTTGCATTTTCCCCATTCAAACACATGGATTGCTATTCTGATTGTATTGGTGTTTATCGTATCCTGCTGCAGAAATAGCTGTGCATTTGCTCTTTGCTGTTAAGACATTGCACAGTGACATGCTATTCTCAATCCTGTCGTTAACTTTCTAACAGTCTCCTCTTTTTCTGCAATCACATTTAACTTTATTTGTAAAGTTAATGCAGATGGTAGCCCAACTCAAGCCATGAACATTGACCAAGATGAAAGTGACCACTCCCGGCAAGCTGCCATGGCAAAGATTAATGAAGTTGTAGAAGTCATCGATCTAAGCAGTGATGACGATGAGGACCCTCGCACAGGGCAACATAAGCCAGAAGGCAAGGCGATGCATACTCCAAGGGCCATGAATGGGGATGTTCACCTGGAGCAGCGCGAGCCAGCACCTGCAACCATGAATGGGGGGTTCTTCAGCCGGAGCAGCGACAGCCAGCTCATGCAGCCATGAATGGAGTTCTGCGCCCAGAGCAGCACGGGCCAGAACATGCAGCCACGAACGGGCGTGTCACCTTCGGCGCTCCTGTGGCAGTGGCACTATATAGACCCTCAAGGAGAAACCCAAGGGCCATTCACGCTGTTGCACATGTTACATTGGAAACGGCTGGGCTTCTTCAACAACGAGGGCTTCCGAGTGTGGAAGACGGGGCAGACTTCTGAGCAGGCTATCTTGCTTAGAGATGCCTTCTTGTTGCATCTGTAGCCTGCTCTCGTCGTCGATGCTTTTTGGATCTCGTTTCCTTCCCGGTCTGGACCTCATGAACATGGAACACCTTTGGTAGGCTCGAGCATTGTGCCATTTTTGGATGCATGAATGTTCAGTGTTCAGTCTGGATTGGACGTCGAAATGGATCAACAACATGAGCATTTTTATGGTTAAAATAGGAACATTTTCAAACGGGCTTGTACTGTGTTACTACCTCCTACTCTCCTAGTGTGCTAATGCGAAAGGGGCTTTTTGTGAGTCATTTCGAAGACGCCTTGCCCTCGCGGCCTCACCCCAAGGCCGATGCTCACTGACACTGACTGGTCGACAACCCCGCGCGAAGCTGCCGACGGCCTGCGGATTGAAAGACGCCGACCGCCCAGAAGACTACCGCCACAGCGCCTCTCGCCGTGCCCTGTGCGTCGTGACCCCTCCTACGAAGCCGGCCGCCGGACATGAGGCCGGAGCACCGTCCTAGGAGTCGAACATGCACCTTTCCGTGGCTTCCATGGATGGATTAGCTCCCATCAGTTTTGTATGGAGTAGCTTCCGCAATCAAGCAAAAGAGCAGTGGTGCAGTGCAGGCAGTCAGAATCAGGTGTGCCGATGTGCAGGGAACAAAACTAATGTAGTTGGATAAATGCGGACCTCTTTGCCTCCCGCTGCTGCTCTCAGTACTCGGCAAACAGAAATCTCAGTAGTACTGAAATCCTTGTTGAGATTTATAGAAGCCAAACTACTTGAAAGCTTCTACAAATTGCAAATACTGATGCAAGATGAGAGTTCTAAAATTACTTGGAAGCCAACAAGATTTACAATAACTTGGAAGCCGACAAATTTGCTGAGTAGGAGTACTGAATCCAAGTTATAGAAATTGTTCACAAAAATACTAACACAACTGCTATGATTTGTCAGAAGCTGGGAACAAAGTTTTGAAGGAAATCAAATAAATACCGAAACACTATAAGGTGGTGTTCGCTGGTCTGAACATGTCCAGCCAGCAGTCTGGTGTTCCTCACGTGTTACTGTTCATCAAACCAGCCGAACAGTGTTTTCCTCTCACAACAAACCGGCTGAAACAGTATTTTTCAGCCAAGTTTCAGACCAGCGAACGGGGCCATGAGATAAACAATGACACCTACTGGCTCAAGTAAGTGGAAAATAGTGACAGGTACTAACAACAGCTAGAAATATGTCAGCATCGTTCACTATCCACGAATGCTCAACACTCTATACTACTAAAGCCGATGAGAGTAGATAGTGAAGAAAAGTACTAGAGAAATGCTAAATACTAAATAATACTGACAAATACTAAACACGATGAGATGTCATTTCAGGGAATGGTATAAAAATTTGCAAGCCATGGGGTAAACAATAGTCACGTCCCCTCCAACAATGGTCAAAGAAGAAAAAATTATTACGGTTGAAAAATAGCACGAAATGTACAACGGAGACGTCTTACTCTTCAACCACTCGCTACCCAAGAATATCACTACTAGCCTACGGTCACTACGGGATGTACACCACTTGCTCAACCAGCATGGTCGTGCAAGAATGCAAGGAAAAGCAATCGTAGTTACATCAGAGGTTAAGTTACGCCCGCAACAATGTCTGAATTTAGCGCCTAATGACCTTGCCAACTTGACGCTGGTTGCGAAAATAACTCAGAAGGACCTGTGCCTGCACATACAAAACTAAAATAGTAAGCCGACGCGTAATAACATATATGTTTGTCTTGCAAGTTTTCACTTCTCAAACATGAAGTACAGAACCGAAAGTGTCAGCTTATGCTTATGCCAATATGTGCAAGTGCAACTGTACCTTCTCTCTTGCACGGGCCGTGCCTGATTGCGACAATGCCACCAAAGGAGGCATGGCGCCTTCCTGGAGCACCAGGCTGCAGAACCTGCTGTTGTTCGTGCAGAGCTGCAGCAAAGCAGCAGCAGCGTTCTCCTTCGCCCGTGCGGAGCCCAGCTCAACAACCTCAACCAACACCGGGATGCCACCTGCCTGAGCAATATCATTCCTTCCCTCCTGCACTGTGGCAAGGATTGCCAAAACGGAGACGGCCTTTTCAACCATCCCAGCTGCTGGGTCCATCAGCTCCACCAGGTGCTTTACAGCCCCGGCCTCAATAATCCGGGCTTTGTTCTCGTGAAATATCGATAGGTTGAAGAGAGCTGTTGCTGCATCCTTCTTCCCCTGCGCACTGCCATCTTGCAGCAGGTCGACCAGGGGTATGATCGCTCCAGAGCGTCCGATTTTGGCCTTGTTATCTTCATTTACTGAAAGACTGAAGAGAGTTGCAGCTGAGTTTGCTCTTGCCTCAGGGTTACCCGTCTCAAGAACGTGGATGAGAGGCTTGATGGCATCCGCACTTGCGATGGCGATCTTGTTGTTGTCATCTAACGACAAATTCAGGAGTACTGTTACAGCATTTTCCTGCATGCTGGGATCTGCAGAATAAAGAAGATTCACCAAGAAGGGTATAGCACCGCAGTTTGCAATGGCAATTCTACTCTCCATGCTGTGCCTTGAAAGAACCAGGAGCTCTCCTATTGCTGCCCTTTGGACATCAGTACACTCATTTTTCAGGTCCTCAATAAGTTTACGAACTTCATTATCGGCACTAGCAAAATCAGATCTTGACTCCATTGGAACAGCTTCATCTGATTGTTGCTGCCAGACTAATCGATTTCGAGAACGAACACCACCCAACCTTGGCAGCCAATTTGGTTTTGAGCAGGTGGCCATTGGACCATTTCTTGTATTTTCTGATGCAATGCTGTTACTTGAGACCAGTTGCTCCTTATTCTTCTCAACGACTTCAAGATGGTTGCTGCTGGAAGAAGCACCTGTGCCAATATCACTACTGATACCATTACTTTGGAGATGCTGTTCAACATCAGAAGCATGGAAACCATCCTTTCTCAATTGCTTAAGGGCTTCAGAACCATCAATAGTCGCATTGCATATTAATGTGTTTGCTTCAGTAGCTGCAATTAGTAACTTCGAAGAATCAGTTTCAGAATCATCTGTGTCTTCAGAAGATGAAGCCTTGGAGATTTGATCATCTGAATCAGAATTCTCATGCAGCAAGTTAGGATGACAACTGTCATCTGATGATATCATATGATCTGGTGAGCCAAACTTATTTGTCCTTGGGGAGTTTTCAGAGGAAGGAGATTTATCACTTGTTCTACCATTAATCGGCTTGAGGGAAATTGAAAAGCTCAAACTCAAGAGTTTCACAGGGTCTGGTAGCACTACACCATGTATCTCAGACCAATTTTCAATCAACTGTTTGACAGTGTAGTTAGGAATCAAATTACTGTGTCCCAAAGTTTGACGTGTCTTGGGGCAGACATTGTAACCCAAGTCAAGCCATTTCCTGATGAAAACCCGTTCATATGTTTGACCAGAAGCCACAATCACTGGATCTGACATTAGTTCAAGGGAAAGGGGGCAGCAAAAATCAGCGGGTATGGGCACTCCATTAATACTATGCATCGGTTTTCCTTCCACATGTTTCTCAAGCATATGGTTGACTAATTCAGAGATATGGTTGATACCATCTAGTTCTGAACTATCCTCAGCATTGACTCTTGTTCTAATCTTGGCAAGGGCAACAGACTCCATCAGCAACTCTTGATTTGTGGATAAGCTCAAAGAAACTTGGATATTTGTCAATGTCTCTGACTTTGGCATATATTTTCCGACAAGATCCCTGGAAGCCTCGTTGATTATACCCATAATTTTCTCACATTGAAATTGCTTTATTTTCTGAAATTTGCAAGAACAGAAGTGATTAGAATATGAGATCATCTGAAAGGAGTACTACTGATATGACAATAAAGCTTTTTCACTACCTCCAAGTACACTGAAACACAATTGATTTCTGGTGGTGTCACTTCAGAATTGACAACTTGGCACACTTCAAGGACATAGTTTTGCATCTTGGCAATAAGGGACTCCACCTGCATAACCTTCATATAATAATTTGCAAATATTAAATAACGAAAGCGTTGTATAAGCTATAAGTTGTGTCTTATGTGAATGACAGTAGTAAATGGAAGGGATAAGGGAATTACAAAATAAATTTTGCTCATCATCAAATCCCAGCTTCCAACTAGCTTTATCGCATCATTGATGGTAGCATCCAGTTCCTCAAGCAGCAGAATTTTTCTATCATCTAGAGTAATCTGGGGGAGGAGAACTTCATCGAGGACCAGCTTCAGAAGACCCAAGATTTCATCGATCTTCCGGCAGTATCTCTTAATTAGCTCGGTTTCTACAACACTACTGGTAGACAGTTTACGAAAGTTTGAAATACTGCTGATTATTGACATTGGCACTGACTCCTCCATTGACCTGTATGATGATTGAAGAGCATAATGCAAGTCTACTTCAGCTGCAGAACTCACCAAAGCATAAAGGATGGACTGGACAGTTCTGGTACAGCTTAAAGAAATTTCAGAGCCATTTATGGGTCTTACTCCACTTAAGGAAATGTAGACAATCCCACATGCAAGCACATCACATCTCATAAAGTCATCACTGGTATAGCCTATCAAATGTATTTGACCTTAAATTGCACATGCTTTCGTTCCTCTCTCTTGAAATGTGGAAATTTAGGCATGAGAACAACGAATTATTATCATACTCAACGTGTGCAAAAGCTGGCGATCAGAAACTCCATCTAGTCCAAAGAGTACTCTACCCATACGCCCATTAAATCCCATTCCCTCCTAAACCCTAAATCTGTCGTAATCACAGGGCCTCTAGCCGAGTCGAAACGCAGGATCGCCTCAAAAAAACTCCTGCTAATAATCCCGATCCCAGCCTCAGAGTGCGCATGCGAGCAGGTTTACGCACTTTGGGCACGAAATCAAGCTTTCATCCCCTATTCCCCTCTAATCGCAGCACTTGAACAACCACCAAATCACAAATGCAGCAGGAACTGCACGGCCCGATGCCAAAGCAATCAAGGGGGCACGATTACGATACACGGGGACCGGGAAACGCTAGGAGCGAAGAAAGCTAGTCATTCGAGGCGGGGGGAGAGAGGCGGGTTTCGTACCTCCGGGAACTCCAATAGTCCAATGGCGGTTGCCGCCGTGAGCTCCACGCGGCTCGCGAGGCTGAGACGCGGAGGCGAGGACGAAGAGCGTGAGGCCTCAGGCGCCTAGAGGAGTGTGAATACGAGGGGAGGCGGCAGCGACCAGAGCGAGGGGGGCAACGGACGGAGTAGTTGAAAGTGGAGCCGGGTGATGCAGGTGCGCGGTGGTCCCGGTGCTTCCCTCCACTGACTGGTGGGGCCAACTGGGAGGGGAGCGACGGGTCTCCGCTAGACCCGGTGCACCGGCGCGGTAAGGTCCGTCTGCGGGACGGCAGCAACTGCTCCCGGAGTCGCGGGCCCCGCAGCCGATCGCTGATTCCCGGCGCTGCTGGGTTGCTTGTACCGGCCTGCACGGACTGGGAGGTGGGGCGCGGTATTTCTCTCAGGAAGTGGGGCCCGCGCGGCGTGATTATTCGCCCACGCCGCGTGTACGGACCGAGGTTCGTACTGACTCGGGGGCCCAGTGAAGGCCCACGGGGATTGAATACTCGGTTTATTTTATGCAATTGGATTGGAAAAACAGGACAGGCGTTTACACATCGTTTCTGACTTTCAGGTCCAAAACGAGTCTCCCACACAGCACAGTGTGCAGCACGCAGCGAATGGCAGATTTCACAAAAGTCATTGCCCGTTGCAGAGCAGAGTAGGGGACGGGTGTCTGGCCGGTGGCTGCACCAAAACATGTGAATCCTAAGTGACTGATCGATAGAGCTCTATCCGATTCTGATTTTTTCACGAAGTTGATTATTTGATAGAAGTGATTTTGTGGATGAAATTGATTTTCTTTAATTTATTTAGCATAATAAACTCTCAAAATTATGATGAAGAATCATTAATGAGAAGCTATCTTTTTTTCAGCTCCCAACCTCTTAGATGTTGTCTGGTTCAGAAATTATAACACAAACGTCAATGTAATGAGAAAGCACTGCTAACGAAAACAAAGTAAACAGATCACTAGTTTTGTTTGGTTTGGAAAACCAGAGGCTATCATCATATCGGAGCCAAGCTGTCCATGAATTCCCGCAGCCGATGCCGCCAGCGCTACACACCGTGCACTCTGTGCAGTAGCGCCTAGAGTTAAGTCGCGGCCTGTTGTAACGGCCCATGAGCCCAGCGCTGCATCGGACATGACATCCTACGCCGCCCGCCGTAGATCTAGGGGTTCTACCACCAATTCACCCGCAATTTTGACGCGTGCATAGAAAGCATTAAATGTAGGTAAAAAAATAACTGTGTTTGGGCATCTTTGAATGGAACAAAGTTTGTCAAATCTGAAGCAAACGTCTTCAGATATATTACAAAATTTGCCTCTAAACCGCGCTGCTATCACCAGGCACCCGCTCGGCATGAATGGGGCAGTAGAGCCTTGCTGCCGCCGTCTGTGTGGGTGTGTGTGCTTGACTCCTGAGCGCGCTCAAGAGCGACAACGAGCGGCGGGGGTCGTGGCCTTGTGGGCTCGTGGCGGCGCGGCGCTATGGATGGGAACCACAGTAACGCGAAAGACAACGAAGACGATGGGCTTTGCATCGACTACGCTAGGATGGCAGCGGTATCAGTTTTGTATTGGACGGTAGCCGATTCCATGAAACAAACATTTTTTAACGCAAATGCATGGTTAACGCTGTAAACGTATAACATTACATGGGACCGAACCAAACGCTACGTTAGTTCATTTTAGAGAATCATTTTACAGAATCAACGGAGAATCACTTTTCTTTGTAAAAAAAAACTATTTAGCAGCTCCTGCTGAGTTCAACAGAGAATGAGCTCTGAAAGCTCTGCGAAACAGGGCCTACACGGTTAGAATCTTTCGGCAAACTCAACATCATGGGCCTTGGCCATCAAGCCTGTCATCAAATAGTACTGTAACAATTTTTAAATCGTGCACTGCACTTGTTCGTTTAACATATTCCTGTCCGGTATAGACTAACGAAGCCATTGTAGTTAAATTAATGGGCGATCGACCTCATCAGGGCAGCACAAAGTATAAAGAAACCGTTAGAAGCGTCTAGACCCCCTTAAACAAATGCCCGCTGGACTGAGATCGTAAATGGAGTTAGGTTAGCGAGCGCTTTCGCCCCCAGCTGGGCTCTTCCTAATCAGACGCCATTATAATAGAGAATATTACTTCTTTTTCCCTGTGCCGAGTGATCCAGAGACAGCCAGCCAGCCAGCCAGCCAGCCATATAGGACGTACGTACCTATGGATGTATTAAACTGCTTCTAGTTGTGCGTATTAATAACAGGATGGAAGCAGCTAGGTGACCCCTTTTTTAAACTGAGGAGGCCATCACGTACGTACATACTCACAACTAGGAAAGCTAGGAAGCCATAGTTAAATTACTAGTATAGCTGCTATAGTTAGAACTAGAAGTAATGATGCTAGTTGCTAGGTGGTGATTCATGCATACGTAAACACGTACGTACTGCTACTGGTTTCTAGATAAGAACAACGTGTGGGTATGACTCATCATGCATGCCATGCATTCCTTTTTCTTCTTATCGGCCAGCTTGCCTCTCATCCCTTTGTGTGTGTGTGTGTGTGAAGTCACGCGTACACTTTTAGCGAAAGGTGCATCTTTTTTTTTGTTGCCACACGGTTCATCTCACCGTGCATGCAAAAATAAAGCATAATTATGCGCCAGATCAGATGATCATCAGTTCATCGCAAAAAAAAAAAAAGATGGTCATCAGTTGTTTGGAGGTGATCGAGAGACCGAATACTTTACCATGCAAACTAAATACTACTCGAAATATATGGTGACGCAACGGTTGATCGATCGGCTTTTCCACCAGCTTTATTAATCCACCATCTACTTTTTAGATGGGTACGGTGGCTACGAGTAGTGTACATCAGCATCGATAGATGGGTGACAGTGTACACAACCACAACCGGTACGCAGCACATCCATCAGCATCTTATCCCTCGCTGTAAAGTCACCACACTTTCAACCGTATAGCTAGCCGCTCTAGGCTCTAGCTGGGGATCGGAACGACGACGGAGAAAGGATACTGGTGACCTTGATGAGCACGACGATGTCTACGTTGTTGACGGGGCATATGCATGATTAAACACCGCACCTTTTAGGATTTTGACTAATCATACCTGTATACGTATACTCCCTCCGTCCATAAGGTGGTTTTGCATCACTAGTACAAGTACGAGAACTAAAGTTTAGCTCCTAAATTTTAGTTCTGTTGGGCTGTTTGAATTTATGGGCTAAATTTTAGTCATCTAATCTATCATGACTAATTTATCCTTATTTAATTATCCATGCACAGTCATGTATACGAGCGGTAATGAATATGGGACGTCCAGCGCCCGCCCTGAGGGAGTTTTGCCCAGTTTAGGACATCTTTGGGAGTAAAAGATTTTAGCCCGATTTTTAACCATTTGTTCACTTTTAGCTCCCCCGTTTGATCCCCATTGCAAAAAAAAAGGCTAAAGTTTTGCCATGGGATCCAAACAAGGCCTAAGTCTCCATCGTATTAGCCTTCGGCGCAATGACCAAGGAGAAGTAAACAACGCGGATTTGCATTTAAGGTATGGAGCAGCCAAGGAGTCGTAGCCAAGGAGCAATAAATGCAGACAACAAAGAGCAGCTAATGAGCACTAAATACGTAGCATATATGAGAAGCCAAACCTATGATGCCAGACTAATAAGAAGGAGACTTTTAGGAAAAAAATGCTTAGACGAGAAGAAGATAAATGGACGGAGGGACTATTTTATACCCGGCGTGCGTATAGAGCTTGGCCTCGCACGCGCTCTAAATGACTTTAAATAAAAATCTTATGAACTACAAGATTATAGATCATATCAACTACTACAGATTTGGTATGACCATGTCAACATTCTAGGTCATTTGAAAATTCTACAGTAGCTGTGTTAGCCTCATGGTTACCAGTTGGTTGATTCGCCTGGCCAATAAGCATATTCCACGGCCAGAACGAGCGGGCAGCAGATAGGCACGGGGACAAGACACGAAACCCGTACGCGAGACTGACGGGACGACACGTCGCGTACCAACGAGTCAGTCAATGTGCACCGATGAATCGATCGATCCGATCGGCCGGCCGGCCCTGCCGAATGGCGATTGACCTGGTGGCCTGAAAGCAGCCGCGTGCGTCCCAGCGCGATCGATCGAGTCGCTGAGTTGGGCGTCCGAACACAACCGCTTTTCAGTTCGTAGCCGTAGCTGGACACGTGCCATGTTCGCTGAGCTTATAAGACGTATTTTTTTAATCAACGAACAATATTTTTCTCTTATAATAAATTAGTTACTAATACTTTTAATCATGGCTTATCAGTCATACGAAAGCTTGAATGAAGAAAAAGGGCGGGCGGTGCTGACTGTTGACTAACGCCGCAGCCTGACCCTGATGGAATCTAGCTAAATGCGGGCAACCTAATCCACCGCGCGCTGCGTCGTCACCGGTATCAGCTGAGCGCGCGCGCATGCGTGCGTGCGTGCGGCTTTGAGCGGGTCGTCTCGTCTCTCGTGAGTTCCTCGAGCGCACGCACATTTCTTCGTCACGTGTGATTTACAGGGTTCGGTGTTCGGTCGCGAACTTGTTCCACCGCCTTTTCAATCAATGGTCTTCTCTTGTGTGCGGCATCGGCGCTCCGCAATATAATAAATGCTTACTACGCCAACGCCAATACGTCCGTTTTTAAAGAAAAGTACTAAAGTATGTCCTTCCTCTGTTCCAAATTTTTATACATCCATTTTATTATGCATTGTTCCATTCGCTTGTCTTAAAATCCGGCTTGTTCGGCTTTTTTTCAGCTAAAACAGTATTTTTCTCTCATAATAATTCAGTCGGAACAGTGTTTTAGCTTGTTTTTTCAGCTAAATTCAGCCAAGCGAACGAGGCCTAATGTTATGTCTAGATATATACCAAAATGGATGAAAAAAAAATAAAGTGACTTATAATTTAGTTGATCGTTTTCTGAATATGCATAGTGTATTTCAGAGTGTTTGTAACGTGATGATGTATTCATCTATGATTTAACATAATTCTTCTTTCATCTAAAAAAAATATTGTTTACCATAATTAGTATTGGAAATAATCAAACTTACTAGATTTTGACTAATGATTACTTAAAATATATTGATATGCATGATTACTTAAAATGTACTCAACCCACCTCAAAATAATCGCACTTCTGCGATTCAAATTTTACCCCAAAATAAATGCATAGATGGTGAGAGCTCCCATGCATGTGTGTGAAACAAAAGATCAATAGCGGACCAGCGTGAGACTAAAAAATAAAAAATCAATTTTAAAAAAAGATAGAAAAAACCGACGAGACTTTTGATGCAACAAGAATATCCAAGCCTTTTCTATAGGGGTAAAAGCGTAATTTTCCAACAACCTTGGTCTACTCGTGGAGTCCTAGACTCCCAACTTAATTTGGGATGGAGAGAGTAGGTTATAAGAACATATTCACATTATTATAGGTAACTCTTAATTCAAACCGTTCTTTTTGTATAATTGATGACCAAAAAATGATTTTGATGGCATTTCAAATCCTAATACGCTTTATAGAAAGATCAGGATGGAGTACAAGCAGTCTACACTTTCTCACATTTATTTTAGCCATAGGCTTACGTATGGTGGTGCCCTGATACATATCTCTATGATAAGCAAAGCTAGGGACGATGCTAGCTAGTCCATTTGATTCCTATATAAATCTCAAATTATGGTTGTAGCAATTAATTTTATATGCTCAATTAAGGATCAAAATCTCATAGCAATCATAATCCTAAATGCTCCAAAATCAGCTAGCTGGCTCTCCCTTATCTTCGTTTTTTTTCCTCCTGAATGAAAAGAAAAGAAAACGGCCGGGCGTGGTACTAACTCCCAACTACTCGCAGCTACCGCGCGCATAACTCCTGGCCTGGGGGCCTGACTCATCATCTCCAGCGTCGCCGTCGACTCATCCTTATCCTCCCCCATCAGGCCATCACGCTCACCCCGCGGCCGCACCGCGCCATCCGTACTCTCCCGGCCGCCCCACCGCTGGCCGCCCCGACGTGTCGCGCCGCCACCGGAAGGTCCCCGGGCGCCTTTCGGGCGGGACAGCGCCCAGCGGTGGACCCGCGCCACGCTGACGCGAGCGCGCGTCCGTCCAAGAAGGCTGACGTAAGCAGTGACAGAATTGGCGCCGCCTCTCGGCGTCCATGTATCGCGGTCAACCGGTCAGAGCGGGGCTCCACGTGTGCGCTACCGCGGGGGGCCGGCGCACGGGCCACACGTGTCGCGGTCGGCCGCGGCTATAAATGCCCGGCTCCGCACCCGTAACAAGTTTCAAGCCCTCCTCCCCTCTTCCTACCATTAGCAGCAGCAGCAGCAGTAGCAGAGAGAGACTGCGTCGACTAGCAGAGCAGCCGGCAGCGATTGAGCGAGGGAGGAGCACGATGAGCGGCGGCGTTCAGGATCTGCAGCTGCCGCCGGGGTTCCGGTTCCACCCGACTGACGAAGAGCTGGTGATGCACTACCTCTGCCGCCGCTGCGCCGGCCTGCCCATCGCCGTCCCCATCATCGCCGAGATCGACCTCTACAAGTTCGACCCATGGCAGCTCCCCAGTACGTCCTCGATCCATCTGCTTAAAGCAGCCAGCCGGCCGTGAAAATTTTCAGTTTTCTGTGCGGCCGTGATGATGGTGGTCGGGCTGGTCGATTGATGACGTGATCTAATTATTTGTGTGTGTGCAGGGATGGCGCTGTACGGCGAGAAGGAGTGGTACTTCTTCTCCCCGCGGGACCGCAAGTATCCGAACGGGTCCAGACCCAACCGCTCCGCCGGGTCCGGCTACTGGAAGGCCACCGGCGCCGACAAGCCCGTGGGCACGCCCAAGCCGCTCGCCATCAAGAAGGCGCTCGTCTTCTACGCCGGCAAGGCGCCCAAGGGCGAGAAGACCAACTGGATCATGCACGAGTACCGCCTCGCCGACGTCGACCGCTCCGCCCGCAAGAAGAACAGCCTCAGGGTAAGCAAAGCACCTCGCCGCCGCCGTCCGTCCGTTCGTCCGTGTCGACGACGAACGTAACGTAAATTCGTGTCATCGTCGCGTCAAACAAAAAAGAAAACGAAGAACTCGACGATAATGTGTTGCTGTCGAAATGAATGCGGGGATAAGCGTAGCCCACGGTTTTGGGCCGCTGAATTTTTTCGGGATGGGCCATGCTAGGGGGGCTGCACCGGCGCAACTTGCCCAAATGATTCGAATGGGTCGCTGTCCTCGGTGTCGAAGCATTCGATGCCATGGCTGATGGCGAACCAATCGTTTTCGTCCGTCGCTCCCTGCGACGGCGACGGCAGCAAAGAACAACCGGATGTATGAACGAATAAAGTTCTTGTGGGGTCTAGGGTTAGACATCGAAATGACGCTTTGAGATTCTTTATATTAGTTCATTAATTTATCAGATTGCACAATTGCACTAGTGCTTACGTGATCATGCATCTGACAAATTGTTTATTCCGGTGATGGGTGCAGTTGGATGACTGGGTGCTGTGCCGCATCTACAACAAGAAGGGCGGGCTGGAGAAGCCGCCGGTCGTCGGCGACCACAAGCCGGTGTTCGCCGCGGCCGCGGTGAGCTCCCCGCCGGAGCAGAAGCCGTTCCTGGGGGCGCCGGGCGGGCTGCCCCCCGCCGCGTTCCCGGCGGACCTGGCGGCGTACTACGACCGGCCGTCGGACTCGATGCCGCGGCTGCACGCGGACTCTAGCTGCTCGGAGCAGGTGCTGTCGCCCGAGCAGCTGGCGTGCGACCGGGAGGTGCAGAGCCAGCCCAAGATCAGCGAGTGGGAGCGCACCTTCGCCTCCGACCCCGTCAACCCCGCCGGCTCCATGCTCGTCGACCCCATCGTCGGTGGCCACACCGGCGACCCGCTGCTGCAGGACATCCTCATGTACTGGGGCAAGCCGTTCTAGAAGACGACGCTCATCGTCAATCAAGGGGGAATTAAAAAAAAAGGCGAAGCATGGATGCAAACACCCATCCCCGGCTGCGGTTGGTTGGTTGATCTGTCCTGGGCAGCGCAATGCATGCAACCGCGCGGTGTGGGCTTGACTCAGGCGAGCCGCCATTGTTGACTTGTAAGGAGGAGATAGGTTATGAACTGTAGCTGGATTGGATAAGACTGAGATCGAGGCGGCAATGAGACCGTGTGGCCCCCACAGTGCATTGGGTATTTGGTGGTCGATCGTGCGCGGCATGTGTGTGTTCTTGTACATGATTGGTTCAGTGCATGTTCCTTCATTGGTCAGTTATAGTAGCAGTAATTTTTATAAGGGTTTGTTTCAATCTCCAATGGGGGTAGGTAGTGCAGGCCATATATACTCCATTCGTCATCGTCAAGCTTCGAGTAGTACAGTATATAATATATATATTGTAGCTGTTGGCTCTTTGAATTGAAAAATGAAAAGGAAAAAAAAGGGGAATTATGCTATTTTGGTCATTCTTCTGGTCTCGTCTGAAGAAGTGCTGTTCGTCTGTATTCTGCTATTGCCCCGTTTGCTTGGCTGATGGATTTGTTGTGGAGAAAATACTGCGTGTTGAAAAAGTACAGGGGTATATCAGCAGCAGCACACCACTTGTAGAAAAAGGAGGAGAAAACAATGGTCTGCACGTCTGGTCTGGACCCGTTGTTTTGCAGGCTTGCAGCTAGCAAGGTGCTGTATGCAGGAGTTATGTTATGCTTATGGACGAAGAAACGTTTTTTTTTAACTGACGAAGAAACGTTTCTGAACCACATGTCGAAGGGGGGAAAACGTGCTGTGGCAGAAAAAGGTCTGCCGAACACATTGAAAACCGCGAGACACTGAACACGTTGAAAAACGTACAGTGCGAGGGGAGAGATTCGTCGACAGGCAGCTCGTGGTCAATCCGCACGTGTAGGCAGGGAGGCGAGGCGGCGACGGCGGTGGGCGGGCGGCCAAGCCTGGACTTCCACGTCCAGACGGGATCGTCTTCGGGCCTATCACCCCTCTGCACGCCCGGCGAACCGTCAAATCTCATCTCGTCTCTCCCTGTGGTTGTGGCTGTGGACGTGGAACACTGAAATATCACCCGACAGTAGGTGTGCGAACGGACCTATAATAAAAGAATTAAATATCAATTTGAGTGCCAATTTAAGATCTCTGAAATACAGTATTTCTAGTATAATAAATATCTTAGTCGAATATCCAGCAATTTAATTGGATATATCCTATTAACACCGACAAATATCAAAAAAATTATTATTTCTAATATAAGTTATTGTTATATTTATGAGTATGAGTACCGGAGGAAAGGAAAAAATAAACGGGGCCTAAATATCTTAGTCGAATATCCAGCAATTTAATTGGATATATCCTATTAACACCGACAAATATCAAAAAAATTATTATTTCTAATATAAGTTATTGTTATATTTATGAGTATGAGTACCGGAGGAAAGGAAAAAACATACTCCCTCCGTTCTCTAATACTCCCTCCACTCTATTCCAAATTATAAGACGTTTTGATTTTTCTCGATTTATTGATTTTACTAAGAAATCTAGATATAAGTGTACCTTAATTTCAAATTATAAGACGTCGTTTTGCCCTTATTTCTCTTTTCTCTCCTCCAAAGCTAGAAATGAATATTTTTTATTGGGCACGGTGTCCACCAGCAAATTTAACAAAAAACAAAATGTCCACCAACAAATGGCTCCATTTTGGGTGTCGGCTATCAAAGGCAGGTCACTTTCAGCAGGAGCAAATTTTCCCTTGATTTTACTATATATCTAGATAAGTGTATATATAAATACATAACAAAATTTATGTACCTAGAATATTAGAACGTCTTATAATTTAGAATGGAGAGAGTAGTATTTATTCTAAAAATAACTTAAGAAATATCCAAATGACACGTGCCCGTGAATTAAACCTAATTAAGAAGGTATTATGTTTCCTTTAGCAATTTTTTTTGTTAAATTTGAGCATAGACACCATATAGAATACCTTATACACCATATATCATCTCAACATTATGAATTTTAGAAGTTATAATACATTATATTTCAAAACAGAGGAAGTAGCAATCTTTTGAGATGATGTCCGGTTTGCTTATTTGGTCTTCTCGCTACACCATGTCTTGCCTTATTAGATGGGACTAAAGTTCTACTCCTACAGCTAGGCAGTTCGCTGTTGTGTTGTCGACATGTTGCATTGTGGTGTTGACATGTTGCATTGCATGCTGTGCGCATGGCTCGCTACCACAACTCCTTTAATGTTCTATTTGTATTATTTGTAGTAATATACTCCTTTCATTCCTAATCTATAGATTATTTTAGTTTTTTTAGATATATAGGTTTTATTATACACTTAGATATGTTGTATACCTAGATAGTAAACAATTTAGAATGAGGGAGTATTTTTTATATTTATTTTGTTTTGTCCCTTCTTATACATTTAATATTCCAACGCTTATATTTCCTGCTCTTTTCTTTCTTTTATATATTTGTTTTAATTCCCATGTTCCCATCTTCATTTCCCTGCATTTTGTGATAATAAAAATAATAATATATTTCATAGAGTTGTTTGACTCATTTATGTTATGAACCTAGTTACGAATCGTTATGACTACGCAATAAGTTATAATGTCACGTAAATCGAGTATCAAAAGGAGTTAAAAAATCGAGTGCCAAAAGACAACAGGCTTAAAGTAAATGTCATGCCAATGCACCTGATGCTATTATCTATTGTATTAGTTTGCTTATTTCCAATAAATATTTGTAACCAAAACTATTCATTCGACTTGTCCCATATTGGGAACATGATTATTTGTATTTGTAATCGGGGTCATATTTGTACTGTATTCAACAACTATCCGTGTTCCACTCTAAATTTGGAAGAAAAAAAAAGCTGTAGCTAATATTAAATAACAAAAAATTCTTTCTTTTGTCTCTCACTCTCTTCGCTCTCCATCTGTCTGTCCCTCACTCACTCTCTTTGTCCATGGAAGCTTTTCGCTTTGAGTTTGGATTTCTTCCATCTCTCATTGCATCTTTCTTTGAGTTTGGATTTGTTCCATCTCTCACTCTCTTTACTCTCTCTCATACCCCTTCGTCCCTTGCTCACTCCTCTCTGTCTCTCGGATCATCGTCCTTCATTCTTATCGTCCCTGCTTTGAGTTTTTAGCTATAAATCTTTCATTGGTGTTACACCACTCATCTCTTGTTTTGGCTCTCTAAGCTCATTCGCGTCTTGACACGTGTGTGGGCGTATGTCTCACTTTTAACCTTTGTTAAACTCACGCATGTGCATACAATAGCTACATGTTTAAGTTGAGTCAATTTCATATCAATTTTTCATATAGGATTAATCATTTACTGTAATATAAGGTTAGGCTAAATTAAAAAAATTAATGAAAAATTGCTAGCTTATTATTATTGGCACAAGCACCGATAAATTATACTTGTTATCACGCACAGAATCAATAGTATCTGTCTGTATCCTGTCAATTACACCCCTACTTAACCACGCCCGCGATCGGGCTTCTGGCAAAAAACATAATAATAGACCTTGCCAGACATGGTTGTGTATGTGCTGCTGCAGATGACTCATTCGGAGCTAGCACTTAGCCGGAGTGTTGTTTGCTTCTGTATATAAAAAGGAGCCTTGCCTATTCTACTGCCTCAGCCGCGAAAACTTTTCTGTTTTTGAGAATCAAACTATTTTAAGTTATAATATATACTCCTCCATTCCAATCCAAATTATAAAATGTTTTAGCCTTTTAGATAGGCAGAATAGCTATTTTGGTCCCTCAACTATTTCTCGAGGCTCAGTTTCGTTCATGAACTTTCAAAATGGTCATTTTAGCCCTCAAACTCTACTTTTGGGCTCAATTTCATCCTAAAACTATGAAGATGATCGTTTTAGTCCTCGAACTTTGTATTTTGGGATTAATTTCATTTATAAACTATCAAAGTGTATTTTGTTCTTTAAAATTTTATTTTCAACACAACGTAGTTAGCTCGAACACCATTAGCGATTGGAGATAGAAAAATAATATTCATCAAAAAAACTCTTTCGTGGTAATTAATAATTCCAAGCTATTATTTTTAGTGTTACCTTATAATGGTACCATTTATATATATCCGACTAAATGATATTACGGGAGCAATTACAGCTGCATCGAATATGTAACACCCCAGGTGTTTAGCTTCCACATTTGCACTTGCATTTCATAAGCATGAGTATCATTCATCCATTCATGAGCTTAGATTGTATGAAACATGCTTGTGAAACATTGCAACATATTGTCATATTTCATGTATGTGTTGATTTATGAAATAAATAGTGTGCAACACTCAAGTGCAACATGTCACCTACTTTAGTGAAACATGGTTAGTTAGTACTATGCAACAAGATCATGAAACATGGGAAACATGACTATGAAACAAATGTAACATTTCATGTGTTTTTCATTGTTTCAGTACATACCTTGCTTGATTCTTGTGTGACCAATGTATGGTTTGGCTAAAAATTCTTTTAAGTAACTTAGTTATACCTAGAATGTCATTTGGAACATTGTTCATGTTGATCATTTTGACTAATTAGGTTCCCAAGTTATGGTTTGACCAATTTTGACCCCTAAACCCTTTTGTTTGACTGTTTAAAAAGTGTAGCTTAGGATGTTTGCATGTCTGAGCAACCTAAAGCAAAGTTGTAGCAAATTTTATAAGGAACAAACTTTGTTTAGAAGCCAAGTCATGAAAATATGCACAATATGTTCAAAAAGGACCCACAAGTCAGTATTGAAGGCTGATGCAGCACTTGAAAATTTTTCTAAGTCATAAATACATTTTCCAGTTTGACCGAGCCAACTTTAGCTTGATGTAACTCCTGATTAGTGGTGAATTAGACTTTGATCCTTGAATAGAAGTTGAAGATGGAAGGTAGGGCTACAACTTTCATCTTGACGGATTTCACTTTTGATCAACGAGTTAGCCGTTCCAACACGATGAAGTTTCTCTGTCAGGCGTCGAAGGGTGACTGAATCGACGCTACAGTGACTGTCTGATTTCATACAGTCACCGCCGCATGGCGCCACTCGTCGCCGATCGCCTGACACGCAGGCCACGCGCCGCGGGCATCCTAGCGCTGCTGGCCATGACATGAACACCCCCACGCGCCTGTCAACCCGCTCGCCAGTCCATTTTCCATTTCCTCTGCCTCCTCCGCTCGCCTCGAAGCACCGCAGCAGCAGCACAACGGCTCCGTCGTCGCCATTGACGGCACGAGCTCGCGCCTTGCCACTCTATCACCACCACAACAGCTCCTTAGCACTCCCACTGCATCACCGAGCTCTCTCCGGCTAGCCTGGTGCGCTTGGTAAGGTCCAAACGCCACGCGCAGCTCACCGGAGTGTCGCTGCCGTGCCCTATCGTCGTGGCCGGTGGGGCACTTCCGTCGGCCTTTCACCGTATAAACTTGTGCTCTAGCTTCGCAGTAGCATGTAGGAGCTCGACGTGTTGGTTGATTGGGCTATCGTGGCCGGCTCCGGCGTCACGCCATCGAGCCAAACCCCCGCGCTGCCATGGTTGTCGCCGTTGTCTTGATCGCCGGCAATAGGTCCATCCATGTAGCTTGTTAGGTTCGGGAGGTTGATGCGGTCGCGTTGGTGCCGTCATCGTCGCCAGAGACGCCGTTGTCGGTGAGCTCCACCGGGTTCCCGTCGAGCGAACCGTGTCCCATGTTTCTGTCTCACTGCCATGCGGGCCCAGCTGACGTGTGGATCCCGTGTGACAGTGACTGTGTATTCAAAAGCTAGTTCAAATTTTTAGATTTGGATGTTGTTTTGTAAAATTTGTATCTCCGGTTTTGTAGATCCAAATTGGGTGGTTCCAATTTTATTAGGATCATAGTGAAGTCTAGTATTTAGGAAAAATATGACATGAACCCTTGTAGTGGAAATTTTGTATGAATTAAATTGAAACTTGAAATGTGTTTTTGAATGCATGCAAACTTGTTTAAATCATATCTTGAGTTTCTGTGATCCAAAAATTATGAAATTTTGTGGGTAAGCTAGTCTTGCTTAGTAGAAGCTCTGGTTAAAATTTGAGAGTCATTGCATGTATGATTTTTGAGTTATAGATTTTCCTTTTATCATTGAATGATCCTTGTATGAATTTTAGTAATTTATCTATGAATCCAATGACCATGAAGTTTGTTGGAGAATGTCCTAGTACCTTAAGTATGCTAGGAAAAATATGAAATCTGTTGCTTGACACTTTTCATTAGGGTTTCCTAATTATGCCATTTTAAGCCATTATGCCTTATCATTTTTGTGTAGGCTGTTATACTTACTCAAATGGTGTGAATTTTTATGGTAACTATTTAGAGCATGTAGTATCTACTGTAATTTTTGTAGATTTAATGGTGTAGTTTTCATATATGTTTACCATTTCTTCTAATTAATTAAATAAATTAAGAAAGGTATGCAAAGAAATGTTTGGGTGACGAACACCCTACTTTCTGGTGTTCTTGTGATATGTGTAATAAGTGAGTAGAGTTAGTTTTGTCCAATTATTTGTTTACATCATAAGTTAATAATTATTTCGTTTGCATCATGTCCCTATAGATAGATCTGGGGACTTTGGAAAGTTTCCCATGATATTTTGATTTGCTGTGAATGTGATGAATACAAGAGTTGTAGATAATTTATGTATCTAGCTCCTGTAAAAATTTGAGAGCATTTGTCCCAGTAGTTTAGAAACTACAGCTATTTAAAGTTAGGTTCCAGTTTTGCTTACTCTCTGCCTTGTGAGGACAGAGTTCTGTTGATCAAAGAATTCGACCTGGTAAAGTGTTGAATCATGCTTTTAGGTCTGAAAATGAATTGTAGACAATTTTATAAGCTTTCCAAATTGTCTTGTTGCATGTCAATTGGATTTATAAATCTGCAGTTATGGCTAGTTTACTGTACCGCTACATAGTCTTCATTTTGCTGAAATACAAATGCTTGAGTGTATGCTTGATGCAATGTTCTCGTTGATTGTTTAGGGGTTAGACTAACTTGAGGATATGCTTAGGTGCAGGTGCTAGGTCATTAATTGAATATGAGCAATTATACATTAGGTTGTATGAACTTGGTAAGTAAAGTGATTTGAATAGGGCTTAAGTTGGAATATGCAAACTACAGCGAACATGTGCATTCCCCGAGCATCCCTGACATTCGTTCATGTGCATCCATGATATTTATCTTGCGCATTCATGCAATAGGTGTGCCGGAGGGAGTGACGTTGCTGAAGTTCGAGGGAGCCAACCAGGAGGAGGAGCCCGAGGTGCAGGAAGCCGACGAAGCAGTCGCCGCGAAGGAATTGCCCGAGTGCCCTGACCACCAGCCTTCCTTGTTTCTGAAAGGCAAGCCCTGGAGCATATTAAGCCTCCCATGCTTTCACAAATACATTGAGTACCTTTTATTGTTGATGATGCATTAAGTATAGGGATTGGTTGGAACCAATTGCTGCATTATATATATCCTTCCTTGTCCAGATGTCGCACTGGAATCCTATTTAAGTTCAGGAACAGGTTAAATGCTTAGCCATGCTTAGTGCGGTAGAAGTCAGGTGATTTCCTGTCACCTACGAGCTTTAGGATGAGGTGGATCACGGTTGGCTATATTTGCTATCGTGGAAAAGAACCATGTGAATAATGAATTAAGACCGGGCGGGGTCTTGTGTAGGTTTGAACATAGTGACTCCGTCTGAGTCATTTAAGGACCGATACGCTGTACGTCCTCATGTCATGTTGAACATAGCCTAACACTTAGCTGGCCGGATAAGTCGTTCCGACCGCGAAGCCTAGTAGCTCGACTCAGACCGGGGACGCGAGCAGTGGCGTGTATTCTAGAGGTAGTAAGGATGTGCGGAGAGCCATTGGCATAAATCCAAGGCGGGTTAGAGTCCCGAACAACCTTGGCAGAGTGGTTCTCTGAGAATGTCGATCTATTCGTACTCATGACTCCTGAATCGTACCAAAGGTGACTTGTTTACGACCCAAACGGGGGAAGCAGGGTTTGTGTTTAGGAATACCCCTCCAGCTGGATAGAAATCGATTCGAATCGTCGTCTCTTCCGGATAGTGAGAACTTGACTGAGCAGCGGCAACGTAGATTCACTTAATTTAACGATATGGTTAAATGGAAGAAGATGATGATGGATAATGTTGCCACGATTTATACCTGCTATGGTTAATAATATTTGCATATTAATCAAGTGATTGCTTAGTACAGGTGCTAATATAGATGACAGGTTAATAGCTAAAAAGTCACTGCTAGTCAGGCTAAGAGTTGATCATTATTACTTATGCTTTTCTGTAAAAAGAAAGTGTCAGCCAAATCCACTACATTAACCTATGTATAATCCTTGGTGTCATTTGTTTGGTTTTCGACAGGTAAGTCTAGCTGAGTACATTTCCGTACTCAGGGTTTATTCCCTCTTGTTGCAGATGACCTTCTATATCAGGGATTCTGTAAGTATTGTCTCCACCCGACGGGTGATGAAGACTAGATCATGGGCATGATCTCTGTTCTCTTATCTGAATGCTTTTGCAGGCTGTGATCAGCGAACCAGTATGTGTATTTGAACTTGGGTGTGTAAGTTAAACTATTTACTTCCGCATGTTTTACAAGACTGGTTTTGTAATAACGATGACTCTGTGATGATGTAATCTATTTGTGAACGTCTACGAAATGTTGTAACGTACGATATGTTATGTTGAATTACTGTGATCTTGGTTGTATGCAAGTTGGTTTAAAATCCTTCGAGATTTCAGTTGACTACCGGGTTTATATGGGCTCAAGTTCGAGAATTTGATCGTTCCGGCGATTGTTTTTGTACTTGTGCTCTTATAAATTGGTCAGTTCTGTGACAGCTGGCATCAGAGCTAGATTCAACATTAAACATGTCTTACGGCTATTTAAAACAAAAGCTTTTGTTGTAAAGACGGTTTTCCAACTTATAGTTATATATAAGTGTTAAAAAATTAAAATTTTTATGGTATACTGGTGATCACATCCTTTATAGCCCACTTAAGGACTTCTAGGTGGCTTATATATAATTACTAACTTGGGGGAATTGATTGTTTCTTTTTCATCGTCCATGCGGCGTGATATTGCATGGGTGCCACTCGTTTGAATGATAATGTATGGATCAATTGCCTCTACGCTAAGGTAAGTGTGAGTTACGAGAGCATGATCGTCCAACCGTTGGTTTAGGGGAGAGCTAGTTGTGGTTACTGGAGTATTTACATGTTGCATACATGTATATATGAAGGTACTTAATTGTGGGTACATTTGTCGAGTAGTTTGGATACCGAAGTATATATATCGGGGGATGTATATATGGAGAGTATCTTAGTTACTACTGGTGATAATTAGCATTATATCTTGTTGGGTTGGGCTGCAATGAAGTTTCTGCAGGTACGCTAACAACACACCGTGTAGATCGACTAGTTACCGCTAATTGAGAGAACATATGTATGCCACCGTATATTCCGCTAAAGCTTAAATTTTAATAGGTTTGTGAGGACGTACGGAACGCGCATGCATCATATTCACTCATGTCATTCATATTGCATTACTCCCTCCCTTATAATTACTTATCCCAAGTGTAAAGTGCAATCTCTCAGCAAAATAATCCTCTCACGTGAATTGCATCCCTTTTTGATACAGATGGCCGCGCCCGTGTTTTCTACTGGTAGCAGCACCTTTTTGGACCAGTTCGGTACTCCCACCTTTCTCTAGAGGGTGCTCAGTTTAGTGGGGTACCCAGAGGCACCCAGCTACACGTGGAGGCAGGCGATACCATTGGTAGATGTACCATGGTACGTCGTGACCTTTGTAGTGCCACAAAACCCCACAAGACCATTGTGGCATGGGTGGAGCATTGAGACTAATGGGCGAAGCATGTGGGAAGTCACTTAGGTTGCTGCCCTAGATGTGCTGATGGATATATCACAGAGCTTCGGGGATGAGTTAGTGGGTGGACCTGCTTCATCCATTCCCCGAGTGTCTCCTACTGAGGCTGAGTGGACTTAGGACGTTGGTCAGGCCTTGGTTCGAGGCCGTGGCGAACGTGTGCAGAGCGACAACGTAGGAATGAGTGCTATGATGGTAGTCTTGAATCTTTGTCGAGTCAGGCAAAACACCCTTTCGAGTGCGCTAGATGAAGCTGGAAAGGCAATGGAAGCCCAGCACAAATTCAGGTTGCGTGCCCGCAAGTATCGCCGTAGGGCGGATGCACGTGGGAGAGCTCAGCAAGAGGTTAAGGAGATTCACGGTATTGCAAATTATCGTCTGCAACAGTGGGGTCAAACCGCATGCGAGAGAGACGAGCTTCATAACCAGCTGATGAACCTCACTATTGAGAGAGATGAGGCTGCACAAGAGTTGGATCGTGTGACACGTCACCGGGATGCAGCTTTAGAGTTAGCAGAAGAAAGATGTCGGGGTTGGATTTTGGCCAACCACAACGCCTTTCAAAGGGAGCAAGCACTACAAGAACAGCTTGAAGAGCTTCAGGTTGAGCACCATCAATTGCACAACCGTCTGTTTTCTATTCCTCGCCCCATACCAAGGTATCCAAATGTGGGTGGACCTCAAGTGATTGAGGCCGATGAGGAAGAAGAGGACGTGCAGATGGTTGACAATGAAGTTGAGCCGGCAGATGAAGAAGAAGAGGAAGACCCAGAAGAAGTCCAAGGTGTCTCCGATGTGGACAACGATCACTTTGACGAGTAGTTCGTTAACAAGTCTCACTAGTTTAGCTTTTGTAGTCATTGATGTAATGAACTTAAGTACGAAGACTGATGTTGGATGTATCTTTTTAAATTCGAATTCGGCATGTAATGTACTTTAATTCGCTCCCTTCGGGATGCGTATCGTAATGGTTAAGTTTAAAACTTGTCATGTTGGAATGCATTGCGTATGGCGCTAGTAATCTACTTGATGATGTGGTGATTGGAGAATGAATTATTGCCTCTGTTTATTATATGAAGTTTTCATTCTCATCAGTAAATTCAGTTTGGCACAATTACATTTTCCTCTCCAATGTGCTGACATCATCAATAATTACTGGTTGCGCATTGTGTAGATGCCTCGTACTCGTTCCACCGGTGCGGGTGGTGATGATGATGATGATCTTCCACCGCCACCATCACCCACACCAACGGAATTGATAGCAATGCTTGCGGAAGGACAACGCACTATGGCTGAGGCCCTCAATACGATTGTGAATCGTGATGGTCGTGGTCCACGCCAAGGACCGAAACCAAATCAATACGGTGATTTCAAGGATTTTCTTGACATGAAACCCTCGATCTTCAAGGAGGCTGAGGAGCCTCTACAAGCTGATGAGTGGTTGAATACTCTCGAGTAGAAGTTCCGTCTGCTCCGCTTGACTGAGGTGCTGAAGACTGAGTACGCATCTCACCAACTGCATGGGCCAACTAGCATTTGGTGGAGTCATCATCGGTCCACTATGCCCGCTAATGCCCAAATCACTTGGGATCAGTTCAAGTCTGCTTTTAGGGGAAATTATATTCCTCCTGGTCTCATGGCGATCAAGCATACAGAGTTCATAAAGCTAACACAGGGGAACAAGAGCCTGAATGAATACATGCAAGCTTTCAACAACCTTGCAAGGTATGCTATCGAGTTTGTGGACACCGATGCAAGAAGATTGCTAGCTTCAAGCGGGGACTTAACCCCAAACTGATGAAGACCATGGGAAATTTCAAGTGTGCTCATTTTAATGAGTTTGTGAGTGATGCTTTATCACAAGAGAACAACAATACTATGTATGCTGCTTCAGAAAGTCATAAGAGGGCCTATGAGGCGGGTGCCTCACAATCCAAGGCTCCCGTCACACAGAGGGTTCTATTCCGTCCTCTAGCGTCAGCCGCTAAGTTTCGCCCACCGCAGAAGAAGAATCCCGCCAAGACTAGGTTTCGCAAGGCATTTATAGTTGCTCTTCCCAAGGGCACTACCGGTCGAGAAGCGGTTCAGGGCTCCTCCAAGCAACATGCCGTCTTTGGAACTGCAACAAGATAGAAGCCATTGGGCAAGGGAGTGCCCTTACCCTAAGAAGAATAACTACCAAGGTGGCCGTCGAAGGTGTGAACCACACCACTAATATTATCGAGATTCCTTCAGAGAGGTAGTGATCACTGGTAAGTTTCTCGATTGATCAACACCCGTGAGTTATACTATTTGATTCAGTGCTTCGCATTCCTTTATTAGTCCAGCATTTGCATCCAAGTTTATGTAGAAAACATATACTGTTGAGGGTGAGGGTTATTGTATTAGGGCTGCTAGTGGTATTATCCCAACCAAGCTGGTAGTTGGGGACGTACAATTTGAGATAGAGGGGCGAAGTTATCAGGTTGATCTGGTAGTTTTACCGAGGCTGGGTATCAATGTGATATTGAGAATGAATTGGATGAGCAGTCACGGGGTGATTATTGATACATCGACTAGAGTAGTCATGCTCAGAGATCCTAGTAATCAGAAAGGTTTTCTGATGCAACTACCTAGGGACATCAATCTTTCTTGTGCGGCTAATGCGGTGCAAGCAAAGGCTATTGCAGATATCCCTGTAGTGTGTGACTTTTTGGATGTTTTTCTCGATGATTTGCCTGGGTTACCCCCGGATCGGGAAGTGGAGTTCAAGATAGAGTTGCTTCCTGGCACAGCTCCTATCTCTAGAAGGCCATACAGAATGCCTCCCAATGAACTAGCTGAACTTAAGACCCAGTTGAATGAACTTCTAAAGAAAGGTCTTATCTATCCTAGTTCATCTCCGTGGGGGTGCCCAGCTATCTTTGTGAAGAAGAAGGATCAATCCCTACGCATGTGTGTAGATTATAGACCTTTGAATGCAGTTACAATCAATAATAAGTACCCTCTGCCACGCATAGATATCTTGTTTGATCAGTTGTTTAAAGCAAAAGTCTTTTCTAAGATTGATTTGAGATTCGGTATCATCAAATCAAAATTTGGCCTAAGGATGTCCCAAAAACCGCATTCTCTATGAGATATGGTCTGTATGAGTACTTGGTTATGTCTTTTGGATTGACCAACGCCCCCGCACATTTTATGTATCTGATGAATTCGGTGTTTATGCCTGAGTTGGACAAATTTGTGGTGGTATTTATAGATGATATCCTGGTCTATTCTAGAATGAAGAAGATCACGTTGAACATTTGCGGGTGGTTCTCACTAGATTGCGGGAACACCAGCTGTATGCAAAGTTCAGCAAATATGAATTTTGGCTTCCCGAGATACCTTTTCTTGGACATGTATTGTCGGATGGTGGAATTATGGTTGATCCCACCAAGGTGCAAGAAGTGTTGAACTGGAAGGCTCCAATCTCGGTGCACGAGGTTCGGAGTTTTCTGGGGTTGGCTGGCTATTATCGTCGCTTCATCCCGGATTTCTCTAAAATAGCCAAGCCTATGACTCGGTTGCTACAAAAAGATATAAAGTTTGTGTGGACTCCCGAGTGTGATGCGGCTTTCCATACCCTGCGAACTCTTCTAACTTCGGCTCTGGTTTTGGCACAACCGGATATCGAGAAACCTTTTGATGTGTTCTGCGATGCATCAGGTATTGGGTTAGGAGGTGTTCTTATGTAGGAAGGTAGAGTCATTGCTTATACCTCTCGCCAGCTTCGGAAGCATGAAGTGAATTATCCAACGCATGACTTGGAACTCGCTGCTGTTGTTCATACTTTGAAGGCCTGGAGACATTATTTACTTGGCAATGTGTGCAACATCTACACTGATCATAAAAGTCTCAAGTACATCTTCACTCAACCTGAGTTGAATATCCGTCAGAGAAGATGGCTCGAGTTGATCAAGGATTATAACCTCCAAGTGCACTATCACCCTGGCAAGGAAAATGTCGTAGCGGATGCCTTAAGCAGGAAGTCTCATTGCCACTCATTGATTGAGAGTGATGTCCATTTGTCAAAGCTCCTTCATCCTACAGTCCTTCACAACATCACTGTCAGTTGTACTCTATAGAGTCGAATTATCGAGCTACAGAAGACAGATGCCGATGTGTTCCACATCAAGCGCAAGATGAAAGAGCAAGAAACCAAACATTTTCGGGTAGATGAGAACGACGTGTTATGGTTCAAGGATAGATTAGTGGTTCCGAAGGATAGAGAGCTTAGAAATCAAATCATATCTGAAGCCCATTCCTCTAAATTATCTATTCATCCTGATAGTAGCAAAATATATCATGATTTGAAGCCTCGATTTTGGTGGACCAAAATGAAGAAAGAGATAGTCGCTTATGTGGCTAGGTGTGACACTTGTTGTTGAGTCAAGGCTATGCACATGAAAGCTGGATTACTTCAGCCACTCTCTATTCCAGGTTGAAAATGGGAGGAGATAAGTATGGATTTTATTGTTGGACTCCCTACTACTCAGAGGAACTTTAACTCTATTTGGGTGATGGTAGACCGTTTGACCAAGTCAGCACACTTCATTCCTGTCCGCATAGACTTTCGTCCCACCGACTATGCGGAGTTGTACTTTAATCAGATAATCCGACTTCATGGGATCCCTCATACTATTGTCTCTGATAGAGGACCACAGTTCACTACTCGCTTTTGGGAGCACTTACACGGATTGTTAGGAACTAAGCTAGTAAGAAGTTCTGCTTATCATCCGCAAACCAATGGACAAACTGAATGAGAGAATCAAATCTTAGAAGATATGTTGAGAGCATGTGTCATCTCGGCTAAGGGCTCATGGGAAAATTGGTTACCCCTAGCTGAATTCTCGTACAATAACAGTTATCAAGAGAGTATAAAGATGGCACCGTTTGAAGCTTTGTATGGCCGAAAGTGTAGAACCCCGTTGAACTGGGTGGAAGCCGGTGAAAGGAGATATTATGGAATTGATTTTGTTCAAGAAGTCGAAGAACAAGTCCGTACTATCCAAACCCACATGGCCACAACTCAAGCTAGGTAGAAAAGTTATGCTGATCGACGTAGAAAACCTATTGAGTTCGAAGTTGGAGACTTCGTTTATCTAAAAGTCTCACCTATGAAGAGTGTCCAACGCTTTGGTGTGAAGCGAAAGCTTGCGCCGAGATATGTTGGTCCGTTTGAAATCATTGGACAAAGTGGTAAGGTGGCGTACAAGATTCAATTGCCTCCAGAGATGAGTGCTATCTTCAATATCTTTCATGTATCCCAATTGAAGAAATGTCTTCGCGTCCCTGAAGAGAGAGTTCCATTGGGGGATATCGAGTTAAAATCTGATTTGACCTTTGAAGAAAAGCCAGTCCGAGTGATTGACACTCGCGAGCGAGTGACTCGGAGTCGAGTGGTCAAGTTTTCCAAAGTCATGTGGAGTAACGAGGGTAGTGAACGTGATGCAACGTGGGAAAGGGAAGATTATTTGAGAGATGGTTATAAGGAATTCTATCAACAATGGTACGCTTTTCAAATCTCGGGACGAGATTTTTATAAGGGGGGAGGGCTGTAACACCCCAGGTGTTTGGCTTCTACATTTGCACTTGCATTTCATAAGCATGAGCATCATTCATCCATTCATGAACTTAGATTGTATGAAACATGCTTGTGAAACATTGCAACATATTGTCATATTTCATGTATGTGTTGATTTATGAAATAAATAGTGTGCAACACTCAAGTGCAACATGTCACCTACTTTAGTGAAACATGGTTAGTTAGTACTATGCAACAAGATCATGGAACATGGGAAACATGACTATGAAACAAATATAACATTTCATGTGTTTTTCATTGTTTCAGTACATACCTTGCTTGATTCTTGTGTGACCAATGTATGGTTTGGCTAAAAATTCTTTTAAGTAACTTAGTTATACCTAGAATGTCATTTGGAACATTGTTCATGTTGATCATTTTGACTAATTAGGTTCCCAAGTCATGGTTTGACCAATTTTGACCCCTAAACCCTTTTGTTTGACTGTTTAAAAAGTGTAGCTTAGGATGTTTGCATGTCTAAGCAACCTAAAGCAAAGTTGTAGCAAATTTTATAAGGAACAAATTTTGTTTAGAAGCCAAGTCATGAAAATGTGCACAACATGTTCAAAAAGGACCCACAAGTCAGTATTGAAGGCTGATGCAGCACTTGAAATTTTTTCTAAGTCATAAATACATTTTCCAGTTTGACCGAGCCAACTTTGGCTTGATGTAACTCCTGATTAGTGGTGAATTAGACTTTGATCCTTGAATAGAAGTTGAAGATGGAAGGTAGGGCTATAACTTTCATCTTGACGGATTTCACTTTTGATCAACGAGTTAGCCGTTCCAACACGATGAAGTTTCTCTGTCAGGCGTCGAAGGGTGACTGAATCGGCGCTACAGTGACTGTCTGATTTCAGACAATCACCGTCGCGTGGCGCCACTCGTCGCCGGTCGCCTGACGCGCAGGCCACGCGCCGCGGGCGCCCTGGCGCTGCTGGCCATGACATGAACACCCCCACGCGCCTGTCAACACGCTCGCCAGTCCATTTTCCATTTCCTCTGCCTCCTCCGCTCGCCCGAAGCACCGCAGCAGCAGCACAGCGGCTTCGCCGTCGCCATTGATGGCACGAGCTCGCGCCTTGCCACTCTATCGCCACCACAGCAGCTCCTTAGCACTTCCGCTGCATCATCGAGCTCTCTCCGGCTAGCCTGGTGCGCTTGGTAAGGTCCAAACGCCGCGCGCAGCTCACCGGAGTGTCGCTGCCGTGCCCTGTCGTCGTGGCCGGGGCACTTCCGTCGGCCTTTCGCCGTGTAAACTTGTGCGCTAGCTTCGCAGTAGCATGTAGGAGCTCGACATGTCGGTTGATTGGGCTATCGTTGCCGGCTCTGGCGTCACGCCGTCGAGCCGAACCCCCGCGCCGCCATGGTTGTCGCCGTCGTCTTGATCGCCGGCAATAGGTCCATCCATGTAGCTTGTTAGGTTCGGGAGGTCGATGCGGTCACGTTGGTGCCGTCATCGTCGCCGGAGACGCCGCCGTCGGCGAGGTCCACCGGGTTCCCGTCGAGCGAGCCGTGTCCCATGTTTCTGTCTCATTGCCATGCGGGCCCAGCTGACGTGTGGATCCCGCGTGACAGTGACTGTGTATTCAAAAGCTAGTTCAAATTTTCAGATTTGGATGTTGTTTTGTAAAATTTGTATCTCTGGTTTTGTAGATCCAAATTGGGTGGTTCCAATTTTATTAGGATCATAATGAAGTCTAGTATTTAGGAAAAATATGACATGAACACTTGTAGTGGAAATTTTGTATGAATTAAATTGAAACTTGAAATGTGTTTTTGAATGCATGCAAACTTGTTTAAATCATATCTTGAGTTTCTGTGATCCAAAAATTATGAAATTTTGTGGGTAAGCTAGTCTTGCTTAGTAGAAGCTCTGGTTAAAATTTGAGAGTCATTGCATGTATGATTTTTGAGTTATAGATTTTTCTTTTATCATTGATGATCCTTGTGTGAATTTTAGTAATTTATCTATGAATCCAATGACCATAAAATTTGTTGGAGAATGTCCTAATACCTTAAGGATGCTAGGAAAAATATAAAATCTGTTGCTTGACACTTTTCATTAGGGTTTCCTAATTATGACATTTTAAGCCATTATGCCTTATCATTTTTGTGTAGGCTGTTATACTAACTCAAATGGTGTGAACTTTTTATGGTAACTATTTAGAGCATGTAGTATCTACTGTAATTTTTGTAGATTTAATGGTGTAGTTTTCATATATGTTTACCATTTCTTCTAATTAATTAAATAAATTAAGAAAGGTATGCAAAGAAATGTTTGGGTGATGAACACCCTACTTTCTGATGTTCTTGTGATATGTGTAATAAGTGAGTAGAGTTAGTTTTGTCCAATTATTTGTTTACATCATAAGTTAATAATTATTTCGTTTGCATCATGTCCCTCTGGACATATCTGGGGACTTTGGAAAGTTCCCCATGATATTTTGATTTGCTGTGAATATGATGAATACAAGAGTTGTAGATAATTTATGTATCTAGCTCCTGTCAAAATTTGAGGGCATTTGTCCTAGTAGTTTAGAAACTACAACTGTTTAAAGTTAGGTTCCAGTTTTGCTTACTCTCTGCCTTGTGAGGACAGAGTTCTGTTGATCAAAGAATTCAACCTGGTAAAGTGTTGAATCATGCTTTGAGGTCTGAAAATGAATTGTAGACAATTTTATAAGCTTTCCAAATTGTCTTGTTGCATGTCAATTGGATTTATAAATCTGCAGTTATGGCTAGTTTACTGTACCGCTACATAGTCTTTATTTTGCTGAAATACAAATGCTTGAGTGTATGCTTGATGCAATATTCTCGTTGATTGTTTAGGGGTTAGCCTAACTTGAGGATATGCTTAGGTGCAGGTGCTAGGTCATTAACTGAAGATGAGCAATTATACATTAGGTTGTATAAACTTGGTAAGTAAAGTGATTTGAATAGGGCTTAAGTTGGAATATGCAAACTACAACGAACATGCGCATTCCCCGAGCATCCCTGATATTCGTTCATGTGCATCCATGATATTTATCTTGCGCATTCATGCAATAGGTGTGCCGGAGGGAGTGACGTTGCTGGAGTTCGAGGGAGCCAACCAGGAGGAGGAGCCCGAGGTGCAGGAAGCCGATGAAGCAGTCGCCGCGGAGGAATTACCCGAGTGCCATAACCACCAGCCTTCCTTGTTCCTGAAAGGCAAGCCCCGGAGCTTATTAAGCCTCCCATGCTTTCACAAATACATTGAGTACCTTTTATTGTTGATGATGCATTAAGTATAGGGATTGGTTGGAACCAATTGCTGCATTATATATATCCTTCCTTGTCCAGATATCACACTGGAATCCTATTTAAGTTCAGGAACGGGTTAAATGCTTAGCCATGCTTAGTGTGGTAGAAGTCAGGTGATTTTCTGTCACCTGCGAGCTTTAGGATGAGGTGGATCACGGTTGGCTATATTTGCTATCGTGTAAAAGAACCATGCGAATAATGAATTAAGACCGGGCGGGGTCTTGTGTAGGTTTGAACATAGTGACTCCGTCTGAGTCATTTAAGGACCGATATGCTGTACGTCCTCATGTCATGTTGAATGCAGCCTAACACTTAGCTGGCCGGATAAGTTGTTCCGACCGTGAAGCCTAGTAGCTCGACTCAGGCCAGGGACGCGAGCAGTGGCGTGTATTCTGGAGGTAGTAAGGATGTGTAGAGAGCCATTGGCATACGTCCAAGGCGGGTTAGAGTCCCGAACAACCTTGGCAGAGTGGTTCTCTGAGAATGTCGATCTGTTCGGACTCGCGTCTCCTGAATCATACCATAGGTGACTTATTTGCAATCCTGATGGGGGAGGCAGGGTTTGTGTTTAGGAATACCCCTCCAGCTGGATAGGAATCAATTCGAATCGCCGTCTCTCCCGGATAGTAAGAACTTAACTGAGCAGCGGCAACGTAGATTCACTTAATTTAACGATATGGTTAAATGGAAGAAGATGATGATGGATAATGTTGCCACGATTTATACCTGCTATGGTTAATAATGTTTGCATATTAATCAAGTGATTGCTTAGTACATGTGCTAATATAGATGACAGGTTAATGGCTAAAAAGTCACTGCTAGTCAGGCTAAGAGTTGATCATTATTACTTATGCTTTTCTATAAAAAGAAAGTGTCAGCCAGATCCACTACATTAACCTATGCATAATCCTTGGTGTCATTAGTTTGGTTTTCGACGGGTAAGTCTAGCTGAGTACATTTTCGTACTCAGGGTTTATTCCCTCTTGTTGCAGATGACCTTTTATATCAGGGATTCTGTAAGTACTGTCTCCACTCGGCGGGTGATGAAGACTAGATCATGGGCATGATCTCTGTTCTCTTATCTGAATGCTTTTGGAGGCTGTGATCAGCAAACCAGTATGTGTATTTGAACTCAGGTGTGTAAGTTAAACTATTTGCTTCCGCATGTTTTACAAGACTGGTTTTGTAATAACGATGACTCTGTGATGATGTAATCTATTTGCGAACGTCTGCGAAATGTTTTAACGTACGATATGTTATGTTGAATTATTGTAATATTGGTTGTATGCAAGTTGGTTTGAAATCCTTCGAGATTTCAGTTGACTACCAGGTTTATATGGGCTCAAGTTCGAGAACTTGATCGTTCCGGCGATTGTTTTTGTACTTGTGCTCTTATAAATTGGTCGGTTCTGTGACAGAATACTATTTATTCATTAAGAATACATGGATATATTGAAACAATAGCATATCTATAATTTTGATAATTTATGGATGAAATTATGCCTAAAATATAAGGTTCTCTTTTTAATAGACAAAATTGAGTTGAAAATAAAAGGTTAAATGAACTTTGATAGTTTTTGGATGAAATTGATCCTAAAATGCAAAGTTTGAGGACTAAAACGATCATCTTCATGGTTGTAGGATGAAATTGATCCTAAAACTAAAGTTTGAGGACATAAACGGCCGTTTTAAAAGTTTAGGGATAAAATTGAGTCTCTAGTAATAGTTGAGGGACTAAAATAGCTATTATGCCTTTTAGATACATAGCTTTTGCTATGCAGTTAGATATATGATGTATTTAGATACATAGTAAAGTAAGATATTTAGGAAAGCCAAAATGTCTCATAGTTTAGAATAATAAATATCACTAAATGAATTATACAATATACTTTATATTTCCATAATGAATATATTTGACTATAAAAATATACCATTTTATGTAAATCTAGTAAAATTTAAGACCATTTGATTTCTTACGAGTTAGGAATCAAGATTTTTATTAGTTTTGGGACAGAGGAAATATGTTTATTCGATTTATACTGATAGATGAAACCGTTTAATTGGATCTGAATTTGTCAGAGGACTAGAAGCTCGGTCAGAAATGCAGCCCCCCGCTCCGCACACGGCACACAGCTTTTGGTCTTGCACCAAGCCACCAACGACATTATGACAAGCCCATCCAGTTACCACTAGCAACAAAAAGAAAAAGTTGATGCGCTAATGAGAGAAAAAAGTTACCACTAGCAAGGGACAAAACAGCTGATGAGCTGATCGCGGCTCCTGCTAAGGATAAGAGAACACCGCTATCAATCTTAGAGTAAATGACTAGCCCGATGCACTACGGGATACAGGAGCTTTGCTGCGTGCCAGGGACACTCGACAAAGCTCCAAAAACACACGGTACTCGAGAAACTTTTTAACGGCAAACGATGTTTGCCGACTGTTTTTTGTCGGACACTCGGCAAATACCCAAAAAACAATCGCAAACATTTTTCAGGAAAAAATAAAAAAAGGAAGCCGCCTGCCACCGCCGCCGCTCGGCTACCACCACCACCACCACCAAAGTCACCTACCGCCGCCACCGTCGGTGGCGGCCACCACCACCACCGCCGTCGCCGCCGCCGCCGTCAGCCACCACCACAACCACCAAAGCCGCCGGGCACCTGGGCAAAGGGCAAGCACCGCTCAGGTGAGCGCGCACGGCGCCTAAGCGCACGTCGTTGGTAGTGCTGCTGCTAACGCTGCTGAGCCGTTGCTCCCAAAGGAAGCACGAGCGGACGAACGTCAGCGGCAAAATAGAAACAGGGCGTCCACAAGAATCAAAGAAATTCGTCCAAAAGCTCCATGATTCAATCAGAAATTTCGCTCAGATGAAATTCAACTTGCTACAAACCTATCCCCAAGAAATCATCGCCTGGGATTGACCCAGACTCCGGGAAATTCAGATCGTAGCCGGGAGAGAGAGAGGGCCGGATCCGGGAGAGGGAGGGCCGGATCCGGGGGCGACGGGCCGGGAGAGGGGGGGAGGGGCGCCGGTCGGGATTTGAGGGGAGGGGGTGCCGGGAGAGAGGGAGGGGATGCCGACAATGCGAGGGAGGGGGGGGGAGGAAGGAGGTGGGCCGGTGAGGGCCGGCCGCCAGCGAGGGCCGGCCGTCGGCGTGAGTGAGGGCAGAGAAAGGGAGCTAGGAGGGGAGGGAGGGGTAGTGAGAGGGAGCTGGGAGTTGAGGGAGGGAGGGGCGCGCAATGTGTGTGGGGGGTGGGAGGGGGCGGTGTGCGGGGGGAGGGAGGAGGCGTGAGTTAATTAGAGAGGTTTGCCGAGTGTCCTAGATCGGGGCACTCGACGATTTTTTTTTCATTTTTTTCTTTCCCTTCTTTTCTCCTACAACTAAAAAGAATAAAGTGTGGATATTTTTTGGTACGATATTTGTTTTGTTTCGTTCTTCTGTCTACGCCTGCGATCCCACGATATCTCCCACATGCTGTGTCCTTTGGTGCGATTCTTCTTGATTGAATATTGCCTGTCATGTGATAGAAGAATTATGGTAAAATAGGAAGTAGAAAATTATTGTGCTATCCATATACACATTGCATGTTTGCATGCACCAGCATACATGGCAACGAGCAAAAGGAAAGATAATTAACACAGAAGGAAAGAAAATTAAGACAAAAGAAACATCTTTACATTTCTGAGAACCTTGCCAAATCTATCTATATTTAATTATTTCCCCTCTTTGCATTTGTAAAAGGGACAGCTTTTTTCTCCTTTTATTTGGTTTCACGCTCACGTGTTCCATCGCCTTGCTTGCTAAAATTGTCCTTGGGTCTATTCATTTTGAATCATTTCTCCATATTCTAATTAAACTATAAAATTTTGAATTAGGATACGAGGTAAGACATGCAAACAGATATTTCAAAACTACCTATAGAGTCCAAAGAACTTAATTAATAAATCCATCTGGAGGCAATGCAAATTATTTCTAATCTTTTATTTGGTGTAGTTAGTGTTATCATAGTACCCACATGTATTTATGGGAAATAAATCGTGGACAAAACGTGGACATTTTTTTGTGCGACATTCTAATATGGATCTATCGTCCTGCCAATATCCTTGTGGCAAATCACATAAAGGATGAAAGTCTCTCTATGAGATTGCTCACAAGAGACTTAAACTTATATATGATCATGGTAATGTTGAATTGTTTTGTATCAAAAGCATCAACAATGATAAACGGGGACATATGTTTTAGTACGTATAGTGGAGGAAAACTCAACCTTGGCCTTCTCAGCAGATTTTCTGAGCCTTTGTAGTGCTAACTTGTCCTTACTCAGATAGTCAAGAGGTGCACCATAAAATTATGCACCACTAAGAAAAATGTCACAATTGGTTGCCTTGACCTAAAAAACATGTCGAAATTAAGAATTACAACACCTGATTAAACATCCTGAAACAGACACTCAAGTGGATACCTTATTCTATAATATATGTCTGTGTGAAATAGTCCTAAAGCTACACAAATTTATACGGTGAGTATAACATACTTTGCTTTAAAATTTTATGAGAGATTTTTTTAAGACATGCAGAATTATCCATATGACAGGCACTAATATTTTATATATACTCGAACCTGTGTGTACAGGATTATATGGAGATGTAGCGGAACTTATTCATGGATTTATTAACGCATGAAAGAAATGAATATCGGAGAATTCTTTCTATCGATATAAAATATTATCTTAGCCATATTACGAAAAAGTTTATACAATAGAGTTTGTGAGCCTGCGACGCCGCGCTCTCCGTGACTGTGTTAATTTCACGAACTTTGCTTTTTAAATTAAATGTCACTTTATCATCGGTATTTAATTTAACAGTATTGTTATGTTATCGTGCGATCCGTGTGTTTTTAGTACAATAGATTTAGTTGTCCCGTAGCAACGCACATGCACGCTACCTAGTTGAATATAAAAGGAGAGAACTGACTGCATTTGTACATAACATCTTAATTATTGATTGATCGTGCCATTCTTCTTGAGTGAATATTGCATGTCATGTGATAGAGAAATCACAGCAAAATAGAAATAGAAAATTATTATGCTATCCATATACACATTGCATGTTTGCATGCAGTAACAGATTTGACAAGGTTATCAGAAATACAAAGAAATTCTTTTTGTCTTAATTCCCTTTCCTTCTGTGTTAATTCTCTTTCTTTTTGCTCGGTGCCATGTATGCTGGTGCATGCAAACATGTAATGTGTATATGGATAGCACAATAATTTTCTACTTCCTATTTTGCCGTGATTCCTCTATCACATAACAGACAATATTCAATCAAGGAGAATCGCACCAAAGGACGCAGCATGCGGGAGATGTCGTGGGATCGCAGGCGTGGACAGATGGACGAATCAAAACAAATATCGCAAAAAAAATATATCTACACTTTAATCTTTTTAGTTGTATGAGATTTATTAAGTACAAGCGTGGATTGGAAATCCTGGTCAGCTAGACCACGGCGGACGCCTGATAGATTTGCATCGGCAAACTTCCCACTGAATTCTCGAATGTCTGTCTGTTCCGGCGGCAACCATCCCATCGATGAGCTAGGCGACTTCAACGGTGACCTGCGCTCCATTTGTAATGATTTCTTCTCTGCATTATCTGGAAGCATGAGATGGATAGTTGGATACCCTATCCGTTTAGAGTTCAGACACTGTAATCTAAAGACTTGTAGCGTCCACTTGGAGAGAGAGAGAGAAGACGATCCCATCAGGCCATCAGCCTACTTGCTTACCTATGGCTCAACAGAACCTGTCACTGATAGCTAGTGTTTAGATTTAATCACGGGTTTAGCTTTCTTTCATAATAACGGCAACATTGGTGCAGCGACTACTGGGTTGATTTTATCCAAAACGGATGTTCTGGAAAGAATAATTGTATATGCGAAACAGATGATGCTTCCACTAACAAGATTCTTCTCTCGTTTTTGCTTTGATTGCTACTTGTAACTGCTCAGCTGTCTTCTTGCCAATGCTTCGCTCGCTTTCCACGTTTTCAGTGTGACAACTTGCATTCAATGGAAGATGCAGCGCTCAATTTAGGCATGTTTCACTGCTTGATCACGGTAGATAAATAAAAAGTACGATTTATAAGCCAAACGAACATGACACTTATCAGGTTAAGTCGTTAGGTTAGGTTAGATGTGTTGGCTATGCAAGCCAAGTCCGCTTCTATGAGAAAAGGGCAACAAAGGTAAATAGACAGTACCACACCTTACGGCATGCATCCAGATAAACGTCCTGTTCGCTTAGCTTATAAACAATATCTTTTCATTTATCACTAGCAAGGGACAAAACAGCTGATGAGCTGATCACGGCTCCTCCTAAGGATAAGAGAACACCGCTCTCAATCTTAGAGTAAATGACTAGCCCAATGCCAACAAACGGTGGCGTCGCCATCGCCGAGCTTATCGGCTAATCTAGAATATTTTTCTTTTGCAGCGAGATAGCTTTAGCCGGCTCAGCCGAACAGGCTATCTCCAGCGATGGTTTTTGTCCGGTCCAGGCGTCCAGCCACGAATTCTTGGGTGTTTCTGCGAGCGTCAGGTCTACGGGCTACGGCGGCTCGGATAGGAATGAGGAGCCGCCGAGTCGCCGAACCGAGGCGGAGGCGCGCCGTTTACCGCTCACGCTGTGCGGTCTGCGCCGTGGTTCTGCTGGTCCTTTTGGATGGATTCCAAACTGGAATGCGTCGCCGCCGATCGATTGGTTTCGCCTTTTCCTTTGCTTTGGAGACTGTCCTCATCTCGCTTCTTACAGTGCTCCGAGCAACACAGGACTGTTATAAAGGAAAGGATAGTCAATAGTAGGAGTACTTCCGTAGCGTTTTGGTACATCCGTACATGTTACTGGCACAATTGCACAAAGGTTAGCGTACAGAAAGATCTGAGAATCTGAGATTATGATTGATCTGCATGTAAATTCGAATCTTGTTGTAGTGTGTGCTGACTGCTGAGCAATCTGGAATCTGGAAATGTTGTCCTTTTAACGAGAAAATACTCTAGGAATACTCAACTCTTTTAACGAACTCCACGTGTGACGGACTTCCACTTTGAAGCTTCACATCTGTGATTTCTGTGATCAGGGAAGTTATAGAGTAATCGTTTCGCAAAAAAAGTATATAGTAAAAAAGAAAGGTAAATTGCGATGTATTCCCATGTTGGATTTCCACTTAGGCTCATCCGCGCATGCACGGTGGAAGCGGAAGCCGATAGACCAGCGGGCCTTTGCATACGTCTCCGGCCTACTTAGGCCCATCTGATCGACTCAGCTCGACTCGAAACCGGACTGGACCTCTGTTCGTTCCAGATGGGGAGGAGGCCGAGAGACAGGCCCGCACGGGCGGACGGCAGGTCCATATGATCTTCTTTGTCCTCCCCAACCGTCAAAAAAAAGAAGTAATTCACAAGTTCAATTCTTTCCTATACTGACACTAACTGTTGCTTTTCACAGAAGCGGTATTTTCTCCGTACCGTACATTCCAAACTGCATTCCCACGAAGCATGAATACTGCCTCAAAATCAAGCATCCAGATCTTTTCTCAGGTTTACACATCATATATACCTTCCTAAAATCTGATGGCTCGCTGTCATGGAGTTTGACAAGGAGTCAAGGAGCTCCCCTTGGACATCCCACCATACGTGATTACATGTAGAGAAAGTCTGTTTTGGAGACCAGCCCGTTTTTTCTCTTTTCTCACGAGACAGAAAATTTCAGTGCAGGCCTATTATACTGGTGTAATGGTGTTGGGTGCGCTGCTGAGCTGAACTTGGACGTAGGGCAGCTGTGTGTTAGACCTTAAGCCGGGTCGCTAGGCATAGAACTGGTATGTCTATTTGCTATTGAATAAAACCATGAGTCATAGAACATCTATTAGTGCAGTAGCAGTAGATAGAACGAGAGAAAGAGAGGGGTGAAGGGTGCAAACCTTCGGCCGCCTTGGATGGAGATGGGCTCGCCATCGCAGTGCTTGGCGATAACCCAGTGGCGGTGTCGAGTCGAAGGCGGCGGTGCGATGGCGGTTGCAGGCACCTGGCGGCGTAGGAGCCTTCGGTGTGGATGATCATCCTTGCAGAGGGCGGTGGCGGTGGTGGCTTCCGCCACTTCCGTCAAGCTCGCCCTCTCTAGATCGGATTAGAGATTTGGTGGAGGTGTAGCTCGAACAAACCTCGTGCTTAGAGCCGGCCCCTCTTACTCTATTTATTATGGCAGATGTGACAGAGGCCCCTCCAATACCATAATGCATCCTGGGCACCCCGATCGTATGCGCTCATCAAAGCTGATCAACCGGACCATCTGGGCCCAGCCCATTTAGAATTATAGATCAATCTAACACTAACAGTGTGGACCCTCTGGTGGCCGGAATCAGATATGCTCGCACTCGCTTCCTTGCCACGTCCCTGCAACTTTGCAAGGAAGGAAAGGAAAGAAGGGAAAGATAGGAAGAGGCAAGCAAGCCAACTGCCAGTTGACGTGACCTGCTGCGAAGGGGAGAATGATGTCGATAGGATAGGAAGGTGCTGTGTGGGTTGTGGACGTCAGGCGAATTGAGGTGCGTTCAAGCAATTGAAACCTTGCACCTTTTCTCTATGATGGTTTGCAGGACGCGCCGTAGAACGAACCGGTACGACATGCTCACGTTGGGAACGCGGCCTAGCTACCTGGAGCCTGGCTCATCGCAGCACATGGCTCTGCCGTAGAGCAGCGCAGCTCGTACCTGATCCTGGAGCATGATTAGGCAGCTTGCAATTGCAATGCATTGATGGCCGCTAAACGGGGCCATCCTCGTGTCAGCGCGTCGCGGTCGGCAAAGCGCCGTGGCTTTCTCTGTTCCGTTCCGCCTCTGCAATGCAAGACGACGTAACGTCCAGCAGCGCGTGCGATCAATTGCCATCGCTGCTGAGGCCGATGGAGTCGATCTGGATCGGATCCAGGAGCAGCACGTGCGCCGTGCTTCCTTTCGCAATCCTCTCCGGATCTAGTACGTAGCGCTCTATTCTGCTCGGCGAACCGATAGAACAAGAACGGTGGCTCTCTCGCCTGTTGCTTGCTTCGAGCGGCACGGAACGACAGACCTGACGGACCTGCTGCCGGCATGAGATGATGAGAATGAGAATGACATGGGAATTATCCAACGGTGGGCAATGCCAAGCTGGCATGGTAATGGCCGCGCGTATACAGCAGCATGGAACAAACAACTGCTGTTCCTCGACGAACAGGCAGAGCGCTGATTGGGTGATAACTGATAATGAGATGACAGGTTTTTTTTTTGTTTAAGATTAGACACAGCCACACAGGCGGCCGGGACAGTATGTACGTACAAAAACGGAGTTAAAAAAAAGGACCTGTGCCCATCGGCGGGCAGCTCTGCACTGCTGCTTTTTTGGAATTAAAAAAAAAAGTCAACCTAGTATTATTAGACGAGTCAACATAGCCCTCCAATGAAGAAACAGTCAACCGGCCTCTGCGCCGGCCGATTAGCACAAACAAGGAGCAGTTTGGTGAGCCTCAACTCGTGGAGCGTGGCAGTCGGCAGAAGTCCACCAAGGCGCCACCCAGCGTCCACAGGGGTTGGTTGTTGGGCAGGCGGCATTAGCCAGCCCAGCCATGAGCCATTAGTGACTAGTGGGCCAGCCTCAACCTGGTGGGCCGGGCGGGAATGGGATTATCCCCAACCAGCCCCACTTGCTCTCGCTCCCAATCAGCAGCCTCGTGACGCTCCGCCTCCGGGGCCCATCGACCAGACGTCCAGACCGAGCGATGCCGACGGGCGCCACCGACAAGCAGGGGAGTGGCAAGCCGACACTCCCGGGATGCACGCGCCCGGTTCACTGCGCCGTGGCGCGGAGGACCCGCCGCGCCGAACACCGGACGGCACTGGACGACGCGCTGCGTCGTCGTCGTCGCGGAGGGGGGCGCCGGGCGCGCACGCACTTATTACTCCCACCACGGGCCCACTCGCACCGTCGCCCTCACACCGTGTGTGCCCTTGGCCTAATATACTACTCTCCTATTTGCATTTGCAGTCCACTCCTTGGATCATGGTCTCGGCCAACTTCCTACCGATTAACCCTTTTTGCCTCAATTAAAGCATCGCCATTTCTTCTTTCTGAGCCCCGGGAGGAATAGCAACATCTTAAAAGGGCAAATCCACGAAACTACCAAACACTCAGATCGGGCATTTTGGTCAAGATCTCCCGAGTAATCTAACCCGTACTACGTACTGTATAGCGTATATTATATTATATTATATTATATTATATTATATTATATTATATTATATTATATTATATTATATTATATTATAATTACGTACGGTCGTCTAATGCGAACCCATCTCCTCTGCTTCCGCTTCCGCTCTGGACACACTACACAACAGGTTGCACTCCACTCACACTGCGCTGCCCACCCGCTTTTATAACGCGGCGAGCCCGGTGCGGAGGCAGAGAACCCAAGGGCGCGCTTCGCCTCCCGTCCCCTCGCTACTCTTCGAGATCCGCGCGGAGGGCCACCGCGACAGCTCCGGTCGGTTCCGGCGAGGTACCAACCCACCGCCTCCGCAATCCGCATTGCTGCTCCGTTCTCTCTCCTTGCACCCGCTTGCTGTCCTGGATCCGGCACAGCTGGTTCCGTCCTTCCGCCGATGAGCTAGCTAGCCAGCGAGTGAGCTGCCGGATTAGCTATTCTTTTATTCTTCTTCATTTTCTGGAATCGGACATTGATTAGTGCGCGTTTTGCGCCCAGCTGAGAACCAGCTCAATTGGAAGATGCGGTAGCTCTCCGCGGAAGGAACAGGACGGGGTTTTTTTAATGCACACGCTTTACTAAATTTCTTTCCATGTTTGGCCACGCGGGGGGATTTCTCCGCGTTTTCCCGTGTTCTTATACCGGGAAAGAGCCGCTGTAGTAGTAGCAAACAAGAAGCTAATAGCACCAACAACGGATCTTCCTTCCGTTGTTGCTTCAGTAGATCCAGCGTTTCCGTCTTTAGATCCAGCAGCTTGATTTAAACCCGCAGCGGTTTTAAGTTCTTTTGTGGTTTGCTGCTTCAGGTGCCGCGGGGCTGTAGCAGCCTAGAGCAGACAAAGCTGCGATTTTTGGGGTTCTTGGTCCAGCGGTAGTTGGTGGAGATAAACCGCGTGAAGGCTGGTGATCCGGTACATGCTCGCCAGGCACTGATGGCATTTGGCCGAGGTGGGAAGATGGACGGCCGCCGGCCGTCCTCATCGTCGTCGGCGTTCTGCACGACCACCACGGTCGTCGTCTTTGTGGCGCTTTGCCTAGTCGGCGCGTGGATGATGACATCGTCCACTGTCTTCCCGCTGGAGATCTCGTCGAATAAGAAGCCGGCGGTGGTGAAGCAGCAGCCTGCGCCTGTCAATTTCGGGGCGTCACAGGAGGCACCATCTGGCAGCGAAGGTTCTGAGAAATTTGAGGACACAGACAACAACGATGCCACGGTCCCGGAGGAGCCCAATAACAAGGATGCCCCTGAGGAAGAGAAGTTCGCTGAGAAGCCAGAGGAGAAGCTTGAAGAGAAGGAGCCGGAAGTGCCGACAGAGAAAGCGGAGACCAAGGATATGTTTGATGATGCAAATGGGAAATCAGAAGGGCGGTCAGATGACTTGAAGAATGATGGTGATGGGGAGAAGAATGGGGAGAAGAAAGGTGATGAAATCACAAATGAGAGTGAAGATGAAAAACCTGATGTTGAGAGCAAGGACGATCAAGAAGAGAAGCCTGAAGGTGATGTCACTCAGGAGGAGCAACCTCAAATAGAAGAGAAGGTGGAAGAAAATGGAGAGAAGGATCAGAGCTCTAACTCCAACGAGGTGTTTCCTGATGGGGCCCAATCAGAGCTTCTGAAGGAGTCAAATACCCAGAATGGTTCATTCCCCACACAGGCAGCAGAGTCAAAGAATGAAAAGGAAGTCCAAGCGTCATCAAAGTCTTCAGGTGATGCGACCGGCTATACCTGGAAATTATGTAATAGTAGTGCCTCGACAGATTACGTACCTTGCCTTGACAACGAGAAGGCTATCAAGAAGCTTCGAACTACCAAACATTATGAACATCGTGAGAGGCATTGCCCTGAGGAGCCTCCTACCTGCCTTGTTCCACTCCCAGAAGGATATAAACGCCCAATTGAGTGGCCAAAGAGCAGGGACAAGGTGATTCTGTCTATTCTAAATTGTACAACACTGAATCATCTTTAGTTGACCAAGATCTCTGTTTGCTTATTACAAGTTGTGCTGCTTTTTGCAGGTATGGTACAGCAATGTTCCTCACACTAGGCTCGCAGAGTACAAGGGGCATCAAAATTGGGTTAAAGTCTCAGGTGACTACCTCCTGTTCCCTGGGGGTGGGACTCAGTTCAAGAATGGTGCCCTCCACTATATTGATACTATTCAGCAGGTATATATATATATTTTTTTTATTGTTATTCAGCAGGTATATATTATCATCACCATCCTAGCATCCCATATTAGTCACCCATTAGACTTATATTTGTCTCACTTTTGAGCATCAGTGATTGATTCACTAGTCGACAATCATAATTTGTCAAATGCCACCCTATGGAAATCTACACGTGTTGAGGACAGTTTGTATGTGCTAGACTAAATGACATCAGGCTTTCACAGCCAGCCATGTGTTTTTTCAGCCTCTCATTCCGGCGGATACAACTTTCCTTTTTTTAGTCTCGTCCCTATATTAATCTAGCAAATAAGCTTAGTACTGTACCATGATAATGAAAGTTTCATGTTGCGTCTTTGAACTTGATATTGTCACACTTGCTTTCATCATATGCTGATTAAACTGCCATTCACAGGCACTGCCTGATATTGCATGGGGCAAACGAAGCCGCGTCATTCTAGATGTCGGTTGTGGAGTTGCCAGCTTTGGAGGGTACATGTTTGATAGAGATGTGCTTACCATGTCTTTTGCTCCGAAAGATGAGCATGAAGCTCAAGTACAGTTTGCATTAGAAAGGGGAATTCCAGCAATATCAGCTGTGATGGGCACCAAGAGACTTCCATACCCCAGCAGAGTCTTTGATGTCATTCACTGTGCTCGCTGCAGGGTCCCTTGGCACATTGAAGGTTTGTCTTGTTGGTGACATGTCTTCCTTTCTTTTATTCATTTGCTATATAAGTGAATCTTATTGCTGACTCCTGCTACTTTTAGGTGGCATGCTTTTGCTGGAATTGAACCGCTTGCTACGACCTGGTGGTTACTTTGTCTGGTCTGCCACTCCTGTTTACCAAAAGCTCCCAGAGGATGTTGAGATTTGGAATGGTATTGCACTAACTGCTGAGTTTAGTTTCACCCTAACTGAATGTCACATATCAAAACTGCATACCATCACTTTGAGAAGTGTAGATCCATAAGTAGGGTAGCTGGTAACTTGATTTGTTACGTCGAAATACCATACAGCCTCCCATCTTTAATAAGGCATCCATACCAAATTTATGTTTCGTACACTGAAACACATAAAGAAAAGATCAGACTATTGCTTGTGTGTACTTCCCCCTTTCTTGTATAGCAACTACCGGCAGAACAAATTCAGCAGTTCATGAGTGAAAGTACTGAATAATCCTAAGTATCAGGGGTTAACTTCTTTCATTGATGGGGAAGGATTGCATTTGTTCAAAATAGATGCTATGAACCAACTGTGCAAAATTGAATTATATTTCTAACATAACATATGGCCACTTAATCTTTTCAGCGATGTCCACTTTGACAAAGTCCATGTGCTGGAAGATGGTCAACAAGACTAAGGATAAGTTAAATCAAGTTGGTATGGTCATATTTCAGAAGCCAATGGACAACGTTTGCTACGAGAAAAGATCCGAAAACAACCCACCATTGTGCAAGGAATCTGATGATGCAGACGCTGCTTGGTATGGTTTCGTTCTTTGAGAAGAACATATTTTCAATGCGGTGAAGTGCTTCTCTACTTTGCTTACACAACCTTTTGATTTGCAGGAATGTACCTTTGGAAGCATGCATGCACAAACTGCCTGTTGGCTCGAAAGTTCGAGGATCAAAATGGCCAGAGTTTTGGCCGCAAAGGCTTGAGAAGACCCCTTTCTTTATTGATGGTTCCAAGGTTGGTGTCTATGGAAAGCCTGCAAATGAAGATTTTGAGGCAGATAATGCTCACTGGAAACGGGTTGTAAGTAAATCGTATGTGAATGGCATGGGAATTGACTGGTCCAAAGTGAGAAATGTCATGGACATGAGAGCTGTGTATGGAGGGTAAGTAAATGGTTGTCTTAGTTTCTTGGGCATGTTTCTTTTTCTTTTTCTTTTTTTTGGTAATTCAGATCACAGAAGGGCGGGCCTGGTGCAAGCGGTAGAGTCTTACCGCCTGTGACTGGAAGGTCCCGGGTTCAAGTCGTAGTCTCCTCGCATTGCACATGCGAGGGTAAGGCTTGCCACTAACACCCTTTCCAGACCCCGCACAGAACGGGAGCTCTCTGCATTTTGGTAATTTAGATCACATTACATAATTGTTGATCCCTAGTTGCTCTGCACAGGTAAGCAACTAGCTTACCAGCACACACACTCACTCACTATAGCTAGAGGTAGAAGAAAAGATTGAGAACAGCGTACACACACTCAGCACAAGCACCAGCGTTGGCCGAAGCCCTGTCGTTTGGTTTGTGGCAACTGAACTAAGTATTCCATTGCCCTTTGGATGGAATATATACAACTCTAGCTGTACCTCTACTAGTTACATAGTTGTTGGCCAACTACCTACTCCTGAGAACAAGAGTACACCAACTACCTACTCCTAAGGTACATGGTACACCAACTGCCTACTTATAAAGTACAGAGTATACCAACTACTCCTAGCAGTACAAAGCTTACCTCAGCCCACTACCAAGACATGGTTGATGTAATAACTACCAACTAATGTACTAGAGGTGGCCTATTGCAATACTGCTACAGCTACAGGAACTAGTCAGCAGAGCTGATCAGTCCCCAACTCCCAACAGGGAGTGGTCGGCCGAGCCGACCAGTCTCCAACCAAGGAGAGAATGGGGAGCAGCAGATTATGTCTAACAATTCTTTCCCTACTCCTGCTACTAGCCCGATGCCTTGATCTCATCCATGCCAATCATCTTCCTCAGCTCCATGAACCGCAGGCGTCCGAGTGACTTGGTGAGGATGTCAGCGAGCTGTCTGCCGGTCTCAACAAACTCGATGACGATCTGCCCTCCATCAATGCAGTCCCGTAGGAAGTGGGTTGATGTGCTTGCTCCGGTCGTGGAGGACAGGGTTCTGGGCGAGGGCGATGGCAGGCTGGTTGTCCACCATCAGAGCTGGCGGGTGAGCGTCCTCGTCGGCCAGCTTGCCCAGCAGCTGGCGCAGCCATATAGCCTGACACGTCGCCGTGACCGCTGCGACGTACTCCGCCTCACGTCGATAGCGCCACGATCTTTTGCTTCAGCGACTGTCAAGCAATGGGGGCTGCTCCAAAGAAGACGAGCACGCCGGAGGTGCTCCGTCGCCCATCAATGTCGCCCGCCATGTCCGCATCATTGAAAACAATGAGCTCCGGCTTATCTTCCTTTGCCTTGGGGGGTGCCTCACTGAACACCGTGAGCCGCAACCCTCCCTTGCCGCCACTCTTGGGGAAGATGATCGCTTGATCGAGCGTCCCCTTGACGTAGCACAGCAACCTTTTCACCGTCGACCAGTGATCTTCGCGCGGGTCCATGAAACGGCTGACGTACCCAACCGCGAACGCAATGTCCGGTCGGGTATGAGTGAGGTAGCGCAGCCCGCGACGATACTCCGGTAGCGCGTCGCGTCCACCTTTGAAGCAGTGCTGTGCTTGCTCTGCTTCAGCCGCTCCTCCATCAGAGTCGCGCACGGCTTGCACTTCACCATGCCGCCGCGCTCCAGCAGCTTCTCCGCGTAGGCGTGCTGACCTAGGGAGATGCTCTGCTTTCCCTGCCTCACCTCGATGCCGAGGTAGTAGGAGAGCGCGCTGAGATCGCTCATCTTGAAATGAGTCGCCACCTCACGCTTGAAACCGTCGATGTCCTCTGCGCACTCCGGTGACGATTAAGTCATCCACGTACACGCCGACGACGAGTTCCTCCTTTACCCGTCGCTGCGTGTAGAGCGTGTGCTCTGTAGCGCAGTGAGTGAACCCAAGCTCGCCCAAGGTGGCGTCGAGCTTGGCGTTCCACGCCCGAGGGGCCTGCCGCAGCCCGTAGAGCGCCTTGCGCAGCTTGAGCACCATGTGCTCAGCGCCCTTGACGGCGAAGCCCGGAGCTTGCTTGACGAAGACCATCTCCGCGAGCTCGCCGTTGAGGAACGCAGACTTGACGTCAAGGTGGTGGACACGTCAATCCTTCGCTGCTGCCATGGCCAACAGCAAGCGAACAGACTCCATTCGCGCCACCGGAGCAAAGACTTCCTCGAAGTCGATGCCCTCACGCTGCACGAAGCCGCGGCGACGAGCCGAGCCTTGTACTTGACAATGGCGCCGCGCTCGTCCCGCTTCACCTTGTAGACCCACTTCAAGCCGATCGGCCTGCAGCCCACCGGTGGATCTACCAGCTCCCAAGTGCCATTGTCTTCGATGGCCTTCAACTCTTCCAACATTGCCCGTCGCCAATTGGCGTCGCGTTTAGCCACTGCGAACGTCGGTGGCTCCTCGGCACTAACAAGGAGCAGCTCTGGATCGTTGAGCAGCCGACTCGCTAGGCCTGTGGCCCCTACATTGTCGACGATGTTGTCCAGCCTGCGGAACCGGACCTCCTCGCCGTCGTGGAAGGCATCCACGAACTCGTTGATGTCACTCGGAGGGGAGGTGAACTTGATCGGTGGTCCCCGGCTTCCCTGTTATGCCGGAGTGGTCGGCATCGCTGCTGGACCGCTCGGCACCATTGCCGGAGTGGTCGGATCCACTGCTGGAGCGGTCGGCACCACTCCTGGAGTGGTTGACTCTCTCACTGGAGCTCTGCACCGTCTTTGAAGTGCTCGGCACCCCTCTGCGCAATGCTTTCGGCACTCCTCCGTGCTCTCAGACTACCCCAGAGTGCTCTCGCTTTGTTGGCTTTGGAGTGGTCGCCACCTCCTCTCCAGCGTCTCCACCACCGTGGATGACCATGCGCTTCGACGACAAAGGTCTTTGAAGTGAAGCCGCCACCACCCTGCGTGCTTGACCGTCCTAGTCCTGTGCCGTCTTCTCATTGAACACCACATCTCTACACCACCTTTCCTCTCTTGGGATCATAAAGCCGATAGGCCTTGCTGTCCTCCTCGTAGCCCAGGAGCACCATCGGCGTGCTCCTGTCTTCCAACCTGCTGAGGTGAGGCTTGGTGTTCTTCACATGGCCGACGCAGCCAAATGTCCTGAGGAAGGACACATTCGGCTTGCGTCCATGCCAAGCCTCGAACGGTGTCTTGCCCTTCAGGGCCTTGGTCGGCGCGTCCCGTGGTCACCGCCTCTCCCCAGAACTCCGTCGACATCTTCTTAGCCTTCATCATGGATCGAGCCATGCCGACCACCGTCTGGTTCCGCCGCTCCACCACGTCATTCTGCTGTGGCGAGTACAGCGCGGTGTGGTGTTGCACCATGCCCTGATCCGCGCAGTACGCAGCGAATTCCACCGAAGTGAATTCGCCGCCACGATCAATTCGCAGCACGCGCAGCTTCTTGCCGCTCTTCGTCTCCGCGCGCGCCTTGAACTTCTTGACCGCTTCCGCCACCTCGGTCTTGTTGGTCATAAGCTGCAGCCACATGTATCGGCTGCAGTCATCCACCAGCAAGATGAGGTACCTGCACCCGCCGGGCGTCGCCGGCAAGATCGGCCCGTAGAGGTCACCATGGACTAGCTCGAGGGTTTCTGTCGCGTGGTACTTAGCCGTCTTCGCGAACGACGGCCTTCTTTGCTTCCCGTCCAGGCAGCTATCACACAGCTCGTCTGCGTGCTCGATGTGGGGCAGCCCAGTCACCATCTTCTCCAGCCGACCAAGAGCGTCGAAGCTGAGATGTCCTTACCGGGCATGCCACAGCCACGGCTCCTCCGTGTGTCGTGCAGCCAACCAGATGGGCTGCTCCACCTTGAGGTCGAGCAGGTACAGCCGATTTCAGGACCTCTTCACCTGCAAGAAGCCGCTGCTCCCGGTCCCTGATCCTGAGGACGCCGTCCTTAATCTGTACCTCACTGCCGCGCTCATCCAGCTGACCAATGCCAATGATGCTTGAACGCCGCTGCGCGATGTAATATACATCTGTTAGTGCGCGGTGCTCGCCGTTCTGGCACCTGAAGATGATGGTGTCGCGTCCTCGGATCGCCACCCTTGAGCTGTCCCCGAACTTCACTGTGCTGGTCACGTCGTCGTTGAACTCGGAGAAGGCTGTCTTGGAGCCTGTCATGTGGTTGCTGGCGCCGGAGTCCAGGTACCACCGCTGCTCCTGCTCGTCGTCCACACGTCCGAGGTGGACTTGGGCGCGTGGTTCGTCAAGGTTGACAACCTTCAGAGCCTTCCTAGACCCTTTCACCGCCATCCCCTCTCCCTTCTCCTTGGCCTCAACGTCGTGCAGTGCACAGAATGTCGCCATCAAGAGTGGCCTCATCATCATCATCAGCCTGCGCCAGATGAGCCTCAGTCTTTTTCTCTTGCTTGCGATTCGGGCACTCCTTTGCCCAATGGCCCGTCTTCCCGCAGCGCCGGCAGGCGTTGGGGTTGACCTTTTTCTCCGAAGAAGCCTTGTCGTGGCGCTTGCTATCGCCACCGCGGTTGGAGGAGGCTTCCCCAGACTTCTTCTCCTTCATCCGGGCAGCCCACTCCTCTTCTGTCAGCAGCAGCTTGCCGCTGTCCGTCTTAACTGTGACCTGCTCCATGCGCTCGTCCACCGCCCGCAGACGACTTGTCACATCCTCAATGGTGAGGGTGGACAAGTCCAGCATCGTCTCTATGGAGAGAGCAATCTGGATGTACTTCGTTGGCACGGAGTGGAGGTACTTGGAGACCGCCTCTTCTTCGTCGATGGTGACGCCGTGGCTCCTCAGCTTGCTGATGAGCGTCTGCAGGCGGAGGGAGAAGTTCTCCACCGATTCACCATCCTTGAACGTGAGGTTGGCGTACTCCTGCTTCAGCAGCTAGGCCGTTGCCTTCTTTGCACGGTCGGAACCAACGCGCATCGCCGCAATGGCCTCCCACGCCTCCTTAGTAGAGCTCTTCACCCCCAATGGCTCGCTGTACTCCGCTGGCACAACAGCGAGGATGGCTTTCAACGTTGACATGTCGTATTCTTCGTTGTCGGTGCCCTTGTCAATGGCATTCCAGAGCCGTCGGGCTCTGAGCTTAACCTTTATGGTCACCGCCCATTCGCCATAGTTGGTGCGAGTCATCGTCGGCCAACTGGTGCCGCTGACCTCCCGCACCGTGCGCACAACGATCTCCTGTCGTGGCTGGGCAGCCACAGCAGCGCCGCTGCTGTCGCCCATCTCCAAACCGTCCATCATCGCTAATGGTTAGTCCGACGACGGCGCTTGTACAGCTCCGATACCACTTGTTGATCCCTGGCTGCCCTGCACAGGTAAGCAACTTGCTTACCAGCACACACTCACTCACTTTGGCTAGAGGTAGAAGAGATTGAGAACAGCGTGCACACACTCAGCACAAGCACCAGCGTTGGTCGAAACCCTGCCCTGAGGTTTGTGGCAACTGAACTAAGTATTCTATTGCCCTTTGGATGGAATATATACAACTCTAGCTGTACCTCTACCAGTTACATAGTTGTTGGCCAACTACCTACTCTTAAGAACAAGAGTACACCAACTACCTACTCCTAAGATACAGAGTATACAACTACTCCTAGCAGTACAAAGCTTATCTCAGCCCACTACCAAGATATGGTTGATGTAATAGCTACCAACTAATGTACTAGAGGTGGCCTATTGCAATATTGCTACAGCTACAGGAACTGCTCGATAGAGCCGATCAGTTCCCAACTCCCAACAGGGAGTGGCCGGCCGAGCCGACCAGTCTCCACCAAGGAGAGAATGGGGATCAACAGATTATGTCTAACAATAACTACTAGTTAACCAAGCTGGCACATAGCTAGCATAAAACATAATGAGCAACTTGTCCACCATAAGTCATTGAGCATTTTTCTTTCTTTCAGTTAAGCTGGAGAAATTATCTTTCTTGGTTTTGGTGTTAAAAATCTTTTTTTTTACTGAAGTCTTTTACAACGAGAAATGCATTTTAGCACCTTCTTCTTGACTAATGCTTTACATCGTTGCATGGCAGTTTTGCTGCAGCTCTGAGGGACCAAAAGGTCTGGGTCATGAATATTGTGCCGATTGATTCACCAGACACACTGCCCATCATTTACGAGCGTGGCTTGTTTGGTATGTACCATGACTGGTGCGAGTCTTTCAGCACTTACCCAAGAACGTATGACCTTCTGCACGCGGACCATCTATTCTCAAAGCTCAAAAAGAGGTTTGTATTTCGTGTTCTTCACATTATTCTATCCTTCTGGTATATATACCAGTGAGACTCATAAGTTCAAGCCTACTGATGTGATTAGTTCAGCAAGAAAACAATAATGAATTGTTGAGTTTGACAAGTTTCTTTGATATGTACAAGTAGCATGTTTGCATGCTTTATGCTTCTTGCAACTAAACCTGTGTTGTTTACCTGCAGTGTTTCAGATATTAAATCTGTGTTGCCTGTTTACAGATGCAAATTGACGGCAGTTTTTGCGGAGGTTGATCGTGTATTGAGGCCACAAGGCAAACTGATTGTGAGGGACACTGCGGACACAATAAACGAACTGGAAAGCATGGCCAAGTCCCTGCAGTGGGAGGTGCGGATGACCTACACCAAGGGCAACGAGGGCTTGCTCTGCGTCGAGAAGTCGATGTGGCGGCCCAAGGAACTTGATGCAAGCACGTGAAATATATGTGTTGAAGAAAACTGTTACCAAGTAGGGTAAAATTAGAGGAATTTTGCCTCTAGATATGCCTATGATTCTTGTTGATGCTGAAAGGACAAACTCTTTGGTGTAACTGTAGAATAATACACATCTGTTTCCCCCCATTTGTTGTTTCACAACGCAGCTGTAAGATAGTGTGTTGGAAATCACAGGTACATTCAGTTCAATTGGGCACCTTGTCCAGTTTGTCGGATACCAGTTGAACAGTCCTGTGTGCATATGCTATATTTGAGCTGTTGTACAAGTTGTTTACGTAACACCCAACTGTCTACAGTGACATGCTTGGTGCTATCGACATGCTGTCTACGTGACTAGGGCTAGGCAAAATACTCGCGGCTCGTCAACTCGCTCGACTCGTGGCCGGCTTAACTTGACTTGTTTAAATTTTTTCACGAGCTGAGTTAGAAGTCTAGTGAAAGCATTTAGATCCCTAGTTGGGTTTCGGTGATTAATGACGACATAAGATTACTGTGACTAACGTGTGTTTTGCAGAGGCAATTTGAGTTAGGTCATAGTAATGGAAATTGATTGAGCAATCATGGCTGTCATGCCTCTGACGATAGAGACGATAGAAATCGTTTCGGTTTTCGAAGGATGGACGACAAGGGTAAGGACAGACTAGTTCTAAGTGTCGTTTGATGATGGAGAGACACTTAGAATAGTTTATGACTTTGTTTTTTTTACCGTACTATTAAGGGAAGTATGGACTAGTAACTTGACCTAGGTAAGTCTAGTGGGTTAGGTGTGGTGCACACTTGTCAAATCTAGCACTAGGTAGCTCAGGAATAGCCCTAAGATCAATTGGAGTAAACTTCATTCACATAGAATTTCGAGTTAAAAGTGAATGGAGGGTCAAATGATTGATCGGACGCTGGTCTGGTTGTGACCGGATGTTGAGGGTGAGTCTGGTCAGTTCATTTGATCAACTGAAGTTGTCTGGTACTAACCGGACGCTGAGTGAAAGTGGAACGGACGCTGGGTACCTGCGTTCGGTCAACTCTAGAGAGGTTCTAGAGAGACTGTTTTCTGACCGGACGTGTCCGGTTAGTGCTGACCGGATCTTTGATCGAGATCCGATAATCGACCGGACGACTGAATGAAGAAGTGATGGCGGACTCACAGGTGCCGCGTTCGGTCAACATCGAAGGTTTCGAGCGCGCTTTTCTTGACCAGACGCGCGTCAATCGGTCTTGACCGGACGTTGGTCAGAGTCCGGTCAGAACTTAACGACTCTTTCTGACACAGTGGCGTGTATAACTGACCGGAGCGTCCGGTCACCCCGCAGAATGCTGACTCAGTCTCCAAACGTTATGTTTTGAATGAGGGGGTATAAATACTTACTCCACTCGTCCAAGGGAGGTCTCTTGCCCATTTATTCAGCTAAGAAACACCTTAAGAGTGCAAGGGAGAGCAAGAGCCTAGTGAGGTGATTGAGATTTAAGAATCCAAAATTAAGGTCCTCATTAGTGCAAGGAGAGTAGCAAGTGTGCATCCACCCTTCTCATTAGACTTGTCGTGTTCAAGTGAGAGTTTATGCTTTACACTTGGTGATCGCCATCACCTAGATGGCTCGGTAGTGATTGAGAGCTTGATGATCATCCGACGGAGCTTGTGGATGACCCAACTCAAGTTGCAAGCGGTTATGGGCGATTCACCGCGACGGAGTGTCAAAGAATCAGCCCGTAGAGAGCACTTGATCCTTGCGTGGATCAAGGGGGAGCTACACCCTTGCACGGGTGCTCCAACGAGGACTAGTGGGGAGTGACGACTCTCCGATACCTCGGGAAAACATCGCCTCGTTCATTTCCCTCTCTTTACTTTGAGCATTTACATTTGAGCAATTCATTTCATGTCTTTACATTCCTAGAATTGCCATGTTAGAGTAGGATTGAAATCTAGGGTGTAAAACTTTTATGCGGTAGAACAATAGAAACACATTCTAGGCACAAGGGGTGAAGTGGGCTAAGTGTAGGGCTTAATTATTACAAAGAATTTAGAATTAGCCTAATTCACCCCCCTCTTGGGCATCTTGATCCTTTCAATTGATATCGGAGTCTCGTGCTCGCTAAATTAGGCTTAACCGCCTATAGCAAGATGTCCCATGGGGATGGATCACCTCCTATCTTTGAGGGAGATGATTTTCCTTATTGAAAAATTCGCATGGAGGCTTATCTAGAAGCTTTAGATGTTGGAGTTCTTAGAGCCGCCTCACAAGGCTTTTCAAAACCTAAGGATCCCACAAACCTTCAAGGCGATGAGGTTAACTACGAGAAATAGAATGCAAAGGCTAGAAAAACCCTCTTTAGAGGCCTTTGTAAAGATATTTTGAACCGTGTGCGGAACCACAAGGACGCCCATGCACTATGTTCGGACATTTATGCGCTCCATGAGGGAACTAAGAGTGAGCGTGAGTAACGCTACTACCTTGTTATGAAAAAGCTTAATTTATTTGATATGCTTCCTAGAGAAAGTGCTAATGAGATGTATTCATGTTTGAATGTTCTTGTAGAGAAAGTCAATGGGCTTGGACTCACACAAATGCAACCCTCCGATGTTGTAAGAAAGATCTTGAGTGTCCTCCCCATTGACAAATATGGGCATATTGTGACAGTGCTTCATCAAGGTGATATTTCCACCGCTACACCAACTCAAATATTGGAAAAGATCAATGCACATGAGATGTACATGCACATCACACCACAAGATGGCTCTTCTTCCACCAAGAAGAAATACTTGGCATTCAAGGCTAGCCAAGAGAAGAAGGGCAAAGCAACAGTTGATCATGATAGCTCAAGTGATGATGAAATTGATGATGCAAGCCTTGCTCTCATGGTGAGAAGAACCACCAAGAAGCTCAACAAGAACGGTGTCAAGTTTGATGACAAGAAGAAAAAATTCTTCACTAGCAATAGAAGGAAGCCAATCTCCGAGATAAATTGCTATAATTATGGAGAACTTGGTCATCTAGCTCATCAATGCCCCAAACCTAAGAAAGACAAATACAAGAAGAAGTATAAGGGCAAGAAAGATGACTCAAGTGATGAAGATGATGATGAGAAGAAAAAGAACAAGCCATACAAGAAGAAGGATGGCAAAAAGAAGGAATTCCACAAGAAGAAAAAGAATGGCAAGGCATACATTGTTGGTGATTGGCTCACGGATATTGATTTATCAAGTGGCTCATCCGATGATGAAAGTGAGAATGAGAACAAGAAGGTAGCCGCTATTGTAATTGATTCATCACTATCTTCATCGACACCACCGCCGTCATCCTCTACACACCTATGCCTTATGGTCAAGGGTGAACGAAAGGTACAAAATGATGATGATAGTAGTGGTGATGATAATGCTAGCAATGATGATAGTGACAGTGATAAAGAATTTGAATCACCTTCTTATGATGATCTTATCAAGTTGCTAAACCAATACACTAAAATCATTAGAAAGACAAGAGCAAAAAATGAAAAGCTAGAACTTGAGAATGATTCACTCTTAGCAAAATATGGCATAGCTGAAAAAGCTAGTGTTGAGCTTAGAGAAGAAAATAAGACTATGTCATCTAAACTCAAGGAGCTAAAATCCTCTAAAAAGAAGCTTAAAGGAAAACATGATAAACTTGAGGGGATACATAATGAGCTCACCACTGGATACAATTTGCTAAAAGAAGAGTACATCAATCTTAAAATTAATAATGATAATCTTGTTGTTTCTCATGAGTTGTTATCCAATGAGCCACATGATGCTACTAACAATGTTGTTAAGATTGATATAGCTACATCATGTGATGATTTGATTATAGTAGCAAAGGCAAAAAAATGGTTGAGTCCGACAACTATGATGAGTATGTCAAGCTCAACAATGAGAATGAAAAACTCAAACATGATCTTAAAAAGCTATCAACCACCAACACAATCGTGATAAAGAATCTTAACAATGATTGTGATATAGCTCTTGAGAATAAGAAGCTTAAGGAAGAGAACAAGAGACTCAAGATGAAGAAAAACTATGATAAACTTAGAGAGGACAATAAGAAGCTCAAGTTAGAGAAAGAACATCTCAAGACCGGCTTGAGCAAGTTCACAAGAGGCTAATATCTTCAAAGTGAGCTACTCATAAACACCGTCATGAAGATAGATAGAAGTGGTATTGGGTACTTAGCAAATCAAGAGAAGAAGATTCAAGCTCGACATCAACAACAACACAAGTCAAAGCCTAAGCCAAAGAGATGTATTGAGTGTGGACAAGAAAATCACTTTGCCCATGAGTGTCAAACTCCACCACCACAACCCTTGCCCAAGCTTGCTAGACCCTTTGCCTTCAATGCTCATTACATGCTTAGAAAGGATTCTAGTGAAAAAATAAAAGTCATGTTCTTAGGTCCTCCCAACAAGAATAGACCTAAGAAAATTTAGGTTGCAAAGTCTCTAGTTGAGAAAGTCAAGGACCCCCATCAAGTTTGGGTCCCTAAACAACAAGCTTGATCTTTTATGTGTAGGTGAACTATAAGACCGGTGGAAGTCATTTGGTTATTGATAGTGGTTGCACTCAATATATGACCGGTGATCCTCGTATGTTCACCTCACTAGATGAATAAGTAGATGGTCAAGAAAAGGATTACATTTGGTGATAATTCAAAGGGCAAAGTTCAGGGATTGGGCAAAGTTGCAATTTCAAATGACCATTCAATATCAAATGTGCTATATGTTGCTTCATTGAGCTTGAACTTGCTATCCGTTGGTCAATTGTGTGATCTTGGCTTTCAATGTTTGTTCATCGAGAATAAAGTGGTTGTATCAAAGACAGATGATGATCAAGTGATATTCTAGGGTTTTAGATATAACATCCTATATCTAGTGGATTTTACTTCCGAAAATACAAACTTGAAGACATGCCTATTCACCAAAACATCACTTGGGTGGCTATGGCATAGAAGACTTGCACATGTTGAGATGAGCTCACTCAAGAAGCTAATGAAAAATGAATTGGTGAGAGGTTTGAAGGATGTGAAGTTTGAGAAGGACAAGCTTTGTAGTGCATGTTAAGCCAGCAAGCAAGTTGTTAACACTCATCCAACAAAAGCTTACATGTCCGCAACAAGAGTGCTAGAGCTCATTCACATGGATCTATTTGGACCAACAACTTACAAAAGTTTGGGAGAAAATCTCTATTGTCTTATGATTGTTGATGACTACTCTAGATATACTTGGGTGTTCTTCCTTCATGACAAGACCGAAGTGGCCTCATGCTTTAAGAAGTTTACCAAGAGAGCACAAAATGAACTTGAAGTGAAGCTCAAGAAGATAAGAAGCGACAATATAAAAGAATTAGACAACACAAACATTGAAGCATATTGTGATGAAGTTGGAATCAAGCATGAGGTCTCCGCAATATATACTCCTCAATAAAATTGTGTAGTAGAGAGAAAGAATCGGACACTTATCACACTTGCAAGAACAATACTTGATGAGTACAATACACCCGAAGCTCTATGGGCGGAAGCTATCAACACCGCATGTCATGCATCCAATCGCCTATTTCTTTAAAAGTTTCTTGGCAAGACCCCTTATGAGTTGCTTAATAGGAAGAAGCTGGGCGTCTCATTCTTTTGGGTGTTTGGTTGCAAATGCTACATCTATAAGAAGCGGCAACACCTAGGGAAGTTTCAAAGATATTGTGATATTGATTTTCTTGTTGGTTACTCATCAAAGTCCAAAGCATATCGAGTATTTAATCAAGCCACCGGCTTGGTTGAAGAAATGCATGATGCAGAATTTGATGAATCTAACGACTCCCATTGAGGGAGGTCATGAAGAATATTCTGGTTGGAGATATCAAGCCCGAAGATGATGAAGATGATGTACAAGTGATTGATCCACCCTCTTCATCAAATGTGCCATAAGATGATGATAAAGATGTGAGAGTAGAAAATGATGATACTCATGTCTCCCATGATAAAAATGGTGGCACAAGCTCAAGATGTTGATGCTCCACCACCTCCCCCTCAAGTGGTTAATAGAAGAAATTCACCCATACTACAAACACATCCATAAGATCTCATCATAGGGAGTCCTTCAAAGGGTGTAATGACTCGTTCTAAAAAACTTGCTTCATTTATTGAACATCACTCGTTTGTTTCTTGCACTGAGCCTACAAATGTAGACCAAGCTCTTCAAGATCCGGATTATATAAATGCCATGTATGAAGAGTTGAAAAACTTCACCCGCAATGAAGTTTGGACACTTAAAGAGAGACCACAAGGAGGAAGAGTCATTGGAACAAAGTGGGTGTTTCGCAACAAGCAAGATGATCAAAGCATTATTGTGAGGAACAAGGCAAGACTAGTTGCAAAGGGGTTCTCTAAAGTTGAAGGATTGGATTTTGGAGAGACATTTGCACCGGTTAAAGACTTAAAGCCAATCGTATCCTCCTTGCATATGCATCGTATCATGAAATAAAATTATATCAAATGGATGTTAAAAGAGCATTTTTAAATGGCTTCATAAATGAACTAGTCTATGTTGATCAATCTCCCGGGTTTGAAGACCCTAAATATCCTAATCATGTTTATAGGTTGTCCAAGGCGCTATATGGGCTCAAGCAAGCCTCAAGAGCTTGGTATGAACGCCTTTGGGATTTTCTCATTGAGAAGGGCTTCTCTGTTGGGAAGGTTGACACCATACTATTCACCAAAAAGCTTGATGGAGAAATCTTCATCTGTCAAGTATATATTGATGATATCATATTTGGCTCATCAAATGAAGATTATTGTAAAGAGTTTGGTGAATTGATGTTAAAGGAATTTGAGATGTCAATGATTGGAGAGCTTACATTCTTTCTTGGTTTTCAAATCAAGCAAATGAGAGAAGTGATTTTCATCTCTCAAGAAAAGTATACCAAGGACCTTCTCAAGAGGTTCAAAATAGATGAATGTAAGCCAATCAAATCCCTATGCCATTAAATGGACATATCGACTTAGATGAGGGAGGTAAAATGGTTGATCAAACTCTCTACCGCTCTATGATTTGTAGCTTGTTATATTTGACCGCATCTAGGGCCAACATCATGTTTAGTATGTATATGTGTGCTAGATACCAAGCTAATCCTAAGGAAGCTTATTTGGTTGCCGTTAAAAGAATCCTTAGGTACCTTAAGCACACACCAATCATTGGTCTTTGGTATCCTAAAGGAGTTAGATTCTAACTAGTTGGCTATTTTGATTCGGATTATGCCAGTTGTAAAATTGATAGAAAAAGTATATCCGGAGGGTGTCATTTGTTTGGTAGATCACTAGTGTCTTGGACCTCCAAGAAGCAAAACAGTGTGGCTTTGTCTACCGCTAAGGTGGAATATATTACCGTGGGTGCTTGTTGTGCACAAATACTTTACATGAAGCAAACTTTGCGAGACTATGGTGTAGTTCTAGAAAAAGTATCTCTTTTGTGTGACAATGAGAGTGCGGTAAAACTTGCAAATAATCCGGTTCAACACTCTCGCACCAAGCACATAGATATCCGCCATCACTTTCTTAGAGATCATGTTGCTAAAAATAATATATCACTAGAAGGTGTAAGGACCGAGGATCAATTGGCGGACATCTTCACTAAACCGCTAGATGAGGCTACATTTTATCGGTTGAGGAATGAGCACATTGTGCTTGATTCTAGTAACTTCACTAAAAAATGAGCTTGTGTTGTCCCTTGGATTGCATTGTAATATAAAATATGTTTAATTTTTGGTAATGCACTTAGGGCTTGTCTAACATGGTTAAGATAACCGCCGAAAAACATGTGAAGAAGCTTAACCTTAGATCAAACTTGACAAGCAACTAGAATTACTTTCAAGTATTGCATTGCATGTGCATGTGTGATGCTTTGTCGTTTCTTTTCGGTTATCTTTTGAGCACTCGCTATGTTTATCCACAAATAGGGAGAGCATTTGTAGCTCCTATTGGTCATAAAACCCTATTATGTGACCACATGGTGCTCCTCGCCCCTTTTATTGCATATTTTCTTAAAAAGAATTATAGCCTAAGGCAAAATATTTGAAAATTTTGAGGGTTTGAGACAGGTCTCTCACATCAGTCTCAATTGGTGTTTATTTGTGTCTTATTAAAGTTGGGACTTGATTGGGAAAAGACAGTGCGAAGGAACTTTGAAGATCTGCTAAAAAATGGCGACCGGACGCTGCACCTGACTCTACTTCCAGCAATCCAGCACCATCACCTGCCTCGCCAGCGTCCGTGCCCGCGCTTGCATTGCGCCGCCGCGCCTTCTCGGCCGTCGTACGGCTTCATGCCAAACCCTAACCCTAGGCATAGCCTTGCCGATCCCGGTGGTTCCCTGTGGTCCTTTCCTTTGCTGGTTGGTCGCCGAATCATCGGATTTCATCAGGTAGCAAGCCATTGATTTCAATTCCTTATCTACTCCTTACTTCTTAGGGTTTCACACCTCTAGATGAAGATAGTGATTATTTATATTCCCTACCTATTCCATCATGCAGCGAGTCGGTGCTCTTGTGGTTGATTTGGCAGTTGTCAGTAAACTCGCGGCCAAGCCCACGAGTACGGATTGAGGCCAAGCCTCATGAGTGTCAGTCAGCTGTTGATTCCTATCAGTGGTAGTAATTCTCGTCAGCTTCAGTAATGGCATGTTGTAAGAATACCAGAGGTGATCCTAGAGATGAGGATCCAAGGCCCCCACCTCGCCTGACTGCTCAGGAAAAAGGAAAGGCGAAAAAGACTACAACAAAGAAGTGGAAGTTCACTGATGTGAAGACAGAGAGAGCAGTAACAGTGGCAGCCGCCGCAGAGCGAGCGGAGAGAGGTGGATCTAGGAGTGGTGTTCGTATAGGTAATCAGTTGTCACCAGCTTAGAGGGCCGTCGTCGAGAGAGTTGAGACTCATCATGGTAGTTCACCTAGGACTATCATGCTAGGAGGACATCGTGTCTCTTTAGGGGAGAGCCGGACTTAGGGGGAGATAGAGCAGTAGACATAGTCAGTAGAGCAGATATAGGGTACTCAGCAGACATAGTAGGTTGAGGAGACAGAGCAGGCAACACAGCCACAGCTTTGACGCTTTGATCGTACATGTACTCAGGTGTCATCAAGGCCCGAGACACAGAGGATGAGCTCTCGTCCACCTCCTAGACCACAGGGTTGAAAGGTCCTTATGTAGTTTTGGTAATTGAGTGACAACCTAGGTGGACTAATTATGTTTATGTGAGATACACAGGTGATTAGTCAACAGGTACATGTGTATGAGCAACATATGCCATGAAGGTGAAAATGGCGTGGAGATGTTGCAAAGCTAACACATGTGATGAAGGAGCTTATTGCACATGAGACATGACATTGAGTCATGTGATCAAGGTGGAGAAGATCAAGACATGACTTGGCTTGATGGACCGGTTCCAAGCGTGAAGGGCAAGTCAGAGGCTTTGGAGCGATGGACCGTGTGGCGGTGAAGCTTGAGCAAGACTTGGCGCCAATGGATGAAGGCAACGGTGAAAAGCAAGTGAAGTCAAGATCGATTAACCAATATGATCATATGATGATATGAAGTGGATCATATCATTGTTGATCGTGTTGGTGCATGTGTTGCAACAACATTGGAGAAGATAGAATGGAATGCGCAAGGCAAAGGTATAACCTAGGGCATTTCATTTCACCGGTCATAGGTGTGTAGAGAAGTTGGTGATCGGATTTAGGATAGATGGTTGTACTATCAAGAAGGGCAAACTTGTTTGTATATCGGTCATCTAGTGCCACTTGAGTGATCGAACTTTGCATCGTCGCTAGGATCGAGTGGTGTGGGAAGTTGAGTGGCTAATCCTTTGGAAAATGTTTATGAAAAGCTAACACACATACACATGGTGGTGTGCACTTGGTGGTGTTGGCACATTTGCAAAGGAGAAGAAGTTGGTGAAGAAAAGGAGTTAGCCGCGCGGGTCACAGAGTGACCGGACGCGTCCGATGTGGATACCGGATGCGTCCGGTATGTTATCTAGACTTCGGGTAGTCTGACAGGAGTGACCGGACGCGTCCGGTGTGGCTATCGGATGCGTCCGATATTTGGACCCGAGGTGAGCGACTAAGTGAAAGTGACCGGACTCTGTCTCAGTGGAGTGACCGGATGCTGAGGAGTTATTATTTAGCGTTCGGTCAAAGAGACATAGCCCGAGGCAGGATCGCAGACAGCGACCGGACACAGAGACCGGACGCGTTCGGTCTCCATACTAGACGCATCTGGTGTGATCTAGCAGTCTCAAGTTTCAGCACTATAATTGATCGGACGCTGGGAGCATCCAGTCCAGTGTGATCAGATGCGTCCGGTCGGCCTAGAGCGGCTCTGGGAGCTCTCTGGACTCGATCGGACGCTGCGTATCCACGTTCGGTCGTTTCCTAACAGCGCATCCGATGCGACATGTCAGAGAGAGCCGTTGGTGGCAATAGATAGTTTGAATGGGACATGTGGCGGTCAGGCAGCGACCGGACGTAGGCGACCGGACGTGTCCGGTCACCACCGGACGCGTTCGGTGCACACGATCTAGCGTCCGGTCGTCCCAAAAAACGTCCAGTGAAGGGATAACGACTATTTTAGCCCATGGGGATATAAATAGAAGTGGTGGTCGGCCTTTGGCCACGAGCTGAGCACACTAGAGCCTTGGTGGCTTATGTGGTAGTGCTTGGGAGCCCTCTAACTCACTCTAGCTTGATAGTGTTCATCCGATTGAGTGAGTGAGCGATTCTAGTGCGATTGTATCGTGAGGTTGCATCGAGTGGCACTAGGTTGTCGTCTTGCAAGCTGGTAGTGGTTGTTACTCTTGGAGGTTGCCACCTCCTAGACGGCTTGGTGGTGTCTCCGTTGAAGCCCAGAAGAAGCTTGTGCGGTGCTTCAGAGAAGAGCTTTGTGAGGGGTATTGTGCTCGCCCCACGGGAGCCACGAAGATCAACTCTAGTAAAGCGTGTCATTGAGCTACCCTCACTTTTGGGGTAGGTTCTTGCGGCGCCCGACGTGCGGGCTTGACGGGTGATGTTAATTAGCCACCGAACCACCAAGTGAGCGGTCGACACAACGGGGACTAGCGTGTTGGCAAGCACGTGAACCTCGGGAGAAAAACCACCGTGTCAATTTTGTTCTTCCCATTGGTTTGCATCTTCATTACACAAGCTTGTAATTACTTTCATATACATTGTGCTTGTATAGTTACTCTTGTAATTAGTTTGCTTGTATAGCTCACTAGTTATCTTCTTGGTTGTGTAGCATAGGAGTAGCTCCCTTATGTGACTAATTTGGTTTGTGTAACCTTGTTAGTCACATTGCTTAGTTTGTGTAGCTAAGTATTTGCGCTCTCTAATTTGGCATTGGTTGCCTTGTTATTGAGCATTACTAGTGAGCTTAGTTGGCTTTGTGCTTTTGCTTACTAGCATGTGTAGGAGCTCCCTCGTTGCTTGAAGTACTAGTGGCATAGGTTTATGTGACCTTGCTTCTAGAATTGGTTACGTGAGATCTAGCTAGCCAGACACCTTTTGTTGCAAAATTAGGATCTTTATAAGGTGCTTGTGAACTTCAATAGAGGGGTGTAGTCTTGGCTTAACCGACAGTTTTAATTTCGCACTCATTTTGGTTAGCCGGTGTGATTAAGTTTTAGTAACGACTATTCACCCCCCTCTAGTCGCCATCTCAACCTTACAATGGTCCACCTCTGGTGGTTCACCTTGACTTGAGGGCAGCTATAGCCATACAGGTGCAGTAGGTCCACTTCGTCCAGTTTGAGGATTAGTTTCCGCCGAGGCGGGATAAGCGTGTTTCAGAGCACTTCTATACTGTGTTGCAGGAGGACTTTTATAATGCTTGTCTGAATAGCGGTGTTGCTTTTGGATCTCAGCGAGTCTACTCCATAGAATCTCTAGTTACAGCTGCATGCGAGCAGATTCGTCCTCACCTTTCATATCTGCCAGACTTGATAGATCTTCTTGGATGGACTGGTCGCTATGTTCTATCATGGGTTCGTGAGTTCTACTCCTCTCTGTGGATTGACCCGAGGCATAGATTCATTCACTTTGCTTTTAGATGATGTGACTACAGGCTCTAGAGCTTGAGGGTCATAGAGATACTGAGGATTCTAGAGTCACCTATTCGCCTTCATGAGGTTTACTATGGTCAGATAGAGCCTCCGAGATGCCCTCACGGCGGACTTGTGCCACCTACAAATATTGTCAGACCTTACTTCACAGAGCCATTTGATGAGGGGTCGAGTAGGACACCACGTGACCTCACTCCTACAGCTTGGCTTCTTGATGCTATTATGACGAGGACTTTGCTTCCGATGATGGGTTACCGCGAGGGTTTAACTCGCATTCAGTTGTGGCTAGTGTATCACCTGGTGTCTCAGTCAGTCTTTGATATTTGGGATGTGATACTTTCAAAGATGGAGGATACACTAGCAGAGGGCTTCAGAGGTCACCGTCAGCTACCTTATGCTCATTGGATCACTTTTCTAATCCAAAACGTAGTTACATAGAAGTCTCCTGAGACAATGGTAGAGTACACAGGTGCTACTACTGAGTTTCCATCATATGACATGACCCAGATGGTACATCATAGTCGTGCGAGGACACCTCACCAGCTGAGCCGTCGCCCAAAGGTACCAGAGATAGCAGCCTAGCAGGATGAGATCATCAGGGACATTGCAGCGATAGAGGAGGAGCTTGATGCTCAGCAGGAGGATGTGGTCGAGAGCGACCCGAGTGACAGCTCTGATGATGACTATCAGCCAATTCCACAGATGGCTCCTCGACCATACGACAGGGAGGCCAGTGGCTCCAGCTCCGCTCCACCACAGCCACCGTAGAGTGACCCGGCACTTCTAGCTGCACTTAAGCAGATGAGGCAGGACCTGGCACGCCAGGCATAGGAGACAGTAGCTGCACTTGCTTAGGTTCAGGCTTGATAGGATGAGTTTCAGAGGCACCAACAGGCCATGCAGCACCAGCAACTTGTGATTCACCAACAGTTACTTGGCTTCATGCAGCATGTATTCACTGCTATTGGAGTTGCTCCTCAGCAGTGTACACCTCAGATAGGCTAGCCTGCTATCACCACTTCAGTGACTCCAGTTGTACATCCCAGTGGGCTTCAGAGTCCGGGACCACTAGCTACTCAGTTTGCTTCAGCTACAGAGCAGGTGTCCAGGTGATTTGCTTCACCAGTGACAACTCAGGGTCCTCACTTTACTCCTATGTTACGGGCTTCACTCCGACTCAGAGTTCACCAAAGTCTCTAGGAGTCTCGGTGCTACCTTCAGTGAGCTTACAGGGCAGCCTACACATCTAGAGTTATGAGTCCCTGTCCCTACCACAATTGCTCTAGTTAATGGGACTACAGAGACGATTCCATCGTCTGTTCCATAGTCCAAGCCACCTCAGGCAGTCACAACGACAGCGACAAAGGTAGATGTGGCTCCACTTCCTATAGTGACACTTCTAGAGTCACAGGCCGTGCCAGTTACTAAGCAGACTCTGATCGCTTCATCTTCACTTCCTGCTATAGAGGGTCAGATCACTCAGAGTTGAGGGCCAGAGGATGATGTAGCTCAGTTTCAGATCTCTCACTGTACCTCGGCGCCCGATCATTTCTTTTGGTCCTTTATGTGATACTTTGTGTATTCATGTTTACTTTCACGCATTATCTTATTTACATGTGATGGTAAGACTTATGTGACATGTGTGCTCTCTACATTGATTTATATATATGTCATGTCACTTGGTTATGCTCATTTGCTTTGCTTCCGCGTTTTACTCCGATTCAAATGAGCTTTACTTTATGTACTCATGCTTAATTCATATCTATTAAGTACACCATATTGGCTTAGCTCATATAAGCATGTCTAACCCCTTTACTCTTATTATCAAAAGCTTATATGAGCCAAGCATGTTGAAAACCTCACTCATCTCTTTTACATACTCGAGGTTGTGTTGTCATCAATCACAAAAAAGAGGGAAATTGAAAGCATCTAGGCCTCTAGTTGGGTTTCGGTGATTAATGACGACACAAGATTATTATAACTAACGTGTATTTTGCAGAGGTAATTTGAGTTAGATCACGGTAATGGAAATTGATTGGGCAATCATGGTTGTCATGCCCCTAACGATGGAAATCATTTCAGTTTTTAAAGGATGGATGACAAGGTTAAGGACGGACTAGTTCTAAATGTTGTTTGGTGATGGAGAGACACTTAGATTAGTTTAGGACTTTGTTTTTTCTTTGGCCGTACTATTAAGGGGGGTATGGACTAGTAGCTTGACTTAGGTAAGTCTAGTGGGTTAGGTGTGGTGCACACTTATCAAACCTAGCACTAGGTAGCTTAGGAATAGCCCTAAGATCAATTGGAGTAAGCTTCATTCACATAGGATTTCGAGTTGGAAGTGAATGGAGGGTCAAATGATTGACCGGACGCTAGTCTGGTTGTGACCGGACGCTAGAGGGTGAGTTCGGTCAGTTCATTTGATCAACTGAAGTCTCTGGTACTGACCGGACGCTGAGTGAAAGTGGATCGGCGCTGGATACCTGTGTCCGGTCAACTCTAAACAGATTCCAGAGAGACCGTTTTCTTACTGGACACGTTCGGTTGGTGCTGACGGACGCTGGTCAAGATCCGGTAATTGACCGGACGCTGAACAGTGAAGTGACGGACTCTGGGTGCTAGCGTTCGGTCAATATCAGTAAGGTTCCAGAAAGCATTTTTCTTGACCGGATGCGTCCAGTCAGAACTTAACGGCTCTTTCTGACACAGTGGCGTATATAACTGACCGGAGCTTCCGGTCACCCCGCAGAATGCTGACTCAGCCTCCAAATGTTATGTTTTGAATAATGGGGTATAAATACTTACCCCACTCGTACAAGAGAGCTCTCTTGCCCATTTGTTCAGCTGAGAAACACATTGAGAGTGCAAGGGAGAGCAAGAGCCCAGTGAGGTGATTGAGATTTAAGAATCTAAGATTAATGTCCTTATTAGTGCAAGGAGAGTAGCAAGTGTGCATCTACCCTTCTCATTAGCCTTGGCGTGGTCAAGTGAGAGTTTGTGCTTGTTACTCTTGGTGATCGCCATCACCTAGATGGCTCGGTGGTGATTGGAAGCTTGGTGATCATCCGGCGGAACTTGTGGATGACCCAACTCAAGTTATGAGCGGTTGTGGGCGATTCACCGTGACGGAGTGTCAAATAATTAGTCCGTAGAGAGCACTTGATCCTTGCGCGGATCAAAGGAGAGCTACACTCTTGCGCGGGTGTTCCAATGAGGACTAGTAAGGAGTGGCGACTCTCCGATACCTCAGAAAAATATCGCCGTGTTTCTTTCCCTCTCTTTACTTTAAGCATTTACATTTGAGCAATTCATTTCATATATTTATATTCCTAGAATTGCCATGCTAGAGTAGGATTGGAACCTATGATGCAAAACTTTTATGCGATAGAACAATAGAAACACATTCTAGGCATAAGGGGTGAAGTGGGCTAAGGGTAGGGCTTAATTATTGCAAAGAATTTCGAATTAGCCCAATTCACCCTCTCTCTTGGGCACCTTGATCATTTCATCTAGCTCGCTATTTTAACGAGCCAGCTCACGAGCTAAGGCCTATCAGCCCACGACCGTGAATCCAGAAGATGATGATGCTGACCTAGAAGATGACACATATTCTATTGGTATGTAAACTTTATTTTTAGCTATTTCAAATGAATTTTAATTTTATAATTGTTGTGGTACTTAAATGCTGATTTTATGGATTATTTTTCAGGGAGAAGATGATGATGCCGATATTGAATCTATGGACTTTTCTAAGTTTATGGTGGCAAGCAACTAGGGCTGGATATTGAGCCGGCTCGGCTCGGCTCGGTCTATCTCGAGCTGGCTTGTTAGGCTAACGAGCCAGCTCGGCTCGGCTCGTTAATATTACATGCTAGAGGTGCAGTTCGGCTCGGCTCGTTACCGAGCTCGAGCTAGCTCGTTTAGCTCGTGAGCTACTATAAAAAATAGAACACACATGTTTATAATATTTATGCTATATTAATTTCAGAAGGTGACGTCTACCATTATGCAACCATATATGATTAATACATAGCAGGTTCATCAAAAGTATCAACCATGCAACATAGCTGGTCCATCCATGATCATGCAGTTTTAGCATACTAACTAGTTGCTTGCCACCATAAACTTAGGAAAATCCACAAATTCAATGTCAGCATCACCTTCTTCTTCCTGAAAAACAATCCATAAAATCAATATTTAAGTACCACAACAATTATAAAATTAAAATTTATATGAAACAGCCGAAAATAATGATTACATACCAATATAATAGGTGTACACTTTTAGATAGCATCATCATCTTCTGGATTCATGGTCGTGGGCTAATAGGCCTCAGCTCGTTTCAGCTCGTGAGCTGGCTCGTTAAAATAGCGAGCTAGATTTCTTGCTCAACTCGTAAAAAAGTTAAAACGAGCCGAGTCGAGCCGAGCTGAGCCGGCCACGTGTCGAGCGAGTTGGCGAGCCGCGAGTATTTTGTCCAGCCCTATAAGCAACTAGTTAGTATGCTGGAACTGCATGCTTATAGATGGACTAGCTATGCTGCATGGTTGATAATTTTGATGAACCTGATATGTATTAATCATGTATGGTTACATAATGATGAACGTCGCCTTATGAAATTAATGTAACATAAATATTATAAACATGTGTGTCCTATTTTTTGTAGTAACTCGTAACGAACCGAGCCGAGCTGCTCCTCTAACTCGTAATATTAACGAGCTAGCTCGAGCTGGACCGAACCGAGCCAAGCTACCTTTAGGCTCATAATATTAACGAGCCGAGTTAAGCTCGATCTCCAGCCCTGACAAAGTCACTAACTCCCAGTACACTGGATTCGGTGGTGCAAAGACTGCATGTTATCAACTGCGTGAGAACGCAACGGAGCACCGGGAAAGATACAAAACTGTTCAGGATGCGGCATGGTTGGAAGAGGTTCAACGCAGAGAAGATAAAACTGCAGTAAGATTTTTTTTTGTCTCGGCTCTCACTGAAATGCAGCTACACATGGATGGTTTTCCCTTGTAGATAATCCTGCTATTTACAAAATTTTGTCCCCCCCCCCCCCCAAAGCTATCAGTGCAAGTGTATCCTTGTTACTTAACAATTGGCATCTCAGATGAATCTATTGACTAGTGGTCTAGTAGTTGGCCATGTCCGAAATAAGAATCCGGGCAAGCCAGGCCTCTGGTTCCTGCAACCTAAGTTTGTGCATCTGAAGTTCTGAATTGAAGGGTATGCTAATGCCTTGTTGAGATTCAGGGTGTAAAGTTTTAAGGTATCTCATCGGTGTCATGTGGTATGTCGCATAGGCTGTTCGGATACTAATAAAAAGCAAATTACAGAATCCGTCAGTAATTCGCGAGACGAATTTATTAAGCCTAATTAATTCGTCATTAGTATATGTGTACTGTAGCACCACATTATCAAATCATGGACTAATTAGGCTTAAAAAATTTGTCTCGCAAATTAGTCGCAAACTATACAATTAGTTATTTTTTTAGTCTATATTTAATACTCTATGCATGTGTCCAAACGTTCGATGGGATAGAGAGTAAATTTTAGAAGAGTAACTAAACAAAGCCTAAATGGATAAATCTGCCTCTCCCATCGTCCCATGTCCAGAGATAATGAACAAAGAAACATGTGCACAAATTTAGGGATACTAACAATCAGTCAGTCGAAATGTCGAATGTTTCAACTCTAAATGTCTCTCTCACAGACGGGGCAAGAGTGGCGCCCCCGCCCCGTGACTAACACAGGAGAGCAGCGAATGGTAAAGCGACGAGACAAATGAATCTGGGAAGAAGGTGATGTGAAGCAAGAAGATTTGGAACCTGGAGACGTCTGGAAGTGTGGGTCGCCCCATGGCCATGGACGCCACAAAAACGTTGGGAATTTGGCAACGTCTGGAACTTTCTACGCAGCATTTTCATTCACAGCGTGAGAGGAGAAGCGATCCTCTCCGGGCCCAGGAAACATTCGGCACCCGTGCGCTACCGCTACCAGACGCGGGTGACGCACGTGACGTCCGCGTCGGTCCAGTTTCATAAGCTCATCTAGTCTCATCACGTTCGCTCGGCCTATATGTCATTTTTTTTTTCATAAATCATACTTTTTCAATCAACGAATAGTATTTTTCTTTTACAATAAATTAATCAATAATACTTTTAATCATAACTTATTAGCCAATCAAATATAATAAATTAGTAGGTTACGTGGAGCACGTACGTACGAACATTGAACCATCCATCATATCCATGGTCCATAGAATAGAATGGGATCAAAACAGTTATCGACAAAACAAGAAAAGGGCACCGGGCCGCCTTGCTTATATATATATATATATATAAATATAATACATATATATGTATTTTTGCTAGTGTCGGCCCTAGAGGTAGGCCACCAGGTGCGACGGCCGAGGGCCCAAGCAAAGGAGGGGTCCAAACCTAGGTATACAAATCCCTAGGTGCTATAATTTATTAGGCATTAGCAAACTAATGAGAAGAAAAACATAGAACTGGTCAGGCGGTCCAAAAAGACAATATCGGCATTCCTTTTCTATTTTTCTTTCCCCATGGCCCTCGGGTAGAGAGGAGGTGAGGAGTCACGCTGCACACAGCACACTCTGATCGTGAGTTCGCGACGTACGTCTTACACACGCGGAGCTGGCGAGCCGCGCCGCCACGAGGAGCCAGACTACCGGAGACACGGACACGGCGCACGAGGACGACGACCAGGCAGGGCTCCACGACGACAACATCTTGATTCTTGGCTTATTACGAATTGCAATCACCGATTAGTTGTATAGGCCCAAGGTATTTTTTTTCCTTTTTATTTTTAATCCAAATTAATTATTTGTATAGTATTCCAAACTTTTAGTACTTTGTACTCATATAGTAATATTTTTCTTCTAATTTAGGTGTTAGAATTTTAGAATGTTACCTACGGAACATTTGTAATGGGCGAGAAAAGAAAACGAATATCTTATTTTTTTAATTTACATTATTCCTCGATAATTATCATACATCTACAAATATATTACTTAATCTATATTGTTTCTCAATAATTATCAGACATGTTAAATTAAAAATATATTATTAAATTTGCTTTTGTTTTGCAAGTAAAATTAGTACATATATATTATAAAATTTTATACAAGATCTAGAGAGGCCATTGCAACGAGATCCCAGAGAACCCTTAAATTCATAGGACCGGCGCTGATTTTTGCATATGTACACTAGTAGTCGCAGAAGTAGGGCAGCGTCCAAAAATGGGAACGCGGCGTGGGGCCCGCGGGCCACGTGTCTGCCACCTGCCCGCGGCCAGCGCCCACCTGGGCGAACCCCGCGCGGGCCCCGGCGAAAGAGATGGCCTTTGTTTTTGTTTGGCCCGGCTCGCTCGCTACGTGCAGGGAGCCGCCGCCGCCTCCGCCTCCTGGGCCGGGCCGTGGGAGAGCCAGCGGGTGAAGGCGTCCAGCGTGCGGGTGTCGGCGCGGTAGTGGCGCTGCGTGAAGCGCATGAGGTCGGCCCAGGTGAAGTCCGGGTACTGCCGCGGCGTGGCGCTGCTGGCCGGCGGGCGCACCACCCGGTCCTCGCGCGGGCACAGGAAGAAGGCCAACGACCGCCGCTCCTGCCGCTGGTTCACCACCGCGCGGTGCAGGCAGCTCTTGTACCGCCCGTTGGACAGCGCCTGCATGGCATGCGTACATACAGGGGTGGGTTAGTACAGTGCACAAGAATCATCGTGTCGGACGGACAGACAAACAGATAGACGTGATCATTTTCCGGGGTGTCCGCAACATATATACACTGAAAACAAGTCTTGTCGAAAGCACAGGAAGGATTGTTGCGGTAAATGTAAATCCGCGCTTCTTCTTACTCACTTACCCCATTGGCTCGAAATCTTGGCCGAGGGTGCCGGTGAAGTAGTCCACGACGACGGGCGACGCGGCGCCGTCGTGGAAGCCGAAGGACAGGGTCTCCTTCCAGGGGAGCTTGGACGCGAACCGGTCAGCGTGCGCGCGCGTGCTTCTCGGCCAGCGGCAGCCGGAAGAAGTCGCTGGCGCCGTCCAGCGCGCCGTGTCCCAGGGCCGCGTCCACGCCGTGCCCGCACACCTGGAAGAACCCGTGCGTCGCGCACGCCGCCGCCACCTGCGCCGCGGCGCGGCGCAGCCCCGCGCGGTCGCCATTGCGCAGCACGCCCACGTCCACCACCGGCACCTCCAGCTCCGCGGCCGAGGTCGGGCGCGCCTCCTCGTGCGGCCACAGGAATGGCGCCGGGATCTTGGGCTCCCGCCGCAGCCCGCGGCCTTGCTGGCCGCCGCGTCGGCCCTGTCCTTGCCAGCGGGGAGGTCAATGCTGGGACTGGGAGTGGGGGCGCGGAGGAGGAGCGGCGGGGCCGGGCTGGCGTCCATGGACGCGGCTGCTCGCATGGCGCTGCTGCTGCTAGGCAGACCTGGCTCTTGCCGTTCTTGGGACACCATGAGATGTGCGAGCTGCGAGTGTGCAGGGAAGCTATCCGGGCGGGTGGGGGTATTTGTAACAGGGGAGGAGAGCGAGTTCGCGAGCAACGACAAAGACGAAGCAGGGAGGGAACATTTGGAGGGAGGCGCGGCCTCATGTGGGACCTGCCACCCTGAATTAGGGCCGGTTTGGACCGTAGTAATTTCACAGGAATCACACAGAAATTTCACAGGAATTAGTTTAATTTCACAGAAAAAACGTAGGAATGGAGAAAAAAAATCCCGCATTCCAAACAGGCCCTTAACATATTTAGTTTGGATTTATTTAGCCTTGATCTTTATTTCGCAACTAAAATACCTTTTCAAATCTTTGCAAAAAAAAATCGTTTCAAATCTCAGCTAATCAACCACGTAAAGTACAAACCATGGACGCTTAGTACTCTGTTCTCTCACAACACAGCGGAGAGTTCAATTCACACGCACTAATACTTTGATGAAACCTCTAGTTATGCATTTTCTACTTAAAAGATGACTTTTGGAGTTTTGGTTCTTTATCAATCTAGCAAGCTAGTACTATTATGGTTCATGTCCAAAATTGGGTTTCCACTGTTGCTACACTAACATGCTACAATCAAATGATGTGGGCAGCGTATCATATCATCAAACTATAGCTAGTGGAGGAACAACCATGCATAAACATGGCCATCATCATATCACTGCATATCTATTGGCCCAATGTTCCATTATGAATGGCTTCCCACTGCACACAAAATCCATGTAGTATTTCTTTATACTCCCTCCGTCCATAAAAGAATATAATTCTCATTTTTTTAAGGAGTCAAAATTTAAAGTTTGACCAAAGTTATATAAAAAAAAGTAATAACATTTCTTTATACTCCCTCCGTCCATAAAAAAATACAATTCTCATTTGTTTAAGGAGTTAAAATTTAAAGTTTGACCAAAGTTATATAAAAAAGTAATAACATTTAGAGATACCCATCACAATCCAGCTTGTACTTCTACATGGGATAGAATATGAGATACAAGTATTAGACGTTCATATTAAAATTACTTATCTTATATATATATATATATATATATATATATATATATATATATATATATATATATATATATATACACACACACACACATGCTATTCTACACCAAACTACTATACTAAATAGAATTTAGTATCGTTCAATAGTCGTGTTTCAGTATTATTCAGTATTCCGTGGTGCTGGGTGTAGTACTGAGTGATACTGAACGCTTTTCAGTAGTCCTCAGCATTTTTCTCTGATCAATTTTGGCTTGTGGTGTAGAATAATACTCTACACCTAGGGTGTAGAATAGCGCCGCTATGTGTGTGTGTGTGTGTGTATATATATATATGGAAATTATATATGGAAATTATTTTTTACTCCCAGGGAGTAGTTACTTCCATGTATATATCTCTAGATTTATGGCGTATATGACCCAACAAAGTGTATGTAGATGGAGTATATCATCATACTAGATCATCTATGGTACTATATATGACAAGTATGTATGTATACTTAGAGTATATGGTTATACTTATTTTATATGCTACTATCATAGTATTATATAATATATTAAAAAAATATGTGCTCTTTTGAATTTTTTTCACATAGTAAAGATCTGAAGTATCTTAATATTAGTATGTCAACATACTCAAACTGATAAATGAGTATGTACACATACGCAACGTGATTTATTGATTATGGGAGTAACTACTCCCATGAGTATATAAAATGCACTCTAAATATATATATATATATAATGATATTTTTCATCAATGCCTATAGTTTTTTTTCTCATTACATGGCACATTGGTCCATAAATTTGCATCTATATTATCCACCCTGCCACTATAAATTTGCACATAAATTGTCTATATATGCTATTATGAAACATAATACAAATTAATCCTAAATTTGCTTTTTTATTACCCATACATATCATTATAAAAGATAATGTTATTGTAATATCTTTATTTTATATCTAAACTTGCAAATATTCCATCATAAAAAATAAAAATTAAATATCCTCCAATGCACATATGAATACAATATAAGATATAAAAGAAAATAAATTCAATAATAATAATAAAGCATGCTATATATATTTTTTAATTACATACTTCTACCATAGTAAATTAAAAATAAACATAAATGTTATCCGCCACCGTACAAACCAAGTAAACATGCATATATCAGGATAAATGTATCAATCATGAAAAATGTTTCATTAATAATTCACATACTAATATACTAAAAAATCACTTTAAATCATATTAATACTCCATGACGATAAATTTTGCGTCTTGTTATTTTAGATAAGTTTATACATTTTGATTGAAAAATATGACATCAACATTGGTATTATTTTTAATCACTTTATGTTTTTATGAAACAAATCTACTACACATATAATTCTTTGATGCAGAAAATTAAACATCTTAAGTGCCATCCTGTAGCATGAAACAAATGTTCATGGCATTGTGGTACCTAAGAATGTAGTTAGGACCTAGAATATATTTTTAGTCAAGCACAAAAAAAAATTGAATAAAAGCTACGGCAGGCACTAGAGGTTTAACTTAACACGTGGATACAAAAGACACAACAACTATTAATATCAAAAGTTTAAATCCAAAATATATAATAATGGTGTTATAGAATTTGATACAATAGTAAATAGGGATGGAAATGGACCAGGTCAACCCACTAGGTAGACCCGACACACAAAAATAAGGTCAATGGGCCATATGGGGCCGAACACAAAGTCTAAAATGGACAGATGAACCCGGAACCTATTGACACAATGGGTAAGATGGGTCGACCCAATCGTCACATAACAACTCTTTTTAATTTGTTGGTTTCTTCATTTTTTTGAATAAGCACGGTTGGACATAAGTTCACAACTTGGAAGCATGTCTATTCTTGGAAGTAGATCGAGGAATATCGTATTTTGAAAGTAAAATAGATAAACTTAAAATTTTGGTTCGCTTGCAAACTTATTTAATTTGATGCATCACTAATAACCTTAATATGTCATCATGATACTTTTTAATCATGCATCTCATATTTTTTTAGAAGTGTCAATTGTATTCATGGCTGAGATAGCAGAAAAAAAATTAGGATGATTCATACTATCCAATGGGTTACGGAGAGCATAGCCTTTTAGGTGAAATATATCAACCATGTGGACCCTAAAATTGGCCTTAAGGCCACTAGGAAGGGTCCAAAGGCTAGGGTTAAGCCGATCGATTCCCATCCCTACAATAACTGATATAACTCGGCCTATGGGGGTAAGATAGCTCGTGCATTTTGCTAATAAGAAGACTTTCTCGTGCAGATCCAGAAAACCCCCGAACCCCTGTCCCATCAATATAAGCTTATGTTCAACTAAATACATATTGAAGACCTAGGGGTGCAATGCAAAACATGATAACACATATATTAATATTACTAACTAAAAGCCCTCAGCAGACCCTACATATTTATCCTAAAAATATATTAGGAAAAAAAGACAAATTCTAGAATTCTCAAAGTACTTGGAAACTTCTAGTCATTAATTTCTGTGACTCAAATCATCAAAGAGGATGTCTATTTTACACTACTCACTTATGCAGTTGTGCCACAATAAAAAACATAAACGACCCCTAAATATACATCAAAACCACCAAAGTCTACCATTTTGAATATAATTTAATTTAGGACATAACTTTCTTTTAAATTACCCACCTTTGACAAAAAATAGTATATAATAGCCTCTTTAATTTGCATCTATCTAACTCTATTGTAAACTTAAATATCCCTCAAATGTATCTAAATTACCAATGTAAGCTATTATGGAAAATAATAAAATAACCATAGATTATACTAAATACGTTTCTCAATTGCCCAGTTATAACACAGTTTAAAATTCAAAGTAAACGTAAATAGTATAGGTCACCATGTATACCAAGTACACATGCACACAATAGTGAAAAATATGTATTTTATAGATTATAGATCTCAAAAATAAGTTTCTTTAACAAGCCACTTACCTCTACCTGGCGTGCATCGGCTCTCCACCGTTGCTGCCAGCCACTAGATTTGCCGGTTGCCACCCAGACGGCCACGCCAGATCCAGCAACCGGAGCACGCCGGTCCCCGGACAAGGTTGGCATCTACCGCTGGAGTTTCCTCTGAGTACGTCCAGATCCCCGGGAATGATGGTACCAATGGTTGCGGCACAGAATAGCCTGGTCACACAAAATTCACCCGGGAAATGACATCTTCCATTTAATGCAGGTTATGCAAGGCAGTGCGTAGCGTAATCGGGTCGGGTGAACTTATGTTTTATATGACGTCCAGTTTCTGGACTCTGAACATATTCTGTTTCAGTGTCCCATGGCGGAAAACTCGGGTCGGTCGTTAAAATTCCAGCAGGAAGGTTTTATAGAAATCCAAAATGAAAAAAAAGGAGCAAGGCCCTCTTTGGTTACTGGACTAAATTTTAGTCACCTGACTGACTAAAAGGTGACTAAACTACTTTAATCATCACCCCGTTTGGTATTTTAGGGACTAAAAGTGACTGAGTTTAGTCCTAAAGTTTAGTCGACCAAACCAAACAGACTAAAGCTAAACATCACTCGAGTGATTTGGAGCAATCCAACACTCAAATTTTCTCTTCTCCATCTCCAGTCTCTTTCCCTCTTCTTCTCCAACTCCGACAGGCTTAGAAGGGGCTCAGAGAAGGCGGGATGGCCAGACGGTGGGGATGGCAGGGTGCGGCGTTGGGGTTTCGGCAGCAAAGGAGGCCGCCGGGCCGGGTCAGGGCGGGGGCGCCCATGGACATGGCGGCGGGGAGATGGAGGAGGGGGAGGGGGGAGACCGCCGCGGCTGCAGCCGTGGAGCTCCAACGAGACCATACCACGGCGGGGCGTTGGGAGAAAGAAGAAAATACGAAGAAAAAATTCGGGTGTTGGAAGAGCCCAAAACACCTCAATATTGTATAAACAAATCCAAAAATAAAAAAGAGTGGCATGACCAGAGAACCCGTTGACAACCAAAAATGTTCATTTTGTGAAGTTGTCAAAATGCGAAATGGACTTCACCATTGCGTTCCTCTCATCGAGACGGTCAAAAACATATATGGAACGTCTAATTCGAAGTCCGGATGAAGAAGTTATGCCCTCGGAAAGATGCCTCATTGTCGGGAGTTCCGACGGGTGTCGGGACTTCCGGGAACCCTGAAGAAATCTGCTCGGGTGTCTGGGGTTATCCCTACATCGGGAGTTCTGACAAAAGTCAGGAGTTCTGACTAGTCAGAAGTTCTGACCGTCGGGAGTTCCGACCCAAGTCGATACTTCCGACATACCTAACAGAAATTCATATTTGCATCTGGTCTTTTAGATTCCGAACCGAACAGTTTCAAACTCGTGGGAAACTTAGAAAATAAGGTTTGGAGAGGTTTCTTACTGGGATAAGACCACCCCCCTCTATATATATGAGAGGATCATGGCCGATTGAGTTTCCATCTATCAAATCGTCAAACAAATCAATCTACTACCTCTACTCCAACCCTTTTGCCCTCTTCTCGAACCCCCATGATGTTCATCCCTTGATCCGACGACCAAGGATGACGCCCTAGGCTTGCCGGCCGACCTAGGGTAACCCGACGATGTTTTTGCCCTGACGGGGTCCCTCCCGGGCGAGAGCTTCAACGGTTTCTTTGCTAGTTTGTCTAAAAACTAGTCGGTTCTTTGTCATGTAAGCACGTTGGTTATTCTTTGGTGGTTTGCTTGTAAACCTCTCCGTTCTTCACCACGAAAGAGTGACATCCTCGCTGCATTCTTCGGTCTATAGCGGCCTGGGCGTCCAAGGCCCTGTTGGTGTTTGATTCGGATCACTTCCGACGTCAACACACTTTTTGGCGACTCCGCTAGGGACGATTGGTTCAGCTATCTCTTATAGCCGATCTCTCTGACCTAGCCTTACTTTTCGTTGATCTATCTTCTTGTGCTCGCCATTATCGTTGCATCTGGCCTAAAAGGTCGATCGCATCTGGTTTTGACCTATTGTGATCCTGTTTGCGATTTTGCAACAAGTTGTGCTGCTTATCGAAAAATTCAGCGAGGTGGTCAAGTTATAAATCATGAAGTACCAAGGTGTTGCATCACAATATTACTACAATCACCCTGAGGTATAAGTTGCAAATGCATCTTATGATCCTAATAGTTATTTTCAAGTTCTATGAGCTCTCATGTTGGTGTTGCTAGCTGTAATGGTACTAGATATGTTACATCGGCTAATACTTTTGTTAATGCTCCTCATCATACACATAATTATGAATATTATGGTCAAAATCCTGATACATGTTGTAAATTCTTCGAGTTTTGATGCTACTAGCTACATACAACACGTAAATTGTTATTCATGGGCTATAAATTCATAATATGTGGTTCCACCACAAGACATGCCGATGAATGAGAGAATTGGCTATAACAATGCTAATTATTTAGCCAATTGCTCTGAAAATTCAGCACCATATGCCAATGCTCCTATTCATAATTCAGCTCCATATGTTACTCCCAACTCAAGCCGAATTAATGAAAATTCAGCAAGGTGTTTCAGTGCTAATACTTATGATTCGGCTTCACGTGTTACTAGTAACTATAGCCGAATCAACGAAAATTCAGCACCTTATGCAAAGATCAATGCTCACAATTTGGCTTTGTATTTCGCTCATGACCATAGCCGAATTGGAAAAATTTTAGCAAGGCATTCGAGTGCTAAAACTCGTGATTCGGCTCCACATATTGCTAATAATTATAACCGAATCAATGAAAATTCAGCAATGTGTGCACTTATAAACAAACATGATTCGGCTTCATTTGTTACTATCAAATCAAGCCAAATCGATGAAGATTTAGCCCATGCTAAGAATCCATATGGTTCCTCTAAATAGAAGGTGCTCACTTATCATAGACCGTACCCATTATGCTATAATTACTTGAAAACTCCTAATGGTTGGTGGGTACCTGATTTTTATGAATTTAGTGGTGAAGATGATAAAACCACTATAGAACATATTAGTATATATCTCTCACAGCTGGGTTTTGCCGGTAAAGATGACTATATGAGAGTGCGAAATTTTCCTTTATCTCTCACCGGCATTGTCTTTGCATGGTTTACATCTTTGCCGCAATGTACTATTGGTTCATGGTCTCAATTAGAGGAGCAATTCTATGAATATTTTGGAAAGACTAATGAGAAAAGGCTGATCACAGTTGAGTCATCGGTTTAAAGAGGATTGCTAGTGGGCATGAAATAAATAATTGATTTAGATGTAAGCAAAGGTTCGGCTACAAAAGTCGAACAATACAATATTATTTTCGAATCAATCACATCTCAAAAAATAAGTCTTGCTATAGAAAAGCATGGAAAATGCCAGAAACTAGCTAGACTTGATTTTTCAGGAGCTAAAGGGGTTGTACACTTATCTAGTAATTACAGCATCATTGATGGAGATCAAGCCCCTACAAGCAACAAAGGAGGGTTACCTGCCTGCTCAGAATCGGCTAAGCCAACTTCAAAGTGAGCTGAGCCAAATGCTGCCTTCCCTGAGTCAGCTAGGCCGACTGCCTCTGCCGCCTTCCCTGAGTGTGCTAGGCCAACTTCCCAGTCGGCCAAGCCGATTGCCCCTGCTAGTGCCCAAGTCGGCCTAGCCGACTTTCGGTCGGCTAAGCCGACTTTCTCGGTCTCGGCAGCTGCCGATGCATCTTCGGATGATTTGGCACCTATTGTTGATCATTCTCTGGAAGAGCAACATCATGCAAATCAAGGACGTGCACTTTTCCAGCATGATCAACAAGGTAGAAAACATAAATATTTTGCTCAAATTCCAATATGATCATATTATTTTAATTTCTGCATCTATTAGAGATATCCTTACTAATTATTGTAATAGTCCGATTGAGAATAGCAATTTATTTACTGATGATAAAATAAATTCAGATTCTATCGGCCAAGACATTGTTCCATATGGCAAAGCCGATAGTGGTAGTTCGTCAAAGCTAGAGCTTCTTATAAGCAATTACAAAGGTGTGGCCGAATGGATTGATAATAAATCTGATCCATTCGTTTGCCTAGCTTTAAAGCCGACTCCACAAAAGAATTGGTTCAAGAAATCAAAGTACACCTTTGACTTTACTTTTTACGATCATATCTTTGATATCCTATTTAAGAATAATTTTATTAGAATCATTGATCACAATGCTTTGCCATCTATTCAAAACTTAGAAGAGCTTACATATTGCAAATGGCATAATTCATCTGATCATAATACTTCTGATTGTGATGTGTTTCATCGAGTCATCCAATCGGCCATTCATAAAGGACGATTGAGATTTTCTGAAGCTCAACACATAGACCAATTGGATTCAATTGGTCTTGATGGCAAACAGGTTTTGAATCGGCTTGCATTAGCCGATTCACTCAAAGCTCAAAGCTTGAAGGCCCAAGAGAGAGATGTGGAGCCCTTAAGTGAAGGTAAGGTTGTTGTTGATGAATTGCAAATAGAAGATATTCCAGAGGACAGCAAAGTTATCACAGTTCCAGAAGACACTAGGGGGCAGCTGAAATCTCTCCAACCAAAGCACAAGCCGATTGATCTCGTTGAGTAAGGAGAATCGGCTAAGGATCCTCCTTTGGAGCATGTCTGTCAAGATGGAGAGAAGGATGATGCTCGTAAAGCTAATGGAGGTAAAGGCCGTGACAAACAAAGAAGTAAAAGGCCAAAACTCAGCTTCGAGGAACTTCTAGCTAAATATGAGAAGATAGGAGAAGCAAATGTCATCAAGCGGCCAAAGAAAGTCCATTCATCAAAATTGCCTCCAAAGCGCAAGTCTCAAGAGTGGAATCGGCAAGGAGATAAACCTCATACAGCAGTAACATATTCTCCTTTTATGCAGCCAATTACCATGTCGTATGGACCACAACCCATATATTTTTATCCTCATTCATCTAGGGGCTGGTTTGATGAAGAGGCACATGTTCCACCATATTTGAGGCTAGAATATGTAGAGTATGCAGCTCCTAGACATTCAGAGAGATCATCATCTTGTAAAGACCGTTTTGATCAAAATCGGTCTGGAGCTCAACCAAAGAAGAAAGCAGTAAAGCAAGTTTACCGCGTGAAGTATGATGGCCGAAAGAAAAAGAGTTTAGATCCGAATTCAACTATTGAAAAGCCGATTACATTGCTGAAAAATTCGGCTATTGATGGCAAAGAAGTGGGGAAATCATCTATTGATATTGTAGGTGCCAAATCTGAACAAAAGAAGGTGGGAGTGCCCAAAATCAAGAAAGATTTGCCATTGTCCAAAATAGAAATAAAACCGATATGCTCAATCGGTTTACCAAAGTGGCAAAAAAAACAAGTTACAGAAGCTTAGTGCAAAGAAGCTGAAAGAAAAAGGCTTGGCATGGGTGTTTAAAGGAAGAATTCAATCTCAAAAGAATGATGCTCAAGCAAGTGGTGCAACAAAAACAAAGGAGAGGAGATTCAAGAAACAATTGCCAAGTTGGAGGTTTGCATCAAATCATCAAAATCATTGGTCATGGCATCATCCATACTCTCTGCCTATGCCTATGTGGAATTCATCTCCTGGTATGCATGGTTATCCCTCAGCTCCTTATTTTAATCCTCGGTGTGGATCTTTATGTTATGGAGGGTTGCCAAATTATTTTACTTACCAATGATAAAGAGCCGAAATATTTTGTTTCGGCTATGCATATTTATGTGGATGAATTCATATGGCCAATATTTTGATATTGCCCTTAGTGTAAAATATAGTCGATGAATGCTTGCAACCATTGTGCTATTAGAAAGCCCCCATGGAATTTACTTTGATGGCCTTAAGGCCCGGGGGCATGATATATGCATTTTGATTTACTTCATGGATGTGACAATATGATTAGTCGGCTTACAAATAAGGCCAAGGTGTTGGCATAATCATTATTTCTCACAATGGTGCTATTGGAGACATCAAGCCGATTAAAATTATATTTGCACCATCATTTGAGCCAAATGTGAAGTTTTCTTATTCAGCTTGGCCATATTGCAATCCATGGGGTATAACATGTTGAAGCCTATGGTGATTCCTTGCTGGTGGTACAGCAAGTTGCTAGTGAATTTCAATGTTTAGAAGGGTCACTAAGAACTTGTCTTGATGCTTGCCTTGATATTATTAACTATTTTGCCGAATCTCAAATTCGGCATATTTCGAGGCATGAAAATCAAAAGGCCAACATGTTAGCTCAACAAGCATCTGGCTATGATGTCAGTGGACATAATTTCCATATTCAAGAACAGCCGATGCATGAAGATTTCAATTTTTCCTATGTAGGTACAGACCAATCGGCTAAGCTGACTGATCAAGTCAGCTCAGCCGACTACTCTTCTGCTGTGGCCAAGTCGGCTAAGCCAACTGCCCTAGTCGGCCAAGCCGACACCTCCAAATCGGCTAAGTCTATCGGCCCTGTTGGCTCAGCTGACTCCCCTGTGACCAGCCCGGTCAATTCATCCGAGAAGCTATCAAATCGGCCCGATATAACTTCAAGTGATGTTGGGGCCGGTTTAGAAGATTGGAGGACTCCCTTGTTGAGATATCTACGTGATCCAAGTGTCAAAATTGATAAAAGTGTTCGGCGGAGCGCTTTTAAATTGTATTGCATAATGATGAGCTCTATCGAAGAACCGCCGAAGATTTCTGCTTAAGTGCTTAGGATCAGATTAGGCAAGAGTGGCTATGGGAGAAGTCTACGAAGACATCTGTGGTACGCATCAATCGGCCCCGAAGATGAAGTGGTTATCGCGTAGAGCCGGTTTCTATTGGCCTACTATGATGGCTGATTGTTTTCGCTACTACAAAGGTTGCGAAGAGTGCCAGAAGTTTAGAAATATTCAGCTTGTGCCTACTGTTGTGCTTCATCCTATCATCAAACCATGGTTTTTTGTGGTTGGGGGCTAGACTTCATTGGCCAAATATATCCTCCATCTTCAAAGGACACCGATTTGTGTTAGTTGCTACGGATTACTTTACTAAGTGGACCGAGGGAGTTCCTTCAAAGAATATGACACAAGGAAGTAATTAAGTTCATCACTGAGCATATTATTCATAGATTCGACATCCCTCAAACGTTAACTATAGATCAAGGACATCGTTTGTATCCAAAAGAGGTGAGAGAATTTGCCGAATTATATAAGATCAAGTTGCTCAATTCATCTCCATACTATGCTCAAGCCAATGGCCAAGCTGAGTCTAGTAATAAGATTTTGATCAAGCTCATCAAAAAGAAAATTGAGGAGAATCCAAGGAGATGGCATGAAGTTTTGTCTGAGGCTCTATGGGCACATCACATTTCAAGGCATGGTGCTACAAAGGTTACTCATTTTGAGTTAGTATATGGTCAAGAGGCCGTGTTGCCTATCGAAGTGAATTTGGATGCATACAGGCTTGCTAAACAAAATAATTTATCAGCTGTTGTGTATCATGATTTGATGATGGATAATATCGATGAGGTGACTGATGTGAGATTAAAAGCTCTTAAGAAAATAGAGAAAGATAAAGCTTCAGTTGCCAAAGCATATAACAAGAAAGTCAGGAGCAGATTCTTCTAAATGGGAGAATTGGTGTGGAAAACCATACTACCAATTGAATCGAAGAGCAATCAGTTTGGCAGGTGGTCATCGAATTGGGAAGGTCCTTACAAAGTGGTCAAAGTTATATTCAGAAATTCATATGTGCTGGAGACATTGCAAGGTGAACGTCTCACGAGAGCATTCAACGAGAGATACTTGAAAGGGTACTTTCGAAGTGTTTGGCAAGAAGTCTAAGTGCTCTCAAAACAATAGCCGATACATGTATCGCCTTTAGAAAAAATGGCCGATGTATATATCGCCCTTAGCCACTGACAAACAGATGAGATGGGTATCGTCGCTGCTTGATTTTAATTTATTTGATTAAGTGTTTTCAGGTTTATGTATCATTCACCCGAAAACAGGGGGGCATATGTTGACAACAAAAATGTCCATTTTGTGAAGTTGTCAAAATGTGAAACGGACTTCACCATTGCGTTCCTCTCATCGAGACAGTCAAAAAACATATATGGAACGTCTAATTCGAAGTCCGGATGAAGAAGGTATGACCTCGGAAAGATGTCTCATTGTCGGGAGTTCCGACCAAAGTCGGGACTTCCGACTGTCGGAAGTTCCGACGGATGTCGGGACTTCCGGAAAGCCTGAAGAAATCTGCTCAGGTGTCTGGGGTTATCCCTACGTCGGGAGTTCTGACAAAAGTCGGAAGTTCTGACTGTCGGGACTTCCGACATACCTAACAGAAATTCCTGTTTGGATCTGACTTTTTGGATTCTGATCCGAACTGTTCCAAACTCGTGGAACATTTTGAAAATAAGGCTTGGAGAGGTTTCCTACTGGGATAAGACCACCCCCTTCTATATATATGAGAGGATCATAGCCGATTGAGTTCTCATCTATCAAATCGTCAAACAAATCAATCTACTACCTCTACTCCAACCCTTTTGACCTCTTCTCCAACCCCCATGCTGTTCATCCCTTGATCCGACGACCAAGGATGGCGCCCTAGGCTTGACGGCCGACCTAGGGCAACCCAACGACATCCTTGCCCTGACGGGGTCCCTCCCGGGTGAGAGCTTCGACGATTTCTTTGCTAGTTTGCCTGAAAACTAGTCGGTTCTTCGTCATGTAAGCACGTTGGTTATCCTTTGGTGGTTTACTTGTAAACCTCTCTATTCTTCACCACGAAAGAGTGACATCATGCTGCATTCTTCGGTCTGTAGCGGCCCGGGCGTCCAAGGCTCTGTTGGTGTTTGATTCAGATCACTTTCGACGTCAACGGAACCATTTTTTTCGCGGTTGGGTTAGACCCCACGGAACCATATATTGGGGTTCAAGTCTTGGTATGCTCAAACGTCAAGCATCCAACAACGAAACACAAGCTTCCTGTGCGGCATGGAAGAACATGATGGATGTCTAGAAGGCAGAAGCAACTTAAGATGGCTCGCATTTTATTTTCATGTTCTGAAAAAATGTATAGGTCCAAATGATGATTCAAGTGGTTCATGTGTCATCTTCGGGCTCTTTCGTGTCAATCAGTTGTCACTCAATGTCACCCTACCACACGGCCACACATGCTTTCTTTCTTTCTTTCTTTTTTTGAATCTCACATGCTTTCCATTGTGCAAGTAAAAAAGAAAGGGGTTGTTCCTGCAACGTAATTTTTAACGATTTCCCGTCCAAACTATACTTAACTGCCTGCAGCTCGCGCCAAAAATATCTCTTACCCTGCCAAAAAAAAAGAAATCGAAGCATTTTCCTGGGTAATTCCTACTGCAATCCAAGTCTGCACTGAATCGATTGTCCACGATATTGGTTGCTATCTGGACGACGCGGATGTTTACAGAGGCAAGATATTTTCTCTCGACGCTTGGACCTCTTCTGTGGGCAGGGACCCAAACCTACTTGATCAAACGTAAAAGAAAATCTGCAGATCGCTGAATGAGATTTTACATCAAACGATATGAACAATACATGTCTCGACTACCAGCAATAGAAACGATTCATAATTACAACCGATATTTGGACGGGTGCAAATCATATCTATCAGCGCTGCACAGATAATCTGGGCAAAGGAACCATGCAATGCTGGAAAATTACAAATGATCAAATATCCTCTCGACTCGGAAACATGTTAGTCTCGACAATCGATGCTAAACACATGGAAAGGCCCAAATTTCTTACAGCAGCTGAAAAGAGCCTACAAGGAGAACCAAATGTCCAACACTATGCCGAAATAATCAGCTAGGTTGTTGGTTATGACCAAGCACCGTTGGTAGGCCAAGCACAGTTTGAGTTGTCGCCGTGGAGGGCAGGCTACCAGCACTGGCCTCGTCAGCAGGCTTAGAAGGCTTTTGCTTCTCGCTTCCATGCTGCAAGGGAGCCTTTGGTAGGTTAGCTTCTGTATCTACAAGATCATATTCATGTTTTCTTTTCTTCTTCTTCATCTCGCCAGCATTTCTGTTGCCATCATCAGGAATTGCACTGGAGCTCGTTTCACGAGCCCTTTCAAAAAATTTCGACCCCTGGTTCTGTCCATAATCAGCCGCGTGGTATGTGATGGAATTTGTTATGGGTGGTTGTGCAACTTGTGGGACAACTCCACTTTGCATTACAACGGGGAAGCCATCTTGCAGCTTTGCTGCTGCCGCCATCCTCTTCCTCTTCATTCTCTCTTCACTGCGAACCTAGATTAATTATTAGGGGAAAAAATGAGCGACAGAATGATACAAAATATAAAGTTAACCTATACACTCTAATGCCGCATCTGTTATTCTGTTTCAACTTTTAACTCATACAATTAACAAAGAATGGGAAAAGAGGAATATTTATAATGATGACCTTTTGCTGGCTGTACAATAATCTTTTTCGCTCCTTTGATCTATAAATGGCATCTTTGATTCCAACATAATCCATGTAACCTTGAGGCCATAACTCTGCAAGCTGGTGTAAATAAAATGACATTTTAATCATGATCAAGTCGATGCAGTCAACAAGTCAAAGGGAAACTTAGGGCCGGTTTGGCTGTGTTTCTGATTTCAGTTTCTTGGCAGAAACCATAGAAATCCTGCCAACCCATCCAAAACCAGGTGTTTCGAAACAGAAACCAGCCAAACCGTTTCTCTTTATCAAATTGCAAGGGAGAAAACACACACAAAAAAATTTGGTTTCTCACTTCAAGAACCCAAAACAAAACAAAACAAAATAAAGAAACCCTTGTTTGCCAAACAATTTCCCTAGAAACAGAAACACAACAGACAGACATCTCTTAGGAGAAGAAATTGAAACAAAAAAATGTTTTTCAAGAGGCAGGATCCCTACCAAATCAGCACTCTTATTCCAAAGAATCTTTTTAAAGGAAAACAAAATGAGAAACGAGGTGAGGCTTCAGGAACAATACCTCTACGTATAACTTCCTGCTTTGAGGACCCTTGTCTTCATCCATACCCTGCCAAGGATTCAGATAGGATTTCATTCAAGCTACTTTCGTTGTATAGAAACTCATCTGCATGTTTCACTAATAAAGAATAATAATGATAGAGTAAACAAGGATCAGATATACCCATATGTAACTGTACCTTCACTATGCAAATGATAAAGCTAACAAAGTCTAAATAATATTCCCTTCATGCTAAAGCCTTTTCAGGCTCCAAAAAAAATTTATAGGTTTATACCTCAACATACATATCATACAGATCACACATCTTGTCCTCCAATGCAGTATCCATTGCATACTTTGTTTTTAAAGCTCTTCTGTCATCATTAGCAACCTGAAAATCATCAGCTGAACCATCCTGTTGTTCATTGACCTGGTGGCATGTTGACAACAGAACATCTATCATTAGCTGTATATAAGAAAAAGGTATGATTAATAAGGAAGTCTCACACATATAACCAATTATATCTTTACCTTGGACTTTGCAGCCATACGTGCTTTGATCATTTCATTGATCTCCAATTTTACACGCTGAAACCTGTCAGCCTTCTCCAGTTTAGCAGATATACCTGATTCTACCATTTCTTTCATGTTTCTCTGTTTAAAATAGCATTTATTAGAAATGGAAGCAAACATACTCAAAGTTATAATAATTGTCGTGAACATGTAGTTTGAGTGAATGGTCATCGCACAGGATCAATATACTATAACATAAACATCCTTAGAGACCATAACATAATGGTCTAACCGACAACAAGATATTCTCGGTAGCAGCATTAGAGTGTTCCAAAAAGCACTAGGCGCTAGGCAGGCAGTCAGGCTCCGCCTAGGCATTACTAGGCGTCTGTACATTCTATGGCCAGGTAGGTTAATGTCATGCTAAATAAAGAAAATTTAGCAGATGAGAGTAAAAAAATGATGTTATCATGCATCCATGAGTAATATGACAGTAGTCCACCTTTCTGCATCTCTAATTTGCCCCATTTTCACACACATATCAAGCCCAAAGCACCTCTACATGGAAAAAAAAACTTTAGAAACGCCAAGGTATCAGGCAAGGTGGAGCTCCCTCTAGTGCCAAGGCACCGCGCCTAAGCGGATCTAGGAATCGCCATTTTAAACAGAGCAGATTTCTTTTTTACACCACATCAAATACCAAAGCATTATATCTGTTGCTCAGTTGGTCTTCTTGTTGCACATTGTCTTATATTGACCTCATAGATCAGCATTGGCAGTGCTATTTGAGTACTTTCAATAGCCAAATGATGATAGCTTTTCTATGATTGCCATTACTTTTGCAACATAAAGGAAGTACTACAGATAAAGAGATAAGGACCTGAGTTGGCATGCTCAAAAGATTTTTTTTTTCATTATACTCTATTCATATTTGATGAAAAATAACAAACTGGAAGTTTTGCCATAACTTAATTGCCGCACTACCTTAATATGACATTTGAAAATGCATCCACTCAAAGTCTTCTAACTGAACCAGTAATATGTATGCAACAAGTGGAAGTGATCGCTTCTAAACGATACTGCTAGTGTAGATAAGAAAAATGCTTTTCTCACACAACACTATATTGTAATTTTTGTTAACATAGATTAAGATGAACATAGGCCAAAACCAACCAGTGCTCTACAATAACAATACATGTGCAAGATAAGCTAATTAACTTCCATCACTAACCTTCAGTGTCCTGCGCTGAACAAGGTGTCCAACTATGCCCATTAGGCGATTCATTAGCTCATGTTCTTGGATCTTTCCCTGATTTGTCTACACCACACAACAGTATTATGTACAGGTAAAGTATACACAAAGTACTAGAAAGGATTATGCATGGCGCGCCTTTGATTAAGAATCAAAATACTAGCGATTAGTACAAATGAAAGAAAATCACACTAACTGGATACTGCAATTAACATCAGTGCCAGAAGATTTTAGAGAACAGACACGCATTCAAATAAATCATGTATGCTAGAACTTTAGGAAAAAAAAACAAAATTGCATAAGCCAATGCATGCATATCTGGTCTGCAAACAAAATTTTCAAAGTTCAGACAGAGTAGTGTCCGCACTTGAATCTGAAGTAAATTTGGCTGTGGTGCTAGTGTGCTACATACCGATAACCTTGCAACCTTGGCAAGCTTTTGCTTTACTTCAGGAGGCAACCGTCTTTTAACTGCTGCCTGGCCATTTGGATCTACCTCACTAATATCAATTGTAGGTGGTCTGTCTGCAAGCAGAATTTCAAGCATTTAAAACTACTTCCAGCACTACTTTGTCCACAGAAAGACTCTAAAACAGCAGGGGTATACGGTACAACACTCACATTCTGCAACAATCTTCTGGAGATCGCGAATAGCTCGCTCAAGCCTGGTGCCTTTGGGTTTAGTACCTGAACCCTCCCTACCAACAACTGGGTGCTGAAAACAACAGACCATGTTGAAGTGGGTTGACGACTTTCTCTTGTGCCACAAACAGAATATAAGAATGAAACTCTTACCATTGTTTGTGTAGAATAGACAGCACTAGCCATAGCCATGCCAGGATATTCACTTGTTCCATGTTTCTCTTTGCGATAGATTTTATTTGATGGATCTTGATTTTCTACGCTTACCTTTCTTTGTTGGAAATCAAGTTGTACTGAAGTGCCTTTATCCCTGTAAGCTGGATAGGCATAATCAAATGTCTCACTGGTTTTTGACTTATGAGCATAGTCAACAGGTAGTGCTGCAGCTTTATGTTTTTCCAAGTCTCTTAGCTCCAAAGGAGCATGTGAGACATCCTTAATAATCTTAGCGCGTGCTGCAGCATCACCACCCGAGAATTCAGAAGATTTTCTTTTAGGGGCTCCTCCAGGACCACTGGTTTTGTTCTTCACCACTCTATTGTCCTCATAGTATTGACCATAAGAACCTATGTTGCTACTAGCTAATTGTTTTCCCGCCTGCACAGTACCTCTTGCAGAGGATTTTCCAGGTACATCACCAACATCGAAAGAATCAACTGGAGCAAGGTGATTAGTCTCCAGATAAGTACTTGATGCATCCTTTCTTCTCCTTTTCTTTGGAGCGACATTTGCTGATGTGCCAGGTTCACTGCAAAATAGGATCACATTGATGTATATCATTTCATCAGTGCTGACATGAATATAGCAATGCAGGTGTGGGTGTGCAAGCAAAGCATGTAATTATGCTATGTTGATCCTTTGCTTTGAATAAATTGATGTAAATGAGCAATCCTAACATAAGCACAAGCAACGATTTGTTACTCTCATTTTGTTTTCAATGTTATGAGCTTATTCACACGTGCCCATGACATTTTTTATGTCAGCTGGCACAGCATGTACATTTAATAGCTAAAAACAAATATCAATTGTGCTGCCCAGAAAGGAATTAACAGGCGTTAGCAGAAGAGTATGGAGCACAAATTTCACTGCCTGCATCCCTATTGACTCCAAAGTTAACTATTTTGGGAACCTTACATCTGTTCCAACTTTCCCTTGTTCACAAAATACCCATCGTGCTTAGTTTTCAAATTATCGACTTCAAAATATTCATCCTGCAAAGAGGCAGATATTAAATAAATCAGTAGTAAGAAAAGAAAATTCATTCTCAATTGATAGATTTTAGCATAGCTCATGACAATCAGATGTTGTTTATAAATATACTCATATACAAGATGACTAAACTAGTAAACTACACTACAATTTCGGTCTAAATTGAGTAATTGCGTAAGCATCAGGTAGTTCACGTGGTAGAAATCTTTAGAAGAACCTTTCCCAGACATATAGCTCAGGTTGTGGGATGTCTGGGATATACTATCATATATTCTATTACAGCTCAAGTGGCAATGCCATATCAGAATAGAATTCCCACACCGATAAGCAAGAGTTCAGAAAGGTAGAACCAAAGTAAAAAACATAGGGTAAATATTAATACTATTTGATGTAACCTACATAATAACTATATCACGTACAAAATCTGTTAGTCGCTGAATTCTCACTCTTGGTAGTAGCAGAATTCTTACTCTCATCGAGAGAGGATGACAATAGGAGTTGGGTCAATTTTTCTGGTTTATTTCTCACACAAACTCACACAAATGCCATGCCAACCTGAGGGGTTGGGAATACATATTTATAGGCTGCTAGCCAGCCAAGCATATGCCAAAACGCTAGTCTAAGATACTAGTCTAAGATGCCAATATGCTGTCCTCTAAGAATGTTGTCCTAAGATGCTGTCTTAGCTAAGATGCTGCTGCTGTCCTCTCAGTCAAGACAGCTGCAAGGATGCTGTCCTCTCAGTCAAGATGCTACTGCTGCCCCACAAAGACCACAGAGACTTATACCATTATTCTCCCCCTAAGTCTTGTGCGTCGTCTTGTGGGAAAGTTGAACCATCCTGGTCCTGGAGCAGAGCTCAAGGAACTTGATCCTCCCAAGGGGCTTGGTGAGCAGGTCCGCAAGCTGGTCCTTGGTGTTGATGTAGCTCGCCTTGATACTCCCTTCCTCCAAACAGCCTCGGATGAAGTGGTACCTCACCCGGATGTGCTTGCTGCGTTCATGGAAGACGGGGTTCTTTGCCAAGGCCAGAGCGGACTTGTTGTCCACCTTGAGCTCCACCACTCTACTGTCTCTGCCGAGGAGATCACCAAGCAGTCGAGCGAGCCAGAGCGCCTGAGTCGAAGCGATGGAGGCCGCTATGTACTCGGCCTCGCAGCTGGACAGGGCCACCACCTGCTGCTTGACCGACTGCCAGCTAACGAGGCACTTGCCGAGGAAGGAGAGGATCCCGCTCGTGCTCTTGCTGGTGTCGATGTCGCCGGCGTTGTCGTTGTCGCTGTACCCGACGAAGTGTGCCGCCCCAGGGCACCTAGGGTAGTAGAGGCCATGGTCGAGACTCCCCGCAACGTAGCGGATGATCCTCTTCACAACTTCTGGTGCTCCGTTTTCGATCATTTGCATGAACCGACTAACGTAGCCGACGGAGAATGCCAAGTCTGGCCGTGTGTGGGCGAGGTAGCGAAGGCTCCCCACAAGACGCCGGTACTGCATAGCATCCACCTCCTCCGTCGTGTTGTCGCGGGTCAGCTTCAGTCTCTCCTCCATCGAAGTGAGAGCTGGGTTGTAGTCGGTGAGCCCAGCTAGCTCAACGACGCGCTTGGCGTAGGCGGTCTATCGAAGCGTGATCCCGGAGTCATCCTGGTGCACCTCGATTCCCGTGTAGAAGGAGAGGCCCCGTGTCACTCATCCGAAAGGTGGCCTTCATCTCTTCCTTGAATGCCGCCACCTCCGCATCCTTGGTGCCGGTGATCACCTAGTCGTCGACGTAGACACCCACCAGCCAGAGCATTTCCTCCACCGCCCGTCGGTAGATGGCACCTCGTCGCGGCTTTGCTCAAGCCCATCCCTTTAGCGTGGAATCCACCTTGGCATTCCACGCCTCTGCGTTCTGCCGCAAGCCATAGAGGGCTTTTGCGCAAGCGAGAGCACCTTGCCCTCCTTGCCGGGATCGCAAATCCCGCCGGTGCTGCTGCGTGAGACCTCCTCCTTCAAGTCGCCAGTTAAGAACGCCGACTTGACGTCCATGTGATGAACACGCCACCCCCTCCAGGCGGCTAAGCGCAAGAAGTCGTCGCGGACTCCATCCGTGCCACGGAGCAAAGGCGTCGTCGAAGTCGACCCCTCCTGCTGCCGCACGAAAACTCGTGCCACCAAGCGAGCCTTGTGCTTGACGATGGCACCGGCTTCATCCTCTTCACTTTTGTACACCCACTTAAGGGTGATCGCGTGGTGACCACGAGGAAGGTCGAAGAAGCTCCAGTGCGGTTCTTCTCAACCGCATCCATCTCCAATCGCATCGCGGTGCGCCATGCCGCGTGTCTCTCGCCTCTCTGCAAACAACCGAGGCTCGCCGTCGTCACACGCAGGTGCAATCAAGCGCGCCTCCAGTCGTGAGGCACCGGTCCGGCACGCCGGTCGCCGAGAAGGTTCTCCCGAGAAGGTTCTCCATCGTCGCGGTGCCGCGGCGCTCGCTCGCCGTGAGAGAGTGCTGCGTCGCGCTCCTCAATCATGAGAGAGTCGGAGTAGCGAGCTCAACCGGGGTGCTGCTCGACACGGCCGGTGGTGGAGTAGACGCGTGCGTGGTGCGCCGCTGTTCTCTTTGAGTGCGTGGCGTTCTGCGCCACTTGTGGTGGGCCGTGAAGAACTCATCACGCGGTAGAGGTCTGGTGGAGAGCCGCGTGGTGTTGTCGCCGAAGTAAGCAAGCCGGGGGTCGGTGGAGGCTCGGGGAGGGTAGAAGAAAGTACTGCCCTACTCTGAAGCCTCGCGCTTTCAGCGAAGAAGAGCCCAGACTCATCCGCCCCCGCCCATCTCCCTCGGCGTGGCGTACTCGCCGTGAAAGTCTTGGTCGTCGTGAAGACGAGAGAGGAAGCCCGATGAACACCCCGAGTGCCACCGCTTGTCCGCTTCTTGCCCATCCTCGCTCGCTTGCTTGGCCGAACACAACGTCATGCGCCGCTTGCGCGCGCACGCCTCGTGTCTTGGTCGAGAGATGCGAGGCCTTCTCCCGTGAGAGCCTCCCCCCTCCGCAGGCCGGCGAACACTCCCCCAGTGCTCCTCGCTCCGAGCTTGCTTCCGATGTGGCCAAGCTCCTTGGCGAACGCGAGGCGCCGCCAAGACCCGCAAGTGGATGAGACCGCCGGCTTGCGCCCATGCCAAGCCTCGACGACGGCTCCGCCGTCGCTTAGCGCCTTGGCCAAGCTCCTTGGCGAAGCGAGAGTTGAGGATGTAGACGCCGACACCACCGCCTCTCCCCCGAGAGAGCGATGCAGCATCCCCCTCCCTACTGCTTGAGAAGGGCCGAGCAATCCCCACAACCGTCCGGTTGCGCCGCTCGGCCGACGACGCTGCTGCTGCGGGGTCAGAGCCTGGCGCGCGGAGTAGTGGCGCCCGAATGGCTCTCATCGGTAGAAAGACGACGCGAATTCACCGCCGCGGAATTCGCCGCCGTTGTCGGTCGCGCAAAGACGCTGCAGCTTTATGCGCGCTCGCCTCGCCTCGCAGAATGACTGCGTGCGTGCGCTGATGGCGCGTCCGCACCTCTCCCTTTGCTGCCGAGGACCATCACCCACATGTAGCGGGAGAGGTCGCCGACGAGCAACGGGAAGTAGCGTCGTCCTCCCGGTGTGGCGGTGTCACCGGGCCACACAAGTCCCGTGCACAAGCTCGAGCCTCTCCTTGGCTCAAAAGCTTGTCCGCATTGAGAAAGGGGAGTCGCCTCGCTTCGTCAACACGCAGACGCCGCAGAAGCCGCTCCACATGGTCGAGGCACGGCAGGCCTCGCACCATCTCCGTGGCAATCGAGCCGCCAGGGGCCTCGAAGTGAAGGTGCCCGAACGCTGTGCCGCTCCACCACGCCGTCGTCCGACGAAAGCGGCGAAACAGAGGGGTTGTGCTACACCGACGTTGAGGACGTAGAGTCGATTTGCGCTTACGTTACCTTGGCAAGAAGGTGACGACGGCGATCCCAAATCCTCATGACTCCATCCTCAACCACCACGCTTAACGTTCTCATCCAAATTGTCCCCAAGCCGAGGATGGAGTTCCTCAACGCTGGGGGATGTAGTAGACTCCGTGAGCGGCTGTGCTCACCGTGACACGACGGTGAAGATGATGAGCCGACGCCGCCTTGATCTCCACGCGAGGCATTCCCAAACTTGACGAGCCTCGGGACGCTAGAGTCAAGCTCGGTGAAGAACTCCGTCGACCGGTCATGTGATGGGTGGCGCCGGTGTCGAGGCACCACCCGTCGATCTTGTCGCTGCGGGCTGCTTGCCAAGGAGGGCGTGTGCTTTTGGCTCGTCAAGGTGGAGAGCAACGCGCGGCGGTCACCGTGAGGTAGCTCGATGCTTGCATGTGCCATGAACAGAGCCGCTCCTCCTCCTCACTTTGTCTGACGTGGGCTGGCTGCGTCGTGGTATCGACGATCCTTGGCCCAATGGCCAAAGCCGCCGCCGCTTTGCGGCGGCGCCGCTCGTCTTGCGGCTTTGCTGCCGGCGGGCGCCGCCTGGCGCCTCGCGGGCATCACCTCGTCACGTCCTCACGCCCGGCACAGGCGTCTCTGCGTGCCTTGCGCGGTTTGCCACGCTTGCGGCCGCCTGTCGCGGAAGAAGGCCGGTCACCTTGGCTGGCAAGCCACTGCTCCCGAGTGAAAGGAGCTTCCCACCGGTGGTGATGGGCCCCGAGAGATCGTGGCTCATCATTTGTCGGCGACCTTGAGGCGACCTATCGCCTCGTCGATCGACATCGTGGAGAGATCCAGCATCGAACGAGCCATCTGCTTGTACTTCTCGCGGACGCAGCGAAGAGCTTTTCGACAGCTCTCTCCTCGCCGTAGGTGTCATCGCCAAACTGCACCATCTTCTGCAACAGAGTGTTGAGACGGAGAGCAAAGTCATCAACGTGGCGTGTTCTCCACTCCTTGCGAAGTGCTGCGCAGTGGACTTCTGCGCGCGGTCATTGCCGCGTCGTCTTGCGGCGATGGCGTCCCAAGCCTCCTTGGCGATCCGCTTATTGGTAGCGAAAATCGCATCTCGGGCGGGATCAGATGGCGATGAGGGCATCCAGCGCCCGTCGATCTAGGTCGTAGTCGACGTCGCCGTACCGGACTGCCTCCCACATGTGCCGCACCTGGAGCTTTACCCTCATCACCGCAGCCCACTCGGCGTAGTTGGTCTTAGTGAGGGTAGGCCACCCACCGTCGGGACCAACGTCCCCGACAACGACTGGAGCCCGTGGTAACCACGGTGCATCGATCCGGGAGAGAGAACCACGCCGCTGTGAAGGCCGTGCTCTCCATCGACCCGTCGGTCTCGATCCGGGAGAGAGCCCACGTTACTGTGAAGGCCGCGCTCTCCATCGACCCGTCCGCCATCATGTTGCGTCGTGCCTCCTCCAGAGCACCACCGCCGCCGTCGCGCCCTCCTCCAGAGCGCCGCCAGCGCGTCCGCTATCTGGCCGCCGCCACGCTCGTGGCGTGTCTTGCCCTGCCAGAGCGCCACCGCCGTCTTGCGCCTCCTCGAGAGCGCCGCCCAGCCGCGTCCGCGCTGTCGATGCCGCCGCGCCACGCTTGTGGGCGTCGCGGCCTTATTCGCCTGCCGCCAAGGCGCTTCGCCGCTTGCCTCCCTCTCTAGCGCGCTTCGAGGTCCGCGTCGGCGGTGTCGTCGCAAAATGGAGCTGCTGATCTTTGCCGCGCAGAGCCTCGACCTCCATTGCAGCTGACCCGCGCCGCATTCGCGCGCCGCCGCCGCTTCCGCCTCTGCCTGCTCGCCTTTGCCGCTCTACCATTGCCGACCTCGGCGCTTTTTGCCGCCGCCACTGCGCTCTGCTGCCATGTCTCTCCTCGCTCAGCAAGTTCGTTCTCTCTGCCGACGCAAAGTTGACCTCCTGCTGAGCCGAGGCGTGCTCGAAGCGCCGAGAGAGTGCCCTCATGGACATGACGCGCTCTGGGGGGGCATGCGTGGGAGAGGGCTGCCAGAGGCGCAGAGGGGTAGGGGTGAGCAGAGGCGATGACGGAGCTGCTTCTTTGCTTTCGCCGCACTGGGTGTTAGTAGTGGTGAGAAGGAGATGAAGCGAGAGATGCACAAAGCTACTGAGATAGTACTGACTCGATACCACTTATTAGTCACTGAATTCTCACTATTGGTAGTAACAGAATTCTAAATCTCATCGAGAGAGGATAACAATAGGAGTTGGGGCAATTTTTCTAGTTTATTTCTCACACAAACTCACACAAATGCCATGCCAACCTGAAGGGTTGGGGATACATATTTATAGGCTGCTAGCCAGCCAAGCATATGTCAAGATGCTAATATGTTGTCCTCTAAGAATGCTGTCCTAAGATGTTGTCCTAGCTAAGATGCTGCTGCTGTCCTCTCAGTCAAGACAGCTGCAAGGATGCTGTCCTCTCAGTCAAGATGCTACTGTTGCAGCCCCACAAAGACCACAGAGACTTATCCCATCAAAATCAAGTCAGTTTAAGGCGCCCGATTTAATAAGCATAAAGCTGAGACCAGAAAATGATCCAGAAGCAACAAACTAAACTCATGTAGACAAAAGAAACAAAAGTTTGAATATAACTAACCAATTCGGCATCATCAATGAAAGAATCCTCAGTGTCATACTGATCATCATCTGGCACATCATTAAGATCCTCTTCATCGCTGCTATGTTTTCCCTGGCAATTTGTACATGGAGTCAAAACATCATCCATGGTGAACATGGGATCAAATGCAACATGGTGTTTAGTATACCATGTAAAGGCGCTCAATTTTTTCAATGACTGCGTTGAACCGATTTGGCTGCGTTGGATCCTTTGGGTCATTTTCTGCAGGATGTGCCTGATTCAAATGATAAAATAAACTAGTAGATGTTAAATACAGCATTTCTTGAATGTCAAGCAATTCAGTGGATTCCAAAATTTTAACATACTTTTCACACTGAAATACTGAATGCTGAGAGCATCATGTTCAAGAATGACAAGGTTTTGGCATGAACATGTACAACAATCCACCAGGATGAGATTTCATTGATTTGGGCATATAGGCTTTCAAGGTTTTGGCAGGTTACAAGAGAGAGGAACTAATACTCACTGCAGAACATCTCTGGAAGATACAGCACAAGCACCTAATAACATACAAAAATATACATAGCTCAACCCGAACAACAGAATACAACCACACTGTGTTCATATAGTAATTAAGAACATCGATGTTGTCATCGTCATCACTACAAACAGGTTCCCTAAAGGTATGCTTTTATGAGGGATGGACATGTTGCTACCTACCAAAACTGCCCTCACGTGGATCTTAGAATCCTTCTATTTTCATCTACTCAAAAAGCTAAAAGATAGGTAGCGCACAAATTACAGCGATGGCGATGCAGCAGGTAGCCAACCAACACGCAACAACCGCAAAATGACTGCTTACCGCACCAGATGGGCCCGCATGTGCAGCGAACGCTGGCTCCGGCTTCACTGGCGGTGCCACGGCGGTGTGCCCGGCCTCCTTGAGAAGCTTCTTCCACGACACGATGGTGGTCTCCCCTGGCCGCAGCTCCACCGTGAACAGCTGCCTCCGGCACGCGGCCGCGGCGGTGGCAGGTGGCTGCGGCGGAGCGAGAGCGGGCGGCGCAGAGGTAACGGCAGGGGCTGCCGCCGCCGCTGCCGGAACCCTAGCCGCTGCGGCAGCGGCAGGGGCGGTGGAGGACGAGGAGGGGGCTGCCACGGGGTCTTCCATGGCGAGGCTGCGGGAATTGGGAATTCGAGAGGTCACGGCATTAGATCGAAGGACCTAGGGTTTTGGGGAGCGGGGGTGGGGTGTGGTACAAGTGAGTGGGGAGTGGAGGAGGAGGTGGGCTCCGGACTCCGGAGTTTGGAGAAGGGGGCACGAAAACGCCCTCGGTTTTGGTCGAGGCGGAGGGAGTCGCGCGCGCCGGATCGGGTGAACTAGCCGCCGTGGATTTCTCGTCGCCGTTGGGTTGGCTCCTCGTCTCGCCGCCGCGTACACGTCCTTGCCTTCGGAATCGGAACGGGCGCGCGTGGACCTGTGGGACCGGTGGTTGTTTGTTCTTGGGCTTGGGCCTTGGGAATACAAAAACGTTACCGCGCGGATGGTCGCGCGGACCCCTCGCCCATGGGCCGCGAGTCCGTTACTGGCCCACGCCAAAAGCAAGGTGCAGGTTTGGTGGAAAAATGGAAGAAAATTAATGGAGCATGTAAATAAGAAATTTTAGATCACATTGGAGTATTGGACCTGTTGGATTTGCTTTAAAAAAAATATCAAGATAACTGATCATAGATTAGTTAGTTGGGTTCTTGTGATAGAACATGCCCATCAAGATTTAAGTCTTTGACTTGGCACAAGTGCTCGTATTTTCCTAAATTTATTATAGGATTTAACGACACTATACTTTCACTGGCTGGCGACGTCCCCGTCGATAGCGAGGCGCCTGTGGTGATTTTCGTGAATCTTGAGATCTGTCGGCTCAGTCCTTCGGTTGTACTCATAGGGGTAGGGTTTATATACATGTGTCCATAGGGGTGAGTGTGTGTGCGTGTGATCGGTGTCGACGTTGTACTGTGTAATTCTCGAAAAAAAATGCCAAGCTAATGATCACAAGTCATGGTTTCACATTTGACTTGCTAAATCTATAGTAAATCTTTTTGCCTAAAATTTACTTGCCAAATCTTTAGCATATCAAATTTTGGTCGTAAACCAAACATGCCTATTGTCTACTCGCTCCGTTCTAAATTATAATTCGTTTGAATTTTTTTTACCCCAAGTTTGACTACTTGTCTTATTCCAAGGTCAAAAAAGTCAAATGAATTATAATTTGAAACGGATTTAGTATGTTGTCTTCCATGTACTTCATTTATTGTTGGTGAAGGAAACAAAAAGGCATTGCTGCTAGCTATACCCATGTCCATCCATTCTAATTTCTAAGAACATGTTTCATAGGACAGTTGCATTACAACAACGTATCCACTCGAAGAACATGTTACAAAGTACAGTGCATTACAACAACGTAAACAAATGAAACAAAAGCAAACGCTGATTAGCGCATCTCTATGGGATTGAAAACTTCACCATCCAGGCCATCTCAGGCCATCGGGAAATGCTTGCGAAGAAAGACCTAGCAGCCTAAGAAAAAAGAGCCGATGTGAAATGTAAAGCGAAAGCTCCGATGCAATCGTTTCATTCCAAATCATCACGGCCTGTTTCGCGCTGCTCCACTGCCTTGCCATTGCCGCTGGTGGCCATCCCCGACGGGGACTCGGGCGGTGGCGACGTGGGGAGCCTGGACGTGAAGCACCGGTGCTTGAGCGCGTCGCTCGCTGCAAGCCTGGCCTCCTCCTCGCCCTCGCCGTCCGTGCCTCCCTCGTCGAAGTTACGCGCGTAGCTGAGGGCGTCGTACTGGAAGTCCCGGGACCGGCGACGCACGTGCCTGCCAGACCCGAGGCTCTGGCCCTTTGCCTTGATCCACGCCGATGGCGACCGGATCAGAGACGGGGACGCCGGCCGGTCTGCGTGCCCGTGCCCGTGTCCGTGTCCGAGGCAGCTGATGCCGTGCGCGACGGGGGAAGACGATGTTGGGGACGGGCGGAAACAGCCGACGAAGCAGCCAATGTTGCTGGTCACGGGAGGGACCTGGACATTCAGGTGGTGGAGGTGCGATCGCCGGTGCTTTCCGTCGCGATGGCTATGGTCCGTGTCGGCAGAGGAATCAGCCATGGCGTTTCTTGGTTTCTTTTTTTAGCGCCAAAGGATGCGTGAAGAAAAAACGAGAGATTTTTGCTCTCCTTGGACCTTGAGTCCTTGAGTGACGGGCAGCGCCTAAAGTTGGCATCGTTTTTTCTTTTTTCTTTTTTTGGTCTTGTGTCCAGGAGAGTAGCCAACTACCCGTCGAAACAACAATTTGCACTGCATTTCCAATTTCTTGATTACACTGTCTTGATTGGTTGAAATTAGACCATTAGTAAAGAACCATTTATAACTAACTTCTATAAAAATTAGGGCCTGTTTAGCGGGGGTTTCGTTCGGAGCACTTGAGAAGGAGCCACATTGCAGCTCCGGTTCATGGCATAAAAATAGCTCCGGCTCCTTTACTATTCATTATAAAACGGCTCCTTCTAAAACGTTTAGTATGGCGCCTCTAACTGTCTCTTAACGTCAATTTAAATCCCTCACGGCTAAGAGGTTTGTTTGGATTCTTATTAGTTAACGTCTTACCTATCATCTAATTAACAAATAACAATTTGCTAATAATGATTTTTGAGCTAACACAACTAATAGTTATTGTAGTTGGGTAGAGATAAAAAAAATAGTTAGTTGGGTGAATTTAAACGTGACCTTATCTAGTAACAAATCTATTTGACTTGAAATATATTTTATTATTTAGAGCATCTCCAAAAGTTTTTTGAAGTCCACTCTCTAAATCATCAGTTATAATGTTATTTCCATAAAACTCGCTTTCTATGTCTTTTCGCTCTTCAACAATTTTTTCTATATCTTGTGTGCACTTCAGAGAGTCTTTCTCGTGTTTATCATTGGCTAGCGAGAAATTTGAAATAGAATATGTGGTAGAACCGCCTAATCTAATGCCTCACAGGAGTGATTATCTTCCATTAGACACTAAGCACTCGAGGAAGAACACTAAATTACTCAGTTCCGTCGGGCACACCCCAGGGGAGAACCCGAAAATCCACATTTTTACCATCAGGATCACAAATGAGAAAATAAAGCTTACATCATTCATAACCATTTCTCACATCACTTTTAATACAATATTATAGTATAATATTTATTATTATAACAGCGGAATGAAAGCATATTATCAGAGTTATGAACAAGTTAATTGAACAGTGAAATATAAACATGTGATCAGAATTACAGCGTAAATAAACATCTATTAATGACATGATGAAGTATTGATGTATAAACTGCGACAACAGATTATGAAACTTTTATTTATAAAAGCATTTGGTGAGAGTTATAAATAACAACTACGATCGCAGCGAAAGGAATCCTCGCTGAGCCCACCAGGAGGTATCCACACACAAGAGTCAGCTTTAGCATCCACCTGTCACCTGCCACAGGATGAATAAAACCCTGAGTACTCAATTATACTCAGCAAGACTTACCCGATAGGAGAAAGAAAAAGACTCCAAGGATATGCAAGGCTATCTAGCATGTGGGTTTATTGTATTTGCAGCAAGCATTACTAAGCTGCGTCCTTATATTCGATTTTTATTAATAGTCGCATTAGTTCATTAATTAACCATTCTATATAAGCACCTGTTCTACTTTCAAGCATGTGGTAAGCAATCAGATTTCCTTTGTCCATCTTCTATCTTTTAGTTTTTACTACGATGCTAAACCATAGACAAGTCGTACCGGATCGCCCGGCGATTCGTGAATCAATGCTCCTAGCTGGGTACCCTGAAAACACACGCCCCGCTTGTACCCCAGGCACAAGCAGGACCAACCCATTACTCTCCTGTCCCGGGTGTACAGGTCTCCGTCCAAACTGGGACTCCAAGCCCCCGCCCCTGAGTCCCGGACTCAGTGCGGTGCAAGGACCTCCTCCACCAAAAGAAACCCTGACAGTCGGTCCGGAAAGAGCCGGATCTGCGACAAGAGAGCAACAAGTCTTCCAAGCGCCCATACACAAGTATGTGCTCGGGATAATAAGTATGTGACCTGCCTAGAGTCTTATGCAACGAACAGTCCTTAACCGACCAGACAGGAAAAGCAGTGTAACCAAGCTATGCCCCGTGTCCACGGCGACATAACTTTTTACATCCACCAATACCCAAACCATATCCCTGTCCGGTCACCATTTTTATTTCCATCATTTATATTTTTCAAGTAATAATCATACAGTAATATATTTTCTATCTCTCGCGAGTGACAGGCAATCACTCAATTTCTATCGAAGTCCTGTAGCATACCAATCTACACGATCCTGTCATACTAGTAAGACTCATAAGATAAAAATATATATGCAGGTGGGTTTCATTCAACTCTTTAAAACTTAATGCACAAACATAATTTAAACTGTAGAAAGTATGGATTATGCACCAGGGCTTGCCTGGGTAAGATATATATTAAAAAGTTAGTATATGCGTCTTCAGATCATCCACAATCATCTGGATAGAAAGCCCATTGCATCATCTTCTAGAGAGAATACCATTACACCATCTTCGGATTCACAATCATCCTTCAATTGATCCATTGATCCATCATCATACCTATATGATATGCATGCGATGCAATGCAAAGATGTAATTAATCAACTGCAATCGTGACTTGTAAAATACGACGTACGCCTCTCGAGTTAACGGGCTAGTTCTAACGACGACCGTACTTATGCTACATATACAAGTTGTCGAATAAGACGTTATTTTCCAATAATTACTTTAGTTATATAAGCCAAGGTGTTTCTTTTTTTTATTCCATCGATTAATCCTTATTCGAAATAAAGCATCATTAGCTACCTAGCCAACTGATTATTCTGGAGCTACAAAAATTACCACGAGTACCTAATATTGCTAAGAACCTACTGTACAAATTTCAGATTCAACAATATCGCCGATTTATCCCAACAATTCATATAAGTTATATTTTTACAATATTAAGTATCCCAATTTAATTATATAACTCCTAAAAATATCATCAAACTATGTGAACGAATTACACTAATAGGTAGATCCTGATTTTAGAGACTCAACAAAATTGGTTTCATAATTTTTGGACAACTACACTAATGTATATTGATTTTACCATTTTTATTCCTGAACTAAATTAGCTACTTGTTTGAGAAATTAAAGGCCAGGGTCATCAACCGACCCAGCGACTCGGTCGGCATGGTCCAGCGGCGAGGCCTCCAAGCGGGCGGGCACGCGCAGTGCGCGGCCCAGCGCAACGCGGCGGTGGCCCAGTAGGGTCGCGTGACCAGCCGGCCCAGGCGGCACGCGGCCATGGCGCGTCCGGCGTGGCCAAGCGTAACCGCGTGACCGATGGCTCAGACGGGCGCCATGCCAACGGTCCAATGAATGGCAATCGGGTCCAGGTAGCAGCGCGCGCCCAGAAGCACCAAGTCGGCCCAAGCGCCAGATCATGCCCTGTGCTGCTAGCCCAACGTGACCGCTGTTTAGTAAAAACATCCCTACGTTTCTAACTATTTGTTACGCTATTGTTCCTACGAGTCATCCAATTCGTAGAAATCACCCAGGAATTACTCATTTCTTACCCCGGGGTCCCTCTTGTCATCCCCAAAAGTAGAGCACTGATGGGGTAAATCACCAGCCGGCGACGGGACGGTGCATCCAGGCGTGTGGTCGCACAACGGTGGTGTGCGCGTGCGTGGGGAAGGGAGTGCGCGGCTGGGCGGTGGTGGCCATGGCTCAGCAAGCTCCACGACACCGGCGGCAAAGCGTGCTCGCACACGCGGCGGCGGAAGCGGATGACGGCGGGGCCGCTGCGGGACCGCAGTCCGGCATGGGGACGCAGCGTGGGAGCGCCGGTGCGGGTCCCGGAGGGGCAGCAGGTGCCGCGCACGGCTCGGTGCGTGGCAAGGAGCTCGCACGCGTGGGAGAGAGCCGGCACGACGGGCAGCCATGGCAGGACACTGCGGCACGGCCGAGCGCGGGCGGCCGAGGAGCAGGGAGGTGCTTCGCGGCTCGGGTACGGCCCTGACGGTCGCACACACGATGCGGGGAAGGAGAACGACGGCGAAGGAAGGCGTGCGAGTGGTGCTCGGTCGACGGCGGCAATGGCGGCTGGCGCAGTTGCGTGCGGTAGGCAACTAGGCATGGGCGCCACAGCCACGCGCATCGAGGCGGAAGGGAAAGGAGAGGGGACGAGCAATGGCTCTGCGGGACATGGTCCAAAGATGGAGGCCCATCGTCGACCACAGGCGCACTGCAAGCTGACGGTGGCGAGGAACCGAGGAGGGCGCCGGCGACTGCGGTAGCACGGGCAGCGAGGTGTGCCACGGCGACGCAGGGAGGAAAAGGAGGAGACGCGTGGGGGCAGCAGGGAGGACCGGCGCTGGAGCGGTGCGGTGGTGCAGCGTTGGGAGCAAGGTGGAGGCGTGCGCGTGGCCGTGGAGATAGGGCGACGGTGGCACGGCAGCAGCGTAGAAAAAGAAGGAAAAAGCAACGCCAAGGAGGCAATGTCGTACGCGAACGCATGACAGACAACCAAGGCAAACACGACAATCTACGGAGACATGGAAGGCAGACGTGAGAGAGGGAGACATCACCTTCATCGGCGCGATGCGGGACAGAACCACGTGCAGGCAGTGCACGGTAGCAGCAGCTCGGTCAACTTCCATTAATTAGGGACCGCGCGACGTGCCCCGGCAACGTTGCAGAGCAACAGGACAACGGAGGCAGGTAAAAAGTAGTACACAGGCAGCGATGAGCAGGGAGTACTGGCGTAAAAGACAAGCAGAGTCCGAGAGAGCGAGCAAGCGGGGAGGCAGAACTGAACTCGGCTTAACTCTGCCATGTCGCGACGTTAATAATTCGGATGGCGGATTTATTCAGAGCAAGGGAGACGTCCCATCAACGTTGTGGAGCCGTCTGCTCGCAAGTCAAAACTACACCAAGGCTTGTTAACTGAGCGAGCTTTTCCAAATAAATACATGAGCATATATATATATATATATATTTATTAATGGATCCTATATTATTTATAAAAGTTGCTTTTTCATGCTTAATCTACGGAACATACCGTTTGCTGGCATCATCGTTCGTCATCCCTAAATATTTCTACACACTGCGTAATTTGACTTGAGCGTTGATTCGAGTCCACAAACTAAGTCACACAAGACTCGCTTATCACTTTAGGTATGTTTTAAATCAAAAATTCGAGAAACACGTTTCGAAAGTTTTACTTAGGCCTAAATCGCGGCGCTAAATAAGATCGTAACACGGGGTGTTACAGAATATTGTTATATTTGGATAACCAAATAAAGAAGTTGCTGGAGTATATTTTTTTCATTAAAATCTCTATTCGTAGCCAATATGAAGGATATAGAAAGTTTCTTGAAGTTGCTCTTACATCTATGGTAATGTAAACAATCCATGCTAAATAAAGGTGCCCTGGGACATACAAATGAATACAATGAAAGAGGAAGAGATACGAAAGATGACAATAGCAGCGAGTTAGAGTCAAAATTTATACAGATAAACAAAGGTATACAAAGAACAAACAAATATATTTAGTTAAATAAATAAAACTATATGAATAAGAAATCCAAATACTACACTAAACAAACTAGCTATTCATCCTATTTGTACGATGTGTGGGTGTGATGTGAGTGTGTAATGTATGGGTTGTGCGAGTCCAAGTTGTACCTTATAAAAAAAACTTGCTAGTTGAATTTTTGTACTTTCCTTTAGAACGCTGATGAAAGTTTATCGATGGCAAATAAAAACACTGAGCGACCTAAATGTCGGATTTTGTAAACGCTGATGAAATCGCGATATCAAAAATTGTAGATATAGCATCCTATCGGTGACTGAGAAGCCAACAGGTTCCTTGTCGGTCTCTGGAAGGACGACTGGTCTCATGTCGGCGCCTCAGCAGACGATAGGGGTGACGTGGCAGCCGACGCCGTCCTGTCGGCGCCGATAGTAGGCCTGTCAACAGCTGGAAGGCCGACAGGCCCTATCGGCTTTGGGGAACCCGACAGGCATGTTGGCGCCAGTGGCCGATAGGCCTGTCGGCTATCCAGCACCCAATTACATTATTTCATGTTTTATGACCCGATATGAGCTCTTTTTCGAACATAACCATACCAGACAGAAAACTAACTTTATCACTACAACACTAAAAACATTTGTCATCCTTTTTTGAACATATAAACATATATTACGTACCATAACCTAAAGAACCTTACAAACTTTTGAAGGCAAACAATTGTAATATTAACCCGGCGCGGTACATGGACCAAACCTGCAATACTAAATGGCATGTGTAGAACGGTAGGTAGCTAAGGTAAGTAGTCCCACCACTAATCCTAACATGCCTTAGGGAAAGTAAACAAAGCACGACTTGCAATGGCATGTGTGGAACTCTGTACTTCTAATGTTCAGAGGTCCACCACTAGTCCTAACATGCCTTAGGGAATTTAACTTGCTGGGTCTATTACATTGTTCTACTGGGTGCAGCGTGGTTCCTAACATCCCTTTTCTGTCATGCCCTAAAGATGGTTCCGCTACATCCTTCTTGTTCTTGAGAGCTGCCTCCCGAATTTTGAGCTCTTGCTCCTGACGCTTGATGGCTGCTTCACGCATACTTAACTGCTCCCTCAAGGTCGTCCTCCTTCCCCTTCAGACGGATTTGGTCGACCCTAACGTGCCGCTCTTGCTCCACCCTAATTTTCTAGACCATCTCGCGCTCCTAAGTCATCTTCACGTAGTATTGGCCTTTGGTTTCCACCTCCTGTGGGAGATTTTCTGGACATGCTGGAAACTTCTGATCCATGCATTGAACCCACTTGCAAGGCTACATGTGTAGTGGTAGATGTCATGGTTTAGGTTGACAAAAGATAACGAGAATTCAAAGGGAGATTTAGTTGTCATTCTTATAGTGAAGTCGTCATCCAGATCAGGGCACATGAAGTACCTACAACCGTAGTGACCATCTTCAAACGACACGGACATGATCGTCCTAAACCCGTAATGGCACTTTGGTTGCTCACGCCACTCCGGGAGTTGAGTTGGGTCGGTCCTCCAGGATGACATTATTTCTTAGTTGAATGGGGAGTGGAGGCGGAGGAGATGTGGTGTGGTGAACACATACGAGGCCTTTGATACAATCGGTTTGTGTGGTGCAGTGGACTTAGTCCATATTGATAATGATCATGCTGGCTTGCAGGCATTGGCTAGGTGCAGAAAAAAGAGGAGAGTATGAGCCTATTCGCTGGTTGATTTATGGGCTGATAAGTCCGGCTGGTGCGGGTTTATTGTGAGAGAAAAACACTGTTGGCTGGCTGATAAGCCTTGACTGAAACCAACAAGCGAGCAGGCTGTATGCAGGCTTGCATGTGTTGGTCAGGTGCAGAAAAAAGAGGAGAGCGTGCTGGCTTGCATGCATTGGTCTCGATTGCAGAAAGAGGAGGAGAGCGTGCCGGCTTGAATGCTTTGGTCGGGTGCAAAAAAAAAGAGGAGAGCGTGCCAGCTTGCATGCTTTGGTCGGGTGCAAGAAAAAGAGAAGACCGTGCAGGCGTGCATGCGAGAGAGAGAGAGAGAGAGAGAGGAGACTGCGCGAGAATGTACAGTCTCTGTGGAGCACTAGCAGACGAGCAAAGTGTGCTCTTTAGCAGCACCAGCATCCAAGCAATCAAAGCGCAACGGTAGAACGTAGCATTTTTAGAGATTGATAGAACGTAGCATCTCCCTCCCCTAGCTGGAACACACCCTGGAAATGGTGCAGGACCTGGTCCTCCCAGTCCCCCGGCACTACTATAGGGCCGACAGGGGCACCAACGAGAGGTAGACACATCATGGCGATGTCCTGCAAAGTGATGGTCACCTCACCTACATGTAGGTGGAAAGTGTGCATCTCCGGTCTCCAACGGTCAACCGAAGCAGAGAGGAGTGCACGGTCAACTGGAAAACGCGCACTCCTGTGCCGGTGTCGCTCAACCAGGCGTGCGAACAGAAGTAGACCAGCAGCACGTAGCATGTGATAAAAAAGAATATTGATTACCGAATTTGAACACGTAAGGCAGGAACATACAATGTACAAAGTAAACAAACCGTGGAACCCAGTGATGGTCAAGTAGCCACAACTTGTCGTGGGTATGAAGATGAAGGGCTGGGGAAGCTGCCCATCCTGCAAGTTCGAGCGATGCCTCTGGTCAACAACTCGTCATGGATTCTGAACGACTAAGGCTGCTGCTTCACAAAAAGTACCATCAACACAGAGCAGAGGTCGGCAATGCTTGAAGTCCTGTATCATGCACCTGAAAGACCAAAAAGCTCGTTTGAGGACACGATCCCGCTTCATGTTCATGTAGTCATCAATATCAATTATAGTCCTAGGTTTTCTCGCTTGAATGGTTGCTAGAAGAGTTGGCAAGTGGTGATATGAATCTTTGTAATTACCGAACCTCTTCTCCAAGGTTAGTTGTTTTGCTCTCCAAGCCCTGTCATAAGAAATATCATAGCCATATCTATTCTGAATAGCAAGCATTATCCAAAATAGAGACATCCCAACTTTTTCAACTATCTTGCCGTACATTACGTTTGCCACGAATTCCGCCGTCATGTTCTTATGCTTGATCAGCGTTGTCTGCAGCAAGCAACTGTGTGGTTGGACAATAGTGGCTATGAAGTTGCTCTCAGTAAGGTGGCATATGATCATGAACACGCCAAGTACAACCTAGGGTCACACACTTCACGTCCCACGTCGTGGGGTTAGAAATAACCACCTTAAACTGCTTCTTTTCGGAAAAAGCCCACCGTCGAACTGCGTGCTGCAGATGAACCTTGTCATGAAACATTTGCCCTTGTTTCACTTCAATCATTGAATACTCCCACGACGAATGATGATCATCATCGCCCGCCGTAGTATCTGGTGCTATGTGAGCCCAATCCTTAGGGATATAGGTCTCGTCGTCAAAGCTCATGCCCACAAATTCATCCACAAAAGGCGAGGTGCTCCGCATCGTCAGCCTCCATCTGTTCCATGATTCTTTCGGTCTCCTCACCCTGGTCAACTTCCATGTACGGACCATACGTTTCTGCTTCTCCATCCTCTATCGTGTTCTGAACCGCCTGAGGATCGGAAACATAGGTCTGCTCAGCATTTGCGGCCTCTGAGTTGTCCTCTACTACACCTGTGTTGCTACTCTCACCCTGCATGCCACCATCCAGGAACTCAACAAGCATGATGTTGTAATAACGACGCTCCAACGCCTTGGACACGAGAAAATGCCACTTCTTCGTGTTACTGGCCTCATACAACTCCCACCTCCATCCATTCTCCCGCAATTTAGGCACCAACATACTAATCCTGAAATGATGCTGGGAGGGCGGAACACCCAAATATTCATACAGCCAGGCTAAAACTTGTGTGCGGCTATAATCTAGCGGCAAATTCAGTTTTGTGTCAAAGACCTAGAACTCACTAAGGTCTACCCCACTATCCGCATATATGATTTCACCATCGCCATGGTAAATTCTGAAAGGAACTAAATCGGTCGACATTCCTGGTCGCATCGTGCAAAGTATCGTGTCAGTTATACGAAGTACCATGGGAACTAAACAAAATAAACTAAAACTAAACTAACCCTAAGTAAATCGAACCCTACAACCTAATTAAAAATAACTAACAACAACTAAAACTAACCCTAAAAAACTAACCCTAAAAAAACTAATCTACAACTCAAACAAACCCTAATCTCAACTAACCCTAATCCTAAAAACTAAATATAATAATTAATCTAACCCTAAAAACTAATTAATCTAACCTAATGTACGACTACAAACTAAATATACTAATTAATCTAACCCTAAAAAACTAATACTACAAACTAAATATACTAATTAATCTAACCCTAACCATATCTAACTAAACAAACTAAACTAATAAAATCTAAATAAACTAACTAAAAAAATGAAATCTAAATTTACAAAAAAAGCTTACCTGCATAGCGCCCGGCAAGCAGGCAGTGCCTTGGCAGGCAGGGGTGGGGGCGGTGCAACGCCGCCCGCCGATTTGGCGCCGATCGGCCGTGAGAGGCCGCTTCATGATGGCGGGCGCGGGGAGCAGCAAGGCGGCCCGGCAATGCCGTGAGCGAGAGGGAAGGAGGAAGGCACCGGTAAATATTTCAGAACCTATCGGCCAGCGGAGAGCCGACATGACCTTATCGGCCTCCGCGCGGCCGATAGGACTATCGACCCGATATGGCCCACCTTGTCGTACGAGCCAGCCCCCTCCGGAGCCTTGTTGTCGGCTTCTGGATGGCCGATAGAAGTTTGTCGATGCTCCAGATGTCAATAGGACTCAGTCGGATATCCAAATTCTTTTTAATCAAATGCTACATTTACATTTAATTATTAAAAAAATATTATTTTAAAAAAATTCCTCATGCAAGTACACAACGCCATTACCGCACCAAGTACAGTACCTCTCCCCCTGCTTTCGGCTTTGCCATCAACCGCAATCGGACAGCGAGGTGAAGTCAAGTTGCCCCGCGGACGCAAAGCATACAGGTCATTTGCCGTTTCCGGCGCGCGCCTCTGAACCAACCCGAAAGCCCCCTCATCACCATTCCTCTTCCTGCCATGGCGATCCCCTTTACTCCTCCCCTCCCTCCCACCACCACCACCGCTCCCAACTACACCACACCGGCACCACCACCAAACGAGCGGCTCCAGGCTCTTGCTCAGGAAGGGGAGAAGAAGCAAGCCTTTCTTGGCAAGTTGCTGGAGGAGGGAAGGGGAAGAAAGGATGGGGCGCGGCAAGATCGAGATCAAGCGGATCGAGAACTCCACCAACCGCCAGGTGACCTTCTCCAAGCGCCGGAACGGGATCCTCAAGAAGGCGCAGGAGATCAGCGTGCTCTGCGACGCCGAGGTCGGCGTCGTCATCTTCTCCAGCGCCGGCAAGCTTTACGACTACTGCTCCCCCAAGACATCGTGCGTGCCGTTACCTACTCCCTGTTTAGCTTTACGACTACTGTGCCTTAGCATATTGTTCTAGTTTTTGCCGGACTGGAGAAAAGTTCTGTTTTTTAGTCTGCTACTATGAAAATTTATATATATATATATACTGTTCTATTTTAGTTGGATTTGGATATTGTTATACTTTCCATTACTATAGCAACTATGCAATTTTAAGTTGTTTTGGATTCGGGAAGAGACATCGCAATTAGATAAAGGATAAGATTTTTGCCGGTGCTGCTACTTTTCTTATCTATTTGTCATGAACGAGCTTGTGAAGTCTTAAGATTTTTTGCCTGAATGGTTTCTTGCCCGTTTAAAGTATATTTTCTATTTGTATAGGTAAACCACCTATACTTCTCTTTACTAAAATCGTTATGACGCGCGTTATTTTGATTCGCTTGGTTTCTGTTGAACCGACACACTAGCAATATTCATGCATGTATATGTGATATCCTTTTGGTATGCCGTAGGCTATCAAAAATCTTGGAGAAGTACCAGACCAACTCTGGAAAGATACTGTGGGATGAGAAGCACAAGGTAATATTTGATTTCCGGACAGAACGGAAACCCCCTTTTTAGAGCTTAACTATCATTTTGCTAGCCTCCTAGAATTAGTTGAAGATATGGACTGACTATTTGATGCGCACATGAACCATTTCAGAGCCTTAGTGCAGAGATTGATCGTATAAAGAAAGAGAATGACACTATGCAGATTGAGCTCAGGTAAATGCTTAATCAAGTTTTTTATTTAAAGAGAGTGTGGTCTCATAGTAATCTTTTAAGCTAGAATAGGTTGTCTTTCCTTTTTGGGAATTTACCTCTTCAGTTTCATGTTGATATTTATGAAGAATGTGATCTCCTGTGTGATGGCACAGGCACCTGAAAGGTGAAGATCTAAACTCACTGCAGCCCAAAGACCTAATCATGATTGAGGAGGCACTTGATAATGGACTGACAAACCTGAATGAGAAACTGGTAACAAATCTACTCAGTCAGTCCATCTCAATGTGGTTGATGTTGCAGGTACTGTCACCTGTTTAATAAATTTTGATATTGGTTGTTTTGTTGATGCAGATGGAGCACTGGGAAAGGCGTGTGACAAACGTATGAGCTTAATTTGACTACTGATGGTTTTTTAAGCATATGGTTGTTTTTAATGCTTTCCCTCATCCACTATTTTATTGGTTGATTTGTAGAATAAGATGATGGAGGATGAGAACAAATTGCTGGCCTTTAAACTGGTAAGTGTCCTTGCGGGGTTGCATTTCATTAGCTGAATTCGGACTTGAAAAGGCTGATCACTCTTTTACTCGAAAAAAATAATTTGAAATTTAAGGCTAATCTTGTACCTACTTGTGTGCGGCCTACTGTTTTCAGAGATCAAGTTAATCAACTATTTCATAAAAAAACAGTTATTGATTGGGGATTTTTTTGGGGGTTGAAATCACAAAGAATTCATGCAAATAACTTATAGTGAAAATCATGCATCATACTTTAAGACCTCCTATCGACTAACTAGAATGTCATGAAGTGTGTTTCTATCATATTTTCCTCCGTCTATTAAATTATGTTTGCTTAGTCTAATCAAACGGGATAAGTAAATGTCGGGCTTCCTATATCGAGTTGGTGGGACATAAAAAAAATGACATATTAGCCTCCGTGGTTTTAGATGTGCGGAAATTTTGATACACAATTCTATGCATTCGTAGTTACTACTTTTTGAACGCAATAGTAGTTAGTACTTACTACTAGTCATTTATTGAAATAATTCTGAATCTGAAACTAGAAAGCTTTGCCTAAGCAACTGTTTTTCTTCATTATCTGCAGCACCAGCAGGATATTGCACTGAGCGGCAGCATGAAAGATCTTGAGCTGGGTTACCATCCTGACCGGGACCTGGCGGCCCAGATGCCAATCACCTTCCGCGTGCAGCCCAATCATCCCAACTTGCAGGACAACAATTACGGCTGAATACCCCATTCCACTTGCCGTTTCATCTGAAGATTTCACCCGCCACCACTGGCTTGTATGTCCTCATGTGTTGCCAACTGTATCTTTTCTTTCCAGTATGTTTGGATGGATGTATAATGTGTGTTAGTCACATGATGTGGCGATGTCATCGATCTGTGGCACACGTTCTCAGCTGGTCTATCCTCGTTCAGGATGGCGCCAGCAGCAGAGCTGCAACGTGAGTAACTTGGTACCGTATGATTGTGTAGTCACTGCATCTGCCGGACAGTGAATAGTTCTATGCGCTACTAAAAGTGGGTCAAGCAATGATGTAATATTTGAGTCGATCTGTCAATGACACGTATTTGGCTTTTCACTATATGTTACATATAATCCATTTACATTAGCTGAAAGGCTATACATCACTCTGAAATCCAGTTAACCAACACTTGCAGCAGTGTAGATTATAGAATAGCATGTGGAACTGTGGATATTACGCATCTTATAATAAGAGTACGTGTGATCTCGACCTGACACGTCGGTCACCTTGCAACCTGCACCCATCCATCATCGCCGCTGCGCCGTCGTGCATCACCGGAGCATGTCTCCAAAGTCCACGAGTGGGCCGCCGCCGCTCAGAATCGATGAAGCGCTGAAATTGGTTTCGCCTTCGTCGAACGCAATCCTCTGGCCGAACGGCTGCGGCCGGTCCGGCAGGTCGGGCACGTCCATATCCCCCTCCAGCATCCTCAGTGCCTCCGGCATGCTCGGGCGGAACGCCACCGTGACGTGGGCACACAGGATCCCGACAAGCACGTACCTCTCCATGGCCGCCACGCTGGTGCTCGCCTCCTTCCGCAGCGCCTGGGCGAGGACATCCCCCGGCCGGCCAGCCTTCGCGTGCGTCCACGCCCAGTCGGTGATCAGCACAACCCCGGATGGGTCGGACAGGTCGAGGGCGCGACGGCCGCTCATCACCTCGAGCACCAGCACGCCGAAGCTGTACACGTCGCTCTTCTCGGTGAGCTGCCCGTAGAGCGCGTACTCCGGCGAGAGGTAGCCGTGCGTGCCAGCGACGCGCGTGGTGAGGTGCGACTGGCCCTCTCGGCTCCGCCGGGCGAGGCCGAAGTCCGCCACGCGCGCGCGCATGTCCGCGTCCAGGAGGATGTTGGTCGCCTTGATGTCCCGGTGGTAGATCCCCGGCTTGACGCCGTAGTGCAGGTACTCGAGCCCCCTGGCCACGTCCAGGAGGATGGTCCTGCGCTGCGCCCACGACAACGCCGGCCGCCGCCTGCCTTGGCAGTCCTCAAAGATGTACTGGTCCAGCGAGCCCTTGGGCATGTAGTCGTACACGAGGAACATCTGCTTGCCTTCGTCGGCGTCGTCGTCGGCAATGCAGCACCCGCGCAGCGGCACCAGGTTCCGGTGCCGGAGGAGGCTGATGATCTCCACCTCGTTGGTGAACTCCTCGTCGCCGCCCTCCACGTCGGGCTCGAGCATCTTCTTGACGGCGACAACGGTGCCGTCCACGAGTACGCCACGGTACACAACTCCGAACCCGCCGCGGCCGATGAGGTTGCGCTCGGCGAAACCGCCGGTCGCCTTCGCCAGCTCGCAGATGTCGAACATGACGGAGCCGGTGTTTGGCCGCGGGCGCGAACGCCGCTCCTCCGAGATTTGGATGCTCCTGTCCTTGGCGTGCTCCTGTCTGTTCCTCCAGACGAGGAGAGCGACGAGGGAGACGAGCAGGAGCGAGGCGATCGGGATGGTGGCGGCGACTGCGATGTTGGTGTGGCTGTCGGAGCTAGAGGTCGGCGACGAGGTGGAGGGGGAAGGCGTGGAGAGAGCGAGGCCGAGGGCACACGCCGTAGTGACGGGGGAGTCAGGACCAGCGGAGCTGGAGATCCCGGCTGCGTAGAGCACGGTGAGGTAGAAGCAGTTCTGGGACTTGGATCCGTTGCCTGCTGCGGCGGTGAGGCGCGCCGAGGCGTCGATCCCGGCGGCGAGGCAGCGGTTGCAGAGCGACATGGAGGTGACGTCGGCGCCGCAGGAGGCGTTGAGGCCGGCGACGGAGGCGTTGCCGGCGACCGCGACGTACTCCGCGGCGGTGGTGACCCCAGCGCAGTAGTCCGGGGAGATGGCGAACTGGGACTGGACCGGGAAGCAGCCCGGCACGAGGGAGGCCGGCAACGAGAGCGGCTGCGCGGCGAGCGCGGCGGAGAAGGCGCGGAGGCAGGCCACCGAGGTCCGCGCGGACGGGAGGCGGAAGCGGCCCGTGGCGCGGAGCCGCGACGCGAGGCCCACGCCGAGCACCGAGAGGAGCGTCATGCAGCAGGCTGTGCCGTACCACGGGAGCGTGGCCACGTAGCCCAGGTCGAGCGGGCACGCCGCCGTGGCGTTGGCGCCACCGGCCTCGGCCGCCAGCAGTCGCGTCATGACGAGGAGGAGGAGGAGGAGGAGGACGGGATGCTTCCACTTCCACACCGCCGCCATCCCGGTGGGCGAGCAGAAGAGAACCCGATGCAAAGCGAAAGGGGCGCTCAAGTGAGGCGGCGATGCCAAGGTGTATTTTAAGCGCGGGTGGAGTGGATCGCTCGTGGGACCATTTTGTCAGTCGGATCGAGCGAGTGGCTGCCTGGCTGGGTTTTGGCATCGGATCGGAGCCTCGGAGGTCGGAACCTGATCTGTGCGAGTGTGAATGTGTGATGTGTGGCTGTGATGGCAGAGACACTGACGTCGAGCAGCAACACGTTGACCAGTGCCGTGCTTCACTCACGACCTGTGTTTCGTGATCAGGAGAAAGGGGTCAATCCTTGCAATGTCCGGTGATCCTATCAGGCTAAACTTGTGCGCTGACCACGCCTGCCTTCTGAAGCTCAAGGAGGCAAGAAACATGAGAAAGTTGGTTCCATGTGGCCAGAAAGACTTGCTTTTTTCCTCGCTCCGTCACGGGGCAGCTGGCTGCCTACCTTTTGATTTGCACCACACCAACTGGACGTACGTAATGATCTTGGATCGAGCAAAGAACTGGTTGGTATGTTTTTTTATAAAATGAAAAAAAAATCCAGCCTCGGCGACCGCACACAGCCAGCTGGTTGGTATGTGTGTACTCTTATATCGTTTTTTAATCGATACCATTATAATTAACAATTTGAAACCTCTAATTAACGTCGGTAACAAGGCAAATCCGGCCTTTGTGTGCAGGCTACGAGCGCATTGCTTAGTTTACTTGGTTCATATCGTTCTTTGGTTACGTGAAAGATCACTGACCTGGTTTATGTGAGAGAAAAATCTTTTTTAGGTTGAAAATTTACGATCGTTCTGACAAATGCAAAATAAACGAACGAAATTGTGTATATCATTGCTGCTGGCAGTATGTCCAGGAAAAGGGTTCTAGGAATTATGAGCGACAGAACAGAGCGCAGTCGGAGAAATAATCACGTCACATGTGGCTCTGTCTGAACACATCTATTTTTTCCCCGAAAAGCCCAACCATGTCTCTCTCCTTTTTCTTGAAAAAAAGTTACTGTACTAACCATGTCTCTGTGCTCGAGAAGCACATGGCGTTGCATTGCAGACTGCATGTGTTTACATGCCACCGTGTTGGAGTAGTCTTTGGATAGTTTCAGTCCATGGGCGCACTCTGCAGGTAGCGTCGCCGAGACGCCTCTTTTGTCCTATCCTTTGGATGCACAAACACAGACATGAATCTGGTCGTCCTTGCCGCTTTGAAACGCTAATCCAAGGGCCCAGGCGCCCAGCATAGATTTGGCACGTTCTATAGGAGGGAGAAACTACAGCACATCATGCGGTTGTCATCTTGGGCCCTAAATGGTAGGCTGACATTCGACATGAGATTGTGAAACTTTAAGAGCTGGGCCGACCGTTCAGATGTCTCGTTGTATTGGGCCATTTGGCAATGCGGTGGACATGGGCTTCGTCCATAGATCCAGCCGTACACATTGAGTCAAGCCCATTAGCGAGCATTTCCTATTTTTGTTACACTTTTTATAAGGAAACAAAAAGTTCTATCGTCAAACGGCATTTCTACATCGTCAAAAGGACGATGAAGTTCTTGATATCGAATAGTTGATTGTGATAACCAGACTAACGCTATCCTAGTAGCCTGCTTATCATGTTTAGGCTAATAACTAAGCTAGCCATTCGAATCAAGCAGGAGAGCTATCGATTATATTTATAATTAGACTAGACTAGTGGCATGTTCGGCTGGCTAGCTGGCTGGGCTCGTGCTGAGCCAGCCCACTCACGCGGGCACCGTTCATATGAATCATGTCTTTCAATCAAAACAGTATTTTTCTCTCACAACAATCCAGCCGGAACAGTATTTTTGTTTATTTTCAGGCCAACCGAACACTCCCTAGGTATGACATAGAAAAACAACAGCAATCGTAACAACTACAACGACTATGACAACACCATCAACAAGGAAACAAAGACAGTAGGGACAAAACAAACAACTATCTAACATAACTCTACCAACAACAACCCACTTACAACTTGAGCGAACCAACAACCCACATTGAAGATAGACAGACAAAGAAACCTTTATCACCATGTCCTAGAAGGCACGAGCTTTTAACCCCATTGGTGGCTCGAGGAGATCAGGCGACAACAATTGCTTTATGCGTTCTGTGTAGACTTGCACTACATCCTCGTTGAGCTTTCCATCCAACTATACGCAAAACTTTTAACACACCGCATTGTGCAAGACAGACACTTTGACGAAGTGATGATCTATCATAGGACCTACGTCGATATCTTGTTCTTGTGCTCAATGGTGAAAGGGATGCATAAAAGGACATGCAAGGTCCTTGAGTGTACTATAACTTCAGTAAAGCTCAATGACACAAGTTAAGCTTCATACACAGGCCAACCTAAACATGTCAGAGAGATGGCACTGTTCCAAGCTTCCACCAGGCACTAGCCACTACTCAGGTTTGTTTTGTAGAGCTCTCATACTAGCTTCTTCAAGCTGATTTCGTGGATCCATAACAAACGGTTAAAATAGGACTAGAAGGTGAAAATTTTCATATAGCTTAGCCCTATAATATCTCCGGCCGTCGTCTAGGAGACACTATTGCCGCCCCTTTTGCTCCCCGTCACCGTCTAGGGCTCCACTCCTTTCTCGCAAAAAGGAGAGGTGACCCATCTCTCTTTTATAACAACATTTCAATCTAGTTTTCTTAGGGTTTAACTTAAATAAATCTACCGACGAAATCAGATAATTTTCGGTCAGGATCTTGTTACCTACGGTGACTTCGGTGATTGCCATGATGAGGTCACCATTGTAGACGTCGATATCATCAGCAGGACACCAATTATTTGTTGTCATTATCTATAAGAGGAGGGGGTGCTCCTAGGCACTCCCCATGGGGACAGCAACTCGTGGGTTCCCTATCGAGCCGACTACCAGGCATGGACTTAGGCTAGCCCACGGTCTGTTTGATCACACAAGACAAGGTGGCATGTACTCCAAGATATCAAGGACCGATCTAGTCGGACTCCAAAAAAATTAGCTTCTGTAATAGAGAACTAGAACTCTTCTGTCGTAGCCTACTAGGTTCAACATATGCATCTGCTCTCTAGACTATATAAAGTGAGGCAGGAGCATCCCCTTGTACCATAACATACTGTTTACACCAAAATTTGGGAAGAAGAACGCGGGAACTCGAAGCTTCTAAGATTGTGCCATCAAGGAATCGATTGCATAAGGATCGATATCAGCTGGTTCAGATGCGGTACTAGGATCGGCTCTCTTTGGATGACGTCAGCAGATAACGTCAACAAGCTACGGTTGGCGTCGGGAGAAACATGTTGGACTCTACAAAAAGGGAAAGATTAGGGTCCAAGTTATCTTAAGTTAGGAATATTTTCTCTTATACTAAAAATTGTAATAAGTCGTATTCGAATAGGATTCACGCTTAGGTTCTTGGTATAAATATTGGACCCCAGCTATTGTAAAGAGAATCAAATCAATCAATGCCAATTACTTTTTTTGGCTTCACGCCAACCCTTAGGAGTAGGAGTAGTGTAGATCTCGGTGAGTTCTTCAACAAGCAGGGCTGTATCGGTCCGATCGACCTCCGGCTTGTCTGTAAGTACCGTCATGGCTTATACCTCTGTTTGTAAGGCTGCATCGGTCTAGCCGACCTCTTACGAGCTCTAGTATAAGCTAGTTATCGATCCTTATCTAGTTCAAGTACGGTTGACATAGGTTAAGTTTGACCTCCACTACTCGAATTAGACTAAGGTCAAGTTATTGGCTCTACTTAAGGGTGGCATCCTTCGGGTAGATTCATTAAGTTATCGATCTTGTTGATGTTCTTATTGTCATTAGTTTCAGCAACATCAACCTGCCCGATCGAGATCGATCTAGATCGGCCTCACACCCTTTTAGCCCATTATTTATTCTGTCACATTGCGATGATCCTTACTTTAAACGACGGATTATGTTTTATTGGCTGTTCTACTTTGATCTTGATCGTGCGTATTATGCGGTTAAGACATGCCTGATCTTGAGAAGGTTTACCGGCTAGTTGAATCTGGTCTATAGTTTGCTATTATGGATGTAACGATCCGATCGATCCCCACTGTTAGTACTTTAGATTGGAGTATGCTGGTTGGTAGATTTACTTTCGACTAGGCATGATCCTGGCTGTTTGCTATGCCTGCATCGGTTAAATAGCCAATTGCCCGCACTTTAATGCTTATAGTGTGTCTTCATGATTCTGTTAAATATGAATAGATCTGTTTGCTTTGAAAGGTTTAATCTGTTATCTTTATTATAGCTGTCATCGATCCAGTCGAACCCCACTATTTAATATAATAGATTAGATTCGATGAGTTTATAAATATATTCGCATTAAATAGTCGATTGTTCTCATGCTATGATCCTTTTCCTATCTGAATTGACTATTTTAGCCGATCCGCCTATGCTTTCACACATATAGCATGTCTTTCAGAAACCTGTCAACGTATAGATGGTTTTATGGATTCTTTGGCTTTAGTTTGTTGTTATCATCATAGCTGCATCGATCCGGTCGAACCTCACTGTTGATGATAGCAGATTAGATTTAGAGCGTTTGTAGATCCATTTGTACTAGACAGATGATTTTGATTCGCATGTTATATCCTTTCTCGTTAAGCTTATCGGCTCAATGCTTTACACCGGTCATATTTATCTAGCCGATGATGTTACTTATATCTGGGCATGTTGCATTCGTTGCTATAAAATCAATCATGACCCGCGAGTGTTACAACCCCTAACAGTCGATTTCTGTCTGGGTGCTCCCGAACCGGCACACACTTGGAACTGTTTAGGCAAAACCGGCATGTTCCACCTTAAATTACTGATAAACTTTCTCTCCTTGTCAATTGCAGGTCAGATTGACTGGCATGCCCTCAGGAAATTCACAGGGTCGACTGGTCCTACGTTAAAGCCAAGTGGATCTTCAGCCTTGCTTCATCAAGCAGATCCTTCCAACTTGCTGCGTGTCGATATGTTTTTGTGACGACATGCGTTCTGGCACGCTCGGTGGGACCCCACAATCGTCATGGCAACTCACAACAACAGTGACATCCTTATGGTGCCTTATGAAGACCTACCTGATGAGGATAAAGATGTCATCGATAAAGCTATAGAAGAATTTCAAAACAAGTGTTTGTTGTCCTACACCAAGACATGTGATAATAAAGTTGTTCAAAAATATCCACTACCAAGAGTTTTGTTGCATGGACAGTCAGATATAGACAAAGCTGATGACAGACGTTTCTTCGTAGATGCAGTAAACAAAACTGTTCATGACGCCATGTTGAATCATAATACAACTTTCTTAAACACATTCCACAATACTATGAAGGAGGTGTTTTATGGATATCCAATTGATCAGGTTTGACCGACTTATTACAACATTCCACATCCGTCGACTCATGGGACTAATCAAGCTGGTACTACCCATTAAGAAGCAGCACTATCTGGTAATGATGATGTCCAGGCAGTTCAAAGCTCATCTAAGCAAGTTCAAGGCACCACAACTAATCAAATACAAAATAATCTTGGATCAGTAGTGCAGTATGTGCAACAGCCGACGGGACAAGTTCAGAATCAAATGGTTAATTTTGGCACATCAGGCCAAATACCATCGTCGGCTCAAAAAATAGCGCCATCAGTTCAAAGGATTCACAGAGATACAAATCTTAACATCTACAACCAGAGACTTCAAGCAACGAATCAACAAAGGATCCAACAGATAAAGATTCCACAAAGGTATCATTATGGCACATATTACAATACCCTTCAAATGATTCCAAATCCTGGGTATCATGGTACCTAGAATTTTAATCCGCAGATGGGTCAACAATTGTAGAGAAATCCAGATTCAAGTGCTGATGAGTTGTTGCTCAGAGTGACCGAGATGATGAAGAATTAGTTTGGTTTGAAGTCGAAAGGGCAGACCTTTTCGTACAAGTGTCTATATCCAGAGTGGTATGATTTGGTCGCTCTTCCTATAAATTACAGGCTCTCAAAGTTTGCTAAGTTCACTAGCCAAGATAGCACAAGCACAATAGAACATGTCAGTCGGTATCGTACACAGTTGGGCGAAGCATCCATTGAAGAGGCTCACCGAGTTTGTTTCTTCTCCTTGTCTCTGTCAGGACCAGCCTTTACTTGGTTTTCATCATTACCAGTTAATTCCATTGCCAATTGGGCTAACCTAGAGAAGAAGTTTCATACATATTTCTATACTGGGACAGGAGAAAAGAAAATCATAGATTTGACGACCATAAAGCAGAGAACTAATGAATCGGGTGCCGAGTTCCTTCAGAGGTTCTGAGAGACCAGAAATTTGTGCTTCTCATTGAATCTAACTGATGATCAACTAGCTGCTTTGGCCATTCAAGGAATGTTGCCAATGTGGAGAGAGAAGCTGCTAGGGTAAGAGTTTGATAGTTTAGGTCAGTTGGATCAACGAGTGGCAGCACTCAATAGCCAATTCCAGGATATGCGTAGGGATACCCGATTCTAAAAGAATGCTGCAATTACCAAAGCCTATAATCCATATTCCGTTGATGATGGTGATGAGAACGATGATGAAGAAGAGATTGCTGCGGCTGAATAGAATTGGGGTAAGAAGACAGTAATGGTGCCAAATCCTCGGAGAAGAGAAGTCAAAGAGAGCTATGATTTCGATGTCATAAAATCGGACAAGCTCTTCAATTTCTTGCTTGAAAGAGGACAAATCAAGTTGCCCGCTAATCATGTTATGTTACCTCCTGATCAGTTGAAGAATAAGAAGTTCTGCAAATTTCATAATGCTACTTCTCATTCTACTAACGAGAGCAGAATTTTCCGGCAACATATACAGAGGGCTATTCAGCAAGGGAAGCTTAAATTTGATACACCTCGGAAGATGAAAGTTGATGATAATCCTTTCCCAAGATATCAGAATATGGTTGATGCGAAGTTGCTCAAAGGGAAGACTAAGGTCCTAACATCAACCAGAGCAAAATAAACTAGAACAGTCGATCCCGAGATGCAAATATCGGCTGATGAATATAGAGAGATTAGAAGGCGTCGTGACCAACAGAAGAGCCAATATGAGTAGAGAGAGACATCAAGGGATGGGGTGATAAGGCCACGTGTGACATCTCGAATTTTGTTCAATAAATGGCAACGACAAAAGGAATTATCAGCGTTGGTTAGAAGAGAAAAAATACCAGCGTCAACAGGAGAAAGAGAGATATCAAAGAAAATAAGCTGAGTCACATTGGAATTATCCTTTCTTCAGACATTGTTGGAATGAAGGTTTGAAATTGCCTACTAGAAATAATTGCCCAGAGTGCAGTGAGCAATATTGGGAGTTTAGGCAATCTCAAGCCAACCGCCGGTCTATCCATGCTCAAGATGAGTATCATCATAATAATATGGATCGGCGCTTAAAAAATAGAAGTGTTTACGATCGGCTCGGGAAGCGAGTTATTGATCAAAATTGGGCTGATTATGAAGAAGAAGATAGTGAGAAAGAGTATGTCTGGTAGGAAGGGCAATGGTGTCCAGGAGGTTTGACAAGAAGCCAGAAAAGAAGGGTGCAACACCTAAGGAACAGAGAGCTCGAACAGGCTCAGGCGTCTGGTAGACTTCAAGTGTGGCGTGCTAAACAAACAACCGATAGGGGTTAACCATCGGCTAGTATTCAAATGGTTTTTCTATTACCATCAGAATTTAGAGCTCCAGCAGACCAAGAAGTCTATTTAGATTTTAATGAATCAGAGTATAAGGAGATAGTTGCCAAGTTGATGGTTGCACATCAAGCTATATTCGATAAGCCAGTCAAGCATCGGCACTTAAAAGCTTTATATGTAACAGGTTTCGTTGATGGGAAGCCGATGAGCAAGATGTTGGTGGATGGAGGTGCTTTTGTCAATCTTATGCCTTATTCTACTTTTCGTAAACTTGGCAAGGGACCAGGAGATCTGATTGAGACCGATATGATGCTTAAGGATTTTGGGGGTAATGCATCCAAGACTAGGGGGCAATGAACGTCGAATTGACAATCGGAAGTAAAACTTTACTCACCACGTTCTTCATCATTGATGGAAAAGGTTCATATAATTTACTCCTTGGTCGTGATTGGATTCATGCAAATTGTTGTGTACCATCGACTATGCATCAATGCTTGATTCAGTGGCATGGCGATGATGTTGAGCTAGTTCATATTTATCTAGCCGATGATGTTACTTATATCTGGGCACGTTGCATTCGTTGCTATAAAATGAATCATGACCCACGAGTGTTACAGCCCCTAACAACCGATTTCTTTCGTATTGGCTACTTAGTTGATTTTCCCATCTGGCTGCTCCTGAAGCGACATAGTTGGAACTGTCTAGGCAAAACTGGCATGTTCCACCTTAAATTACTGATAAACTTTCTCTCCTTGTCAATTGCAGGTCAAATTGACTTGCACGTCCTCAGGAAATTCGCAGGGTCGACTGATCATGCGTTGAAGCCAAGCGAATCTCCAGCCTTGCTTCATTAAGCAGATCCTTCTGGCTTGCTGCATGTTGACATGTTTTTGTGACGACACATACACAATAATCCAACGCAAGGCAACATGTCTAATTGGACATAGGGTATTACGCAATTCTAGTGTCATGAACCAGTATAAATCGTTGTATTTCCGTTCACCATTGAGTTCAGCTCTCGTCGAAGCCCACCAATTCTCATTCCGGGTAACCCTGTAGCGTGTTGCCAGTCATCAGAGACCTACACTCCCCACGAGGACGGTAACTCTAGGTCATTGAACTCAACGTCGATGATCGCAGAGAGAAAATTAGGCATACATGATTAATCAATGGTTGGAGGTGATGAACCGGTAGCCTATGTTGTACTCAACAATATAACTGTCAATGTTGTTTCATTGTTCTAGATGCGTTTTGGACTGGTTTCAGAACGTTGAATCTTATGGTATGTCCAATGTTTGGGGTTAACATTGGATTAATTATAAGGACAACACTTTAACTTAGGTTTTCAACAAGGATCTGTTGTGGTAGAACCGCCTAATCTAACACCCTCCCAAGAGTACTTGTCTTCTATTAGACACTAACTACCCAAGAGAGTGCACTAAATCGTGCAGTTTTGTTGAGCACACCCCAAGGGAGAACTAAAAAATCTATATTTTCCATCAGGATCATAAATGAGAGAATAAAGCTTACACCATTCTTAACCATTTCTTACATCACTTTATTACAACATTAGAGTACTTAAACAAGTTGAATGCAATAGCGAAATTAAGACAATTTTACATGTAAAAGAGTTTATACATTTTAGGTTTATATTTTTATCTTGCAGCGGAGAACAACATATGATCAGAATTACAGTGGAAATAAAGATTAATGGTGAATCGTAAAACTTTTCTTCTAGAAACTTTTAGTGAGGGTTATAAATAAACACTATAGTCGTAGCATGAAAGGAATCCTCTCTGAGCCCACCAGGAGGTTTCCACACACAAAAGTCATCTACCATCCATCGGTCACCTACAACAGGGGGAATAAAACCATGAGTACTCGATTGTACTCAGCAAGACTTATCGGACCGGAGGAAAATAAAAGACTCCAACGATACGCAAGGCTTATTTGGCTTATGGGTTATTGCATCTGACGGAAGCATTACTAAACGTGCGTCCTTATATCAATTTTTGTTAGCAGTCATCATTAGTTCATTAACTATCCATTCTATGTAAGCACATATGCTACTTTCAAGCAGGTGGTAAGCAATCAGAACCATTTTATCACCTTTTAAGTTTCAGCTCTTACTACGGTGCTAGACCATAGCCAAGTCGGTACCGTCTTACAGAAATGGCGATTCGTGAATCAATGTATCCCAGCTGGGTACCCCGAAACACATGCCCCGTTTGTACCCCAGGCACAAACGAGACCAATCCATTTCACTCCTATCGAGGGGTCTAGGTCCCGTCCAAACTTGGACTCCAAGCCTCCACACTTGAGACCCGGTCTCAGCATGATGCTTAGACCTCCACCTTTCCCTGCCTCCAATCAGTCGGTCCAGAAAGAGTCGAACCCATGATAAGAGCGCAACGAGCCTTCCTGCTACCATAAGCAAATATGTGCTCAGGATAATAAGTCTATGACCTGACTAACATCCACAACAACGGATGGTCCTCAATCGACATAGTGGAACAAGTGCATTCCGAGCCTTGCTCGTATGCCTAACCAAGTCCAGATCCAAAGTACCATTATGCCTCGGTCTCCAATCATCCTCCATATATATTCCATGTGATAGTAATATAATAACAACAATAATATCTTTCTATCTCTCACGAGTGATAGATAATCACTCGACTTCTATCGGATCCTATAGCATAGCAATCTACACGATCCTGACATACTAGTAGGACTCATAGGATAAGGATATATATGCAAATGGTTTTCATTCAACTCCTTAAAACTTAATGCACAAACATAAAATAAAGTGTAGAATAATAGAGGTTATACATTGGGGCTTGTCTGGGCAAGATATAACCAAGGATTAGCATTCCATCAGGGTGACACGATCACCGAGGCACCATCTTTTCTATTTCCCTAGTCGACTCCACGATCCATCGTTGTTACTATTATGATATATGTGGATGCAACGCAGAAAACGTAATCAACCAACGGTAAGTGCAACTCTAAAATACGATTACGCTCTGCAAGCTAACGAGCTAGCTTTAATAACTAACGTACTAGTCTACATATCCATGTTGTCAAGTAAGGCTTTGTCTCCAAAAAAATGTTTTAGTTCTAAAATCCCAAGGTGTTTCGACATTTTATTGATTAAATATATATTTTCAAACTATGGCTCATTTAGCTACCCTAGCAAACTAATTATTATGGTGCTACAAAAATTAGAGTGAGCACCTAATAATGTTAGGAATTTACTGTGAAAGTTTCAGAGCCAACACTATCACTAATTTATCACAACAATTCCTACAAGTTTATATCTTATAATATTAAGCATCTCAAATTAATTAGATAACTCCTGAAAATATTATAAAACTATGTGAACAAAATATACTAGCAGATAGATCATGATTTTAGGAACCTAACAAAATTAGTTTCGCAATTTTTGGCCAACTACACAAATTTATATTGCATTTACAAGTTTGCCTTAGAAACTAAATTAGAAAATACTTAGAAAAAGGAAAAGGGCCAGCAGCAACCCATTCTGGCCCGGCAACCCAGCGCGGGCGCGGCCTCACGCAGGTCGTGATGGCCCAACATGGCCCAAGGCCGAGGCCCGCGCGCAGGTGCAACTTTGTAAAAAAGCCCCCGAGCTTTCAGAGATTAATACGACTATTATGCGCACTATTTCTACCGTCAGCAACCTTGCAACCAAACCCTCGGATGTTTTCACCTTTACCACGGGGAGATCCCTGGGATCCCAGCGCTCGCGGGCACGGCGACCGATGGCATTGGGCGATTACGCCGGGCAACCTAGGCGTGCTACGATCGAAGTAAGGGGCCGACCACCATCTATGACTAAACGCGCAAGGATGGGTGGCAGTTAGGAACTTAGAGATGTACTAGCGTGAGCGGCAGCGGCGAGCGGCTATCCGCGACAGCGGCACGGCCGTTCCAACGACCTAGAAACTCACCGAGCATGGCCGTTTCGACGGAGAGGTAGAGACGGTGGGGAAGCACTAGAAACTCATCGAGCACCGAGCTACGGTGACGGTTGAAACCGGGAAGTGCTGAGGTGGTCCGGCCACGTGCGCCCGCACTACGCGGTGGTGCTCCGAGCGCGGCACCGGTGCATCACCACACCCATGGCGGAAACCCGGGCCAACCTGACACGGGCACCAGCTAGAGGAGATCAACACGAGTCCAGAAACACCACCAATTAGGTTCTTCCCCCACATATTGGGACTTATCCCCAACCCACTGGCTGTGGCGGCGCTCCTAGCCAGCGACGGGCAAAACCCGAAATTGGCCGTAGCCAGACCACCGCTGGACCTGATGAGAATGGGGCATCTAGTTAACTCCTCATGCTACTCACTGTCACAAGAAATTAGGCTGAGAAGTCTTGAGCTAGTGATTATGAAGGGGGGAGAGAGAGCGGTGCATCGCCACTACTACATTGCGTGAAGCGGCCCCGGTAGAGGTGACCTGGCCACGACCAGACAGGGTACGACAACGCGAGGATAGGGTCGCACGAGCGAGCGTAGGAGGCACGTCGGTTAGTGCTTGGACGGAGCCAAGAGGGGTGCTAGCGCGCGGAGCACTAAAACACAGTAGCCAGGCCAGAGCGGGGTCACCGGCGTTGGCTAGCAGGACAGAGCGAGCAGAGAGGCATCACTGTCACCCTGTGGCTGGGGTTGGTTGACCCAGACGCGGCGGGCAGCGACACAGGCCCACGGTAGGTGAATCGTAGGGTGGGGCGACCGCCATGTGAGCATGGCAACAATGGCCACAACCTTGGCTCGACCCCACGCACGGCTCCGCGGCGGCAGCAGGGAGCAAATGAGAACGCATCACGACAACGCCTCGCAGCGCGGTCGCACAGCAGCGTCACCGGAGCAGCGCGGCGGCGCAGTGCCACGAGGCCTAGGCATAGCTTGGCCGGCTCGACAACGGTGGTCGTGGCTGGCTCGACCCGACACGTAGCACGAGGCGACAACGAGACGACCATCGGCAAGGCCACGCGCGATGTGGTGCGCGCGTGCGGCGGTGGGTGCACCAATGCGCGACGTCGCACCCCGAGTGCTGTGACCACGCACACCCGGCCAGCTAGCCCGAGACGATGTTGTGCATAGGTCTTAAAGCGTGAAAATCAACCGATTAGTGCTCGGTTGAGATTAAAACAAAAGCTCAAGACTCTAGTAGACCCTAAGGGCTTCGTATCTAGGCAACAAGCACGGCCGGAGAGTGAGCATCGAGGGAGATAGATAGGTGACAGCATGGGTTCGTCACGCTAAGCATTGGTGCATGAACGGAGCGCCAACAACCTGGTCACAACGCGTTCTTAGGATATTAGGGCAATTTTTGTGACGCCACGACAACTCCAACTCATCCATGAACTACACCCTGCTAAAGCACTAACTTAGAGGCAACCAACAAAACGAAATCGTGGAGCTAGTGCTTAAGTATTTTAGTTAAAACGTAAACGCCAAGATGACATTGTCTTCTTCCTTCTAGTCTTAGAAGGTCTAGAGCTCGGCTTGCACTAACATCCATTAACACCTTTGCCACAATTTTTAATTTATCTAAACCTTATTAACTTCAACCAACAAGTGTTTCACGCAATAGTCCATACTTCATACTAACCCATCGAGCAAAACATTTAAGCACCTTTTAACTATTTTGCTCAATATAACTCACCAAAAATGACGTCCGTAACCTAAGTTCAATTTCTTGTCGATTCAACGGAAAGTTCTAGTTTAAATTTTGGATTCGATTTTTGAGCTCTCAAGAACACTAGTTAACAACATTTGTTTTCAAAAATTAAAGTTGCATTTTCAACTACACCACTTGCTCATCATCTTTACTTAAGTACTACACACAAGTTATATTTTATTTTTGTTTATATAAATTATTTTTTGTTGACCTTAACCTAGGTGCTAAGCAAGCTCGTAACACCAGAGGTGTTACATCTGTTCTGCATCGAGAAAACCATTAGGTAGAAGAAGATTTTTTTTTCAATGTGAGGTCAAACCCCATTTCCATTTAAAGAAAACAAAACACAACAAGTTTTTAAGATGGGATACAGCCAAAAGAATAGAAGATGAGACCAGGCAATTCTGAAGTCTGGCTCAATTGCTTGGAGATCTAAGAAAGCCTATGAGCCTTCCTTCGCCCCACCTAACGACCCAACTGTTTAAACTTCAGTTGTTATAGACCAGCTAGCAAAATATAGGAGCACCACATGCAGGTGACCAAGAGTAGAATATAGAAAGGGCCAAAAAAAAGACTGATCATCAGTTCCAGATTTCCATCACTCGACATGCCTCTCAGGCATTCTGGTCTTCACCATCCTTGCCATCATCAAGCTTCAGTGCTTGTGCTTGTCTTCAGCCGACCTCTGTGAGAGGAGCAACTCCGTCGCCACCACCATCATGGTGTTCACGCCATTGATGAGCATCACCCTGTCAATCTCCGGATACAAACCTATCCAATATTGCATTAGCGCTCCAGCATGACAAAGAATCTCAATTGGGTTTTTGATGATTTTTCCTCAAAACATGCTCTATTCCGGGCTTTCCAAATTGCCCAGCATATAGCAGAAGATGATGGAAGAATATTGATATAATGTTATGTTTTTGTATTTTAGATTATTTTATTTTATGTGTAGTTAGAGGGTGTATTGTGCCGAGTTTTAATATAATCTTCTTCCAAAAAACAACTAGATTCTCATAAAGAGTGTGGAGCTAGAAAAATCTCATTCCCCACCGCTTCCTACTCAATCTGTATCAAAATGACTCTACTCCTTGTTCAAACCCCTATAGAATCAACTCTGAAACCATTTATCACCTTCTCCAGAGCTCCTCTTCTGCTCCAAAAGACCGTGTACATAGCAGACGGCTTCATGCCATCGTGCGCTTTGCCTAAACACCAGAGCCCCCCCCCCATGCCTGGTGCCTATCATCATTATAGCGTCTCAAGGAATCAACGAAGTAAGCAACAACAAGAGAGTTTTCTTAAGAAAAAAATAGCAACAGAGTTGTGACAGAATCGCCCAATTTATACAAGATCAAGTACGGCAGTCCCCGCTAACACGTTGACACGCGTATACTTTCACTTATATAAACCCGGTAGTCCGCCGAGTGTCTCGAAAGACCTCGGTAAATCAACATCACAACCAAGATCGCGTGATTAAGCAAATACACATCACATATACAGAGTTGCAGCAGAAATAATGTTACAAATGGGTTCATAAATAATAGTACAAGTTTGGGTTTCAAAATCAATTATTGAAAACAATATAGCTTTCAAATGATTACATTAATATAAGTTCCAAATACATTGCTAGCATAAGTGACATCCTCAGACAAAAGCATATAGATGAGAAGTAAATATAGAATCACCGAGCCCACCGGCGGTTAGCCACCACCATCAACAGATCGAGAACTTCACCTGCAACAAGGTGGGATAAACCCTGAGTACTCGAATGTACTCAGCCAGACTTACCCGTCGGAAACCAAAACAAATGACACCAAGGATTATGCAAGGCTTTCTTTAGTGGGCTAGCTGACTCGTTTGCGAAAAGCATAAGCTATCATGAAGAAACTATTTTAAGTACTTTGCATCATCTTTATTATAACCTATCCATCTAGGTAAGCACCTGTACTATAGCAATCACTTGATTAACCAATAACATCCAGTTACCAATTTAGATTTAGCATATCCCATACCATCTAGCTAACCATCACTATTCCATAATAATTACTACGATGCCGTAGCTCGAGTCAAGTGCTCACTATCCAGGAGCGATGGCGATTCGAATCGATTCCTAACCAGCTGGTGATTTATTCATTACACAAACCTCACTCACTCGCTAAAGTGAGGTATCGGTCACCGAGTCAACTATCTAGAAAAAATCTTGAGTTTGCCAGGAACCACATGTACCCGGGGGCCGACCGACTGCCTTTCGGTCTTATCATCGCGCCCCCGTGTCCTACCACACCTGCTCCGGTACAGTGCGCTGTGGGCAATCTACTCGGCCCGAATAATCTCCCAGCTTCGCGATCGAAAGGTGCTTTATTCGGCCAGCTAAATGTAAGGCATGCGTTCAACATGACAAGAGGGACGAGCAACGATCGGTCCTTAATCGACACAGACAGAAACTAACAGCACCCCAGAACCCTATCTGGTTGCCTCTAACTTTTTCCGTCCGGTCTCCAATTATTCATCACACATGGTTAATTCCAGGATATCATTCTTTTCATAGCTAAATTCTTCCAGTAACCACCTATAATGTAGGTGACCGGATATCACCGATCGCTACCGGTCTAAGCAAGGCTAAGCAATTATTCGATCCTGACCTAACAGGGTAAAAGGTAATAAGGTAGGCAAGGATAGTAATAAATGCATCAACGGTTTCAATCAACTCATACAACTTAATGCAACAATATATATAAACTCACATATATAGAAAGAATTGCTTTTATAAATTAGGAGACTTATAATGCTCCGGGGCTTGCCTGGGATCCGACACAAGTCAGTTCAGTTAGCTTGCACCATCCTGGTGACGTCTCAGGTCCTAGCACTTGCTGAGTCCTTTCATCTTCGGGATAGATCCTCCATACACCGTCTTCGGGTTCGGCTCCAACATCACGTCCTTCACGTGGTTCATCTAGCGTACCTAGATGAGATGCAAGATGCATGTGTATGAATGTGATGAATGGTAACACAAGATGCATCACATAAGCATTCAAGAGAAACCAGTCATTCACGACAATCATAGAGTCAAGGCTGCAAACAGCAGCAGCTAATTTTACTCATAACAGGAGTTGTACTAATCCAAAAACCATGCAACAAGACAATCTAGAAAGCTTATGAAATTTTCTACAATTCATCTTTAATCATCTTAGCATGATTCTCAAGTTAACTAAGTTAAATATACCCATTTACAGAAACTGGTCCACAATTGATAGAAAGCAGTAATTTCTGAAATCCAACTTTAAATAGGCATAACTCACAAACCACAAGGCCAAATACCACCAAATTTTAACAGAAGCTATATACATGAATTATATATAACTTTGTTATTCTCATATTAAGATGATTTTACAGTTAGAAGGGTCAACTAATCCAATAATTGCATCTCTGTCCAAAACATAGACAGAAACTGGCATGCCACTTTAAACAGCTATAAATGGAGTTATACATGTACTATAAATGTGATTCTAGACTTTTTAGAAATCTTAGCAAATTCTAAACAACTTTGTTGTAAACACCTAAAGCTAATTCTACTATTAAGAAGGCCCCACAATAAGAACAAGGAAACCCTCTCTAGGTTTGAGTAGAAACAGCCACAGAGATTTAAGCAAGTATAACTCAAGATCTACTTAACCAAAAATCATGATATTTAGCTTTTTGAAAAGCTTAATAAAAGTACTACAACTCATGTATTATCATAAAGTCATGATTCATAACTTAACTGAGCCAATTAATTCAAACATGCAGGACTACTCAGAATAGGAGGAAAACAACACAAGGAATTTGTTATTTTTATAACTCTTAAACCATCAATCCTAAACTCCTAAAATTTTTACCAGACATCAAACATCACCAGAGTAACACTCCATAAAATTTTCACATTTATTTGAGCACCACCACTTCAGTTATGAAAAAGACAATGCATAACTAGTATTAAGAACCTAACTGCATAGATCTATTTTTACAGCAAAATATTTAAACTAAAACATGTAATATTATAGATCTACTGCATAGACAATTTCATAAGGATTCCAAAAAGTCCTCATTTACTATTTTACGATTTTTCTACTAATTACTATGAATTTTCAAAGTGGATCATTCAAATCTGCCTAAATCAAAGAAAAGGGATCTAAATCTTGCATCAAGGACCCTGAAGTTTCCACAAATAAAACCTGAACGAACAGAATCTTTACTGCACTATTCATATGAGTCACAGATTCACAGAACGATCCCTCCCTTTCTTCAAATTTATGCCCGAAGTCCTTCACGCGGTCAAAACAGAGGAGCCCGCCGGGCTTGCTGTTGCCGGCCGGAGGAAGCTCGTCGGCGGCGATGGGGTGGCGGGGAGGACCAGGGGGACCGCACGCACACGCTGTTGCTTGCTTTGCTTGGCCTGACATGACCTATGGCGGCATGACCACAGATAGCCACACGACGACGGCGGTTGCTCCGACGGCGGGAGCAACAATGACCAATGGCGCCGGTCAAGGAGGTCCAGAGAGCGCTTGCAATGAAGCTGCAAGGATGTGCCACTGTCGTGAGGAGAGCGGGGGCGCAGAGGCGAGGGGCACAATGGCGTTACAAGCTTCGGCGGCGGCGAATCGAAGCGGCGACACCGGCGGCCAGGAGGCTCTGCGTGAGGTGGGAAAGGAGAAGGGAGCGGTGGGTGGAGTGAGCAGCAAGGCATGGCACAGCAGAGGGGCAAGGCGGTGGTTGGGAGGAGCTCTGTCGCTTGGCAATGGCGGCCATGGCCATGGCGAGCAGCCGCGCGGCAGCAGGGCGAGCGAGCGCGTTGGGAGAGCGAGGGAGGCCAGAGGAAGCGAGTGCGGGATGCCAGGGCAGCTCGGGCATCCGCATTTGGAGGCGCAGGGAGCAGGGCGGCGCGTGGCGCGGAGGTCGGACGCGCGGCGGCAATGAAGCGCGAGCTGTGCTGCATGGCTGCCACGGCGCCCTTTCGTCGAACACGGTGAGCGTCACTGTGCCCGCCTTGGAGTCCGTTTTTGGGCCAGCTCTGCTCCGAACTGGGCTATGGGCCTTGAAGCAAAATTCTTCTTCTTCTAATGCTCTACAAACTTGATTCATGGTTCATAGCCATTGGGGCAGCATATTAGTGGTTAATGACACTCCAAGACATCATTGTCACTGCATTAACGGCGATTAACAACTTCCAAAAATTGATACCCAAAATGAAGTCAACTGAGTGCTATCTTTATACATGCTCTTCGCCATCATGTACACTCCAACTTTTATCTTTGGACCAAATCGAGTTGCTTAACAAAATTTAGAGAACGTGAGACGCCAATGCCGATGTCAATGAATTTCTAGACTTAGAATATTTCGAAGTGCTGAAATCAGCAGCAGGTTCCAACTTTGAGCCACTGCTAGACTTGGTTCCGAGCCGATCCATGGTATACTCCAAAAACAAAGTTTCTTCTACATAACATGAGCTTCAACTTTTATTTAATGTCCAACTTTAAAACAGGTGCAGAAGCTATAGTTCTACTTTGGCCAAAGTATGATCACGATAAAGCTTAAATTATCCTTTGTGACCCATTGGAGCATTTTCTTAGCATTTGCTCAACATGAACCTTTTATGACTTTTGTTGTAGAGTTCATCTAGAGTCATTTGGGCATGGTTGCAAGATTTGGTTGACGATCGAGAATTCCATTCACTTTATAAAATAATTCAAGCAAGGACATAACTCATTATTTCATGTGACTTCTTGATTCCAAACTTTACGAAACTTTTTCATGGATCAATATAGATGGGTATTGATGTGAGACACATGAAGATATTCAAATAACACCAGCTAAGCATATATCTTGAAAAGGGCCTATATGTAAAGCAATGGTGCAATATCCAAGTTTAGGTTGGGGCTCATTTCCATAGGTTTGACCTTGACATCTTCATCATTACTTAATATGCCATGTTTGAGCTCAAACCCATTGCTTAACTGATGGCAAACACCTGGGGTGTTACAAGAGTTTGTTCAGTTGTTAGGCTATCCGAACATCTCCAGCAGTCCCCCAATACAACTCCCCCAATAAAATGGTATTGAAGTAGCCCAACATCACTTTCTAGATTTGTTGGGGGAGATGTTGCAGCAGTGCCCTCAATATATCTCCCCCAATACCCATATGAAAGGTAGGTCCTACAAGAGTGTAAGAGAAAATATGTTTGAAAAGTGGTAGTTGGGATGGTCCCTATGGTATTGGGGGAGTTGTATCTCCCCCTTTCTTTGAGGGGAGATGAGAAAATATTGGTGGCCACAAAAAAAAGAAAGAGATATTGAGGAATTGCTGTAGCAAGAAAAAAGTATAGCTGTTTCTAGTATGACAGTTTTATGGGGATAGGAGGAGATATTGGAGAAGTGCTGGAGATGCTCTCAGCATATGATTCCTAGCTGGGTCACTAATGTCATGCATGCATGCGCTTGTTTGTATACTAAGTTTTAGTCTTTATAATCTCTGCATGTTTTGCTTCTTGTTTACAGGACATGACTACAAATATATTGGTGTGCATCTCCATAATGATCACAAAAAAGCTTGGGAAAAAGAACGGCCCTCCATCACGTACTCCTATATGTACGTCCTTGACCTCTGCTTTTTCTCATCGTGTACCTTTAGTTTTTTCTATGGTGTAGGACCAGTCAAACGGAATATAAGATACCAAGATTCGTCACTAACCGATTCCATAATCAAGCTCAAGCGGAAAGAATCATCTAATATAATATGTAATGCACGCACTAGTCGTTTTGTTTATTCCTAATAATATATATACATCGAGCTACAAATATATTGCTTTTTGATAAACAACATATGTTTCGTTCTTATTAAGAGAACATATTGCACAAGGTTTTGGGTGCCAAATATACACGCAGATCTTGTTCACTTGGCGAGTAACACTTTGAAGTCCATAACAATGGAGATCTTTACCACAGTCAAGGACCACGGTTAGCACATGTTCTTTGAAAACTTTTTGATGCATTTTTCCTCTATGTTTTTAAAAAATAATTCACCAACCAATGCCATTCAAATAAAAAAGGAAAAAGAAAAACATGTACGACGATGGACGATGCATATCATATTTGAGACTTAGCCAGGCACATGCATGCATGAAGGCTGGTTGTGTACTTAGAAACATTATTAGGTTCAAAGTTCAGCTGCAGGTTCTGATTCTCCCGTGCGGTTGACGAATGAGCTTGGATTGAACCCAACGTATACCGAACCTATTCGATGCATAAATGCACGCACACAACCAAAGAATGGACGAGAGCTCGGAATGCCGTGGCCGTGGGGTCCTGAGACTCCCTGCCGTTCGTCCTGCTTCTGCCTGCATAATGCACGGAGCCTCAAGGCAGCATGCAGCAGCTATAAATAAAACCCAGCCGATGCAACTAATAACACACACCACGCACACCATCAACTCCATCACCTATCGATATATAACATCTTCTACAGTTCCCCCCTCCGATCCTAAGCTTTGCCAATCTCCTTGCAATATAGTTGGCCAACCGGGCCGCACCGCACAGGCACAGCACAGCACAGGCACAGGCACGGTTGAGCACGGCACGACTAGTCACGGCACTATCGGACATGGTGGATTAGCCGTGCCGTGCCTCGTTGTGCCACCGTGCCGGCACCTTGGCCCAGGCACGGCACTATAGCCGGTTAGTCGTGCCATGCCGTGCCTACAGGCACGACAACCCATCGTGCTCGTGTCGGCCCGAGAATGCGCCAACGCTTCGTCGTCGCTGCGCCGCTCATGGAGGTTGGTGGAGTCGCGCTGCTGCCGTCGTGGGCGCTCACGTGATGCCGCGCCGCCACCATCGTGCGCGCCCGCTTGAGGCCGCGCCAGTGCCGCCGTCGCACGCGCCCGCTCGAGGCTGGAGCACCTGCGCGCGCCGCTGTGCGCCCCGCCGCCGTCGTCGTGCCTCTTGCGGCAGGGCCGCACCGCCTCCGCTTGCGCAAGAAAGAGGCCGCGCGAGGAGCTCCGCTAGGTGGAAGAGGCCGGAGCCGGACACGAAGGCGAGGCTGCATGTCCGCTCGACGGCGCGAGGAGAGGCCGGGTCATGAGACTTGGAGACGTACAGAAGCGCGATTGAGAGGGAGAGGCGGCCAAGTGAGGCCTGAGCGACTTGGATATGGGAGCTAGGTTTAGGATTTTTGTTTATATGCAACATATCATGTGTAAACCAACCAACCTGTGCAAACTTGAAAACTATCAATCAGGACCACTAGATGTTGATCAAATGGATGGGGTGATGGGGCTTAAGCGCAAAAAAATCCCACCTCTCACCCCATCCATTGAATCAGTGTCTAGTGGTCCTGATTGGTAGTTTTCAAGTTTACACAGATTGATTAGTTTGCACCTGATACGTTGCCTTGTTTATATGCTACATCGAACGGTTGTAATGCATCTCAGGTAATCCAATGGTAGAGAATGACCGGGCCGCATCGTGCTGGCCCAATTTTCATGCCGTGCCCGTGCCGGCACTGCAGGCCGAAATCACGGCTTAGGCATGGCACTACCATCGAGCCGTGCCAGGCACGGGCACGATGGGCCTCGTGCCGGTCCGCGCTCGTGCGTGCTTTTTCAGGTCGTACCAGCGGGCTTGGCCCGGGCCAAGTTTACCGGAGAGCCGTGGACGGGGAGTCAAGTTAGATTATTACTACTTGACCATCTCCGCGTGCACTACTGGACCTCAAAACTCAGTAATGCTAGTGATGCCCTCCAGGCTCCAGTAATCTCCTTTTCGGATAGGGGCATCGCCTCCCCGCTTCAACAACACACGGCAACGCGCGCCGGACTCACCGCCACTCGGCCGGTCGGCCCCCTCGCATCATGGGAGCCTCCGTTGGGAAGCCAGCGTTCGGTGTCGTCGTCGCGCCGAAGACGCAGGCGGAGGAGCGGCTCGCCCTCGCGGAGCACGCCCTGCTCCAGTGGACTCGCTGCCCTGGCGCCGACTCGGGCATCTGGGGCGCCGACGCGAGCTACACGAACAGAGGCCTCCTGGCGGCGGTCGACGAGGTGCTCCTCCTGGCGGCGGAGGGCCCTTTCCCGCTCCCCGCGGCCGCCTCCGCGCGCCGCCGCCTGGACAGCGCCGTCGGCGCAGCCGCGTCGCGCATGGTGGAGGAGTTCCTGCGTGTCAGGGTCTGGAACGGCTCCCGGCTGCGCGGCGCCGTCGACAGGCTCTCGCTTGCTTCCACTGGCCTGTCACTGCTGGTCTTCCCCAGCGCCGGTGAGAGGGCCAGCTCCGCCTCGGCGGGCACTGGTGGGGACGTCGACGTGTCCGACGGGAGCCGGTCGAGGGCGAGCTCGAGCGTGCCTGACGAGGTCGCGGCCCTCTTGGACGCCGAGGTCTGGGACGACCTCGATCTCATCTGCTCCCCAGGTGTGTCCGTCCTTCACGAGATCGCGCTTCGGATCTTTCGTGCTGGACACACCGAGGAACTCTTCCGGGCGTTCGCCAACGCTCCCTGCGATGTGCTGGACAGGTAACTTCAACGCTTCTGGTTTCTCTGGCTTCCTGCCAGTGAAAGGTGAATGGATTTGCATGCTCGGCTGTGACTGACGACGAACATGACGGTGATGGGTGACGGTGCAGCTTCTTGTCGATTCTTCGAGTTGAATGCTCGCAGCGGACGACGGAGGCCGTGATCAAGCGGTGGACAACGGTGACGAAGATCATAGGGAAGGCCATAGTCGCCATGCGGAGGCAGCTGTACGCGCAGAACCCAGGCGCGTTCGACGGTTTCAGGGACGAATACTTGCTGGCCATCGCGGAGAACCGCATCCTGATCCTGCTCGACTTCGCCAACGGGTTCACCAGCATCACGTCGCACGAGAAGCTCGTGTACATGCTCGCCATGTACGAGGCTCTCACCGACGCCGCTCCCAGCCTCCTGCTCCTGTTCAGCGGCGCGCGCAAGGAGTTCATCTCGGAGCGGACGCAAGGTATCCTCACGAAACTGGCCGGCGCGATGAGGGTCATGGTCAGCGGCGTCATGGCCAAGATCCAAGGCGAATGTCTATCCCCGCACACGCCGAGCGCGGCAGCTGGCGGCGTCCACCAGCTGGCGCGCGACGCCATGACCTGCGTCGAGCTGCTGGCGAGGCACCGCACCACGCTCGATTTGATCCTCGCGGACGCGGGCGCCGACGACGAACGCGGCTCCCTCGCCGGCGTCGTCTCGGACCTGATCGCGGGCCTGGAACGCAACCTCCAGGGGAGACTCGCTGTCGCCTGCGCCGACGCAGGGGGCTCGCGGCACCTCTTCCTGGCGAACAACATCAGCTTCGTGCTGAGCCGCGTCGCGGACACCGAAGGCGTGGCGTCCCTGCTCGGGGGCGCGTGGGCCGCGCGGCGCCGGAGCCGGATCGAGCAGCACGTAGCGAGCTACTCCGCGTCGTCGTGGGGCCCCGTCGTCGCTCTCCTGGACATGCCCGTGTGTGGCAGAGGCAAGCCGGCGAAAATTCTGGCGGAGTTCAGCGCCGCGTTTACCAGAATGCGCGACAGCGAGGTGTGCCGGGAGGTCCCCGATCCCGTGCTCCGAGCGGTGCTGCGGAACGCCGTGTCGGACATGGTGGTTCCTGCTTACTGCGCGTTTCTGCAGAAGCAACCCAAGCTTGGAAAATCTGTCAGGTACACAGCTGATGATCTGGCCGACTCGCTGTCGGAGTTGTTCGAAGGGGAAGCCGCGGATGGCAGAAAAATCTAGTGCTTCTGTGAATGTACAGCATTTTCAAGTTGTGCCAAACTGACAACGCTTGACTTTCTGTAATACTACTACAAAGTTCCCTTTCTTCATGGATGCTATATATAGCAGCCAGTGGTAGCACACTTGTTTCTTAGCATGCACTGATAATCTGAATATTCCATTGTAATAAAAGAAAAGGGAACAATCTGGACATGTAAAATGTGCCAGAAAGCAGCAACAACATGTGGACAGAAGTCTACATAGTTTCTTCTTTTGGGATTAAGGAACAGATGGGACACAGATCACAAGAACAAGCTTAAGACACGATAGATAAGATCATCATTCTGGGTAGCAATGGCTACTGCGTATTGGGCACGCGCACTTGGAGTTTGAATGAGAGTTCAGAGTTACCGCTGAGTTCGAACTCGCAGGTGTCACCTTCCTGCAGGCTGTTCTCCCTGCAGATGTCAACCCAGCCGGTGATGAAGCCGTTGAACCTAGGGGTGCATTGGTAGAGCACAGGCCAGAGTCTCATGCATGGGTCCTTGAGTATTACAACCTTCCTCCCATGTTTCTTCGTTCTTGGAAGAACCGGCAGTCGACCGGGAAGCTCCTGTATGTACAAAGATCTTTCAGAACAATGGTGCAGAATGGTGAGCTCAGATCAGAAGGAAATAGAATAGTCAGGGTTACTCACAAGCCATGTTTGCCCTGGTGCAGGCACATCGATGCAAAACTTGACGCTGTTTGCTGTGAGCGCAAGAACACCACCAGATTCAGAGGTTCCACTGTGGATGGATTCAGAGCCGTTTCCTGCAGGTTGTACTGAAACGCATGAATTAAATGTTGTGTGGTACATATGTGAAATTAACATCCATCCAGTTCATGGTTCTAAATTCTGGGAGAGCATGAGGAGTCATAAATCGTGATGAACACTGTAATACCAGTTTGCAGAGGATTCTGCCTGAGATCAGGAAGTTCATGAGGCTTCGCGCTTCTCGACATGATTTCAGTAGCATGCTGTCGTCCTATACCATCTTGCATGTTACATTGGCCACTTTGTGGTGCATCCTGCTTCGTGGTCATGGAAGAATCTGCTGCAACAAGTACTGAATCTTTGTGGTGACTAAAAAAACATGCAAATACAAAGGTAAAAAAATTTGTACGTGTAAATTCAGAACTAAAGGTTGGAAAATAGTACTAACATTCTTTATGTGCAGCTTGCTTGTTTACGGGAGGGAGCAAACTATTGCGTTTATCCTTATTACAGCTGCTTAATCCACATTCATTAGAATGCATTTCAGCATCAGTTTGAGGAGAAGAGTTATCCTCTCCAAATGATGGAGGCTCATTAGCGGGCAGCGCGTTGATGTCTATATCATGCACTGAGGAGTCAACAAAATATGATGTTCCTGTTCCTAGTGCATCAGTCATCTCTTTATTTTCGATACAAAGTACTGCTTCTGGAATCAGAGAACGATGACCGTCTCCCATAGAAGAAAGGTGATTCTGCGGGGTATCCTCAAGGCAACTGAATCCTGAGTTTTGTCCAGTAGTAATAGGCCCTTCCATACTCAGATCAACAGAAAATGATTCTGGGTTACACATATCTCTTTCAAATTCATATATATCAGCCGACAGAAATATATCGTCTATACTCAGTTCATTAAGATCCATCATAGCAAGAGGTACACTAGCATCAAAATCTGTCGGCAGATTCAAGCCCTCGCCATGCTCTATTTCATTAGCAGCAGAGACTTGCACAATACTTGCAGAAATAGCATTGTAATTGCTTTCATTCTCTTCAAGCATTGTGCTGTAATCGGCTATTTCTGCCTCTCCATCTAACACCTCCTGAGCTTCACACTCATGTCCCGCAGGGGCCTCAGAAATTTCTTGTGGTTCTGCGGCTCCAGCCTCCGGTACTCTCTCTGATGCGTCTGAACATTTCAGCTCAGATACAGAATCTGGAACGTCAGAGTCGTCGATGCAGACCTTAGCTGCCATCTTGATCTTACGGCCTCTCAGGCGTATACCATTTTGGTGATCATCAGTACGTTGTCTCTTCTTACAGTTTTTCACGCTGTTCTTGGTTACCTTCTTCGCTGTCTGGATGCTGGGAGAGCTTGTTTTCTGCCTGGGCTTCCTCTTCCGGCTCTGCCTTTTGTTCTTCTCACAGAGATACAGCCTCTCAACAGCAGATGGGGCAAACATCTGCACGGTGAAGACCGACCTGGCAATCTGCCTGAACACCAGGAACTCGCCACAGCTGACGGCATGGTCCAGCACAAAGTTCTTCCATCCATGCCCAAATGACAGTACGCCGTCGCGCAAGCAGAGCCGCACGCGCCACCGGAGCCCAAATGCGTCCTCAAGAAAAATGTTGGAGCCTGCCAGGTCCCAGATTGTCCGGGCAAATGGGGGTGGTATATCCTGCGTGTGTGAAATGTACATGGTTCAGATGAGTTCTGGTATCACTCAAATGAAATCCTCAGGTATCTCCTGCCATACATACTCTGTGCAAACATGCACAGAATCTATGCCTTTATAAAACAATGCAGACATGCAGTGAGATCAATGCAAGTAATCCAACAAAGGGGGGAAAACGTACCATGTCCTCGGAGAAGTAGCCCATCATGACCTTGAAGAAGGACGGCACTGCTGGGACCGGCCGCGCATTGCTGGAAGACGGCAATGCGGACGCCGAAGCGGGCCGGCCATGGATCCGGGCACACCTCTTGGTGCAATCCACGCATGCCCGCTTCTTGTGCGGATCGCAGGCCGTCTTCTTCTTCCTCCTCCTCCTCTTGACCACCTTCTCAGCTTCCACCTCCTCGTCACCGTCTACTGCGACCACGATCTCCTCTGGCTCTTGCTTCACAGCTCCCCCTACCACCTCCGCGTCCGTTGCAGGTTGCATGTCAACACATGCGCGTGAACATTTCACAGAGAGCAAGGCAAGTGGTGGTGCAGATGTTCCTCGCGGAACGGCAGGGTGGAGAAGAAGACACCAATAATGCCTTCGGACTGCGGTGAGGCTTGCTGCATGTGCTCTTCCTCTGTTCTCGTTCCCGTATTATAGAAAGAAGAACATTAGGAATGATTTAGTATCCACATAGGCTACACTTTCCACTGTGTGGGAGGAGAGCACATCGATGCTCCAGTGCTCCCTTGATTCACACTTGGCGCCAGTAACTGACGGACGGCGGGCCCGCGTGGCGGGGGATGCGAGGCACGAAACTGATTGGTCGCTTCTCCGGTGATCGGTGATCGGTGATCGGCGATCGGCGGAGCGGCCCGCGTGCCGGACGTTGTGTTGCGCGGATGGGATTCCCAGGTGGCAGTGATCGAGCTCCTCCTCTCCTCTCTGGCTGCCTCGTAGTCAGTGCCTGACTGACGGCCACTACCTGGCTCTTGCTTGTTGGCTAGTGTGTCTGTCCTATTTCCTGTTACTCGTCTCGGTAACTCTGAGGTTGCTCCCCGTGAAAAAAAGAATGTAAGTGCGTGTTTAGTTGAAAAAAAGTTCCAAAAAAGTGCTATAATATCCATCACATCGAATCTTACGATACGTGTATAGAGCATTAAATATAGACGAAAAAAAACTAATTGCACAGTTTGGTTGTAAATCGCGAGACGAACGTTTTGAGCCTAATTAATCTATGATTGAACATTATTTGCCAAATAAAAACAAAAGTGCCACAGTATCCAAATTTCAACGTTCCTCCAACTAAACACAACCTAATTCTAGACGTATTTTGGATCATAGTGTCTTTGAGGGACTAAATATATAGTTTAATTTATTAATACGACGTTAGAAATTATATTATAAAAGTATGTTTCGTGACAAATCTAATGGTACCTATTTAGTTTTATAAGTATTATTAGTATTTTTTTTATAAACTAGATATATACCCGTGCGTTGCACAAACAAGCACAATGTCATTTGACAAATACTTCAAATATTATTGGGACAAAGATCGGCTGTCCCGTGATCTTTTGACCTACATATAATAAGGGAAAAATAAAATTACCCCTTATGAGAAATTTTACTATGGTTGAAGAAATTTGGACCGTTGGTAAGAAGCGATCACATGTCTAGAAAAGAAGAGGTATAATCACCCGGTGCATACTAAATTAGTGGGACTAGCACAATAAAAATATTCTTATTATTTTATACATTCTTTGGTGAGGAGCGATCTGATGGCGGGAAAAGAAGAGGTACCAAGGGGAAAACACTGTTAGGCTATCTTCAACAACAACACCCAAAATACAAGACATATTCGTCCTTTAGGTAACACTAAAGACAAAAGTTCAATACATATTCAACATCTTCTCCAACGACAAGACCCAAAAGAGAATCCTTTCTGTAAATGAGTTTCCAGGAGAGAGGATGCCCATATTTGAGTTGTGTCTCAGGCAACACAAAATAGGTCTCCCGTATAGTTACTCTGTTAGAGGCTGATTTTGGATCTCTTGGTACCCATTTTGGGTTTGGGTGCCCATATAGGTTCCTTGTTGGAGACAGTCTTAGGCACCCGATGCATACTAAATTGGTGGGATCGGCACAAAAAATATTCTTTTATTTTTATAGTTTTTTTATTTAATTAAGGGCAAAATAGCAAATTTAGATTAAAAGAATAATCTTTTGAGTCGTATAGTTCCGATGCATTATATTATAGTAGTATAGGTAGATGGATATCTTCCTCTGACCACACCAACCCCGGTCCCTCCGTTCTTCATTCTAGCTCCGCCCTTCCCCGCTCATGGCGACAACTCCATCCACACCCACGCCTCAGAGTTTTCACCGCTCATGGCGATAGCTCCAATGAGCCTGTGGCTACAGCAGCGTGCGAGGGCGAGGGCAGGGCGGTGGAGAAGGCGGTGGAGGAGGCGATATCAGGGTCCGGCCCCTCCTCACCAACCCTCAACAAGTATCCATCAACCTATGCTTACTCTAATATAAGGCCCTGAAGCTAGACTTCACCAAGCCGTAAGTGCCGATAGTGAGCAAGGTGGCCCCATGCGGCATTGGCCGTGCCTGCCATCGGCCTAGCGTCACAAAGATTCCACAGAGATTAGGTGGGGTCCAGCTATATTCACCACTGTTGTAGGTTCATCTAGGGCGGTGTTCGTCGGAGACTAGTTCCGCGTCAACCGGTTTGTCGGTGCGTGGCTCCGGCTTCGGCTTCGGCTTTGAAGGTTTATCTAGTCCACACTAAGCAATTGGAGTAGAACATTAATATAGAATGGAAAAAGATTGCCCGTCTTTTTGTTCCGGTATTTTAAGATAGGGAACTGTTTTCCAGTTGCGCAAAGCCATCCTTGACCAAAGAGTCTATGCATGATGTTATGCCTTCCACCTAGTGGACGGCGAGATACATGTTAAGTTTGCTTGAACTATAGATGAATAAGTGGCACATGTTACATAGAGGGTTTGTACTTATCAAGGTCTTTTCTTGGCCTTCGTCTCACATTGTTGGATCGGAGGCTAAGAATTAAGCATCCGAACCTTTGTGTTTTTGAAATTCAGCACTAGGAGAGCTCAATGGTTGTTGTTAATATTCATTGGCACAAAACGTGGAACAAATAAGTAGCTGCATTTATTTTGATATTGAGTAGCTAGGAATTGTAACCATAATATTATGTACCAAATTTCTTCGTATACATTTGTGGGCAATTAGATTCTTGAATGTCATGCGTTAGTTACACTAAGGACCCAAAAATATTCATAGCCTACTTCGGGGCTTAGAAGGTTGTTATGAATGACGTTGAATCAGTTTCCGCATTATTGAAAACAGCATAGGCATTTATGACATGCATAGGTTTGAGTTAGTACATAGTAGGCGTTTGCATGTTTGTATTGTCGATATTGATCTGAAATAATATTACCTCATCTAATATAAATTTCTCTTTGGCATTTGGGCGCAATATTTTTGCTGTAAGAACATTTCCACCTATCTCTATCAACTTAGCATCGTTGTAACTCATTTGTACTAAGGTTGCAGCATCTCCGTCGAGTTGACTCAATTTGTAATCGGTGTCCATAATAGGCTTCTGGGTGTGATATGTGTAGAGGGGTCATCTTGTTGCTACAGAGGGGTCGTCTTACTGTTGCGTGTTCTTCTTCATCTTACTTTCTATTGTAGTGAGTACGGTGCTGTATTATTTATTTTTGGTCATACATGGGAGAAATGTACAGGGCCACCTACTGCCAACTTCTGGACCACTATGTGTGATGGTTCTTATGATTGGTATTTTTTTTAATTCTAAATTATCGATTTCAGCATCAGAAAAATGAATTGAAGCCACATTCTTAGATGCATAGTTTGAGCATTGTATACCTGAACATGTGAAGATATAGACATAGATGGTTAAACATGTGAAGATGTAGGCATAGATGGCTTAACATGTGAAGATTTAAGCATGACGGTACAATAAGCTGGAGTAGTTGTCGCATTTTCTTTTTTTATTTGAAATTTTTTGTTACCGAACGAAGCATGGATGAGTAGCTAAAATGAGTCTTATCATATTGGTTACTTTGATATCCATTTTCATTTCTGTATTATCATCTTTGTCGGTGTTTCGAGTTGCCACCAACAAGTAAATTTCTAATATTGCGCGTTTAACTCGGATGGTGTGCTAAGAGGACACAAGGTTTATACTAGTTCAGGCAGAATATCCCTATGTCCAGTTCGTTGCTGCTGCTCGTGTTACTAGCACTGAAAGTTCATAGTAGGGGTTATAAATGGTCGAGAGAGGGACATGTCCCAAGTCTCTGGTGAGAGGAACGAATGGGTGCCAAGGGCTCGGTCGCTTATCGGCTGTGTGCTTATGTGTTCTAATCGGTTCGGGGTTCGAGTCCAAATCGGTGTGATGTGTTTTGATGCGATCGATTTGAGTCGAGTCGAGTCGAGTCCCCTTCATGGGACGCCCTGCTTTCCCTTTTTTAGGCCAAGGGAAAGCATGGGTTATAGTGGAGGAAGAGAAGAGAACGAGAGGAAGAAGTCCTTTAGGATCACCGGTCCTTCTTCTCTCTATGGGGTCCCGCCGACCCTATAGACGTCAACAGGGAAAGCCTCTTGTTGTGGCCCTGCCCGTTACTGGCGCCATGTATAGACGTCCTCTGCCGGTCATGGCGCTCCACTCCATCCCGGTGGACATCGTGGTGAACTGACGCGCCCGTCAGTATTCATACGGGGGTTAGGCAGAATAGCAATGGTATGCCCAACGCTATTCTTGACGTGAACCCCCAGGTATGGCCTGTCGTGGGTCACGGTCTACATCGAGGCATGCCAGTCTCTTCCCTGGCGTCAGAGCTTTGACCCAGACCCATACGCTTGGACCTGGAGTGGTTGGCGGCGGTATGGGTCTCCGTTGGGCGAGACGGAGTCCCCGGCCTCGGGGTCGGGCGAGGCGAACTTCCTCCCCAGAGGCCGGGCGAGGCGGAGCCCAAACCCAAGGGTCAAGCAAGGCGTATCCAGCCCTTAGAGGTTGGGTGAGGCGGAGCCCGCGGCCTTGGTGTCGGGCGAGATGGAGCCCGCCCCCAGAGGTCGAGCGAGGCGGAGTCTGCCCTCAGGGGTCAGGCGAGGTGGAGCCCATGACCTCGGTGTCGGGCGAGGCGGAGCCACAGTCAGGGGTCGGCGAGGCGGAGCCCATGACCTCGGTGTTGGGTGAGGTGGAGCCACCCTTAGGGGTCGGGTGAGTCGAGCCCGTGGCCTAGGTGTCAGACGAGGCGGAGCCACCCTTAGGGGTCGGGCGAGGTGGAGCCTGTGGCCTCGGTGTCGGGCGTGGCGGAGCCATCCTCAGGGGTCGGGCGAGGCGGAGACCGTGGCCTCGGTGTTGGGCGAGGCAGAGCCAACCTCAGGGGTCGGTTGAGGTGAAGCCCGCGGCCTCGGTGTTGGGCGAGGCAGAGCCACCCTCAGGGGTATGGTGAGGCGGAGCCTGTGGCCTCGATGTCGGGCGAGGTGAAGCCAACCCTCAGGGGTTGGACGAGGCAGAGCCCACGGCCTCGGTGTCGGGCGAGGCGAAGCCAACCCTCAGGGGTCGGTTGGAGCTGTAGTCGCGCTCTTAACTGCTCGGATAAACCAATGTTGATGGTTATTAGCTCCTCTTCGTGTACCATAGTATTGGTCCCCGACAATCTTCTATCTTACTCACCCTAGCTTCCATACTTCTGTCCCTTCTAACCTTAGCTAACTCATAGAAACTAGGGTGAGTCTAAGATTAGAAGGGACGAAAGTATGGAAGCTAGGGTGAGTAAGATAGAAGATGATACTACAAAAATAAAAATGGATATCAAGGTAACAAATGTGAGAAGACTCATTTTAGCTCCTCATGCATGCTTTATTCTGTAACAAAATTTCTCAAAAAAACAAGAAATCAACAACTACTCCAGCTTAATGTACCATCTATGCTTAAATCTTCACATTTTCAGCCATCCATGCCTACATCTTCACATGTTTAGCCATCTATGCCTACATCTTTCACATGTTCAGGTATTACAACGCTTAAACTATGCATCAACGTATGTGGCTTCAATTCATTTTTCTGATGTTGAAATTGATATTTTGGAATTAAAAAATATAAATTGCAGGAACCATCACACATAGTGGTCCATAAGTCAGCAATAGACAACCCAGTACATTTATCCCTTGTACAACAAAAAAATAAATGTTGCAGCACCCACTACAATAGAAAGTAAGATGGAGAAGAACACGCAGCATCAAGATGACCCCTCTAAGCAGCAAGACAACCCTCTACACATATCACACCAAGGAAGCCTATTATTGACACCGATTACAAATTGAGTCAACTCGACAGAGACGCTGCAACCTTCGTACGAATGAGTTACGACGATGCTAAGGTGGTAGAAATAGGTGACAATTTTCTTAAAGCAAAACATCTATGCCCTATTGCCCAAGAAAAAATTATATTAGATGAGGTAAATATCATTTTAGATCCGTGTTGACAATACAAACATACAAATGCCTACTATGTACTAACTCAAACTTATGTAGGTCATAAATGCACATGCTGATTTCAGTAATGTGGAGACTGATTTATCATCATTCATAACAACTTTCCAAGCCCAAAAGTAGGCTATGAATAATTCTGGGTCCTTAGCATAACCAACGCATGACATTCAAGAAGCTAATTGCTGACAAATGTATACGAAGACATTTGGTACATAATATTATACTATAATGGTTACAATTCCTAGCTACTCAGAGATCAAACTAAATGCATCTACTTATTTGTTCTAGGTTTTTGTGCCAATGAATATTAAAAACAACCATTGGACTCTCCTAGTGCTGAATTTCAAAAATACAAAGGTTCAGATCGTGAATTCTTTAGCCTCCGACCCAGCAATGTGAGACAAAGGCCAAGAAAATACCTTGCTAAGTACAAATCCTCTGCGTAACACGTGCCACTTATTCATCTATAGTTCAAGGAAACTTAACATGTACCTCGCCATCCACTAGGCTGAAGGCATACAATCATGCCTAGACTCTTCGGTCGAGGATGGCTTGGTTATAATTGAAAAAAACAATGAACTTATACGACTAGAAAATGGTTAAAAAGATGGGTACTCCTTTTTCGTTCTATATTAATGTTCTACTCTAATTACTTAGTTTTATGTTTTGTTATAGTCATTCATCTAGGGTGTATGTACTAAAATATATGCTGGCATGGGATAGAGAACAAATGGCCTAGCATTTCAGATTGTCGTAGAATTCTTGTGAATTCCAAATTGCTAGACGGACACCATAATTGCTATATGACACACTACTTTCACTTATAGGTACAAATGAACATGTTCAGTTGGAAAGTATGCACGAGTCTGCTCCTTTCTGGCAGCACCATCAAACGCTTAGACTCATACCAAATTCCTATGACGGTATGTACTACAACTACATATTAGCCATCTTTCAATTGGAATAACTTATTTCATATTGTAAAAGTCTAGGTCTATATAACATTTGTCTTGATGATACTTAGAAGGAAAATTACTTTGCAAACAATCTAGAGGAACAACTGTAGCACGAATAGGCTACGGACAACCATGTGCAAACAATATCGTTTCCAACTGGAACTCCAACAACCCTGTAGGCTAGCACGAAAGGAAGGAGACGATCCCAAGGAAGGAAATGAGGACCGGCAAAGAAAGTTGACTACTCCTTAAACTGCCACTCCAAAGACGTACTGCTCAATGTCATGGCACAGTGCACACAATTACAAAACTATAGCCCAGTTAGAAATAACGTTTTAGGAGCTAAGTCATCTTCTTTCTTTCCTCTCTGTTTGTTTTAGATCGGATCCGCAACGTAGCCATGGCGGCGAGCCATCCCACAAATCACAGCTTATAAGATTGATTAATAATAGGTGATACCACGAAAAACAGGGGCTGATATGTAAGAAAGGATTTGGTGATCTATACCCTAAGCAGTACAAGAACAGGGGTAGATTTGAACCTCCATGCAGGGAGGGTCGGACATGTACGAGTCCCTGCTCCGGTGATAGAGCGCGGCCCGCCGAAGTTCCACGACTCGCCAAAGTTGCGCGACCCGCCTCGGGGGACGAGGTTGTCCTAGCCTTGGTCGTTAGAGTCGGTGGAGCGCAGCGGAGACGAGTGTCGGGACAGGTGAAAGGTCCTAATGGCTAGAGGGGGGTGAATAGCCTATTGAAAATTTCTACAACAACACTTATCAAAGATGTTAGACAAATAAACGGCGAAGCGAGTATTGCGCTAGCTTACCAAAAATACAAGCCACCTACCACAATTCTAGTCACTATAGTCTCCATCCACACAAAGCTAGGTCACTACCACTAAGTTAGTGAGCTCTCAAAGACTAACTAAAGAGCCTCACTAGCCACTAGACCTGACGTAAGCTAGCTCTCAAAACTAATTACACTAAAGAGCTTAGCTTACACACTAGGAATGTAAAAACAAGAGTAAGGTGGTGGTGTTTATACCAACGTGTAGAGGAATGAGCCAATCACAAGATGGAGCCAATCAATCACAATGAATGCCAAAAAACCTCGGGAGAATGATGACACAAGATTTTTTATTGAGGTTCACTTGCTTGCCGACAAGCTAGTCCTCGTTGTGGCGATTCACTCACTTGGAGGTTCACGCGCTAATTGACATCACATGACAAACCCACAACCGGGTGCCGCACAACCAACATAAGATGAGGATTACACAAGCCACGAGCAATCCACTAGAGTACCTTTTGACTCTCCATCGGGGAAAGGTCAAGAACCCCTCACAATCACCACGATCGAAGCCAGAGACAATCACCAACCTCCGCTCGATGATCCTCGCTGCTCCAAGTCGTCTAGGTGGCTGAAACCACCAAGAGTAACAAGTGAATCCCGCAGCAAAACACAAACACCAAGTGCCTCTAGATGCAATCACTCAAGCAATGTACTTGGATTCACTCCCAATCTCGCAAAGATGATGAATAAATGATGGAGATGAGTGGAAGGGCGTTGGCTAAACTCACAAGGTTGCTATATCAATGCAAATGGCCAAGAGAGTGAGCTTGAGCCGGCCAAACAATATATATAGACACCCTCAAATAATAGAGCCATTGCTCAATTATTGGCAGTCTGCGCACTGAACGGATGCATCCGGTGTGGCGACCGGACGAGTCCGGTCGCTGCATCCGGTCGCCCCACGAGAGCCACGTGTCCCCTTCAAACAAAGTAGCCCTTGGCGCCCAACAGCTCTCTCTATCATGCACTGACACAAAAGATTGGACGCGCTGTTAGAAATCGAACGGACGTAGGTGAGGTTGCGTCAGGTCGAGTCTAGAGAGCATCTAGAGCTGCTCTGGACCGACTAGACGCGTCCGGTCTCACCAGACCGAACGCTCCCAGTGTCAGGTTGCTCACCTCCTCACACGCTACTCCCTCTGACCGGATGTGACGCTCAGCGTCAAGTCAAATGTTTCACTCAGAGTCTGGTCGAGGTCAAAAACTGCACCGAGAGGTTCAGAGCATGACCGGACGCGTCAGATCGCCACTGATCGAACGCACGTCAGAGTGTGGTCATCTCTGACTTAGTCACTCACCTCAGGGTCAAATACGGACGTGTCCGGTCCCAATACCGGATGTGTCCAGTCACCTATGCAACACTTGCCCGAGCTAGGGTACAATACCGGACGCATCCGGTCCTAATTCCGGACGTGTCCGGTCACCCTGTGACCAGCGTCACTAACTCATTTTCAACTCCAACTCCTTCACCCTTGCTCAAATGTGCCAACCACCAAGTGTATCATCTTGTGCACATGTGTTAGCATATTTTCACAAACATTTTCAAGGGTGTTAGCACTCACTATAATCTAAATGCATATGTAATGAGTTAGAGCATCTAGTGGCACTTTGATAACCGCATTTCAATACGAGTTTCACCCCTCTTAACAGTACGGCTATCAATCCTAAATGTGATCACACTCGCTAAGTGTCTCGATCACTAAACCAAAAGGCTTTTATCAAGTTTCACCTTTGCCTTGAGCTTTTTGTTTTTCTCTTTCTTCTTTTTCAAGTCCAAACACTTGATCATCACCATGGTCACACCATCATCATGATCTTCACCATTGCTTCACCACTTGGAGTGTGCTACCTATCTCATAATCACTTAGATAAACTACGTTAGCACTTAGGGTTTCATCAATTCACCAAAACCAAACTAGAGCTTTCAACAGGGATCAACGATTCGAGGTGGAATTAGAAACGACATCAACGTTGTCATCGGAGGTCAGGGCGGACGAGTGACTGTTGACCGCCTTGACCGTCAGAACATGGTGGACCTGCCATGAACGCGCTCGAGAGGGGTGGTGGCGAGTAGCGGCTTAGCGTATATAGTCACATTTTCTAGGGCATAGACATGGGCCGAGCATCCTTGTGTCTACATGGACCGAGCATCCTTTTTGGTCCAATGCACAATTTCCTTCCTCCCTGGGACGATTTCTGCTACATATGAACCACCGCTGCCACAATTTCGTTCGCATTATTTCTTTCCTTCCGAAGCTCTGCCATTGATGCTACAGATCTAAAATCGTTAGGTGCCTTCTCCAAACCTAGCCACCAAAAATAACACGACGAATATCGAGTAGGCGGCAGCATCATCGTTCTGTTGCGCACCAAGCGTCATGGTGCTGACAAGGAGCATGGCGGCGACGCAGAAGCTGCTGGCTCTCCTGCACAAGATGCTGGTTGAGATCACCGGCACATCGCCTCGATGTCGCTGCACCCGATGGAGGACATCTAATTAATAAACTTTATCTTCCACAGCTCGAACATTCCCCAATCCTTCAGGACTTGCGTATCGGGGAGCTCAAAAAGAAGGCGGCCTCCATGGCTAAGCAGATCATGGACCATGCAAAGAAGGTGGTCACCATGGCTGGGAAGATTGAGGAGCTCCAAAAGAAGGTGGAGGCCAAGCCATTGAAGCCTTAGAAGCCATGCCTAGTTTAATTTAATTTCCTTGTGGCTACGTTCTTGCAGTTTTAGTATACATATAGTTCAAAGAATATTTTCTACACATTGTTGGTACAACAGCTTGCCATGTTCTCATGCGTTCATTGCAGCAACTTGGTCTCTTCAATTTATTGAACTCTTCTTGGCGAGTCGTTTCTATGGTTCAAGAAATCGTCTCGGGGGAAGGAAACCGTGTGTTGGACCAAAAAGGATGCCTGACCCATGTGGACGCAAGGATGCCCGACCCATTTCTATGCCCTAGAAAATGTGAATATATACGCTAAGCCGCTACTCACCACCACCCTCTTGACACGCGTTCGTGGCAGGTCCACCATGTTCTGACGGTCATGGCGGTCAACAGTCGCTCGTCCGCCCCGACCTCCAGCGACAACGTTGATGCCGTTTCCGATTCCACCTCAAATCACCGGTCCTTGTCCCGGCACTCGTCTCCGCTGTGCTCCGCCGACGCTGATGACCAAGGCAAGGACAACCTCGTCCCCCGAGGCGGGTGTAGAACTCCGGTACAGCCGTGCTCTGTCATCGGGAACAGGGACTTGTACACGTCCGACCCTCCCTGTACCGAGGTTCAAATCTACCCCTGTTCTTGTATTGCTTAGGGTATAGATCCCCAAATCCTTTCTTACATATCTGCCCCTATTTTTCGTGATATCACCTATTATTAATCAATCTTATAAACTATGATTTGTGGGATGGCTCGTCGCCATGGCTGCGTTGCCGATCTGATCTAAAACAAACAGAGAGGAAAGGAAGAAGATGACTTAGCTCCTGAAACGTTATTTCTAACTGGGTTGTAGATTTGTAATTGTGTGCACCGTGCCATGACATTGAACAATACCGTCTTTGGTTGTTGTACACTGGGGAAACATTACCAGTTTTAACATGTGTTAAGATAGATGAGTTTACCCCGATATACCCGCTAAATGTGTTGCATCTAGCACCACTCAATAGCTAAAATGTTGCAGAAGCTTAAACATTACATGATCCTGTTAGTAGTACTTGCTTCTTTACTAGTAGGGTTATGTCGCTATCTTGCTTAGCGGAGAATTTCAAATTGTGCATAATGCAGCTATTTCTATTTCTAGGGAATACCCTGTAACACCCTGGTGTTAAGCATGCATTTGGCATTGGCATTGCACGAGCACAAGCATCATTGATCATTCATGAGCATGAGCATCTCAAATTTTATCTCTATGATTGCTTATATCACCTGTGTTGTCCCTAAATGTTTTACATATGCTAGGGTTTACATGTGACTAATGTATAAAATGCTTGTGGGACCTTAGGGGTACCTTAAACATGTTTAGAATGTCATATGGAACAACTTTGGTATTCATGACTTGGACCCAATTGGCCTCTAAGTCATGGTTATAGTGTAAGTTACCATTTTCAAGTTGTATGTTTGACCTAAGTTGAACTATAGCATAGAGTGTTTGCATGGTAGTGCACCCTTAAGAAAAATTGTAGTGCTTGACTAGAGTAACAACTTTTATTTTTGGGTCAAGACCTAATTCGGTACATAACATGCTCAAAAACAGCTCTCAAGTAGCCTAGAAATGTTGTTGCTACACTTAGAATTTTGGCTAAGTGTTAATTGTGATTTCAGTTTCAAGTGACCTACTTTGGAGCTTAGTATTTCGAAAACTATGGCGAATTAGAGGTTGTTCCCTAAAGCAAAGTTGGAGTTTACATGTAGCTCTACAACTTTGATTATTACGGTTTTTCACTTAATCACCACGGAATTGGAGTTTAACGATCACAAAATCACGCTGTCAGTCGGGCATTCGGCTGTCTGAATCACCGAGCTGATTCAAATTAGCGCCAGTCGTGGCCGACCGCACCGTTGGCCCCGCGACGCCGTGCCAAAGTAGAGGAACCGAGCGACGCGCTCCTGCTGCTCCCATTTCATCTCTCGCTCACTGCTCTCTTCTCCATGCCGCACCGAGGCGACCGCGTCCGCCATTGCCGCCACCGTGCTCCACCAGCTCGCGCATCGTCGTTGCTGCACCACCGCCTAATCCAGCTTCACCAGCAGCTTCGCCATCGTCACCTCTTCCACCCCGACCCGCTAGCCCCTCTTGCTGAGCCAGGGTAAGGGCGCATTTCGCATCGCCGTCGCCACGATTTCGTCGGAGCGCCGCCACGCGCTCAGCTCACCGTGGCCACGCCATTCCACCGCACCTCCTGTCCTCATCTTCTCCGGTCTATAGCCGCTTTGTGGTCCATATGCTTAGGTAGTAACTAGGTTAGATGCTACTACGCGGTCGCGTGAAAACACACCGCCGCTCCCGCCGCGGCCGCCATGGCTGCCGTGGCACTCGATCTCACCGTTGCCGAGCTGGCCCATCGCCTCCCTTCTCTCTCACATGCCTTAGGTTGAGTAAGCCAAGACCTAGCGGATGGCGTGATGGAGACTTGCCTTTCGCCGCCGTCTAGCCGGAACGGTGAGAGCACCACCGTGCTCTGTGCACCGCCGCTAGAGGGTGTTGTACTTGTCTATTTGGCATGAAATTTTTACAGTGGCCTATTGGGATCATATATGAACCACTATAAATTTCTTAGAATTTATTGTGTAATTTTGATGTATTTTCTTTATTTCACCTTTGTGTCCAAATGAATTAATAAAGGCATGCAAATAAATTATTTGGGCTTGATCATCATATTTTCTAGAGTGTGTATAATGCCTATGAACTATTGGTACCTTTGGTTGTGCCCAATTTTGATTTCTTGTATACAGTAAAATATTATGGCTCTAAAATTCAATTATAGAAGTTGTTTTGGACAGATTCTGTTGCTAAGTGTTTTGCATAGGCAAAATGGAGTTTGCTATAAAAATGGTTAATAACAAAGTTGTAGGAAATTTTATAAGGTTTCCATAAAGTCTAGGATCATAGCAATTGGTTGAGTAGAACTCCAGTTATGATCTAAACTTGTAGCTGTTGTGTTGTGGTCTAGAAATGGACTTAGTGTGGATTCTTGAAATTTCTAGAGAAGAGATATGCACCTACTCAGTAAATAAGAATTTAACCTTGTTATCAAGCAAATGACCTAATATGATAGTCATCATTTAACTATGCACATTATGATGACATGTCATCCATGACCCTTCTTATGCATTCATGATCCTCACTTTTTGCATATGCATGCAATAGGTGCGACGGAAGAAATCACCGTATTGGAGTACGAGGCCGATCCCCAAGAAGAGCATCAGGAAGTGCAGCAACAGGAGGCCCAAGGAGAAGGTGAGCCCGATAGTGAACAGTTGCCTGAGTGCCCAGATCACCAGCCCTCAACCTTTGTGAAAGGCAAGCCTCGGAGCATTCTAAGCCTCCTATATTTTCGAACTATCAACTTGAGTCCTTTATGGTGATGCATTAAGTACTAGAAATTGATTGGAATCACTTGTTGCATATATCTTCCTTGTCCAGATATATATACATCTTGAATCCTATGTAGGTCCAGGATCGAATATATGCTTAGCCATGCTTAGTCGGTAGAAGTCGGGTGATTACCTGTCACCTGCATGATATAGGCTGATAACTAATCACGGTTGGCTATATGTACTAGCGTGGAATATAACCATGTGTCAATGAATAAAGGAGACCGGGCGGGATCGTGATAGAGAAGCAACAAGGTATGGAGGTCTTGGGTGCCTATCTATCCCCGTCTATGTCGATTAAGGACCGATTTACTGTACGTCCTCATGTCATGTTGAACGCATGCCTAGCACTTAGTTGGTCGGATCTGGTGATACGACCGTGAAGCCGAGTAGCTCAATTCAGGTCGGGCCTGATAAGTGAAAGTGCGCACACTAGTGGCAGTAAGGATGTGCGGAGAGTCAATGGCGTGAATCCAAGGGCGGGACCGGGTCCGATCTTCCTGGCAGATTGATAGAATCTCTGAGGGTGCGGCGCTGATTGGACCCATGAGTTAGTCCTGAATTATACCAAAGGTGACCTGAGGCTACCTTCGTGGGGTGTGTCTCGGTTTGTGTTAGGAATAAATTCCCCAGTTGGATAGGAATCAATTCGAATCACCGTTCTCTCCGGATAGAGAGAACTTGACGAGCAGCGGCAACGTAGAAGCACTAATTGAAACTTGATGGTTATGATGATGCTCAAATTATTCTTATACCGGATATGGTTACTAATGCTTGTTAGCTTAATCAAGTGACTGCCCTAGTACTAGTGCTAATCTAGAGATGCTTAATTGAATAGGTATTCAAATTGATGCTAAATGTACTAAATCTCCAAATTATGTTACTTAAGCTTTTATACAAAATATTGTCAAGCTAACTCCACCTTTTAAAGTCATGCATACTCCTTGGTGTCTTATTATTTTGGTTTATGACGGATAAGTCTAGCTGAGTACATTCTCGTACTCAGGGTTTATTCCTATTTGTTGTAGATGACGTGATGTACCATGGTTACTGCAAGCATTGCATAACTCCTGCAGTGGATGGAGAGTAAGACCAAAGGCATAGTCATTCTATATCATCTCACCTATGTACTTTTGTTGGAGATGATCCTAAGCTGGCTATGTATTTAAAATATCTTGATGATGTTTCGAAACTATGTTCCGCTACTTCTCAATTTGGGTTGTAATAACTCTGTTGAAACTTCGATGTATGAGAACTATTTGTGAACCTGTTGTAACATGTGACTGGTTGTGTTGAATCATGTACGATCTTGGTTTGTACGTTGGTTTGTTTAAGATCCTTCGTGATTTCATCGGACTACCGGGTTTATATGGATTCAAGTGTGACGGTTCGATCGCTTCGGTGATTGCTATTGTACTTGTGCTCTTATAAACTGGACGGTTCTGTTACATACCCTAAATAAGTATCGACTAGTTCCATGGCTGAAAAGTAGTTCTGAATAAGCTCAAACGAACAGGACGTAAATAAACCTTCAAATGTAAACAAACAGGCTAAGAACTACATTCACTGCACTGCAGGAGGCACATTCAAATTTTTGTGTGTATTCCAACAAATTCCTAAAAGAAAAAAGGTAGGTACACCTAGTCAAATTCACCTGCCGACGGACACATTCATGGCATTATAGTTTCACCTTCCTACTCAATTTGCCTCCTCGTGTTATAATCGCACCCACCAGCTAAAGTTCAACACTCCTATGCAGCACTCGACGATTCGACACATAGCGACACACCGATCAAATGCAGATGGGAAGCAACATTCACCTGGAGCCGGCGATGACACAATTTCACCTTCTCTGCTACAACCGCCACTGCCGCCGCCCTCGCCCTCGCTCTTGTCCTCACCCTCGCACGCCGCTGCAGCTGCGTGCTTGCCGAAGCTGTTGCCATGAGCGGCGAAAAATATGGGGTGGGTGTGGCCGTAGCTGTCGCCATGAGTGGGGAGGGGTGGAGCTGGAACGAAGAACAAAGAGGCCAGGGTTGGTGTGGTGACAAGAAGAAGATATCCATCTAACTATACTACTCTAATAATCCATCAGAACTATACTACTCAAAATATTATCATTCAAATATAAATTTACCATTTTACCCTTAATTACATAAAAATCTAAAAAATAATAAGAATATAATTTTTTTGGTGCTGGTCCCACCAATTTAGTACGCACCTGGTGCCTCGCCACCCGGTGCTTTCCCCCTTAGTACCTTTGTTTTTCTAGCCATCCAATCGTCCTTCACTAATGGTCCAAATTCCTTCAACCATAGTAAAATTTCTCCTTATCAAGGGTTATTAAAAATTCAAATATGAATTTAGGAGGAGAAATTTGAGCAATATGTTCAATTGGCATAAATGGAACTCCTTTTATGCATTGGTACACAACTATTTAAGTTCTAAATGATTATGTGCATTTTTTTTTGGAATGATGATTTAAGTGCGTTGATGAATATATCCTTGAGGTAAATGTAACAAATCAGCATTGTCATAAAAACAACAAATCAGCATTGAAGAAAACTTACGAGCACCAAATATCAACATGTAATACAAAAAATATATGCTATTATTTTTATGACAAAAAGCAAGCCACTATTGATTCTATAAAGTTCTTGTTGGGCGAGGGGGATGCTGATATATCTTTTTGCGCCTGGAGGCCTGCTCAGTGCTCACAAGGCCACATCTGAATATGCTCGCAAGTCCGTAAATGCAAGTATAGTTGATCTAACTTGGCACATTGTACTTTTAAACACAGATTGAATGCATCTGAACTAATGCATGCACATAATTTAATTATCATGAACAGTGCCAGCGTGCCACCAAAAGACACCTAAATAAACCCAAAAAATATTGGATAGAGAGATGTACTCAACCAAGTAGAAACATTTAACACTTTGTGTGTACACATTTAAGTTGGATGGTGAATCAAAAGAAGAAAGGAGGGACCGACTCAAATCTATGTTCATAATAAATAGCGAAATCCAAATTCAACATATAAGAGAACTATAAAGCTTTGATTCAAGGAACAATAGCAAAACGAAGGGGGGAAAAAACATTTGTTACCTCTACTCCACGGAGCCGCTGGTGACTGGATCCCCATGAACCTCTCGGCATGGGGCGATGATACGCATGATGGGCACCAGCGCTGGCAACCCGCGCGCCCTTCATTCGCAACTCGTGGCCGGACAGAAGGAGCTGGCTGTGCCGCGCCCGCAAGACCCGCAAAAAATGTGGCGCCGTAGGCCAAAGGAAGCCGTGCCGGCGACGATGGAGTTCCAGTGATCCTCCCTGCCTCCGGCGCGAGAGGGATATGGCACTCTCGAAGGCGCAGAGTACGGCCATGGACACGCGAGGCGCGTTCGTGCAGGCAGCACGGATGGCGGCAGCGAGGCGTCCGACGAACTGCGGAACCCCCTGATGAAGAGCAAGGCAGAGCCGCGACCTGCGCCGACCAAGAAGGCGTCGCCTACGAGGTTGATGAAGCGATAGCGCTGGTCCGGGATGTCATTGTACATCGCCATCTCGATCTGTGCTTATATTATCGGCTCCCGAACGGTGGCGGTGGCGGCGTAGTTGCGTCGAATGACGTTAATCGCTAGGGTCGACTAGGGTTGGTTTGATTAGAGATAGCCTTCAGAGGCATGTCTCTCGACCCTTTGATGTCTATATGTAAGACTCTACTAGGGTACACACGTACAGGGTAAGTATAGGATCAGCGCATACCGTTTGTTTCGAGAAATCTATATCTAAAAAAAAAATATCCTTTAATTCATATATATACAGGGTATATACTAGATATATACTTATGCGTTGTACCAGAGCCATAAAATTTATTAATGCATATATACATTAACAAAAATATCTTATCCTTTAATTCTCAAATAAATATCTTATATGAGAGACATATATGATCAGATACATCTATAAGAAAATATTTTGTACACGATGCTTTGGTGGCCGAGGCAGCAGCTTGCCTGAGCGCACTCGAAGCGGCTTCAGATCACCGCATCTTTCATGTTGAGATTGGGACGGACGAAGCGGTCAGCTCTTCTTCATGCTCTTTCGAGATATATATCCGCGCGTCCTCGTTCGTGAAACAATTTGTTTGCTCTGATATGCTTCATTTCGTGTTCCCCGTCCATGTAACTCGTTAGCACATCATCTTGTCACCGGTGCAACCAACGGTCACGGCCTCAAATGCGATGCGTGAGGTGATAGCAAAGCGCGAAGCCCATCTATCCATAATCACATGTTCGTATGACTTATAAGTCGTACTTTCTCAGCCAATAAATAATATTTTTTTATAACAAATCAGTCAATAGTATTTTTAGCCATGGCTTATCAGCCAAACGAACAGAGCAAATGCTACGTGTTGGGCCAAAATGTCTGTGACTGGGCCACTGGGGCCAGCCTTTTAATACGTCGTCTTGTTTGCTGGCCGAGGGGAAGAAGTGAGACGAAGGCGACCCTAGCAGATTATCCTAGCAGATTCATACTAGTGTTTTCCCTCAAAAAAAAAAAGATTCATACTAGTGTTGCTCTGCTTCTCCTTTATAAGATTTTTCTAACTAATGTAGTAAATGCTCTTTGTGAAATACTTTAGGACCAAATGGAAACGAAGTCGACGAGTGAAGAGCTCCGACGGCGGCCGGTGGCCGGCCTTAGGGACGAGTCCAAAGGATAGTGGTGGAGTTGGTAAGGTTGTCGCCGGAGAAACAGTGACAAACGCTGGTACATGCTTTTTGTCCGTCTCTCGCGTGCTCTCTTGCCGTCTAGCGAACATCTTTTGGACCCAAACGAGGAACACAACACAACGTAGTCTACGCTGGTGATTAGTTGGACCGCGCGCCTCTGTTTAATACACTAATCCCCACGCCTTTCTTTTTTCCAGTGCTAGGCAACGTCAGATTTGGACTCGTGCTCACTCGCTCCACAGCTTTGCAGCGTACGTGCCTGGTCCAGACGCCACGACCACACCACCGTGCCGGTTCTGCGGCGCAGGGGCCCCGCCCGGCGCCGGCCAGGCCATCCGGGTCTCGGCTCGGCGTGCCGACGCGCGCGGCCATCCTGCCTGCTGCCGGTGGTAGTGGCCGCGCCTTTCGCCCGGCGCAACTAACACACATCCTCCTAAAGCACCGCGATCGAGCGAGCGCCTTTCTTTCGCGTCTTCCTTTTCACAGTTTGTCAAGCACGCTTTACCCCCGTCCAGCACTAATGATCCATCACCCAGTGCCGTTCGGCTGAAGGGCCTGTTTGGTTCCGCAACTCACGAACGCGCGACCGTGTTTAAGCTGAGCGCCTCCGAGGCCGCGTTTTGGGAAACGCCCGCCCGCGTTCGTTTCCAACCGGACATCGCGCGTTGGTCATAGTCCGTTTGGCGGGATTTTTGGCTTATCTCGATCGTAACGCGCAGATACGCGGAACCAAACACGCCCGAACAAGAAGCCGGCTTCTTTTTCCTACCAAAACAGTATTTTTCTCTCACAACATTTCAATCGAAACCGTGTTTTCCAGTATAAACAGTGCCTTTTCCGTACCGGCCGAACGGGGCCTACGGCCAGGTGCAGCATACTGGCCGGACAAATAGAAGAGGAATCTTAATCGTTCGTCAATGGCTGTCTTCAGAAATCTCCGTAGGGATTTGTTCGTTCCGGCCGGACAAATAGAAGAGGAATCTTAATCGTTCGTTCGTTCGCAACAGTTGGACATCTACGGCCAACAAAACTCGCTGGAAGAACTTGCAAAATACGTACTCCGTATAATCTCTCGACAACATCGCTTAGATTCAGGTCAGGTGCAGCATACAAAGATAGTACACTCCTCGTACACGTACGGGACTGCAGACGGACATTTCACCTAACCCAACAGTCCATCGCTTCACGGTTCACGCCCCCAAAGTCACAGGCTCACAAAGCACGGTCCCATTTTTCTTTCAAAAAAAAAACTCTATCATTATTCGGTCGCAGGTGTGAGGTGTCGCTGGCTAATCAGCGAACGGCGGCGGAGGCGGCGCAAGGAAAAGACGCGACGACGACGACGAGCTGTCCGGGCGTGCGTGCGTCGTGTCCGCGGCGAATTCGTCAACAAAAAATCTGGGGGATTCCCTTCCCGGTTACGCGAGAACCGCGATGCCCTTTGTTTACCAACGGTGGCGTGCTGCGCCTGCGCAGGGCGGGATGCATTTAGGTGAGTGCCGCAAGGCTTTCGGTTGGCACGTCCCTTTCGGCCATTGACTTGCCCTCCTCGCGAGCGCTTGTGGTATTGGTGTCCCATCCTAGAGAGACCAAGTGCCAGGCTTAGGTTAGGAGCTGCTGCTTGTGGATAACTGAACCGTGCATCGATTGATTGATTAGTCAGGCAGGGCGACGGATTATTAAGAAGAAAACGTAGGCGGCCGTCGCCGCTCAACTACGACTGCTGCGAACCGCAAGCGATGATGCGGGGTTCCTGAATCCTGGATGTGGCTTCCTATCCAAGAAGCCATGCGCCCATCGTGAGCCTCTGACGCATCATTTGTGTTCTTTTCTTTTGCAGCAATTATACCTGTGCGCCTGGACCGATCTAACGAATGGACATGGAATCGCCACGGGGGGCTCACCATGGTGCAGTTAACCTTGTTGGGCGGGAGTTGAGCAAACACGTCGGGGGAAAAAAATTCAGAGAACAGGTGAAAGTACAGGCGCTTCCTTCCTTTCCTGACGATGCTTCCATGTCAAAGCATGGGCGCTTCCACTCCAAGAGGAAAGAGGCCGAGGACGTGTCACGTTTCGATGCCAGACATCGGCGTCGCCGGCGTCGCCTAGCTTAGCCACTCCACTCATCGTGGCCATCGGCGTCCAACTGAAAACCCTGCGACAGCGACTATCACCATGTGGACGACGGACGGGGACGGAAGGTATGCTCGGCACCGTCCACCGCCGAGTAATCGTCGTCACAGAAGATAAACACAAGAATCTGAGCAAGAAAGCTTGTTCAGTACCCGATCGGCACTCGGCGTGCTAATCTAGAAGCAAGCACTAGGGAGACCCGTGAGTGTGTGTGGTTAATCGAGAGGCGTGTTGACCGATTAGCGGGGCACGGGCGCACGGCTGCTGGAATCATGCGACCGTACTCCAGCTCTGACCGCGGCTCAATCTTGTTCGTGTCAGAGAAGCAAATGCAGGTGCAGCGCGGCGGCGGCCCGCGAGCTGTCATGTGTGTCCTCATCAACTTGTCGCCCAAGAAGGCAGGGCCCCTCTCTCGTTCGCCTACACGAGAAGAGAAGTCGAGAGGAGGAGACCCAACTGGGCAGGGCAACTTTGGCGGGTTCATATCGTTGCTGGTTTGTAAAAAAGTACTGTTGCCTGATTTGTGTGAAAAAAAATATTATTTCGGTTAAAAATTTACGATCATTTACGATAAGCCACGGTCAAACGAATAGGCTCTGGATTCCAGCTCCAACCACCCCGCGCTCCCATCATGGGCATCGGGAAATCCGTCGCGTAATCGCGTCAGCGAGAGGATCAGCAGGAGCGTTATTTTTTGGACGAAAATGCAGGAGCGGTTGAGATGGATTCCAGCGGTCTCTACGCGTTCACAAAACATTCAAAATGGCCTCTGAATTTCAATTTTCAACTAAACATGTTGCCGGCGGGTCTGGCTGACTGGCTGTGGGCTGTGGCTGAAGACTGATGCGATATGGTCTTGTTCTTTGATCTCCCTGTGATAGCGTGATCACACGGTCAAACTCAAACCCCACTAGCACTAGCCTTTCCTGACTTATTCCAACGGCCATGGAGTCTTTCCTGCAGAGAGGTGATGAGATCATATGCCATCATAGCTTGCCTCACCCCAAATACTAGTACTAGTATTTTTTTCTTCTTCTTTTCTTTGTTGATTCCAAAGTCACAGCCGTTGGTCGGAGATGACCGAAACCGCGGCAAAACCATTTATGTTGCCAAAACGACAGTGTTCGCCAATATGCTTCTTTGATATAAAAAAAGAAGTAATGGAGTGGAAGCCATATATTGCTTAGGATATTTGTAGCATGTAGGAGTAGCAATCTGGGAAGGACAAGGGCCGGAAACCTCAGGCTGAGCTGAGCAGCCCCTGTTTTGCTGCAGCCTGCCTAGCATTAACAGTGCGCCAGTGCCCGCTAGATATTTGATGCTGGTCGCTGGAGAGATCAGAGATACAGTGGATTCTCGCTTTTCTTGTAGTGGGAATCCGGAGGGCCCGGCCCCAATGCCCAATGGTGCTGCCATGGCCAGGTAGCGAAACAGGACCACGGACCAAACAGGATTGCTTACACTGTTTGCATGCGCACCTGTACGTGAAACCATATGATGATTGCAGGCATGTTTGGATGATTTTTAGATTTAGAAAACCATGGTATTAAAAACTATGGGTTGTATAAGCCAAAGGCGTGTAAAAACATAGTTAAGAAAAAATAGGTCATAAATAAACTTTCTAGAACCCCAAGAACTACGATTTCAGATAAACCAAGTTTTAGAAACTATTTTGTCTAAAAAAGAGTGCAAATCTAGAATAGTACCAAATCAAACTATTTTAACTTTGATCAAATTTATGATGAAAATAAGCACCATTGCATTCATATGAAATGTATTTGATAATATTGATATTCTTTTTTTATAAATCTAGCGAAACTTTAGATGCTTTTACCAGGAATAGCAATTTTTTTCTAGATGGAGGTAGCACAAAGTTTATTGCATATAAACATCAAGCAGCCTTTTTAAAAAATAACATTTTGCAAAACTATAGCATTTGTCCAATACTTAAAAAAAACTTTGAACCAACTAGATCTAAACCGTGTCAAAACGTATCTACGTCCATTAGTGTCGAAAAATTATCTTAACATTCGTTAGTAAATAGAGTAAAAGAGTTGTGTTAGCACTCCTAGGTGAATGGACTGTAAAATATCACTAACGGCGATAGTAACTAAAGTTTTAAAGTAAATAATAACCTGGCTTAAAAAATAGTAAATAGTAACCCAAGTTTAAGGTCTAATCATAAAGGAGGCTAAACGACCTACGAGAAATGACACGCTCCAAAAAGCGTCATCTGTAAACTTGTGCTGTAGTAGTTTACCCTTACAATCCAGCGAAATTCTACTGTAACCATCACGAGACTACAATTTCCACGTCACGTATTGGATATCTCTATCGATGGCCACAATGAATCACAAGGAAAATGATAGTGGGTCCCACAAAAACCGGCGCCGGGTCCCACCGTGCTGGTAGTGGATAGGGCCAGCCATTCACCTCCCCACCGAGACCCCTCTTTTCTGTGTGTCATCTGAGCCCTACCTTCTGCCGTCCATCGGCTCGTTATCACCATCCGTCCGTCATCGATCTATCCACATATTGGCCCTGTTCGGCCAGTTCGGCTGGCTGGAAAAAATAGTTTATGCTTATGCTGATGTTCATGTTAATTTGTTGTGAAAAAAATATTATTATTTCATTGAAACAGGATAAGTTCAATTATTTCCCGTTATCTTTTTTTCATAATTTTTCACTCCCTATCTGAAATTTTGCGCCAGAACCTTTCTCATATGTAACATTTGGGTTCTAGATTTTAATAGATAACTCAAATTATATAAATAAACTACTGGATAATTATTCATCTATACTTTTTTCTTATAAAATATTTTTGTTAATGATTTTGTCTTAAAATAATTCAAGAATTACTAGACAAGAGTGGAAATTTGTAGACAGCAGGATAGCACCATAACTGCTCCTAATCTAAGCACCATGAATGCCCTTTTGGCCCCGTTCACGTGCTCTTAAACCCGACTTGATCCGTTTCTTTTTTTTTATCCAGAACAATGTTTTTCTCTCACAAATTTCTCCAGAATTTCTCCAAATATCTAAATTCCTCCACGACCACACCATCCGAACACCCCCATTGTGTAGTAGGCTTTTCCTCAGCCTTTGTCTCCTTCCCTCCCCAAACTTTATTCCAAAGCTTTTGCACTTCTTGTCAAGCAAACCAAGGAAACAAAGCAAAAACAACTTGCAAGTTGCCAAGACATCTCCTGCTCTCTTGTTTATATAAAACCCAAGGGACCATGGGCGGGCGCAGGACGGACAAAAGGCCCCCTTCACAGTTTCCCTCCCCAAAGCTACTTTCCCACAAACCCAAACCAAAACAGCTTGCGTCTTCCATTTCTTTTCTTGTTGGCGGCCATCTTCTTGCCTTGCTTTTGCTTGCTCGTTGCTTCTTGAGGTCGAGCCCCTCTGCGCCTTGCCCAAGTCTCTGTGTGTTTTATAGGCTCGAGAGCTTGGAATAGGGGGGTGGAGGAAAGGGAAGAGGAGGTTGGATTTGTCTTCGGAAGGAGTCATGTTTCATGGCGGCAGGCCTTTATCCCTCCGGGGGTCTCTCAAGGCCCTTGAAGCTGATATACACCATGCCAACACCCTGTATGTAATCCTCTCTTCCCTTTTAATTTGTTTTGTATTTGATACTCGCTTGATTCTTGTTGTCCTCCTCTGCTGCTTGATTTTCCAGGAAAAGATGTAGAGCAGAGAAAAAGTTTGCCTTTTTGTTTTCCCTCTTCTCCTGATTGTATTCGGTTCGTGTTCTATGCGTTTACTGATGAATATAGGTAAAAATCCTTCTCTTTTCTTCAGGGCGCACGCTATACACAGGGCGTACGGGGGTGCCTGCGTGCAGATGAGGCTCTCCTACAGCTCCATGGCTCCAATCATTCTCAACCTTATCCAATGGATGGATTGCAGCTGCTCCTTGTCATACACGCTCCCTAGTTACCTTGGACTGCTGGAGGTTCTTGTCTACAAGGTACTGATGAATTGCACTTGCCGAGAGAGTTGCTGAACTCACGAATTGGTCTCTCTCCAGAGGTTCTGAATGTTGACATGGTCTTGGTTGAACATACAGGTTTATGTTGATGAAGATGCCTCTATATCCACCATAGAAAGGAGAGCGAGCCTGAAGGAATTCTACGGTATGCTTATTATCCACCATAGAAAGTAGTAATTAAGAAGCTTTTCAGTTCAAGATTTTTCGTTGCAGTGGTTTAATATAATTTTGGGACCCTTATCCATGGAATGCAGCTATCATATACCCTTTATTGCAACAACTAGAGGGCAACTTGATGGATAAGGACTGCAAGGACAAAGGGTGGTGTAAGGAGTCTGCTGCCGGCGGTGGTCGGAAGCTTGTTGCCGATGATGACAGGGAGGATGAGTGTGGTATTTGCTTGGAGACCTGCACCAAGATGGTCCTTCCAAATTGCAACCATGCCATGTGCATCAACTGTTACCGAGACTGGTATTGCTCCTTGTTGCTCTTGCTTATCCGTTTGGGGTGTATTATGCTCATATTATTTAAGTACCAACATATCTGAGCCTGGATCATTATCATTTATCAATTAGGGCCCAATATCATACGCTACCATAAAAAAATCGCTAGCGGTTTGAATAGACTGAATGTGATATCGATTTTAAAGATAAGGTTCGAGGAAACGCGTAAGCATTGACGCAGTCTTAACTCTTGATAGCGCAAGGGTGGTTCAATAATTTTCTTAAACTTGTCCTCTGTGGGCTACTTCTACTCACTCATTGTTGGTGCCTTGGTGGGGAGTGGGGAGGGGGTGGTTCAACAACCCAGCATAGTCCTAATGCACTTTTTTTTGTTGCAATTTCATTATTTACAGCTTCCATTTAGTCAAATTCGGATGCTACATTCTCCTGAATGTTTTGGGGGGAAAAATCCATTTTAATCTTCGCTGTGGTTGTGCAGTGCAGCTTATTCTCATCACCCCTCATGTGCTGAGTTGTTTTTTTATTTGTTTTGTACGACCATGGTGGCATGGGAATCCACGTGTTTCTTATTCTAAATTTTTCAGCCTTTTGTTTGTCAACTAGGAGGGATTTTGAGGTGGTCTAATGATCATGTGCCATGTTAGGAGATTCATTCTCTTCATTCCTCCAGTTTAATGACGCATTGGCCAGAGCTTACCAAATTGTTAGAAGCCCCCACGTTTCGTCAAGAATTAGCAATGGTACATCAATGGAATTGAAAGCAGACAACCAGGAGAGTTGTAGCCTTAATAAATCATTAAATCATTATTCATTAGTGCCAACCAACTGCTAAGTTACAAACAAAAATTAAAGGGATAAAAAGGGAGGAGCACATTGACGTGGCATTCTAAATCCTAAATGATACTCTTAGCTGGCAGATCATGCTTGTGTACCAAGGATGTCATCTGCAAGTCATTGCGTTTGTGACAGGTTGTTGCTTTTAATGATACTCATTGATCGGCTGCATCACTAGAAATTTGGCAAAGTCAATAGCTTCCCCAATAACGTTGCTTCAGTTAGATTATGGATACGCTCAATGGGATTGATTATAGCAGTAGATTCTTTTGGTAACCACTGGCCCATCTATTATTGTCAGTAACTGAAAATCCTAGCAATCAGAGGGATCGGGGTAGGATTAAGCATACCGTCATTCCAGTAGATTTTAGTACTGAGCTCCATCTCAACTAGACAGACAGATGCCTCTTCCTCTGCGCTTTAACCCCATTCTGTTTCAAGCAACATAAAGCTGAACTGAATGTATCGTGACTGCAGGTATACAAGATCCAAGTCATGCCCGTTCTGCCGCGGAAGCCTGAAAAGGGTCCGGTCCAGAGACCTCTGGGTACTTACCGGCGACGACGACGTGATCGACACGGTGACCCTGGAGAAGGAGAACGTGAAGCACTTCCTCAGCTTCATCGACAGCCTGCCTCTGATCGTCCCCGACAACATGTTGCTGGTCTACTACGACTACCTAGTCTAACAAAGCTCCCCCTCAGAAGAAGCTCTGGAAGAGGAGAAGGGATCTGGGAAGAAGAAGCGGTGGTGTACAAGCGATGAAGCAAGCAAGGGTTCCGGCAGCCGACCATCCTCTGCGGATCGAGTTGGCAAAGCGAAGCCGTTGCTGACAAACAAAACTCTTGTGGTCTGCCATGCCATTGCACTGGCTTTGCATGATGGCGTCGCTCGCTGTAATAATTGTAAAAATGAAAAATGTCTCGGGTTTTACTAGCTTGGCATTTCTCGTCTGGCAAATTGCCGGACTACTCATTGTGAAGAAAACAGGGGCCTTGGTGCTTTCCATTTCCTCGGCCAGTGCCTTTTCTGCTACTCATACTGCAAAACTACGAATGTTGTGATGGACAACGCTAGATAGCTCTACGGAAATAGAATCGACCAAAGAACTGTAATGTTCGATCTGAACAAACGGAAGGAGGAATGGACATTTTCCATCACTGTTGGATGCTGATGAGAGAGCAAACGAAAGGAAGATAGATGGAGGGCGTTTCAACTATCAACTACCTTACCGGAGCTGGGATTCGGTCGGAATCGATTTGGCCATCGGTTTATTTATGATAGGACACTGAAACTGAAACTCTGGTCGGTTGAAATGTACCTGACAGCGACCACTCATTCTGTATTGTACGCTAGCACAGGTGAGCAGCCAGGGCGTGGTACCTGACAGTGACCTTTGCAAGCCTCCCGTTCAGTTGCTGAGGCCTTGTTTAGTTCGCGGTTAGGAATCATTATTTGACATCGTAGCACTTTTGTTTGTATTTGATAATTATTGTTTAATCATGATCTAACTAGGTTCAAAAGATTCGTCTCGTAATTTACAATCAAACTGTGTAATTAGTTATTTTTTATCTATATTTAATACTCTATGCATATGTCCAAAGATTTGATGTGATGAAGAGAGAGTGAAAAAACTTGGAATCTAAACAAGGCCTGAAATGAAATGGAATCCCTCCGGCCACACGCTCCCAAATACTTCCGGGGCTATGGATGGCAACGGGATGTACCCATCGGGTATCGCCGAAACCTTCTTTTCTCTGCTACAGAGAATTCATCCCGTCTCTGTCCCCGTTAACTGTCTCGGGTACAGATTCTTGCCCATCCCCGTACTTGTCGGGCATCGGTCGGGTAACAGATACCCGACGAGTACTGCATACCCGATAAACAAGGACACTTGGGGGTCGCAGCTTTGCAATCGGAGACGTTTCTTCTTCACCCGGGTATAAGTGTCGGAGTCTCGAAGATGCCGAGGAGAAGGAGCGAGGTTGCGAGGAGGACGAGCAAAGGTGGCAGAGAGACCGAACTGAGGAAGCGAGGGGCACGAGCGCTCGTGAGGCAGGCGTGCTTGTGCTGCTGGCGGAGATGGTGAGGAAAAATTGAACTAGGGTTTCTAGAACACACAAACTATATATATGATTGTTCAGATTTGGACCAAAATACCTATGTTGAGCTTCTTTGGGCCTAATACTTACATGACAGCTCAAATAGTCGGGTTCCCCAACGGGTAACGGGGACGAGTAAACAGGGAACGTTCCCGTACCCGTTATACCTGTCGAGGATGGATTCTTGTCCATTTAGATGCCCGCGGGTAAAGATATGATCACATCCCCGTCCCCTAATGGATCAAATACCCGTCGGGTATCGGGTATCGAGGCCCCGTTGCCATCTTTATCCGGGGCCTGTTTGGAACACTGGACTGAGAAACGTAGGAAAAGAAGAAAACACAGGAATAGAAAGGTATGGTAAGAGTAAAGCAGAGGATTGAAAGAATTCAGGAACTTCAAAAGAGAGGTGTTTGGAACGCAGGAACGAGAAAGTAAATATTGAATTGGAAATGAATGTCAAAGTATCTTCTAACCTTGAAATGACACAGACTAAACACTACTAATCGTATGGTCCATGAATTTATTGGAAAAAAAAATGAAGCAGCCTAGAAGAATCTCACGGCTCATGGACCAAATGCATTACGTGGGGGCCACTGAAAAGGCAGGTGCTCATCTCTGTCGCAAGCGTTTGCCTTGGGCTTTCACGAAAAATTTGAGTCGGAGTAGATGTTTTGGTTCCCGTGTTTTGTGAAGGCCACTCCGCCTTTCCTCCGAAACGGTAGGATTCATTCGTGTGATCCAAACAGCTTGTGACGTCAGTCAACTAAAGGAATCGCTTTCCTGTGAAATTCCTACTAAAACCTCTATTCCTACTAGAAACCTCTATTCCAAACAGGCCCCCAGGACGGAAAATTACCTGCACAAGGTGGGACAGCTCGGGACCGTTCCTTGACGCTAGCCTCTGGTGAAATGAAACGTACACAGGGATGTTGATGCACAAACCATGAGCTCGTCCAGTCCGAAATTGATTTTGGCTTGTTCGCTTGAATTTATCAGTCGACTTATCAGATAAAATCTATAATATTTTTCTCTCATAATAAAATAGCTTCAGCCGACTTATCAGCCAACTTTAATACCAGTCGAACAGGCCCGCATGCCTGAAAAGCTGGCACCTTGCACTGGTGATGCTGGGAGCGTGTGAGGCCACGATCAATTGAAGTCTCTCGAGAAGGACCAGAACCCTAACTCAGCCGGAGAAGAACGGGTCGGAGAACGACGCTGGAGCATTTACAGTTTTGTTATCTGTCAGCATGACTCAAATTTAAGCTTGATCACCTTATTTAGGAAAAAGTCCACATTAACTTCCTCAACTTTTGCGAAAATATGTTTTTCCTCCCTAAACTCTAAAACCGGGTAAACCACCTCCTGAACTTTTAAAACCGTTCGTTTTATCTTCCTGACCGGTTATATGCAGTTTTCAAAGGCGGTTTTGTCTTTTTCTTTTTTTTATTTATTTTAGCTAAATCTTTGAAAAATTATAATAAATCATAGAAAAATCATAAAATAGGAAAACCAATTTTGTTGGACTCCACATGAGTAGATCTATACAGTAAACATATAATATGGTATGCTTTAGTATACTTTTTGTTGTTGTAGCTTTCGATTTATATTTTTCTATAATTAATTTATAGCTGCAGTTTCTATGGTCTAATTATAGTGAAATTTTTATGGTGGGCTAATTATTGTATGCTTGAACTGTAGTAAGTAAAAATTTCATACTCATTGGATCATGTATAACTTAGTTATAGATTTATGAGTATGAAATTTTTACTATAGTTCAAGCATAAAATAATTAGCACATAACTAAGTTATACATGATCCAATGAGTATAAAATTTTTACTACTGTTTAAACATACAAAAATATCCCACTATAAAAATTTTACTAAAATTGGATCATAGAAACTGCAGCTATAAATTAATTACAGAAAATCATAGATCTAAAAGCTACAGTAAAAAATTGTACTAAAGCATACCATATTATATGTTCACTGTGTAGATATTCTCATGTGGAGTCCAACAAAATTAGATTTTTTATTTTATAATTTTTCTGTGATTTACTATGATTTTTTAAAGATACATCCGAAATAAATAAAAAAGAAAAAGACAAAACCGACTTTGAAAACCGCTTATAGCCGGTCAGAAAGATAAAACGAATGGTTTTAAAAGTTTAAGAAGGTGGTTTACCCAATTTTAGACTTCTAAAAGCAAAAGCATACTTTCGTAAAAGTTGAGGAGGTAACCGTTAACTTTTTTTTCTTATTTATCCAAGGTTGAGACCGAAATGTAGGGCCTGATCAGAGTCGACGGCCTGGCTGAGTGTGTTCACCATACTTCACAGTAACGGCCCATAAGGTTACTTGTGGCCCAGCCCACATAAGCCCATCTTAGATGTGCTCTGTGGCTCCCGCTGCGAGCCCTTTTATCCCTTATCCAACCTGATGCCTCACCATTCCGAGCACGCGAGTCTTCCCTGCGCTTGCTCCTCCTCGCCACATGGCGCTGCTCGCCATCCAGGGCATGGCCATGTCCACCGCCGCCGCGGCCCTCCCATCCCACAACCACGGTGCTGTCTCCTCCTCTGTCTCTACCTCCTCCTACGCACTCGGAGCCTCTGCCGCCTTCCCCCGCGTCCGAGCTGCGTTCGCCGTTGGCGCCGTCACGTCGGCCGCCGTCACTCCAGTTCTTGACGGTAAATTAAGCAGCGACCTCCTCACTTCCTTTTTGTCCGAGGTAGTTTCTTTCTGGCACATGTCAAGAGCAATGGCTACTGTTTTCCTCGAATAAGGAAGAAAAGGCAGTGGCTACTAGTATTACAACGACACTTGGGGAAATTCGTTCGAGTTCAATTGGGGTCACCCTATAAAATCTGTAAAATCCTTTAGTAAATCACTATATTCACTATATGATTCAAGGCTCAGTGTACAATGCAGTGTAGCTGACCCCGATGATATTTATGGGAATGAAGATTTTCCTTCTTTGTATAAAATAGTCAAGTAAGGAATTTGTCACTGAAATGGACTCCCCAGAAGAGGTAGAAGTTCTGATGCTGTTAGTCGATCTGGGTTAATTAGACTGATAAAGTTGTTCCACAGGAAGAAATTTAAGGTATTCATATATATGAACTGAAAACTACTACCATAGTACTCCCTATGATCCAAATTATAAGACGTTTTGTTTTTTCTAGATACATAGTCTTTGCTACGTATTTAAATACACACAATATATATAGTAAAAGCAATGTATCTTGAAAGCCAAAACGTTTGGTGCCAGGAGTGAGTGCCGAACAAGGCAGTTAGCTTAATCTCTTGTTTACCACTACTACCTATAGTTTTGGTCGTCTCTGATGCCACTGGCCACAGCTGTTGTAAACACTTATTTCTGCTTTTATTAGTAATACTAGTATAATGCCCGTGCTAACGTAACGGATTTATTTTGGAGACGCACATAAAAACAACCAATGTTTTTTTTCTCCATAGTTCAACTTTTACACAATATCTTTGAGCATGTATATAATCCGGGAAACTAAGAAGTCATAGTAAAGTTTTTTCTCATATAACTATTTAAGTTACATTCTGTCTAAGTCATTAATCATGACTTGGAGATCTTTAGGAAAGTTGTCAAAACATTCGTTTGCACGGCTCTTAAGAATGTCCCCCAAAAATTCCATCCTCAGTGAATTTGATAGCTGCGCATGGTAGATATAATAAGTTAAGTTATTAATTTTGTATGTAGTGTACGGAATATAGTTAGAGAATATATGCTTACAGTGTCGATCGGTGGCAATCTTACACCATCCCATGACTTCATGAAATTGTATACAAGGAAGCCTCCTAATTTTCTGGAGATGAGCATTTGTTTGATTTATTGTACATAAATCAAATAACTATTTTGTGATAATAAGAAAGATGAAACATATTATAGGTGATTACCGGTCTTTATGTTTTGGAACTTTTGTAACACATGCAGGGAATATTCGCTTCCAGTAATAAATATTGTCGTCCCACTTAGAATTTATCAGTTTCATAGCGAGATTGAACCTTTTAGCAATAGTGTGAAATATAGCTATATATGGCATGATTTGATCATAACCCTTGTAACATACATCATCTGGGTGTGGATCCATAATGTGTACAGTTTTCTTTTGCATGTCCATTATAAATAAAGTATAGAGTCCATCTCGATAATATGGCAGTAGAATCTAAAAACATAGACATAGAATATAAGTGTTTAAAAAAGTATAATATATATAAATAAAATATAAAGGAGTACACTGGACATATCTTACATTGCTGCAATCTTTAATTTTGTATTCCATGTCAGGCCAGCACTCGAGCACTTTTGCCAGTTTCTTGTGGTAAGCAGAGGAGTTTGCCGAGTGTTTTCTTTTTTGCACTCGGCAAATAAATAAAATCTTTTTTCTGAGAAAGAAGAAGAAAAAAAATGAAAAAAAAACTTTGCCGAGTGTCCAGATCTGGGACACTCGGCAAACGACAAAATTTACTTAATTCGAGTCTCTGAAAAGGAGGAGAGGTAAGCGAGAGCCAATGACATGCGAGGTCCATGGGTGAAGTGGCCGGCTCCTATTGGTTGTTGTGACGTGGTTGGGAGCTGGTCATTGGGTGCCTTCGGTGCTGCCTCATCCCTTCCCATCCACGTGCACCGACTTCAGAGAGAAAAAGAGAGAACAGAGAGCGGGAGAAAGAGAGAGAAGGAGACGGCAAGGAGAAAGCAAGCAGGGCGAGGCGGAAGTGCATGGCGCCGGCGTAGCAAGGCAAGGCGGCGATCCCGGCGCAACAAGCCAGTAGAGGCGATCTGGCGGCAAGGCGCTTAAGCGTCGAGGCGAGGCGGAGCGAGCAAGCAGCGAGAGCGGCGCAGGTGGTGCTTGCTGCAGCACGCAGCGGAGCAAGGCGAGGCGCGGCGAACGACATCTTCCGTCCTTCCTCATTGTCCAATGTAGCAACAAGGGAGAAGAGGGCAGGGCAGAGCTGGGGGAGAAAGGGAGAGCAGAGCAGAGATGCAGAGCGGAGGGAGAAGGGGGAAGCAAGGGAGCAGCGCAGTTCGGCTTGTCGGCGCAGGGCGATGGCGGCGCTTGGTGGCTTCACGACCGCGCACGAGGCAGCCCTGCCCCTCCCGTCTATGGCGCAGGGCGGCTCGGCCCCTCCCGGTGATGCGGAGCAGCAGCAGCAGCAGCAGCGGGTGGCGGTGCAGATCCGCCCTCCTCCCCTCCCTCCATGGCTCCACCGGCAGGTGGCATCGCGGATCCGGTGGGATGGAGCCACCACGGCGCGGATCCGGCGGAGAGGTCCTCCGGCGGCGGATCCGGTGGGTTGGATCCCGGTGGCGGTGGATCCGTGGATCTGACGGTTAGGAGCCCTTTGGCGGCAGGCTCCACGGCGAGCAACGCGGCGGCGGCGGGCTCCATGGCAAGCTGTCTCTCGGTCAATTGGCACTTAGCGATGGATTGGAGATCAGCAACAGCAAGCATAGATTGCACACCAACTCACGGTGTTAGCTATGTCGGGATAGACGAGGCACCAGACCGCGCCTTGGACATCGACAATACCTGCCCGCTCGGCAGGGCAGGTCGGGCGGTGTTTTCAGCAAGCTTGGAGGCGGTGGCGCATCCGGCGGCGTCGCGACCAGTGGCGTTGAGGCGTCGAGGGGCGTGGGCATGATCGTGATTGATCGGGATATCTTTTTTCCACGCGTGCGTGATTGTGGGTAGGGGCTGCGGGCTTGTGGCCTTGGGTGGAGGGGGAGATGCGGGCATGATCGTGATTGACGGGAGTTTGTTTCCCCGCTCGTGCATGATTTCGGGGAGGGGTTGCGGCCTTGTGGGGGAGGGGAGCGGAGACGCGTGCGACGGCGATTTTGTTTCCACCTGATTGTGCGTTGAAGCCTGGAGGGTGGGGAGATCCAAATAACGTTCGCCACCGGATCGAGTTGAACCTTGTGAGGAAGGATTAGGAGCCATAGATTTTAATGATGTTAAAATCTTGGGTGCAATTTCATTGGTGCACAATAAATGGCTCCCTCAGCGGGGGACGTATTGTTTGGTATATCTAAAATAGTTTAGATTGGCCCCTTATAGTAGAGATACAAAGAGTCAAAGATGCGTGCTTCTCACGCCTGTACTTCAAAGAGGACAGTTGTAATTAATCATGATTTCAATTCAAATTCTGAAATTATAATGTCCAAAGCCAACTCCAGAATTTTACTCTCTGATTACTAGAACCCAACTGGGTTGCAATCCATTTTTGGCTTCTGTTTATACCAATACTGATGACTTTATTTGCTCTTGCTCAGTCTATTGTGGGAGAGGGGACAAGAAGACGAAAAGGGGCAAAAGGTTCAACCATTCATATGGCAATGTGAGTCCTCCAGCACAATTTTCATCGCATTTTGGTTTTTATGATTCTGTCTTATCTAGCTGTCTGACCATGTTAGGCGAGGCCACGCAACAAGAAGAAGGGAACTGGGCCTCCGCGGCTCTTTGCTCCTCCAGCGCCTCCAAGGAAAGACCAGTTCGATGACGGGGAGATCATTTCAATCGAGATTGATGAGGACATCCTGGAATAGGTTGTCCTGAGTTTTGCTTTGCTTTATATTTGCCCTGAGCTTAACTGGCCTAGCTTGTACCAAATCGAATACTGCATATTAAGTAATTATTTCCTCGCCTATAAATGTCAATGTACAGGCTGCCACACTTTTCTTTGGCTAGTAATTTTCCAACTGCTGAGTTGTTTTTTACTCCATCCTAAAAAGAATCACTGTGAAGGGCGGGCCACCGCCTGTGACCGGAAGGTCCCGGGTTTGAGTCGCGATCTCCTCGCATTGCACAGGCGAGGGTAGGACTTACCACTGACACCCTTCCCTAGAGCTCATACATAGTGAGAGCTCTCTGCATGTACGCCTAAAAAGAATCACTGTGCGTTTGAACTAAGTAATAAACCTTTAAGTTTGACTAGGTTTATATAAAAAAATTATCAACATGTCTTTAAATATGTTTATTATAAAAAAATATTATATGATTCATCTAGCTATAATTATTACGATTTGAAAAGAGAATGACATTAATTTTGGGAGGGGGAGATTACACGCTAACAGCTAAAACAAAATCCTGCATATCTTACTACTGAATTATTCATACACGCTAACAACTAAAACTGATTTATTCATACACGCTAACAGCTAAAACAAAACCATGGATACACAACTTTGGTTTGTTAAAGCTGGCAAGATCTTGACTTGCATGCTGAACTATGGTTCTGAAAGAATCGTGTTGTGTTATTAATTTGTGCTGCAATGTACATGTCATGTTTTGTTTCAAACTTCAGCTAACCAGCGGTGTGGTAAATCTCTCGTGACTTTGTCTCCTCTCAGCAAAATATGATCCAAACAAGTTGCTGTCTCCAACTCAGCATATAGAATGGTTTTTGCCGATACATAAACCAGTATTACAGCCTAGTAGTGAACAAAAAAGGGACTGCTCGATTCTCCATCGACAGGACCAAATTACACGAAATTTAACACCAAAGAGACTAGTTATTATACGAATATAAAGATAACCATCATCCACATAGAAGCATGTTTTTTTTATGTCCGAACATAACCTCAAACGAGCAAACCACACTCAGCAACCTGCTGGTAGGCAGGAGTTCCAAAACGGGCAAGCAAAGAGAAGCAACTCAGTACTTGTAGTCCTTGACGTGGAGGCTCTCGGTGTCAGCGGCAGCATCACCCTTGTAGGTGCCAAGGGTAGCCTCAGAATTGGCCTTGCACCTGGCGAGGAAGGCCGCCCTAGCCTTCTCAATGTTCTCCACCTTGCCAGCCCAGGCCTTGAGGGTGCTCGCCTGGAGGGCACGGCCGAAGGAGAAGGACAGGGACCACGGCTTCTTGGTGCTGAGCTTGTTCATGGCATTGAGGTTGAGGGTGGCCTCCTCCTCGCTCTGTCCACCGGACAGGAAGACAACAGCAGGCACAGCAGCAGGGACGGTCCTCTGGAGGGTACGGACGGTGTACTCAGCAATCACCTCAGGGGCCACCTTCTTAGAGTCGGAGCCTGGAGTCACCATGTTGGGCTTCAGGAGGGTACCCTCCAGGAGGACATGGTGCTCGTTGAGAGCCTTGTAGCAGGCAGCAAGGACGGTCTCAGTGACGTAAGCGCAGCGATCAATGTCGTGAGGGCCATCAATAAGGATCTCAGGCTCAACAATCGGCACCAGACCGTTCTCCTGGCAGATGATGGCATAGCGAGCCAGACCCTGAGCGTTCAGGTCAATGGCAAGCTGCGATGGCTCATTGGGGCCGATCTTGAGAACAACACGCCACTTGGCAAAGCGGGCACCGGCCTCGTAGTACTTGGCGCAGCGCTTGCCAAGGTCATCATGGCCCTGAGTGGTGGTCTCCTTGTCGGTGCCAGCAACCTCAATGGTGCCCTTGTCGACCTTGATGCCAGGGAGGACGCCTCCTCCTTGAGGACATCGACAAAGGGCTTGCCATCCTTGGTCTTCTGGTAGAGGGTCTCCTCAAAGAGGATCACACCGCTAATGCACTGGAGAGCACCAGGGCAGCAGAAAAGGAGCTCACGGAGGGCACGGCGGTTCTCCTCCACGTTCTCAACATTGATGCTGGAAAGGCGCTTGCCAATGGTGCCAGTGGACTCATCAGCAGCAAGGATACCCTTGCCAGGGGTGCCAATGTAGGCAGCATTCTTGATGAGCTCATCTGCAAAATAACAAACACAGAAATTTAATTAGTGCAAGAATAGTGGGACTTGACAATCAATAAGCATAAGCATGGTTAGGCCATCCTGAATAATACAAAATCACTACAATTATTAATTCAGGAAGTTACTACTGGTTAACCAAAAACTGCTTTATATATAACTATATTACCATAAGTATGCTTTATATATAAACTGTATTATCATAAACATCATCATGACTAAAAGGAAGCACAGATCAAGATTAGACTAGCACAGTAAGCTTAAAACCATTTATAGATCTGACTATCATAGATGCAAGCATATAGCATCGACTATCCCATATGCATGCATATAGCATCTATTCTAGCAGCCATGACATGACAGGAAAGTATTTAGATTGAACAAGCAGGTAATATCATTTGAAGCAAGCACACAAAAACTACAACATGAGCCACCAGTGCATGCCAGCGGGAGAATTTAAACAAGCACACAAAAACTACAACATGATCCACCTGTGCATGCCAGCAGGAGAATTTATATTTCATCATGAACCAACATACCAAACCGACATAATCTAACCCACCGTGTGCCTCAATTGGAAACAGCATGAACAGATAGATGCATACCACTCTATGTATAGATAAAATCAAAACAAAAATAAGCGAATCCCATATCAAATTAACCGATCATAGAGGCATCACCTGCTCTATCACCTAAACCCTTTTGGCAACCACCAAACCCCTAAAAGCCAAACACAAGCAGTCACTAAAAGCCAAACGCAAGTAGGCACGACCGCACAAAGCCTGTACGGATCTACAAAAATTCCACAAATCCTACACCCAAACGGGTCTCTCAGAGCTAAACGAATCGTTAGCATACTCGTCAACACAGCTAGATCTGAGGGCACCAAGAACGAACAAGTAACAGATCTACGATACACAAGACCGAACGACATCACAAGCAGATCAGCAACGAACGAGGATACAAACAGGACCGGGGAAGGAGGAGACGACGAACGCACCCTTGTACTTTCCGCAGTAGGCCGACATGATCGATGGTCGACGGAGGCTACGAGGATTGCAGGAGGAGGCGGGTGTTGTTGGGAGGAATGGTTAGGCAGACGGAGACGGGGGATGAGGAGGACGGGCCGAGGGTGTATTTAAAGACGGGGGTTCCGGGTTCGGGCTTGGCGAAGGGGAAAAAAACCAGACAAAAAAAAAAAGCATCTGATCTGGGTGCGCCACCAGACCTTGCGGATCGGAACCTTGCGCGGCGCGGCGCGGCGCGCGTGGTTCGGTGCTGCCCCCGGTTTTCATCTGTATTTTCGTCGACGCCCTTTGGATTTTCTGGTCGGCAACGTAACAGGTGGAAACTAATTTTAAAACTACCAATTACGATGCCGATCCAACGAATGACGTGAGATGTGGAATTTTTTTGCGCTTAAATTCCCTACCCACCGGCCTTTTTTTTACGCTTAAGCTACCTCACCATATCTATTGGATCATCATCTAGTGATCTTGATCAATAGTTTTCAGGTTTACACAGGTCAATTGGTTTACACCTGATACGTTGGCCGGACCGGTTCTCTTTCTCCACGAGGCATATCTATTTTACCATATTTTTTACTGTTATACATAGTGTAAATTGCATCGGTGCCATCGAGTCTTTTTGTTGTTCATAAAAACTCTTTCTAGCTTAGAATTAGAATAACTAAGGGATGATTGATGAATATGATGCCTATCTTATCGGTACCAGATGTAAATACTCTACATACATATTTTGTGGTGGTTTTCATACCTCTGTATATTCCGGGATGCAGTTCAATATGTTGTAATCTTATTGTCCAAGTAATTATTTTTGTTAAATATGTGTTTTAGTTGTGTACATATGTAGATTCAATTATCATAGGCCCAACCGAATTCCCAGAGAGGTAACTCCAGAAAGATACAATAAATTAAGATTAAGTAGTAGGAATCAACGAGCATGTTGCAATAAATAAATAAAAACTATTTCTTTTTTTCCCATTTGCCATGGACGCTCAACAAAAAGGCATAATTCCCACTTCTTCCCGGGTGCCGCACGAACCACGAAGCACTCCCCTCGAGCGAGCGCAAACCCGACCGGTCTGACGGTCCGGGCCGGGCGCACTTTCGTCCAACCGTGCCACCAACCCCCGGTCCGCGAGTAGCCCGTAGCCCAAGCCGCCCCAGCCCCCAGGCGTGACGCAGCGTCGCAATATACCAACGCCGCCTGCTGCGGGTCCCCCGCGCGTGACACCTTGCCGCGCCGCAGACCCCGCCGGTCCACCCGTGTACGGCGTACCGCACCGCCTGCGGATGGGGCGGTTTTGTCGCCGGCCGCACGGAGCGGACGGAGGGGGGAGGGCAGCGCGCGTCGTCGCGGCTTCGGCTTCGGCTTCGGGCGTCCGCAGCGGCGCACCAAAACCGTCGGTCGAAAGCGCGGTTTCCGGCCCACCACCACCTAAACCTGGTGCCGCCTCCCCCCCTCCCGTTTTCGGGCTGCGGGCTGCGGCTGCGGCTACGCCCCGGTTTTGCAGGTCGGCTCCCGTGATCCGCACACATGATGGACGCGCGCCCACGGTTCCCTCCGGCTGAGTCCGCTCCACCCAAACCCTTTTTGCCTTCCGTCCCTCTGCTCCCTCCTGTGCTCACAAGTTACAACAGCCTCGAGCTTTTCCGCTCCCGTTTCACCGCGCTCACGCGCTCATTCCCTCGCGAGCCCGGCTCCTTGTCCTTGTCGGGCGACGGCTGCGCCTGCGCGGGCGGCACGGCGCCTTCCTCCCGTGCACGTACAGGTTCAGCGGTGCCGATCACGGTCGCAGCTCGCAGCATGACGTCGACTCGCCCAAACCTTCCAGAGGCAGGCCGCACTCCGCCGCAGGCAGGTCTTTGGCGGCGTGCGTCCAAGTGGTGGCGGCATCGCTGTGCCTGTGCCGGACGGGACCGGACCGCTGGACCATGACCGTCGTCTCGCAAGTGCGACACGGCATCCGGTGCTCGGGCCATGGACTTTTCACGTGGCATGACACATAATGGAACGCGTTCACCGGTCGCCGTCGCGGCTTTCCTTTTTGAATTTTGAACGGAGACGAAAGCCATGGCAGCTTCCACTTTCCAGAGCCGTGGTTCGTATTCAAATCGCAAGGTGTGCGATGCGTGCGCCGGAAAGGCGAGGAAGCAGCGGTGTTTTACGTGGCAGCCGCCGTAGGTGACTGGCTGGCTATTGTGGAATATACTTTTGGTCTTCCACGGGGTCACATTCACATCGGTGCGCACCTGCACGCAGCCTTGGGAAAAAAGGATGCCAGCAACTGGTCTGTGGTCGGTCTCACCAGAGACGGCTTTGACAGGTCAGTTTGACAGAGACTTGGAGTTGAGAAATGCCTTGGGACATCGGTGATGGGGCAGCAGTTGTTTCTAATGAGGAGCGACCTGGACAGCATGATACACAGCCCGTCCGGCTGGGCTGGCTGGTGCTGGCCAGTCCTCTCCCGCGGGCACTGTTCACATAAACAATATCTTTTAGATAGGACAGTATTTTTTTCTCATACTGAAACCCAAGTAGATGATCTTTCTCAAAAACCAAAGAACGAACCAGCCGACTCTGCCGAACAAGCCGACAATCGTTGTTATAGCCTTTGTCACTCATCATTTTTTAATACAAGCAGCAAAAGTAGAATCTTGCTACATCAAGGCATGGAATTCTATGATACAATAGTGAGTAGTAGATGTTAACTGAAACAGTTGTTCAATGACTAGTATCAGATTAAATACTCCTAGGCTTCCGAGAGAGGAATCGAATTAAATGTGCTGTGTTGCAAGAAAAGTTTGAAGCTTACTCTCAATGTCATAAGAAATCCAAACAAATTGAATATTGAACAATAATGCTTGAAAGGAGATGTCAGGCTTCACGCGTTTGACCTTGCAAAAGAAATGTCAAGTGCAATGATACGCATTGTAATAATGAACTAATGATAGAACCACGTCTACCCAGACTAACAACAGATAGACTGTCAGTCTGTCACACACACCTCTGTCCGCTCACTAATAAGGCAGAACAAGGAACCAAGTCGATGAATCAACAAATGAACCAAAGGCAACGAAACCATCTCACCAATATGGAACATTTCACTTCTTCAGCCAGGCAGTTACATATCTATAGTGTTACAAGAACTATGAGGTGCAGCCCTTTGAAGTGGCGCCGATTGGACACCACAAAATTTAATATGAATGAACCTAATAACCAATAAACAATCAGAGAAGGGAGAGAGGGAGGCAGGAAAGATGAAAACAAAAGGAGGTGTACAACAAGAAGCCCCGCCAAATCGAGGGCTGAATCCCTGTTTGGCCTTCCTATACATCATATTTCTTTGGCTGATGCCATTGCACTAGAGTTCTTGACAGGTAACCAAGCAATGATTTATTAGGAGGGTATGTCCTCTTGCCATATAGATGCTTCCCTCCGAGATCAGTATACTTTGAACTGTTCTCTCTTTCGATCTGCAAAACCATTAAAAATGATATGTTTAGGAAAACCTAAACATTAAGAGGCATTTTGTATGGTGAATTTTCTTTAAATATTTTCAAGCAAAATGACTTGTTCTCAAAGAGGAAAAGGCCCAAGAATATGTTGCATGTACCTTGCTTATTTTCCCATCTCTCAAGTAGTATCGGATACCAGACCAATTGATTGATTGGGAGAAATGTGATCTGAATGCAGATATTGGATAGAGGAAATTGTCTACCAACAAAGCAATGAACACCTGAAATTGAAGCCCAGCCATAATAAGATTACTAAATAGGTTATCACAGGGGAGAAAATCTCAGGGTCCTAAAATTATTTGGTGTGGTGAAAAGGGATACTCACAAGCCCCCAATTGTACGAATCAAGAGATACTTTCGGTCCTTCAGGGGATAGCATATTGCATAGTTGAATTTCCACCTTTGTCAAATTCCACATTGAAACAAGCTCGATGAGAGTGCATATGAACAAGAGGCCCACTAGGAACAAACCTGAAATAGCATGCCACAAGATAACAAAAGTGTGGTGAGACATTTTGACAACAAAAAGGTTTGGGGTTGGAAGGCAAGGAACTGACCCCAAGATGAATCGGACGCTTCCTTTACAACTTTGCTGTACGGTGCTCGAAGAGCAGCTAAAACATGGACCAAAGCCATAATATATGGGCAGACAAACCCCCATGACAGATAGCAATGACTTGTAAATAATGCACGGTTCATCATCCAGTTGACATTCGATACATATGACTCAAGAACAAAAGTTTGTTTCCTGAGGTAATTCCAGTATCTGCATGAAAAATAAACATGTATATGAAGTGATAGTTAAGCCTAGTTGCTTGTATCTTACTTTTCTGCAGTTACTATTCACTGTCATGTAATTTTCAGGTTCCTTGGCTTCCAAGTAGGAATCGAAGCATCTGCTTTACATAGCAGAATATGCTAAGAGTAGGTAGAGGTAGCAAAAGTCACTTTGCTCTATATAAGCAGTGGCAGACCATCTTGTATCCCAAGTATTGCAACTTCATTTCAATCCAAGCGGCCTAGTGGCCAAGCTGCCCTCTGAGCTTTCTACAAAATATGAAATCCAATTTCTTATGTCCAGGCAACAATTGGTATCAAGAGCCTAGGGTTCTAGTGAGTGAGAGCCATGTCCACCGAGAGCCAAATCGTCGAGCGTCGCGCCGCCCGTCGAGGAGGAGCAGTGATCAACCCTCGGGACGGCCCGGCCAGCCTTTGAGCCGGAGCTGACCGACAGCAAGCGCGCTTTTTGCCGCCAGCAGAGGCAGCAGGCTGCGACGGCGGCGTCGAGATGGTCGGCAAGTGAATGCTGCAGCTCGAACCGCGATGGTGGTGCAGCTCTGCAACGCTTTCGCTTGGAGCCGCCGGGAGGATCATGCAGCCCGCGCCGCCGCCGATCGCCGTCACCGAGCGGCGGCGTGGCGTCGCGGGCGTTCGCCGTCTTCGCAGACCATCTACTACCTCGACTCGGCGAAACGCCATGGCGATGCTCACCATGAGCAACTACCATGAGTGGAGCTTGCATAAGGTCAAGCTGCAAGCTCGGCGGCTTTGGGAGGCGGTTCACGTCAGCGGCGTCCACTACGACGACGATTGCCGGGCCTTGGAGGCTCTGTGCGCCACCGTCCCCACCGAGCTCGGTGCCTCCATCGCCAACAAGGCCACGACGAAGCTGGCGTGGGACGCAATCGCCGCGGCGCGCGTTGGAGGAGATCGCGTACGCCGGGCGACGCTGCAGTGGCTCCGAGGAGAGTGGGAAGCCCTCGCCTTTTAGCCCGGGGAACAAGTCAAGGACTTCACCGTGCGGCTGACCAATCTGATGGAGCAAATGGCGCGCAACGGCGACACCGACTTGACGGAGGAGCACGCGGTGGAGAAGTTCCTCCGCTGCATGCCGAAGAGGTACGTGCGGATCGTTAATTCAATCGAGACGCTACTCGATTTCGAGCAGCTCACCGTCGAGGACTTCACCGGGCGGCTCAAAGCGGTGCAAGACCATGAGCAGGCGTCGGATCCCGAGCCGGCCACCGTCAGAGGCAAGCTGTTGTACACGGCCGAGCAGTGGCGCGCCTTCGAGAAGAAGGAGGGCGCTGGATCGTCCAAGGATCGTCGTCGGTGTCCCCGTGGCGGCAAGAAGAACAAGCCCAAGGGTGATCGCGACGGCGGCGGCGGACAAGCGGACAAGGCAGGCGTCGGTGGCGGCGAACGCAAGGCAAACCGCAACGACACCTGCCTCAACTGCAACCGCGCTGGACACTGGGCCAGGGACTGCCTTCATCCCCGGCACGAGCGTGGCGGCGCGGCGAACGTTGCAGAAGCAGAGGAAGACGCTGCTCTGTTTCTCGCGCACGGGTTCCTGGAGCAGTGGAGCTGGATGCGGAAGGGAGCAGCGGCAACGCTCAAGCTTCGACCTTCTGCACCGAGTCCGCCGTCGACCTCGACTTCGAGGAGCCGCGAGCCCGTGTCTTCCTCAACACCGGTTCCGGCGGTGACAAACTCGATGGCTGGTACCTCGACAGCGGTGTGACCCACCACATGACCGGTCGTCGCGAGCTGTTCACCGACCTCGACTGCTCTGCCAGAGGCACGGTGAAGTTCAGCGATGAGTCGAAGGTGAAGATCCATGGCTTCGGCTCCATCATCCTCGAGGCGAAGACCGGCGAGCACCGGGTGCTTCACGGCGTCTACTACATCCCGGCGCTCCGCAACTCCATCATGAGCCTCGGCCAATTGGATGAAGGCGGCTCAAAGGTGGAGATTGATCGAGGTGTGCTGAGGATTTGGGACCAGCGTGGCTGGCTTCTCGTCAAGATCCGGCGCGGCGCCAATCGCCTCTACGTCCTCCACCTCGAGACGGCTAAGCTGCTCTGCCTCGCTGCGCGCAAGGATGACGAAGCATGGCGCTAGCATGAACGCTACGGCCACCTCCACTTCGACGTGCTCCACAAGCCCGCCAAGGACGACATGGTGCGCGGGCTGCCGGCGATCAAGCATGTCAGGCAGTTCTGCGGCCCCGTGACGCCGGCAACTCCCGACGGCAGACACTATTTCCTGCTGCTAGTGGACGACGCCACACGGTACATGCGGGTGGCCCTCCTGACGACCAAGGACGCGGCTGCGGACACCATCATGCACCTCCAAGCTGTGGCCAAGAAGGGGAGCGGGCGCAAGCTCTGGGTGCTGCGCACTGATAACGGCCAGGAGTTCACCGGGGCAGAGTTCGTTGTCCATTGCGCGGATGAAGGCATCCAACGCCCCCTACTCGCCGCAGCAGAATGGGGTCGTGGAAAGGAGGAACCAAACGGTGGTGGCCATAGCTCATGCACTGCTAAAGCAACGAGGTATGCCAGCCAGGTTCTGGGGAGAGGCCGTGGTGACCGCGGTCCACTTGCTGAACCGGTCGCCCACGAAGAGCTTGCTGGGCAAGACTCCCTATGAAGCCTGGCATGGAAGAGCGCCGGCGGTTGGTCACCTGCGCACATTCGGCTGCCTCGCCTTTGCCAAGGAGCTGAACCAAGTGAAGAAGCTGGATGATCGCAGCCGGCCTGGCGTCTTCATCGGATACGCCGACGGCGCCAAGGCGTACCGCGTCCTTGACCCGGAGACCCAGCGCGTGCGGGTGACCCGCGACGTCGTCTTCGACGAGAGCCGCGGCTGGGATTGGACCAAGGTGGGAGAAAGCTCGGTGTCGACAGTGGAAGAGTTAACCGTCGAGTACCTGAGGAGCAGAGGGGCAGGGGGAGCGCAAGGCGCGTCTTCGTCGACATCCCCTGTTTCGGCCTCTGCTTCGGCGTCTGCTTCGCCGCGCTCACCATCACCAGCTCCGGGGGAGCCCGGGAACACGGCGGCAGCAGCTGGCACTCCTCCACCGGCCTCACCAATGGCGCCATCAGCCGCGACATCATCTTCTTCCCCTACTGCCACACCGCCGCCCGCTAATCAGCCCCACATCGAGTTCGCCACGCCGCTGGAGGATGACGAGGATCGTCTGGACGCGTTCTATGACGACGAACCCCTCCCCTACCGCACGATGATGAACATCATCGGCGACGAGTCTCCACCAGGGCTAGCGCCGCGTCTATTCGCCCAGCTGCACTTGACTCATGCCGGCGAGCCAACCAATTACGTGAAGCGCAAGGCGATCCAGCTTGGGAGGTCGCCATGAAGCAGGAGCTCCAGGCTGTGGAGAAGAACAAGACCTGGGAGCTCGTTGATCTGCCTACCGATCACCACCCGATCACCCTCAAATGGGTCTTCAAGCTGAAGAAGGACGAGAAGGGGGCGGTGACCAAGCACAAGGCGCGGCTGGTGGCACGAGGTTTCGTCCAGCAAGAGGGTGTCGATTACGACGATGCGTTCGCCCCCGTGGCGCACATGGAGTCGGTCCGCGTCTTCCTCGCGCTGGCGGCTCAAGAAGGATGGCGGGTGCACCACATGGACGTGAAGTCCGCGTTCCTCAACGGCGACCTCAAGGAAGAGGTGTACGTGCGTCAGCCGCCTGGCTTCGCCATCGTCGGGAAGGAGGACAAGGTGTATCGCCTGCGCAAAGCCCTCTATGGCCTGCGGCAGGCACCGCGCGCCTGGAACGCAAAGTTGGACGCCACACTCAAGGAGATGGGCTTCCACCAGAGCGCGCACGAGGCGGCGGTGCACCGGCGAGGCAGCGGGCGCACTGTCCTGCTCGTCGGCATCTACGTCGACGACCTCATCATCACCGGCGCCGAGGAAGAAGTGAAGAAGTTCAAGGCGCGGATGAAGAACAAGTTCGACATGAGCGACCTCGGGCTCCTCTGCTTCTACCTCGGCGTCGAGGTGCGCCAGGATGCCAGCGGCATCACCCTCCGTCAGGCTCACTACGCCAAGCGGATCCTCGAGCTCGGTGAGATGGTTGGCTGCAACCCCGCCCACACGCCAATGGAGGAGAAGTTGCGGCTCAGTCGAGAGAGCACTGCGGAGGAGGTGGACTCCACGCACTACCGGCGGCTTGTCAGCAGTCTCCGGTACCTAGTGCATACCCGGCCGGACTTGGCGTTCGCAGTCGGGTACGTGAGCCGGTTCATGGAACGGCCCACGGTGGAGCATCTACAGGCGGTGAAGCGCGTTCTTCGCTACGTGTCCGGGACCCTGGACTACGGTCTGCACTACAAGAGGGCTCCTGGCACGGGGCGCTTCATCGGCTACTACGACAGTGACCTTGCCGGCGACATCGACACAAGCAAGAGCACCAGTGGAACCATGTTCTTCCTGGGTGACTGCTTGGTCAGCTGGTAGTCCATCAAGCAGAAGGTTGTGGCGCTGTCAAGCTGCGAGGCAGAGTACATCGCCACCACCACTGCAGCAACACAAGCTCTGTGGCTGTCCAGGTTGCTCGGGAAGCTTCTTGGCAGAAAGGTTGATGTGGTGGAGTTGAAGGTGGACAGCAAGTCTGCTTTAGCTCTGGCCAAGAACCCAGTCTTCCATGACAGGAGCAAGCACATTCGGATCAAGTACCATTTCATCAGGGATTGCTTGAAGGAAGGGAGCATCAAGGCCAACCACATCGCCACTACTGATCAGCTGACAGACATACTCACCAAGTCACTGGGCAAGGCCAAGTTCTAGGAGATGAGGAGGAGAGTTGGTCTGAAGCAGATCACTCAGCACTAGGCTTAGGGGGAGATTGATAGTTAAGCCTAGTTGCTTGTATCTTACTTTTCTGTAGTTACTATTCACTGTCATGTAGTTTTCAGGTTCCTTGGCTTCCAAGTAGGAATCAAAGCATTTGTTTTACATAGCAGAATATGCTAAGAGTAGGTAGAGGTAGCAAAAGCCACTTTTCTCTATATAAGCAGTGGCAGACCATCTTGTATCCCAAGTATTGCAACTTCATTTCAATCCAAGCGGCCTAGTGGCCAAGCTGCCCGCTGGGCTTTCTACCAAATCTGAGATCCAATTTCTTATGTCTGGGCAACATGAAGAAAACAATATTAGTTAAGATGCATACATTGGTTTAGCATAAGCATGTGCACAGAAAAGAAACCCAAAGCATTGTGGCACACTGGCACTAGTAGAAATCCATAGTATATTAGTGTTTTTTCTTGAATAGTATAATAGTGTGTGAAAACATAACTCCCAGTAGGTTAATTTGGCCAAGCACCCTAGAAACGGTAAGAAACCAGAGTAAATCAAGGGCCCCTATCCAACTATCTCCAGCAATTGCAATCATTGTTGCACACCAGAAACCAGAGTTGTGCCACCACTGTACCAGGTATTATGTACCACTCACCACTACACATATGATGAAGATCTTAAGCCACGTATTTTTCAATTGATGGAGCATATTGTATTGCTTATTTTCATTGACCCACCTACATATCCATCATGGTTTTTCACAGAAAATATGTTGGGCGGGACATCTCAACAGTTTAGCGTAAAAAAAGATATATTGGGTGCTCTTTTTGGCCCCCGCCTTGAACCTAGCAAACTTGCTTCGCAAATAGAAACTTTGTCATTGTGACAGAATGAATGGGACTTATGTGATTCACTCTTTCTTTTACTGCCCTCAAATAAGCTGCATAGCTTTCCAATGCAAAATTTGCTGTACCTGGAGAAGCTAAGATCACTGGCAAGAGGGTGTGGAAACACAGCAACAGGAGGTGAAGATATGAGCCTTTTGTGCTGTCCTGTGAAAGATACAGTTAAATTATTATAAGCAAATGCTGTGTGGTCAAAAGGTATAGACCAAGAACACAAAAGATTGATATGAACAAAGTTAGAAGTCCCAAATAGAAAAATGATTGAAAATCATAGCAGCCCTTGGCCTTTAAGCATAAAAGTAATTATCAGATTGTATTTCATTCCTAATGCTAAATTTCGGCCTTTTGTAACAAAAGAGGCATAACTTCTGGCAAAGAAGAATTACCTGCTATTGCAGCGAGTGTCATATCATCTGAGTAACCACCATCTCTTAATCCACTGACAACACCATATCGGTCTTGCCTAAAATCATCAGCATGCATCTAAAGTGAAGCCTTGTTAGAAACACTATGGATGATTAAAGTTTATACAGAGCAAATCTAGAGAAAATGTTCCCATCAAGAAATAGACTATATATACCATCATACAGCCACCCCACAAGAAGAAAGTCTTCCCACCAGTTGCAAATCCCATCGAGCAAGGCTGCAGTATGGTTATTGTCACTAAATTTCAAGGATGATCAATAGTGAAAATGAACAATGGACATACACACAAAGAACTACATTACTAACTAGCAAAACTAAAAGATAGAATGACAGGGTAATATATGCTAACGAGGAAACATGATGCGGCTAAAAGAAATAGCCCTTTGGATGTTGGTAATGCAAGCCTTTATGTCACAAACAATCAAATCGTTAACCAAAGAGATGCAAACACTACGGAAGGGACAGATACTATTACATTGCAGAACAGTGATGAAATTTCTCGGTGGTTGACATTTTCTCAACATTAATGTTGCTTAGAATTGAAGGGCGGGCTTGGTGCAAGCGGTAGAGTCTTACCGCCTGTGACCGGAAGGTCCCGAGTTTGAGTCGCGGTCTCCTCGCATTGCACAGGCAAGGGTAAGGCTTGCCACTAACACCCTTCCCCAGACCCCGCACAGAGCGGGAGCTCTTTGCACTGGGTACGCCCCCTTTTTTTTAATGTTGCTTAGAATTCTGTTTTGGTGGAATAATAGGTACTGCGTTTAACAGATAACATGACTAGATCAGTAACATGAGGGGACTTTTTAATGGTGTAGATGAAAAGAGAAAAGAGAAAAAGATCAAGAATGCGTAGAAGCAATAACAAAATTATTAATGCGCGAGGCAGTGTCTTAGCACATCGGAATAAACAACTTAATCCATGGAATAACAGCACACAATGTAGATTCTAGATTAACTTTCTTGTATTTAATGAAAGGACAGGCAGACACCCATAACATATGGTTCTAATTAAATAACTTCATACCATGTGGTATTCATATATGCAATAGCTGCCCAAACTGCCAGAAGGTAAGTCAAGGGGATATCCAGTTTGTATAAAGATCTGCCAGACACAAAAGCATACAATGTTAATGCGGCGAGGGCAATAGAAGAAGGGAGGAGGGGTTCACGAAAAAGCAGACCTCAGGATTCTTCTCCATTTCTTTTGTGAGAGCTCCGATAGTCCCAGGATGCAGCCTCACATCATCGTCAAGAAACAAGACATACTTGGTATCCTTGTGCATCTTTTCAACACCGATCTGTTTCAGTTCATGAGTAATGAGTCAACTTATTGGGTTTTTTTGGTAAAAACAAAACAAGGCCAAGAGATGACCATATAGTAACCGCAGTAACAGTCAAAATGTGTGGCATTTGTTCATATTCAGTGTGACTATTCTCATGCTTTAGTTACTATAAAAGGTGAAGATGAATGATATGTAAAAGGCAAAAAAGCATATTGGAAACAAAGAGGAACACAATAGAATGGAATGTTTGAATGCATGCACATTCAACAGCTCCATTCCACGCGCTAGGAACATCTACAAGCATAAGCTAAAATGAGCATTCAGTGTCATGAACAGACGATGAAATAGACATAGAAGATGAAAACAAAGCCATTTACATACCAATTGATTGTGAATTTTCTGGCTACAGGTTGTTGACAACCCAGCCACAACCACCTTCGCCTCCAGATTGTCCTGAAAGTTATATCTAATAAGGTTACAATAGATGAAGAGTTTGAGAATATCACGACTGTAAACCTTATGAGGCAATCCACTTACCTTGTACTCTGCGATCAAACGGGAAACAGCATGATAAGCCGGATCGTCTTTGCTCTCTACGACAAACAGGAATTCCAATGGCCCCCCATAAAGTGATGTAATCTGTACTTTTATGGATTATAAAGGCACATAACAATCCAAGACATAAATGCCAATCATTATATATATAGTGCAGTTTGATCATACCTGACTTCGCCAATTTTGCAAATTATGTTCACCAAAGCCCTTCAAAGGCATAATTACAGAGACTCTAGGTAAATTCTCCTGAACAGAGTGCTCAAGCTCATCTATGTTGTCACAAAGAAATGCAAAACTATTTCCATCTACAATGTTGCGCCTCATGTTCTTTATAACCCTTTTTCTGGTAAGAGAGCATAGATTGTATAAGAAAATCAGCTGATCCATCCTTGTCAAATAAACCTAAAATCATAAAAATTCCTTTCTTCACCTGACAATTGAAGCAGCCACCCACCCGAGGGCAAGAACTAAACAGATCCCACACCCCTACATACAGGGGATAACCAGCACACAAACAAGAAGAGGTAGTAAGAAAAAATGCCAGTAAACTGAAAGAACCAAAAAGATATATGACGTCAAGCATTCAGAAGTTTTTTTTTGTTTAAAACAAGAAGTTCAAACTTTAAACTGAGACTACAAGATTAACACATGCCATATCCCTGTGAACATTCAAAATGTATACCAGAACGGTCAGGTATCCTACAGTTGGAGCACCTGCAGTAGCAGATAAGAAACGGAGGGGGACAATCTGAGATCGACAAAACTTGTCGGAACGGAACGAACAGAACTCCAAGCATATGCACCAATAGCTGTTACAGGTCTTGTGTGAAAAATTGCTGGCTTTTCAAACGTAGTAATCAAATTTATCCATCATCCCATCTCATTCAAAAGGGAACATATCTAGTGCAAACCAACCTCTCCGTACAAACCGTGCAAACCAACTGCGGGGGAGAGGTGGAAGGGGGCACCGCAGTTAGTTTGCACGGAGAGGTTGGTTTGCACTAGATACATTGCCCATTCAAAAAGCACAGTTAAGTGGTTTCTCCACTGTAGAACTTTCCAACATCCACAACACAGTTGCGCCGTCACAAAACTCTATGTAACTTCCTACTTGTGAGAGAACAGAATTGTAAGAAATCTCCGCCGGCCAAAACTATTCCTCAAAAACACCGCGCTTCCCGCAGCTCCCAGACAATTCCGCCCCGGCGTCCACAATGCGAAGGGCAGGGGACGGGGTCTCACCTGGATCTGAATGGCGATAGCGAAGGTGCTCGTGAAGGCGCAGCTCGCGGCGGCGAGCATAGCGTCGGCGGCGGCTTCCATCGCCGCCATTGCCCCCGACGTCCCCTCCCCTCCTTCGAGCCGCGGCGGGGCACCTTCCGAAGCTTCTAAGCGCTTCTGGAGAGGGGTGGGGGAGCAAGAGGCCGCGTTTCTCGCCGGATCTCTCTCCCGCCGGGCCTGGTCTGACCTGACCTTGGCGGTGAGAGAGTCTGATCGATGTGGGGGAGGAGGGAGGAGGGAGGGGGAAGGGGGTTGATTTGGGCTGGCTGGGTGGCCTCTGTGATTAGGGCCACGGCCCTGACTCCCAAAATGCTTCTGGTCACCCTGCTCCACATTTTTTGAATTGGGGTTGCTACGCGTACCAAACTGTAAACATTGCTCCGTCTGTTCTAATTATATGTCACTTTATTAATTTTATCATAATAAAATACACTTTTTAAAATTTAATTGTTTTTAAAAAATACACAAATATCGATAATATCAAATTTCCATTGAATTTTCCAAATTAAACATTTTTTTTAAATACACCAGCATCGTAATATCAAATTTCCATTGATTTTTCCATGGCATATCCGCATATGTGTTGATAGTGCATTTATTTAAAATTATATAATATGTTTTATAAGATAGTAAAAATAGAAAAAAGATTTACTCAGGATAAAACTAAGTGACTTGTACTTGTAAACGACCGAGTAGCCCGTTGTAATATCTTTCACAAGATTAATTATTGCTTATTTTTATGTTTTACTAGTTAAAGAATTACCAAGATTTCAAGAGAATTTTTATGTCTGGTTGATATTTAATTTGCAATACTCCCTATGTTCTTTACATATGACATGGACTACTTTAAAGTTGAACTAATCAACATCATGTATAAAGACATAGGAAGCTTCCGAGTGGTAATCTAACAATATATTAACATCTACGATGTCAAATACACTATCAAAATATATCATGGAGTAATCTAACAAAAAAAGTTTGATGTTGCAAATAAACTTAGGCATGTTTGTATTCATTATCTGCTAATAGTTAGCTGGCTAATAACCCACATCTAATATTAGCTAGCTAACTATTAGCTACCTATTAGGCATTAGCTGGAGCGTGTTTGGATGCACAGCTAATAAAAATGCTATTAAGATAACTATTAGTTGCTATTATCTGATTTGATTCAACTAGTGAGATAGTTATTATCTAGAGGTCCAGCTAACACTTAGTTATTTTATTAGTTGTACTTGTTTGGACATAAAAGAGAGAACTATTAGCAAATAGTATAGGAATCCAAACAAACCCTTAGCACAAAGTTGAAATGATTTATAATGAGCATTGCATGGAGGATGGTGCGAGGCCCTGCGTGCGCGTAGCAGGAGCAGCTGTTTGAGCCAAGAAAACAATCTACTCTGGGCTGGGACAGGGAGATGCCAGTGTAGTGTAGGGATGCGCATCTGTTCCACATTTCGCGTTGCCCAGCCAATCCCATCCCTTTCCGTTCCTCGCAAAACGGCCAAAACCCGTCGGGAAATTGGTTAAAGCTTGGTTTCATTGTCACTACAGCCTGTTCTGACGCTGCATTTGCCTGTTACTGCTGATCCCTGCTGGACCCAGCTAAATCCTCCCGGAAAGAAACGTCGCTCGCCTGGAATGACAGCAAAATCCTGGAAGTGCTTCTTTTCCTAATCCAAAGTTAGAACGTTCATCGATAATAAGATTTTGCATTCAGTGTCTTCTCTATCTATCAATAAAATTAGCATAATCTCATGATTATTAGTTTAAAAAAGACCTTTTTTATTCCAAAGTCATCAGAAATTTTTGGGGAAATAAAATAGCTAGCGCAATGTTTGGAACGCGAGAAAATTTTACGTTCCTATTTTTTTTCTGTGAAATTGAACTATAGATTACTACACCATTTGTGCAAAATTCTAGCGTTCCAACCATGCCCTAAACGAGCAACGTGATTTCTGAGAACCGATACATGCAGCATTGGCTGTGGGATCTGGGCATCGAGATTTCGGGATATTCCTCGTGATAGCACACTGTTCATCTGTTCTGGACTTCATGATTATGAGATGCAGGTTGTCCGCTGTCGTACTAAGAACTAATCTATAATACTGTAACAGCATATCTACAGCGCTGAACATAGGACATCGCCCATATAGAGTGTATCAGGCAGTTTTTAATTTGTCGATATTGCACAGGATTCATCAACTTTTGATTATTGTTTTTCTAGCTAACGAATCGAAAGGCTGAAGTTTCAGAATAGAGTATTGACAAAATTCTGAATAAACGACAGCTCAAAAAACTGATGCAAACTAGTTCTTCTCTGAAGAACTTCTGGAATTCCAAAAGCCAAACATGAGCTGCGATCTTTTAGGGAGAAAGGACAAGTGAGTCCAGCTCCTTTTTCAGTGTATCAAAGATTGCAGCAAAGCCAAGCAAGTCATTAAACTAATCTCGGATAGGAGTGGCAAGCAGCAGAGAGAGATTTGACTAATCAAAATGATTAACAGAGGAGAAACGGACGGGCAGGGCGGGCACACATCACGTGGGACGTGCCCATTGAAAAATTGGCGGCAGCAGCCAGCAGCTTAAGGTATCGTAGGGGAGTCTGCAACCAGAAAAGAACATGTCAGGGGGGTCTCCAGGGGGGCAACCTGTACCTGCATGTCAATATGTCATAATACAGCACCGCATTGAATTACGCTCTGCCAATCTGCCAAGATTGACCAGTGGAGCAAAGAAAAAATTGTGATCAGATCGGCAGCTTGATCCGAATTCTTTCTCGGCGTGCTAGTTCGTCCAATCCAGACTATAGGCTCTAGATGATCTAAACATGATGTCGAGAAAGAATTGCTAATAATTGGTAGCGGCTAATAATTGGCTCTAGATGATCTAAACATGACGTCTAACATGTAAACAGGGCCGAAGCTACACTGTCAATAGGGGTGCCCCCCCAATAAATATGTAGTTGCATGGTGATACATATCATGCTTCTATGTTAATAAAAACATATACTCTACATAGCTTTTGTTATACACTTGCATGTACACTTTTTCTAGAATCTAGATACACATATTAAAAGCAATTATCTAGAAAAGCTAAAACGTCTTATATTTTAGAATGGATGGAGTAGTACCTTGGGATACTTTTTATAATAGCAGGGTGGGTATTGATGTAGGTGGCTATTTTAGATTATATTTATTAATAATAGCGGTAGATAACTTTTAGATGAAGATCTATGGATCTCAAGTTCTAACTAGGACCGTACAGATCGACATTGTATCTAAAAAGAATGATAGTACGAAAAGTACTACCTCTGCCCAAAAAACATAGCATTTAAGTTTTTGTCTTAAGTCAAGCTATCAAGTTTCACCAAGTTTGTACAAAAAAATATTGATATTTAAATACTAAATAAGTATCATTAGATTTTTCATCAAGGAACATATCTTCATCAATGACCAATTTGATGTAGTAAATGTTGATAATCTTCTCTATGAACTTGATTAAACTTAAAAATAGTTGGACTTCGAAAAAACTAGAATGATAGGTTTTTAGGACAAATGTCGTAGTCTTTGAGACAATACTTATGAAAATTGTATGTTTCCTAACTAAATATCTAAAATAACTATTGAAGGTTGAACTTTTAGAGGTTCGACCGGATTTCAATTGAAACACAAAATATTTGTGATTGGATGGAGTATATATTTAAAGAATTACTTTAGATTATTTTCGTAATGGTAATGGCACAACACATTCTTTTTTACCTTTCTGTCTGAAAATACAATGCATGCATGTATTTCAAAAACCAAACATTGTTATTTTTGACCAACAATTAGTCTAATCATATGAAAAGTTTATACTACAAAATAGTTACATTTTATTTGTAAATACTCTCTAATGATCAAACTTTTATTACCATAAATAATACTCCCATACGGTAAAAAAATTAATGCAGTGTAATCTTAAAGATCGCACCAAGTAAAATTACATCTTATATTTTAGGACAGATGAAGTAATAAAGAATAGATAACGTGATTGGGTGGATATTTTTTTTTCTTGTATCTTGTAGAGTATATTTTAAACAGAGGAAGTAATAAAGAATAGATAACGTGACTAGTGACATAAGGATTGGTGGATATTTATCTTTTTTCTTTTAGAGTTTCTAGAAATTATCACTGCAGTGATCCTAACATCTGCAGGATGCTTTTAATAATCACCCTGTTCGCTTGATCGTTTATGTGGCTTATAAGCCGACTGATACTGTTTTGTTGTGAGAGTTATTGTGAGAGAAAAATATTATATCATAACTGATAAGCATGGCTGATACAATCATAACAGGTGAATGCTATACAAGTCAAAACAAGCTGACCTAAACCAGCACCGAGCGGCGAGCGCTGTTCGATCAGGTGGTAGCTCCTGTATGTGGTCAGATCCGTATCGCTGTCACGTTGTGCGTCTGGGCTAGACTGAGAGACCGCATGGACCCATGCATAGAGGAGCAGTAAACCATCCTGTCTGCCCTGTCCTGCGCTGCCCGGTTGGTGAACCCGAGGAACTCGGCTACGATTTGCCCCCGGTCACACATGCCCATGTGAGGCCTGCGTTGGCACCGCGCATGTGGCAGCAGCAGCAGTCCTGCCATCGCCGAAAACGAACCGCAAAACACAACACGACCCTCCCCGGTCACCATCACCACTCACTCACCACCCCATTTTGTGCTGAGGAAAAAGAAGCATTTTCACACGCTCAAAAGCGGCAGCTACCACAGAACAGGATTGAGCACTGCTGCACCTGCATGCCTGCATCCATGTCATGGCCTGCAGCTGCAAGATCCTATTCCTTCCCATGACTGAAGACAAACCACTTTCATCATCTTCCAAGCTCCATTGCCTGCAGGTGTTGCAGAACATCTCCACTGATTGAAGCAAAGGTTTCTCATTGCATCCCAGTCGCAGGTGGCATATGGTAGGTGGAGATCCCAAGGAGAAGATCTGAACGCATGCAGTACAGATAATAGTGCCATGTTATGTTACGCAATTTCGCTGGAATGGATGGGCCGGGGGAAACGGGAATAGGATGGATAAGTTGATCTGCAGATATGTATGATGTCTGAAATGTGTCATGTAGTAGTAGTATTTTGAATCCACCCTGAAGGTTTCGTGTCAGAATGTTAGGCAGAGTGAAGCACGAAAACATATTCAATGATTTATTGTGTAGCGAATATTCTTTTAGTAGGGTGCATATGCCGTTCTTGGATGCCAAGCATATCAGTCGCAGGAACGGTAATTAATACTGTGCCATCGACCATGGTGCCTTGCAGAAATTGCTAGGCTCGTGTCGTCCGAAGGACGTACTGAATGGACGGCCAACGAGGCAACGACGACGTCCTTCATCCCATCAAAAAGAAAAAAAATAAAGAAAAAGGATTGTACAATCACATGAGTACAGAATATTGACGTTTCATGCACAAAACCAGGGGGATTCTTATCTCATAGCTTAAACTATCTCAAAATCTCCATGCTACAACTGAGCTACCCGTTCTCCGCGGTATCGGGATAGCCTGGTCTGTCAAAATGGTTGTTATACACTGACGGTTAACAGTAAAGGTGTACACAGTGTGGAAAGAATTTCCTATATCTATGTGCACTGCATGAGGGGCGCCAACTATGAACACAAAACGAGCAACATTTTACGCGTTGAAGAGCTTGCGGAACGGCCCGTCCTTCCGATCTTTGGCCGCCTCCGTCAATGCAAGGAACCTCTTGAAACCCGTGGTTGCTGCTCCGCGCCCAAGCGCCGCAGCTCGGGCGAGAACATCCTCCTGGTTCGCCAGTGCTCCCTTCAAGGAGGCCATGCTTGGTGTTATTGAAACGGCTGGAGTTGACACCGAGGGTACTATCTGGACAGATGCTGTGGCAACAGGTGGCGTGACCGTGGGAGCAACGACAGGGTGTTTGATGGCGGGGGCTGGGGCAGGGGCGTGTTTGTTGAAGTCCTCCAGGATAGCTTGTTGGTCTGCTTTCTTCAAGCCCTGTGACAGTCAATAACAACAGAAGCAAACAATTGAGTGTCAGATTAGCCTGGGAGGTTGAAGTTGGCATACAAAAGAGGCCAATTTTTAATGTAAAAACCTTGAGGTCAAGTATCCGCTGAAACTCAAGAGGCGTGCCTTCGGGGAGGAGCGCACGGTATGTGTTAGCAACAGAATCAACTGGTGACAAAATGACCTGCATGAAGTTATGTCATCAGGTTGATACTACCTGGTGGTAATCATTCAGCAAAGTGCCTTTCAGCAATCATTACAGCATTCTCCCAAATTTACCTTAAGTAGTGCTTCGGCTTTACTCATTTCCCGGCTGACAAACTTTGAGTAGCTAGCTGCACCTGTGCTCTGTAACACACAATGCAAGGAAGCCACATTTAAGATTTTGAGATACCATAACTTAAAAATATATCTTCTCGTTAGGACTGCAATCCAGCATAAACTACAAATCTGCTGCATTAGCAACCTATGTACATAAGAATCAGACCATTTTAGCTGAACATGCACACTTTCCAGCACTAGATTTCATTCCAGACTCAAGAATACATGAAACAGAAGAACTAGTCCACATAGACTGGTAGCCAATATAAAGGCGTATACAATTGTAGATATTAAAACATGTAGACAATTGTTCAGATTAGAAGGTTACCTGTTTTCCAAGAGCTGGGATGTCTAGGAGAATAGTCTTGACAGCTTGGGTGTCCAAAAGCATCTTGGGGGGGGCAAAATGCAAAGCAATGAGAGAAGTCCGAATAAGTAGTCAATAAAACAAAATTAGCTTCACATGGCATTTAACATGTACCTGCTGGGCACCAGTTTCTGATATATGTTTGCACTTGTATATGTTGAGATAAAACCGAGGACCAAGAGAGGCTGCAAGCTGGATTAGAACAAACAAACAAAGTATAATTGACCATGCTGACAGCCAATATGTAGTTCACAACGATGAAAGGCATGTGATATTTTATCTTATTACAAAGATGAATAATGAACTTACTTTGTCCAGGAAATACTGGAAGTAAGTAGGTGAAAGCAGGGTACCAAGCACAGGAATACTACTTGACAGAATAGAGCTGATACCATTCACATATCTGGCACGCAAGAGTGAATCTTATTAGATATTTATATAATTGAAAATGTTGACGAATATTTTTGTCTGATCTGAAAATTTTGCAAGGCAAATAATGCCTATAAAGCAAATTGGATGTAACTTTTAAAAATAAAGAACATGACGGTGGTGCCAAAAAAATTCAAAGATTCTTACTAAAAGAAACTCAAAGATCTGTTCAACGTGCAATGCCATTTTTGCGTGCTCACATGCTAATAAATGACATTTCAATGTACTATAACCCTGCACCCCCAACCAAACTCCACCTGAACCTGTTCAGTCCAGCAATCCACCATTTGAATTAGTGTATAATATGCAGGCTCTTATAAGATAGTTCCGAGTTAGCAGTCCAAAGTGAATCATATCCTATCTCCTTTCCAGTAGAAAGACATTAACAACACCACAGCTACAAAAATGCACGACATCATTGCTACAATATGACATGTGACAGACTCCAATATTATAACATTTCTCATCAAGGACGTGGACTAAAGCGTATGGCCAGTAGTCCTTTTGAGCTTCAAAGCACACAGAATGAATATCAGCAAAGGATGCAACAGAATAACATAGGGGATCCAGTAAAATCTTACTCTGATTGATCACCAACGCTTTCAAGGGTAGCCCATGGAACACGAGTCATTGCAACCATTTCAGAATCAAATTTGGTTTCAAGTCCGTGAACAAGAGTCATTAATGCTTTTGTGATCATGGCCGAGAATTCATCCTGCAAGTATTGAAGTGTCGAGGCCTTCTCTCCAACAGTAACATAAATAAAATATTCACATAAGTTAGGGACAAAAACAATAAAAGATCAGTCACCTGAACTTCAGACATGTCCACCTTGTCAGCAAACTGAGGGTTAATCATCTTAGCAACATTCTCAGCTAGTTCACCGGACTGTAAAATTTATAGAGAAAGCTAAAAGTCAGTTTGAGAGGAACTTGGTCACAAATGCATGCATGCCACACACAAGGAAAAGTAGCCTCATGCGACAACCAATAAACTTAAGCACTAGATGCCACAAACTATTGAGCTTCTCATCTCCAGTGCCTCCATTCACAACCCAGATTCAGGGGGAGGTCTTACATTAAGGAACTAAGTAAGTGGTGCCCATGGAAAAATGTGGTAGTACATAAATCTGGGTACTTGATTATAAAGAACGGCAGGCCAGGATGCAAGAAGTCTGAAAAGATGAAGATGCACAAGGTGGTGAATTTAAATTATTCTAATTTCTATTATTCTTGACGCCCAAAGTGTCATTTTATGAACTAATCAGTGTTAACAGTAGCATATCTCAAAGAGGCTTGCTTATAGTAGCACTTGCAAGCGGACTATGGAATACAAATGAAGTGGCATAGGTCCGCAAGTATTCAGTGAAGAACAGAAATGGCCTCATAATTTGATTACGTCATTTTCTGATATTTTGCTTCTGTCGAGCATGAGAGAAGTAATCAACAATATGTTTCCTTCTACATCAGGCTACCATAATACTTAAGGGCAAGTTGCCTTACTGTCTGGTGACAATATTCAGCAGTGTTGACAATGTAGCATATCATTCTCTCGTCCCTGTCCGAGGTCTGCAGTAATGTAAAAAGGACATAAATTGCTGTCAAACAAATGAGAAAAACAAGAGTGGTTCAGTTGTGATCATTGTACCCTGATCTGCCCATCGGCACCAGTGGCAGCTGCAACAATACCAGTTCCACCTTTTGGTAATCTGGCATATAACTTAGTCGCATAGGCCTTGAGTATTCTTTGAAATACCTAGCAAAAATAGAGGGCAAACAGTTATGAGCCCCATTCAGAGGCTAAACTTTATTGGCGCTGATAGAGTAAAAAAATATATTAGTGATTAGCACATTGAAGGTCAAACTTCATTGGCTTTGATAATCGTATAAATCTAAACATTAACAATCATAATAAATATGTGCACAAATAACATCTAATATTAGATAGGCAGTTTTCAGTCTACATAGTTACTAACCCAGACTAACACATTCATGTGAATGGAAAATTTCATTTCATATTGCTTGTGCTAGTGCAAGGGTTGAACTGTTGAGCATGGTGCATTTTTCCTTCTGTAGGAATGCTTACTGCCCTGTAGCTTCTCACTGATGCATAAAGCTCAGTAGCAAAGATAGTAAACAAGAAAAGGTGATACTGGATACAAAACCAGTAGCACTGGATGCCAGTTTAGGAAATACAATCATGAGGCCACCTATTGTTATGCCCAAAATAAACTTTTAGAGTCTTAGAAGAGTAAATTATTGGATTTATCAATGGGTCTGTTCAAAGAGGCATCAGAGTATCAGTCAAGCTCGTTAAAGTGACAGAGACAAACTATCAAGAAGTATATAAACAGTAAGTAGATTAGAAATAGTCAATTGCATGAGCAACACACATCAAGGAACCATTTGTGTTCATGTTATTATTATACAATTTAAGGGAATTTTCATGATCTGAGATATTTGTGAGTATATTCATATTTGATTAATATCCATTCCATTTGATATTTGATGCAAGGTGTTCCTATTTCTTTCCGATACCAGCATCTGGGGAAAAATCTGAAAGCAAACATTGTAGCCCGTACACAGCAAACAAGGAAATGTACATAAATGGGAAAACTGCCTACTTGAAATAAGTTGAACAATGTTTGGTTCTTTGTCAATGCGCTGCACCGCTTTAAGCTTTTTCTGATCACCAAGAAAACCTGCATAGGTGAAATTGTAAACCAATTAAGAAGGTCTTTTTGTAGATTTGCGGGGCACAAAATGGTGAGTAAAGGCAAACTTTGAAGATCTACTGATCAGCCTAACTTGGGGGGTGTGCAACCGAACTACCCACTTATAGAATTATTATCTACCTGCATGCTGCTTGATAGAATGTTTGTTTGACTTCCTTCCTCTGTTTCCCATCTTTCTTCCTGGCGAATAGAAGGATGAGCTCAAGGTACAGAGACCTCAAGTACAATGGTTGCAATTATATTTATGTTGTGTGTACCTGGACAAGTTTTTCTAATTGATCCACTAAAGATTTTTCCTCAAGTTCAATGTACACAGTCATATACGGTTCAAAACAAGAAGATATGATCCCGTGGAAGTTGAACTGCAAGAACAACAGGCCAAAGTCATCACAGAAACTTTTGGAAACACTAGTAAGTATGCACAGCACAATAGCTCATATAACACTAACCCCAGCACGGGAACCGACAAATCTTTCTGCTTGTCCTGCCAGTAAGGAGATGCTAGAAGAGTTGTAAAATATATAATAAATAAAATGAAAATGGGGTTAAAATTAAACGGCAGATACTTGTTCAGCTTCATCACTGGGTCCTGCCAGTTTCTTCTCATATTTCTTCCGTATGTCTGAAACAATTTTATTGTGTTCCCCGCCCTCATCTTCGTCATCACTTGCTGTCTCTTTATTTCTAGCATTAATTGAGTTCCACCACTGAATTTCTCTGCCAATTCTTCCTCAAACTCAAGGGTTCTCTGGGCACGCCTGCATTGCAAGTATCTCAAAATGTTCATTACAGATGTTCCACATGGCAAATGGATGAGCTCACATGCTCAACTCAAATAACTAAACATTTCAGAGATATCTCTATCGCTTCAATAATTGTAATGCAACAACATCATGAAGTACATAAATTTTGTTTGTTTTCTTGATCATTTGTTATTTTACAGGGAATGGAAGATCTGATGAGAAATGGGCCTTGAAGCAAAATAAGAATACTAAAAAAAATTACCTAAAGACCTAGAAACAGAAAGTAGGCTATAAAATATCTCGAATAAGGAGGAATTACCAATAACAAAGTTGCCACATCTGGTTTTTCTTTGAGATTATTAAGGATATCAACAAGCTGAGCCCTGAAAAGAAGAATTTTCACCGGTAAATTGACTGGTAAGGTGGAAGATGTTAGTCGCTGAATTCTCACTAGTTGTTAGTCGCTGAATTCTCACTCTTGGTAGTAGGAGAATTCTTACTCTCATCGAGAGAGGATGACACTAGGAGTTGGGGTAATTTTCTTGTCTATTTCTCACACAAACTCACACAAATGCCATACCAACCTGAGGGGTTGGGGTTACATATTTATAGGCTACTAGACAGCCAAGCATATGTCAAGATGCTAGTTTAAGATGCTAGTCTAAGATGCTAATATGCTGTCCTAGCTAAGATGCTGTCCTCTAAGATGTTGTCCTCTAGTCTAAGATGCTGTCCTAAAAACAGAAAAACAGCCACAAGGACCATGTGAGCAGCACAGCCCCACAAAGACCAGCCACATATGAGACTTATCCATCATTCTCCCCCTAAGTCTTGTGCGTCGTCTCGTGGGAGAGTTGAACCATCCCGGTCCTGGAGCAGAGCTCAAGGAACTTGATCCTCCCAAGGGGCTTGGTGAGCAGGTCCGCAAGCTGGTCCTTGGTGTTGATGTAGCTCGCCTTGATGCTCCCTTCCTCCAAACATCCTCGGATGAAGTGGTACCTCACCCGGATGTGCTTGCTGCGTTCGTGGAACACGGGTTCTTTGCCGGGGCAGGCGGACTTGTTGTCCACCACAGCTCCACCGCTCTAGTGTCTCTCGCCGAGGAGATCACCAAGCGATTGAGCGAGCAGGCGCTGAGTCGAGCGGTGGAGGCCGTTATGTACTCGGCCTCGCAACCGGACAGGCCACCACCGCTACTTGACCGACTACCACTTAACGAGGCACTTGCCGAGGAAGAAGAGATCCCGCTCGTGCTCTTCTTTGGTGTGTCGATGTCGCCGGCGTGGTCGCCGTCATTGCATGCCCAACGAAGTGTGCCGCCCCTGTGGCACCTCGGGTAGTAGAGGCCGTGGTCGAGAGTCCCCGCAACGAGCGTGGCGGATGATCCTCTTCACAACTGTTGGTGCTCCGTCGTCGGTCATTTGCATGAACCGACTAACGTGGCCGACGGAGAATGCCAAGTCCGGCCAGTGTGGGGCGAGGTAGCGAAGGCTCCCCACAAGACGCCGATCTTTGCGTGGCGTCCACCTCCTCCGTCGTCTTTGTCGCAGCTCGACCCTCTCCTCTCCTCCATCGGAGTGAGAGCTGGTTGCAATCGGTGAGCCCAAATTTAGCTCAACGACGCGCTTAGCGTGGCGGTGCATCGTCAAGCGTGATCCCGTGAGTCATCCCGGTGCACCTCGATTCCCGTAGAAGGAGAGGGCCCTGTGTCACTCATCTGGAAGGTGGCCTTCATCTCTTCCTTGAATGCCGCCACCTCCACATCCTTGGTGTCGGTAATCACCAAGTCGTCCGACGTGAACACCCACCGGCAGGGGCATTTCCTCCATTGCCCGTCGGTAGATGGCACCGCCTCGTCGCGGCTTTTGCTCAAGCCCATCCCTTTAGCGTGGAATCAACTTGGCATTCCACGCCCTCGCGTACCGCCGCCAAGCCATAGAGGGCCTTGCGCAGCGGAGTACCTGCCCCCTTTGGCAGGGGATCGCAAAATCCCGGCGGCTGGTGCACGTAGACCTCCTTCAAGTCGCCGTTAAGGAACGCCGACTTGACGTCCATGTGATGAACGCGCCAGCCCTCCAGGCGACTAAGCGCAAGGAGGAGTCGCCGCGGACTCCATCTCGTGCCCGCGAGAGCAAAGGCGTCGTCGAAGTCGACCCCCTCCTGCTGCACGAAACCTCGTGCCACCAAGCGAGCCTTGTGCTTGACGATGGCACCGGCTTCATCCCTCTTCAGCTTGTACACCCACTTAAGGGTGATCGCGCGGTGGCCACGAGGAAGGTCAGCAAGCTCCCAGGTGCGGTTCTTCTCAACCGCATCCATCTCCAACTGCATCGCGGCGCGCCATGCCTCGTGTCTCTCGGCCTCTGCGAACGACCGAGGCTCGCCGTCGTCACATGCAAGGTGCAACTGCGCCTCCAGGTCCTCCAGGTCGTGAGGCACCAGTCCCGGCACCAACTGGTCGCCGAGAAGGTTCTCCATCGTACGGTACCGCAACGGCTCGCCGTCGTGGTACGCGTCGATGCGCTCCTCGTCGTGAGAGAGCGGAGTAGCGAGCTCAACCGGGCTGTGCTCGACACGAGCTGGTGTTGGAGTAGACGTGCCCGGAGAGGTGCCTGCTTGCGGTCTTTGAGTGCGTGGCGCTGCTTACCGTGGTGAAGCCGCCGAAGAACTCATCGCAGACCAAGGTCCCGGCCGGAGCGCGTGGTCTTTGTCTTTGAGTAGCAGGCGCCGGTCGGTGGAGGCTCGTGGATCGGGTAGACGCGCTGCCGAAGAAGAGCGCCTACTCCCCAGCTCCCTCGAAGTGGGCGTACTCGACAAAGTGAAGTCCGTCGCGTCGGGCCGAGCCATCGCCCACCGCTTTGTCCCACGCCCATCCTCGCCTTTTCGTCGAACACAACGTCGTGCGCGTGCGGCGCACACGCCGTGTCTTCGTCGAGAGATGCGGTAGGCCTTCGAGCCCTCCGCGTGGCCGATGAACACTCCGGAGTGCTCCTGTCGCCGTCGAGCTTGCCGATGTGGCCAAGCTCCTTGGCGAACGCGCGAGGCGGCCAAGACCCGCAAGTGGGAGACCGCCGGCTTGCGCCATGCCAAGCCTCGTCGGCGTCCTGCGCCGGCGCCTTAGTAAGCGGCGGTTGAGGATGTGACGGCCCGTCACCACCGCCTTTCTCCCGAAGAGGCCAGCATCCCCATCTCTGCTTGAGGAGGGCCTGAGCCATCCCCACAACCGTCTGTTGCGCTGCTCGACGACGCCGTTCTGCTGCTGCGGCTGTCTGGCGCGAGTAGTGGCGTGAATACTCCCTCATCGGCGCATGATGACGCGCAATTCACCGCCGTGAATTCGCCGCCGTTGTCGGTGCGCAGCACGCGCAGCCTTATGCGGCGCGATCCGCCTCCGACGACTGCCTGCAAGGCTACCGATGGCGTCCGCAGCCTCTCCTTGCTTGCCGAGGATCATCACCCACATGTAGCGGGAGAAGTCGTCGACGGCGGCGCAGGAAGTAGCGTCGTTCTCCCGGTGTGGCCGGGTGTCACCGGGCCACACAGAAGTCCCGTCTGCACGAGCTCGAGCCTCTCCTTGGCTCGAAAGCTCGCCCATTGAGAAAGGGGAGTCGCCTGCTTCGTCAACACGCAGACGCCGCAGAGCTGCTCCCACATGGTCGAGGCACGGCGGGCCTCGCACCATCTCCATGGCACTAAGCCGCTTGGGGCCTCGAAGTGAAGGTGCCGAAACACTCGTACATCGCCACGCCTCGTCGTCCCGACGAAGCGGCGAGACAGAGGGGTTGTGCCACCTGCGTTAACGTAGAGTCGATTTGGCGCTCGGATACCTTGGCAAGAAGGCGGCGACGGCGATCCCAAATCCTCATGACTCCATCCTCAACCACCACGCGAACCGTTTCTCATCCGGTTGTCCCAAGCCGATGATGGAGTTCCTCAACGCGGGATGTAGTAGACTCGGTGGCGTACTGCGCTCACCGAACACGGCGGTGAAGATGATGGAGCCGACGCCCTTGATCTCCACGCCGAGGCATCCCCAAACTTGACGGAGCCTCGGGACGCTAGAGTCAAGCTTCGGTGAAGAACTCCGTCGACCGGTCATGTGATGGGTGGCGCCAATGTCGAGGCACCACCCGTCCGGCCTTGTCGTTCTTCGGAGCTGCCGCCGAGGAGGCGTGTGCTTTGGCTCGTCAAGGTGGAGGAGAGCAGCTGCGGCAGGTCTTGGAGGTAGCTTCGATCTTGGCATGTGCCATGAACAGAGCCGGCTCCTCCTCCGCCGCTTTGTCTGGCGTGGGCTGGCTGCGTCGTGGTATCGCGATCCTTGGCCCAATGGCCAAAGCCGGCGCGCGATTCTGGCGGTGTCGCCTCGTCTTGGCTTGTACTGCCGCTGGCGCGCGCCTCAAGCGCCTCGCGGGCATCACCCTCGGCACGTCCTCGCGCCTGGCTTAGCGTCTCTTCGCTTTGCCGCAGCTTGCCACGCTTATGCCGCTGTCATCGGAAGAAGGCTCCCCTTCCTCCGGTCACCTTGGTGGCAAGCCACCGCTCCCTCGAGTGAGGAGCTTCCCGCCCGATGGTGATGGGCCCCGAGAGGCTCAGGCTCATCATCGGCCGTCGACAACCTTGAGGCGACCTATCGCCTCCTCGATCGACATCGTGGAGAGATCCGATAGAGACTTCGATCGGCGAGCCATCTACTTGTACTTCTCGGGGACGCAGCGGAAGAGCTTTTCGAATGACTCTCTCCTCGCCGTAGGTGTCGTCGCCGAATCGCACCATCTTCGCAGCAGTGTTGAGACGGAGAGCAAAGTCATCAACGTCCTCACCGGCTTGAAGGCGTGTTCTCCCACTCCTTGGCGAAGTGCACGTAGTGTGGACTTCGCGCGATCGGCTGCCGATCTGGCGTCTTGCCGCGATGGCGCCCCAAGCCTCCTTGGCGATCCGCTTAGTCGGTAGCGAAACTGCATCTCGGGCGGGGCTGCAGCGATGAGAGCATCCAGGCGCCCGTCGATCTAGGTCGTAGTCGACATCGCCGTCTCGGACCGCCTCCCACATGTGCCGCACTGGAGCTTTACCCTCATCACCGCAGCCCCACTCGACGTGGTTGGTCTTGGTGAGGGTAGGCCACACCACCGCCGGACCGGCGTCCCCGATAATGTACTGGAGCCCGTGGTAACCACGGTACCGATCCGGGAGAGAGAGCCACGCCGCCTGCACCGAAGGCCGCGCTCTCCATCGACCCGTCGATGCACCGATCCGGGGAGAGAGCCACGCGGCCTTGTGAAGGCCGCGCTCCATCGACCCGTCCGCCACCGTTGCCGTCGTGCCTCCTCCAGAAGCGCCACCGCGCGTCCGCTGCTGTCTGGCTGCCGCCCGGCGCTTTCGTGGCGTCTGCTTGCTGCCCAGCGCCACCACCGCGCCGCGCCTCCTCCTCGAGCGCCGCCAGAGCGTCGCGCTGTCGGCTGCCGCCACGCTTTCGTGGCGTCGCGCTACCATCTTCGCCCGCCCAGCGCTCGCCCTGCCTCCCTCTCTAGCGACTCGAGGTCGCGTCGGCCGGTGTCGTCGCCGAAATGGGCTGCCGATCTTTGCAGTATGAAACCTCGACCTCCATTGCCGCCGCCAGACGCCTTGCGTGATTCGCCGCCACTGCCTTCGCCCGCTCAAGCCGCCGCTGCTCCGCGCCAGCCAACCGTTGATCTCTGCCGCTACTTCCTTCGCGTTCCTGCTGGCGGCAAGTTCGGCCTCCTGACGCCCTTGGCGTGCTCGAGGCGACCGAAGCCGAGATCGCCTGCGGACATGACGCGCTTCTGGGGGGCTGCTGCGTGGGGATGGTTGCCGAACGAGGCCGCTTTGCTTTCGTTCTGCGCGAGGAGGAGTGAGCGAGGCGGCCGGGCTGCTTTGCCTTTTCGCGGGGGAAATTTGTTAATGGTGGGAGGAGATGATGCGAGAGATGCTCAAAGGACTCTGAGGATAATCTGGCTTTGATACCAGGTTGTTAGTCAATTGAATTCTCACTAGTTGTTAGTCGCTGAATTCTCACTCTTGGTAGTAGGAGAATTCTTACTCTCATCGAGAGAGGATGAAACTAGGAGTTGGGGCAATTTTCTTGTCTATTTCTCACACAAACTCACACAAAATGTCATACCAACACAGGGGTTGGGGTTACATATTTATAGGCTGCTAGCCAGCCAAGCATATGCCAAGATGTTAGTCTAAGATGCTAATATGCTGTCCTAGCTAAGATGTTGTCCTCTAGTCTAAGATGTTGTCCTCTAAGATGCTGTCCTCTAGTCTAAGATGCTGTCCTAAAAACAGAAAAAACAGCCACAAGGACCATGTGAGCAGCACATTTCACAAAGACCAAACCACATGAGACTTATCCATCGAGAAGATAAGAAATGACCATTATGTTATAAGATAAATTTACAGCTAAGGGGGTAAAGAGATAGTTAAAGAAGACCAAATCATTCAAAACAAGTACTGATATAATGCATCAAACAAGAAGCAAAATAAACTGAAAATGATGTTTAAGTTCTATGTGATCTTAGTTTGGGGCAAGACCATTAATTGCAAAACTAGATAAGGCGAAATCAAACCTTGTAATCTTACAGAACTGGATACACAGCAGATAGTCGACATGCCAGGAAGGTGGAAATATTTTCCAGGTATCTTCATTTGACCTTAGTCGACGTTTAATCCACGCATATCTTCTTTCGGTCTTGTCTAATTTGGCAAGTTCTGATTTTTGTAAGAAGTATCAAAATAACAGTGAACAAGGGGAGTCAGTAAATTGATACTAAAATTACACAAACAAGACTGATATATGTAGCATATACAAGGTCAAACCTGCTCCCTCAAAGATCTGCCTATATGAGGTGAGTTCCTTGCTGCAAAAGTTCTTCACTAGTTCTTCCCTTACAGATGGCTCCAATGCATCAACCACCAAGCAAGCATCAGATAGCTGCTGTAATAGCATGGGATCTTCTGTTTCCTTCCCAGTTCCTAAGCTGAAAAATATAAATTACTGGGTCTATTTCACCGTACGAAGTAATAGGCATAACAACAGACAACTGAATAAAACATTGAATTGATCTTTTGTGTGTTCGAGAAAAAGATAAAAAACTGAATTGCTTGATTGTCTTACAATTGCCCAGGCGCATAACATGCTCTGGGAGGCTGGGTTCCCAAACTATTCTTTACCAGCGAAGAACAGTATTTTGTAAACCAAGCTATTTAGGGAACAGATATTACATTGTTCAGAGGATGCAAAAGACCAGATCCTCTTTACGTTATCAAGATATTACATTGTTTTTAAAACAGGTTTATCAGGCTGTGTATGAGGCCCATATAGAAGAAACCCGTCCCCTACCTGTTACCGTCTTACAATTGACCAGGCACGTAACATCTCTAGGAGGATGGGTTCCCAAACTGTTTGTTACCAGCGGGGAACAATATTTTGTAAACCAAGCTATTTAGGGAACAGATATTACATTGTTCAGAGGATGCAAAAGACCGGATCCCTCTTTACATTATCAAGATATTACATTGTTTTAAAACAGGTCTACCAGGCTGTGTATGAGGCCCATATAGAAGAAAATGGTCCCCTGCCTGTTACTAGATGATTGCTGCCAAGCCGAAAAGGTTGTACAGTCATTACTACGTGTGTGACCGAAAAGATGTTATTGATTTAGAACTTCAATTACACATGTTCCTGGATCACCTGTTTTGAGCTGACACATGGACTCAAATTGTCATTTTCTTAGTTTCCTGTTCAGGAATTAGCCAGAAACTGGTAGTGCCACTAACAGGTATTAGCCTGGTATCTTTTCCACAATGACCAAAAAGTCTAATTGTTATATACCTTGAAAAATCTGAAAATACATGAGATTTGAGGATTTTCTTGATATTCTTGAATTTCTCTCTCAGCTCTGTTATCTTGGGCACATCTCTATAGGCTTCAAAATGACTGCATAGTTGGTTCACTGCCTGGAACAGAGTTAGAAATTGGTTGGAAATCATGTGCAGAATCATTGAAAACAATAACTACAAGTGTTAAAATATTTCAGACATTGAAATCATTTCTAGAGTTTTACAGGTTTATCAGCTAATTAAATCATTCTTACCTCCAGCTGTGCAGCTGCTTCTTTATATTGCCGTTTTGATGCCATAACCTGAAGTTGCTCAACAGCCAAAACTGTACATAAGTTAACACGATTTAGATGAGGTTGATGTCCTTTGCTATTCCACAACACAGAAAGAGAGGGAGGGAGGGAAACTAACCAAGCATAGTAAGACGGTGAAGAGCGGTTATTGTAGTTGTTATGTGCCTCTTAGCGCAATCCAACTTTTTGATGTCGCGACAGATTTCTTGAACCATAGTTTCACTTTGTTCAGCCTTTGTTTTTATTTCATGTATCTTGTGCATTAATTCCTGTTAGTACCAAATTTGATCAGAACCTTGTTTTTATTTCACTTGTAATGCACTATTAATTGCTGCAACAAATGCAGAAACCAGTTTGTTTTACTAATCCAGTTATATGACCAGGCAGCAGGCACGATGCTTAATCAACTGATACAATAGCTTTATAGTGAGAAATCTTAATAGTGCATAACAAGTGAAAAAAAAAATCGACCTGAACAGCATTTGTTGCAGCAGCAAGTTCTTCCTTGGCCTTGGTTCCCGAGTTGCTCTGTTAAGTAAAACATTCTTCCCATTATCCAGTGCAGCATAACAATGAGCAAAAGCATAATTTCATTTGGAGCAATTGCATTGACATAGCACTGATCAAATTATGAGACACGTCAGTTTGGTCAGTTCAGTTTAACTGTTCCAGAACAAAGAGTGCACACATTACAAATAGCATCACTGCATGACACAGAACGTGGGACAAGGAGGCCAAACCTGCTGTCGGACAGCGGCGAGGATGCTAGCGTCCACTCGGCGAATCTCACTCTGTATCTTTTGCATCAGCGGCTCCACGCCCGACAACGACGCCTCTGCAGGTCACCGGAAAACCAGAAGCAAATTGTTACCCTAGGAGCTCCGAACAACAGCACGGCTGAAATGAGTGCATTGCCGCAGCACAGCATCACGAGCAAAGTCCCCGTGCGAGCGAGGAAACACCGATTCGATTCGAGCGGGAGCGTGCGTACCTGTGGGGAACATCTGGTTGATGTATTCGAGAGCGCTGGACTTGTCCATTTCTCCGGCGAGATCTCCGCCCCGCGCGTCCGCGCTCGGAGGATCTGGTGAGGCCTAGAAGGATCTGGAAGGGGAGGGCGGTGCGGAGGAGCTGATCTGGCGGGAACGGGCGTCAGTCTGCCCCTCGCCTTCGCGAGGGGAGGAGGTGGAATCGCCGGCGGGTACTCGCCGTCGTCGGCAGCTCGGCCGTTCAACGGGTGGCGCCCAGACCCAGCTGATGGTTTATGAGTCGGTTGCTGCCCGCGGAGTCCAATAGCCCGCTTCCTATCCTAGTCCTATGTATGAAGTGTTCACTCGTTACCTGCCGTTTAACACACTCTAATTCTTATTAGAACTTTTATGTTGAAGACTCAAAACTTTCATGACAATCTGGTCTTCCAATTTGATAGATTGAATTTTCAATTTGGCGGTGGTACAAAGTAAAGAAAATCATGAACAGTTATGAAGGAATGATCTTGAACAACTAGTAACTAGTGGACAACTCACAAGAAATCATTCATGCTTTTTATAGCCAAACAATAATAAAATTACATGTTACTTGAACAACAACAACAACAAAAATCAAGCATATAACATATAGGAGAAATGAACAATTATTGGCTACTAAATATTTGAGCTATATTTTTTTATTAGAACTTTTAAATTTAATTCTCACTGTATTTTGATCTAACCTCAAACTCTAATGGGTGTTGCTATACTTCCAAGTCATCTCTTAAAATAAATTATAAATTGTTAATCAGTTAACGTCTCCATTTTTATACACTCGTAGGACGCCCTTTTAATTCCAAAGTGGAATTGCTGCCAAATTGAGGTTTAGATGGAGTTAACGTCTTTTCATGCACAGAACCATAAGTTGCTCTCTGAAACACTGTTTTTTTTTTACGGAACACTGAACCTATAACATGCACATGCTCAACTTGGAGTATACTTCAAGTTGGAGTATATTTATTTATTTATTTATATACATCAGCTAAGGGAAGTCGGTCACATACAGGGTTGTTACAGGCTTACATCGAAATTTAACTACACATGAACTTCAAAATCTGGGCCCTTCCTGCCCCGATGCCGTCACAGCTACTTCGGAGCCTGAGCAGCTTCAAAATCAGGGGCAGCCCCTCGGCCAAAACCAACTGCCGTCTTAGAAGCTGCACTTCTGAAACCTTTGAGCAGTAGTGCATTACAGAAGCACCAAGCATCAAATTTGAATTGCCCCTTGAGACACTTCAGAACAGAGATTTGGTGACCACGCTTCCGTGTCTGAACTCTGAGGCTCCAGTGGAAATTTTCTTAGGAGTTAGGTCTTCTCTTGTAGTCTTGTTCTACTGTTTCTTAGACAATGCAAGGACTTTTGACAAGTTCGATTTGGCCGCATCAAGTAGGGGATCAGATTGCAGAGCTTTCTCAAAACAGCTTCTAGCATCCTCCCAACGGCCCTCAGCGACAAATACAAGACCCAGGTTATTGCTGGCTGGTGCATATCCAGGACACAAATCCAACGACCTTAATAACATCTTCCTTGCAAATTCATAGTTCCTATGCTGCCGATAAAGAATTCCAAGATTAGAGAAGATTGCGTGCAGCTGCTGAGTTGATGATTTTACCAGTGCCCGCTTATATACAGTTTCAGAGGATGGATCATCTGATAGTTGCAACGCGATACCTGCAGAAACAGGAAATTATTCTCAGACAGTGATTATACTGTGCATACTCATTACTTCATTTGATAAATTGCACAAAAACAGACTATTCCACCAAATAAAGGATAGAAGTTCCATTATTGAGATGAAAGGCATGGGGAACTTCTACGACTAATTAGATGAATTGGTAAATTAGGAAATTGTTGGGGCTTGAACAAGATAGATATATTAAACAAATCATTTTTAAACATTTCCCATTGGCCAAACATAAAACATCAGTCTCCTAGCAAAAACAAAACATATTTATAGAATAGTTTAGAACTTGCGATTAATAGTAAATAATCTTCGTGCAAGAAAAGGCTCAGATAAGTTTAATGTTGTTCAGTTCTACTAAATTTTGAATCAAGAAAAAAGGACTCAAGTGAGCCCAAAACTTACCAAGATTCGACCAAGCATAACTGCAATCTGGGGAACGAGCTAAAGCTGCTTTAAGAAAATTTACAGACCTGCTGAACCGGGTCATGCAAATATTGTACAGGCCAAGTTGATGCCATTGAACAGCATCATCTGGGTCCTCTTGGATTGCCTGTAATAGAATTTCAAAAATAATAATGTTTATTTCGTTACTTTCCCATGTCCATGTTTTGCACTTGCCAATCAGATTGATGAGAATGAATTCAGTTCTGCTAATAGTTTGCAAAGCATCACCTGTTTTAGTGTATATTGAGCTCGCTCTTCTGCATCATTAAGATTGATGTTTTCGGTATCGTAGGTGGCTGCAATTTCATGTTGTGCCCTATGAGCCATTGCCAACCCAGCCCATGCAATTGGGGCATCAACTGCAGAAGGATCTCCTTCTTTTAGAACTGTTGCCATTTCATTTGTAGCCCAAAGAAGTTGATCATCAGAACATTGTGACCTTACAGCGTCTCTGATACGGTGAGCTGCAATAGCATACCGAGCAGGCATATGATTGGGTTCCAATTTTGCTGCCTGCAAAGCATACCGCATAAAAAGAATATAAGAAAAGTTTGTCACATACTTACTTTTCCCACAGCGAGTACAGAGTTTTCTGGCATATTTACCAGAGCAGAAGGAAAGTAATGAACGGTACTATATAGTTAGTAATGGACAGTAGTGACTGGTGAGTCTGGAATAAAACTGAGTGCTAGACAAGCAATTTTCAAGTTGACTGGCCATAATTTTCGCTTTAATTTAGAGCATATAGTTGTGGTGTAAGACACCCAGACTGGTTTAAAATAAACAGTCGAGCAGGACAAGTACCAAATGTAGAAAATACACCAGGTCGCGGGTTTGAAGCAGCCTCTCCGCAGATTTTGCGGGGGGAAGGCTTAGCCTCGGTTTTCCCTTCCCTGCACCCCACTCATGTGGGAGCCTCCGCACTTTGGGTCTGCCCTTTTAAACCTAGACCATCAAACCTTCCTTTGGTAGCAAATAAGAACCAGCTCCCTGATAGGCCACAGTTCCTATGGCCAAGTTGCCAAAAAGGTTTTGAGTAAATTAAATCACTATACTAAACAATAACTTTTGCTGTACAGAGTTTGTGTGGTAGCTAGCTGTTAAACATAAATGTGATTAATTTCCAAAAGACCCAATTTGTGGACTTGCGAAAGAGAGGTCTACCAGGTTAGGTACTAACAGAACTCTCGTGACTATGTCATTGGAATATTTATTTTAAACCATCCAAACAGTTCTGGAAAGTTAGTTCCTTGTGTCTAAAAAGCTTTGATCTAAACTGAGACGGTTAGAGCGCTCGAGTAGCACCCCTCAGGTTCTGGGTTCGACTCCCCGTGGGAGCGAATTTCAGGCTGAGGGTTAAAAAAAATCCCCTCGTCTGCCCCACGGCCAATGCACAGGTCAAAAAGGCCTGGCCCAGTTCTCACAAGGCAATGGTGCCTGTGTCAGGGTGGGGCAGGGGTTCAGGGGTTTTTCTCGGCCTGTGTGAGAAGGTCTTCTCTATCACAGCAATGCCCGGGGGGAGGTCTTACCCCCTGCAGGTCGAGTTTTTTTTAAGCACCAGTCCCCAGTGGAGCGCTGAGCTGACCACAAACGGGTCACTGGTCAGCTTTTGAACAAATGTTTTTTTTTTGTTAATACCAAATCTCGAAAGGCCAGCCTTAGGGTACAAGATGCTACAACTATGAATTAAAGGGAGCTTCTCCCTGCGAATTAAAAAGCAGCACACAGCAAATAGCGAATCTACATCTACCCATTACAAGTCAGCATAAAACAACTTATTGTGTTCTCATCAGAGATATTTCTCCAGCAGACGACAAAGCAAATCAACATTACCAATGTTTGTGACAGCTAATCTGAGTAATACATGTCAATAAAAGGGAAACTGAAATAACAAAAGTTGTTACCTGCTCCAAGCACCTCTTTGAGTTCCTATGCTCACCATCCATGTAATATGCATTTGCAAGATTAACCCAAACTGATGCAGCTCTAGGATCAGCCTTCACTGCTGCAAGTAAGCACTCTTTTGCAACAACTAAGGCTTCTTTCTGATGCAGGTAAGGGCCTGTGCTGACATTGCCCCCTGCCCCTGAATTTGTAACAAAGCACGAGGCAGGAGCCAAAAGCAATTACTACTCATAAAACCCCTGTGATTTTTAAATTTAATTTTTGGAGGAAGTGAGCCTAGCTCTACTGGTTAGGTGGGAGATGTGCTCATGCACCCAACCACCCAGGTTCAAGTCTTCTCAGCTTGAATTTGGGTGCCTATTTTCCTCTTAAATGAAAAAATGCCTAGTTTCTCCTAGGTTGGTCACATTTTTGGAGGGAAAACGCTTTCTGGACTTATTTTTAGTGGATATAAAGATTAAAGAACAAACAAATCAATTGATATAACGTGTCCAACAATAAGGTATGTGTTATCTAATTGTCTAGTGTCACTGTTTTGGCTAGAGCAAAACAGCATAGGGATAAACATCCCTTTATGATATGACAGGAAAATGGCAAGTACTAGAAGATTATGGCAAACAAGTGTTCATGTACCTGCAGACAAAGATCCATATCTACAGAGAAGAAGAACTGCATAGTTCACCAGAGCAGCCGGGTGGTTTTGATCTTTTAGAAGAAGTTCTTGAAAGCACTTTGCAGACAGCTCTAGATCCCCACTGAAAGTTGATAAATATTAAAGTCTGAAGGAAGACAATGACAACTGAAAATAGTATTTCGAACCTTTGAATGTATGCGACACCAAGATTATTAGGAGTCCAAGTAGTCTGGAGCAACAGCCGTGAGAGAAGATAGAACTGAGATAGCACTCTGGATAGGGTGCAAAAATCAACAAGTAGTTCTTTGCAGACACGGCTGCATGATCAATAGAGAGAAATGTAACAGATTCAGCATATCATACCTGTATTTGACCACCCCGAAGAAGAACTAAACCTAGGATATTCCAAACAGCTGCTTGCCTGTGATCTGACTCAACTGAACTCTTCAATTTGGCAAGAATGTCATCTACCTCACCAGTTTCAAGCTCTTCATCAAAACTATCCCCCATACTTGCTTGCAAAATGCACTGCATGAGGAACAAATTGAGGGGGTAGAGTCACTTTATTTAATAGGCACCCAAAAAGAGGAGGCGATGACCGCATGAAAGAAAATAAAACTAGAAACAAGGTAACTTTTTGTTGATCAAGCTGATGAACCTGTGCATGGTGTATCCTCACTGATGAGAGTAAATCAGGCCTCCGCACTTCTTCCTCATCTTGTAGCAGTATTTCTGTTGACTTTTCATATGATGCTATTGCCTGAAAGGTTTCTGCAGCTGCTTGAGCTTTACGCAAACGCTAAGCAACTTCAATTTTTCAAGAGAAGATTTACCTTCTGTGCCTGACCAAGCCTTTGATACATCAAACCCAATATAAAATGTGCATGAGCATTCTTAGGCATTTTTCGGGCCACATGAACCAAAGCCTGCAAGAAGGAAGGTTAGGCCCTCAACCATTTCTATTAGCCATACCAGTGCCACAAATTAGAACAAAGGTAAAACAACATCAGCGTTCACACGACATTAAATATATTATAATACAGTGCCACTTATCTATTGCATGCAAGATTAATTATTTCAAATGGCATCAAAACCAAGAACTCACAGCTTTCAGGTTGCTAACTTTTTCCTCACGTGGAGCAGAAGCCCCTTGACAATGTTGATCAGCATCTGTTCATAAAGAATTGTAAGTAATCAATTCACGACAGAAAATTTTCCTACCACTGTATTGCACGTTGACTATCATGCTACCTTCACATTCAACAGCATCGGTGTCCTTTGTAGCGATCACATTTTTCATCAAACCACCCTCCTCATTGCCACTCCTGCAAGTACTTTTTTTCTTGTCAAACTATCCACCAATTTTCGTTTTCTAAGGACTCAACAGAAAACTTGTGACCAAGATGCCATCTCTGGCTATGACTCAACAATTAGTTTGTAATTTGTAAGGATTTGGATACTGTTCCGGTAGCCCTTTTTTATCAAAAATTGAGCACTATATGTTACCTCCTGTTCAAATAAATGATGATTACAATTTATAAGGCAACTATATTCAAGGAACAGCAATTATTATATGGAATACATGCATGGAATTTTCAGAACCATGTGGATAGCATATTTGTTGAATTCGTAACAATTCTCACAAAATTTGAGTTGCTACATGAACTTTCCCCTGTGAAAAAAGGAATAACTCCATCAAGTCCTAGGGTTCCGGCTCCCACGAGCATGAGCCATGGGTACTAACGCCCTAATTCCTAACAACCGCAGTGCCGGACCCGCACTCAACTGGCCAAGTGCACAAGTGGCGGAAAATCCCTCATGTTCAGATCGAGGAGTATTCTTGGTAAACTTACCTCGTGGAGGAGTCGGTGGCGACCGCCGGAGCCGCGGCAACGGCCACGGCGGCGGCGGCGGCGGCGGCGGCGGCTGGGTTGGGTGTGGGGGTCGGTGGGCGGTCCTCGCCATCGCTCTCCACCGGTTCAAAGTTAAGGTCAGCGAGCATCACCGGCCTCGGCGGCGGCTGGTGTGTCTCCGGCATCGTCTCCGCCGAGCTCCGGTGGAGGGGGGGACTCTGTGAGCTCCGGATGCGGGTTCAGGACTTGAGGGTACTGGACTAGCCCTTGACTACTGCGAAAGCATGGACGGGGGAGCAAGGAGCACGAGAGCTCTGCGACTGCGACTCTGCGAGTAAGGCCAGATCACACCGGGCCCCGATCACACACTCCAGCGGCGGTTACTGTGCTCGTTTCAGTTGGGCCGGATTGGGTTGGGCCCATGGGTGATGTACTAGTATGCAGGCTTTAGCTTGACATCTGAGGCCCTAATGATGGATAACTGTTTCACAAGATTAGGCCCACATGGCAGCGATGCGAAGCGTAACCGTGTTTGTAACTTGGGCCTGTGCAGTTTGTCAGTGGCATGCAATGTTTTGTTGCAATACAACTTGTGACTGAGCAGTACGCCCAGTTGTGCTTTGATTCTCTCTAATTGCTCACTAGCAGTTGTATTAGGTTTAACGTATATGCATCCCCAGCTGACTTGTGACTGAGCAGTACGCCCAGTTGTGCTTTGATTCTCTCTAATTGCTCACTAGCAGTTGTATTAGGTGTAACGTATATGCATCCCCAGCTGGTGCATGCTGCGTGTATAGTCCTTTTTTGTCCTTGTGAAGACAAGCTGGTAGTAGCACCCGCGTGTATGTTGACGGTATCGAATATGCAACGCACTGTTAGCACCTTAATCTATTCAGTCAGTGTTCATCAACTCGGGAGAACATTTGATCATTCTTATTCCAAGACTGTTCTTCCTTGAGGTTCCTTCACCGGCTGAGGCATATACAGCTTACATTAGCCTATAGAGATCAGGAACCGTTCCTTAGGGTGTTTGATTCAGGACTAAAGTTTAGTAGGTGTTATATAGGGATATCGCATGGAGTATTTGATACTAATAAAAAAATAAATTACAGAATCCGTCAGTAATCCGCGAGATGAATTTATTAAGCATAATTAACCCGTCATTAGAACTTGTCTACTGTAGCATCACATTGTCAAATTATGGACTAATTAGGTTTAAAAATTTCATCTCACAAACAGTCTCAATCTGTGCATTTAATTTTATAAATAGCCTATATTTAATACTTCATAGGTACATCCTACGGAAACAACGTCTAAAGCTCGTGAGGTGAAACCAAACACGCCTGGTCCTTAACGTGAGCCCTTGGACAGCGAGACCATACGCGCAGACGAGGCAGGTGGATGCATCGGAGGGACGCTGCAAAGTACTCGTCGCCAACTGTGACGCCTCGAACTACCCCAACCTACCCGAAGAGTCCAAAAGCAAGCGTCGCCTTCCGTGAAGCCTCGTCGGCACCGAGCCGTCGAAACACCGAGAGAGCGAGCGCACGCACGCACGGGCAAGGCAGGGCCAGGCCAATCGATCTCATTGCACCGGCAGCTGCCTCCCTGCTTTGTCTGCAGTCAGCAGCCGACCGAACCGTGAGAATCTGATCTGATCCATGGGTAGCCGGGGCTTAAAAAAAACAGCTCCGGTTCGTCGCCGTCGATCAACGTGGCGGCTCCTCAGCGGCCGGAATCTGCTAATGACTCGGCATTACGCTACTACTGTTCGCCTGTGCCAGGAGCGCCGAGCGGCTCGCTTAAAAATACGGCACCGGAGGCCCAGCGCATGTGCTGTCCGACCGACGCTGCAATCATGGTCGTCGCCGGGCGCCGACGACTGTGAAGGTGGCCCAAAAATCCAAATTGTATCTAGTCGTCGTACTATTAGCCAGATGCATTCCATTTCGTTCTACAACACACAAGGGCACCTGACACGCGGACGTGAACGGTCTCCCCTTCGTTACAGCATGCCCACATGCCGCTGTTGTACGTACCTACGAACGCATGATCCTAGGCGTATTTCGGTCGTCGAGATCACTGACTCAGCTCCGCCGTAGAGATTGATCATAATCCATATGACAAGCTCCAGTTTGGAACGGATGGAACGTAAATGGTTTTTGTACATTCTATTTGTGTAAGAATTTTTTCTACGAGGTCATTTGGGATGGAGGGATTGAATTCTACAATGAAATTTTATCAAGGAACGAGCCATGTTCAAGAAGTTTTGTACTAGGAAATAAGCATTTTGTGTGACCTCATGTCTTCCTAGTGCTTTCTCTGCTCGATCCGTGTCTTAGGATTTAAGACTTCTTATGTGCATCCGATGATCCGAACTCTTCTTTTGTAATTTTATTTTTTCTACTACCGGGGGTCCCTATATAATTTTCAATTGCATAAGCACTCATTTTTCCTGTCTCTAGTTTCTGAGAGCTGCGTGGGCATTTTATCACCATTTTATATTAATAAACTAAATAAAAAACGCATGCCATTATTTCAGGCCTACCAAACAGTAAATTAACATGGCAATTTGGGCTGAACAGTACTCCAACTGCTGCTAGAAAGAGATACTACTGCTAGATGAATGGCTACAACAGTGTTCAACCGAACAGTGAGCCGTAAGCAGCCAACTGCCGGGGGCGAGCGATTGATTCCGCCGGCCCCCGCCATTCATGCAGGCAAAACCGTGTTTGCCACCTCCCCATGTGCTGCCGCTTCCAACCGCCGCGCCACCGTGCGTGTGCCCGCGCCAAAAAGTCTAAGAAAACCACCAGCCTTTGGGCCTTTTTCAGCGCTCTCGCCCGCCGCCTCAGCAACAGGTGTCGTCTCCATCAGAGCCACCTCGCCTAATCCGTTTTTAATTAAGGAGGAGGGTCTTGGTCTGGGGTGTTAAACAAACACAGGTTAATCGCCAATCATTTCCGCACGGTGGACGTCTCGCCTCTGTCGCGACTTAACCTCCTCCCGTTTTGTCCTCACATCGCCCGCTTCTCCCCTCTTTAAAATCCCAGGCCCTGCTGCCAGTCTCGGCACCCGGCAGCAGCAGCAACTATCCAGAGCCAGTGATCGACCGAGACCGAGACAGGAGCAGAGAGTAGAGCAGCTACTAGCCTAGTAGTAGAGAGCATCGGGGAGCCGGAGATGGTGAAGATTCCCTAGCCCCAGGAGGCTGTTCAGGAGCCGGTGCAGGAGCACCACCACCAGCGTCGGCAGCGCGGACATCTGCGCCATGGTCGCCGAGCACGAGAAGATCGAGTGGGAGGTGCGGCCCGGCGGGATGCTGGTGCAGAAGCGGCGGTCGCCCGAGGAGGGCGCGGCGGCCGTGGAGTACATCCTGGTGAGAGTCTCCACTGGGTGGCAGTGGCACGACGTCTCCATCGACGCCACCGCGACCTTCGGTACGTCATCTTCTACTCCTCCGTGGCACCGCATTGCCGTGCTGTCTGCTCTCCATTGTTCTTACTCCCTGCCCCGTGCGATCAAACTACTAAACGGGAAGCATGCGCTGTTTGCTAAGCTGCGTTTTCTCCAACAATTCCAATGCAGGCGACCTGAAGGTGATGCTGTCGCTGGTGACCGGGCTGTGGCCCAGGGAGCAGAGGCTGCTGTACAGGGGCAAGGAGAGGGACGACTGCGAGCACCTGCACATGGTGGGCGTCCAGGACAAGGACAAGGTGCTGCTCCTGGAGGACCCGGCCATCAAGGAGAGGAAGCTCAGGTCAACCACCTTGGCGCAGCTCATGGGCGTGCCCTGCCACTCCTTCATCCAAGTGTAGAGAGAGAAATCCCCGGAATTTCTTTCCAGTTTTTCTTTTTTTTTTTCCGTCTTCTTTTCCAGTTTGCCTGCGTGAGCGACAGAGCGAAGGTTTCAGTTCAGTCTAACACTCTAACTGCAGTGTTCAGACTTCAGAGCCTGCTGAGTTTCAGGGCTTGAATTCGATCAATCGAATCAAGACATTTGCAAACATAGGAAGGCCATATATAAGATGATGGTGTAAATTACTGTGAACCGGTAATGTAATCCCAGTGCCAGTGTAAGCCAGTAATTCTTTGTTTCTTAACTCTGTATATACTCTTTTCTTGAGAACAGCAATACAGTTCGGAAATTCATGGATGCTCTGAAAATTCTTGTCTTTTGCCCAGAATCCAGTACTACATAGCCCCATTTTCTCTTATCAGATTTGGCATGTACTGAATCCAGAAATGCTAGAGCAATCTGTTGCGGTTGCTCGGTTTTCAGCTCCGTTGTACTTTGCGTACACATGCTGTTTCATGTTGCAATTGACAAACCAAGCGGCAGCAGGTTTACGGCTACCAAACATGTAGTAGAAAACTGCCAGCTTGCGCTGAACTGCAAAGGCTGGACAGAAACCTGCTTTAAACAAGCTGCCCCTGCCCACCATTAACCACTACTCACAAAATCCTCGCAGAATCAAACAAATGGTTGGTACTATTATCGGGGGAGAAAAGGACATGTCTGCGCCAAAGGCTTTTTTTTTTTGCATGGAGAAAAGTATGCACTTTGAGGATCAGCATTGCAAAAGCAAAAATTATGTGATATAGGACAGGTGATAGCACGGAGAAAAAAGTCGTCGCTTTCAAGTGTTGATACTCCTGCTCCCGTTACTATCAGGCTGCGTTTGGTTTATGAGGCTTTTGCACTATGCAGTGTTTGGTTCAGAGGATTAAGGCCGTAATTACTACGTAATTAGGTTGATAACCCCTAGCGCAGTTTCCCTTGGCACATGCACTGCTGTACATCTGCCCTTCAAGTCGCAATTGACGTATGCCAAGAAAAGCATCGAGGTTTACGGTTACCGACCGCCAGCTTGCACTGAACTGCAAAGTTTGAGCACAAGATTTGCTTTTTTATAGCAAGTTGTCAACCGCATACCTGAACTTTTATAAAGTGGTCGAGCCAGCGGTCTGCGCTCTGAATCTCTCACGACGGCGAGCACAAATAGTTCAGTCGTAGTTTCCACTCGTCAGTCGCATGGCAAAGGCTGCTGTTTCTACCGTGCCTCAACTCCCAAGTCCCAAGCTCCTTTATCCGGTGCCATTTTACAGTGGTCACGCGCACGCAACCGGCGCCAGTGGTGAGACCTCACCTGAGATGACTATGACTCGTCGGTAACAAGTCAACGGCTGTGGATTGATCACCACCCATACAAAACCCCTGAGGCTCTGATGAAGCTGGCCCAGGGGCCAGGGGGCAGGTCCCGGGCCAGAGACAGGGACGCGAAATCTAACACGTGATTATCGATCCACCCGGTACCCGAGACCCAGTCCCCTGAACTCGTGCCGGAAAGGGAGGGCCAGATTGAATGCCGGTAGCGCCCCACTCACTCTCCGCGCACCGCCGGCCCGGCTCGTGCCGATCCGCGGCGCATGTGCCGGCACTCCAGCCGAATCAGCGCAGACGGTGACGCACGTACGCCCTGATCAACTTGCCATGTTACCCCGGTGACCCGGATCGGTCCCGGGTAGCAGGTGGAAATGGAATTCTCGCGCGCCCGGGGAATCGTCGCCGTCTCGCCACAGTTCAGTAGCCACGCCGCGCGGCTTATCCGAACGGGCGGCGGCCGGGTACATGCATGCCACTTCGCGCGCATGCCCGCAGGTCGGCAGCCGCATGCCCGCATGTGCGTAGGGTACCCACGGGTGAAATTTTTGCATTTTGGTCTCTTTTTAAAATATTTTTTACAAAAAGACATATGCCAAAACTTTTGCTACAAATAGACCATTTTTAAGCGTCTTATAAAATCACGTCGAGGTACGAAGGTCGGCGTCGACTGACACGACGCCGAGTCCTTGCCACGTCACCGACGACTCCGGGGCTGGCGCATGGGGGCCCAGTACGTCGGCGTCGTGTCAGCCAACGCCACAGGCCTAAATTCGGCGTTGTGGGGAGTCACGCCGAGCTCTTGGCACCATTCGGCACGCGGCCCAGGCGGCCCAACAACGCTTCGTGGGCCAAGAGGTCGACGTGAGATCAGATGACGCCGAGACGCTAACCTCGGCGCGGCCCGACTCAACGCCGAGGTTCGGTCAGTTGAGGCCGCGCCGCGGCCCCCTTATTCCTCCTTCCTCCATTCAGAACCAACAGGTGGCCATTTTCCACTCCCTCTCTCTTCCCACGAACCCTAAATCCTAAATCCAACTCTTGGGAGGCCAGATCGAGGGTTTTGACGTTTTGCCAAGGTACTCCTCTTTCTCCTCTTTCATTTCATCCATTTAGATTCGGTTGTTTGTGTTTTTTTTGAACTTGGCATTATAGGTTTGGTTCATGTTCATGTCATTCGTGCAATGTATGGTGGTTCAAATGATTGAATGACCCAAATATATGGTTGTTGTTGTTGTATATGTTCTGGTTTATAATCATTGAGTTAAATTTTGTGTTTGTTGGGATTCAAATTTGCTTAGGGTTTGTAATGAAAAGCTTATTTGGGAGGTATGGTGATTTAGTGTTAGTAGCTTTACATTCGTTGCAAGGTACTTTGGATTGATTTTTTTCTACATAATGTTAGGATGCCAAGGCGTGGTAAAGCTCGTATTCCAAGGTAATCCCAATATTTATTCATTATTTGTGCAACAAATAGAAAACCCTAGGTTTAGGTTTGGTTCTCCGTTAATATGACTAAATTCTTTCAATTGTAGCTATGGTCGTTAGAGGGTAAATCCCTACGACCTAAAGCCTCTTCCTGAAGGTGTTCCTCGACCCATGTGCTTTTATGGTGATCCTTGCAAGGTAGACATCTCTGAGGATAAGGAAACATATAGACAGAGGTACTGGATGTGTCCCAATTATGTATGGGAACCTACAAAGCAACAGTGTCGCACATCGATTGTGAGGAATTTTTATTGTGTGTTAATTAATTTTCTTGTGATATTAAGTATTGCTTATTTATTTGTTTTGTAATAATTTATTTTTCTTACAGACCGTTCCACCACTGTGTGACTTTGAGCAGTGGATTGACACTGAGATCAAGGAGTCGGACAAGAAACATCTAGAAGGCCTGAAGGAGTGGGATGCGGAGATTAAGGAGAGGTTTGAGCGGAGATGCAGACAGGAGGCTATAGAAAAGAAGCATAAGGAAGATGAGGAAATGAGGCGTGTTGCTGCGTACAGGGCGGAGAGGGAGAAGAAGCTTGAGCGTGTGTGTGGGGTATTAACCCCTATACCCTTACGGCTAAGCTTGGGCCGGCCCAGATCGATGGGTCCGGTCCATCCGAAAGACGACGCGCGGCCCAGCCAACCCGGTTGGAGTCCTGCGCAAGGAGTTAAGGCGAATTTGGCGATCAAACAGGATCCTGGTCGGTTAGAATAGGAATCCTTATCCGGCCACATATGGCAATTGTAACTGGCTAGGATTAGTTTCCAGATCTATAACCCTGCCCCCCGGACTATATAAGGCGGGCAGGGGATCCCTCTAAAAAATATCTCTCATTAACATACAGCAATACAATCAGACGCAGGACGTAGGTATTACGCCTTCTTGGTGGCCGAACCTGGATAAAACCTCGTGTCTGTCTTGCGTCACCGTCTTGTTTGTGGCTTGCGCATCTGTCTACCGATAATCTACTACCTTGGGCATACCCCTAGGTAGACTGCCGACCATATTTCGTCGACAGTGGCGCGCCAGGTAGGGGGTGTGCGTACTGCTCTCCAAGCAAACAAGACGGTCATCACCTCCGGCTCCATGGCTACGCCGAACGGCCTCACGTTCACCGTCGGCCAGATCACCTGGACCACCGGCTCCGACGGCTTCATCGTCATGACCACGGAGGAGGCGTGGATTCAGTCTGCGCCGACCACTGCTTCACCTACATCGGCTACGGCTCCGACCACGATGGATCTGGCTCCGACCACGGTACGTCTGGCTCCGACCACGATGGATCTGGTGTAACACCCCGGTGTTATGCCTATATTTAGTCACTGCAAATCATGCATATCATGCATCATCAAGCATTCTAATCACACATGCCTAATCATATAAATAACAATTGAAACATTGCTTCGAAACATTTGAAACACGTTGTGAAACCTGAATGTTGCATACCTTTGTTAGACTTGTTTTGCCCTGATTTTGCTTGCTAGGTTAGTAAAACATGGTTGGCTACTATTGTAAATCATCTAGGATTGTTTAGTTCAAATTTTTGGAGCAAGGTTGTATTCAAATTAATTCGAAATTTGGCTTCAAAAATAAATTCCCCAAAATTAGGGTTTTGAGCTAAAACGTGGACTTTGATCTTACAATTCAAAATCTAGAAAGAATTTGGCTTTGGTCTTAAAAGCAAAGTTGTAGAGAATTAAATTCTAAGCAACTTTCATTTTTGGACTATTTTCAAAAGATGTCATTTTCTTGCTCAAAATAATATTTGAAAGATGGCATGTAAAAATTCCTTGAAACTATATTTGGAAAAGTATTTTTTTTTTCTTGGCAGACACCGCCTCTCGCCTACAGCCCGCTTGCCAAGCCGCCCCAGCATCCACCCGCATCCCGCCTTCGCCTCGGCCCACTCGATCGCCGTGGCCAGATCCTCCATGTTCTTCTCCTCCTCCTCGCCTGCACATCGCCGAGCACGCACAACACAGCGTGGCGGCGCATGTCTGCCGGCGACACCCGGCCGGGTGGCGTCCCTGGCCCCTCAAGCAGCAGCGCGCCTCGCCGATATCACGCCACCGCAGCTCCGCATTCAAGCTGTCCGAGCGCAGCCTCCCCACTCAAAGCAAAGCGGCAGCTCCTCCCGCGCATAGCGAAGCCGCCCGCCGAAGCGGCAGCAGCCGCTCGCTCCGCCCGGCGATTTGCTCCTCCTCCCGCGCCTCATTCCCCGATTCCTCCCGCCGGCTGCTCCGCCTCGTCAAGCTCTTCGGTTGCGCCCGCGTGTGGCTACCGTAGACGAGGTGAGAGGCCGTGGTGGCCGATTTCTTCTCCGCTCCGCCGTGGCAAGCTCGCCGGAGCTCGTGCCCGCGCAGGCGACCCGCTCCAACCCTGTCATCCTTTTCTCGCGCATCTGCACCGCTCTGCCCCCGCGACCCTTGTGCGCGCCTTCCCGTGGCTTGCTGTGGCCGGAAAGCGCCCGCCCGCGGGTATGCCGCGCCGCCGTGGTGCCTGGCCACCGGCGTAGGCGTGGCGTCTCGCCTCGGCCGATGCTGGGCCAGGATGGCCGTGGGCCGAACCCTGAGCCAGGCCGCCGCTCGCCCCTTCGCTCGGGCTGAGCAGGCCGGTTGTGGCCGTGGGCCAGTTCGTTTCCACGGGCCGGCCCAGTAGGAGTAGAAATAATTCGTTTTCAATTTCTCTTTATTATTTGAAAATAGAAATGGGTTGGAAAATGTTTGGGTACTCAAATTTGCTCCAAATTTGTTGAAACAAATTTTGGTAGGTTCCTTATCACCAGATCTACTTGGAAAAATTATTGCATGTCATTTTTGAGATACTTTTCTGTAGAACTTTATTTAATCATGTATATTGCTGATAACTTAAAAAATGTGTAGAAAAATCTATAGGCTTCAGAAAAATATGATTCTAAGTTTGTTAATCTTCTTATGTAATGTGCTTCCTAGGAAAAATATGTTTCATGCATGAGCTGTGGGAAAATTTTTTGGTGTAGTTCAAGTACCTTTAATGGCTGATTTTTGTTATTTTAGCTAGAGAGCAAACTTTGTATAAAACATGCATGTGATAATTTTTGTACAGTCATTGTATGCTATGAAGAATCTAGGAAAAATACTAACTCTGTTGTTTGACACTTTTCACAGTTCAAAGTATTTTTATGTTCATAATCCTGCCATGCCCTGTCATTTTTGTGTAGACTATTTTACTTATCCAAACGCCATGAAAATTTTATGGTAGTCTATTTAGAGTAGTACTATGCTACTGTAATTTTCTTAGATTTTTATAAGCACCAGAAATATAGGTTGCTGTTGTAGCCCTAGTTTAAAATGAAATAAAATAATCCTCTTTAATGCAAGTTAGTTAATAATGTTAGCTTTGGTGTATCGTTGAAGTATTTAATAAGATGTGTTGACTTAACATATTAGTAGTAGAAGAGAATGCAGTAGATGACATGTGCTTGTAGTATATTTTCTTGGATGATGTTGACTACCTTGCATTCCAACATATCCATTGTATTCATCTCATCCGATGCACCGATTGCATAAGCACTTACGCACATTGCATCATACAGGATCGCAAACCGAGAACCCAATCGTCATAACCGAGGAGCCCGAGGAGCGATTCGAGTGCAAATACAGAAGTGCCGCCCGCCCGACGAGGAGGGCGTTGAGGAACTTCCAGAGTGCCACGATCACCGTCCAGAGCTCCTTCGAGAGAGGCAAGCCCTTTAGCATTTTTCTCCCGGTTTGCAATGATTTAATTAAATGCTTTACTTTAATTGATGCATTACGTTCAGGAGTTGTTTGCAACCGTTGCTGCATTATACCTTGTTTACCTTTGTTATACTATATCCTTGTTACCTTGGTATCCACAATCGAGTCAATGCTTAGTGGGCTTAGACCGGTAGAAGTCGGGTGATTTCCTGTCACTGCGAGCTATAGGTGGTTACCGGATCTGCTTGGATGACTATGAAGTCATGGTATAACTAAGTGTTAAATGAAGTTGAAACCGACGGAGACTTGCGAGTTTTGGACCCATAGTGTTTCCGTGCAGTGTCGATTAAGGACCGACCGTTGTTGGGCCTCGAGTCATGTTGAACGCATGCCTTACATTTAGCTGGCGGATAAAGTACCTTCCGACCGCTGGCCGGGAGATTTTTCGGGCCGAGTAGATTGCCCATGACGCACTATCTTGCCGGAAAGGTGTGGTAGGACACGGGGCGGGATGATAAGACCAAAGTGCAATGATCGGTTCGGCCCCGGATACATGTGGTTCCTGGCAAACTCGAGATACCTGGAAAGTTGACTCGGTGATCAATATCTCACTTTAGCGGGTGAGTGAGGTTTGTGTAAGGAAATAAATCACCAGCTGGTTAGGAATCGATTCGAATCGCCATCGCTCCTGGATAGTGAGCACTTGACTTGAGTTACTTCATCGTAGTAAATGTTTATGGAACACTTGGATGGTTATAATGAATATGACAGTATGGAAGTTGTTTAATGATCATTGGTTATCATTATCTGCTTAATCACATGTTTACTCTAGTATAGGTGCAAATCTAGTCGACAGGTTCATAATAATTAACTTGGCAATAATGCTTTTAGAAAGGTTCTTGAAATGCTAAAAATGCTTCTTTTGCAAATGAGTCAGCTACCCTACTATAAAGCCCTTCATAATCCTTGGTGTCATTTATTTTCGGTTATGTCGGGTAAGTCTAGCTGAGTACCTTCTCGTACTCGGGTTTTATTCCCACTTGTTGCCAGATGGGTAGATGTATTACGGCTACTTTGTATCAACTGCCTGTACCTGCGATGGGTGATGCTTAGGACCATGGGCATGGTCATTCCTTACGTCTCGTCTAATGCTTTTGTTGGAGATGATCATTCGCTGGCACTATATTTGAACTCCGCGTGAGTGTGTGTGTGGTTTGAACAAATGGCTTCCGCTACTTTTATTCGAACTGGTTTGTAATAACTATGTTTAAACTCTGATGTATCTGAGATTGCGAACTTTTATGTAATATGTGATGGTGACCGCTAAACTTATTACGATCTTGGCTGGAATGGAAGTTGGTTTGAAATCCTTCGTGATTTCACGGACTACCGGGTTATACGGGCTTAAGTTTGCTCAATCGTCTGCTCTGGCGGATGATTTTCTTACTTAATTTCGTATAATTGGTCGGTTCTGTTACAGCTGGCATCAGAGCATGGTTTAGCGTGTTACTGTTCACAAGTGTATTTAAAACAAAAAGGCATTTGGGAAAACGTGATTTTTCAAAATCTAAAGTGTGCTAGTGATCATATCCTTTATGCCCAGTTAAGGACTTTAGGTGGCTTAATTAAGTACTGACTAGGGTTCTTGCATCATATTTCTCTTTCGTCGCTCATACGGCGTGCTATTGTATGAGTGCCACTTGTTTGAGTGGTAATGTATGGATCATTTGCCTCTACGCCTCGGTAAGTGTGAGTTGTGAGAGCATGATCGAATACACCGCCGATCTAGGGTGAATGCTTATATGATGCTGGAGTAATTACATGTTCTACGCATGTTTTACAAAGGTATCTCATGTATGGATCTTCCGTCTATGGAGGCGATGCCGTCAATAGGACGATGGTTCGGGTAGTTACTACCGTTGTACACGTATCTGGGAATTCGTGTAGAGCGTGTAGATAAAACTTTACTGCTTTTATGCATTCATTGGGAATTGGGCTGAAATGAATCTTCTGCAGGTACATAACAACGCTATCATGTAGAACGTATTAGCTACGTATTGAGAGATCGTTGTATGCCACCGAATTCGCCGTTAGAAATTATTTATTTCCTAAGTTTGTGAGAATGTACGGCACGTGCATACATCATGTTACTTGTGCATTTCATTCATCTCATGCATTCCTCCCCTTATAAATTGATTATCTCATTTTGATAAAAGTTGTATCACCTAAAATATGTTTCCCCGAGGTAATAAGAGAACCTTTGCTACAGATGGCCCGCACGAAGCAGACCGCCCGTAAGTCCACCGGAGGAAGAGCACCTCGACGTCCATTGGCCCTGAGGGAGCACCGCACCACGGACACCTTCTTGAGCGAGTTTGGCATGCCAACTTTGCTTTGGAGAGTGCTCCATGATGTGGGGTACCAGGAGGGTCAAGAGCCGTGTACTCTTGGAATGAGAGCCGATTAGCGAGAGGATGGACTAGCGATGGTGGAGATCACGGTTCTGCTCTCGGTGATGCTCCAGTTGGGATGGTTGGCATTTGGAGTTTGAGGGTCGCACTCCACCGAGGGTGCAGAGGGAGCAGACCTTCCGTGTCATCGAGGGACATTATGAGCAGATTTCCCAGTGAGCTTGCAGCACTCTAGTGACACTTTTCCTAGGGATGATCCTCGTGATGCCATTTGGGTTCAAATCGAGGAAGTGCATTGGTCGAGGTCCACCATGAGGACGGACTAGCGACAACCAAGCAATGAGTGCTATGTTCGCCGCCATCGAGCGTATGAGGGTCTCGAGAGTACCTCTTTGGACTTTGACCGCTTGCGTAGTGAGGATAAGCTAAAAGGAAAAAGTAGAAGAAGAGACAGCACGTGCTATAGCTAGCTTGCGGGAGCGGTTGGGCGATATGAACTTCTGGCCGAGATCGGCGGTTGAGAGAGGTGATAGAGCTATGCGGCGAGTGCATACGTTGACTCAAGCCAACAACAATGCGCAGACCGCATGATTGCACGCATTGGTTCAGAAAGGAATGAAGCACAGAACGCAAGAAACCTTCTCTGCTGCAGAGAGTCGATGAGCTAGAGGAATACAACGGCAACTTACGAGGAGTTTCACGCACTCTACAATGGGGTTGGCCCATATGCTCCACCGAGACGCTTGGCCGGGCATGGACATCGACGACGACAACCGGACGCGAGCCGTAGTTTCACACAGGGGCGATGGTGACGCGTCTCCGATCCCGACGATGGCCCCGAGGAGTAGGCTAGTTGTCTTCTGCGCTAGTATCTAGGTCTGTCGCGATGACCTTTCTTTTGTTGGCATGTAACCTATTGTATGTTGCTTGAACGTATGAGACTTAGCATGTGGTTGGGCCGATTTTCAAATGCGATATCTGAACGCATAAAAGTCCGATGTATGTATCTTTGGCAATTTAATTGTATGGACGCGATGTTTGCTGCTGAAGTAATTTGATTAAGTGTTGTTGTTTTAATTGGGATGCGATTGTTGTGCCTCTGTTTTATTGTATGAATTTATTCTCTCCGATAAAATTCATGACGGCATAATTTTTCCTTCACTGCAATTATTACAGCTTCACTCAATCATTACTTGTTCTTTGAAACATCAGATGACAAACACTTTCGCCCGAACCACGTATGAGGCCACGAGAGGCCGGTGTGCTAGCAGTGCGGGGGGCTGGTGGTGGTGGTGGAAACCACGGCAACAACAATGAGCCTCCCCATGAACCACATTTGCCACCTCCTCCCCATTTACCCCGAAATGTTCCTCGCATAATCGCTTTCGGGTCGGTATAATGCGGAACAATCCCGGAAAGAACATGGAGGATTTTCACTGCGAACCATCGCCAATAGCGTTCAACGTGGTAACAATCAAGGTGGTGGCATGGGGTGAACCAATATAGCGACTTCAAGGATTTCATGGACACCAGCCGCCAAATATTCAAGGAAGCAACAGAGCCACTCGATCTTTGAGGAATGGATCAACACGATGGAAGATAAATTCCGTGTGTTGAGGATGACCGAGGTTCTGAAAATGGAGTATCTTTGCACTTCAATTCTGAGGACCGGCGGGAATGTGGTGGAAGCACCATCGCACCACCTTCCCTCCAAATGCTCAGATTTCTTGGAGAGAGTTTGGTTGAGGCCTTCCGGGAGTCTATATTCCACCCGGGTGACCGAGATGAAGTTGGGAGAGTTTCGGCATTGAACCAGGCACCAAAACCATGACGCAATACCGCATGCCTTCAACAACTTGTGTCGCTATGCTCCCGACATGGTTGACACGGATGCTAAAAAGAATAGCCGGTTTTAAGAGGGGACTCAATCCAAAATGATGAAGCATGTTGGTACCAACAACCGAAGTCGATTCAATGACTTCATCGGCCGATTTATCAGAAGCGGAGAAGAATAACAACGCCAAACACCGCAGCCAAGACACGCAAGAGAGCCTTTGAAGGTGGGCCGTCTCAAGCTAGAGCACCTATGGGAGGTCGTCCTCCTTATCGCCCATCGGCACCTGGCGCTAGGTTCAGGCCACCTCAGCCAAGAAGTCAAAATTTCCGTGGACCTCAAAAGCCAGTATAAGATGGTAGTACAGTTAACAACAAAGCAGCCGCAACTACGGTACAAGGCAGTTCCAAGGGAGCTGTGGGATCTGCCGGGACAGTGAGAGGACCTGCTATAACTGTGATCAACCCGGCCATTTCTCGAGGTTTTGTCCATACCCGCCCAAGAAGAAGCAGCCAGAATTATAATGCTAGAGTGCATAGTACGACAGTGGATGAAATTCGGAGGAGAGCCCACACTTCTTTGGTAAGTTTCCTATCAACGAAAACCTACGGTTGTTCTTCTATTTGATTCTGGATCATCGCATTCTTTTATGAGTCAAGCATTTGCACAGAAACATGGACAACTATGCATAGAATTAGGGTATGGGTACCGTATAAGTTCAGCAGGGGCTGATGTTTTGACCAACCGGATGGTTCGAGGGGCAACCCTTGAATTAGGTAGCAGGAAGTTCCGGGTGAACTTAATAGTTATGCCTAGATTAGTGTTGGATGTCATTATAGGGATGAATTGGATGAAGGATTGGGGAGCAGTCATAGATACTGGAAGTCGAGTACTTACCCTTAAGGATCCCCTGGGTGAGGGTACTTTCCAAGTACCATTGCCTCGGAGAACAGACCTTATAAGTGTTACATGTGCTACGGCAGTCATTCCTATTCATCATATTCCGGTAGTGTGTGAATTTCCGAATGTATTCCCGGATGAGCTACCTGGTCTTCCGCCGGATAGGGAGATTGAGTTTGGAATTGAGTTAGTCCCCGGAACAGCTCTGATTTGAAGGAGACCATATCGGATGCCTCCGGATGAACTAGCCGAAATTGAAGAAGCGGTTAGAAGATTTGTCAAAAAGGGGTTTAATCGGCCAAGCAAGTCCGAATGGGGATGTCCCGCTTGTTTGTGAAGAAAAAAAAAGAGGGCACGTTGAGAATGTGCGTGAATTACGAGCCACTCAACGCTTGTGACCATAAAGAATAAGTATCCCTTGCCTCATATTGATGTTCTGTTTGACCAATTATCCAAGGCCAATGTGTTCTCAAAATAGATTTGAGATCCGGTTATCATCGAGATCAAGATAATGCCACAGATATACCGAAAACCTGCGTTTTCCACGGATCTGAGTTGTATGAGTATCTTGTCATATCCTTTGGCTTGACAAATGCTCCTGCATACTTTATGTTTTTGATGAATACTGCTTTCATGCGAAATTGGATAAGTTTGTGGTAGTGTTCATCGATGACATTACGTGTACTCCGAGAACGAGAAAGATCACGAAGAGCATCTCGAGAACTGTCTTGACCAGGTGAGGGATCATCAATTGTATGCTAAGTTTAGCAAATGCGAATTCGGTTGAGGGAAGTTCCTTCCTTGGTCACATTCTCGCGAGAGAATGGAGTTTCATAGATCCAAGTAAGGTGCAAGAAGTTATGAATTGGAAAGCATCGACCACGCCTCACGAGATTAGAAGTTTCTTAGGATTAGCCGATTATTACCGTCGCTTTATACTAGATTTCTCGAAGATTGCCAAACCAATGACGAGTCTCCTACAGAAGGATCACAAGTTTGTGTGGACAGAGGAGTGTGAAGCAGCTTTCCACACTTTGCGGAAACTGTTGATCACTGCTCCTGTTCTAGCACAACCAGATATCGAGAAACCATTTGATGTGTTTTGTGACGCATCGAAGACTGGATTAGGATGTGTTCTTATGCAAGATAGGAGAGTCATTGCTTATGCATCACGTCAATTGAGAAAGCACGAGGTCAACTATCCAACACATGATCTTGAACTTGCTGCAGTTGTGCACGTCCTAAAAATTTGGAGACATTACCTACTTGGTAATGTGTGCAATATTTTCACGGATCACAAGAGTTTTAAGTATATCTTTATCCAACCAGAGCTAAACATGAGACAGCGCAGATGGTTGGAATTGATCAAGGATTATAACTTGAATGTGCAATATCATCCTAGAAAAGCCAATGTAGTGACAGATGCTTTAAGCAGAAAGTCACACTACTTAGATGTGCAGCCATTACTTGAAGATGGGTTCGATCTAATGCATCCTGCTGTGTTACATAGTATTCAGATTAGTTGCTCTTTGGAGAGTAAGATAATAGAAGGCCAGAAAACCGACAAGAGGATATTCCACATCAAAGAGAAATTAAAAGAAAAGCCGTCTCAACACTTTAAAGTGGATGAACAGGGCGTGTTGTGGTTTGACGACCGTCTTGTGGTTCCCAAGGATCGAGAGCTTAGGAATAAACTCATGGATGAAGCTCACCTTTCTAAGCTATCTATCCATCCCGGAAGTAGTAAGATGTATCAAGAACTAAGATCTCGTTATTGGTGGACCAAAATGAAGAAAGAAATTACAGCATATGTTGTCAGATGTGACACCTGTTGTCGAGTGAAAGCCATTCACATGAAGCCTGTCGGTATGTTGCAGCCCTTATCTGTCCCTAGTTGGAAGTGGGACGATATAAGTATGGATTTTATCACGGGTTTGCCCACTACTCAAAAAGGACATGATTCAATTTGGGTAATTGTGGACCGTCTTACCAAGACCGCTCATTTCTTGCCGGTCAAAACAGATTATCGACCACCTCAATATGCCAAGAAGTATATCACAGAAATTGTGAGGTTGCATGGTATACCAAAGACCATAGTATCTGATCAAGGCTCACAGTTCACGGCTCACTTTTGGGAACATTTACACAAAGGCTTAGGAACTAGTTTGATTCAGCGATGCATCGCTTATCATCCTCGCATGATGGTCGAATTTGAACAGTGAATGCTTTGTTTTGGAGGATATGTTAAGAGCACGTATTGTCCGCTAAGGGATCATGGGAGTCATGGTTACCGCTTTGTGAGTTTTCTTATAATAATAGTTATCAAGAAAGCATCAAGATGTCCCCATTTGAAGCTTTATATGGCAGAAAATGTAGAACACCATTAAATTGGGTCGAGCCTGGTGATAGAAGGTATTATGGCATTGACTTTGTAGAAGAAGCCGAGAAGAAAGTTCATATTATTCAGCAGAATATGAAAGCTGCCCAATCACGTCAGAAAAGCTATGCAGACAAAAGAAGGAGACCCCTTGCGTTTGAAGTTGGTGACTATGTTTATCTGAAAGTCACGCCAATGAAGAAGAAAAGGTTTGGAATCCGAAGAAAGCTTGCCGCTAGATTCGTAGGACCATACAAGATCTTGGAACAAAGAGGTCCGGTAGCCTACAAGTTAGAGTTACCTGAGACAATGAGTACCGTTTTCCCAGTTTTCCATGTATCACATCTCAAGAAATGTTTGCGTGTTCCGGATGAAAGAATAGAACCTCGAGGTATCCAACTCAAATCAGATTTGGTGTATCGTGAGCAACCAGTCCGGGTGTTAAACACTAAGGAACGTGCTACTCGGAATAGTGTGGTGAAAACATACAAGATACAGTGGGATCATCATGATGAGGGAGATGCAACTTGGAAAACAGGAGAGTATCTACAAAAAGCTTATGAAGATTTTTATAACAAATGGTTCGTAACCCAAATCTCGGGATGAGATTTTTATAAGGGGGGAGGGCTGTAACACCCCGGTGTTATGCCTGCATTTAGTCACTGCAAATCATGCATATCATGCATCATCAAGCATTCTAATCACACATGCCTAATCATGTAAATAACAATTGAAACACTGCTTCGAAACATTTGAAACACGTGAAACCTGAATGTTGCATACCTTTGTTAGACTTGTTTTGCCATGATTTTGCTTGCTAGGTTAGTAAAACATGGTTGGCTACTATTGTAAATCATCTAGGATTGTTTAGTTCAAATTTTTGGAGCAAGGTTGTATTCAAATTAATTCGAAATTTGGCTTCAAAAATAAATTCCCCAAAATTAGGGTTTTGAGCTAAAACGTGGACTTTGATCTTACAATTCAAAATCTAGAAAGAATTTGGCTTTGGTCTTAAAAGCAAAGTTGTAGAGAATTAAATTCTAAGCAACTTTCATTTTTGGACTATTTTCAAAAGATGTCATTTTCTTGCTCAAAATAATATTTGAAAGATGGCATGTAAAAATTCCTTGAAACTATATTTGAAAAGTATTTTTTTTTTTCTTGGCAGACGCCTCGCTCTCAGCCCTTTGCCTGCCGGCCCCCAAGATCCACCCGCATCCCGCCCGCCTCGGCCCACTCGATCGCCGTGGCCTGAGTCCTCCACAAGCACTGCCGTGCCTCGACACACGTCGAGCTGCGCGCGCCACACAGCGGAGCGATGTTGGCGGCGACGCCGGCGGGGTGGCGTCCGTGGCCCCCATAAGCAGCACGCGCGTGCCTCGCCGATATCACGCCACCGCAGCTCCGCATTCAAGCTGTCCGAAGAGCGCAGCACTCCCCTCTCGGCCGGCAGGCAGCTCTCCTCCCACAGATAGCGAAGCCACCGGCGGCCGAGAAGCCACTGCCGCTCCGCGGGCGATTTGCTCCTCCTCCGCTCCTCATTCCCGATTCCTCCTGGGCTGCTCCGCCTCGTCAAAGCTCTTGATTTATACCAAGCCGTGTGTGGCTGCCAGAGACGAGGTGAGAGGCCGTGGTGACCGATTTCTTCTCCGCTCATTGCAGCAAGAGCTCATGGAGCTTCGTGCCTTGTGAGCGACTTCGCTCCAACCTGTCATCCTTTTCTCACGCATCTGCACCGCTTCGCCCGCATGACACCTTGTGCGCGCCTTCTCTTGCTTGTGGCGGAAGCGCCCGCCAGCATGGTATGCTGCGCCGCACAGTGGTGCTGGCGGCCGGCGTGGGCGTGGCGTCTCGCCTCGGCCCGTCTTTGGCCAGATGGCCGTGGGCGAACTCTCCCAGCCAGGCCGCCCGCCGCTTCGCTCGGGCTGAGGCGAGGCGGTTGTGGCCGTGGGCGATTCATTTCCACGGGCCAGCCCAGTAGGAGTAGAAATAATTTGTTTTCAATTTCTCTTTATTATTTGAAAATAGAAATGGGTTGGAAAATGTTTAGGTACTCAAATTTGCTCCAAATTTATTGAAACAAATTTTGCTAGGTTCCTTATCACCAGATCTACTTGGGAAAATTATTGCATGTCATTTTTGAGATACTTTTCTGTAGAACTTTATTTAATCATGTATATTGCTGATAACATGAAAAATATGTAGAAAAATCTATAGGCTTCAGAAAAATATGATTCCAAGTTTGTTAATCTTCTTATGTAATGTGCTTCCTAGGAAAAATATGTTTCATGCATGAGCTGTGGGAAAATTTTTTGGTGTAGTTCAAGTACCTTTAATGGCTGATTTTTATTATTTTAGCTAGAGAGCAAACTTTGTATAAAACATGCATGTGATAATTTTTGTACAGTCATTGTATGCTATGAAGAACCTAGGAAAAATACTAACTCTGTTGTTTGACACTTTTCACAGTTCAAAGTATTTTTATGTTCATAATCCTGCCATGCCCTGTCATTTTTGTGTAGACTATTTTACTTATCCAAACGCCATGAAAATTTTATGGTAGTCTATTTAGAGTAGTACTATGCTACTGTAATTTTCTTAGATTTTTATAAGCACCAGAAATATAGGTTGCTGTTGTAGCCCTAGTTTAAAATGAAATAAAATAATCCTCTTTAATGCAAGTTAGTTAATAATGTTAGCTTTGGTGTATCGTTGAAGTATTTAATAAGATGTGTTGACTTAACATATTAGTAGTAGAAGAGAATGCAGTAGATGACATGTGCTTGTAGTATATTTTCTTGGATGATGTTGACTACCTTGCATTCCAACATATCCATTGTATTCATCTCATCCGATGCACCGATTGCATAAGTACTTACGCACATTGCATCATACAGGATCGCAAACCGAGAACCCAGTCGTCATAACCGAGGAGCCCGAGGAGCAGTTCGAGGTGTAGCCGCAGGAAGTGCCCGAAGCCGACGAGGAGGACGTTGAGGAACTTCCAGAGTGCCCTGATCACCGTCCGAGCTCCTTCGAGAGAGGCAAGCCCCGGAGCATTTTTCTCCCGATTTTCAATGATTTAATTAAATGCTTTACTTTAATTGATGCATTACGTTCAGGAGTTGTTTGCAACCGTTACTGCATTATACCTTGTTTACCTTTGTTATACTATATCCTTGTTACCCTGCTATCCGCAGTCAAGTCAATGGTTAGCTGGCTTAGACCGGTAGAAGTCGGGTGATTTCCTGTCACCTGCGAGCTATAGGTGGTTACCTAGATCTGCTTGGATGACTATGAAGTCATGGTATAACTAAGTGTTAAATGAAGTTGAGACCGGACGGAGACTTGCAGAGTTTTGGACTGTAGTGTTTTCCGTCAGTAATCGATTAAGGACCGACCGTTGTTGGGCCTCGAGTCATGTTGAACGATGCCTTACATTTAGCCGGGCGGATAAAGTACCTTCCGACCGCTGGCCGGGAGATTTTTTTCGGGCCGAGTAGATTGCCCATGACGCCTTGTGTTGGGAAGCGGTGTGTGGTAGGACACGGGCGGGATGATAAGACCAAAGTGCAGTCGGTCGGCCCCCGGGTACATGTGGTTCTTGGCAAACTCGAGATACCTGGAAAGTTGACTTGGTGATCAATATCTCACTTTAGCGGGTGAGTGAGGTTTGTTTAAGGAAATAAATCACCAGCTGGTTAGGAATCGATTCGAATCGCCATCGCTCCTGGATAGTGAGCACTTGACTTGAGTTACTTCATCGTAGTAAATGTTTATGGAACACTTGGATGGTTATAATGAATATGACAATATGGAAGTTGTTTAATGATCATTGGTTATCATTATCTCGCTTAATCACATGTTTACTCTAGTATAGGTGTAAATCTAGTCGACGGGTTCATAATAATTAACTTGGCAATAATGCTTTTAGAAAGGTTCTTGAAATGCTAAAATGCTTCTTTTGCAAATGAGTCACCTACCCTACTATAAAGCCCTTCATAATCCTTGGTGTCATTTATTTTCGGTTATGTCGGGTAAGTCTAGTGAGTACCTTCTCGTACTCGTGGTTTTATTCCCACTTGTTGCGATATGGGCGTATGTATTACGACTCTTGTATCAACCGCACTGCAGTATCCTGCGATGGGTGATGCTTAGGACCATGGTCATGGTCATTCCTTACGTCTCGCCTAATGCTTTTGTTGGAGATGATCATTCACGGCACTATATTCGAACTCAAGCGTGAGTGTGTGTGTGGTTTGAAACAAATGGCTTCCTTACTTTTATTCGAACCGGTTTTGTAATAACTATGTTTAAACTCGATGTATCCGAGATTGTGAACTTTATGTAATATGTGATGGTGACCGCTAAACTTATTACGATCTTGGTTTGGAATGGAAGTTGGTTCGAAATCCTTCGTGATTTCATGGACTACTAGGTTATACGGGCTTAAGTTTGCTCAATCGTCTGCTCTGGCGGATGATTTTCTTACTTAATTTCGTATAATTGGTCGGTTCTGTTACATCTGGCTCCGACCACGGTATATCTGGCTCCGACCACGCCTACATCATCTTCAGCCACGCCGACGACTCATCGTCCGCTTCCCCGCTACAAAGGGAAGCAGATCAACAACACCGACACCTTTCGGCTCCATCGATCGGGTCGGCACCAAACTCAATGAAACCCTAGCTCGGTAAGTACGATTCAAAGTCAACCTAACGAGCAGGTAACCGCTCCCCACAACAGATCTACCCGACCAGCTCGGACCAGTCGTCCTGCACGACTTGGTACAGATCTCGTGGTCTTATCTAGTCCTGAAGGGCGCTCCGCTCATCGACGGCCAGCCTCCGCGATGGGTCTCCGGCTCTCTAAGTACGCAGCCTCGACGGAGAACCACGAGTCCAACCTTACGGCATGCGAAACATTGCCTCCGACTACGCGTATAACCCATGGCACGCCGCTTGGATCTATGTTTTATCGCCGACCCTCGGCCCGGCCAGCGCGACTTCATCAACATGATCCGGATGAAGATTATCGTGAAGGATCCGTCCCACACGCTTCAAGAGGGAGACTCCACCTCCTCGTCGGCATCGCATCTAAAGCATCTCAGACACACCGAGCTTTAGCATCACGAAGATGACGGCACCAAATACGATCTGGATCTGCCGGACCACGCCCCTGTGGTGTTCACAATTCCCATCTTTCCCACCAAGACGAGGGATTTGATCCATGTTGTCGAAGAATGACGAATCACGGCGGTTGGCGAAATAGAACAAGAAAAGACCGCGCGCTGGCGCTTTAATATTGACCAGATTCAATCGCCGACAAATCGAAGCCAAGCGCACCAGAGGCGCGACGATCCGGTCCCACCACGCGACCTCAACGATGCTTTCGGCGGTGGGGACAAACAGGTCTTCAGGACTCCAAGTGCCAATGTAGCCGTCGCCATGGCTACAATGCAACGGCTACCCAACACCCTAGAAACCCAAGCGGTTCGCGATGAAATACAAGCCTATCTGACGGCTGCCATGGCCCAGACCGCAGAGATTGTAAATCAAGTCCGGGCTCCATCCGTCTCAGTCGAGTCAAGCCACGATCCGCCGACTTCCAAGCCGCTCACAGCCACTCAACCCACGTGGCTCGTGCAACAACGACCCGTCAGACAACCATCGAGGCGAAAACGGTGGCCATGACGGTGGTAACCGCCGTCGGGAGGACAACCGTCGTGATATCCGGGACGATAATCACCAAGACAACCACGACAATCGTCGCGATAACCGCGATCGCAGGGCTAATCCAGATGGCAATCAAGATTGCCGCGATGGCAATAACGATCTCCGCCATTACCTCGGGGACGCGATCTGCGCTTTCGCATCAACCGTAGAGTCGATGATCGAGCATCCCACGAAAAGCTATCGCCAGTATGGAGTATGACATCGCCCACGGTCCATTGGGTTTGAAGCGCTTTACTCCACACCTTCGCCAAGTCATATGGCCCAAGAATTTTAAGCTCGAGAAACTTGAAAGTATGACGGCAAAGAAAACCACGAATTATGGGTCATGCTCTCTGAAACCAAGCGTGCGAGATCAGCCATGGTGACGAAAGCACGTCATGTCTAACTACTTCCCGGTCGTTGTTGGCCATGCAGTCACCAATGGTGGTCACCTCTGCCGCGAACTACTTTGATTCTTGGCGGGAGCTTAAGCAAGCCTTCATTGACAATTTCATCGCTACTTGTGAACAACCGGGCAACAAGTACGATCTGCAACGGATCCGAGATCGGAAAGATGAGCCATCTGCTTGTAGTACGTCCGGCGCTTCTCGAGATGCGCATCAAGGTCCCATCAATCTCGACAACGAGGCAATCGAGGCTTTCATCACCGGCCTTCGCTTCCACGATGCCCTAAGAGACAAGCTCCTCCGGAAGAGACTCGAGTCGGTCCACAGGCGCTCTTATCCACCGCTAAGAAATATGCGGATGCCGACGCACGCCAAGAAGATAATTATTGAAGAAGCAGCAAGGGTTCCATGCTCTGACCACCCCTCACACCGCGATGACTACCATGGCAACCGTGGTCGGAGCGATAGTTTTGACCGCCGCAACCAGCGCAACGACTCCCACGACCACCGCGACCGACGTGATCAAGCGGCAGAATCGCCGTAACGATTACGAGAGCAAGCGTGCTCGGAAGACGACGGCGAGGTCAATACTGATTAAAAAGGGTGGCGGACGTCATAACTACGAAAGACGACTACGCCAAAGCATTGAAGGGGCCCCGCCACTCCATCCTAAGTCAAACCATACCATGGAGAATTGCGGCGTTCTCAAGTCTATCTATACATCGCCAACGAGCTCGGGATACATCCGACAAGCCTAACGATGTAGCGAGAATAGCGCAACGAGGATAACGAAGACGACGACGATGCACCCTTGTCACAAGTACGTCAAGCCAACCGATCGTGGTGCACACCATCATTGGAGGCAAAGTGTCCATCAAGACCAAGCGGGAACGCAAGCCGCTTTCGCCTGTGCTTGTTTGAACGTGGCCAACACCGATAACTCCTTTCGCCGATCCCCGGCTCCCTCTCGTGGTCTCACTGCGAAATCTCTTTCAGTAGGAAGGACCAATGGGCTGCAATACCGAAGCCAGGACGTTTTCCCCTGGTCCTCAATCCTTGTATCAACAAGGTCCAGTTCGATAGAGTACTGATCGACGGCGGCAACTCCATTGATATCTTGTTCAAGAACGATCACCCACCCTCAAGATAGCTCAGCGGATCTTAAGCCATACGAGGCACGCCTGGGTGTTCTTCCCGGACAGAGCTCTACACCTCTCGGGCAGATCACGCTACCGGTGCAGTTTGGGACCTCGGACCACTTCCGCACCGATTACATCAACTTTGTGGTCGCTGACTTCGACGGCACCTACCATGCTATTCTTGGTCGACCGTCGCTCACCAAGTTCATGGCCATACCTCATTATAGGTATCTGGTGCTCAAGATGCCTACCGAGAAAGGAGTCCTAACCTCCGAGGTAACGTGTATGCCGCCTACACCGCCGAAGACGACAGCTTTCAAAATAGCGAGCCCACGACCTCTCTATTCGCATGGCCGAGACCATGCTCGACGCTAAGAAGACCTCAAATTTGACCACTTGGAGATCCCAGAGCTCGAGACTCCACGCAAAAACATCAAGTCAAAGGAGCACAAGGTGATCCAGCTGGTCGACGGCGACCCCAGCAAAATGGCCCTTATCGGGGCCAACCTGGATCCCAAATAGGAAGACGCACTCGTCGGGTTTTTGAGGAGCAACGTGGATGTGTTCGCATGGAAACCTGCCGACATGCCCGGTGTACCTCGGAACTTGATCGAGCACTCCTTGAATGTCAATAGCAAGGCTAAACCTATCAAGCAGAAGCTTCGACGTTTCACTCGTGACAAAAAGGAGGCGATTAGGGTAGAAGTTACACGGCTTTTAGCAGCCGGATTCATTAAAGAAGTGTATCATCCGGAGTGGTTAGCCAACCTGGTTCTTGTACGCAAAAAGAATAATGAATGGAGAATGTGCGTTGATTACACTGATCTCAACAAACACTGCCCTAAGGACCCCTTCGGCTTACCTCGCATAGACGAGGTCGTAGATTCAATTGCCGGTTGCGAGCTGCTTTCCTTTCTCGATTGCTACTCTGGTTATCACCAGATCGCTCTCAAAATGGATGATCAGATCAAGATAACTTTCATCACGCCTTTCGGCGCCTACTGCTACACGACTATGTCGTTCGGGCTCAAGAACGCCGGGGCTACATACCAACGCGCTATTCAGGCCTGCCTCACAGACGAGATAAAAGATGACCTAGTAGAGGCCTATGTGGATGATGTAGTTGTCAAAACCAAGGAAGCACATACCCTTGTTGACAACCTCAAACGTACCTTCGCGGCCCTCAATACATTCCAATGGAAGTTAAACCCAAAGAAGTGCATCTTTGGTGTTCCTTCTGGTATATTGCTAGGCAACGTCGTCAGTTACGGTGGCATACGCCCTAATCCGGAGAAAGTAAAAGCTGTCTTAGACATGAAGCCTCCTAAAAAGGTGAAGGATGTCTAAAAGCTTACCGGATGCATGGCCGCTCTAAGCCGTTTCATATCAAGATTAGGAGAAAAAGGGTTACCGTTTTTTAAACTACTCAAAGCATCCGAGAAGTTTGAGTGGTCGGAAGAAGCAGACGCTGCCTTCACGCAGCTAAAACATTACCTTACATCACCTCCAGTCCTCACTGCTCCTAGAGAAGACGAAACCCTCCTACTTTACATTGCAGCAACCAATCGGGTGGTCTCCACTACCATGGTGGTCGAGCGCGACGAGCCGGGCCACGCCTATAAGGTACAACGGCCAATTTATTTCGTCAGTGAGGTACTCAACGAATCTAAGACCAGGTACCCATAGATTCAGAAACTACTCTATGCCATACTGATAACATCCCGAAAGTTGAGACATTACTTCGACGGATATCATGTGGTGGTCATGACCGAGTACCCTTTGGGGGACATCATTCGCATAATAAGGATGCGAACAGGCGCGATCGTCAAATGGGCAATGGAGCTATGCCCTTCTCCTTGGAATTCGCAAGCCGTTACTACAATCAAGTCTCGGACACTCGTCAATTTCATCGTCGAGTGGATAGACTTAAGCACGCCTCTCCTAATCCGGCGAATATTGGACGATGTACTTGACGGCTCTCTCACAATTGACGGTGCGGGAGCAGGGTTCTTTTGTGTCACCATCCAAGGAGCAGCTCCAGACGCGTGCTCGTGATTTATTTCCCAAAGATCTAATAACGCCATCGAGTATGAAGCGTGCTCGCATGGTTTACGCATTGCGGTTGAGCTTGGTGTCAAACGTCTCTCGCTCACGGAGACTCGGCTCGGGTCATCAACCAACTCAACAAGGATCGGGACATGACCAAATAAAAGATGGACGATATCGTAAATCGATAAGAAAGTCGGAAGGCGTTCTCTATGGCATCGAGTACATACACGTGGTCCGGGATAAGAACCAAGCAGCGGATGCCTTCGTCAAAGTTAGGATCATCTCGAGCCAAAATCCCACATGGTGTATTCGTCCAAGACACGCTCACGCATTCCATCGAAGAGGAAGATCCCACGGTCGACAAAGTTTCGGACCAGCAATTGGTGGCTACGGTTCGGCGCCAAGCACAACCGAGCCAGCCGACCACTCATGAGCCGGTGGAGAGTACCTTCATCAAGTACTTAACGGATGGCGGCGGTTATCTTGATCGACGAGAAAAACGAAAGCTTAATGCGTCGCGATGGCGATATCGCCTTCGTCGATGGCAAGTTATGGCGCAAAAACGCAAAGGGAAGAAATCTTGATGAAGTATATAACCCGGGAAGAAGGCAAACGCTCTTGGACCAAATCCACTCGGCTCCTCACGGCAACCACGTGTCCTCAAGAACACCGGTCGGTAAGGCTTTCCGAAGCGAGGTTTTATTGGCCGTCGATAGTAGCCGACGAGAGAAGCTAGTACGTCACCGTGAGGGTTGTCGGTTCTTTGCCAAAAGAATCCACGCATACCCGGCCACACGAGATTCGGGACGATACCACCTCTTGGCCCTTTGCATCTTTGGACCGGATATGATCGGGCCCTTCAAACCGGCTCTGGAAAATTTACATGTGTTTTTGTGCCGATTGACAAATTTTCTAAGTGGATAGAATACATGCCTTTGGTGCGAGCATCTTGAAAAAAGGTCATCATGTTCCTTGACCAGGTCATCCACCGTTTTGGCATACCCAACAAAGATCATCACCGATCTGGGTACTCGAGTTCACCGGGGAACGCTTTTTGGGACTTCTGCGACGAAAGGAGCATAGTAGTAAAATACGTCTCGGTGGCGCACCCTAGAGCTAATGGACAAGTCGAGCGGGCAAATGGCATGATCTTGGGCGCATTGAAGAAGAGGATGTACAGAGAAAATGACAAAGCCCCTTAAGATGGCTCAAGGAGTTACCACCCGTGGTGCAGGGCCTCTGAACTCAAATTACCGTAAATAACTGCCGGCGTCTCACCATACTTTATGGTTTACGGCTACCGAGGCGATCCTCCCATCGATATAGCTTTCGATCCGGCAAGGGTAGAGAACTTCGACGAGGGCAAGGTCAATGAAGTACAGGAGCTAGAAGTAAACAAATGGTTGAAGAGAAAAGGCTCGATTCTTGTGTACGTATCATCCAAATACCTTGTTTGTTTTATTGCAGTACTACAACAAAAATGTTAAAGAGCGGTTCTTCGTGGTCAGAGATTTGGTCCTAAAGTGGAAGATGAACTAGGCTGGTGTCCACAAACTTGCAACCCCATGGGAGGGACCATTCATGATCAAAGAAGTCACACGACCAACGTCTTACAGGTTAGCTCGCCTCGATTTGGGCCAGATGCAGACGTACCAAACTCTTGGCACATCGACAAGCTTAGACGTTTCTATGCTTAACTATTTGAGATATGTACTCCTTTTGTACTTTTGATTTATTTCAATAAAGCGCTTATGATTTCTCCGAGCACTCTAATGTGTCACTTGAGTTTTATGGTTATTCTAACTCACCAAGAAAAGCCACCACCACCCCTTCTACGGTTTTCGGAGCAGGCTCTGTCTCCAGTTCCTCCCAATACGTGCATGGGATCCGTTCTCTACATTACGGGTGATCGGCGGGTCCCCTTGGTTTAACTTGTTCTGCGTCTACGTGTGCACGTGTCACTAGACCTCACACTCCCACCACATGGAAAACCAGTACGCACAAACTTTTCGGGATGATGTGTCGAGCACGATGGTACAACTAAATGTAACGTTAATACGTTTTTACTTAGTTACACCAAAGATAAAGTATCAAGCTTAAATACGCTTTATACAAAGCAAACAAGTTTATAATAATATCTGATTCACGTTATTACAAGCTTGCTCAAGAGGCTCAAGTTCACAATAACACAACTATGTCCTCCTTCTACAACTCGAGCCTATTACATTGGTTGGTCGGGCGCATGGCACTTCTCGTCATTAGCTTCGATACCCTACTCGAGTCTCGGGGACTCTTGTGCTAGTTGAGCTGAAGGGGATGGCCCCGCCGGTGCTTGGCTGGTCGAGACCGCAGGCTTCGTTGGTTGGCTCGCAGCTGATGGCATTTCCAGCTGACTCGTCGATGGCGTACCCTGTACAGGTGCTGTCCCACCTCCACACAGGTTAATATCGCCAATTATCTTTGACGACAAGTCCAGCTGGGCCATCCGAAGCTCCTCTACCTTGTCTGGGTCTACCTCCTTCGGGTACCCAGCCTCCAGGCGCTTGAGATCGATCAGGGGATAGTGGGCACGCACCATGCTTAGCACATGGGCACCCATGTACTCACCAGCCTCCTTCACGAACTCCTAGAACCATCCCCACGCTTGTCTGTATCTCTCGACCAGTCCGAGCTGGCGCGTCCTTGGCTCTTCCTCTGTGAGCGCCGGGTCTATAAGGTCGAGGACGGGCACAATGCCAGTTGCCACTTCTTGGCACCATTTCTCCCACGTGTCCCGCTCCTCAGCGGCCTTGAGGCATCGTGCTTTCCAGTCATCACGCTCTCTGATCACGGCCTCTAGGTGCTTCTTGGCATTGACTTTCAAAACTGAACACAGTACAAGACATCAAATGTGAAAACATGACAAGGCAAGGTGGGCAACAGAATGTGAAAGGTGATCTGGAATACTTACCTTTTAGTTCCTCCTTCATTTTGTTGGTGTGGTCTTGGAGTTGAGATCGGTCTGCGTGCTAGCTTCACGTTGTCCTCCTTCAGCGACCACACTCTCTGCGGTCACACTATTTTTTCCCTTTGAGGCGGGCCACTTCACTTCTAAACCCGCCTTTACAAATTGTTACTACCAAGAATACAACAACACAAGTCCTGCACTTGTTATGATAAGATGAAACTTTACTTGTTTTTTTCCAAATTCTTTGTTGTTGAGTCGGCCGACTAGGTTTTGGTTCTGTGTTTCTTGATCTATCCTCTCCAGGTTTGGTTTCAAGTTGGCACCGCAAGCGTTCCACTTCGGCCGCCACTTCTTTATTGGTTGTCATTGATTCCTTCAATCTGGTCAAGCACCTCTTTCGGTATTTTGCGGTTTTCATCGTCCTCCTGCATACAGGACAAGCTAAGTCGACAATTCGACTACATAACAGGGTCAAGGATTCAAGCCAAACGTGATTCGGACTTCGTCACACCGGACGCTTGGTCGCCTGCTTCGACTCTTAGGGTCTCTTCGACCTCTGGGATTTCTTCATGCATAACCCATCCGTCGTTTCGATAGCGCGACACATATACATGTTGTCGCCTATCTTGGGATGGCCCAGACCTCTTCTACTTCTTCCTCTTCACCTCCTATTCAGAGGCGGCGCTGGTCTGAGTCTGCAGACTCCACAACCACCGATGCTTTTCCACAAAGTCGTCGTGATCGGCCGTAATGCTCGACCACTTCGCCGCTTGCTCCTCGGCTTAGATCCGGCTCCTTGGCGCCATGGTATCCGCTTTTTAGTGGGTTCGTGTTTCGAGCACTTGTACTCTGCTTTACTGCCTTCTCGACTCAGCTTGCTTTCGGGATCAAGCGTCCCGTCGTCCGCTTCTTGAGGTCCGTGGAGTTCCTACTACAGAGCTCCTCCACACCGTTGGTCATTGGTAGTTTGTCCCACCGTCATTGGCGGTTGTGTGCCAAGACCTATTAGTAGTCGGTCGGGTTTCTCGGTGGACGCCGACCTAATATATCGTAGACAATTTCGAAGATAATAGTATCCAATGCAAATTACAAGCTTACATCAAAGATATAGATACTTACAGCCTTCAATTTGCGGAATGATGTGGCAAAGGTGCGTCGCCTTGACCGTCCCCTCGCCCCGTGTGCTCGGCGAGCTCCACCGGGTCTTTTTCCACCTCCGAGACAAAGGCGTCGGGTTTGATGCTCGATGTATCCTCGCTTGTACTCAGTGTTGCGATGGTCGGTGATGCGACCACTACTAGCACGGAGGAGCCACCACCTCCCAAGACCCCATTTGTCTTCTCCTCTTTGAGGGACGAGCGAAAAAGATGTCCGCATCCTCCGCTTCGTCGTCCGGCTGTGGGAAGATAGCTTGGCGTCATTTGCTGGCCGCCGGACGCTTGCCAGCGGCTCTGGTCGGTGCGTCCTCCGCGAGTCTCGAAAGTGCCGCCAAATGACGCGTCGTTGGTCCGGCGCTGGTCTGGGCGGTGGGTGGCGGCTTGCGCGCCAATCTACACCGGGGCGGCGACACGAACATCGCTGCCCGGTCCACGACCATTACAACTGCGACACAAAGTGGGGGCAACAATCAATTTTTGTTACAATATGACTCTCACGGTTAAAAGGAGGCATCAATTACCTTTGGGGAGGTCGGGCGGCTTGAAGGCGTGCTTTCGATGTTGTTCACTGGACGTAATTGGGGTCGGCCAGTTGAATAGCTCCCCAATCCGGCTTTGATTTCCGCCTTGTCGAGCGGCTCCTTCCCCGGTCCTTGTCGGATCGGCGCTTCCACGGTACTCAAGCCTAGATGAACCCTCTTTTGGCGTGGCTAGATCCTTTGGTCGATGAAGTTCCCGACCACACTTGGGCCATCTAGCTTTCCCCACGGGATCATCCCCGAAGCGCCTCGACGATCTGCTCCGAGTTTCTTGGGCTTTTCATCCAGCTATTCTTCTTCTCTAGAATCAGTCCCACGTCACACAGGGTGATGGTGTTCGGCTCTTCACGGATGTAGAACCACTTCTTGTACCACTCATCCAGCGAGGTGTTCCAGGGGTAGTGCAAGTATTGTGCTTTCATGCCGTCGCGTAGATTCAGGTAGGCGCCTCTGGCTATCTTCGAGCCACCGCTCCCTTTCTTCCAAGATGCAGTGGCGAAAGAGGTCGAAATGGGGCTGGAAGCCACCATCGACTCGCAGAGATGAATGAAGGTGGAGATAAGGAGAATCGAATTGGGATGCAGATTGCAAATCCCAATCTCGTAGTACAAGCAGAGACCACAAGGAAAGGGTGCACTTTGGAATCCCGAAACCTCATTTGAAGAAGTCTTCGAAACCACAATCTCACCTGGTTGTGGATTGGGAAGCTTTCTCCTTCAGCGCCGCCATCCCGTGAGTGCCTTGTTGTGGAGCACTCCATGGCGACGAGGTCCTCGATGGTTCCGCTCATTGCTCATGACTTCCACCATTCCTTCGCCATGACCTCGCCTTTCTTTTGGGCGTCTCTCTTCGCCATTAGTCCGTCCTTACTAAGGGGTGGATGCGGTGGCAAGGGTATTGGCGGCGATTTTCGGAGGAATAGGGTTTGGCGGGGAGGAAGAAGAGGGTTGCGGCGGCGAATGACAATGGGGAACGGTGTGAGTAACTTACGGATCTACATTATATAAAACAAAGAGCTCCGTCGTTTGCGTCGGCCCGAGATTATTGGGAGATGTGCGCACGCAGCCGCAGCAGACGGTTTGTTCACACAACCTCGAGATCTACGCCAATAAACGTGCTCTTCGTTACCGATGTACTGCACGCGCCTCTTCGTTAATAGTGTAAGAGGGCCCACACCGACGCGCCCCATACAAAAAAGCCAATCGATCGCTTGCTAGAAAAGAGTAAGAAGACGAAATGACGTGCTATACCCATTTGCTTTTTTGACCAAAGCGCGTGTCGATCGGACTTGGCGAGAATAGAGATAAATAAATACACCGAATAAATACATCAATGGCGTTCGTGTTTTAGATGCCCGTTTGCGCTACGGATGGATCGGGGACCGCCTGACCACTCACGTGCTCGGGATTGCCCGCACCACTCATCGTGCTCGGGATCGCCTGCACCACTCACATGCTCGGGACCCCTGACCACCGCCGCTAGGGGATCGCCTAGACCATCGCCGCTTTCGGGGCTCGCATAGACCATCTGCGTGCTCGGGACCGCCTGCACCATTCTTTGTGTTAGGGGATCGCCTGGACCACTTTGCCATGCTCGGGGATCGCATGCACCACTTGCCGTGCTCATGGATCGCCTGCACCACCAAGTGCTCGGGGACTGCTCCCACCACTAACGTGCTTTGGGGACTACTACGACCACTATCGTGCTTTCGAGATCCTGCCCCGATAATCTGGTGTGCTCGGGGATATCCCACCATCGATCGAAGAATTGTTCTCCTCGGCTACATGTGATTTGTACTCTCACATACACGCTTGAGAGACTTTTATTTAGACCTTACTACAAGGCTCATACTTCGCCTTCTAGCAAGCTCGGGGACTACATCGGTGCGATGCACTGCCGGTGCATCTCGTATCGCTTTATCTGACGATTGGGTTCTCAACTTAATTGGGATTTCTTTTTAGACCACGGCACCACGTGCTTACTTCACCTACTACCGTGCTCGGGGACTAAGTGGGCACACTTCACCTTGCGGTGAATGTGTTTGTTTTTCACCACTAGGCCTCGATGATCAAAGATGCTACGCTTCAAGACGCACTTACATTTCTTTTCGTAAATACAAGTGGACACACTTCCCGGACGTAAATCTTTTCTTTTTTCTTAAGAGCACCATACATTCTTCTGGACAACCTATTTCTCCGGCGGACGACGGTGGTCAAAAGATGTCAAGGACTCGGGCATAACTTGTCGAGAGAAGGTCGAAATGGCGTGTCATGACATAATACATGGTGCTCGGGGACTAGCTGTGGGGTATTAACCCCTATACCCTTACGGCTAAGCTTGGGTCGGCCCGGATCGATGGGTCCGGTCCATCCGAAAGACGACGCGTGGCCCAGCCAACCCGGTTGGAGTCCTGCGCAAGGAGTTAAGGCGGATTTGGCGATCAAGCAGAATCCTGGTCGGTTAGAATAGGAATCCTTATTCGGCCATATATGGCAATTGTAACTGGCTAGGATTAGTTTCCAGATCTGTAACCCTACCCCCTGGACTATATAAGGCAGTGGGGATCCTCTAAAAACATCTCTCATTAACATACAAAGAATACAATCGACGCAGGATTTAGGTATTACGCCTTCTTGGCGGCAACTCGGATAAAACCTCGTGGTCATCTTGCGTCACCATCTTGTTTGTGGCTTGCGTATCTGTCTGCCGATAATCTACTACCTTGGGCATACCCCTAGGTAGACTGCCGACCATATTTCGTCGACAGTGTGCGCCGAGCGAAGGCAGCGATGGAGGAGAATCCCGATGCCCAGAGAAAGGGAAAGTAGCCTCGTTGCACTCAGTAGGTATTTGGTTTATTCATGAGCGATGTCGTGTAGCCCTGGACTTTTTTTACTATGTTGTAATGCACTCTACTTTTATTTCAGATGAACTTATTCCCTGGACTTTTTTTATTATGTTGTAATGCACTATGCTTTTATTTCAGATGGTCTTATGCCATGTACTTCGTTAACTATCCTAGGACTGTAGTGCTACTATTTGTATCACTAAAAAAGGCTACTTGTGTTGTTGCAGTCACTGAAAGGGCTACAAGTACTGTTGCAGTCAATGAAAGGTCTATTTGAAAACTCACTGAAAAGTCTAGATTCGTTTACTGTTGTATCCGTATACGCAATGAATTAATATCAGAGTGATGTACTGCATTTAGATGAAGTGATAAAACACAGGTGTAGCCTTTTCAGATGAAATGACCAGTCATGGTTGTAGGCTTTTCAGATGAAGCATCTAGCCTTTGCAGATTCAATAAATAAGTACACACATAAGTTTTTTGTCAAGTAGCATTCATGGTGAACCTGCCTTCATCTCTATATATAGTGCTACATGTCTTGCTCCACATCCACACAACTTGTTTTCTGGTTTAGTTTTAGCAAATGTCGAGCGGAGGTTCCTCGAGTGGAAAGGGTTTTAGCGGAGGGAGAGGAAAGGGGGTGAGGAAGGGACCTCCGATTGTGTGGGAGGGTTCTCTGGGTCCTGATTCTTTTGAAGAACCAATAGAGGAATTTCCTTTGGAGAGGAAGAGTGACTTCACCCGTGAAAGACCTCTTAGATCATACGACAAGTGCATTGAAGATTGGCCAAAATGCCGCCACAGTTTGGATTGCGTTGTGCAGATGTACAACGACTGTGACGGTGGAGGCCATCGTTTCTTCAGATGCCCGCGTGGATTTGTATTTCCTTTGAACTCTCTCCTTTTTTAGATTTGCATTTGATTTGTAGTAGTACTTATTGGTAGATGGGTTTTCAGGATTCAAGCTGTCCAGATAACTGTGGCTTCACTAGATGGGTCGACCCTCCTCCTATCTATCCCCATCAACAGTACATCACATATCTACAAGGACGCATCTTTGACCTAGAGTATGGCCCTGGAAGTGGTAACAGGGACAAGTCGGACGACGACAACAGCAATGGTGCAGAGGAGGCACTATGCAATAATCCATACTGCCAGTGCTCGTACCATAAGAAGCATGGGCCTCCTTCTCCACCACCACCGCCACCGCCGCCGTCAACTGGAGGATACTATGGGGAAGGCGCAACTTAGTTCAATATGTGAGAGCATTATTAGGACCAACCTTTGTTAGTCAATCCGAATGTGGAATGCTTGTATGAGTTGTTCTTTTGAATCTCCTAAGGCATGCTAGGTTTAGTTTGCAACATGCCATTGTTAGTTTTCATGTAAGTGTGTAATCGTAGTACCTTTGCAACGTCTGTATCACTTATTTCTTTCAATCCCCTAAGGCATGCTAGGTTTAGTTTGCGACATGCCATTGTTAGTTTTGATGTGAGTGTAATCGTTGTGCATTCGCTATTTCATAAATTGCAGTTTACCTATCTCTAAGTTTCATGTACTATTGTTGATTCCCAAACTGAAAAAAGATTTGACTCTCTCTAAAAATAGGGGATTGAAATCGAACCAACCTTTGGTTTTTCCTGTAGGAACAAACATAAATATAGCATGTCTACTCTTATTAGTATAACTCGTGTTAGTAGAAGAGGAATCATTGAGAAAGATTTTTCATTTGAATCATACAAATAGGATTTCAACCTATACCAAAGGTTTAGAAGACCTCTGTCTTTAATACTTTATTCTTTCTTTTTTATGATTTATAGGCTCGGCGTCAGGTCGGACGATGCCGAGGTAGAAGACCATGGCGTTGATTTAGCCCACGCCAACCCTAGGGTTTGGCTCGACCGTTCACGCCGAGATTAACGGCTCGGCGTTAATTTACGGAACACTGAGCTTAGGCACCTTGTCGCTTCGAGGCAAAGGATTCCAGTATGCACCAGGGGTCGGCGTCAATTGACTAAACGCCGAGGTGCCCACCCTCGGCGTGTGTTCAATTGATGCCGAGCTCCTGGGTTCACCAAAAACAATGAACTGAGCATACACATAACACATAATACACAGAATACATGATAGAATACATGACCATACAGAATTTCACATAACAAATGACCACACCGACATACACATTCATTCAACATCCATACATACATAAGGTCCAACACATTCAACATCCAACATAGTCCAACACATTCAACATCCATACATAGTCCATACATATGCTTCATCAATCATCCAACATAGTCCAAACATTGTACAAGGTCCATACATAGGGCATTACATAAGGTCCAATGCATACATAGTCCATGCACAAAAGAAGCATATGAAGTCTTTGGATCTTTTAGCTCGCTCCTTGTCTAATGCTCCATCATTTTCTCCTTGACTCTCTTTTTTCCTACAGTAGTCCATTTTCACAACTTTTAGCGGATATTGAGCTAAGTTAGAAACCATTAATGAGACTACCTTCACATAGCTATTTGGTGTTTGCTAAAATCTAAGCCAAGTATCATGATTACCATATCAAAAGATGTACCTTAACGTGGACGGCGAGCGTAACGCTTTCCCCTCCCAAACAGATAGGTACCTAGAGTGTACCTGTCCACTGGTCTGAGCGTCCTCTGTGGACGTCCAGAACCGAAGGGGCCTTGAGTTCCTTGGGGTGCATCTTCAAGCTGGGACATGCCAATCTCATCATACTCATGCTCATAGTACTCTCCTTGTCCTTCATCATCTTCTCCCTGGTGTTCTCCTTCATCATCATAAGGACCATGTCCTTGACCACCCTCTGCACTAGTTGCTGCACCATGTGAAGAAGAAGTCCCGCCAACATGTGCACCATGTGAAGATGAAGTCCCTCCAACATGTGCAGTAGAAGGTCCAGCACCAAGCTGTTGTGGGACTGTCACATCCGGGGCACGTCTACATCCAAGGCGTGCAGCTACCTTTCGGAAACGATGCATGGCACGCTGCATTTTGAAAGCACTATTAGTAAGTGGGGTTGGTCGCAAAACTATATAAAGATGTAACATCAACTGAATGACAGGAGACTACCTGAATGTGCTATCATAACATGGAGGCCTCATCAGGATCGCCCACAGGAATCATCAATGCCCTTCCTTGCTCAGCCACTGTCCTCATTATCTCCGTGCTCTATGCAACAAAAACAAGAATTTAAGTCTCCATCATAGTAAAGACCTCAGAGATGGAAATAGTTGTATCACTTATAGCTCTGGCTAATGCAGGGGCGATCTCAACTTGCCTGCCTTTTCGGGTAGCTTGGTCATATGGGTTGTTGCCCTCATCCTCGCTCACAATGTCAGCAATGTCTTGCTCTGTCCAAGCAGGCCTCAATTGAAGCCTTGTTCGTTGACCAAGCCAAACAAGGTAATCATCGAATGCCTTTGTCACGATGGATGGCGTGGATGCCCATGTTGTTCTGCTCCATCAACATCCACTCATCAATGTAGCGCTGGTGCTCCAGCTACCCGTTGGTGATCTTCTTTTTTTGTCTGCTGAACCTGCAAATTTTACACCATAGCAGCAATATGAAGGCCTACTCAATGATTCATTCATGTGAAACGAACAAAATATTGCATGTTACATACTTGTGGAGCTGCCAACCGGTGGAGAAATCCTCGGGTGGAGAAGGCTGCAGCCTACCAAACTGTCGTGCTACACGGTGAGGGAGATGGTACTCCACTACATAGAAACAAATAAGGGGGGTCCTCATCGTCCAGATGTCCTCGTCTGTCGTGCACAAGGAGCTCAAGTTGAGATCCGTGACTTGCCTCCACCGATATGGGCGCCATTCAACCTGTACACAACGTCGTCATCAACTAGTCGACGCTCAATTTGTGCACATATCCTCGATTAGGCCAAAAGGGTGGGAAACTTACATGCTGTGGCAAAAGGGTGTCCAGCTCGTTGGTGAAGCTGATATACGCGTGGCGTGACACGTGGTAAGTTCCGTGGGCTCGCTCATAGAGGTGTGCCATGGTAGGGGCGACAACTGCGTCTCCTTGAGGAAACCAAGGTTGTGGGGGATCAAACTGATGCGGTCTCCCAACTGGAAGCCTCTCCCACATCCAAATCTACAAAAAAGAGTGGAAACTTGCATGTTAATCACTTTTGTTAAGAAAAAACATTGAATTGTAGTGGAAACTTGTACAACTTTGCTTTATTACCTGCAACAGTGTGATGCACCCTGACATTGTAGCGTGCGCGCCTCTAGGACGGCGGCAAGCCTCGCAAAGCTGACGATACAGGAAGGCAAGTATAGCCGAGCCCCAACTCCTATTGTCAGCATCCTCCTAGTTCCAAAGGCACGGGATGTACATCCAGGACGCCGTGTCTCCAGTGCCGTCAGGGAAGAGAACCGTACCAAACATGTGCAGGACGTAGGCCCGACAGTAGTATGTCACGGTCTGGGCGTCTACGTTGGGTGGGCACTCCCAAAAGTGCTGACGAAGCCACCTCAGGGACACCCCACTGCTGCGCCGTTTCTTGCCAGCCTCAACTGTCGCTAGGGGACGTCCCAAGAAGTGCTCAACCCGCTGCTGCCATCCTTTAGACTCCGTGTCTCCTATCACTGGGAATCCTCAGATTTTGACTCCAAGGATCATGTCAACGTCCTCGAGAGTGACCGTCATCTCCCTGCACGGTAGGTGAAAGCTGTGTGTCTCCGGACGCCACCGATCTATCAACGCCGTCAGTGTCACTGGGTTGAAAGGTGGCGTGCCTCGACGACAAACACGAGCAACAGTAGCAAGGTTTGCTAGCTTCAGGAGGGGCGTGTACCTCTCGTCGTAGACCATGGTCGTAGAGGCCTCATGTGTCATTGGCCTCAGCACATTCAAAACCTACAAAAAAAAGACACGCATGAAAAAGTATTAGTTCATGTCACTTTATAAAGAGCATGGACTATAGAGCAAAAGATGAACAATGCATTGTTTCATACGAATTATTGAATATACCTATCCGTTCTCGATCCTCTGAGCCCGGTGGTGCTCATCGAACCTTGGATCAAGAAGGGGGAACCGATCCATCCTGCAACATAAGGAATGCCAAAGCATTAGTATAAATTAAAGCATGTATATGTGGTATGAAGTAACATAACAATAAAAAAAACAAAAGTAAACCAATGCACTATTACACAAAGCAATTCAAGTAGCTAGCTTGGTGGATACCTGTTGTCTAAGTAGTTCAGGACATTTTCTCTTATTGTGGCCCGTCTTATGGCAACCAGAGCAATGGCTCTTTTGGGTGTCCTCTACAAAATATGTCCCAACCTTACTCGTGGTTGATCTACCTTTCGTGGCTCGGTCCATGTCCATCCTGAACCGCTTCCGCCGCCTAGGTTCTCTACTCTTCCAGAGTAAACCAAGATCAGCCACATACTTGGGGCCATCATAAGTAGGCCATTGACTCTCGTCAAGAAATGGCTCGAACTGAGGATTCCAGGTGCTCATTAGGTTCCTCAAAGAGAACTCTGCGGCCATACGGGGAGGGACCTCAGCGTCAACACGTCTAAGGTGACAGGCTGTAATCATGTGGGAGCAAGGCCTATGGTATATGGTCAGTTTTCCACACGTACACTTGTTCTCATTGATCACTACTTTATGTTTTCGAGCACCCCGGTCTTCACCACCAATGTTAGTTCCACCACCCTCTAGAATCTCATATCCATGGTTGATCGGATCGAAACATGAACCCTTATGTCGTTTAGACTTTTTCTTTAAGAAAGCTAGTTCCTAAGATGCTAAAAGTGGCCAAGCTTTGCCTGCTGTCCATAGAGACCTCGCATGCTTCTTCCTCGAAATGAACCAAGCATTCAACTTGTAGAAGGTGAATGAGGCAATAGCAGTCACAGGCAGACCACGACAACCTCTTAGAAGGCTATTGAACATCTCTGCCATGTTACTAGTCATGAAGCCCTATCTCCAACCTCCGGTGTCATATGCAAGTGACACTTATCCTTCGACGCCATCGACTCGCTCAAGAATTGCCTGCCATCAATATTTGTGGCTAACTTCAGGGCATCTAGCTTATCTTTGAATAATTGAACCTCTTGCTGCCTGCAAACCTCCTCAAATAATTTGAAGTTGTCCTTTGTGTGATCACACCTTATAAGATTCTAAGCAAGGTGTCTGGTGCACCACCAGTGATGTATTTGGCTGTAACTAAGAATCTCTTGTTCTACGGCATTCAGAATGCCAGCATGCCTATCGGATATCACACAAACATCACGTCCCAGACCAATTACCACTTGTCTTACTAGCCTGAGAAACCAACACCAACTATCCATGTCCTCCTTCCGAACAATCGCAAAGGCTAATGGCACAAGCTGGTCTTCTGCATCTGTCCCAATACAAACAAGCATTGTGCCTTCAAATTTCCCTGTAAGAAAGGTCCCGTCAATTGAGACGACGGGCCTGCAATGCTTGAATGCTTCGATGCTCTGTCCGAACGCCCAAAAGGCCCTTCCAAATACCTAGCTACCATTCCTTGTTTCACCCTCCTTAGGTAAATACTCGAAGTGCATCCTAGGATTTACATCCCTCATTGTGTTCAACATTACAGGGAGGCGCTCATAAGCTTCTTCCCAATTTCCAAATATTATTTCCAGTGCACGCTGCTTTGCCCTCCATACTTTTCCATACTTGACATAGTAATTGTACCGTTGGAAGATGATCTCAACCAACGCGGACACCGTAATGGTTGGCATATGCTTCACCACAGGGCATAACTGCCTTGCAATGAACCTAGAATTGAGCTGCAGATGGTTCTCTTCTGCCTCAGCAGTGGCACAAACATGTGATTGCTTCATTGAGGTAATCTTCCATTTGCCTGCCTTCGTCTTCCTAGCACATACTCTCCAACCACACTGTTGTTCTTCACAAGCAACAGTGTACCTCTTCTCCTTGAATGAATTGATGACCCTAGAAGGTCGGTTGTGTACAATGGAGTACTCTTGCAACCATGTTTTCAACTCATCCATGGTAGCAAACAATATACCCTTCTGTATGATGAGGCAACCGCTAACATCAGGCACTGTTGTATCACTTGGCCCACCATCAGCTACTGCCCTGTGACCATGGCTAAGGTCCTCGAAATCACCAACTAGTGGATCTCTCCAAGGCAAGACCCTAGACAATATCTCTATTTCCCTAAAATTGAGACGACCAACAGGACGATCGTCATCAGAGTCTTCGGCTATCTCCTCTACGAAGGATTCATCATCTCTAGTTATCTCCATGTCAAAACGGTTCGTAGCCCTAGCATCACCAAAGTCTTCTTCACCACTAAGATCATCTTTGTAACACCCCGGCTCAGGGCTTAATAAGATTAATATGATACTCGTACCAACAAGTTGCAACTTCTTTTCTGGAAGCCCATCTCTTAAGAACTCTAAGGTTAAGCGTGCTTGGCCTAGAGCGATGGGTGACCGACCGGGAAGTTCTTCCCGGGGGCGCATGAGTGAGGACAAAGTGCGTAGAAAAGACTGGTGTTGATCTGTGAGGGCAGTCTATGTCCTAGAAAAGCTATCAAATGTAAGCGGGCCTGGCCTCAAAAAGGCAGGACGTTACAATCTTCGTCGCTAAGCTCATCCTCAATAGAAAAGTCTTCGCTAGCATCGTTCAAACCTTCTTCTACATCATCAATTACATAATCATCATCATCTTCATCACTATCATGATTGCCCTCACCATCGGCAACTGCATTCTCCTCCTCATCTCCACCGCCCTCAAACCAACCTCCATCACGCTCGAGCAATCCAAACACTTCACCACCATGGTAGCCTAGTTGTGTGACAAGTATTTCTTCTTCAGATAAAGGACCATAACCTTTGTGAGCGGGGGAAGATGGGCATGCTTTGAAGTTATCATTTCCTAAGCCAGACTCCTTACTTACTACTAAATCCAAAGATCGCACTTCTGAGGCCAATACAACTGCCTTATAATTATTTCATTCAGACTCGCTTGTAATTTTGAGCAACCGCTTGATCCGAGGACCCTTCGACGACCCAACATCTATGACACCTTCAAACTGAACATGCACGTCTCCTTCATTCCAGCCTAACTTAACCTTCACTCGCTCCACTAACTGGGTCAAAGATGGTGTTTTAGAAAAAATCAACAACTCCTCACACATGTCTAGAAATTCCAAACTATCATCTCTTGTCCTAACAATACGGCCTCCATGATGCAAGCTCACTAATTTATCCATCTACAACCATCACACAACAAGTAGTGTCACATATCAATATATCATGCGAGTTTCAATCCAATAAGTAGAATCTAAAATATATCATTTCATGTTTTTTAACCCCAACAGCATAATCATTTCTAGTCATAAAAAATTAAAATCTAATGACCAACAAATAACTAAAATACATACTAACACTAATGACCAACAAATAACCAACCCTAATGACACCTACAATAAACAAAAAACCCTAATGACCAAAATAACTAGAAACCAAACTAACCTAACGTGTTCAGCACATAAAACAGTTAAACAACATGCACTCAATCAACCTAAGTCATACATTTTGCAAATGCAAATACACATATACCCAAACACCATACACCCATGATTTCACATGATTAGAGACAAGGCAAGCACATCTACACGGATAGATTAAAGGAAGGGAGGGACCATTACCTCGAGAAAGCTTCGAAAGACGAGATCCGGGCACCTAGGGTCGCATTTGGGGGTTAGGGTTTCGTGGGGGCCGTGGGGGGAGACGAACAGAGAGCCGGCGCTTTCAGAATGGAGGGAGGAAGAAGAAGGGGGCCGCGGCGCGACTTCAAGAGTCCAGACCTCGGTGTTGAGTCGGGCCGCGCCGAGTCTGGTGGCTCGGCGTTAAGTGACCCCGCGCCGAGCTATTGGGCCATGAAACGTTGTTGGGCCGCCTGGGCCGCGCGCCGGATGGTGCGAATAGCTCGGCGTGTAGTCCCACCGCGCCGAGGTTGGGCCTGTGGCGTTGACTGACACAACGCCGACGTGTCGGACCCTATGCGCCACCGTGTCGCCGTCGACCGGGGTCGTCCGTGACGTGGCAAGACCTTGACGTCGTGTCAGTCGACGCCGACCCTCATACCTTGGCTTCATGTTCTAAGACGCCTAAAAAATTACCTATTTTCAGCAAACGTTTTGGCATATGTCTTTTTGTAAAAAATGTTTTCAAAAGGGACCAAAATGCAAAAAATTCTCTTCCCACGGAGCCAATGGGATTGCGCCGACGCGCGTCGTATCCGCCTATCCGGTGTCCGCCGCGGCGCAGCCGCCGCTGGATCATCGATTAATTTGGTTCGTGTGTGCTCGCGGCAAACGTGCATGACCTTTCCTAGATCCGTCAAGGCCTCAGCAATGAGACAAGTGCACGCGCTGAAAAGGAGGAGGTTCTCATTTTTGGATGTGCTAAAGGTGCTAAAGATTCAATTTCTTAGCCTGAGGAAATATCAGTTGAAGGATGGTACATCAGTTGAAATTTCAGTTCCATGCTCTCTTTGATAACAGTGTTAGCATTAAACAACAACATTCGCCAATGTTTTTGCTTTTTAGTTCTTTTCAATTGAATAACTCTCTTCGGAGGGGTTTTAGTAGTGAGTGGCAAACTTGTAGGATGGCGTAATCATACGTCCTATTCGTTTGGGCTTGTTTGGCTGATAAGCCACGGTTAAAAGTACTGTTGGTTGATTTGGTGTGAGAGAAAAATATTATTCATTGACTGAAAAAGTACGGCTTATAAGTCAAACAAGCCCAAACAAATAGGGTGCTAGTTGTGAGAATTCTGAATCTATGGTTAAACGAGGGCACGATAGTACTGAATTGGCCTGACAAGAACGGTGAATACTCAGTAAATTCAATGTATAAGTTTCTTGTCACTGTCAGCAGTGATGTCTGAGTTAGGCCTGTTTTTTTTTAATCTTATGTACAACTTGTTGGCGGTAGTAGCATTGGCAATTCATAATAATGGTGGACTAGTGCTTGCTTGTAGAAAAGAATCTGAAGCCAAAACTAATTTTCCCATTAATAAAATAATATTCGCTCTATCCCAAAAAAATACAATCCTCACTCCTCAAAGAGTCAAACAATATGTACAAAGAAGTACCAACATTTATGATACTGAATAAGAATCATTAGATTAATTATAGAAAACAACGGCCACTCTAAATAGAGACATGAATACTGATATTTTTCCTATGAACTTGATCAAATTTAGAAAAGTTTGACTTGTTTGAAACTTGGAATTGCAATTTTCTTTTGGTATATATAAATTAAGGCAGGTGACAATGATTACTACGCTGGGTGGGCCGATTCCTGATCGCCTTTAGGCCTTTCCGAGTCCATCAGACCTCCGGGCTCAGCTTATGACATCTGCGGCCCGTGTTCAACCTGGCCAGCATCTGTCAGACAGCCCAGCAACGGTCCCGGCCCACGAGGCGACAGCGCTGCTCTCCCTTCGCAGGACCGTCCCACTCCACCCTGGGAACCAAACAACGCCGGCCGGACGTCCGGTACTCTAGCTATCAGTGGCGGACCCAATCCGAAAATGAAGGTAGGACGGACTTACTTACCGGCTTAGATTACAAATTCTTTTACTAAAAACGAAAACGTGCATAACATGAACAAAAGCTGTAGAACTGCAAACGAGACTCAAGATGGTACCTTTTAAGGTATGAATCCACAATAATGCATATTTCAATTGAGAATTATAGAACAAAACTTGTCAATTTAAAAGATAAATCAATTAGAAAAGGGCTTATGAAAGACTTTTCCCCTGGTACTTCTTGTTCTTTTGATTCGGCAACATCACGATTGGGCCGAGTTATACGACTTGTTGAATTTCTAAGCTTTTCAAATACCATCACAAGATTTACAGCTTGGACAGGACCACCGGCCACACAACAACGGGGCAGCGCACAGCCCACCGGGGCAGCCGAGAGCCCGAGATGTGGAGGTTGTGGGCTGGTCTCCCTAATGCCTAAACGAGGCCCATGGCCCAGTAAGGTAACAGGCTAGCTAACGGTTCAGAAGGCCAGAAGGCACAAGCCCACTCCATGCCGGACGCTTGCCTGTCGCCGTATCGTCGTCAACCTCTCGACTCCTGGAGCTCAGCTGGTCGGGCGTCGCCGGGGGGTTGGGTTCCTGGCCGGAGGGGAGGTAGGGCGACTGCCCAACCTCGCCCTATAGGTCGGTCCGCCTATGCTAGCGATGGCGGAGATCGCCGGCGACGAGGCCCCAACGCCTCCTCCTCCTATCTCCGGCGAAGTCTCCACAGACCCGTATACTTCTACTCCTGCCTCTACCGGCAGCAACAACCCGCCGTTGCGCACGACGAAGCCCGGCGTGAAGCGCCTCATTCTCACCGCCTCCGTCCTCCTCTCCTTTCTCGTCGGTACTACCCACGACCTCCCCTATGCTATGGCTAGTGTTTTTGTGCACATCTCTGTATAACTCGCTCACATCTCTGTATGTCTCTCTTTAGGACTGCCCTTCCTACTGAAATCTACCGAGATCCATCGTTCGCCGCTGCCTTCGGACGCAATTACGGCACTCGCCCACCGCCTTCACTCCACTCCGCCCTCCTTCCCATGCGGCCTCCACGCGGTCTTCCTCCGGTCGGTTCCCGATCGCTCTGACGCCTCCCTCACCCGTCGCCTTGAGCAATCGATTTCGGCCCAGCTCCAGCTTCTCCCAGCCACTTCTACTGCCGGTAATGTCTCGGTATCAGTCACCGTTGAGTCGGCTGGTGGCTGTTCCAGCAGTAGCAGTAACGTTGACTCAGGTTGGCAGTGTGGCACTGTGACCAGTGCAGACCTGGTGATTGGCGATGAGGTGTTCGATGAATTGCTGCACTCAGCTTTAGGCAGCGGTGGAGGGGATGGGTCTAGGGTTTACACGGTTGTGGTTGTGGAGGTTGATGACGCAGAGGGTATGAGGATTGTCGTTGGGAAGCACCGGCATGCTTGGGTGGTTGGAAAGGCTGATGAGGTTAAGGCTGTCTCAGTTATTGGCAAGGTATTTGCCAAGTATTTCATGAATGGGGGTATTGAGGAGGGTGAGGCAGGCATTGGGAAAGGCGAGTTCATGCCAGTTGGTTCAGATGGAAATGTTGTTCTATCCTTTAGCTTGTTGAATGCTGATCCAAGTGATTGGGTGTATGATTGGTAAGAACAAAATTCGCAACTCTGCTATACTTCTTTAGTTCTGCTGTTCCTTTGTTGTTGTGCTAATATTCCCTTCCGTATCAAATTGCTATAAAGATTCAAATTTTGTGTTCTATGTTAGTTGTTTAAGTACAAGTAATGTACAACATATTACATATTAGACTGCATCAAGAAAATACTTGTGCAAAACATTCATTTATCTAGACAATGGGGATATGGTATATTTCTTATTTACATCAGTTAGCTGTCCTGTAGGCTATGTTTAGCTTCCTGCAAAAATGAAACCTATTTTCCTTTGCTGCTGCTGCTGTTGGAATTTTCGCACTTAGGCATTCTACATGCAGGGATTTTGAAAAGATTGGTGAGAGGATGTTGAATCCAGTGGTTGAGGCACTGCGACCAATTGCAGAAATCAATATAGAAAGTCAGGTGCTAATTTGCATTAAACTAAGCTACCTTCTTCCATTTCTTATGAAAATCGTGATATTCCTTTTTGCTTAATATTTGTCGATTTTAATAAGTAATAATCCTATCACTTCGTTTCAGGTTTTATACCACACTCCTAAGTCATCCTATTCTTATTCTGATGATAAACTGGGTGGCAATGTCCTTAGTATGGGCGACATTCCTTTCTTTGTATGTGTCTGACTTGTCTTGTTGAAACCATTTGCTCTTGATTGTACTACATTCTATCCATAGCTTGCCACAATCATCTATAGTTATTAACTGCGAGTTCCAAAAATTTAATCGCTCCATGAAAAATATGACGTTGACAGGTAAACTCAAATGAGTGGCACTTGGATACATCAATTTCAGCTACAGGACGATCAAAAGTTCTTCAATTTGTGGTGTATGTTCCTTGGATCAAACTTGATTGTTAACCTCTGTTTTTTTTTTGTTGTACATTAAACTTTTTTTTTGAAACTGTACATTAAACTTTACTCAAGTGTCAAAACCATGATGTAATATAATTTGTTCTCTTCAACAAATTTTCCTTTCTTTTTTTTTTACCATCACATCATCATTTTCCTTTGTTAAACTTCTGGTAGATATAACGTGTCCATGATGTTTGTTTTTTCTTTGGACTGATGAAAACCTAAGAACACAACCCGTTACAGAAAATGTCATGTTTTCCCTATATTTCTGATTTTTAAAGTGTCAAGTGCGCGCAGATAAAAACATCACCTTGATGGTTCATTTATCAAGTTTGCTTATTACTTGTATTTTGTAAACAATCCAAAATGCCAGACCAACACCAAAAGCTAATTAAACCATTACAAGCAAGAGAGAACTAAACCAAGATAAAAGTTTACTATTAGAGTACAAATGTTTCTCGATGCTCTGCTGAACCGTTTATTCAATAATCATCAGATACATTCCATCTGCAAGGGAATGCCCATTATATTTACAACTTCCTGACGGCAGGCTTTCAAAAACTAATGCATTTATATCCCCAGTAAGTGGTACTATACCTAGCTGTAAAAAAACTACCTTCTTTCTGTTACCCATCTTGCTATTTACTTGACAGCATTATTTTGTTACATAGATGTGGGGAGGTGTTCTTATCTGGAACCCACCGGACTGCTCACTTGATTCCAAGAAGACTCATGGTACCCGGAAGAAAATGTCATCTCAGGTATGGATTTTATCATTTTATTGCCTCTTTGATATCCTGGCATGTTCATATGCAAAGGCCACCCTTTCAAGTCTTCAAATACCCTTTTTGCAATAGCATTATTGCATTATTTGTATTTGAAACAGGAACTTATGGAGACCATCGAAATCTTCATTGGACAACTAAGGCAGTTGTTTGGTCTGAAACCATCTTATCTCTCACAAAATATGGACATGCCAACTAAATTTGTAGTTAGTGAAAAGGGGTTCACAGAATGGTAAATATTTTCTCAACTGGCTTATTATATTTAGCACAGCACAAAAATCATCTTTCTATGGTGAAGCATAATATCACACGATCTGTAATTTCTATCCCATATTCATTGCCCCATGGGACAACATTTGGTGATAATTATTATCGTTCTGATTATACACTCTGCATATTCTCAAACTGTCAGTACTATAGTTGCATCACATTGCTTGTACCAATACATTATAGAATGGACCATCTCACCCTTTGAACATTGAGTGTTAGATCGATCAGAGTGAACCGGGCCTTCACCAAAGGTAGATGATGTCAATGTCTAGATGTTCTAGCAGTTCATTGTGAACACAACTGTTGACAGTTGCAAATCATATGTTTGATGGTATGCATTCACAAACAAGTCTGATTGTCCCATAGGGTTGATTTTTGAACTTTTCAAATTCTAAGTCCCTGCCCCTCAAGAAATGAACATAAAGCTCTAATGATCATTTTGTGTTTCTTACTCCCGCCTCTCTTTTTCCCTCGCAGGGAGTTAGATTTATTATATCGACACCATGCACGTTCCAATCTGCTGTCATGCCTCACCACGTTGGAGTCTCTATCCAGTCTGGTATGGCCCATCTGAAACCAGTGCTTAATGATATACAAAAGGCTGATCTGCACGCGGGCGTCACTAATGTTATTATGTGGCCAGGTCCGCTCTCTCCCTAGAATGATTGTCATGGATGAAATTGGAAGACAGGTTCTACCTTCTACCACTCTTGCTAGATGGGAGCCCATTGATCTGTAAAGTAGTTTTTATCTTTGTTTTGGTTATGCGCAGTTAAAGCAACAGAAGTAGTTGCATTCAGATAATATGTTTGTTTAAATATTTCACTGAACCTGCATCATATATGTATCCTATGTGTTGTTGTATCTTATCTTGTACTTAAAACACTTGTGCATGGGTTGATCTAATTGTTTACGATTTTGATTATAGCATATGATCAGTTAATAGCGAGCTTAAGCTGTGGTATTGTATCTTACCATGTACTTGAAACACTTGTGCATGGGTTGATCAGATTGTTTACGATTTTGATTATAGCATATGATTAGTTAATAGCAAGCTTAAGCTTGTTCCAACCATTTTCATTTTCTTTTCCAGGTTGAGCTTTCTCTTGAAGCTGCAAATTTAGCTCAGGGAAATGCAACTCTAGGAATAAGTGACTCTTCAGCAGGCAAGTTGGCGATAATTCGTTCCTTATAATGTCCTTGCACTTTTATGAACATTTGCTGAGAATTGTGCTGATGTACAGTATATGCAACAAGAGCCAGGGCATTGGCTGAGGATGCATTTTTCCATCCATCCATTATGTCAATCAGTTATGCTTCAATTGAGCACTATTTCGCCATTTACATGGTCAGTATACTATTGCAGACTTGTGTCAGCTTTCCAAACTTTTATGATGGTGCTCATAATTTTCTTTAATCCTGAAAGTAAAGTAAAAAACCTAGTTATCATTCGATTCTTCAATCATCTATTTTAAAATCTCAGAATATAGCTTACCAATCTGCAACACATTTTGTCAAACTATAGAGTGGCGAGATGACAAGCATACATCAAAACCCATGTGCATGTTAATCAGTACTACATTGAAAAGGAATTCCTATTGAAAACTCCATACTTTCTGCAGCCATTTTTCGCACCAGTTTCCTTGCATGTACTTCTGGCGGCAATCAAAGAGCTAAAACGTTACAAGGCAGAGCGAGCAAAATATTCTGCATTTCTTGCTTCCCAGGCGACATCCTCCTGATCTGGTGGTGATTAGCACGGATTTGCATCAGAAAAGTCTGAACATTTATATGAAGCTGATGGTCGCTATTGGTACTGCACATAGTGGAGAGCGTGCAGCACTGCAGCGTCACTGTTCTGATGCTCACGGAAATGGCTAGGATGTCCAGCTGATGTCAGGCAGAGAGCTATACTTATCATGGGGTTAAGTGCTTGTAAAGCTAGCTGCATGCTGTAACATAGTCAAAATTTCTACCACTTGAAAAGTTCTTGTAACCCAAATTTTGTTCTTATGTACCTCATACGGTCATGCCTACTCACAAGTCATATCAAAGGATTTTATTTTTGATTTAAAAAGAACACATATTAAGAATCCAGATCGAAGTTGCGATGGTTAAAACATTGCTGCAAAATCAGAGCGTCTGACAACTGAACAAGCCTGTGTTGCTTTAGGTATTACTAGTATTATTATGACATTTAGTTTAACAGTTTCAATCATGCAAGTCAGCTCCAAATTTAGCCAACAATAATACAGTGCTTCAAGCTCAGGGAAACGCAAACTGAACAACTTTTTATTTCTTGATACGGTTGAGTCTCGCAATATTTAAAAATCATATGGAGTCTTAATTGCCACAAATACTTTCCTATAATTCAGTACTTGAATGGTGCAGTCAAAATAGGATCTAGGAATTCAAAGGAACTTGTTCAGGTATTCATCCACGGTAGTGTACTTGACATCAGTGTAAAGGTCAGTGCCTTCAACTCCAAAGAAAGGGTCAATCTCAAAATTGGTGTGGTCCCCCTTCACCCACCCAGAATGTCTGATTGACAGCGCTATGTTCAGTGCCTGTTTAGTTCTCAAAATTTTGCAAAATTTTTCAAGATTTTCCGTCACATCGAATCTTTAGACGCATGCATGAAGCATTAAATATAAATAAAAAAATAAAACTAATTACACAGTTTAGACGAAATTCACGAGACGAATCTTTTAAGCATAATTAGACTATGATTGACACTAATTGCCAAATAACAACGAAAGTGCTACAGTAACATTTCCTAAAAAATTTCGTCAACTAAACAAGACCTCAATGGAATTGGAGACTCTGCAACAGATCAGAGAGTAAAAAATGAGGACAAAAGTTTTACTGTTGTAAGGCTCGAAACAGATAAATGAGGACAAAAGTTGAGCCTGCTATTTTTAGACCTTGAATCTTCTTCAAGACATCGTCTTCTGGAATGTACACCCTTTCAAATGTCTTCCCAACTTTCTTCTCCCAGAGTGAGATAAGCTCATTGTGAGATAAGATGTTGCTTGGTGGCCTCAGATATAGGATCTTATTCAGGGTTCTTGGATCATCTACAGCTTTTATTGTGTAGGTGCCAACATCCTCTTCTGTTCCAAATATTGCTATTGTCCACACAAAAAATATATAAAATTTTCCGCAAAAAAATATATAAATTAACTAAAGTGTATTCATATCTTCCTTAGTTCCTTTCATTGTAATTTGTATACAACCCTACAAGTACATATTGCTTTGATTGTACGACCCACAAAAAGGTAAGCTACATATAGTCAACAAATTGTAATTAGTCTTACCTTTCACATTTCCATCACCTAAGATGAGAACCTTATCTATTGGAAGGCTTGTAACCCCAATCTGTCCAACAGCTGGCAAGAAACGACCAGCAAAGAAGTTGGAGGATATATACGTGTAGGGGATCCCCTCGGCCTCTACGGCACACCTTATACTAGCTTTGGCAGCAAACACCAATTTTGCAGGTTCAACCGCATGCACATGATCTACATCATTCCCAAACTCCGATGGAAAGAATCTCTGGAAAATATTGCAACATTACACAGTAGCATATACAAAAGCAAACCTTCAACATTTACACAATATATTTGGATTTAAATCAGTGAAGCTTGTGAAGCCAAAAGGCAAGGGACTGCCTGGTGTTCAAAAGAAACAAATAGGAATGCTCAACACGATCTCAGAGAAACAAATAAAAAAAATCAATTAGCTTGCATTTCAGAGCTTTCATTTTTCCTGCCTGGAGTTGGAAGACGACGAAAGAGACAAATATACATAATCGTAACATTAAAATGTCCACAACAAACTAAAAGATATACACAAATGACATTTTCCATTGAGGTACAGTAAGTTACCTTTATGTTTCCAGCATCTTTTATTGCTGAGATAATGCGGGTTTGATCTGGCAGCTGTGCATAACCCACCACCGAGATCACAACATCTGCAGATTCCATTGGCACCACCGAGCTCTCATGGTTGTACAGATCCCCCTGATGACGTGGCATAAATTTATCAATTACAACTCTGTGGAATCAAATCGTATCATTATAGTGACGATAACACATAGAACGATTATTGTACTTATTAGCATTACATTGATTGATTTTAATACATGTAGCAAAGATAGCTGCATCCGTGTAAAATATAAACCAGTGGCAGTTCAAAAATCAGCATATAGATACGTGTACCACCGACCTTTACCAGAGCTATGCCCCACACAAGTTACCAAATCTCAAGTTTTGTCCCATTACAAATTAGATACTTAATACTGAGAATTATTATTCAGTAGCATTAATGCTCTGAATCTGAGCTAAGGTCAGTATAGTATGCAAAGGGACTAATATATGATGGTGATTGGATCAGGAAAGGTAACGCAAACGCGAACATAAATAGAACACTGTGGTAACGTTAACAAAGCATCTTAAAACAGACTTTGTTTGTTTCACTTGCTGTAACAGTAATGGGAAAGCTGAAAGCAATCTCTAGAGAGAACGCTGTGATGGCCTGATGGGAGTTGTCAACGCTGTCAATTATCTGATGGTCTAAGATTCTGGACCACATCGATGGCTTCCCACGGGCACAGATGTCGCAGGGCACAGAGTCAAGGACACCAGCTAAGGCGGAGGAGCCGCAGAGCAGGTTGACGGGAGACGATCGCGATCTGATCGATTACGCCAGGGAGAGAGTGGTAATAGCTTTGTATAGGACTTGATCACCCCAGGGATTACGCCGGTATCTGATAACTGTGGGACTTGATCACGGGAGGGCTGAAACAAACAAGTAGTAAAGGAATCTGTTACCATCCGTAACCAAATCATGTTACAGTTTCCTCAACCAAACACTTTGGTACAATTTTGACCAAGGCATGCGTGTCGGGCGGCGGACAGAGAAGCACGGAACCGCAGCCACCAAGGCATGCATGAGGAAGCAGGCAACCAGCGTTGATGCTTTGTAGCTCCCCGCGCCCCTGTGTGACCTGCCACAACGCTTAGCGAATAGGCCAGCGCTTCAGCAGCTGGAGCAACCGCCGACATCGACGGCGCCCAATAGCTGTTTGACGAAATGCCTCCAAGGCAAGCCGTTCACCAAACCAACACTAGGCCCATACATCCTCGACCCCAGAGACCTATAACAAGGTGGAAACTTTATCCTTGGCCATTTCTTGCTTGTGTTCTCAATTTCAAATCTTCTATCTAGATTTTCCCAATCTAATTTGAACGTAGACGTTGCAGCCGGCATGAGCACAGAAGCAACTTCTCAAACTCTCAACCAAATCAAGGATGCAAAGAAAATCGCCTTGACGCACTGGCGGCGTCAGTGGCAGCACGGTACCAAACCCCTTTCCCAACTTCCCTATGCCTTCTATGTTGTAGCTAAAGGATGTGCTGGTGAAGGAGCATGCGCTTGTTGCAATAACAGAGCTTGCCATGGAGCCGAGTAGGGTGATTAGTACCTGTGCTTTGATTTCATTTTTTGCAGGCAAAAGGGGGCGATGCAAACCTGACGAATGGATTTTACAAGCATCCAATGCACAAGGATAATGCATTTCAAGAAAAGCCACATGCAAGCTTGATATCTCTAGGTGAAATTGTTACTGTCAAATGTTATTCAGGCTCAGTCCCAAATATTTTTCCCACCAAAAGGATCAGTAACATTGTTTAATCTGCTGACAGCTGCTAATTCCATTTAGCAGACTATCTTGAACTATTATGATTAATATAACAACCCATTGAAGCTTTACAAAGTTTCTTGGTTTAACTGAGCATTAGTTCAAAGGAAAGAGCACTAGAAAACCTATTGAAGTACAAATAGTATTAGGGATGCCATAGTATTAATTTTCTCAAGTGCTGCTGGACCTCGAGTTTGCAGATCTTATCCAACCAAATGAGATGCATAGCCTCACACAGCAGGTGAAATTGCTGTTCTCTTGTTAGTATGTTCTGAAATGAAATGATGCAACTGTGATATGTGGTTTGGTCCAGTTTCCGCTCAATTTGAGCTTAGGGAAAAAATAAATCACTGGAAGACTGATAAGTTGCGTATGTGCATAGTCTCAGTCTATTACATATTTAATTAACAAAACACACAACAACCTGATGCTATCAAATTAGTTTAATATAAAGTTCATTTATTTAACTAAATCAATTGCAGGTTATTGCCTTCAGGGAGAAGAATCCTATATTTTTTAGTCGTCAAATGAGAAACATGGAAAGAGAAGGTACTTCCATGTATAAATGTGATTATATTCTTAATATTTTAGTTTCGTATTTCAACTGTACTCTGTTGAATACAAATAATAGTGCCAAGTACAAAAAGAAACAATGTGTACTGGCTTAAAAAAGGCTGATTTATTCATACAGATGACCTCAATTTTGCAGCCCAGATCAAAATGAAATTTATATATTATTCTGGCTGACAAACCAGTGCCTCTAACACATCTAGTAATTACCAAGCATATTTGTTTCCATAGTAAATACATATCTTTTCATGGATTTTTAGCTTAAATTCAAACAAAACTACAGGAGCTAAGCTCCATTCATCCAACATGACGACCACGAGGACAACAACGTGCGCCATTGGCACGGGGCGAGGGTCCAACAAAAAAGGTACGATGCTGGTGCTGGTAGAATGTGCAAATCAATTCAATGAGGTTGTGGCAGTCCGTCATGCTGAACCTGAAGCGGGTGGTTCTACACACCCTGTTCTACTACAGCAGCATCACTACTACTGAGTGCCCCAATATAATGTTTCAATTGAGATTTTATTAAGATTAAAACTATCACTTCAACTTTAAATACTGAACCATGTATATAAGGTCATTCACTATCACTCTTCTATTATGTAACACATATGATAAAATATATGCTCCTAAAACTATGATATAATACATGTAACAACACCAATATTTAGCTTGATAATGTTTTCCTGTATATTCACTTATTCAGTATAGAGTATACTACTTTCCTGTCTATTTTTACAAAGATCCTTAACTACACTAACTTGATATGACAAAGAAAACGTAACATAATGCTATCAACCTTCCAAACTCCATTCTGAAACCCAATGGCAATTTGGTTGGAAGCAAGTTCATTCTAATTATATTAAATAGCCTCTACTTATATCAAATAGCCAATATCATCTTTATTCGCAACATAAGGTTTCTAATTTTCCATTTGCCAAAGCATGTTCAGTCTTCAGTTAAAGTGAACCCTGTGTTTTCTGTTCGAAATTTATGAACATTATCAATATTTCCTACATGGAACCATAACCATCTGCACATCTAACAGTATACATAGTATGGCTGCCCTTCATGTGGCAAAACAGACAAACACAAATCCAAGGAATAGCGCCACTTACCTCATGAGCCTGTTACTTTGACCACTGACCAGGCGACGGTGAGAACAAGGAAATTAGCCAAAGAAGAGAACCATATTGTAGGCATGTTTTTTGAGCAAATTTGGCAGATTGCTTAGAGGTTTGCAACATATCCTAATTAAAGTCTCTTCCATTGATCCGCTCTACAAATTCTTTTGGTAAGCCTTAAAAATTTAATGCATGTTGGTTCTCTGTCGTTGTCTTTGTACGCTCAGAGTTTAGCATTTCCCATCAGTAAGTTCCCAACTTTGGTCCTATACTCCTATCAGTAGAACTAAAAATAGGCCATCTCAGTTGGATCCCTCTTCATTACAGATTAATCCAAAAGAAGTAGAAGCTTACAGATCCTTTTTACAGAATTTATCATTTAATTAATTTTTTTTATTATGTTTTGGTCTAAATTACTTCGTATCTATTTTATTTTCAGAATCTTGGTGTGCCACAACACATTGAACAAGGAATAGAAGATTAGAAGATGTTGAAGATATAATTACGACTGCTACTTTCAAAATGTGTTTATTTACTTATAACGAAGAAGTCTTACATTAGGTGAAATATTTGGTTGATCAACTGTATCATAGTCTCAACATATATGCGTCAAACTGTTGCTATCATTGAAAGTCATCTTAAGACCCATATTGGAATTATTATATAACACATTCTCTACCAGGGACCACTTTACTTTTTTGGGGATTAATTAATTGTCATATAAGTAGACAGTGGCAATAGCACAAGAGAGCAAACACACACAACAAGAAGCTTCCCACGGATCAGCTCCCCAAATCCAACTGACATCCATGGGCTGGTGCCCTCTGAGGGGGCGCGGCAAAGCCGCGCGTCTTTCTAGTTTTGACCAAAGATTGCATCATCATGGACCGAGACACGCACAGAATCTAAGATCAAGAGAAAGGGGAAAGTAATGGAAACACGAGCAGTAAACCTTGACGAGGGTGACGCCGGCGTCCCGGAACCCCTGGAGGACGGCGGCCTTGGCAGGGTCGGCGGGCGCGGGGTCCCGGACGAGGACGTACGTGGGATGGCCCTCGCGGGCGCTGGCGGCGACGATGAACCGGCCGATGTAGCCCGTGCCGCCTATAACCAGCACCCGGCTCCGCTCCTTATGCCCCGCCGCTGACGACATGTCCGGTATAGGAGTGCAAAAGCGCGGTAGAACTCAAGAGCTAGGCGCGCGCTGCTCCCGCGAGGATTGGGTTGGATCGTAACGCCAGGCAGCCAGCAATCCGGCCGAAAGACGGTGAGGGGCTGCTGAATTCTGCTCAAGAACCGGGAACATACATGCGGTGAATCTAACTCAACTTGCGATGCAAAAAAAAAAACACTAAACAAATCTTCATTAATTATTAACAATAAAGGTCCTTTCTAAAATCCGGCTTGATCGACTTCTTTTATTTAGCCAAAATAGCGTTTCTTTTTTCCAGAACCATTCAGCTGGAATAGTATTTTCTTTTATTTTTTTAGCTAAATTCAGCCAAACGAACGGGACCAAAGTGTGGGACTTTATTTAGAGACATCTCTAAAAATTTACGAGGCTGGTCCGTCATAAATGCCATCGTGCGTCATGAGTTCGCAGATTTTGAAAATTTTCAAAGCATCTTAAATGTTGATACGGTCCTAAAAAAATGCAATTATTTCAAATTTAGAGCAAATAAGAGCATCTTCAGAAGTTTAGTAAAACAGCTTTCTATCTTAATCTATCTCTAATAACAAAACGGCAAAATTTCAGATTTTTTTTTTTCGTCCAGGCCATTGGCCTCGTCTGGCCCATTCTTCAGCCCAACTGTCGCACTCGTTCCGCAGCCCTCTCCCTCGCTTGCTTGGACGATGACTCTCTCCACCGCTCCGTCTCTACCGCACGGCGTGGCGCTGCCCTTCTCTCCCTCCCCCGCTCCGTCTCTCCCGCACAGGACACACAGCTCCTCTGCCTCACCACTCCCTCCGCTCTCTTCCACCTCCACCAGCCGGGCCCTTCCAGCCATGCCCGGCGTGGAATCGAGCCGGGATTCTGTCCCTGTGCGCCTCTCCGCTCCCTCCGAAGGTGGCAGCCGGGATCCGCATACTGGGTCGCCACATCACCGGCTCCCTTTCCTTTCTCTCCCCTTCCTTTTTCTCCCTGCGCAATCGCTGGCGCCATCACTGGCCGCCAAACTCTGCTGTCCCATTCCTCCTCCCCATCTCCGGCTATTTAAGCAGCCCAGGAGCCGCGCGAGCGGACACCGCAGCCGCCTCGCCCCTCCCCGAGCCTCCTTCCCCGCTCCCGCGCCCTACGCGCCGCCGCTGCTGCCATTGACGAGCCATGCTCCGAGCGGTGCCAGGATTCCGTCGCTCTGTGTTGCTGAAGAAATTGGAAGGCAGAACGGATTCGGCTTCGCCTCCGGTAATCCTCTCCCTCGGAGCAGCTTCAGGACTCATGTTGCTCTGTGTTGGTGACGAAAATTGATTTGAGATCGAATTGAACGCGGAACGGAGTCGGTTTGGGTCAGGGATGTCCATGATGTGTTCGAATTCAGGTTTCTATCTTTTCCCCCTTTTTTCCTCTTATATATTGTAGCCCATGATTCCGCCGCGGCCACACCCGGTAGCCTCCTTCGCCCACCATGGTGATAATGCCGATGAGAGCAAGGCCAATAAGTTCTTGAAGCGGACGCTTTCCTTCACGGACGGCCCTGGCGTCAGGCTCCGATCCGTCGAGATCTACGACTGGTATCCCCTAACCAAGGAGGACACGAAGGAACTGTCGGAGCTCACCAATTCTATGCATCAGGCAGTGGCATCGCTTCTTGCGAGAACCGTTGTGGCAGTGTGTCCCCGTTCACCTCAATGTTGCAATCCACATCAACATGGAGCACGTACATGCCGTGTTCAATGATATGTCTATGAGGTATAATGCTATCTTTTTTTTTTTGTATTCTGAAGCTGCTTTGGGAAATTCAGTTGAACATGATTGTTATGATAAATGAAAAGTATATGTCTGAGGTCTCATGTTGATTAATCCTTGTTTTCTGTAGAAGGTTTGATATCTGAAGTTCTTTCCCCAAAAAGAGCTAGCCTTGAACATAATGGAGGAGGCGAGGAACTGGAATGTGGTGGGCATGGAGGTGTGCACATTCGACGAGATCCAGAATTTTTCTTCTATGGACTTATGGAGGGATTGGGAGGTAAATGCAGTTCAATTTCTAAAGAACACGGTTGCAGGTTCACTCGATCTAACAAAGAAATAATACTACAATTTTTCTACAAGCAATTTTGAATCAGCTTATTAGCTGGGTCAGTTCATCCATAGTATATGCGCCATTCATAGTCTGATTCAAATGCAGCAAACAAGTGTGTTGTTATCGATCACATGGTCCAATAGTTGAATTCTGAGATCAGGTGGGACATAAGGATGGCGCTGAGCGCCTATGGTTCATTTAGCAGCAGAAAATACCTCAACTCGCAACGCCTTTGGTAGGCTGACATGCATTTATAGGAGTGGATAGTGTTTGTGGCTGTGGATGTTCCAGCAACTCCACATCATTAGCAAGCAAAATATGTCGATTATTTGGACTTCATCTGAGTTATGGGAGAAGGGAATGATTGCAACTCAAGTTCGCTAAGCATTTCAATAGCCCAGGAAAGAGACTTCACATGACTTTCAGGATTACAGTTGTAAGGTATAGTTTGGATCAGGTATTTAGCTTCAGTCAACTTTCCAGTCTTCATCAAAAAGATGGCTAAGTTACACTCTTTGCACCATTGCTGAATATACTGATCATATCTTCTTTGGTTGTTCTATTGCTAGAGTGGGTTGGTCGTGTCTCAGAGATGTGCAGCACTGGCAGGGCTTCTCAATGTCTATAGCAGACCTGTGGGGTAATTGGATTGGTAATAAATTCAGGGTGCCAAATAAAATGGCAACTAAGCATCGTTTCCCAAATAAACCAACTGATGTTGTATATACGGGTATTAATTAATATTCTACAGAAATGGCGGCCTCTACTGAAAGAAAGAGAGCAAGACAAACTGAAGCTTTTTTCTGGAGTACGCGCCCTGAGGTTGTTGCGTGACTTCAACCCAAGATAGTGTCGCCAACAGACATAGAAGTGATCTGATGGTAATGGTTGTTTTAGTCTGAAGTAGTATCTTTTATCTGGATGGTTTTCTCTGGTCTCTTTGCACTTCCTGTAATTTGGTGTCCCAGTATGATGTATTAAACTGATATTAAAGGGCGTACCCAGTGCAGAGAGCTCCCGCTCTGTGCGGGGTCTGGGGAAAGGTGTCAATGGTAAGTCTTACCCTCGTTTGTGCAATGCGAGGAGACCGCGACTCGAATCCGGGACCTTCCGGTCACAGGCGGTAAGACTCTACCGCTTTGCACCAGGCACGTCCTTCATTAAAAAAATATTAGTTTTCAATAAAAGCTGAGCTAATTCTCATTAAAAAAAATTTGGTAAGAGCAACATTCATGCAACGTTCATGTGATAATTAATTAATTTAAGGTGACTTATTTTCGTTGGGCAGAACATAACCAAACCTCATTGAAGCTAAAGGACAAATACTTTTCTTGAGAAAATTAGGTCAATACTACATATATGTTGATATTTACAATATAAACAACAACAACATAACCTTTTAGTCCCAAGCAAGTTAGGGTAGGCTAGAGTTGAAACCCACAAAGAGCCCCAAGTTACGGTTCAGATACTTCAATAGCTGTTTTCTAAGTACTTTTATTCAAACATAAATCCCTAGGTATATCACAAGCTTTCAAATCTCTTTTTATTACCTCCCACATGTCAATTTTGGTCTTCCTCTACCTCTCCTCATATTATTAGCTTGGCTTAGGACTCCATAATGCACTAGTGTCTCTGGAGGTCTCCTTTGGACATGGCTAAACCACCTCAACCGATATTGGACAAGCTTTTCTTCAATTGGTACTACCTCTAGGCGATCACGTATATCGTCGTTCCGAACTCGGTCCATTCCTGTGTGACCGCAAATCCATCGCAACATACGCATTTCTGCAACACTCAGTTGTTGAACATGTCGAATCTTTGTAGGCCAACATTCTGCTTCATACAACATAGCCGGTTTAATCGTCGTTCTATAGAATTTGCTTTTTAGCTTTTGTGGTACCCTCTTGTCACAGAGAATGTCAGAAGCTTGTCGTCACTTGATCCACCCTGCTTTGATTCTATGGCTAACGTCCGCATCAATATCTCCATTCCTCTGTAGCATCGATCCCAAATACCGAAAGGTATCCTTCTTAGCCATTACTTGACCTTCCAAATTCACATCTCCCTCCTTCTGTACAACTCCGCTAAAGTCGCATCTCATGTATTCGGTTTTAGTTCTGCTCAATCTAAAACCTTTAGACTCAATGGTCTATCGCCATAACTCTAGTTTTCTATTTACTCCCGCCTGGTTTTCGTCCACTAACACTACATCATCAGCGAACAACATACACCAAGGGATATCTCCTTGTATGTACCTAGTAACCCCATCCATTACCAAGGCAAAGAGATACGGGCTTAAGGCTGACCCTTGATGAAGTCCAGTTTTAATCGGGAAGTAATCTGTGTTACCATCGTTTGTTCGAACACTAGTCACAACATTGTTGTACATGTCCTTGATGAGGGTCACGTACTTTGATGGGACTTTATGTTTGTCCAAAGACCACCACATAACATTTCTTGGTATCTTGTCATAAGCCTTCTTCAAGTCAATGAAAACCAAGTGGAGGTCCTTCTATTCTCTAAACCGCTCCATAACTTGTCTTATTAAGAAGATTGCTTCTGTGGTTGACCATCCGGGTATGAAACCAAATTGGTTTATTGATATCTGCGTCGTTCCTCGCAGGCACTGCTCGATGACCCTCTTCCATAACTTCATAGTGTGGCTCATCAACTTAATTCTCCGATAATTAGTACAACTTTGGATATCTTCCTTGTTCTTGTAGATTGGTACCAATATGCTTCTTCTCCACTCCTCAGGCATCTTGTTCGATCGAAAGATATTGTTGAACATCTTGGTTAGCCATACTATAGCTATATCCTCGAGACATCTCCACACTTTGATTGTGATACCATCAGGGCCCATTGCTTTGTCCTCTTTCATCCTTTTCAAGGCTTCTCTGACCTCCGATTCTTGAATCCTCCGCATAAAGCGCCTGTTAGTGTCATCAAACGAGTCGTCCAGCTGAACGATGGTGTTCTCGTTCTCACCATTGAACAATTTATCAAAATACTCTTGTCATCTATGTCCGATCTCATCCTCCTTCATCAAGAGCTGCTCCCTCTCGTCTTTTATGCACTTGACTTAGCTGAAGTCCCTTGTCTTCCTATCGCGAGCCCTAGCCATCTTATAAATGTTCTTTCCTTCCTTCGTACTCAAACATCGATAAAGATCCTCATAGGCCCGCCCCTTTGTCTTACTCACCGCTCGTTTTGCAGTCTTTTTTGGCACCTTGTACTTATCTATGTTGTTTGCACACCTGTCATGATACAATCGCTTATAACACTCATTCTTTTTCTTAATAACCTTTTGCACATCTTCATTCCACCATCAAGTGTCTTTCGAGTCGCATCCGCTCTCTTTGGTCACTCCAAGCACATCTGAAGCAACCTTCCAAACGCATATTGTCATCTTCTCCCACATGTTGTTTGCATCGCCTTCATCATTCTAAGGGTCCTCTTCAATGACCTTTTCCTTATAGACCTTTAATGCCTTCCCTTCTAATTTCCACCACTTTGTTCTAACAACCCTAGCTTGTTTGTTCCCACGAGCTTGCACCAGAAAGCGAAAGTCAGCCACCACCAGCTTGTGTTGAGCGACCACACATTCTTCAGATATCACCTTACAGTCCACGTATGTTCGTTTATCCCTCCTTATAAGGACAAAGTCGATTTGACTAGAGTACTGGCCACTACTAAAGATCACTAAATGGGACTGTCTCTTACGGAAGAAAGTGTTAGTTATCATCATATCAAGAGCTATGGTGAAGTCTAAGACTTCCTCTCCCTCCTGGTTCCTACTACCATATCTGAAACCCCCATGAACCGTCTCGAAACCTGCACCTGACGTACCTACATGGCCATTAAGATCACCTCCTATAAAGAGCTTCTCGCTATTAGGGACAGCTCTAACCAAACGATCTAAGTCTTCTCAGAAAAACCGCTTAGCACTCTCATCATGGCCTACTTGGGGGGCATACGCACTAATTATGTTTAAGAATATATCACTAATGACAAGTTTAACTAAGTTGACCCTATCTCCTTGCATTCTCACCTCCATCACACCATTCTAGAGGCTTTTATCAATCAAAACTCCTACTCCATTTTTATTTGAAGTCCGTGTGTACCAGAGCTTGAAGCCGGTACTGTCCACCTCCTTCGCCTTCTGCTCCTTCCATTTAGTCTCTTGGACACATAAGATATTTACATGTCTCCTAACCGCTGTGTTCACTAACTCTCTTAACTTATCTGTAAGGGATCCTGCATTCCAGCTATCTAAACGGATCCTAGTTGGCTCGACTAGCTTCCTTACCCTTCGCACCCGCCGAGGTAGGTGTGAAGACCCTTGCTCATTTTGCACCACACCCAGACGCCGATGTGGCGCGCCACTAAGGATGCGACGACCTGATTCTTGCTAACTTGACATCTTGTCTAGATCACGGCGCGTCACGAGGATGACGACCCGGCCCTTGCTCATTTAACACCATACCTGGGTTCCGACATGGCGCGTCGCTAAGAGGGTTACGTCATAATGGGATTCTTTTGGGTTTCATCTCTATTAAAGTAACTAAGTTTTTACATTAGCTCGTCACGCCTAACACAAACCTTCACCTTTACAATATGAAGAATTTTATTTTATATTCCGGTCGCAACGCACGGATAAATTTCCTAGTATTTTATTAAAAAGGGAAAAAGTTTCCTCCGATAATTTGGTAAAAAAGCTCGTTAAAAATAAAAAGTTGTCAAATATCGTCCTCAGCTCATAGATTTCCCCCGTCTCTCCTCCTTACTTGTTTTCACGGCACATCTCGCGTACCCCTTCCAGCCGCCGCTGGTCTGTACCTGCCTCCATCGCCGCCACTCTGCAGGTCAACGCCGCCCGCCCAGTGCTTGCCTCTGCCGGTGTTCATTGATCTTTGGTTGGAAGGCTTGGCCTGCTGCCTTCACGTGTGCATGGCCTGCTATCTTCACGTGTGCTGGCCGTACGCAGCTGGCCGAGCCAATCGTTGGGATCGGATCAGTGCGGTGCTGAGAGTTGATGCAATTTTCTTTTTAATTTTTATGAACAACACAATAAACCAAAAAAAATAAATATGGTTCCTGCTATAACTTTTAGAAAGTTATTATAGGGACTGTTGAAGAAGAACAAAAATTAAGGTTGTTGTTTCTTTTGTTAACTTGCTAAATTGATTAGTTTAGCGAGTAAATTATACCAAACTCCCGAAGATGCTCTAATATTAGCATTTATGTATCCATACAAAATTATTATGAAAAACATATTCTATAACTAATTTAATGGTTCTTATTTTGTATTATGAATGTTAGTACTTTTTATACAACTTTAGTCAAAATTCAAACTATTTGACTTCTCAAAAAGTGAGAATTGCATTTTTTTTATGGACAGAGAATGTAGTGGTCAACATTATCTACAACATTTTAATTGACAATATTTTTTATTTAAAATTGTTTAGAGTCTTGAATATTCGTTTTATGTTCTGAAATCTAAATTTTTGAAATTTTAGACGATATAGGATGGGCAAATGTTATATACCAATTTACAGTGCTTGACTAGATCTAAAACTCTATAGTTAAAACTTTTTGCATTTGAGATCATTTAGCAGCAAAAATATTAAATAATGCTAGCAACTTCTAGTGAAAACCTACGCAGGCTGGTTTCTACTGACAACCCAATCGAGCTGGAAAAATCAGACCTAAAGCAACCCTATTGTGTTCCTTTGTAACCTCTACTATTCAGCGCCTCTCTTGATGAGATTCATTGGCATTCTAGGTGGTCATACCAATCCTAGAGCAACCCTATTGTGTTCCTTTGTAACGGATCTTCTGGTCAGGTGTTCATGGCTCTTGGGGTAAAGAACAAGTGTCTACACCGCATGGCTGGCTTGCTAGTCGGCTTTGCTGTTTTTGTGTGACCTCAGTATATATGTTGGGCAATACTATGGTACATCCTTTACGTACTTAGAAGGTGATATAAAAAAAATCTGAGCCGTTGATTTTTGGATTTTATGAATTATTAAATAAATTAAACAAATATAGAAAAACAAAAAAACTTCCTCCGCATGCCCCTAAGCATAAGAGCACTTTTGGGAAGGAAAAGCGTGCAGTTGGCTTCTTTTGGGTGTCTTATTTTTGGATGCCACTGATGAAATTGTTGGGCATCTCTTTCTTCTGACTTCGCATAGAGCTGCTGGAACCTGATTAACCTCCAAACCCCAATTGATGGTACTCTTTTCAGTATTCTAGAAGCTTTCAAGCAACAGCTGCAAATATCCTTCTTCATGGACGTCATAAATCATCATCGGCACTGTTCGCTGGGAGGAATCTAGAGGAATTTGCGAGAGCGAGAACAGTGAAAACCATCCGTGCACAGTGAAAACCGGTTTTCACACCATCCGAACGGCCCCGAGTCATCATGAGTTGGAGCATCTGGCCTTCCAGAAATGATTTGATCTTCAGAGGTCTTCCTCCAAAATACTTCTGAGTACTCAATACTTGTCGGTGCAAATATCACTTCCTGAAAGAGCTAACTTTGCTTATGGATAGAACAAAGAAGAAACATATCTGTCAACTTCAGTTATGGATAGGAAATCTTATGTGACTTATCCGAGACTTACGTGTGCACAAAAGCAAATCCAACCAAGAAGGTGATATGAACGGGTTCAAGAATTGGTGATTAGCGCACTCTTAGGTTTCCCGTACATGCAACAGATCGAGATCTCAAGGAAGAAAACGTGTAGCCTGATGAGTCATTAACCCAGCATATGCTTCAATTCCATTTCAAACAGTTTGTTTTGATCCAACTCAAACCAAATGTCACACACACACCATAGGAGCCAGCATGGGGCTACGTACTACAGCCAAATAAGGTACATGGATACAGCATCTATATGCCTCTCCATACGTACATATTGAACGCCTGGAGGCTGGAGACAAATCCGATGCAGGCACATATATATGTGAGATATGCTCTACTCCTCTGTGGCTGCAGGATTCTTCCATGCCGCCCTGACCGGCCTAGCGGGGCGGCGCTGAGGGTGCCGGAGGCAGTCGCAAAGGCGGCGGAAGAAGTCGACGACGGGCTGGAGGCGCGATAGCAGCACGAACACCGGGGTCAGCACGCCGCCGGCCACCGTCACGATCGCCAGCGGCTCCATGGGGCCTTTCCCTGCACCTCAGATGGAGATCTTGGCTCCGGGCAATTGCACGAATATTATTTTTTAACACTCTCGGCAGACCGCTGTGTTCTTCTTGGCTCCTCCGATCGAGAGTGAGGGGAGACGCAGATTTATGCAAGAGCTCCGGGTAACCGCAGGCTGGTCTCCACGTCTATTTTCGGAGCGAGCAGTTAGTTAAGGACGCTTGGTTGAGAAAATGTATGTGGTTGTTACTTGCTTGCACTAGTTATTACAGAAACGTTCGATTTTTCGAGTGACGCTTTATATATATGAAAAAAAAAACTTATAAGTCACTTAACTGCTCACAGTGCTACGAACGAGTACAGAATCACGGAAGAACATGCGCTGGTCGGAGGACCTTTTGCGATAAAATGTACTCTAGAAGTTTTTTTCGTTACATTGCTTGTGTGCACAAGTTCATCTGTACAAAGTTTATCTCAAATTTCATCTTCCATGCTTGCGGTGAACAAATTGATTGAAGACTTAGCGAAACAGTTTTGTTTGGCGGCGACGCTGCGCGGCATTCCGTGACTCCGTCGAGGCGTCGAGTGGGTGGCGAGGCTTGGCATGCCAGCGCGCGCCCGGAGAGCCCGTGGCTGCAGCCCCGTGCTGGGGATCGGAGACGCTCTCCTGGTCGCCGTCCTTCCACTCGTCAGACTGTCGGAGTCCATCCGTACGATGCGACACGAGGCGCACGCCACGAGCAGATCGAGCACCACCGCTACTTGCCTACTCACCCCATAGCGTGGCGTACCTTGCCCATGCGTTGCGGCTGTCGCGGGTGCAGGGAGGATGCGAGGCGATCGAGCGGCTGCCGGCTGGTGCTTTTGTGTAATGTATGGGACGGCCTGGCCGCTGTGGCTCGCCGCGGTGGCGGGGAGGCTCTCCGCGCGAGTGGACAAAGGAGGCGCCGAACCTTCACGCTGGTGCGCGTTTGCGCGGGTGCACCAGCGATGGCCCTGCCGCCCCGTGCCCGCGACCGTTGGTCTCCTGCCTCGATCGCTTGGAGCCGTGCCTGTCCCTCAAGTGGAGGCGACCGGCAAGAGGAGGAGGAGGAGGGCGACGCGGCGCGTGGCCTCTGTCGTCGCCGGCGGGCCTCCAAGACGGTGGCAGTGCGCCAGCCGCCGCAGTCCTGAACGTCCGCCGCCGCCGCGTCCACGGCCTTGCCGTGATGCCTCGCCTCCAGCTCTGCCACTTGCCACGGCGTGTCGGCGTCTCTATCTGTTGCTAGGGCTACGGGAACGCCGGCACGCCGCCACCGACGCCTCCCGGCCGAGGTTGGCGCGGCCAGGGCCAGGCCACCCTGCCCCCGCAGCATCGCACGCGGTGATGGCCCGCGCACTCGCGGATCCTCGGAGTCGGAGACGCGTCTTCCACGGGACGCGGGTTCGAGTCGGACTCCTGGAAGAAAGCGGCGGGCGAAGTCCTGCTCTTTATAAGTGGAGCATGTCCCTAACCTAATGCCATATCGATCGCAAAGCAATCCCGAGCATCGCAACCCGACCAGAGAGCATCGACGGCGCTGCGTTCTCGTTGGAGGTCATCGACGACATCTGAGCCTTGGAAGCCCGATACGCCGACTACTTCGCACCCGGTTACTTCGAGCAATACGGCGCCGTGGGTGGGTACATCGACGACCTGGAGGTGGAGCCACTTTTTGATCACGCCGTCGCCGCCGGCACCTTCGACATGCGGTCGCCACGCAGCCAGAAGCGCGACGCCGTCCAAGGTAGCGTCGATCCCTGCGACTTCAGCGACGTGGTTGCCGTCGGAGACGACGACACGTTCTTCGGCTGCATGTGGTGGCCACTGGACCTCGAAACCCAAGACATGGACGCCTTCGATCTCGCCTACGCCGACTCTGCGCTCTCCGCCGCCGCCGCCAGCACGACGAAATTGCCATCGCCACGCGGCCAGAAGCGCGGTCGGGGCACTGCGGACGACGACGCGGGCGGGGCTCGTGGCGCGGCACGGCGCGCCCCCTTCACCGTCGAGGACGCGCGGCCGGCATATGAGCCCGTCGTTGCGACGGCCCCGATGGGCTCTAGCAGCGGGAAGCGGGACGTGGCGACCCAAGTTTCCGAAGCTGACCTCCTGCTGCCGTCTTGCGGGGTGCCGTACGTCGGTGATGCGGGACGTGTCGACACAATTTCCTGAAGTCGAGGAACGGAGCGTCGACGCCTCACGGCGAGAACGATCGCCCGTGGACAATGGCCAGGAACCCGTCGCCGCGGGGCTACTGCTTTCCAGACTGGACGGCGCTGGGTGACGATTCCTTTGTACCTCCGGAGTTGGAACTGGAACTGTTTCCCGTGGACCGGACTGACGAAGGCCGCGCGCGCCGCCACTGCCACGGCAGCGTCGCGCCGGATGCAGTGGGCAACGTTTCTGAAGAAGAGCTGCAGCTGCAACAGCTAACTCCGTTCCATCATTCCACTGACTTCACCGAAGCTGTGACTGATATCTTCTACTTCTAGTTCCAGGATTACACCGCCCCAACGGACGAGGATTTCATAGACTTCTTCGAAGCTTTCTGTCAGCGACATTACTGTTCCGAGTAAGGACGTATGCCGTATCCCTCCTACGTGCCACTACGATGCAGCGCCCTAATCCCCCACAAAAGTGGAGTACATGCCAAATCCAAATTGTGCTAATCAAATTGTTATATCATGTTATTATGTCCAAATTGTACTAACCAAATTAGCTATCACGTTACATTCTACTCAAATTACTTTAATCAAATTATATCATGTCCGATGTTGCAAAATTAAAAAGATTTTACCGTATCCAATAGATCATGCATGCATCAAATAAATCTAAAAAAGATTTTGTATATCTAATAAAAATTACCATATTTATTCTATTTAACAAAATTAAAATAAATATAGTTTTCACCGATTACCTCCTATGAAGTAATAGATGATCCTAACCATCCGATCTAATTAAATGGATGGCTCACAGTCATTTGGTGTGCTCTACAATGTTATAATAGCCAGTTTGCCCAATGCAAGATTCTGATTACGGGCTACAATTGGTGCTCCATCCTTACTTCAAGGTTGCGAAAGATGCAACTAAGCACTAGAGGTTACACGCCGAGCTGATGGAATTGTTGACTTAGAGGCTATTTGCACTGGCTACAACTTATGGTTAGTTGTGGCTAAAAATTAGGCAGCTAACTATTAGCTAGTATATGTTCCGATCCTCGACTTTATGAGAAATATTGAGGGCTAGAGCCAAAAAAGCCACATCCAAGGCCCAACCTATGTAGTGTCCAAAACGCTATATCGTCAGGTTCCGTTGATGTTCAACACTTCGCTCAAATGTTACCTTTGGTACTTGATGATAATGTAGTTTTGATAATACATACTGCATTTTTATTTTACTTTAAATTTAATTTTACATTTAAATTTAATACGTAATAGTTGCGTCCTTGTATTTTTCAAAAAGAAATGGATATCGTGCTACCATTATTATCAAGAACACGTTTCCAATGTTTACCCAACCTAAAATTTTGGACTGGTCCACCACCGTAGCCAACTAAAGTTTCAGCGGAAAATTGTATCTTTTCCATATGATCATGGATGAAGATGATTTTTATATAAAAATTGAATCTCTCGACGAGATCTATAACTTTCTAGTTTTGAATATTTAATTTGAGGTCGTTAAGATGCTCAAAAAAATAAACAAAGTTTCAGCAGTATATTAATCACGTACAGACGCTTGTCGCATTCGAAAAATCATATCTTATATGGTGTCAATGGAGATACTTTATATATGAGAGTTGTACTTCTCGATGGGATCTATAACTTTATAGTTTCACGTTTTTTCATTTGAGCGCCATGTTCGTTTAGCTTATAAGCCGTACTTTTTCAGCCAACGAATAATATTTTTCTCTCACGACAAATTAGCCAACGGTACTTTTAGTCATGCCTTACCAGCCAAGAGAACAGGGCAGAGATTGTTAAGGGTCTGTTTGGTTCATGTTCAATTCCATGCCTGACTAGCCTTTTGAGCCTGGCTAGACTTAGCCAGGTTGGCATAAGCCAACAGCCACTTGTTTGGTTGGAATGATTGCTGAAGCCTGGCTAAGTTTTGGTTTGTTTGGTTGTTTGTTTTGCCTTGCATAGAATCACCCTATCCTAAGACTAGTAAATTTACATGTTGACACATTTCGTCGAACACGTGACCGTCGCCATGGCCACTGCAACATCATCCGCCATGTTCGCCTCCAGCTCGCGCTCCTTCTCCCGCAGCGCCAGCGAGGCGCCCGCCGCAGCGACGCGCGCCGACACCTCGCACTACTGCTGTCGTCGCCCACTCCAGCCCCGCACGAGCACCAGCGCGTCCACCTCCCCACCTTGCTGGCATAGCTCCGCCACCAACAGCGCGTCCGCCGTGGACAACGGGCGCCCACTGGTGGACACCGCCGCCGCCAACAGCGCGTCCGTCGTGCACGCCGTGGTACTGAGGCTCGAGGTCGACGTCCCTGCCGCCCTTCCGCGACGCCACCACGCAGCCGCCGCCGTTGCAGGTCAGGCCAATCTCGTGGCGCTGGCCACGCCGGCCGCGCAGTGGTATTACTACTGCGCCTGCTTGTTGCCCGTGGCGGCGGCTGATAGGAGCGCCTGCGGCTGCTCTTCGGCCAACCCGCCGGCACCGCCATAGGGAAGCAGGCACCCGGCGATTCGAGATTGGAGGAGTGAGGAGGACACAGACGGTGGTAAAGACAAAGGGAGGAGCATAGCGTGAAGTTCGATGGCCCTGGATGCGTGAAGTCTAGCGGCCCTGGATTCGCAAGCGCGGCGGCCAGAGAAGGGGAGCAGATAGCGGAGGAGCAGCGCGGGGAGGTGACGGGCAGCAACGAGAATGCACGCGAGGGCTTGGCTGTAACACCCCAGGTGTTTGCCACCAGTTAAGCAATGGGTTTGAGCTAAAACATGGTATATTAAGTGATGATGAAGATGTCAAGGTCAACCTATGGAATTGAGCCCCGACCTAAACTTGGATATTGCACCCTTGCTTTACATATAGGCCCTTTTCAAGATATATGCTTGGGTGGTGTGATTGGGATATATTCATGTGTCTCACATCAATACCCATCTATATTGGACACTCAAAAAGTTTCATGCAGTTTGAAATCAAAAAGTCACATGAAATGATAAGTTATATCCTTGTTGGAATGATTTTACTAAGTGCTTGAATTGCACTATTAAGTGAATGAGAACATGAGATGTCAACCAAACCTTGCAACCTTGCCAAAATGACTCTAGATGAACTCTACAACAAAAGTCATGAAAGGTTCATGTTGGGCAAATGCCAAGAAAATGCTCCAATGGATCAAAAAGGATAATTTAAGCTTCATCGTGATCCTACTTTGGTCAAAGTAGAACAGTAGGTTCTATACCATTTTTGAGGTTGGACCTTAAATGAAAGTTGTAGTACATATCATGTAGAACAAACTTTGTTTTTGGACCAAGAGCTAGATCAACTTGGAAATAAGTCAAACAGAGGCTCGAAGTTGGAACCTGCTGCTGATTTCAACACTTAGAATTATTCTAAGTCCGAGTTTCGCTAAAGCAACGACGTTGGCATTCCGCGTTCTCCAAATTTTGTTAAGCAACTTGATTTGGTACAAAAACAAAAGTTGGAGTTTACACCTTGGTGAAGAGCATACAAAAGTTGGATTCAGTTTGAAGAAGTTTTGACCACCGAAAGCGAGTTTCCGTGACTACCGGTCAAGGTGTTGACACATCTGCTTTTGACATACATTTATCTTCTAATATGTTTTGCTAATGGCTGAACCCCTTAATGAAAAAACGTAGAGCTTCGTGCGGGCTTCGATCTTCAGATTCGCCCAGGTCCTGATTCGGCCTGGAAATAGCCCAAAATCGTGTCCCACGCTGATCCCGTGTCGCCACCAACTGTTCATGCGAAAACGCCCCAACGGACGACACGCTACTCAGACGTGGTCGCCATGCGCCTCCGCGCCACGCTGCGTCCCACCTTTTGGCCACGCCTGCGCGCTCTGCCACTGATGAGGAGGGGGGCACCAAGACGCCTCTCCATCCCCTCTCCACTCCTCGCCGCTCCCTCTCGCTCTCCGAGCTCACAGTGCAGTGCCAGCCGAAAAGCCAACATGGGCGCCGCCAGCATTGAGCTTGCCAGCCGTCAAGGCCCTCGCCGCCTCCGAGCTTCCTCGCGCGCCACCATCTCCGCCTCGCCTCTCCTTCTCTCCTCGGCGCTTGTCGCGATCGAATTCCGAGAGCAAGCCAGCCGCCGCGGTCACCTTGACGCAGTGACCTCACGTGGGTCGGGCACCACGAGCCCTCTCCCGGCCGCCTCCAACCACCAAAGCAGCGCAAGGGCCCCTCGGTGCTCCCCTCCCCTCAGCCGCCGACGACGTACCTTCTCCGGCCGCAAGCAAGCAAGCTCCGCCATCCTCTCGCCTCTGCTTTTTCCGACCAGGGACCTCACGCAGCAATTCGACTAAAGGGAGGGGTGTAACTGCAATGTCATAGACTCAGGTGAATAGTGCCATAAGGACTGGTTTGTAATTATTTTGCATGAACTTTGGAAATTCATAGTAAATCATAGAAAATTCGTAAAATAGTAAATGAGGACTTTTTGGAATCCTTGTAAAATTGTCTATGCAGTGGATCTATAATATGGCATGTTTTAGTTTAAATATTTTGCGGTAAAAATAGATTTGTGCAGTAAGGTTGTAATGCTAGTTGAATTTGTTATTTTTCATAACTGTAGATCTAGGGCTCCAAATGAAGTGAAATTTTTGTGGCATGCTACTCATGTGATAGTTGATGTGTGGTAAAAATTTCATGAGTATTGGATGAAGTATGAGTGAGTTATTGGTTTATCTTGCTCTCACATGAATTCTTGCTTTAGCAACTTGTTTTTTCATAGAGGTTGCTATACATATCCAAATGGAGTGAAATTTGTATAGTAGACTATTGAGAGGATATGTGAGCCACTGTAATTTTTGTAGAAGTTATTGTGCACTTTTGGTATATGTTCATTAAGTCACCTTGTTATCTAAAATAAATTAAGAAATGCATTAAAAGAATTTATTTGGTCATGGACACTAGGTTTTCTGGTGTTCTTTAGTCATGTGTGAAATGTTGGTAAAGTTGGTTTTGCCCAATTATGTGTTTGCAACATAAGTTAATATTTATTTTCTTGCAAATGTGGTTTTTGGACAGATCTGAGAACTTAGCAAAGTTCTTCATGATAATGTGCTTTGTTGTGAAACTTGTTTATACAAAAGTTGTAGATAATTCATGTATCTAGCTTCTATTAAAATTTGGTGTCATTTGGCCAAGTAGTTTAAGAGTTACAGCTGTTTAAAGTTGGATTTCAGAAATGACTGTTTTCTGTCAATTGTGGACCAGTTTTTGTAAATGGATATATTTGACTTAGTTAACTTGAGAATCATGCTAAGATGATTAAATATGAATTGTAGAAAATTTCATAAGATTTCGATAATGTCTTCTTGCAAGTCATTTGGATTTGTGTAACTCCAGTTATAGCTAAATCTTGGAGCTGCTGTTTGCATGTCCAGAAATTGGTAGATTCCAATTATAGTGCTTGCTTGTATATTGATAAGTGTGACGTATGCCTTGAATGATGACTGAGTTAGAGCACTTGAGATCTGGGGAAACTTGTGTCATGATTGGTGTTGTCGTCTTCTTTGCCATCTTAGCATGATAGATTGTGTGATGTTTAAGTTAAGCATCGCAAAGTACTTAAGTGTGTTAGTGTAAACTATGCTTGTCTTGCTTGCTATTTTGTGATGTGTCTCATAGTACTATTCTTCATATTTATGCACTTGCATATTGCATCTCATCTAGGTACGCTAGATGAACCACGTGAAGGACGTGATGTTGGAGCCGAACCCAAAGACGATGTATGGAGGATCTATCCCAAGATGGAAGGACTAAGCAAGTGTTAGGACCTATGATGTCACCGGATTTGTGCAAGCTAACCTGAATCGACTTATGGCGGATCCCGTGCAAGCCCCGGAGCATTATAAGTCTCCTAATTATAAAAGCAATTCTTTTTCTATATACGAGTTATATATTGTTGCATTAAGTTGTAGGAGTTGATTGAAACCGTTGATGCATTTATTACTATCCTTGCCTACCTTATTACCTTTTTACCTTGTTAGGTCAGGATCGAATAACTGCTTAGCCTTGCTTAGACCGGTAGCGATCGGAGATATTCGGTCACCTACATTATAGATGGTTACTGGAAGAATTTAGCTATGGAAAGAATGATATCCTGGAATTAACCATGTGTGATGGATAATTGGAGACCGGACGGAAAAAGTTGGAGGCAACCAGACAGGGTTCTGGGGTGCTGTTAGTTTCCGTCTGTGTCGATTAAGGACCGACCGTTGTTGGGCCTCGAGTCATGTTGAACGCATGCCTTACATTTAGCTGGCCGGATAAAGTACCTTCCGACCGCGAAGCTGGGAGATTTTTTGGGCCGAGTAGATTGCCCGTAGCGCACTGTGCCGGAGTAGGTGTGGTAGGACACGGGGGCGAGATGATAAGACCAAAGTGCAGTCGGTCGGCCCCCGGGTACATGTGGTTCCTGGCAAACTCGAGATTCCTGGAAAGTTGACTCGGTGATCAATATCTCACTTTAGCGGGTGAGTGAGGTTTGTGTAAGGAACAAATCACCAGCTGATTTTGAATCGATTCGAATCGCCATCGCTCTCCCGGATAGTGAGCACTTGACTCGAAAGCATCGCATCGTAGTAATTATTATGGAACAATGATGGTTATCTGGATGGTATGGGATATGCTAAATCTAAATTGGTAACTAGATGTTATTGGTTAATCAAGTGATTGCTATAGTACGTGTGCTTACCTAGATGGATAGGCCATAATAAAGATGATGCAAAGTACTTAAAATGGTTTCTTCATGATAGCTTATGCTTTTCGCAAACAAAGTCACCTAGCCCACTAAAGAAAGCCTTGCATGATCCTTGGTGTCATTTGTTTTGGTTTCGACGGGTAAGTCCGGCCGAGTACATTCGAAAGTACTCGTGGATTTATCCCACCTTGTTGCGGTGATGTTCTCGACTGCTGATGATGGTGGCTAACCACCGTGGGCTCGGTGATTCTATACTTACTTCTCATCTATATGCTTTTGTCGGATGATGTCACTATGCTAGCAATATATTTGAAACTTATATTAATGTAATCATTTGAAAGCTATGTTGTTTTCACTAAGCGGTTTTGAAACCCCAAACTTGTACTACTAATTGTTAACTCCTTTGTAATATTATTTCCGCTGCAACCCGATGTATGTGATGTGTATTTGCTTAATCACTCGATCTTGGTTGTGATGTTGATTTACCGAGGTCTTTCGGGAGACTCGGCGGACTACCGGGTTTATATGAGTGAAAGTATGGGTGTGTCAACGTGTTAGCGGGGACAACCGTACTTGATCTTGTATAAATTGGGCGGTACTCATGGAAAAAAAACTATGTGCAAAAATGCCAAACCGCTGTCTGTAAGCGGAAAACCCGGAACCGCCCCGCTGCGGCGCTGCCGCCTGCCGTGTACCAGCGAGAGCGCGGCCCGCGGCCGGCACCGTTACCCTTCCAGGAGCGCCATCGAAGCAGCGCCAGCGGTTGCCGTAAAGCGGGCAGCCGGGCACACACGCTCCCACAGTCCCACTCCCCTTCTCCAGTCTCCACTCCACTCCCGAGTCCCGACTCCCGTTCCCCTCCCAATTCCCAAAGGCCAAAGCCCACCAAACCAAAGCCCTCCTCTGCTCCTCCGCTCTGCTCTGCTCCGGCCAAATGTGCGATTAGCGCCGCCCGCGAGATCGATCCCCGCGCGGCCAAGGATCGCCCGCCGCCATGGCGTCCTCGCAGGGGGAGTCGGTGCCCCCGTGGCTCAAGTCCCTCCCTCTGGCGCCCGAGTTCCGCCCCACCGCTGCCGAGTTCGCCGACCCCATCGCCTACCTCCTCAAGATCGAGCCCGCCGCGGCGCCCTTCGGCATCTGCAAGATCGTGCCACCGCTCCCGCCGCCGCCCAAGCGGACCACGCTCGGTAACCTCTCCCGCTCCTTCGCCGCGCTCCACCCGGACGATCCCACCCCGACATTCCCCACCCGGCACCAGCAGCTTGGCCTCTGCCCGCGCCGCCCGCGGCCCGCGCTCAAGCCCGTGTGGCTCTCCTCCCACCGCTACACGCTCCCCAAGTTCGAGGCCAAGGCCGGCGCCTCCCGGAAGGCGCTGCTCGCGCGCCACAGCGTCCCCGCCTCCAAGCAGCTCTCGCCGCTCGACGTCGAGGCGCTCTTCTGGCGCTCATCGGCCGACCGCCCCGTCGTCGTGGAGTACGCCAGCGACATGCCTGGCTCCGGGTTCGCCCCCTGCGCTGCCCGCCCGACGCAGCTGCCCGCGGCGAACGTGGGCGAGACGGCGTGGAACATGCGCGGTGTCGCCAGGAGCCCCGCCTCTCTGCTGCGCTTCGTGCGGGAGGAGGTGCCCGGGGTCACGTCGCCGATGCTCTACGTCGGCATGATGTTCAGTTGGTTCGCCTGGCATGTTGAGGACCACGACCTGCACAGCCTCAACTACATGCATTACGGGGCTCCCAAGACGTGGTACGGGGTGCCGCGCGACGCTGCGCTCGCCTTCGAGGAGGTGGTGCGCGTCCATGGATATGGCGGGGAGGTGAACTCCTTAGGTGAGGCACCCGCATTGCATCGTTTTCTCTGTTCTCTGCTATTGTAACTGTCGCTTGATTTTGTATTTCGGAATTTTGATCTGGGGTGCAGAAACCTTTGCAATGCTGGGTGATAAGACGACGGTGATGTCCCCTGAAGTGCTCGTGGATTCAGGGATTCCCTGTTGCAGGTGTTTCTATTGCTTCCTTCCTTTACCGAATGACTTCCTTTGATACCTTCGGTGGTTGATGAACTG